>OU696471.1:7500-2507500 GCA_916048165.1 Spilarctia lutea | reverse complement strand
GATATAGAGGCTAAGACGACTATTATGTAACATGAGGCTATAGGTACGTACATAAAAAAATACATCAGTAGGCTTATTTAATATTGAATCTGTGATAAACGTTGAAACTTTCTAAAATCTTTAAACCCAAATTCTTTAAACTATTGCCAGAATTTCTTCAATATTTAGTAATTATTTTCATGTCCGTATAAAGTGAAATCAAAATTTTGTCGAAAACTAGGTTCGATACTGCAATGCTCCGATCGGAATTCCTCGACGGAAAAGAGCAAAAAAATATATATAGTTCCCCTCCACCTATTAGATCAGGAAAGTTCTCTGTGTCAATGAAATCAGTTGCCAAGTAGAAAGTAATTACCGACGGAACGGAATCAAAGTTTGTAACAGAAATATAGGAAAGAAATTCTCACTCGTAATACTATAATAACACAGATGTGTTATTTATCTAGATGATATTATTAGAAATAATCTTTACGATAAATATCATAAACTTTTTTTTGTATGTTACTTCCTCAAGAATCAAAGTACCAAACTACCAAACATTGAAACTGGTGCAGCGGTTTAGTCGTGCGTAACAAACAGATAGACAGAGTTAACTTTCGAATTTTTAATATTAGTATGGATATATGGATGTGTAAGTACACATCCATATACCCACACTACATTTATACTGTGGGGGAGCCACGCTTCGGCATGAATGGGCCAGCTCGACCGGAGCAATACCACGGCCTCACAGAAAACAGGTGTGAATGTGGATAACGGAGGCCCATACCTCAACCCCTCCCTCCATCCCCCTCGCATCCCCCAAAGGTTTGGCAACGCACTTGTGACACCTCTAGTGTTTCGGGCGTCCATGGGCGGCGGTAATCGCTTGCCATTAGACGATACGTCTGTTCGTTTGCCACATATTCGAACAAAAAAAAGGTAAAGTTAAGTTAAGAAAAATTGAAGAGCTTGTTATTTAAATAAATGAAATATCACCAAAGTGATAATTCCTATATAGAATATTTATTTTAGGCAAAATATCTTTTAACATGAAAATGAAATTGGATATTCATTATTTTACAACACCTAAATATTCTCAACGCTTATCAACCACATGTAAAAAAGTAGTTTTCAATAAAGATTTCCTTATTTCCTCAGTGAATCGGAATCAGCCACCGTGACAGTCTGTGCAGTGTTTTAACAACAGACATCTTGCCTGTCTCGGCTGCAGATTAAAAATTACTTTTATTTCTCACAGTTTCTTTCCATTGTTTTTCGTTTTTCAATTCTCACCGACGCTGACAGCAGAAGATTGTTATAAACGTTCAGCGAATTGTGAAGTAGTGAACTTTTATCATATTTGATTTTGTTTTCTGTAATAGTCAATAGAACTATATTCTTAGGACCATTATAACGTAATTGTTATGAATTAGTTTTCAATTTTTACTACAATAACCTAATATAATCATTTTCGATAGTTAAATAATCGAGAGCAAGTTCTGTATTGATAATTGAATTATTTTAAAATAATAACAATAAGAAACCTGACAGATAATTTGAGTCAAGGTCAAGACCTTTGAACCACTCAAATTATCTGTCAGGTGCTTGATACAGAAAGCAGTATTTCTCTTTACATTAATTGTTACGAGAATGTATGTTCCAAAATTCTAACCACAATCACCAGAACCGAGAGATCGCTCCATCCTTTTAAAAATCCTTCATCATAATACATTTGTACAAACTAAAATAAAATACATAAGTAAATCGTGTTCATTCATTTTTTGTCGTACATATACATATATTCAACCAACTTACAATGACAGCACAATTACTCCAAATACCAATAGGTTTCTCCTGTTACTCAAATTACTCAAGGCTGTTCTGAAATTCTGTATAAAAAACCGATAAGAGCAGAATGTGTGAAATCCTTCAATTATTCCCAAGGAGTTGCATAAAGCGGTGTTTACATCAAAACTTACTTTGGCTAACGAGGGAAGCGGTCCCACACGTCCTTGGCACTCAATTCGTAGTTGAACGATAATATTGATGTTAGGGAAATTTGAGTAGTTTTAACTGTAGGAGGTTTTTCCTATTTTCGCTGTGAAATTTCACATTCTATATTTATGTTATAAAAATTAGTTTTTTTTTTTAATTTTGCATATTAATGAATATGTCAATTTTTTTTGGAAGTCCCCTTTATTCGTTCGTAAATCCCTTCGGAGAGCACCTGGTGGCATGTCGGAAGACCCCTAATGTTCACTTTCTCAAGTTGCACTGAAATATGATTTCCATTTTTTGATTCATTATATTCCTAACGCGTTTTTATTTAAATATTCTATCAATCATTTTAATTTTCGTAAACATAAATTGGATGTATTTACTTTTACAAAGTGTAACATTCATTATTATAGATATATTTATTCCAACAGTTGTACATAATCAGAAAATCTGTTTACATACAATATTAGAAACAGTATTTGATTTACTCGTATAATACTAATGGTTACAATTGAGTTGGAGATTATATTGTAAACGTACTTACACCTGTTTTTGTATCTATTTAAATAAATATATTTTAAAATAGCAGTATTAAGCATTAAGAGTAGTCTTTTAGCCTCTTTAACAAATCAAAATAGTTTCTTACAGAGACAGATAATAACAGTTTGAGCCAAAGTGACCCTGAGTGGCTTTTGGTGTCCAGGGAGACATTTGTGCTAAGGACTGCGTACAAGTCACTCAATTTGCACCAAATTTATTATACTAGAGTATTTCTATACAAAAGCTTTATTAAAAATAGAATCACCTCCGAAATTTCTCGTAAGAACTACTTAGGACAAGGTATTTGTTTATCTAACAAGAGAGAATAAACAATTTGGTGTAGCGATTAATTTAAATGTGTATCTATTTATATAGCACGTAGGTACAATGTCGAACACAAAAAATTTTATTAAATTTAATAGCTTTTTATTTGATTAATGAAGAACTTTAAAAGATATAAGAAGTTAAGGGGCATTTGAAAGCTGAAACTGACTTTAAAAACAGTGAACTAGAAAATAAACCAATAAATCTATACTAATAAATAAATCTGAAGAGTTTGTTTGTTTGTTTTTACGCGCTAAACTCAGAAAACGCTGGTCCGATTTAAAAAAATATTTCAATGTTAGATAGTCCATTTATCGAGAAAGGCTACAAGCTATGTATA
Organism: Spilarctia lutea; assembly: GCA_916048165.1. Taxonomy (NCBI): domain Eukaryota; kingdom Metazoa; phylum Arthropoda; class Insecta; order Lepidoptera; family Erebidae; genus Spilarctia; species Spilarctia lutea. Next base: position 2,504,316 of record OU696471.1, on the reverse strand, counting down.
AAAACGCTAATATTAAAAGGAGCAGAGCACCAATAAATATTGTTTCAAAAACGGGGGAAAAATTTCACGTTACGAGCAATAGAAGACGCAAACGAGGTTGCGTGGGTCAGTTAGTTACTTTATATATTCTAGGAAATAATATTTACGTAATATGTATGTAACGTATCATTAAATATTTATATGAAAACGGCATCATTAATTATCAAACAACCAACACAGCTCTAATAATAAAAATAGTTATTTATTATTAACCGACTATACGCAGTCTTTACAGCTTCTCTACCTAATGCGATAGTATGACTATATTTTTTTTATTAAACATTGTTACATATCGATTTACACAATATAAAAAAAATATATAACTTATGCTCCAGAAAATAAATGTTGTGAATTTACTCACTAAATATGTAGGTACACAGATCGATACGATCTGTAATTGTGTTGAGTGTTCGAAGCTTTTTAGTAATTGCTATTTTAAATATAAATACTTACTTACTACCACTATTATTTTGATTTGTTTCATAAACCATCATGGGCCTAACAAAATCCATAAAAGATTATCTATACAGAAATCGATGCTCAGCTCTTACGAATAGGTATGTCTACTAAATACGATTCGACAACGACAAGCCACAATGTGGACAAACGTGTCGCTAATCAAAAAATGCCAGCGAGTGTGGACGATTAGAACATTGGTGGCGGAATGTGCGATTACGAAATAGAAAGCCATACCAACCTTTGTTATACGTAGTTACACCTCCCGAGTTTCATAAGTTTTAACGAATAATATCATCATCATTCTATCTTAGTCTACTGCTAAACATAGACCTGTCCAACTGCACGCCACTTGGTTCGATCCTCGACTTCTCGCAACTAGCTTCTGCCAGGTATCTTGCGCAAATCATCACTCCATCTGGCCCGTGGACATTGTATACAGGTCTCCACTCAATAACATTAATGACTGAAATTGACGCCGTAAGTCTTATGACCATCATCTCATCACAAAAGGGAATGAGGCGTGAGTTTGTGTATGTCAGATAATTCAAAATATATAATTCAAATAAATATTACTATTATTAATAATAAAATGTGTGTGTATTGTGTCAGTTTTTCCTTAAAAAATCGGTTTACGAACGATAATTTTACGTGATAATGTCATGAAAAAACTTTGATGAAAAGTGTGCGTCACGCCGAATGCTTAGGCCGATCGTGCCTCTATATTGCTTGTTCCGCGCTCTCGCTTGCTCAATCGGCTCAGACGGAACGTGACTATGAGTCATGATTTTTCGAGCGTGCAGGCAGAGTTCACCGATATATAAGACGGTATCACCTCAAAAGGAGCCACTTTTGCACGTGACCACCTACACTCGCTTCCACGTGTTTACTCTTAAACTTACTCCTACTAATAATAATCCTAGAAAATATCACTTTGAAGCCGTTTTCCAAATATTCAATAAGGTCAGGCTTATAAGGCGCAGATGTGGGTATCAAGAGTACCTACGCTAACAATACCGTGCGATTTTATTTGAATTCGATACAATAAGCCTCTTCTCCTCTGGCAAACAAAATCTAATAAAATTAGAATGTTGGCAGCGCCTAGAGTCACGTACGAAAATGTTATTATTATGTTCAGGTGAACACTGTAACTGCATATGCAGTTTCATGGACTTCGTGAGCTCTGAGGCGTTTGTTTTATGAAAATTTAACCATTTAATCTGGTAACAGAGATTATTTTATGGTGAGGAAGAGCTGCCCAATATTTGTTGTATTGTATGTTTTTTGTGTCTACACAGCGAATTGATTACCACTGCCCATGGACGTATACAACTCAAGAGATATTTGTGTGATGCTGCACTTCAATGGCTTCCATTCTCCACAGACGTAAGAGGGAATTTGAGTCCGACAAAGAGTGAGTAAGACTACCAGAACCGAAAGCTCCTATGATTCGGGATAGAAAGGGAAGGGGGTGGTAACATATTTGTTACTCTTGACTTGAAGATATCCATGAACTCCGGTAATTGCTTGATGTAGGCAGTTATTTTTTAATTTATTTGCTCTGTGCCACAAAAAGTGATTTTTTTTCGGTAGCATGACTCGCGCTTCCTACCGAAAAAATATAGATCAGAAGAGATAGTAGTATCAAATACGATGTTTGTCATAATATACTAGAAATTACTCTAAATTGTGATTTATGTACCAAGTGTTTTAAGTATATTTTTATCTGTGGCCTCCAACCATTAATCAGACTCTAGTCTTGCGTAGAAACTTCTTGGAAACAAGGAAAGTTTCCTTTCACTTGAATTAAAATCTTCAGCGAAATGACTTTGCTGCTTTTTTTTTCTCAACCACAGCGACAGTTTGATAAACTGCACTTTGTTTCAATTTGACGATTGGAATAATTGGATTGAAGATCGTCAATATTAAAAAATGTCCCTTAGGAGAATACTGTTTTCTCATTTCTGATTTTAGTAAATTAATCTGTGTATTGTTTCGGCTCTCCCTATCTCTTAACTTGCACCATCAATGGTAATAGTCAGTTCATTCCAAATCGTTCTTGTGTTCAACTCAACAAAAAATAGTATAGTTTCTGTTTTTATTTTGGAACGAAGTTCCTTATGGCGCGTTGTGTAAGGGGGCTAGACGGAAAAATTGTCACGACACAATTTGTTGACACGACACAATTTGTTGTCACGACACGACGACGACACACACAGATATTTTCGTTTCGTCTTTCTATTTCGAACTTCGTTCCATCCGGGTGTCCCTTGACACCTCTCAAGTTTTTTTTTTATTTACGTTGTGGTTAGTATTTAAGCAATAGGAACGGTGTCATTCATCGTCATCATCGTACACTAACAAAAATATTAATTACCTCCATCTAAAGATACTGAAACTCAAAACTCACAAGAGCGTTCGAGAATCGTACTTTTCTTGAGGGATTTAATGTCACAATAGTCAAGCAATATTACAGATATAACTTATTGTAGATATATACAGATATTAGAGACAAATAGTTTATTTTAAGGTGAAGTAAAATTGGATCGAGTTAGGTAGAAAGTAACCGTGACGCTTAGCTGTTGTTGATGTTATTTACACATTGACAAGAAGCAACACAGTTGTTCTTTATAATTCAATCCAAACGTTGTCAAAAAATACACCAGTTTTAATCAAAATAATACCTATCTTAATAATAATAAAGTCGTTTATATCATTACCGGTGTTTACAAATTGTGTCAAGAAATTAAGGACAGGAAATTATTTAATGTCGACATTAAAATGATTGTTAACTTCAATTCCTTGACATCCAAGTTTTAATCTTTATTGATATAGTTATTTATGGAAAGAAGATCCCATTAATATTTAATTTGATCCACATTTTAACCGACTTCAAAAAAGAAGGAGGTTTCTCAATTCGACCGTATTTTTTTCTTAATTGAAGACATTGCTAATTTATAGCTCATATTATTCGGCTGGTTGCATTTCATTAAGAGAAGAAGAAGGTATAGTTTCAGTTTAAAGTAATATCTATACAAAATAAAGTTTAGTAAATACCGTTTAAAAAAATATTTACGTACATATAAATGTTTCAATGCATAACCGTTTTAGGTTTTAGTCATACAATAGAAATGTTACCCCAGTGTGTCATGAAATACTTAAACTATTCTGTTTTTGAGATTAATTCCTGTGACGTAACAAGTGTGGTGCTATCTATATATTTATAGGAATAATCTTCGGATGGTGAGCAGCCACCGTCTCCATTTGTGCCGAGGAATTAATCTCACACGTTAGTGGAAATGGGAACACCAACTAAAAAATTGTTACATATCAACCGTCTTGATTTGAATAACGTACTGCAGCCTTCACCAAGATGCAAATGTTACGTGTCGATAATAATTTGTTGATTTAGGTTGGCTGGTAGAAAATATCTAAGGCATTGAATCCGCCAATGCATCTAAATTTAAAAATAGTTATTGTTAATAATTTGTTTTGATCACGTGAATTATTAGGAGACGTAATCTTTATACATTTGTTAGTTATCTATTATCATTAAAGTTTGAAGAAGTTTTTTGCCGAGTGAACTTGGTAACATAAAGTCTCTTTTATCTCAGTAATTGTAAATATCTTTGGCTTACTGATTTACTACCCTATCACCCACCTGTTTGTACCCAAAATTTCAAGGTAGTAGAGTCACACTGCTTTCAGCACGAACGGGCCGGCTCTTCCGGGGCTCTTCTCATAGAATGTACCATCAAAATCTCACCTCTAAATCATTCTCCCACGATCACTAAGTCTTATTAAATATACATTAGTTGCTTGTACTTTATATAACTTTGTTAAAACAAACACAATAAACTTGGTACAAAGCGCCACTCAGGCTTCTGACGTATAGATTACAAATAATACACAGTCATGTATTTAGTATTTCACTCACAAAGGTTTGTGGCAGGTATTGTTTTTGTTATTTACACTTGAAGCCAAAAACAACTAGACCTGGACTAAAAGCAAAAAATATCGTTAAAATTCTCTTCTTTTATAATCATGCCTTCGTTGTGATACCGCAGAGATTTATTATGAATAGTTCAACAGCCATTTAAAACTACTTTTTTTTATTAAACAGATTAAATAATAAAATATAGAATTTCCTCTTTTACTTAATCATAGTTATATAATGCGCTAACTTTATACTGTTTTGTCTGTTTATAATATTCTCTAAATCTTTGTATATATAAGAGAAGATCGAATTAATAATTGAAATTTTGGAGAGCCTTAGCGGAGACTTCTGTACAGCGATGAACGTCTTTTGGTTGATAAGCTGATGGTGTGTGTGTGCAAAGCCCAATTAAAACCGTCACGAGATAACTTTCCACTCCTCGAGAAAATTAAATAAACTAGTATTGCATATCTAATATACTTTAATTTAAAAAAATAAGAAAATATCCTCGGATGCTAGTTAAAAATAAATTTTACGTGATTGAGAAAACAATTTTCATTTACGTAGCGCTTCTAGAGTTTGTTTTATCTTGTAGTGTAAATATTACACTCTGTGATTTTTTTGTACTTTACTTTACTAGAGTATTAATCCCCTGACAGGTAGCGGCAAAGCACTTGTGACTTATGAGTTTCAGGTGCCTGTGTGCTGCAATAGTCAGTTTCCAATAAGTGACCCGTTTACTCCTTTGTTCTTTGTACCATAGAAAAAACATAATTACTTGCATGCAGTTCAATTTTTAAGCAGATAAATGAAGTCATATTCCAATTTTCACGATATTAGATTTTCATATCCCTCTTATCAAAACGTTGGTTCTAACGCCAGTAGCGCCATCTTTTTATAGTTATTTTAACTGCTCCTAATTATAGCCTTGAGTATCGGCATTAATAAGTGTAATAAAGTAAGACATTTATAAAATAAAAAACTTATTAATTAAGATTCCTTCTAATAAAGTTTTTTTAAAATATTACTGGTTTAAAATTAAAAAAATCTACCTAAAGAAACTTAGTGAGTATCGAACTTTGTTTTAAAATATTTTAGATGCAAAAATAACTCTACTCTGCCCCGCTTAAAGAACCCGAGATCATAGTGGGAGGGAAACACGTGCGCTAGTAGGTATTTAATTGACTTACTTTTGACTTAGGGGACATAAGAATGTCCCCTATTTAGAGGACATGAGAATGTCCCCCATTTAGAGGACATGAGAATGTCCCCTAAATGGGGCAGGGAACGTCCACAGTAATCCGTCATCGCGTACGGTCGTGAGCTTCACATTTCATCTCGCTCCACGTCTTTTCATATTTGTGTTTGGAAGTTAATTTTATTAGCATTATACGCATAATACGCCAACTTTATACTCTTTAATCTATTTTAACAATCTCGTATTTATGAGAGCAGATTCCAATTTGAAACAAATTCAGAAATAGGGCATTTTATTTGTCCCGTGTTGTAATAAAATAAGCGAATTGCGTGTTTTCGTAGCTTCGACCGCACAATGCGTAACACGGCACACCTAAATGTATTTGTTATTAGACTGTTTGTTTTACAGCAGGTGATGTTCGTGTATTTGTGATACTTACTGAAAGCTTCGTGGTATAATGAAGGGATATTAATTGCTAAATTTAGAGTGTGAGGTCGCTTTAAATAAATTTATCAATGTACAAAGAGATTTTATTTCAACGTGACGTACAAATTCTAAACTCTATGATATTTTAAATGTATTTATATTAGCTGTCTAGTACAAGCTCAGTTTAGTTTTGGGACTAGATGGTTTTGTGTGTGAGATGTCCGAAATAATTTGTGATATTATTGTTACTCTTCAATTTTATGTTAATTTTTGATTTGGAAAAAAATTGTTAATTAAAAAGTGCCTGGTACAAACACTATGAGATTTCAATTCAATTATTATACTTGTCGAATTCAGCGGACTGTTATGTACATGTTTTCAAAGGTGAACTCATTAGACAACTTTTAGGAACAGTCTAATACAAACGTGAGTTCAATACCGCTACGAGTAACAGTGTTATTAATATAAACTTTGTTTCCTACACAACAAAGTCTAAAATCTCATAAAATAGTTATGACATACGATTATGGCAAGAAATCATATATTTTCTAAAGAAATTACGTAAGAAAATATATTTTATAATGAGCCTTTCCAATAACAGTTATAGTCATCAGATTTTTTTAGCATAAAACGATTTAAATTACAGCTGTGTTATTGCTCACATTCACCAACCCCTCCATATAAGTAATATATCTCTTATTCTTGCAATCCTCTCTTTCATTTTAATACACTTCCAAAGTTACCATTGATCAACCTATACTGAAGCACTCGATTGATCGCAAGATGAGAGTAGGAAAATTTACATGCTTAATGCGCCTCTGCCTTCACTAAAATAGCTATAAGTGTAGGTGTTAAATAAAAGGTCATAGGAAAAGATTTGTATGTTTTAATTTAACAAAATACAGCATACTTCATTACTTCCACAATCCATAGCTCCCTTGACGGTCAAAGATTGAGGGCATTCAATATCTTCGATTGATTCACAGCTACCGCCTCTTGATCGACATCTTATCATAGGTCTCTCTAAAAACGTATTCATATGCTATAACAGCTTTGGAACCATATGTAAATATTTCAAACAGTTTGAGTTAGATCGAGTGTAAAAAATTAATTTAGTTGACCTGGTTGTTGATCTAGTGGTTAGCAATTCTGACTGCTAAACCAGAGATCTTATGTAGAACAAATAGTTGTATGACATTTATTCTCTGTCAACGTATATTTTATCTCTCAATCAAATGAGTTAGAAAGATTTGAAGTTCTGAGGTAAAATTAAATACAAAATATAACCCCATTGAGAACTTCCCGTCAATTAACTCAGTTATAAATCGAGATAAACTAAAACGGTTTTACCTTAAATTAAGCATACTAAACAATTTTTGTATAAATATTACACCTACACGAGTTCCTTCAGTACTTAAAACAGCTTCGCCTTTTGTAGGGCGTATTGTCAGTGTTCAATACCAAGCGAATTGCGCCCGGGATATTTCGCATTCGCGCTTCACGTTCTTCACCAGAATGACATATACTACGTGTTTTGTTTAAATAAAAGCCACATTTATCCCTGGGGTCTTGCAGCCTCTGTTCCGTAAGCAATAATAGAGTCGACATTTTTAAATGCTGTTTTCGCATATTGCATGCACCATCGTTTGTAAATGGGGTTTGAAATGTAATTTACGATTAATTAATAACCAAATTGAAATCGTAGGTAGTTGTTAGAAAAGGGTATCAAGGGATCGGTCGCTAAGGAGAAGTTTGGAGGAGGCATATACCCAGAGGTGGATAGATTTGCCTAAGATAAGGATATTGTTAAGGTTAAAATTAACTAACCAGGCTTACAGCACTCAATTCCTTCGCTTTGTTGCAGAGGGCATAGACCTTTGATAGGTACCCTGTAGTTTTTGGAACAGTTGTTTTCTCCGGCGCAAATGCCTCCGATTGTTATACATGGCAGCTCAGCGAAAGGTTTCCCAACAGCTGAATAAAAACAAGTAAAACTATTTTTTTTACAAAATTAAATTTTTGAAGTGAAAATATTTATTTCTGGCATTGGCATATTCAGATTTATGGTTCTGAAAATGTAATCTTATGTGTTAACATGATATAAATATGGAATAAGTATAATAATAAAAATATAGAAGTAGGTACGTAGCTACTAGGTATTAGGAACTGTTACTAATAGATATTTTGAAATATCGTTGCTTTAAAATTGTTGTTTGACGAAACAATGTTGGGTTGGTTTACTCATTTAACTATGAAAGAGTAACTCACTAATTGTGATTCTAAGCATCTAATATGAACAATATACTAGTTTCACGACTTTTTTCAATCATGCTCCATGAACATTTTAGTCCACCGCAACGCTACACGGCTTAAACCAGAATGTTAAGGTTTATTGACATTTTAAATGCTTTTGAACATCGACAGTTCTCTTCTTTCCAATTAAGTCATACTACTATTGTTTAAAAAGTAGGTACTATTGTAGTACATTTTGTAATTTTTTAGTATTACATTTTTTAACTACATCGGCTCACGTTACAATTAGTCTTGATGTTGGTCACGCTTGGATCTTATTGAAAGTGTGATATTAACTATCCTATTATTGGGACGCCAGCAAAACACACATTTGAAAAAAAAACGCGAAGATCGGTTAGATGATTTCGGAGTTAAGAACGTTACAGGTGAATTGTGTAGGAAATTTAATGAACCAAGAAGAAAAATCATTACTTATTCAAAACATTATCTTTGTTTGTAAGATATGATATTGGGTATGTATTGGAACATACCCAAAGTACTTATTACAAGCTGCAACTGCTCGTTTTGGTAACATGATGTTTCATTCGAACTGCAGATACGATAATTTTATAGTAATGCAGAATCACTACATTCGATTCGATTATAATTTTTTTTAAATGAAATATGTGTGCAAACGGTGTGATGTATCGCCTGATGGTTAGCGATTACCACCGCCTATAGACACCCGTAACACCAGGCGCGTCACAGGTGCATTGCGGGTCTTTGGGGGATGCGGGGAGGAGTTGGGTTATGGGCCTCCGGTATCCTCACTAACTCGTTGAAGCACAGCGCGAGTGCTATTTCACTCCGGTTTTCTGCGAAGACGTGGTACGAGTATCACTCCGGTTGAGCCGGCCCATGCAGGCCGAAGTGTGGCTCTCCCACGGTTATAAAAATCAAAGGAGTTTTACAAGTTTTGGATAAATTCAGATGGACTCTTTATCTTGGTTGGACTACTAACCAAAGCCATAAGTATGTCATATAAAAAACATTAAAGCCGCCATATGATAACAAAACTATGACAAGCAACTATCAAAACAAAAATAAATTGTTGACTAATAAAATAGTGCATTATTCCAATAAATAATATTATCTTACTGTCAATATTCGAACTACTTACAATTGCGTGAAGATATTAATTCACCTGTAGCATACTGCGAAAACCCTACATTCAATACGAACACAAAACAAACTATTTTATGGTACATTTTAGTCCACCGCAATCCAATACGACTCAAACCAGAATGATAAGGTTTATTGACATTTTATATGGTTTTGAACATCGATATTAGGGCACTGAGATAACAGTTTCCTTTGCACGGTCTGTTTAAATTATGTACAATAAAGTTAAGAATATAAACATACATACATTTACTTCATACTCTTATACAAATATTAATAATAACTTAACGAAATTTACACAGTTCACTTTTTAAAAACTAAGTCAGTACAATTGTTAAAAAAGTATGTACTATCGTAGTCAAACTTTTAGGAAATTTATTTATGCATTTTTAAACTACATCGACTCACGTTACAGTTAGACTTAATGTTGGTCATGCTTATGTTATAAGTAACTTCACCATTATATCTACAGACGACGTGATCATTACCAACATTTTCACAGACTCATGAAATTATAAACACAACCATTTACTACCAATTTTAAAGTCCAAAATACATCACCATAAATTCCTAATTTGTCAAATAATTTTAGTATTACAAATTCTCATTGAATATAAATTTGCTGTTTGTCACTCAACAACAACGCAATTATTAAAATATTCATTAGTAATGTGATTCATTATGGTTTTAATTTTATGTATTTTTAAATAGTAAGTACGGGTACATTACATAAAAAAAAACTTGATTACGTACAAGTTTTAGAAAATTACCTCTACTCCATCATCGACAGCCTCGTTGGTCTAGTGATTAGCCTAAGCAGATCAAGAGGTCTCGGGTTCGATTCCTGGGTCGGACTGCCGTTGGATTTTTCTTACAAGAAATTCTTAATCGTAACCCGGAGTATAGAAGATGACTGTGTTTCCCACCCGCACCTCGGAGAGTACGTTAAGCTGTCGATCCCGGTTGTCTTAAACATCTATGGCAATCGTTATTGCGAAGTCAGCGCCCTCAAATATCATGAAAACTATTATAACCTTGGAAATCAGTTCACCGTCAGGGTTGCGGTGGTCAGATGCCAGTCGCTCTGTGTAAAAACGGATATTAATATTGGTAAAACCGGTTGAACTATTAGCCCACCCCAAATAATATTTGAAATGAATAAAAGCTAGGAAGATGACGTCTACTACATCATTCATCCAAAAACTATCAAAACTATTATCCTTTTATTTTAGATTCGCCGTAATCAGTTAAAAACTAATTGAAAAGAAATTAATGAACTGAGACGTAAGTGAAGTTTTATTTCAAAGATTTTAACTGTCTCAGGAATTAGAATATTCTATTTAAATTTTTGGCTCATCCCAAAGTCATCTAAATTAGGCTACTAAATACAATAAAATAATTTTAAGCCATCATAATTTCTGTAGCTAAGTCTTCTGGTTTGTTAAGGTATATCATTATCTATCAGAATTCTTATGTCTAGCTTTTCTACTCTGGTAATGTATATATGTATATGTACAGTCGACCAAATTGAATCATGACCCACTTTGCCAATTATTCCTTTGTAATCATAAATGTAGTTAGATTTTCTTCGCTATTTGCACATAGTACGTTTTAGATATAAACATAAATGCGTCATAACGGGTTAGATGTCAATGCAATTTAAACCTTTGTCATCACTGAACAAGATATATTTTTGATACAGCAGTCTTATTTGAATTTCAAATAATATAATCGTTTATAATATAAACTCTTTTCATTGCGGAGAAAAAGTATTATAATTTTTAAAATGAAATGACATTATGTGTGAGATGTCAAGTAGTAGTCAATCTGAAAATATTTAAATAAAAATCTAAGAATATATTTATATCTATAAACGAATCGTATAATGGCCAATTTGGTAGAACAAAGAGCTCGGATTGTAGTACTCAGTGAGCAAGGTTGCGGCGTTAGAGAAATATCACGTGAGTTAAATATAAGTCATAACACGGTCAGAACCTGGATCAGACGGCACGCTGAAGAGGGTATCCTTGAAGACCGACGATGACATAATCATTTTTTGCAGCACGTTACGACGTTTGTATAGAAACAATTAGAAATAAGTTGCACCGCACTGGGCTGCATTACAGATATCATGCTAAGAAAGTTCATTTAACGGATGCACACAAAACTGTCAGATTGAATTTTGCATGTAATTATTTAGATTTCGACTGGACAAACACCATCTTTACAGACGAAAAATCATTTCGCTCTTTTCAACATGGTCGCTTAACTCTGGAGCGTTACGATAACACGCGATACACCGAGGACCACGTAGTGCCCAACCAATCATCTGGCCGTATTTCAGCTAACATGTGGGCATGGATGGATGCTGGAAACATAGGCGAACTTGTTCCTATTTCTCCTCGTCATAACGCTATCAACTATGTCGATTTATTGGAAGAATCAATGTTACCGACTTTGCGAACAGTTTACCCCCGTGAAGATGTGCCAGTATTCTCCTATGTTCATGATAACTGTTGAGTGCATACTGCCAGAATTGTCTCAAATTGGTTTACGGAGCATGAAGATGAATTTACTCTCATTCCATGGCCGTCTAGGTCACCAGATCTTAACCCAATAGAAAATTTATGGGGTTTGATGGTTTAAATGTGGGATAACTGGAACGAGAGGACTAAAGAAGCAATCGAACTGCATTGTAACGAAATCTGGGATTTCATGTGCAGTCGTCTAATCGGGTCTATGCGTAATCGATTATTAGACGTTATTGAAAACCATGGCGCTTACACTCGGTTTTAGGTTTAACCAGTAATCCTACAGACCCAAACCATTGGAACCATTATAACCCACAAATTAACTATTGAGAAGTTTTCTTTTTTATACGCTTTACGAAGTGAATGCCATTTTTTAAAATTTAATAATATGAAATAAACAAAAATAAACAAACAAACAATTTATTTTATTAATATGTATGACTAGCTGTCTCGACAGACTTCGTTCTATCAAATAAATGCTTTTCTATTTTTGTTCTACACCTACCCTCCGCTACCTTTACGATACCTCTACCCTCCTACCTCAAGTCTACCCATTATTCGAAATTAAGTCAATCCTATGTCTCAAACAAACAGACAATCAAATCTTTCCTAATATACCTATCGATAAGGACGTTCACTGGCTAACAAACTTTTTCGTGCAATACTTATCATAGTCCATAGTATACGTCTATGTCTATGTCATGGCTTTGTCAGTGTCTAGTAGAATGATAACGGTTCGTTACTTATGAAATGTATGTTCAAGCTAATTTCTACCTATAATGGTATATAATAATTGTAGGAAAATGACTTTAACCCTAGAGTGGGCGCGTCTTTCCGTGAAACGTCTGTGGGCGCGTGGGGAGCATTTTGCCGCCTCTTTTCTTTGGCTATTTTAAGTAGAAATAAAGTAACATAATTAATTTATTTGTCAGGATTTAAGTAATACACAAATAAGTATTGGTAAATCAACATATTTATTAAACTCTGTTTTAAGAACTTTGCCTTACAAAATATTTTAAACTTAATATTTTAATTGACTTTTTTGACTTATGCTATTATAATAAAATAAATAAATAAAAAAAAAAAATAAAAAGCCTTTTATTCCATGCATTTATCAAGTAATTTTTACATAACATATTGGTTTTATAAATGGTATGCTATTTAATAATAGATTAAAATTATTTTAGATTTTGATTCCTATTTAGATTATTACAATTCAATTCAATTCAGTCATGCATAAATCAATTATTATTTTATTATTATTAAATTATTCTCTCTATTATTATCAATTATTAATTTCATTATTATCAATTTATGTTTCCAATATATCTATTATAACTATGTAATTATTATAATTTTTATGAATGGACCCCTCTCAGGTGAAGGCCTCCTCCAAAGATTTCCACTTGTCTCTGTCTCTGGCTAGTTTAATCCAATGTGGTCCTGCGACTTTTTTGAGGTCGTCCTCCCAGCGCGTGTGTGGTCTACCAACACGCCGCTTGCCCTCAGGGCCGTCCCATGAAGTTACTTCAGATGTCCATCTTTTATCTTTTAATCGTGCTACGTGACCAGCCCACTTGAATTTCAATCTTTGAGCATATTTGAGAGCATCTACTGTTTTAGTCATTTTTCTTATTTTTGTATGACGGATTCTGTGTGTTTTTTTTATATTTAGCATGCTGCGTTCCATTCCTCTCTGACACGTTGTTATTTTACTCTTGATGTTATTGGTGAATTTCCATGTCTGGCAACCATATGTAAGACATGGTAAAATACAAGTGTCCATCATTTTCTTTTTCACTTCTATTGACATGTTACTTTTCATCACTTCTCTGTAACTCCAGAACTTATTCCACGCAATTCTTGATCTACGCGCTACCTCTAATTCGTTGCTATTACTGTTCAATGTTATCTGTTTCCCCAAATATATATATTGTTCCACGTACTGTAATGGTTCGTGTTCCAGTAAGATGGCTCTTTTATAACTGTTTGTCATGATGTTTGTCTTTGTTAAGTTTATTTCCAGTCCTACTTGTCGGCTAGCTTCGTGTAGGGATTGTATCATTCGCTCTAGAATGCCACTTGTTTCAGATAACAATATCAGGTCGTCCGCGAATCGTAAATGATTTATAAATTTTCCTCTGATATACAAGCCATACTTTTTCCAGTCTAATTTATTCATGACTAATTCTAAAACCGCAATAAACAGCTTTGGAGATAATGGGTCACCCTGTCTTACTCCTCTATTGATGTTGAAATCAGGGCCAGTGGATTCCAGCTTGACTCTACTTACGCAGTTATTGTATATGTTTTTTATTACTTGTATGTATTCATTTTCTACTCTTTGTTTATTCAATGCTTCCCATATACTTGTGTGTGAAATTGTGTCAAAAGCCTTCTGGTAGTCTATGTAGGCTATGTAGAGCGGTCTTTGGTTTTCTTGGTATTTTTCGATAATAAGTTCCAGAGTGTGTATGTGATCAATAGTTGAAAATCCTTTGCGAAAACCAGCTTGCTCTATGGGTTGACTCTTTTCTAAAGTTATAGATATTCTTTGGTTTATTATGGAAGAGAAGAGCTTGTACACAGTCGGTAGAAGGCTTATTGGTCTGTAATTTCCGATGTCATTAGGGTTTCCTTTTTTATAGAGCAATATTATATTGGATTCTGACCATTGTACAGGTGTGTTTGCAGTTTTGAGTATTAAATTAAACAATGATGCCATAGGTGATGCTATTATTTCACACCCATGTTTAATTGATTCATTAGTAATGAAGTCCGGGCCTGGGCTCTTTTCCATTTTTAACTTACTAGCTGCTTGTATAATTTCCATTTCATGGCTAGAGTTAATTTTACTTTTTAGGTTGGCGTGGCTGTTGTGTGCTTCTTGTTTGTTGTCAATTGTCTGTTGTGCAGTCGTATTGTAAAGGTTTTCATAGAATTCAGTTGCGATATTAAGTACTTCTCTACGGTTGTGTGTCGTTCGTCCTGATTGATTCAGTCCCTCGATCCAAGTCTTATTTGTTCGGAGTTCTTTTATCGCTTTTTTGAAACTTTTGCCTTGAGTAAGATGAGTCTGTATTTTTTCCTGCCTGTACTTTTCGTAATCATGTTTTATGCATTTGCTTATTAATTTGTATAGGGCGCTAAGTTCGTTTTTTTCCGAGCGAGTCTTGTTAGGCGTTTTTTGTAATATCTGTCTTCTATTAAGCAATGTAATTGTCCGCTCTGAGAAAATTTTGTGTCCTACAGACGTGTTCTTAACTTGTCGTGCTTGTTGTAGACTGACGTTGATAGAATGTAGTATTTTGTCATAATATTCCTGTACTGTCGTATTCACTGCACAATCAACTAAGTTTAATGTATGGTGCATTAGATTTTGCTTGTACGCTTCAATTTCTTCTTTCATTTTTAAAGTACTATTTTGGTTGTTGGTGAATTTGATTCGACTTTTACTTTCTACTTTTAAAGTTATCGTGCCTCTTACCATTCTATGGTCCGTAGAGAAGTTTAAGTTTAATGTTTCTATGTTCTGGAATAGCTTAGGTTGATTCGATAGTATATAATCAATTTCATTTTTAAATGCTCCGCCGGGTGAACGCCAGGTCCACCTGCGACCTATTCTTTTTTTGAAATAAGTATTAATAACTGAGAGTCTATTTTCAAAAGCAAAATCCATCAATCTTTGACCTCTATTGTTTCTATTTCCACATCCATATTCTCCTGTAATTATATACTCATCTTTCAGTGGTTGTCCTATCTTTGCATTAAAATCTCCCATTATTATAAGATTTTTAGAAGAAGATGTCTGTATTGCTATGTCCAATTTTTGATAGAACTCTGTTATCTCCTCCTCACTTGATAGAGACGTGGGGGCATAGGCTTGTATAATGCTTATATTACAGCCTTGAATATTGAGGTTTAACAGAGCGACTCTTTCCGTGAAACCTATAAATCGTTCAATATTATGTTTTAAGGACTTCTTTATTAGGAACCCAACTCCGTAGAGTCCCGGCGTGGAGCCCACATAGCATAATATCGTGTTCTCATATTCTTCAATTTGGCTACCCAATCTTCTGACTTCTGACAAACCTATTATGTCATATTTTATATCTTTTAGAGCTTCTTCAAGTTCTAACAGTTTTCCATGTGAAGAGAGTGTCTTGACGTTGTATGTTGCTATGTAAAACTTGTTTGTGGAGAAATTACAGGGTTTTGGGTTTATTTTTAATTGTTTCTTTGGAGGGTGGTGGTCATTTTCTTCCACGGTGACCAGCCGGCTTGGAAGATAGTTTTCTTTGTTGCCTTTTTTATTTATTTTGTTTTTGAGAGGGAGTGCCGATTGCTATTTGTTTTGATTATTTTTAGACAAAACTTGGTTGGTTTGATTTTTATTCACAAGGTAGTTGAGTATCCCTGGTTTGACTATATCTTCTGAATATTCGGTTAGGTTTTGGGAGATGTTTGATGTACGTTTATTTTTCTTGGTTGGTTGAGTACTAGGCGTTGCTTTGTTGCGGCTATAGGTTTCATGAGGCGATGTTGGGAGGGATCTTTTATTGTTTCCCGATGTGTTATTTGCCTCTTGTTTTCCAATTATAATTATTTTGTCGTATTTTAATATAGCTTTGTTACCCTTCTCCCGTTCAATGTTTAGTTGTTCTTGTAGCATTCTCCTTTTCTCCAAAATATGTTGTGGGTAATCTTCCTTGATGTAATAGTTCGTATCTTTCAAAAGCTTTTTTTGTTTAAAAATTTCAATTTTTTTCCCAACGGTTGTCAATGTGACCACTACGGGCCTTGGTTTTTCCATCTTTTTGCCTATTTTTCTGATTTCTTGTATTTCATTACGATCTCTTTTTATTTTGAAATATCTTGATATGAAACTAATAATTTCCGTTTCCAAATCAGAGTAAGAGAAGGGTGTGTTACGTTCTTCGATGCCAAAAAATACAATATTTCGGTGTCTTGCCTGTTTTTCCAATATATTCAGCTTTTGTTCTTGTTTCTGAATTTGTTCATTTAGGGTTGCGTATTTCTGATCCAGGTGATTAAGTTTTTCGTCCAAAATTAAATTCATGTTTTGTGTCACTGTTTTTGCAATTTCTACGCCGTTTTCTTTTATAGTAATTTTTTGGTTTTCGAGATCTTTTTGAATTAAGCGTAGTGTTGCCATTATTTCTTCCATTGTTCAATTTCTTTAATGTTTTTTAATTAAATTTCAATTATGGTTTTATCTTTGTTTACATACAAGTGGCGACGCCTTGTGAGCAAAACATAAAACTTGAACCCGGTCGAAACTTGAACTTGAAACCGACAGTTGGTTGGTTATTAGACTTGGTATTATATAATTTGCTGTTAGATGGCGTTGACGAAAATAGTATTAGTCCTCTTTTAAGGCATTCGTCCTTTCGCACACTCAACCAAGCAAGGATCGATCCACGTTAATACCGTCGTCGCTAGATGGCGCTTTCATCAAAAACCGTGGGGGATGACTTTAATCTTTCAGTCCTAGGGTATGATATTTCACTTTTACTTTTTAATGTAACTATTCACTGTATTCACTGCCCCAACATGAAAACAAGATGCCCAATAGTTGATCATATAACACCGGCTATTGCCGGGTCAAAAGTACCCTCACTTTCTGAAAATATGTCACTGTCTCACAAGTCTGTTTATTTAACAATTTTTGTCAATTTTTCTAGTGTTCTTTATTAGTTCTATTATTCACCAGTTGAATTAACGCAGGAGATGTTCCTTTTGTTCACTTTTTCACTGTTTTATGCACTTTATCTATTTTTATAACTTTTTAAATACACAGTCGATGTTTATCGTGGCACTAAAGCGACCTCTGCACTAAAATAATAAAAGATACTCTATAATACTAAAAGAAAATAAAAAAATAAGCGAAATTATATGTTCACTACATCTACAGGATATGCTTTATCCAAAAAGTCTTTACAAAGGAATGAGCAATGTTCATTGCACAGTAACTTTGAGCATCTGCAACACCCTTTTTTAGTGCGCCTATTTTTCTTTGTTGGACATATATTGCATATGTCCTCCTTCTTTGAAGATGTTGCTTGATCTGCTGGTACAAAACGAGCAATGTGGTTCTTCAAAGAAATATTTTATGTCTCTACAGAAGGCCTTGTGGCCATATATGGCTTCACTAGGACCATAGCAATTTCTTTCAAAAACTGTCAGCGTAGCATCAAGTGTTTAGTATTGGCTTTGTAAATATATAATTTGACTGTTTATTCCAGCAATATTCATCATTGAAAAAAACAGCCTCATTGGCCATTAGGGTGGAGCGAAAAAACTTTTTTCATTTAATGGTAATGTAATAGTGAAAATTCGGTGCCTTTTAGGATTAAATTAACTAATGCAAAATATTATTTAATTTGGTTTACAACAACTGCCTCCGCATCGGCCTTGAAATTATGAAAATAGTTGGTATTAGACTCTATTAAGACGCCATGTTAATTGTAAGGTATTTAAATAAAAATACAATTTTTCAATGAAAAACGGTTACTGCTATATTGTATTTTCGACACAAATAAGTTTAACTTCGAGTTAAAATTGAAAAAAGGGGATTGAGGGGGCGCAGGAATTGGCAATTAGCTACAATTGTCGTGTTGCGCGCGCGTCGCCTACAAGTTACAAAGTTTTCGGCAAAGCGGTAAAATAATTTTCGATATTTCAGCATGCAAGTGCAAAGAATTTGCTCAATGTATTTGTCCTTAGGATAAAAAGGTACCTAAACAAGAGCAAGCTTTTTTAAGTGATCAAAGAACGTCGCGAAATATGATAATAAGCGGCATCGACGTAACTGCTACACGAAAGTTGCAAAAAACTTTAAAAAGGAAATATGAACGGAAAAATCACCCTAAGACATATATCTTTAAATACTTCAGAGTCAGTTGATATGGATGTAGTAGGACTTCTTCGGCGGCATCATCAGCTTCAGAAAAGCCGGAAAGCATCATGATCGATCGCGTTCCTGAAAAAAAAAGAAAATATCTATGTCCTACGATTTCCCTACGCTGTCGAAGACCTGTGATAGGTATGGGGTATCAGACAGAGCAGCAGCAGCAATAGCATCATCTGTATTGTTTGACATTGGATCTGAAATTGAGGTTATCCACAGACACAAGTTACGCAGAGAGAGAACTAAAAATAGAGAAAAAATAATTAAAAATGCATCTCATACAGAGCTATCGTCTTTATACTTTGATGGCAGGAAAGATAAAACATTGAAGATTGTTAAAAAAGGTGGTAAATGCTATAGGACTACGGTTGTTGAGGAACATATCTCATTGATTCAAGAACCGGGATCCGTTTACATAGAGTACGTGGTACCTGACGTTGGCACATCGAAAGGAATAGAATCTGCGATAACAGGGACTACATGAAGAGATTTGTAAAGATCACATTATGGCAATTGGTTGTGACGGTACGAATGTAAATACAGGAAAATACGGTGGAATCATAAGACTTCTTGAGAATAGATTACAAAAACCTCTTCAATGGATAATCTGTTTGCTGCACATGAACGAATTGCCTTTAAGACACATTTTTCTTCATCTTGACGGGTGTACTTCGGGACCTAAATTTTATGTTGGTCCAATAGAAAAACTCTAGAAATCTGCGAAAAGCTGCCTGTCAAAAAATTTACATGCATCGAAGGACAATTGCTACAAGAAATGGCCAAAGATCTAAGTACAGATCAACAGTACTTGCATAAAATAATTACTGCAGTAATTACAGGTGAATTCCCAGAAGATCTTTAAAATAAATCTCCAGGCGAACTATCACGTGCCCGTTGGTTGACGCGTGCTAACCGAATACTACGTTTGTATGTAGGAACTGAAGAACCATCAGAAAATTTAAAAATTCTGGCTACTTTTGTTGTTAAAGTTTACGCGCCTTCTTGGTACTTAATAAAAAATAAACCTTCATGCAAAAATGGCAAGCGTCATCTGATTAATATTATTATGGTCTCTAGATACCCACCAGAAACTTTAAAAAAGGTTATAGATCCGGTTATTCAAAGAAATAGCTATTTTGCGCATCCCGAAAGCATTCTTCTTGCGATGATAACAGATGACAGGAAACACATTAGAGAGTTGGCAGCGCGACGCATACTAAAGGCTCGCAATAAGACACAACCTACAATACCTAGATTGTTTCAAGTGCCATTGATCAATTTGAATGCTTCGACATATATTGATTTAATAGATTGGCAGGAAAACTTAACCGAACCACCAATTTTGAAAAATGTGTCTGACCAAGACCTTCAGTACATCGTCGACTCTGATGGTGACAGCGAACTATTATTTTTAAAGCTTCCCTACCACACTCAAGCTGTTGAGAGAGCTGTTAAGATTACGACAGAGGCTTCTATTTCACAGTGCACAAAAAAGGCGTGTTTAGGTGCAATAACAGCCAAGTTGGAATCACGGAAAGTAACGCCTAAATTTGAAACTAAAAGAGATTTTAAAGCAAACTAATAATAATATTTTTTTAAGTTTTCCAAATTTGTGTGTGTTTATTTCGTATTTAATACTTTAATCAACATCTTAACTATACTTTTTTTTTATTTCATGTCTATTTACCACTAAATTAAGCACAATGATTCGCCTTAAAAACGATTAACATTTTGACTTATTTTTTTAAATTTTGATGCCACTGCGGAGGCTAAAGATGTTCATCAAATAAAATGAAAAATTACACGTACTTTTACTTTAATATAAGGCACCAATCCCGCACTATTAATACTCTGAAATAAAAAAAAAAATTTTTTTCATACATCCATGCTCCACCCTATTGGCCATCTGCGAGTCATTCTCCCCACAGAATATTCTTGCTTCATTTGGTCTACGACGTCGTTGGTGTGGAATAGGAATTTCAGAGGACGGAACAATTGGAGTTGGTTCTTCCTTGTCAGAATCGTCATCATTTGCTGACTGTTCTGTGTTCGTGTAATGCTCACTATGATAACTAGATCGATCACTTTCCGACTCATTCTGCTCTATAGTCTGTGAACTAGCACTTTCAAAATCAGACATTGCCAGCCAAGACACGATTTGATCGTCCATTTTTGTTCTTATCACTTGATACTCTTAAATCCTGAAATTAAAATCGTTTTTTAGTTCTCACAATCAATAAAATATAGTATGAATTTCAACTTCGCAAAAAATACATGCTCAATTTTTACTTACATGAGTGGGCGCGCGGTGAGTAATTTGCCGCCCGGCGACACTAGCTGGTAACAATCTCCTCCTTGAGCAGTCTCCTGCGCACTGACGGCGTCTGGTTTTTCGGTACGCGTTGCTAACGAGAGTAGCGACGCGTACAGCAGCTACTATAAAGCGCAAGACTAACGGGCAATAGTTTTACAAATTATTAACGTTTTTTTTTAGCGCGGGCGGCAAAATGCTCATAGCGCGCCCACTCTAGGGTTAAGGAGGGTCGAAAACTAAATCATGATATTCCAGGAGAAGTTCCACGTTTTTGCCTTGAATTAGTTTGATAATATTCTTAAAGTTGATAGCTATTAGAAAAAAAATACAAAAATAAATGACTTTTTTTTACAATATTAAACTTAATAGTTCCAGGAAATTTTATATACGTATCTATCATATATATAATCATATAATAAATTCGAAAGTAACTCTGTCTGTCCGTCTGTTACACCTTTACGGCTAAACCACTGCACTGATTTGAATGTAATTTATTGCGGTACTTCTTGTCGCGATAACTGACTTATACCGAGCTGCGTTAGAAGGAATACTTCAAGGAAAGTAGAGTAATATGATAATAATTTAATTTTACACATACATAACTATATTACATTTTACATAATTTTCGATAAATTTAATGTAATATTAGCTGACCCGGCAAAAGATGTTTTGCCACAAAAATAGATAAAAAAACAATTTGGGGTATAATACCCATTGTCAGACCAACCATATATGCACACAAAATTTCATAAAAATCAGTCCAAGCGTTTCGGAGGAGTTTGGTAACAAACACCGCGACACGAGAATTATTATATATTCGATAAATGTAAGTGTTGAATTTTATTTGAAACATTTTATTTTATTTTATATTTTCTTCATAATTATATTGAGAAGCTCCATAACACGTTCATTATATTTTCCTAGAGGCCAATTTTTCAATTTCATTATTAAGTTAATAAATTGCTAGAAAAATATTTTCCAAGAAAATATTAATGGCTGACAAAAACACGTACTTATTTACTACAAACTTGGTCCTAAAGCTCTAGTTTAAAAAGTGTCTGTCTGTCTGTGTAAGCATTTCTGCTTCAAGATCCTATTTAAACTTCTGATGAAAGAAAAATATAGGTATTATTCCTAGTTAATTTATCTCGGGAATGTGAAGTAGCCGGCTTGCATATAAATGAACCGGTTAAAAGCTAGTTTTGGACGGCAATTACCATAATAATACTTTAAAGATAATCAGTTTTAAAGACTCCTGGCAAGCATTATGTTAAGCACTAACTTAATTATAGTTCATTAGAATTGATAATATTTACTTATTAGGCTCAAGTATCATTTTTGTTGGTATATTTTGACTTGACAATCTGTCTGACTTAAATAACTGAAGTACTTTGAGACTAAATCAGTTTGAAATAAATTCTGTATCGGTGTCAACAAGTGTAGGCGGAGCAATCGCGTGAATTCTGGAAAACATAGTTTTTTTCACTATTGTTAAATAGTACATCTCAGAAGCTAACTTTCAAGTAATGAAATATTTTAAAAAAATACGTCTGCATCAATATCTATCATCTTTATTAAATTTATTGAAGAACTGAAAAAAAAAACTTATTTTTAATGTACCCAGCGTCACCCTCACGACTAAGACGAATCTATTGATACAACTCACATAATAATACGACATGCCGTTCATGCTCTAGTTCGTGCCAAAGAAATATACATACGAACATACATACATAGATACATACACTCGAAAAACATAACCCTCCTTCTTTCGCAGTCGGGTAAAAAGACAATATTATCCAATCGCAAATGGTAAAGATTGCAATTGCATGTTCTACAATCTGTATCTCGCCTGTTTTCTAATAAAATCTTAAGCCTGAGAGAATGTCAGTAAACAATTTTTAAATGACTAAATAATTAGTATAAAACGTATCAAATCAAATCAAAGTAGTACGAGTATAACTAAGATACTCGTACATATTTAATCTAGTCCAAGAAATGTAATCCTCCTTTTAATATTATTATACTATCCTTTATTTAGAAAAAATATACGATACAAATATTATGCTATAAGATCGACAATTAAATTCGTCTAGACCCAAAATTACGTAATAGCATTGACATAAATAGAGCCCAGACCTTAATCTCAATTAGTGACAATAAAATATAAGTTCAATAAGATGTCATTACGCAAGATGAAATAAATAACTTTGGAACTGCCTATTTTTCTAGTTTGTTATTGTTACTGGGTCTCTGTATTATATTTTTATCTTAGTTTGTCCCTAATTTTGGCTTGAGTACTATGCTCTTACAGTGGCAGAAATTTCGTAGTTTTTAATAAGTCCATTTAATTTTACAATTAACATTTGTAAAGCTAAGTAACAACTTGAATAAATAATGCATTGTATACACAATGTTCGTAATACGGCTCTAGCTAAAAGTGTCATTGACTATTAGTGTCTGATTATAGAAATCTCCCAGGCTCGGAGAGCATGTACAGCTGTCGGACCTGTGCCTGATCTCTCCCCGGTTGTGTCGGTTAACCGTCCCATCGGACTATAAGAGAGGGTGAACAGAGGGTGCACCTGTGTTTGCGAACACACTAGTGTACAATAATATTTACTGCGTAGTTGGCTGGTCTCTGTTGAGACTGGCTGCCGTGGCCGTAATCGGCTAGGAGATCATCAATGACATTGACATTGACAGACAATGACATTCTTAGAGACCGTGATTACACTTCAGTTAAACCTATTCAAAATTACCTATTCACCACTACTCCCCTTGACTAGTCCCTAAAAGACTGCACAAATAAAATGAAAGATTCAAAATGCGCTACTTGCCTGAGCTTTAAAAAGCTTAACAATCGTGTCACAGGAGCTCTTGACTGTCCGGCGATGCTAATGGCTGAAAAAAGATACTTAAACACTGTTGACTTTGAAGGCGCCTAAAAGCGTCACTAAATATAAATATATATATATATATATATATATACCTTTTTGTTTATATAGCTATAATTCATAAGTATTTTATTTAATGGGAGTGGGAGACGGGCGATTTGACCGAAGTGAAACAGCGTTTGCGCTGTGATTCGATGTGAGTGTGTGAGGACACTAGAGGCCCATACCCCAAGTAAATTATTGGTTCTATTATATCTATTGTTATACCCAAACACATCACTTAATGTTAACCTAAGTCTAAGTTTATTTAAATTAGAAATTAAAATTGCTGTATACTTTCCCCCAAAACAATCACTGAAAACACATCAAACATTTGTTCACACGAAATTATTTAAAAATATATTAATGCCTGATACGCACGCTGCATGCTCTCTTTGCTAGTTAGTTATTTAGTATTAAGATTTTGTATCTAGTAAGTGGCCAGAGCGATGAAACACTGACGATTCATCACACAGGTTTATACCTAGTTTGAGGGTCAGAAGCGACTCGCTCGCTCATGTAAAGTCTTGTATTTCAACTTAGGCAACAATATTATTAATTTCCTAAATAAAGATTTGATTTGAATACTAATCATTCAATGGAAGTGAAAGGAGCAAACTACGCGTGATAACATAACTACAAAGAGGAGGAAAACTTGAAAGAAACACTATACCGACCCGTCTGGACAGGCTAAAATCTCCTTTTCAAAAAGAGGCATATGTTAAAGGTTGTTAATGAAAACGGCTTTCCCGTGGCAAAATATACGAACAGGTTGCTATATTTATGTTTACTTTTAATTAAATTCTTAAAAAAAATGTCTTATGCTAGGAAAAAATAAATTAGATCGTAAGATAAATTTGAGGCGCACACTCGTAGAATTCAAAAGTGAGAAACAAAAACTTTAAGACAGCAATAAATTTTTATAAATAATGGCAACACTTCACGAAATTTATATGACAACTTGTTCGTTCGGGAAGCGGGAGCGAGTTAAATATTTTAAGATCTTACACTGGTAGATTTGCTTTAGAATTAAAAGAATACTCGTAAATACGCTTTTTAATTTTGCTTCTCTGATCTTCTGAATAAATATTCAAATTCGTTGAATTGTGTTCAGATTGCGAACAAAGTTTGAGAGAATTGGTTGATTAGATTTTATTAAGCATAAATTACAAGAAAATATCTAGTCTTAAACTAACTTTGCTAAAACGGGCAAGATATTTTACAATTAACCTGTTACTGACAAAATTATATTTTATTGGACTTACAGAAGTGAATCTTCGCATTTACTCAGGACTTCGGTTTTTGGAACAAATATTTTAGAACTAAATATTGTAGAAGTAGAGTTATAAAATTAATAGCGTTTTTTGTGCAATATTGGGTAATATTGCACATATTACTCATTATCTTGTTTAGAATATCTTAAAAACAGTTTCTTATAACAAACAACGAATTATTTAAAAAAACTGAACTCCGTCAATATCTGCCATCTTTATTATCAAATTCATTGAACTGAAAAGAAAAGTTTATTTTAATTTTTATTTGGTTTTTATTATTTTGATATATGACACCACTCACATAAAAATACGACAAAAAAATATACATACAGTCGAAAAACATAACCAAAAGCATAAATACATAGATTCTGAGAAAACTTAAATTGTATTGTATTTAATGATCTCAGATTGAAAAAATCTTTTATAAAAATTCAGAAATTAATAATATTTATAGATTTGGACTTGGTCTATAGATAAAAAAATCTAATATGAATGAATTTGGTTGGTATTATACCCTTTGCCACGACAGAATTTCATGTGTCAGTGGCCTATTATTTACTTTAAATCATTTTACTGCCTCTGTGGAGCAGTGGTAGCGTATACGACTGCTGTTCTTGAGGTCTCGGTTTCGACTCCCAGGTCGGACCAAATGTTTGTATGATCTACAAATATTTTGTTCGGAGTCTGGGTGTTTTCTATGTAGGTATAATAGCATAACACAAGCTCTGTTTAGCTTGGGACTAGATGGCGATGTGTGTAAGATGTCCAAAATATTTATTTTTATTATTATTAAATTTAAAGTAAATAATATGACACTTTAAGAAAAAAACTTTTTTTCAGTTTTTATGGCTTCTGCCTATTCTATTGTCGTCTGTAGATAAGTTTATCCACACTTCAAATATCGTTGGTCTGATTTAATTGAAATTACGACCGCGGTTAAACTGCTGTCGCTACCGGCCATGGATGTTATGACGGCCGGTAGCGACAGATCTCCTCCGATGACTGCAGTGAGGGCCCGGCGCTGCGACGCCCAAGCGGGGCAGATCGCCAGCGTATGCTGGGCCAAGTCCTCACTGCAGTCGCAGTGGTGGCAGGCGGGACTCAGTTCCCTCCTAGCGACCGAGTGCAGGTACTTCCCGAAGCAACCGTGCCCGGAAAGCACCTGCGTCAGTCGGAAGGAAAGAGTCCCGTGCTGCCGCCCTGCCCACTCGAGAACGTAGGTCTCCCCCAAGGAGCGCCAACCATCCCGGAAGAAAGAAAGCGAATACGAACTACGAATGCGAAAAAAGAGTGACAACTACATCTACAATGTACGTTCTAGCCTACAGACTAACGAATAATTTTACTTAAACCGAAACTAATAAAATAAAACCATATCACAAGTGTAAACTATGTTTAATTGTCTGTTGAAACTTGTAACAAAGTGAATTCTTTATCGTAATAAGGTTGCAGGTCGGCAGACAAAAATATCCCCCAGTTAACGTAAATTCATTCATTCTTCTATTTGCAGAACAAAAAGTTACGGAGCCAAAAGTCACTCGTGAGTGCTGCCTCTAAAAATTGCTATGCAATTTTTGCATTGCAAATATATGTAAAAGTATTCAATAATCACAGCGTCTGAAACCACGTGTTGGCTGCATTCGAATAACAGTAAAAGTAAATATACTTTAGCGCCATCTATTTAAGTAAAATGAAACTACGTGGTAATTCACTTTGGAATTTACTAGACCATGGCTTGATGTTAGATATTAAACCCTAACTGACATATTCATAAGCGGTATAAGTTGAACGGGTACTGTTTCTATCATCAAGATCAACGAATATACTGCGCGTGTATGTATAGCTTATATATTTATTCAATACTTATTGCACAAATTGTACGAAGGCGGACTTAATGCCTTGAGCCGCCTTGAGGCATTATCTCCCAGGTGACGTAGAAACAAGATTCGGTAGGTGCAAATAAATTATATTTTGCAAATAAGAGATAAACATACATTGAATACAAATGATAGTTTTGAAAAGCAAAAATTAAAAAAAATGGTTAGAAAGATTTCGGAGGTCATCTTGAGCAACAACGTGTTAGGAGAATTAAATCTAATAAATATTGTCACGTTTTATGTAATTTTGTAAGTAAGGTATTTCATTTAAATATTTAAGGTTTCAGCGTTACACACATAAGAAAACTTAAAATATTCTAAGAAAAATACATAAATAATAAGATTTTTATATATCAATGAAACATGCTTATACAGATGTCTTTATGATAATATAATACCATTAAAACAATTAATTTTGATTTTCTTTTTTTTTTCAGAAAAAAATCTCACACTAAAGACCATCAACCACTTTCGTACGTAGACTTAGAATAAGAATATAGTGCTTAGACCTAGAGTAAACAATGGTGGCCCGCATCTGTTCACATTAAAGGGCGAGATAAACTGAACCCTTTCTGCCGCCTGCCTCTAATTTAGTGAAAAGATAACGATCGGAGGCGTCTTCGTTCAAGTTATGAAATGTATGCGATTTTGTGCACAAAACCACTAACCAAAGTAGCTTAATTTTTCAACCGAGTACAGTGAAGTTAATAGAAAGGGTAAACGTTTAGCAGTACTCGTATGTTACACCGTAGTGCTGAACCTGAACCGAATCTACAAGTCAGGCAATGATATAGGCGGTTAACATTAATCAAAAGCTTTTACATGGTTTGGTTATTGTTTTGTGGGGGAACGGGTATCATGTTCCACCCAACACAAAGGGAGGATCCTCCGACCAGGCGAGGTGATCATGCCTGGCGGGCCACTGCCCAACAGTTGATGTTGGGATGTTTGTATATATGATAATCGGCGCGAGAACTTTAATTGCGCGATTCCGGATTGGTAGTTTCTTCGGATTGTAGGTTACTCCGTAGTTCAGTGTGACTTCGGTAGATGGCGCTGTAGTATGTTATGTTGTATGTGGAGATCGCCACAGTTTTATAAATCCTTTCTATATTCTAATTCTAATATAATATTCTAATTCTAAAGCCTAGTTTAGTGGCAAATGCACTAAACTAGGCAATGCATTGTAGTAGTTTACGTCAAGCGGTAATAAAGTTACTAACTTGATTTAACTATAGATCATCAAGAACTGTGAAAGCTTTTAACTTAGACCACACTCCTTACTACTTTGGCCGCAACTTCTACGCGACGCGACCAGGAACGACGTAATTACCACCGCAGAGTTCAAATATACAGGAAAATAAAACAAATAAGTGTTTTCTTACAACTCATTTACGAGAAAATCTGACTTTTTGTATACTCGACTCTTTTTAATGTACTTTATGTAAATCAAGCAAATATTTCCTATGAAATATACTTTGAAATTAATATTTTAAAAATTAACTTGAAATTTCTCTTAGATGGGTCTAAAACACATTAACATATTATGCAATAACTTTGTATCTTTTTTACGAAAATTATGTGAAATTTGGCACAATTAAAGTTTATATGGAGCAGGTGCAGGAAGTTAAAAATAAATAAAGGAAAAATAGTAGTATAAAAGTAAATAAAATAATTAATGTCGAATTTCGACCACTGGTCTACCATTATCGTGGGTATATTGTTAAATTTTGATTTTAAGTGGAGTAAGCAAAATTATTAACTAAGTAAGACCACTGACACAAGTAATATATTTCTTCAGTGGTAAAACTAAGAAAATTGCACTAATACAGAGACTAATTTGAGTGGTTAAGCTCAAATTGTCACTAGTTTAACGATCACGTCTAAACGAAAGAGCAGAATCTTTACTAATATTGTTAATGCGAAAGTAACTCTGTCTGTATGTCACACTTTAACAGCTAATTCACTACATCGATTGCTATAAAATTTGGGATAGAAATACTTTGATTCCTGAGATAGGACATGAGCTAATTTCTATAGCAATAATGAAAATACATGCGAGCAGAGCCGCGGAAAAAAGCTAGTTATTGTATATTTATTAATCCGTGATTTCTAAGTCTAAGCGTAATATTAACTCTTCTATCTTAAGCACGCCAGCAAAACACAAATCGGTTTCGTAGGTAAGTTAGGTAATAGGTAGTATAAAAAGGTATTATAGTAAGGAAAAATAAAAACGAACTTCTCCTTTTTTCCTTAAATTTATTAATGATTTTGAAACAGAATACAGTCAATCTACTTTTTTGCATCAATGTATTTAGAAATTATTCATAAGGTCTAGAATTGTAAAGCAGCATGTAGAACCAGTTAGGGAAGTTAGTAAACAGAGCTTAGACTAAACTATTTATACCGTTAGCTTATCTTACCCGACAGTCGAGATATTAACGTGCAAATAACTTGAACGATAACTGTAAACGCTTTTCAGTACCTGTTTGTAATAATTTAGTTTTTAAATATATTTTTACTTCAAGTTCTATTCAATTATCAATATAAATAACATGCCCATTATGAAAAGTAGCAGTTGTACATCGACGGCAGGCATTCTCTTCCAGCCAACCTTTGGGGGTATAGATATATAGTAAGGAAGGCATCGATCTTATACATAAAGTAAGAAAAACAAATATATATGCAAATGTATACATACTCATACACACATACAAACATCGTACACTTTTGATAATAGACTAAGAAGGTGTACTATTGATTAGGTGACTCCGTCATCTCAAGAAGGTAATCATGCACTTTATTTTTAGATGTGTAACGATTATTTTCACAAAGAACGAAACGTTTACAAATTCGGAGTTTTGGGAAGGACACAAAAGAAGCAGATTTTTCGTTGAGAGAAGATTATAATAGTAATTCCTATCGTTACTACACAAAATAGCAATATATGTTTTCTTACATATTTCCTACTAGCTTACTCTGCCTGTGTATATGTTGGTTATAGCGGTAAAGCCTGTGTCGTTCCGTTAAATTAAAGTAGCTCCATACCAAATTTCATTCAAATTGATGTAGTGGTTAAGCCTAGAAAGGGAAACAGATAAAATTACTTTTGAATTGATTATTTATATTAATGTGTATTTATTTTTTATTTCATTGCCTAACTTCCTTAGAACTGATTTTATTTTTTTTGTACTATGACGGGTCAAAATATAAGCAGACCAATATAGTTTTTTATTTTGTAACCTATGGATGTTCCCATCTCACGTCACCATAACTCCATAGTGTGTACATTGAAATAGAAACTGAAGCCATAGGGTGTTCGATCGTATGAGCTACAGGAAGAAAAACCTCGAGAAACCTAGCAAAGTTCTGCACCCATAGAGCCTAACCTATTTAACAATCATTGTGTAACCCTGAAGTAAATCAGTGTCAAAGTTATGTGATTTAATTTGAACCTTATAGCGAATAAAACACACTTACCTATTAAACTGAATTTTCGAACTAATAATAAACCAAATAATGTTGGACGGACACTCTCGATGCACGTTAAATTAATAATCGTTCCCGATTGTGCGAGTACAGTCACAAGCAGAACGCGGTAATTGCCAATCTGACATGTGGTACAGTGCCTCTATGACGTTGATACGTACAATTATACACACAATTGAATAATTTTATTTACTATCCCATGTAGTGTTTGTTGACTTGGCTTTCTACGCAACTGCAAAATATTTCAACTGTGAATATGAGCATGCAATATAATGAGTTTTATTAAATTGGCCAAGAATGGTTTACCATTGTAAACTAAAAGTTTCATCATCACCAGCAGCCATTCTAAGTTCACTGCTTAACATAGGCCTCTCAAAGTGTAAGCTGCTCAGATCGATCACAGGCTATTCGTATCCAGCTTCGGCGTCCATTCCGGCATGCATATGATTTTTTTCAAGCGATAAAGGTTTTGGATTGCATGAAGTTACCCATGTAAGTACATTTTATAAAGTTTTCAATTACCTATCACGTTTCTTTTTATATATATGGCCCTGCCAAATGAATCTACTTAATCTGATGGAAAGCATAAGCAGAATCCAAGAGTGGTGGTCACCATACTCATCGTGAATGCAGACAATGCAATAATGCAGCAAGGTGAACCACACTATTGCGGCTCAGTGATGCTGTCATTTTTGGTTGCTTTTCTTTTGATGAAATGGCACCAGCCGGATCACTCGGGTCAGCTATTTCTGCCAAAGTCAAGTATTTATAGTCTTCAATTACAAGTCTTCGAGTCTTGAAGTCTTCGTAGTGATGAAATTAATTATAAAATATATAAAATGTGGATGACATGAAATGGGGACCGTCTTTCGAAAAAACAAAAAACGATCTCCAAATACAACAGTTATAAATTTTTCAGATGTTTCAAACATGTTGGCTCGTGAAGTAGGGATGACACTTGACAGTTATCCCTAAAGAAGAAAATATAGCTTAAATTTTAATGTTACACATACAGATGCTTTAATCGAAAATAGATTGTAATGAATTGAGAAACTTCTCCTTTTTCTGAAGTCGTTTAAAAAAAGTTTAACAAACCTTCAATGTTTTTAACGATATATTATTCTACCCAGACAAGAATATACTTGTATGCTTGATATTTTTATTTTACAATTTCATCAACGGACTTATTTTGCACTTGATGGAAAGGAATTGGCCATGTACATCTTCAGGTCAATAGTCAACAACACAAGTGCATCATTGTCTTTTGAATCTACTACTCCTTTTGTAGAATAAGAAGGTATAAGGAAGGAGAAAAGGGGAAGGAAGGAGGGGGAATGGAAGAAGGAAATGCTACAGTACCTTTATCGGTTAAATCATAATAATGAAAAATATACAATTATAATGAAACATTGAAACGAATGGAAATCACAAATGTACACATTCATAGATTTTGTCAGTTCCTGGTCACTGTCTTACAATATTTTTTCTCTACTGACCTATTAAAACACAAGCCCCAGGACAAATCTAACAACAAAGAAATAAGTGAATTCAGAAAACGCTTATCTACATGTTCAAAACGTTATACTAACCGTAAATCTACACTCGCTCAAATATCAAGCACCGACAAAAAATATAAATATTTCCTAAAAAGACCCGAGCTATTCGACCTTTGAAATAGGAGCCAGGATAAAAGAATAAATCACACCAAAGATATGCGGATGGGAAATCTTCCGGGAGAAGTTCTTAGAAAGCGTTGAAAACTGAATGTTGCCAATGTATTTACATATTTTTGGAGCCTTGGGCTGGTTTAAGTATAAAAAAATATTAAAAAGAAAATTGTTTTGTAAACGGCAACCAAAATATGTTAAAAACAGTCTAGTACTGTATTTTTTAAATATTTGAAAATCATTTCAAGCGTTTGTAGCTTTCATCATCTTAATGACAGTACCCGAAATGCTTTGTAGATAGAAAGTGTAATAAATTTTAATTAAAACAAAAATAGCAATTACGATTACAATATTTGCGTGATTTTAAAGAACATTTTACCAAAGTTTTATCAATCGCACTTTTTATT
Organism: Spilarctia lutea; assembly: GCA_916048165.1. Taxonomy (NCBI): domain Eukaryota; kingdom Metazoa; phylum Arthropoda; class Insecta; order Lepidoptera; family Erebidae; genus Spilarctia; species Spilarctia lutea. The sequence continues at coordinate 2,471,420 of OU696471.1, read as the reverse complement.
CAGAAAGTCATCACATTCACTCAATGATGAAATCAAAAGTCATGTACAAAAAAATACGAAAAATTCTTATTTTTATTTGCATAGATTAGAATATTTGTACACACATATACAAGCTCCTGTAATCCTAAAAGAATAGGCAGAGGTGTATTGAACATCTAAATACAATACGCTTTGAATTCAGCTTTTGAAACATTTTAATTAGGAAACTGAAGAAATGAATTTGTATATTTACTTAAACGTGTTTGGTAGAAGTAGAGAAGCGGACACTGGGCTCCAAAGTAGGTATTAGTTTTGGAAGCAACCGGGAACAACGGTAGAATAATTATAACTTTAACTTGCATAGGTGTTCCTGGGCTCTGGGTCTCTATCTGGATCTGGGTTTTCTAATGTACAGTTCAGCATCTTAACTGCCTCGGTGGCGTAGTGGTAGCGTATGCGACTGCTGTGCTTGAGGTCTCGGGTTCGATGCCTGGGTCGGACTAAATGTATGTATGATCTGTAAATATTTGTTTGGGTGTTTTCTATGTATGATATATATGTATTTACAAGAAAAATAAAAATGTATTTATATCAGTTGTCTAGTACCACCTATAACACAAGCTCTGCTTAGCTTGGGATTAGATGGCGTTGTATGTTAGAGGTCCGAATTATTTATATATTTATTATTATTTATTATCTTGCTGCCATCAAGAGGCCTTCTGTAGTGGTCAATGATCCTGACTGACATACCAGTGCTTGTGGGTTTATTTTCACTCATATCGTACATTAATTCGTTCTGCCACGATTCGTTGAACGTTGAATATAGAGATCACAACCATTAGCTCTGAACAATAGACCACTGTACGATTATAAGAAACTTACTAACCTACACAATCAAAACCTGTATAAATTTAAATCAACTAACACACTTTATAACAATCAAAAGCCACACCTAATGTAATCAAACAACACACAAATATACTCACATGATTTTTAATTAACATAAACATTGCCTTAAAATGTAGGCGAAATGTAGCAACTAGCGTAAATCCCTTCAGTAACGTATGTCGTGAAATAATCCAGCCCCTCCACGCCCTTACCTCGTCCCCGTCACCCCCATTATTTGTACTTAGCTACTAAATAAAATAAATACGGATTACGGAGAACGTCTCTCAAGCGTAGTGATGTGTGTTCTTAGCTATCGACATATAAATAAAATCACCTTTTCAACGACCTTTTTACCGCTGTTTATTGTATAGGATTAGGTGTTGGTAGCTACCATAGTATCAGATTATTGAATTAAAAAAAATGTTCGTTTTTTAAATGTTTTTAATTTCTTGGACACACAAATACCTAACGACGTGTTTGAAGAATAAAATGACTCTTAACTTAAATAACTATTAACTAGAATATAATATCTCCAGATGCCGAGTTCTGATGTGTTTGAATGCTGCTGTAAAACTTAAGAACTTATAATAGGAACAATTTTTACAATTTCATTACAATGTAAAATTTGTGTTTATCTTTATTTGTAAAGCAACACATTGCGCCGACAGCAAATAATTGAAATAAAAATATAATAATTATAGTCATTATTATTATTTTGTTAGCTGAGCCCGCAGTGTTACCAGCGGTTGTAGTTGTACCTTTACAACAAGTGCTGGTAATCCCGGGGCCAAAGTTATTCTAAAGTAAAAGTATCCTTAGATACTCCTTATACCATTAGCTATCAGCTAGTGAAAGTCCCGTCAAAGTCGGTCTAGCCGATACGGAGATTAACCAGAACAAACAGACAGAAAAGCTGTTGATACTACAAAAAGAAACTTCATTTTATTATTGTATAGATTTATATTATCGATTGCACCGTATGTTTGGCCAACACTAGCCCACTATGGGGTATTTTTTTACATTTTCCCCACAACTTTCTGTCAGTGTTTACATAAATCCCCGCATTAGTGCGTCCAGCGATGGCGATACATAGTGATGCACGTCATTAGTGTCTATTATACGTGTATTTTATTAACCGACTTCAAAAAAGGAGGAGGTTCTCAATTCGACTGTTTTTTTTATGTTTGTTACCTCATAACTTTCGACTGGATTAACCGATTTTGGTGATTCTTTTTTTATTTGAAACCTGGTGTTTCCCATGTAGTACCATTTCTATTTGGTCCAGTTCTTGAAGTCGGTTTTTTCGTTAAAATTTGTGTATATAAACACATATTAAATGTAAGATGCTCGCTGTAAATACAACGATTACTAAACTTATCTCTACATACAAATGAATACAACTGAAGTGTCGGTTTGTGATTTTAACCCTTAAATGCATATTGTTGCCAAAAGTCTACAAACCAATTTTTGTCATTTTAAAAAGGGACAGCTGTGACAAGTGTTGCAGAACGTATTTTTATATCATAGCTAATATCATAATGAAAAATAAAAACGTGTAAGAGGGTCTTCAGAAAATAAAATTGGCGGGTAATTTGACATAAGCATTGTGAAGGTGGAAAAAATTGGTTGTATGATAATTTGTGACTTTTGAATAAGGATTTAGATAAGAATTAATTGCCGAAAAGAGTTAAAAAAATTACAAATATATTAGACGTAAGGTAAGAAATCAATATTATAACGTTTTTTTTGGCAATTTATCCTGAATGTGTTTGTATTTTGATTTTTATGTATGTTGCCAAATGTCTACATTATGCGTTTGTTGCATATTATGTGCATGCTTATTATTTTCTTGGATTTGGGCTTTTAGCAAATTTTTTTCACTTTTTAGGATGTCTAAGCAGTTGGCAGAGCAAGATATTGAATATATTTTTTCAGTTCTCGAAAATTTGATATTTTTTCTTTAAAAAGACAACTCCCACATTAGGAATAAACATCCTGTGTCGTGGGGGACTTTACAAACATACATGAAATGGACACAAAGAACATCCAGACTCGGGACAACAATTCGTGGATCACACAAAGTGTTGTAGGTACCGCGTGGGATTTGAACCCACGACACTTGGCGCAGTAGCAAGCGGCATGGCGACCGCTGACACCACTCGGCCAACTGTGCAGTCAAAAATGGAGACATTTCTGAAGATGAAGAGTCTATAGGAGACGAAAATGACATAGATTACTACTCGAATGTACAAGATCTGGTACAGGATTTAGAAGATACTCAAGGTATATATGCATTGGGCACAATTCAGAGGAACCGCCTCTGTAAAACTTGTAAGTTGCCGGTAGTAAAAGAGTTCATGAAGGACTCTGTTCCAGAGGGATCATATGAGGAACTCGTAGCAGACTATGAATTTATTATTATTATTATCTACTTATGTTGGTTCCGAACCAGCTAAAACTGTCAGCAGATTTGATAAGAAACAAAAGAAAAAAGTCTCTGTTGCCTGTCCAAAAATTGTAAAAGATTACAATGCCCACATGGGTGGAGTAGATTTGATGGACAGTTATTTGGGCCGCTACAAAATTCGAATCAAAAGTCGAAAATGGTACATTCGATTATTTTATCACATGATCGACATGGCGGTAATAAATTCATGGGTACTTTATAAAAAACACCACCCAAACATGACACTAGGTGATTATAGATCAGATCTTCCGGAGACATTGTGCAATTATAAAAAAAATACTGAACCCAAAAGAGGAAGGCCTTCAAGCAGTAATATATATAGGGAGATAGAAGCAAAAAGACATCGGGGTCCAATGAAGCCCGTTCCTCCAAGAGACGTGCGGACTGATGGCTTAGGCCACAATGAAAAAAGATTCACTTCTAAAAATAGATGCAAACTTCCCGGTTGTAAAGGTTTTTCGCGGACTGAGTGTACTAAATGTAAGGTGGCATTGTGTCACACTAAAAATCGAAACTGTTTTGCTATATTTCACTCAAAATAGTCTGTATATTATTTATTTTTAGATTAAGTTGATTTATAGGCCCCTACAAATATGTAAGCATAAATTTGGTACTTAACGCATAGTGTTGCCAATTGTCTACATACATATTTTTTCATAATAAATACCTATTTTTTTATACCAGATTTTTTTCATTATTTTTTATGTTATATGTACCTAAATACCTACCAGGAAACATTTTTTCCAGGCCACAATAAAAAACCATGCATTTAAGGGTTAAATTAACAGCTTTATTGTAAATACATGAAAAATCATTTTCTAAAATGTTTGTCTATTTGTCAATCGGCTACAACGATTTTGACATGATTTTCACTGGTAGATAACTGATGGTTTAAGAAGTAACTAAGGTTACTTTTATTTTAGATTTGCTTTTCCATGCGGGTAACATCGCGGGGCGCAGCTGATGTTAAGTAAAGATCGAGAGTTTCTCGTTGCATTACCTGACTATTATGAAAACAATGGAATGAATAAGGGTTGTGACACTATATTCTAAATCCATTACCACACGGAGTCATACGGATTAGATGATCGAAGCAAAAACATAATTCTTAAAAGAAGCTCTCAATTGTAAAGTTCCGAATAAACTCAAGTGATAGTGATAGATATTTACTTTCAAATAAATGTATTTTGTGATGTTAAATATAATTGAAATTAATGATTTTAGTAGAAAACTTTAAAAAGACTCAATCTTAATCTTAAATATCTTATGATAAAGTAGAAAGGAGGTTAATCAGACTAAAAAGTCTGTGAACGTTTATAGGTCTGGCTTCTATCAAATGACTATTAAAGCAGCAAAATGCTAGTCTTTGCAGATTGTTTTTGCAGTTGAATTTGCATACTTCTACCCCAAAAGGATCCGAAAGTTTGAGGTACTTTTATTTATAGCTATGTGTAGTCGTTGAGGCACTTTCGCTGATGGCCATGTGTTTTCTAGTAGTATTTCGAGGTCTTGACCCACATACGCCGGTTTTTAAGATTCCACTATCATATAGACTATAGTGTAGTGTTGTTGTTGCCTTACAAAAATTAGTGGAAATGATTTGGATAACTTTTACGGTACATTTTCAGAGTTATATCATAAACGAACTTTAGGGTTTTCATATACTTATGCTTTTAAACGAGCAATCCTTGAATATCATATATTCTAAATCTCATGGGAGAACCACGCTTTGACGGCATGAACGGACCGGCCAGACCGGAGTGATACCACGGCCTCACATAAAACTGGTGTGAAATAGCGCTTACGCTGTGATTCACGAAGTGAGTGAGGATACCGGAAACCCGTTCACAAAACCCCTCCCCCCATCCCTCAAAGGCCAGCAACGCACTTATCACACCTCTGGTATTGTGGGTGTCCATGGGCGGCGGTAATCGCTTACCATCAGGTGATACGTCTGCTCGTTTGCCCCATAATTCCATAACAAAAATATCTCGAAACAGGATCCAACGATTTTCATAAAATTTAGTATGAAAAGAATTTTAGGGCGAGAAACCGCTTGAGCTAGGACTCAATTTTAGAAAATTTGCCAAAAAATATCGAGCGAGGTTCGATAATCCAGGTACTGCTTATTAAGAGATTCAGCTACTGAATCTCTACTGATAAGTTATCTGAATTCCACTCCCAGTCTAGTCTCACTGCTGGGCTCGGCTCTCCTCTCAGGAGAGGGTTAAGGTCATTCGTCCCCACGCTGGCCAAATGCGGGTTGGGGACTAGCAAGACAACGTTGTGGCTACGCAATCTTGAACCGCCGAATCACGGAGACGCTCATGGTAACATGCCACCAGCGGTCACCCATCCAGGTTCTGACCGCGCTGTCGTTGCTAACCCTCGGTAATTGTTTCTAATCACCTAGTGCAACTGGGCTTTGAGCACCTCATTGTTGTATTTATAATATTTTGGATTAAAATGCTACAAGTTTTATTTTAAAAATGATTGAATAAATGGAGAATAAAAAGATAATACTTAGACTAATTATATTATATTAAATAAATCTGAAACATGATATAATTAAGATGATTTACATGTTTTTTTTTTAATATTTGATGTAGAGTTTTTCGTTATGCTACCAAGAAAATTTATTAGCGTTATTTATAAAAGAAATACATGCGGTTTTTGTTAAACAATTGCCTAAGGCTTCTCGGCAAATATTACGCAACGTAGGAGGAATAAATTGTAATGTTACCGATCTCTTTTTCCCCTTTGAGGCCTCAGTGGGTTACATTTGACTATTTTTTTTATAACAAATTTCACAACTTAATTTTGTTTACACATGACCTACCGCTTGCAGAAAGTATAATTTATAATAATTATATTTAAACTTTCGATCAGGAGATGATTTTGAATTACTTTTTCGGTTTTAAAACCATTCATTAATGAATAACAAAAACTTATTCATTAAAAATGAAAAGTATAAATACACAAATTCCTTGCGAAGCTACACAGCTTGTTGGCGAGATGCAATCGTTAACAGTGATACATCTATTTATTTATGACATAAAACTATAATAATAATCAAGTCAAACAATCTACAGATTGAATCGACAGTGGACCTTAATGAAAAAATATTTTGAACATCTAACACTAACGCCACTAACTTTGAATTGAGTAGAGCTTGTTATATGAAAGCTAGATTGTCTGATAAAATACTTATATATTTTAAAAAATGAAAACTCCCGAACTCCGAAACATAGTTCTAGATTATATTAACGTTTGTAATCATTTGTTTCATTTGGAGAGTGGTTGATGATGATTTTATCTAACATCTAATAAAAACCGTGTAATTTTTCTAAACAGTTGGATGCCCATCAGATTTCTATAAAGTTATCTACTACATATCGACAAATTGAAACATGACCCACCATAATGTTTCTTTCTTACAGACTTTTAAATACAGTTAGGGCGGCTGTCCCGTAAATATGCATTCCAATGGCAATGACCTTGTTGTCTGTCCTTTAACTACATTATGAATTATCTGTGGCAGTGATATGTGCGATATATCTCGTAATTTGTTCCTAGTTATCGTTAGTTCCAAGGGGGATAGATTCAGAATATGAATAGAACAGAAATTGAAAAAAAAAATTAGGGGTGGGTCACCTTTATCATTTAGGGGTATGAAAAACAGATGTTGGCCGATTCTCAGACCTACCCGATATGCACATAAAATTTAATGAAAATCGGTCCATCCGTTTCGGAGGAGTATTTTAACTAACATTGTGTCACGAGAATTTTATATATAAGATATTATCTGTAGTATGTATGTATATGTAGTAGCAGTGTATCTGTATGCAGTGATGATAAAGGTAAAAATTGTATAGATCTCCTACCAGTATTGACATAGCTTATTTAAATATTAAAAACGTCCTAAGTGCGGCTTGCATTGTAAAGCGGATCGAAAAAGTAGGTCACGATTCAAGTTCGTCGATACATATTAACGCGTTTTCACCCGCAAGTACATAAAAGCGTGTAATCAAACATTTACATTTAGCCGAATATAACTTGGTTCCTTCTGTGAATTCGGGGGGTCATCTTTGATCTTCTAGAACCTAGACAAAAGCTTATTCATGTACACCAACATAATTATCCCCCGACTAGATAAGGTAATAATAATATTTTCAATTTTCACTCTCACAAAACTTTCTTATCCTATTTAAAAAAATACCACATTAATCAGGTAAGTTTGTGATAGACTGGTACCTGAAATAGGTTAAAAAAACCAGTAGTTACAGTTCATCAGGCAGTCGGTGATCATGCTAGTGGGTTCAACGGTTGATGTTGAAATATTATTTTTAATGCTGGTTTGAGCGAAAATTTCTATAATGCGATACAGAATTAGATACTCCGTAGTTTAGTGTCTTCGATAGATGGCACTGTAGTATGTCTTTATTTTCGCTGCATATGGAAGTCGCCACATCCTTACATCCCATTAGTTGGTACACTAATAAGTGTCGCCGAATTTCTAAATTTAGGGTAGGTATGTTATAGTCTTTGAATCAAAGATTAGAAAGAAGAAATCAGCAGACAATTATATCTTTTAACCTTACCTTTCACAACAATACTTGTTGATTCGGTATTAGTTTTGCAAAATAATATAGTGTGTAGGAGAAATGGACATCATAGAAGATATTATATCAGCGCATCCAGTTGAAATGATTGGAAAATTTCGTTTAGTTACGCTCTGAATAGCTGCTGGCAGCAATTGATTAGTTTATTTTATTTTTGGCGGCACGGCAATATTTGTGTTGCAAAAAACCTCGCTAGCGTCATATTCAATTAGGATTATTGAAAATTGAATTTTATTCTTATATGACTAAGTTTTCAATTCAAGTCTACTGTACATATGGTCTAACGATTTAAGCGGTCACGATGCCGCTTTCTACTTTGCCAAGTGTTGTGAGTTCAAATCCCACACGGAACACTTTGTATGATCTACAAATTGCTGTTCTGAGTCTAGGTGTTCTTTTTAAAAAGAAAATATCTTTCTGTGGTCGAGGCGTGAAAAAGCATCTCACTAGACCGTCTTAATGTGGGTCTTCATACTGCATTATCCATGTTAGCATGGAGGATGTAAAATAGAACTCTTGGATTCATCACCATCTTCCATATCAACTTCCTAGCCTTTAATATTACCAAGATTATTTGAGTTCGGCTAGTTCAACCGGTTTTACCTGAATATCAGTTTTTACACAGAGCGACTAGCATCTGACCTCTGCAACCCTGAGGGTGAACTGAACTCGAAGGTTGTACTAGTTGTCAGTATAATGGACGGCACTGGGACCTCTTGATCTGCAGTCACTTATTTTCACCACTAGGCCAACGAGGCAGTTTTAATTGTTATCTTAATACTTAAAAATAATAAAAAATATATATTAAGTAATTCTACGTATTGTTATACAGTAAAGTTAGTTTAACTTTAGTACGTTTTCATTATTTTGCTATACTACACATAGGTATTTCAACTGCTATTATTCATTTTCTCATTCAACAGTCAATCAGCTTGATACTCGTAACAAATGGGTTACACAAAAACAGAATAAGTCAACGAGCCATTGTGAGTGTTCTCGTTAATAACGCGTGTCCCTTGTGACTAACCGAATAAGTGACTATCATTGTTTGTGGAAATGAAGTACTGAATTGCTATTTTTGGTGAATATTATTACAAAATTTGATTGCTTTTGCTGAACCTTTTTTAGGACTAAAAAATCCATAAACATATTTACCTGATGGTAACCCAGTGTCCTGCAACGGAAAAAAACGGAATACTCTTCTTCTTCTTTTGATGTGATGATGGCAACCAGCCGCATCACTCGGATCAGCTATTTCTGCCAATGTCAAGTGTTTATCGTCTTCAGTCTCCAAGTCTTCGAGTCTTCAAGTCGTCGTCGTGATAAAATTAATGATAAAAAATACAATAAACGATCTCCAAGGTATGCTCTGCCAGACTTTCAGATATCCCCTCTGAATAAGTTCTGAAGCGAGGCTAAATTTATAAGTTGTTCCTTAAAAAGATCCACTGCTCATTATGGTGCTGTATCGCTGCTGTTTAGAATACGAAAGAAAAACTTTTAATTATGAATTTTACGGGTGAATAATATTCCTTATTAATATTACAAATGTGAATGTAAGTTTTTTTGTTACGCTTTCACGTGAATACTACTTAACCGATCATGATGAAACTCTGTACTCATTTTTGGAGGTATTAGAATACCATAGGATCCCTTTTATTAAATACGAGCGAAGCCTCGGAAGCTAGTTCTCTATAATATATAAATACTTTTACATGGGTTCAGAAATAACGGAGATCTGAGGTAACAAAAATGAAAACAAAAACGGCCACATTGTGATAGTCTTCTTGTGAAATTGGTTAGTAATATCTCACTTATTTAGCGCAACAATCTGTAGGCAGCAAGCAGTATGTGATCGGGTCATGCAAAACGTTTTAATATTTTATGTGCGAATGTTTGGTTTTGTGGTCGCCTCGAGACCACTACAGGTCAAGTATCGATTTATTTATCGTACACCAAAAACTTCATACCTGTTTTTGTTTGACTTTACTTACCGAGAGCTATTTTAAGAACTTCAGTGGGTACACCAGTTGAATGAATTAAAATATTGCGTAGATATGTTTATATATAATATTCACAAATTTTAACAACAAAAAAAAACCGACTTCAAGAACTAGACCAAATTAAAATGGGACCACACGAGAAACACCAGCCTTCAAATAAATAAAGAATCATCAAAATCGGTTCACCCAGTCGAAAGTTATGTGGTAACAAATATAAAAAAAATATAAAAAAATTCATACGAATTGAGAACCTCCGCCTTTTTGAAGTCGGTAATAGCATAAACGTGACCATAGTGTGCTAATTTGGACTTAATCATCTGTCGATTTATATAGATAATAATGCTTATAGCTGCTGCTGTCAGCTCTGCAACATTCGCAATTTATAAAATTCGTCGATTAACCGATGTAGAAACAGCTAGATTGGTATATTTCATATAATCAATATTCACGGACTTAAAAAAAAGATAACTCTGTGGTATGTTTCGGCATTTCCTCCCAATGTGAGTCTTAGGAAATGCCGGCCTCTTCTAACTATAAAGTCCGATGTGTAAAAATATCTGAAAAGATTTACTTACAAATTAAATATCATTTGTACTGTTACAGATTTGGTTGTTAAACTATTATCAATAGAAATAAAGTAATCATGTCCTTGTCATTAATTCGTTTTAGAGTCTTCTCACTTATAACTCAATCATAAGTGATCTGTAACATCCATAATATGGTTATATCATTAAAACATTTAAATCAATCCATAATTAAACTAACGATTAACTTATCATTTTCGTATTATTTGTGACCACAGTTAAGTGTAATCTTTGTCTACCCTTAGAGGATCATATGTAGATTAAATATGTCTTCAGCTAAGTCGATATCAGTTACCTGTAGTATGAAGCATGATAAATTCCAGAAATGGTCAGACGCAGTAGTCAATTCTAAGATTCGTATAGGATAAAACAATATTGTTATAAATGTAGTGGCAATTTATAAATCAGGCTAATAAAAGATCGACAGTAGATCAACAATTCAAAAAACGGTAGAATGCTTTCGCGTAATCAATTGCGCATCAGACAAACAGTGAGTAATTTAGTGTATTTTAAATTGCAATCGACCAAACAGATTTAATTAAAATTGCTGCCAATGCGATTGTTGTAACTGAATTGAATTTATTTGCATTTGACGCGACGAAATAGGCCTCTGTTAAATATTTATATGGGCTGGAGTGATCTGCCAGCGAAAATTTTGTATGTATTAATATGAATTAGGCGACAAAGGGTTAATTGAATTATGGTGGCTATTTACTATTTGAAATGGTTTTGCATTTGACATATCATTAGTGTCACGCGATCTCATCAAGTCAACACTTGTATTTGTATGACTTTAAATAATGTTGAATTATAAATACCCGATTAGTTCAATTGGTTCATTTGTGGAGCAGAGAGATTTGTGGAGAGATAATATTATATGAAACGGTAATTAAGAAGGAAAGACTGGTTAGAAATTAGAAGTTGCAGGTTAAACTTAGTGTCATTTTCTTTCATTTTCTTTAGAAAAGATAACAACCGCACTCTGGCTAATAGAAAGCATAAGCAGAATCTAAGAGTCGTGGACACCATACTCATTGCGAATGTAGACAATGCATCATGGTGACCCACGATTTTTATACTCTATGATCCTCATTTCAGCAGATAAATACTTAATTTTAGTGATGACAGTAACCAAGAACTGATTACTGTCATCATGCCTAATCTCACCGAATAATGGTGGTGACAAAACGGATTCCATAATTCGTTGCTACGAAGACAACAGCAACAGCTTAGGCATATAAAGTTCATGAATGGTTCTGCAATTAGCCAATGAGTTGAGTTGATTACAATATGTTGAACACTAGAATCTTACAATTTGTGCCTTAGAATCAAGTCTAGATCGTAATTTCATATAGCAAGTAGTATCCTTATTTTTATATAACAAATAGCATTCTTTACTTAAAGCTAGAATGTACAAAAAATCTAAAAAAAACACAACTTTCTAAGCTTTAATAAAAAAAATTGCCGTCTTCATGTAGCCAGCAAGTTAATGTTTGTATTTCCACATCTAGACGATCTCAAAAATTCAACGCCTGGAAAAACTAAGACGGCATTTCGACTTGCTACCATTTTGTACACTTTCTTGGCAAAGAATTGCCCAAGGCGTTATTCCAGCAATTTTGGAACACTATGTTTACTCAGAACTGATATTAGTTTTGGGACGAGATACCAGCAAGAGAGTTTATTTATTTAGGCTTATGCAGTATCGCAATAGTTGAAAAATTAAATTGCTGGAGCAACTGAGCGGTTTGGGACATGTTTATTGACATTTTGTAGGATCGAGATTTATTTTGGCCATTCTGTTTTATACTTATTACTATTCCATACGGTGACGGATTCTTCCCGTGTCGTAACAGGTGACTAAAGGAGCATACTACGCAAGACAAAGATAATAAGAACTTGAAACAACCTGTATGCCAGCTCGTAAGGACAGTGTTAGGATCAAAGGTTGTATATTGTATCTTTTAAATTTCGAACTTAAAAATATAACACTATAATTCTTATGGACTAAGTAGAGGGCACATATATTAGGGTCTACTTATGAAAAATTGTGCTGTAATGAAAAGGAAATGAAATTCTACACATATATTGTCTACAAGTCAATAAAGAATCATTAATCTTTATTCTCCTTCTCAACTCTAAACCTTACTCCTGTCGATTCCGCGTGGTGTTTCTTATAGACATCGTAGTGGACATCTAACTTGTAGACCTTGGGTTCTGCTTGAGCCAACAGATGACGGCTTAAAGAACGTGACACATCTGATTTAACATACTGGAATAATATAAGTTACGTTATAATTACTTGGCTGACAGCGGATGGATGTGGACTGCCCAATGCCTCAGCAGTGGATGGGGATATGTTGAATTATACGTTAAAATTTTGATAATACTGCCATTAAGAGTCATAGGGTTTTTTAACGCAAGTGATATAATTTTGCATTAACTTTCCAGTTTCTTTTGGTTCGGTAATAGACCAATTCATATTCATATCTAAATATAAATTTATATTTTTATGAATACTTACAACTCTTGAATCATATTGCTTCCTTAGTTTTCTCACAGAAAATTCTTTTGGACCCCATTGAGGATCCGGACTGAATAACTGACTAATGCTCTAAAACAATAGAAACAATAACCAAAGTTATTCTAAGGCATCTGACATGGTACGAAATTCAACGCATGCACAGTATACAGAAAAATACACTAGTAGAACTTTCGTCCAAAAAGGTTTTAATAACTTACAGCCTTACGTATGACGTGTTGCTTGAAAATCTTGTAAATCATGCCCAGAATAAGAGGAACCAGCGTTAAGTACCAAGACCACAAATATTTAGATGCTACAAATTTGGTACTATTGTGCATATCATGCAATGAGTATAACAGTGCGAAAAATTTAATCTGAAACAGATGTTCAATTATTCGCTTTACTAAACTTATGTTATTGCAAAAATATTATAGATTTATGGGTACAGTCTCGATTTTTAAACTGCAACATTGTCGCAGTCCCGTCGCGCCGTAAGCAAACACGCACGTAACACTAGCGACATTTAATCGATACATCGTAGAATTTATTTTGTCAAATATTTTATTATAAATTCTACAATCGCAATTACAGTATTATTCGAAAAAGTAACGTTAGCAAGTTTTAACTCGTTAATTGTAACTAATGTGAATTTGTTCATTTGTTACGTTTTCACACCTAAACTAATACATCTCCTCTTCCTAGCCTTTATTATCCCCAAGATTATTTGGGATTGGTTATCTTTAGCGCGATAACCAACATCCACACGATTAGCCATGGTCAAAACGCCTTCTATCGAATATCATGTAGTTTTGTCTCTACATTTTGTCAGAGTTACAAAGAGATAAAGCTACCGTTTCGATCGCTTTTACTATGAGGAGAGCTCCGAGGAATTCTTTAAACTGATCCCTGCCGCCTCTTTCCGTCATCATCTCCATCGTTAAGTTGGTTAGCAGTCCACAACTGTGCACTTCTCTAGAAACTGTCTACTTCGCACAACAAAGCTGTGGAAAGAACTGTCGCCTGCAATATTCCCGGACTAATATGATCTTCAAACTTTCAAGGAAAAAGCGTACTCCTTTTTAAAAGACCGGTAACGCACTTGTGACGCATCTGTGGGTGTCGGTAATCGCTTATCATCAGGCAATCCGTCTGCTCATTTGCCCACTTTCCCATAAAAAAAAAAACAAAAATCTGTGTAAGAAGAATGAATAAAAAAATACCATATAATAAAAGGGTACAACTTGCAAGCTTAGTTTTCTCAATCTTGTAGGTGGTTCTCCGTAATGGAAAGTGTAATCATCAATAAGCCTTCCAAGAGGATAAAAAATGTACAGTATTATTATTTCAGATAACGTCGCAAATCCGATGGTGTATAAACATAGTAATCCTAGGACCTGAAACCGAAAAAAATAGTGAACGCTGAAATTTGTGGGTCGGTCGGTATTGAGTGTCAGCGTACCGTTCAAGTTGTCACAATATCCATTTAGTAAGCAATAATGAGTAGTACGAAAAGGTGTAATTATATTTTAGAGTCAACACCAAACATAATTTAGTAACTTTGTACACGCATTTTTTATTTCAAAGTGAACTTGTACAGTATTTTCCCAAAGATTTGTGAGAAGGTAAATACAATTACAATCATAGGAAATAAAAAATCGTATTCTTCTAAGAATATCATGATAATACAGATTGTTAAAATAACTAAAAATAGACAAATCGATAATTTCAGAGTGTTTCATTCAATTTATTTCAAAATTAATAATAACATTTTTTGTTCAAAAACAAATAATAACAAATCAACATGAGATAACCACCTTTGCCAAACTATATAGAAAACCCGAATTTAAAAAATATGTACATATATTTAAATAAACCTGTATTTCGGCTTACGGCACCATTCGCCACGTTAATTTCAACTTAACTAGTATTAAAAGACTACGTTATATTATATGAAGGTAAACTCAATAATTCTATAGTATGACCATTAATAATAATAAAAAATTTAAAATGTAAAATGCTAAGTGAAAATATATTACATTCACGTGTACATCACAATTGTATTACAGTTCAAGTCTATCGCAAAGTGTCTTGCCTAAAACTGTTTTAAAAAAAATATTTACTTGTTGACTGAAACATATGATTAACAGGATAGCACTGACATATACCACACCAATAACCATCCAAGCTCTTATTTTTATTTTTTCTTTCCATTCATAAATCACCATTTCAATAAGACAGCTAAATGTGACCGACTGGAACAAAAAAAAACATGAAAATTTAAAACCTGCAGTCCAAACTACTTCTAACAAGTTAAAGTCTACAAAATTCAAATTTAATAATAATAATAATAACAACTTCAAAATAAACCATTAATCAGTCAGCAAATTGAGAAATACAGGTTTAATGTACTCACAGAAGATAAAAGAGCTGCTACAAAATTTAATCCCAAAAATATTAGACTACACAAATCGCCCAAGTAGAAGTACATAAAAAATATTGGCCAGACTAAAAAGAAAACGTATCCTGAAATCAGTTAATAACATATATCAGTTTGAATAATTAACTTTAAATAAGTATTATTTACTTCAATGTCAGTATATTATAATGAACTAGCTTTATTCCGCGGCCCATGTGTATGTCGGTCATGACAAATATCATTGAAATTGGTGCAGCGGTTTAGCTGTGAAAACGTAACAGACAGACAGAGTTATTTCAAATTTATAATATTAGTCTGCATTGTATAGTATGGATTGCAATAAACTGTTTTCCATTGATTAATTTTTGTGCTCTATAGCTAATATTTTCACTTTAAATTTCTTCCCAGAGCGAGTCTTAGGAAATGCCGGCCTCTTCTAGCTGCAAAAGCCGACGTGAAAAAATATCTGGAAAGGTTTACTCGCAAAATAAATATCATTTTTAGACAAAATGATAAATACACACTCTCAAATTCGAGCAAGTCTCTAGAAGTATAAAAACAAAACTGAATATGAGTGTCATCTGTCTCGAAAGTATCCTAGTTATTCCAACAAATAAACTAAATATTCTTCTATCAAAGAAATAGCGAAATCACTTTCAACATTGCGGTGAAGTTTCATCTAGTAGAGTAATTTTGAGCTGCATGTCTTCAAACGCTCTTCTGTTTGCTGCAACTATGTGATCTGTATGCTGTGTTATTAAATTTGTACAAGAAATGCTACGTTCGTCGTTTGCTCTTCCTGTGAATTTCTAAAGTACAAGAACACCGAAAAATAAATAACCTATTCCTACGGTTCGTCAAACGCTAAAAAGTTATATAGTACTTTTTGTCAGTAGTTGGATTACATATACTCGTAGTTCCACTTGTGTAGATGATACGTTACTAGAAGTACCCACTAAGAATCTAACTACCTTTATGCCTGATATTTCATATTGATAAGTTTTCAAAAGATATGATCCTTGACAAAAGGGTTTTATGAAATAGGTTGACAATACGACAGTATTGTTGGCAAACAATATTGTTAAGTTTATAGATATCATAACTTATTTTGAATCTGGATGTAATTTATATGTATTTTATTAACTGTTGTGTGTAAGATATGTAAGTTACTTTAGAAATATGACAATCTATCATGGTAACAATATTTTTTTTCTGTTTTTCACTGTCGTATCGAAATACAAAATAGCAGGTAATAATACCCTATTAAGAAATTTCGCCTTTGCAAACAGATCTTTTTTTTTTTTTTTTTTTATTGAATAGTGGGCAAACGAGCAGACGTATCACCTGATGATAAGCGATTACCGCCGCCCATGGACACCCGCAACACCAAAGGCGTCACAAGTGCGTTGCCGAGCTTTGGGGGATGGGAAAGGGGATGGGGGGAGGGGTTGGGGTATGGGCCTCCTGTATCCTCACTCACTCGGTGAAACACAGCGCAAACGCTATTTCACACCGGTTTTCTGTGAGGCCGTGGTATCACTCCAGTCGAGCCGACCCATTCATGCCGAAGCATAGCTCTCCCACGGTTAATAGCTCTCCCAAGATCTGATATTGGTTCTATAATGCTTACCTTTCTATAGTCACCATACTCATTGCAAATGTAGAAAACGCAACAATACAACATGGTGACCCGCACTTTTGTATCAATGGACCTCCAGTTTTGCACTTACCAACAAAACACGACAGTAGGAATGCTGTCATTTTAGGTTAGTCTTTTGTGAGAGGGTAGTTATGACCAGATCGAGTCGATTCGTGCCCATTCGTGCTGATATCAGCGTGGCTCTACTATTTATGTACATAGTATTTTTTGTTAATGAAATTGTTGAAATTGACAAACTATAATGTAAAAACTTACTGTAAGGAAAATCATCCAGTGCTATTCCAATGACACTCTTACAAAATGTAGACATCTTACCGGATAAATATATTCTGAATAAATAGTAGGTTGCATTAGATATAATAATTGCTGTACTGTCACTACTTGGTTCTATCTGTATATGAAAGAAAATAAGTAGCAATGGTTTAAAAAGAAATAAAGCGATATGAAATTTCCATCGTGTATGACATTTCATAGAAAATTAAAAGCACCGAATTAATGTAGATGTCTTAAAGTTTTTTCTATAATTTTAGGTAAAGTGTGATTCTCTATAAAAATAAAACCTTTAAACACATTGGTCTTTCTGGACACAAACCTCTCTCCAAATCAAGATTATTTATGTTATATTTTAATCATTACTATTCTCCGTATGTGAGATGTGCTAAAAGTAAACTGTTCAAAATCTAACATTAAAGAAACAATTGATTAACAGTGATTTCCTGTAAAGCCTATAACTCCGGGCAAGCTGGCCTCCTTTCAAATATTTTTCTCCCACAATACAAATTTATTCAGAATGTATACTTGAAAACCTTTGGCACAAAATAACTTGCAAAACATCAACGAGACAAATTACCACAGATATTTTTATCACATGATATTTGAAACAAGTGAAAGCTACCATCATCTTTCTCAAAAACTCCATTTATGAATATTTCACGTGTTCATGTATTTTTGTATTGAATAGGAGCAAACGAGCAGACGAATCGCCTGATGGTAATCAATCATCGCCGCCCATGGACACCCGCAACACCAGGGCGTCACAAGTGCGTTGCCGACCTTTTAAGAATGGGTATGTTCTTTTCTTGTCAGTCGTATTAGATGGCGGAAAGAGGCGACAGGAATCAGTCCGAACAATTTCTCTGAGCACCTCCCAAAGTAGATGCGGTTGAAGATGCATAACGAAGCCACATCTCTACGCAGCGCCAAAGAGTCCAGCCGAATTTGAAATTCCTGGCAGTAGACAACTCGAGCCGCAATCAAACAATCAACAATCTTGAAATGCAGACTTCCGAAGTATTTGCCAAAATAAAATGACTTTGAACAAGAATATGAGCTACTATGTTTAACACGAGCATTTTCCAATAGGTACTCATTAGAAATTTAAACTACACTGAACAATGCAGCATTATTCCACATTTCACGACACACATTTTGAACCTACGTGCAATTATTACGCAAGCATGTACGTACATACATTTAGTAAAGGAAAGGACAACAGCTGTTTCATAGTTTGCAGTTTGAGCCATTCAAGTTTAAAACCTGTCATGAAGGTTTTCAAAATGACCGGTGGCCGTACACTATTAAACCGTCGTATTGTTGGTTTAAACAAAATTGGTCAGCCTTTATTTATGTACAGAGTATTGTACACCGAGCCTACATACAAGAGAACAATGTATTTATTTCTCTTATACAAAGTTACATGGAAACTGAAATAAAACATGTTTTAATTTCATGAAAATTCATTTTATGTACTATCTTGCCGTTAGACAACCAAAATTTGGCATACACATTTTATATTATTTTTTTAAACAGTAATTGTATTGAAAATAAATCTACAATTGCGGGCATTTTACAAACATACATGAAAAGGACACCCAAACTATGAACAATAATTGGATCATACAAAGTGTTGTCCCATGTAGGGTTCGAACCCACTAAACTCAGCGCAGTAGGAAACGGCATGGCGCCATGTTAAGCCACTACGCTAACCGTGCGGTCAACCAGTTAGACTGGAGTCATACCTCGAACTTACAGCGACACTGATATAATGCAATGTTTTCATTTCTAATTTCCTAATTTGTAAGCAATGCATTTCAATTTCTTAAGGTGCAAGTATCTATGTTTGGGGAATGATTTTTTCACTTTCATTATTCTTAATAACAATAAATTCTTTTTCACCCTTCTTAAATTATAAACGCGATACTTTGTGTGTACGTAAGTGAGTTTGTTTGTGGCTCATTCACGCAAAAACTATACAATAATATAGCTTATACATCAGAAAAACATATAAGCCACAATTTGAAAAGGTACTAGCTTTGCCTTGCGGCGTTGCCCGCGGTTATTGTTGAAACGCGGGTGGCACCCCAGGGTTCAGCTAGTTCATTTATAAAATCGTATTTAATAGAATTAAATAATATTTTACCGATTGTGTACTTCTAGAAGACAAAATATGGGCGAATGCCGGAGCAGTAGTAATTCCTTCTATTATATTTAGATCTGTAAGCTTATAAGGAAAGTATATTTAATTAGTCGGTAATAATTTTAAGGTTTAATAATTCGTACAGAGGTGAATATTAATAAAAATGGTGGCAACACTATCAAAAATATGTCAAACACAGTTCTTATTCAAATGCAAAGTTTTAATCTGACATAGATTTGAAAGCAATCTATGTCAGATTAAAACTAGATGTTATAAGAATTTTGAGCTCTATATGAGTTATCATAACTTTGGATTTCTATTAAGATTGTATAATAAAACAGTTTGAACTTAGACAAGGTAAAATATCTGTTTTGAATGCATTTTATAATTTTACAAACTCATAACATGAAACAATGGGCCAGAAACGTCCAACCAATTACTTTCAATGTTTGTTACAAAGTAGAAAACTATGATTTAATAAGACTTTTCAGTCTCATTTACCGTAAGTCCTTGACAAGTATAAAATAGTTGAATTTTAATATTAATTGTCATTAATATATTCTTACCCAATACTTATAGTTAATAGTATAAGATGTGGGAGCCACGTATTCCCTTTTCCCTTTAAATCCTGATAGTCTTAGTAGTATGTATAAAACTGTCAAGATATTTGTCAAAATGATTGACCAGTGGGCGTAGTGTAGTACCTGTTTAAACATACATTAATAGTTTTTATCTATTTTATTATATAAGTCTAATTATATATCTAATACCTTTAAACAATTACTTGTTTAAAGGTATTAAATATAATAGAAACGGGAGAGTTTCGAGAAAGAATGTTATGTATTCCTTTCTACGCAATATTTGTATTCCGTTTTGCTCTCGCATGCTACATATACATATACAAGAATTGTTTGTATATGTGAATTTATGATCTTAATCCCGGAAACGGGCAGCCGATTTTCATAAAATATAGTATGCAGGGGGCTCGTGGGCGATAAAAAGATTTAGCTAGGATTCATTATTAGAAAAAAACATCAAAATAATACAAGGTTATTTAGGTGTTATCGTGGCCACCAGGACCCGACGTACATGCATGCAGCGATAGATGAATGTGGACGAAGCAATATAGGTGTGTCTGGACCGCTGAAAGTGGAGATCAATCTGTTCGTGACGTTATGGACCTATGGACTTGTGTTATATGCACGATTCGTTGAGTCCAATCTGGGCTGGCTCAAGCTCTTTATAGAATCAGTTGCGTTCTCTTTAAAATTAATCAGATTTCAAATTACGTACCAAGTTGCCACTGATAGTGCTACGTACCTTCCAAAAGAATTTCTTTGAAACGCAAAAAGTTAAAAGGGCAGTCAAAACCCACAGAACTACATAGTATACGATTGACATATTGCTAAAATTGTAGTTTTGTTCAAAAATATATCTGAAAGGAAAAAATAGTGATATAAATATATCCATATTTAAAAAAATATGAGTCAGATTTGCGCATAAGGTTTCGCCACTAAACGTATTTATTTAGAAATATATATATGACTTTAGAGTAAATGGATAGGAAGTTTATCATATGTGTAAAATACTTTTATTATTATGTTTCTTAAGTACACAGCTACTCTTTTAAGTTAAACTAGTTTTATCATGACACGTTTCACTGTCGCGTAATGTGGTTGCATTGATGAGAAATGATTAAATGATGAAGAATCGATACAAACAATCGGTGAAATGGGTTGTATTTCATGATAAAATTTGAGCTCAAAAGGTGAAAAACTTTTTGAGATATTGATGCATACACAAACCGACTTCATATTTTTAAATAAGTAGTAAGTATAACAAGTAGTTCTAGTATGAGATAATGACAATAACAATTAGAAATTACTACTGAATACGATTTAAGTAAAATGCTCGAACTCTTCCAAGCGCTTACGATCTTACTACGTTTTAATACCACGCAACAACAACTTCAAAGTTATTGTTCTCCTTTAAATTGCTCATTAATTATCCTTAAAATTAACAGGAGCATATGTTTTGTCACTCTACAAACACACACACATTTCCATGACGCATTTGGTTTTGGCAAAGTTGTCGACATTGACACAGTTTTCTCCTACATAAAAAAGTAAAATGCTCAAAAATAAATTACCCACCTCAAATATTCATATTGCGCCAGTGAAAAATATTCGTGATGTGAATTCATAAATAAATGTTTTGAGCGATCAAAAGTCATATTAACAGACTGTTGAGTGAAATCATTTAGTTCAAGGCAATTAATAGTTATATTGAATTTCACGTCGTAGTAAGTGATATTTCTACATCTGAAACATTATAAATAGTTACAATCTATCAATAAATTCAGAGTAATTACATACAACTGTACTTAATCTTACAAATGTTTAGTACTCGCGATAAATTATTTTCATACGCTTTGAGTGGTTTTAACCAATCTGTTACACAGAAACAGTATCGATTCTCTTTTGTTATGGCAGGACGGTGCAAACGATCAGACCGATCACCTGATAGTAAGCTATTATCGTCGCTCATGGATACCAGCAACACCAGACGCCTCACCAGTTCTGTTGTTGGTCTTATAAAAAGGAGAATGCTCTTGTCTTAAATATTTGATAGTCGTATTGTACCGGGAATACTGCTTTTATATATTTAAAAGTACTGGTTTATAGCCTCATTCTCAGATGTATTTCACCATGTGGGATTGAGATTTGACATTTGGAAAAAAATTTACTCTACGCGTATTCTTGCCTTATTCAACTTTCGCGCCCCTGTCAGAGTGCCAAAAACTGCTATTACTTCATTCTGTCCACCTCTAAGGAGAACAGTGTTAGGAGCCAACTCACCAAGTGCTAGATTATGCAAAATGAATAATAGCTGCAGTGGCGTCATTGACTTGCACGTCGACTCCATACGTTAATTAAAGAGCATCATAATAAATAACCTCTCAGAATCTTGAATAATACATAAAATATACACACATAGATACCAATATGATACATGCTATATATATATACGCACACACACATATACAGCTGCTATAAACCTTCTAATCTGTAGTCAAATGTATTTCGCATTTCATACTAGGTATTATCCACCACTTGAATTTGTATTTCATCTTTGTAATTTTTTCTGCTTCTTTTCTTTTTTTGCTTATGAGGAATAAGCAAAAAATATTTATGTATATAAATTAATAAATATAAGTTGTTAACTCGTAATTAGCATGATGTGTGTGTGTGAACACCTCACACCACACCATAAGTGTTTGTTACACATTATTGAGATCTTTGTGAATGTACTTTATATAAGTCTTAGTGTAAACAAATATTGGTGAACCTTAATAAATAAATAATGATAGTATTGGTATCAATGTATTATCACCTAGAGTGATTAACACTGGTTTATGCAGTTCATCTTTTTGATTGAATTACCAGCTATTTCCTGAGTAACACAGAATACTCTATTATTTTTGTTCTCGTCTCGTCGCCGTCTTAAAACAGTTGGTGATGTAGTAGATGCAGTCCCTTCGTGTTTAGCCTTAAGGGACGCCAACTTGCTTTAAGGTACATGATTATTTTTTTATTTTCTAAATAAAATACCACGTTTTCTTACCTATTCCATGGGTTTTTATAAAGAAATCCATTGATAAAGTAATAAAATGTTAGATATAGTGAGTTTATGGATACCACTAAGGCTGCAAGTGATGCTACTATTACCAGAAACTTATGACCTGAAAATTACATAGAAAAAACATGTGGATTTTTATTTTCTACAGAACTGAACATGAATATTATGAGTGTAGCTACTACTTTTACATTTGGGATTTTTTAATTTTATTACCAACGAAATCACTTTTTTTAAACTAATGGCAGATATTTCGAAACGTAAAGAAAATTTGTAACGTATCTACGAGTATTTGTTATATTTTTCATCAAAGGATAAGTAATATATTGGAATATTAATGCAATAAAGTTAAAATTACTTAGGTCATGCAACAAATTATGTTTAGAAATAGAATTTAACTTAACAACTATGATTATACTTTACTTAAGAACACATTTTTTTTTAGGACATACCGACACAAAACGACACCATTTTAGTGGGAAATATGTGCTCTTCTGGGGAATATGAGGCGTAGAATATGTGAACAAAAGTAAGCGATAAGCTCTTGAACATAAAGTTGCCAATATGGAGCCATATTAAACTGAAAAGGAAATGTAATTATAATTTCACTAAGAAGAAGAGATGATTTCCATCTTGTTTTACAAATCTGAGACAGAACTTTTTACTCCTATCGCTTTTTGAGATCCTTCATGTCTTGTTAACGTGATTAGCATCAGAGCAGTCGGCTTGTGCAATAATAAGTGATTAGGTACTATTTTTTGAATCCCCTTTCCTTAAAAATTAAGAGAAAAAGGAGGTTCAACACAAAAAGAGAATCCTCCCAGTTGTCCTCAAGGCTGGCAGGCAGTGGCCCCATGGATAATGTTGAAAAGTTTTAGAACATAGCTAATCATCGGAAAACTCTTTTATACATCGATACAAGATTACCGGTAAATCCATAGTTTAGTATTTTTTGATAGATGGTACAATGGTATCACTCTGGTAAAGTTGAGCCATACGGTCAATTAATGTTCATAGAGGTCACCAACCTGCGATAATTCATGTCGATCCAAGTTATATTCGGCATATTCTCGTGTGAAAAAAAAAATTCTTAATTCAAAATTGGTTACCTATTATGATGTACAATTTCTTTATCTATAGGTTCGACTTTCCATGCCGGTAGAGTATATGTATTGTAAAACGATAATCTTTCAAATTTAGTTGAAATTATCAATGGCCTTTTATATTTTGGTGCTTTCTGTAACAATAGGGAATGAAATAAAGTCAATTATATGGATTACTTCTACTCTTGTGTATGTCGTTTCTCGCTGTATACAGTAACGTATTATTTAATCTAATGTATAAAGTGTCATCTTAATCGTCAAAGGCACCTAAGGGAGCAAAGTACTATAAGCCACTATCGAGCAACGAAAAGGGAAAGTTATAATAGTCTAGACTAATATCTTATATAAAAAGAGAGGCCTGTGTCCAATAGTGAAAGTTGTTAAAAGCTTTTGCTGAATACTCACCTTTGGAATGACATACAACTGGAAAATTGGCCTGGTCTCGCTCACTTGAGCGCTCAGTTCCGACGACATATCACTAGCCGTAGCTTCCCATGAGTCTCTTTTGGTCTCCTCACTTCTGATTTTGAAGTCTTCAGGATCCATAATAACAGTGTTACAGTATATACCGTTTTGTTTACAAAATAACTGTAAGTATAATATTAGGTTACTTTTGATGTTGTTTTATGGTGAGTTGTTTATTAATAAAGGTATTATACAAAGTATGATTTCCTCAAAAATAATACTGAAATCGAATAACTGTCAAAGACAGAATTGTAAACAAATAACAATATTTTTTCATTTACAATCTCCTTTGTTTGAATACTGTTGAAATGTGATTACTTTTATGAACAAAACTTGACACTGGAATGTTCTTTAATTGAAGTAAAAACTTTGTATTTCTTTTACATATAATATGCGAACGGAGTAGTACGAAATTAGGCATAGTTAGACATGATTAATTATACGTTGGAGGAACGCAGCAAGCTAATTTTTTTTTAATCATCACCTGCTTGCATACCTAGGTTGTTCTGAACATTGGTAGCCACAGAATAAATACAATCTCTTCTTTCATGAAACTATTTCAGATTGACGGGTAATTTGAAAACAAATCTCCTTTGTGAAAATCACTTGCCACCTGCAACTCGTTGTAAATATCTGCGAACCTGGCTGGTAGTTAACTAAATAGGTAGTTTATTAATATTTCACTGAACAGAGAATCAATAAACAAGAATGAGATTACGAAAGCAAGAAGCAAGAACACATGCAGCAGCGTTTGCGTTGGCAGCGGTACTAGATAGGCGAAGGCGGGGCGATGCGTGGGGAAGCGAGAGGTGAAACTCATTCCAGCCGGATGGGCAGATGTTTCTGACAAATGATAAATTATATTTATTTTGCAAATTTTCTTTTTCGTCGCCGACGGGTTCTATGTGTAGTTTTTTTTGACTGCATGGTTGGCCTAATGGTTTAAGCGGTCACTACACCGCTTGCTATTGCGCCAAGTGCCGTGGATTCAAATCCCACGTGGGACATTACTTTGTGTGATCCACAAAATGTTGTCATGAGTCTGAGTGTTCTTTATCTCTTTTACATGTATGTTTGTAAAGTACCCGCGACAAAGGACGTATATTTCAAATGCGGGAACTGTCTTTAAAAAAAACCCATGGAAACGTCATCAGGGCTAGGTAGAGTGGTTATTGCGAGAGAATAGACTTACGACACATAGAGATATATAGGCTGAACTTAAAATTGGACCACAGGCAGTTTCCACCATCCTACATGAACACCGATGACCAAATATGCCGTCGTGTTGATTGCTACAAATTTATGTTAGAAAAGTTTGAAGGAGGAAGGAACTTTGCAAAACATACCTTACATTCTTACAACTGACAAATCATGGATATATAGCTATGATCCTCTCTCGAAGCAGCAATCCACGCAATAGGTGTTTGAAGAGGATAATTTGCCCACAAAAGTTGTTGTGCTTGTGTTGCTACAGTGCGATCGGAGCGTTAATAAAAATTGTAGCGGTTTTTTTAGACGCAGTGAACCAGTTGCAATAAATCCGCTAGAAGACCATAGAACAGTTATTAGTGAATGGTATAGCGAAGTTCCTCTGCCTCAAGTTTTCGTGTTAATTTATAAGTGATTAATTTATAAATGTATAGTGGTTAATTTATTGCTCAAAGCGCAAACAGTTGATGATTATACATTATCAAGTATCCCGAATTTTATTTCAATTAGATATATATTTTTTTACAAAGCGAATGAATATCGCCAAACATGTTGACATCGCTAAAATATTTAAATTTCGTAGAATGTTCTAGTTTCTTTAATAGTTTGAAAAATACTCTAAAAATAAACTATGTGTAGTATTTTCAACTTAATTGCAAAGTAGTAAAATTGCTTAAATCACTTGAGTTTATTTATTTTATGTTTTATTTTACGTCTTGAAAAACATTGATAGAAAAAAGTTGTAAAAGCTTTCTACCAAGGGAATAAAGTTTTATGTTAATATTTTATCTACATCCCTAATACTACTCGTAAATAGACTATGTTTTGCCTAAGGTAGACTGCATAAGAGCATAATAACAATAATGATTGTGGATCACTAACTGTTGACAAACTTGTATGGCTAAGTTGAATTTAATTTAAGGTTATATTGATGTGGCGGATAATATTACACTATTATGTAAGAGATTTTTCTTTATGTGACTTGATATGGTTAGGTTATACATCTATTAATAAATATATACTAGTGGTCGCCCAGTAGTCAAGATTCGACCATTTGTCATTTGATTTATTTTTTTAGTTGTCCGGAAACCTTGTACACGTAAATTTTAGGGGAACTAAATTTCATACTCCTCCGTTTAATTTTTTTTTCTTACAATGGGTACAAAAACTTTAATAAATTAACGTCATTAGTAATTCATACATGAATAAACCCATGAAGTTGAAACTTACTAGTTGAAGCTAATAATTGACTTGTTAAGACAAAGGATGTTACTATCTTACTAAGCATTAAGTATTGCGTTACTAAATGAAGAGCAAAGAACTTTTCTTATACTTTTAGTTATACATTCTTGAAATTAAACACGTACCGCAACATTTTTTCGTAAATACTTTTAAAATTTCCGAAATACTTGTTTTAGTATTTATGCCGACTTTCCATGGGGGTAGTAGACAGTCGCAGATGAAAATATAACACTTCTCTCACTCCTGACCATGTTTACACGTATATAAAATAACTATCCAATTTGGTGCAGTCGATCGGGAGTTATGCGCGTACATACATTTCGGTGATTAATTTAAATGAAGAATGTACTTAAACTGAATCTAATCGTTTTCGCCTTATAACATTATCAAAGGTTAATAATTATATTAAATTCAAATAGTAGAATAAAAGTAGAAGTGATTTAAATTTCGTGAACGTCTTTTTAACAGTTTGACCTAGTGTCGACAATCGAAAGAATGAATTATAATATTTCTTTTATCGATTGATCAATGTAGAGTCAATGACAATAAATTTTCTAAAATAAATGTTATTTATTTTTTAACACTTACTTTTTGGTATGTATCACCTGCTTTTACCATCCTGTTTTTGCCGATGTAGGTTCGCTGGACATTGGCCTCCCCCATGGCCCTCTACAACAATCGAACCTGTGCTGTTCATAAACGAGATAGAGTTCTACCTTTCCCGGTCCCGTCCCACCATCTCAACCTCCAAAAGGAGGTTGAGATGGTGGGACGGGACCGCGGGCAATAGCTGGTGTAATATATAAAAATATATTACACCAGCTATTGCCCGCGGCTCCGCCCGCGTTTATGTCGGTTTCTCGCGGTCGCGGATATGTGACTGATGCAAAAATTAGATAAAAACAATCCTTGTTGCGGATTATATATCATTCTAAAATTTCAGCTCGATCGGTGCAGAAATTTTTGAGTTTTTGAAGCGTACACAAATCAACATAACATTTTTATATACCTATATATATAGATTCCTGCAATTTGTAGGAATGGTTTTGTGGAAAACAACAGAATAAGTATCTTGAAACCGGGAAAGTGTGTGCTTTCTCATTTGAGTAACGAACCTGAAAGATCACTATGTAAGTATGCAGGGGGTTTCGGTATAGGTAAATCGATCTGGCTAGGATTCATTTTTAGAAAATTTACCAACAAAAAAATACCGCCCAAAACTCAGTCATCTAGGTACTCTTATCAAAAATATACTAACAAAAATATATTCTTCACTATCCCAGTATTTCACTCTCCAAACAAAACAAAAGTCCAACTTAAAAACATAAAAAATGTTCTCACGTATACAATATACTAGTAATTATATTGTAAATTTGCCGTGTAATTCTTCAGGGCAACTAATAAACTGGATATTATGTGAACGAAATAGGTTCGACTCAGGCGGATAAATGTGCTGGCTCAATCAACGTCTCGCTGCCAGTCTCGAGCATTTGTTATCGCACTTACCTGATAGAACAGTGCTGTTAGAGCGGCGTTTTCAGGACATTAATTTTAATTTCTAAATTAATCTATAAGTAAACAATTTAAATTAAGTAAATTCTGTACAATAAATAGTTGATGAATAGACTATTGGTATTATGACGGGAAAAGTGTGGAAGCCACAGATAGAGACTATTGGTCTACTATGGAGGAGGTCTCTCAAGTAGATGAGTACACGTAAACTTAAAAAAACAAAACTATATATTATTATTATATATTTTTATTTACATAATAATAATAACAATTAGCGACGTAACACCGGAAGTCCACAACGTAACACCAATTGTCGAATATGTCATTACCAAGGAGTATAAATAAGTCAAACTCATGATAATCAATCCATATTCGATTTTATGTATATAATCGCAAGATTCATTATTCGGCAGTAGTGTTTGTCAAATGTATATGTTTGATAAGCTTAACTGCAGTTTTAAGATTACATTACAAAGAATTACTATCTTCATTTGTTTTTTTTTTTTTTTATATATAAAACCTATAATGTAAATCATCTAGTTATTTAATATCCCTGGCAATTCAAGTGACTGGTGCTGAGACGACACTATAATGAAATATGACGGACAATTCACACTTTTTTGTTCGATAACCTTACACGAGTAATTCTTAGGGATCGGTGAAAATTTTTATTTCCTTCAACATCAATATCCTTGTTAATATTGGAATGTAAGAAACAATGTGTTACGAGTATTTTAATTGAACAAGTTATTAGTTTACCACTGTTTTTTTTCACAACGAGGTTTAAGTATCCTTCAGGTTGCGTCATAAAATCGCTCATGCGACATCATCCATCGAATCTTTACCAGCACCTTAATTGACGTCACTCTTTCAAGGCTTCAATATCTGGATGGGTTTGCCCCTGAAGCCATGAAAACAGGCTATGTGTCCTGTGCATCTGCTTCCAAGACGTGTAAGATTTTTTTAATGGAACCTTTATTCGTCTTATTATTTATAGATAGAAGCAGCAAACAGTCTGAGACCAAGAGAAATGAGGTACAAATTAACGAAATCTGATATTATAATATATATATAGTATATATATATATATATAATATATAATATGATATAGTATAATAGTAAACGATATTTAATAGGGTAACTCTAACTTTACGCAAAAATTTCTTCATATTACCTCAAAATGTAAATTATTTATAGACTTCCTGCAAACATCAAAGTCGAAACTCGTGGATCCCGCAATATTATCGGTTATTTTTATTTTTTTACATTATTATATATAACTTGTGGCATAAATTGTTGCTTCTGATATTTTCGGACCTAAACAAACCTTAAACTTTTAAAAAAGAGAGTTCTTCCCTTCTTCTTCTTCACTCCGAAAGCAGGAAATGTCCTAGCGGCCGTTGAGTTCCATTGTTCATCGTTATCCATTTTTCTTTTGTTCCTGATTAATATGGAAGAAACATAAGCAGTTATATCCTAACTGTCAGGATCTTGACAAATATATGGAAATGTTATAATTTCTTATATTATAGTGGTCGCCCCCCAGTGGTCGATATTCAATTATGATTCACAACTATTTGCAGATCATACAAACGTTTAGCCCGACCTAAGAATCGAACCCGAGATCTCAAGCACAGCACTCGCATATGCTTTCGTGACGCCATCGAGGTAGTCAATTTGAAGATCCATTTTTTGTACACATAGTCCTTAGGAAAAGTTTTATTAACTGATAAAATTTCTGATAAATTATTGTTAACTTATCGGCTAGAAAACTACAGATTTCAGTTTCACAAGTTTCAGATAGAGACAAGTATATCAAATAACCATATATAACTTTTGTCTGATAAATAGTGTTAATATGTCAGATGACTATCTGAAGCCTTATCAGGAACTGGTAAAACTGGTTAAAAAATTAAAAATCAAGTTTACATTTTACTAAATGAATAAATAGGTAAGTTAACCTTTTAATACCTGGATGATCTTTTTGCTCGTTATTTCTTTTTGGTACCTTTTCAACAAATGATTACTAATCAATCTAGCTAAGATCGATTTAGAGCCCACGAAACCATACCATGATTCAAATTTTATAAATATACAAGAATTGTTCATTTGAAGGTATTAAATAGACATATATGAAACTATTATTAACCAATGGTACTGAAAAGTTTCTCAACAAATATTTTCGTCCTATGTTTCTGAAGTTGTGACTAAGAGTGTACATCGTAGTGCACTTACACCCAGTTGCCGATTCCGTCTATCACGTGCTAGCGCTATGTTCAACATGCCGTCGACATATGGACAGCAACAGAAATTTGTACATATCTACGTTAACTTCATTAGTAAAGATACTAAACCTTAAGATAAATTTACTTAAAACTAAAATTGAAACCCATAGACGACAACAAATTGATTTAAATATAATTTGTAACAATAATAAGGTAGAAAAAGTCGATTGAATAACGTTTCTATGGATATTTCTAGATGAAAATTTCAGTTTGAAGTCGCACATTGAACAAGTTTGCGACAAGTTAAATAGATTTGTGTTTTGTTTTTAAAATAATCCAAAAAACGGTTTCAATAGATGCAGCACTCAGTGCTTACCATGGCTATGTATCCTCGGTACTTTCATGCGGCCTACTATTGTGGGAAAATTCTGTTGAAATTGAAAAGGTATTTCAAGTACAAAAGAAGTGTGTGAGAGCAATATGGGGGGCATGTTTTATGAATTTTACCGCTAGCATGCATGTACATTAGGGAACTCTGTTTTTGTCAAACCACATTCTCAATAATTTGATCTTCAATCAAATGTAACAAGAAGAGATATTTTACCTAGAAATGTTCACAAAATATTTCAACCAAGAAGCAGTCTAGAAATCCATAAAAGAAACTCCTATTTAACTTCCATTAAAGTATATAACAAATTTACATATATTCAATGATCAATCTTTTGAAAAGTAAACTAACCAAAAATTATTTTTACATCTCTTTATATTTATTCTATTGACATCTCTAAATTATCTTGACATCAACTAAATTTACATATTTTAAGTATTATGAAATTTAATTAACCATAATATTTAATGTATTCGGTAATCGAATAATTAAATTATTATAAAATCATAATCACATTAATGAAATAATAATATTAATACTGATATTTGTGGTATTGCATGCCATTAATAATATAATTTATGACATGGCTAGTTGCACACCACTGTTATGGTAGAATGTAATAATTATTGTGACCTACTTTGTACTACATTCTTGCAAATATATATAATTTCATTTCAAAAATCAATTAAAATCTACAACTTTTCTCGAGCGATTTAATTTATAAAAAAGTGACTAAACCAATAAGATGAAATTGAAATTCCATTTCTGTTTCATAAAGTGGCTTAATTTTATGTACTTGAAATCATTAAATTCCGAAGGAACATAAATAAAAAGCCTTTTGTCATGTTTCACGGTTGGCAAAATTGACAAAATTCTATAGAGTCATCTTACTATTAATTTATGTTACTTCTTTAAAACATAAGTCTCTGGAGATAAAGTGTTTAAATTGGATTTTGTATTATGTCATGACATAATGGTCAGCTTGAGTAAAGTCGATACAGGGTCTAAAGTATTGCCACCAGAAAGTTTGGCAATGACGTTTGTTTACAATGACATTTGATCGCGAAAAGTAAAAGAACTTTCAGACGGTCGAGCAACGTTCATTTATTTTCATGGTTTTGACTTCTTTACGAGTCTGGAGGCAGTCAACGTCAGACACCAGAGCTTTATTTGAACTCCCTGCGTTTCAAATGCGTTATTTTTTGTGATTTGTTAATTAAATATATTATTTTATGTAAATGTTTTATGAATACATTTGTTGATGTAATGTGCATTAATACATCGTAAAATATATTTATTTAGTGTTGTCTCTATTGTCTACAAAAATCAACCCATTCTAATTTCCATTATATGTACAGTGGACCAAACTGATTCATGACCCCCCTTAGAGTCATTTTCCTACAATTATTCTATACCATTAGGTTGAAATTAGCTTGAACATACATTTCATAAGTGACGAATCATTATCATTCCACTAGACACTGACAAAGCCATGACATAGACATAGACGTATACTATGATAAGTATTGCACGAAAAAGTTTGTTAGCCAGTGAACGTCCTTATCTATAGGTATATTAGGAAAGATTTAATTGTATATTTGTTTGAGACATAGGATTGACTTTATTTCGAACTAGCTGACCCCCGCAACCTCGTTTGCGTCTTCTATTGCCCGTAGCGTAAAAAATTTCCCCCGTTTTTTAAACATTCTTCATTGGTGCTCCGCTCCTATTATATAAACGAAAAACGCAAATATCTTACGGAACCCTATTTAATCGGTCGGTAAAAATAAAATCGGTCCAGTACTTTTTGAGTTTATTCGTTACATACATACAAAAATACAAATCTTTCCTCTTTATAATATTAGTGTAGATAGTGTAGATAATGGGTAGACTTGAGGTAGGAGGGTAGAGGTACCGTAAAGGTAGCATAGGGTACTGTAGAACATAAATAGATAAGCATTTATTTAACAGAACGAAGTCTGTCGAGACAGCTAGTCATACATATTAGTAAAATAAAACAGTAAAATTAGAGACCTTTGTTTATTTCATATTATTAAATTAAAAATAATGGCATTCACTTCGTAAAGCGAATAAAAAAGAAAACTTCTCAATAGTTTTTAATTTTTGGGTTATAATGGTTCCAATTGTTTAGGTCTGTAGGATTACTGGTTAAACCTAAAACCGAGTGTAAGCGCCATGGTTTTCAATAACGTCTAATAATCGATTACGCATAGACCCGATTAGACGATTGCAAATGTCACTTCCCCTCATGAAATCCCAGATTTCGTTACAATGCAGCTCGATGGCTTCTTTAGTCCTCTCGTTCCTGTTATCCCACATTTGAACCATCAAACCCCATAAATTTTCTATTGGGTTAAGATCTGGTGACCTAGACGGCCATGGAATGAGAGTAAATTCATCTTCATGCTCCGTAAACCAATTTGAGACAATTCTGGCAGTATGCACTCGACAGTTATCATGAACATAGGAGAATACTGGCACATCTTCACGGGGGTAAACTGTTCGCAAAGTCGGTAACATTGATTCTTCCAATGAATCGACATAGTTGATAGCGTTATGACGAGGAGAAATAGGAACAAGTTCGCCTATGTTTCCAGCATCCATCCATGCCCACATGTTAGCTGAAATACGGCCAGATGATTGGTTAGGCACTACGTGGTCTTCTGTGTATCGCGTGTTATCGTAACGCCACAAAGTTAAGTGACCATGTTGAGAAGAGCGAAATGATTTTTCGTCTGTAAAGATGGTGTCCAGTCGAAATCTAAATAATTACGTGCAAAATTCAATCTCACAGTTCTGTGTGTATCCGTTAAATGAACTTTCTTAGCATGATGTCTGTAATGCAGCCCAGTGCGGTGCAAATTATTTCTAATTGTTTCTAGACAAACGTCGTAACGTGCTGCAAAATAGCGGGTACGAGTAAAAGGATGTTCTTCGTAATGGTGTTGCATTTCCGTTCTCTGTTGGTTTGTGATTCGACGAACCCCATGATTATGTCGTCGTCGGTCTTCAAGGATACCTTCTTCAGCGTGCCGTCTGATCCAGGTTCTGACCGTGTTACGACTTATATTTAACTTACGTGATATTTCTCTAACGCCGCAACCTTGCTCACTGAGCACTACAATCCGAGCTCTTTGTTCTACCAAATTGGCCATTATACGATTCGTTTATAGATATAAATATATTCTTAGATTTTTATTTTAATATTTTCAGATTGACTACTACTTGACATCTTACACATAATGTCATTTCATTTTACAAATTATAATACTTTTTCTTCGCAATGAAAAGAGTTTGGATTATAAACGATTATATTATTTGAAATTCAAATAAGACTGCTGTATCATAAATATATCTTGTTTAGTGGTGACAAAGGTTTAAATTGCATTGACATTTAACCCGTAATGACGCTTTTATGTTTATATCTAAAACGTACTATGTGCAAATAGCGAAGAAAACCTAACTACATTTATGATTACAAAGGAATAATTGTCAAAGTGGGTCACCTTTCAAGTTGGTCGATAGTACTTACATGTACGTAAACAAAATTCTTCTGTTTGCTTCCCTTTTTTTTTTTTTAAAGTCAACTCCCGCATTAGGAATATACATCCTGACATACAATACATAACATAACGGACACAAAGAACACCCAGACTCAGGACAACATTTTGTGGATCACACAAAGTGATGTCCCACGTGGGATTTGAACCCACGGCACTTGGCGCAGTAGCAAGCGGCGTAGTGACCGCTTAAACCATTAGGCCAACCGTGCAGTCAACCTGCAAGTCAAGTGCACCTTTGCGTATCGCTTAAGTAATGGTTTTCATTTTACCACCCTATTCTTTTTTAAATTATCTGTTACGAAATGACTAGTGCGTCTCTTATAGGCTGCATATAGGCTGCAAGTCCTTAGTCATCTTTTAAAATACGCGACATAGTTCTAGGTGCTGTCTTCGTCTCCCGAGATAAAATGTTTGGCTTTTGGACAGGATTTCTACGAATTCTTTCCCTTTTTTGTACGAACACTACGTGGACAGAAACTGTTGTTGTTTCTGTTACAAACAGAGGAAGTTTCATTGTACCTATCAATAAACAATAGCCCGGATACACAAACATTTTTTTTTATTTCTACTTTATGCACATTATCGGTGACAAAGGTGAACTTAATGCCCTAGGCATTTTCTACCAGTCGACCTTAGGGCGATGCAGAGCCAACATTTGACTAATACCAAACGTATGGAGGATTTAAAAAAAATGTATTTGTTTCCATACCTACTTTATGTAATGCAATCACAGCGATTCGGTTCTCTTTATAACCCCACTCCATTTTAATATCGCAATATGTTTTACAATATATTGGCACGCAAATTAGAAAACAGAATAAACAATCGTATAAAAATGGCAGATTATAAATTCAAAAGCAATATTTTGTTTATTTTTATTTGTAACAGTATTTATGGAAAGATTTAGTACCTGATTGACCAAGCTAAGCTCGGTATTTTATTTTTCTAAACACGAATCCTTGCAAGATCGATTGTACCTCCTAGCTTTAAGTTACCTCTAGAAGTAATCTGGTGTTAAGTAAAGCGCATAT
This sequence comes from Spilarctia lutea, assembly GCA_916048165.1. Classification (NCBI taxonomy): domain Eukaryota; kingdom Metazoa; phylum Arthropoda; class Insecta; order Lepidoptera; family Erebidae; genus Spilarctia; species Spilarctia lutea. Next base: position 2,435,466 of record OU696471.1, on the reverse strand, counting down.
TGTTATTATTTAACTACTAAATGAGTATAAATTAGATATGCTACAACGAGTGTGAATACTTGTTAAATAGTCATTTACAATAAATAACCTTATGGTACAGAACAATAACTTTGAAAGCGTTTAACCCTATAAGCCCAATCTAAATAAATTTTACGTATACCGCGGCTAATCTATATTTCTTTCAAATTTACCATCCCATTGATGCGAACTCTCGAACCAACTCAGTAGCCGTCGAGGATCTCAGTAGCAGGACACGGTTGCGTCATCTCGGTCACGGCACGTCATTTTGACGTATAATTAGGCTTTGCGTAACTTTTGTAATTGTTTCCAATATCTTTTTATTGTGATTTATTTGAGTTGTTTGTTTAGCCATATTTCTCCTAATATAGTATTTTATTTTTAGGTTGAATATAAGATGGCGTCCCGACAACAGCTAAACCAGGACGAAATAGCTTCAATTTTAGAAAATGACGACGGTTGTTCTCCACTGGATTCGAACTCCAAGCAAGAAGATTGTATAGTTGAAGACGATGTCAGGAGTTATAACAAAGACTTAATGGTCGACTACATTAAAGATACAAGACTTACAAGCAGACAAGAGGAGCCCGAAAACCATGTTACTTCTGTGAAATCGGCTAATCTTGAGACAATTCACAGGTCACGTGGAATTATTACATTGCCTCAGCAGTCAATATGTGGAAAAATCACATGACTTTTATTATAATTATTATTATTATTATTAAAAAAAAAAAAAAACTGGGCCTCACAACACAGGGGATCCTAGTGTGGGGTTCCAGGGCTTGTTAAACCAATACATTGTAAATTTTCTGAAACTGAATAAATTATTATTATTATTATTATTATTCTCTTTATTCTATTTGTATATACATATCAATTACATTTTTAAATATACATATAAAACAAATACATTTAAAAATATAAAAAATAGTAGACCACCGACTTCGGGTACAGGGACCAAGAAACCGGTGGTTAGGGCTCCAAAGACAGGAACCTCCTCACTATACGTGCCGTGTCAAGGAGGACTGCCTTCTGTATCAGACCCTTGATCCAGCCCCCTAACGTGAGCCTCTTAAGATGTTGGTCGAGGCTCTTGGCTATCAATCCGTGAGCAGATACGACTATCGGAACAATGATCGCCGAATCCACATTCCACATATCGACAATCTCGTGAGATAAATCCAAATATTTTATTTGTTTTTCTTTTTCAACTTTCACGAGATTCTCGTCATGAGGAACGGCGATATCGACAATCATTGCGCGGCGCTCTAATCGATCCATCACCACAATATCAGGCTTATTGGCTACAATAGTCCTGTCTGTAATAATAGATCGATCCCAATATAACGTAGCACGACCATTCTCGAGAACTGGATCGGGCACATACCTGTAGTATGGTACCTCTGAACTCACAAGATTGTATTTAAGGGCAAGTTGCTGATGTACGATCCTGGCTACTTGGTTGTGCCTGTGCAAATACTCGCCGTTAGCAAGACGAGAACAACCAGAAACAATATGCCTGATAGATTCTCCAGGACGGTGACATGCCCGACAAATGTCGACCGTACCATCCTTCAGGATATATTTCCGGTAGTTACTCGTCATGATAACTTCGTCCATAATCGCACAGACAAAACCTTCGGTTTCTCCGAAGAGATCACCATACCGTAGCCAGGACGTAGATGCTTTGAAATCTATATCAGGCCCATTTAGGGCCCGATAAAATCGACCATGGAGTACTTTGCCCTTCCATACTTCTCTGCGATCATTAGTACTAAGTACTACAGGTTTGCGCCAATTCTCTTTAGCCAGAGCGAGCGGAGTGAGCCCGGTATCCACTGTAACTACACTACGATGCACTCCCACATCAGTTTGTAGAAAATATTCTCTAAGATTGTATACCTCGCGATTGTGTAGGGTCTTGATATTTAGTAATCCACGACCCCCTAACTTTCGCGGGATATACAATCTCATAACCGATGAACGTGGGTGGTGCATTCGGAATGCAGTCAACAATGTACGGACTCTCCTATCAATGGCATCTAATTCAGTCTGAGTCCATCTAAGTACACCAAAGGAATACATCAGAACCGGCATAACCCAACCATTGCAAGCTCGCACCTTGTTACCGCTCGATAAAAGACTTTTAAGTACTTTTTTCAGGCGGCTAAAGAAGCGTTCCCGCAACGTTTGCTTCATGTCAGGTTCTGGTATTCCTAAGGACTGTGAAAAACCTAGATATTTGTAGGTCTCTGTTACAGACAGAGATCTGAGTTTTGTGGCATCTGAAAGCTCTATACCTTCAGATTCCACAATCTCACCTTTTTTTACATACATAACTGCACACTTGTCTACACCAAATTCCATTTTGATAGAATTACTAAAGTTTTCCGTAACCTTTAGTAATCCTGTCAATTGTAATTTAGTGGGGGCAAGTAGTTTCAAATCATCCATGTAAAGGAGGTGAGATATACCTCGATCATCTTTCTGAAACCTGTAGCCTAACCCTGAACCCTCTAATAGAGTGCTCAGAGGGTTCAAAGCTAGACAAAACCACAAGGGGCTCAGACTGTCACCTTGAAAGATGCCTCGCTCGATCTTTATAAGTACGTCGTTCATCGCAGACTGCCGACATTCAGGATAGCGAAGTGCTGTTCTCCATTGCCCCATACACAACTTCAAGAAAGTGCACAGAGTTGTATCAATTTTATACAACTCAAGCACCCTCAAAAGCCATGTATGAGGAACGGAGTCAAAAGCCTTCTTGTAATCTATCCAGCATGTCGCCAGGCTCTTACGATTACGACGTACCTGCTGGCTAATGGTCATGTCTATGATAAGGAGCTCTTTAGTGCCACGGGTCCCACTTCTACATCCATTCTGAGAAATAGAAAGTATCGAATTGTGATTAATGTGTGTTGTAATTTTGAGTCTCAGAATAGATGTCAGAAGTTTGTACAAAGTTGGTAAACATGTTATAGGTCTAAAATTTTTGGGATCCATGGCATCACCAGATTTGTAGAGTAAGTGGGTTATGCCAGTGGTCAAAAATTGTGGTAATGAACCCGAATCCAATGCTGTTTGGAATTGAGATGCTAAGCACGCATGTGAGCTTCGGAACCACTTAAGCCAAAAGTTGTGCAGTCCGTCAGGACCTGGTGCTTTCCAATTCGGTAATGAACGGACCGCACAACTTACATCTTCTTCATTGATGCTAATAGGTTCCATAGGTAACAAAGACTCACATGAGCGCTCAACATCCCGATACCAATCACCTTCTGTATGAGTGACAGGCACAGACCAGATACTATGCCAAAACGAATTTGTGGCATTTTCATCTGGAACCTGCCCATCACTCAAACACGGACGCAGGTTCTCCCATTTCCGGTACACCCACTTCTCATTTCTTTGGAACATGCGATTCTGATTATACCGATCAACGCGCTTTCTATACCGCCTTATTCTATTTGCCCATGCATAAACTTTTTGCTTCAGAAAGTCTATGCGCTCCGTGACACATGACATGTACTCTTGAGGACTAATAGTAGTCCCCAAGAATGCCCGTTTCACAAAGCGCATCACTCTCGGTCGCATGTTTCCCGATCGAAAACTGATTAGCTTACCAATGAGCGTCCTGGCCTCAGCAATACGACGCTCAATTCTACACTGCCAAGCTGGTACAGTATTTTCTTGTCGAGTAGTGGTTGTATTTTCTGCAAATTTGACACCAGCTACTCGACAAACTGCAATAGCCGCACAGTATAGAATTGAGTGTGCATCACTGAGATCTTCGCTATTACTGAAATAATCCGGTAATAGCGAATCCAAGGCACTCACCAGCGCTAAATTTCGTTTATGGATGGGCAAACGGGACAAACGGGGTCTGTTATTAAAATTTACATATCGGTATTCCCGAATCGCATCTTCCAAAGTGCTCCTTATCCTATCATTATATTGGTTACTTACGGACATAATTTCACTGTCCACTAATTCACTAACATCTTCATTTTGTGGTACCTGTGGTGTGGTGTTTGTTACCACATCCACAACATGTGACGAAGAAGGGACAGTCAAGCTATTCCGTATGTCAGAGCGTATCCTTTCAAGTGCGGCATCATCCAGCAGGTGACATCGCTGTATAGCTCGCACTTGATCCGACAATCGTTGTGCCGAAACGTTGATAGCTGGCTCAAGCTCCTGAAACAGAGAGACTAGTCGAACACGGTACGCAGTAAGGTTCGTCCCCAACTCTGTAGCCCGAAAATATGCCCGCATGACATTCTCATTGATTGAATGTGTCCACTTCATGCGGTGCACATTACCACCGGTAGCGGGGGCCCTATTCGAGGTCAGTGGTCCTCGGGGTCCCAGGCTATCTGGTGGCCGGCATCTCCCCTGCCGACGCACAGGTGTTGGCGACGTCGGCGGCGAGAAAAACTCGTCGCTTGATGAAGAGCTCGACGCCTCTGCAACAGTTGGGGCTTCTGTTCTTGCTTCCGAGGACGGCAAGGCGGAGCTTCGCGACGAGTCCGAAGGTGGTAAAAGTGCTCTGGATCTAGCTCTTGTTATCATTTAGTCAGAAATTCTCTTATTTGTACATTGTGATGACATGACGTTTAACGTCATGTCTTATGGTAGGTATTCCTTTTTAATATTTTCATTTTAGGCGTGTTATTATTATTATTATTATTATTATTATTATCTTTATTCCATTTGTATATACATATAAATTACATTTTTAAATATACATATAAAACAAATACATTTAAAAATATAAAAAATAGTAGACCACCGACTTCGGGTACAGGGACCAAGAAACCGGTGGTTAGGGCTCCAAAGACAGGAACCTCCTCACTATACGTGCCGTGTCAAGAAGGACTGCCTTCTGTATCAGACCCTTGATCCAGCCCCCTAACGTGAGCCTCTTAAGGTGTTGGTCGTGGCTCTGTTGGCTTATTATTATTATTATTATGACTCCTATATCATATACTGTCACGATAAGAAAAATAAACAAAAAAAAATGAGCAAAAATTTGACGAATTTGACGGCGCCTTGGATGCAAAAGCTACTGGAGGCACCCACTTTGAAGAGGATTTTACGTGACAATATAACAAATGTTTTAAATAACGTGATAACAGCATCTACAGAAAATACTGATGATGACGCAGAATTAAAAAAAACGTCGCTATTGCGGATTTTGTTCATATAAAAAAGGCGGATGACCAAAGCGCAATGTTGCAAATATAAGAAGACCATATGCAGAGAACACAATATTGAAATTTGTCAATACTGTGAATAAAGTCTGTTTTTTCTATGAGACTGTTAAAGTATTATTGCTATTTGATTTAATTTTTGAAAGAAGTTTAAAATTAGTTATTATATGTAAAAATTCCAAAGTGTATACAAAATTTCAGACTAATCGGTTGACAGGAAGATGGTGAAATTTGAATTACTAAATTTGACCCAAGAATAAAACAAACGGGGTGAGCTAAATAAAAACGTTTAAAAAATACCATATTGTAAGAAAATTTAAGAGTTTTTAATTTAATGTAGATTTTTTACTATGATTCAATTAATGTACTGCGATTGTATCAACATAGAGTATATTATCATTAAATGTATTTTATTTATTAATTAGAACTATATTTTAAACAAACAATGCAAAAATAGTCCTTAACCAGAAAATAATAGGAAAACACAGCGATCTTTTATTTTTACATATGATTGGGCTTTATAGCCCGTGAAATATGATTGGACTTCTAGGGCTAGAGGTTAATGAAATCATTAAATTTTCCTTATTATTCTTCTACTTAAGTGTAATGATTTATAGTTAATAACTACGGTCTACAATACAGTATACCTTTACAGAAGGCTCTTTAACCTCGTACTACTAACACTTTAATGAGCCTTGAGCCCATTCTTGTTATATTGTAAGAAAATCGCTCAATCACTCTGCTACCAATAGCTGATGTTGAACTTTCTCGAGTCTAAGTAACTATTATACTGTTGAACTTCAAAACTTCAGTAAGTTATATTAATTCTGTATATTATTAGTTAACTTAACCAATAAAGTACAGAAATGACTTTATTTATCAATAATTTTGAAGGTGTTTTTTTGCATTTTATTTATATATTTTTGAGCATTACTGACTGCCTCAGTGGCGCAATGGTAGCGTATGCGACTTTTGTTCTTGAGGTCGGGTACGATTCTCGAGCCCGAAATATTTGTTTCGAAGTTTGGGTGTTTTTTTTAATGTACAATATGTATGTGTTTAAAAAAAGTATTTATTTTTATATCAGTGGTCTAGTACCCATAGTACAAGCTCTGTTTAGTTTTAGACTAGATGGCGTTATGTGTCAGATATCCGATGTAGTATATATATATTTATATACGAATTTGCTGTGTGTTTATCGTGTCCATCCATCATGTTGAAGGTTAATCGGTATAGAGCTTTTTGAATTTAGAAAAGTGACACAAACCAATGTATTATTTTCTATATTACTAGCTAACTTTATGAACTTGGTTAAGCCAATGAATGAGCAGGTGCTTTTTAATAATATTTTTATTGTCAAATATCTGATTTTAATACTTATTATCTTATTTTGTACAAAGACAAATCTAAAAACTATTTACTAATCACTAGACCAATAGGCCCGTTAATTATACATACCTAAAGTATTTAACCGTCAATATAAATTCAATTTTGCAAGTCAACTTAGAGTCATTACCAAGTATCAAATTTTTTTTGTGCAATAAACTAAAGTCCATTATTTGTCCCACAATAGGTGGTATATATTTATGCATACAATTTTTTATCAATAGCCACCCTCGTGACCTTTGTGTGCAACAATACATCTTTTTGTGAAACACTTAAATCGATGTTGGTATAGCGGGTACGAATGCTCTTGATTTTGGCCAATATAACAGTTGCTATTAAAATTATAAATCTTATTAATATTTAAATTTTCATTCGATACTCCATGTTTCCTAATTGCTAAATTTACTTTGAAAGTCCCAAAGAGAGACCAGGTAAAAACTTCTTATTTTTTAAAATAAGTTGTTGTTTTTAAAATCACCTAGTTACATAGCCATCATAATTTAAATTATCAACATCAAACATTAGCATGTCGGTGACGCGAACCCATAAGATTCCCCCATCAAAAAGTGTTTAACTCGGCCAAAGTAGTTTTCACTTCGCAAATGTAATTTCAGAATGTTGGTGACTCATAAAATTTACTCCTACCAAAACGCTTCACTAATTTATTTAAATATAAAATAAAACAATTACTTGCGTTTTTTATTTGCTTTTTACTTGATATGATATCAAAATTTATCTTTTATTGTAAAAGGTTCAAAAAGGTATTGTATTACAATATAATACTTCAAGTATCAAGAACAGTACACACGCCTATTCGCACCAGTATCGTTAGTCAGTTACCTCTTTCAAGAAAAACACATATATTCTAATCGTACACCGTGACAGTACTCTCAAGAATTAAATAACTGCAAAAACTAAGTGACGTAATGCAAAACACGAGTAAAAACATTATAAATCGTTGGAAAAATGTTAAAAATTTAACACAAGACAAAGTAACTGAAGAAAAAAATGAAACACCGCCGGGTCTTGCGAAAGTTATTAATCTTTCAAGGGAAAAAGGTGAGAGTCACTTTTGCGTCATTTTTCGCTTGCAAGACACAACTGTAGCTGTAGGTGTAAGGTGTTCAGCCCAAATTACCTTAATTGTCTTTTTTCTTATATTCCCATCACATTAAGAAATAATTAATACAGTTTTGTGTGATATATACTTACTAGTGGTTTGTGGTCGCCTATTGGACGAATTTCGACCATAATTATTTTTAATTTTCTGTACTCCTGCTTCATAATTGAAATAATTTTGATTAAAAGGGGTAAAATGATTTTGCTTTACGTATTAATATATATAAACTATCTTATATATCCTATCATCAATAGCATTTAACAGTACACTTCTAAACATAGAAGTGCTCAATAAAATAGAGGTCTTTCTATAATTGTAGAATCTTACATAACAGATCCTGAGGTCTGTTTTGTGGAATAGAGGGCAATCGAGCAGACGTTGATACGTTGATATTCTTTATCCTTATCCTTATATTATTACTTACCATGATGGTAAGCGATTACCACCGCTTATGGACACCTGCAACACCAGAGACGTCACAAGTGCGTTCCCGGCCTTTGGGGAATGGGTAGGGGGGGTAGGGGAGGAGTATGGGACACCGAAAAAGATGCTTATAAAGATATAAGGCCGTTACAATTCGAAAAAATTACGCAAAGAACTCTTAAGAGAGACGTAATATGTACGAAGTTACTTACTACTACATATAGCTATATATCGCTAGCTACTGTAGTTATACATATAGTATTTACTCATCATCTTCCTAGCCTTTATTATTCCCAATATTTGGGGTCGGCTACCAGTTCAACCGGTTTTACCTGAATATCAGTTTTTTACACAGAGCGACTGGCATCTGACCTCCGCAACCCTGAGGGCGAACTGAATTCGAAGGTTGAACTAGTTGTCAGTATATTTGAGGGCACTGACTTCCCAATAACGATTGCCATAGATGTTCATGACAACCGGGACCGACGGCTTAACGTGCTCTCCGAAGCACGGGCAGGAAACACCGCCATCTTCCATACTCCGGGCTGCTATTAGGATTTTCTTGTAGGAAAAACCCAACAGCAGTCCGACCCGGGAATTGAACCCGAGACCTCTTGATCTGCAGTCGCTTACGCTAACCACTAGACCAACGAGGCAGTCTACATATAGTATTTACTATTATACTTTTATTATAATGAACCTACAGGGGACAATCGCAATAACTTTTATGTTAATAGTTTAAATTCTCGCAATAAACCGAATATACTCTTCAAAGAGTTTGAAAAGTCCTTTTTGTTGTTGCGCAAATGTCTAAAACGTCGCCAAATATATATGACATTATATGGTTATTAGGCCTAATGGTGTCGGAACGTGACTCACGATAGTCGAGTGTCTCGTTCGTTTAAAATCGCTGTTGGTTTAATCGAATGTTAAATTTCACAAAAAATGGCAAATTTTAAAAAGTCCGGATTGGATACTGCAGATCCTGAAATGTGTTCTGATTGGCAGGAATCAAATAAAAAAGAAATGGGTAAGTTTGAAAATGTTTTTAAAAATAAGTCCTCTCTCTGGGATAAATAAGTAAAAAAGAGATAGACACACATACATGTTTAATGAGTCCGATAAAAATAAAAGACTCATTTTAACATCTTATTTAAGTAGACACATGTTTATATAATATATAAATAGGAAGAAGTTTGCAAAGTCGATGGGTACTTTAAAGCGAGAGTTAGCTAATTATAGATATTGTTAAATTATATTTACACTTTTATATCTATTTTAATATTGCCCCGTCCCTTCTTCTCTTTCGAGAGAGGATATTCAAAGATGTAGGTTGTTGTGTCTTGCAAGTTTTTTTAATCAATACTAATACAAGAGAGCAGCAGGCGATGCGGTTGTTTTGTGTAAATGAGAACATTTTTCCAACAGATACCATTTAATACGTAACTAGTTCCAATGTATTTGGTTTTCGCTTAAGCCTCCGCTTGCTGCACTCTTGTTTTGCTATTTTAAAGTTTACGTTTTGTATTTTTATTTATTGGACTAATGTGAATAGTTAATATTTAGTGTATAGTGTAATTTTAGACTTAAAGATATTTGTGTATGTTTTAACAATTTTCAATACAAAATAATTAATTATAAAAGTGACGGTTTATAAAACGGTTTTAGGTAAATTATGAATTTATTCTGCGTTTTCAGAAATATCTACAAAAAAAATATTATTAAGTACTTAAATTATTGTAATGTTATACTAAATAATATAATGAATACAATTTAAATAATAACTACGTGACAAAGTAAAATGAGGTGATGATGTTTTTCATTTATTTATTTAGTTGATAGTAACACTACTTCAATTATAGTGTTATAAAATACGAACATAAAAAAAAATATTATGAAACAAATAAACTAATGAGTTATTCACAAAATAAAAATACAATTTAACTCATTCCAAATGTTAATTACACAGTCCTGTATTACTTAGAAGTGCAAAGATTTACTTTTCAAGCTGGACTGCTTTTAAATCAATAGTGTTTCATCATAAGTGGCGGTTTATCCAATATGCGATATGGTTGTACTAATTGATTTCATGGTTATATAGAATTGAGCAACTGCGCAGTTCGTAAAGAGTTGAAAAGAAATACGATAAAAACTGATCCATTTATTGACAAATATTAAATTAAAAATAGTCATTGTTTTCTTACCCTTGTTTCATAGTATCACCTGCACAAGACAAAGCATATAGTAGTATATTACCACAAATCTTTCCGAAATAAACAAAATTTGATATGCTTGTGGCGACTTCCACATATAACACAACAATAACCTACTACAGCGCCATCTACCGAAGATACACAGAACTACGAAGTAACGCACTACACGGAGTAACTACAAATCCTGAATCGCGGTATAAATAGTTCTCGCGCCGTTTATCATATACAACATCCCAACATCAACTGTTGGGCAGTGGCCCGCCAGGCATGATCACCTCGCCTGGTCGGAGGATCCTCCCTTTGTGTTGGGTGGAACATGATACCCGTGCTCCCACATACTTATACACACGTTGATCGAATTTAATAATTATGCACATCCCACAGTATATTTCTCGGATAGGAATGTAACCTTTGGCACAGTAAGTTTTAATTGGATACAGGTTCCGTGTAAATTCAACCACATTGATAATTAGCCTATGGGTTACGCGAATTGTTTATATTTGTATAATATTATACTCGTATAATAATAAAATATAAATTATCTTCAAATATAAATTCATAAAATGATTTTTTAAATTTCACTTGAATTAGCACGTTCAACAAAAAAATATTTTGCATTATTCAACCCATACTGAATCTAATTTGATGTAAATGAACACGTAGCGGACTTATTTTTTCTTCTTGTGCTAATATGTTTATTGAGAAATATACAAGTTTTTTACTAGTATTCTGATAACCATAGCAAATTAAATAATAGTAATTGAATATCAGACGGCTCCGTGTGAGACATTTCGAGTATTAACTTGGAATTATAATACATCATTTATATATATATGTCAACTACAAAATATTAAATACAAAGCTATCAATGTTCAAAACCTCACCACAATGAGCGAGCGCCGCAGGTGTTCCCTTAACATATGGAACTGCCCTATCATTAGTAACATATGAACCTACCGCAATATCTCCGTTTGCACCCATTCATGTTTTAAAATAAATGAAATTTGTAATCGTTTTTATTTATCACTTAGCAAACTGTTAAATTTCACATTTTTGTTAGGTTTTATTTTGAACAGAATTAATCATTTTCCTTGAAAAATGTATCGTTGAGTAGTATTATAAGTGATTTGTGTATTTCTAAATGACTGTCGTATTTTAGCTCCAAAATTCACGTAACCACCACGAGAAAAAATCTCTATTTGTTTGATCGCACAAATGATCTCCTTCCAGATTTGAATTGTTTCATTAAAATTTATGATTCTGTATATTTTAAAAATAGCAATCGTATTGGATTTGAGTAAATTTAACGCATAGTATAGTAATTTTACTTAAAGTTTACTTTTAATTTGCATTAGACTTATGTCATAACTTTTCTATTTTGTACTACTTCTACTGTTCTTCTTCACACCATATTCGTATACACTACCACACATTCATTCATCAAATAGTTCACTAATAGATAAACCGTTTTTGCATGATAAGCTTTAGGAATGTCCAAATGTAAATGCAGTTTGTAATTTACGTAAGTGTTCCTTCACCTTTCTCGACTTAGTGTACCTTCTGCACTGACCTGGGCCAGACCTACCAGCCTTACCTATATTTAAAATAATGTTAAAAAAACATCTAAATCAAATTACAATAAACCAAATGTTAAGCTACGATTTTACAAAAAGTTTCAAAAAAATTACAACAAGGTAATTGATATAGAACTTTAAAAGCAACATGGATCCGTTAACAAAATACTTAGTATACAATAAAACACCAAATACAAGACACCCTATGGATTACGATACCATAAAAGCACAGAAGAAAGACGTCAAAGAAAAAGGTGCAGCAATTGATAGAAGAGTTCTTCTTCTGTCGCCTGATATTGAAAGGGTTTATGAAGGTGAGTTTAATGTTCTGTTATTTTATTGTTGAAGTGAACGTACTTTGGAAGTAAATTCGGCATAAAACAATTATCATAATTATACCAGCTAATTGTAATTCAATGCACGATTCACCTCGACCGGAGTGAAGTTTAGTTTCACAGAATACCGGTGTTAAGCACGTCCGTTGATACTTTTCAAATAGTGAGTCTATTGGACCCCAAACTCCTCCCAAATTCTGGGAAGAAGAGGAAGCTCAAAGTTAATAGTCTATGAGCTGTAGTAGACTATGTAGATGCTATGAGTTGTGTAGACATTTACCATGAGGTGACCCATCTCATTGTTTGACCCTATAGGAAATATGTAGGTTGTAATTTTTTTTCTGCCAATGTGTAATGATTATCGATAATAAACAAAATTTTAACAAAAATAAAACCGACTTCAAATTGAAACCTCTCCTGAGAGGGGACCCGAGCACAGCAGTTGGCCGTTATGGGTTGTTGTTGAATGCCAGTCTCGACCAACTAATCTGAATTCTGGTTATAATTAGAACCAGAAAAATGAAATTTTTACTATACCCATTTTTTTTATAAAACCGTATCTAAAAAACCAAAACCCATAAATCACCATACACGTCGAAAATTTAAAAAAAATGTAACCGACGCCTCGCCATTTTGAAATATGGTTGCAACATATTATTGCTCGGATACACGAACACGCGCACGATATTGGTGCTAAAAATAAAATATTAATTTCCTATAAGGTCGGTAGGTAGCTTGACTTTAACTTAAAATAGTGATGTAAGGAGCTAAATATGAAGCTTGATCTAGGTTTTATGATTTTGGTGATAAGGTTTCCAAGTAGATATAGTTTCAGCAAATAGCTTTTATCTCTCAGCAGAACCTAAGTTCTTCTTATTAATAAGTTATTCAGTTGATTCTTATTGTTCTATTATTACTAAATATCAAAGTGTTTTAAACTAAAATTGACAATGCAAGTGCTTCTTTTATAACACAAAGAAAAATTATGGAACTATTTGCTATTAAAAATCACTGAAAAAACTTTCCACTCTATTTGGAGAGAAAGGCTTTGGACTTCATCTATACACTAGAATACTGGTTTATTAAAATATAATGTTACATTTACAATAAAAATTATTCACTTTAATTAAATCATATAATTGTTCACGTCAATTGTTTATCGTAGGTAAAAAGGAAGAGGCGCTCATAGCCTAGTTGGCCATATGGCCACCATTGTTAGATTACGTAGCCACAACGTTGTCTTGCCAATCCCCAACCCACACTCAGCCAGCGTGGAAACGTAAGGCCTCAACCCACTCCTGAGTTGCTGATGAAAAAGGAAACGTAAAGGGCGTTTAAATAAACTATGGGGTCTTTAGTAGCCCCTTGGATACGGCTATAGTTTAAATAATTTAATAATACGAGTATATAAATCAAAAAAGCATCAATGTAGTTATATTGCAGTCAAGTTCTCTAGATCGTCATTACATATATAATATTAAATATCATGCAAAATATATATTATTATTTTTCATATAAACAGTTACAGTTAAGCTTTCTTCAAAAATATTTTGCAATGTATTACTAAACTGTTTAGCCTTGACAGTGATATACTACCAATTATCATGCCTTCATTTTTTAAAGTGCCTTATCCACTGACTTACTGCAGTTTATTTAGCACGCAGATACAACCCTAAGCTTATCTACATTATAATGTACAGGTGAACGGTGTGAAGCGAATGCAACCATTTCCAAACAATCACCTATACTGCTTTGACGTGCAATATTTCAGCATCAAATTGTAATCAAAGAGAGCTTTAGTGAAGTAACGTTAAGATCAATTTTTGTTTGGCACGATAAGTTTCGGATATTACTGATTGGAAGACTATAGTCATTTTGTGAAATTTGATTGACTGAAATAACGAGCGATGATTGTCAAACTCGAATTTCCATTTCGTTTATCTAATAATTTGATCTAATGGTGTTAGATTTGAAACGTTATTCGCACCCAGCAGTGAGATTCAAATTTTAAAATATATTTTCGTTTAAATATTATTGATATAATTGCTTTTCTAGAAGTTTTAGTAAAATGCATCGACTTTCTCGTGACGTACCTACTACTGCTCATCCATACGAAGGTAATTTTCATTACTACTATTTTGCTTTTATTAATATATTTTTTACCACTTTGCTTAACCAACGTTCATTCTATTGTTTAGTAATAAGGGATACCTGCATGACGATAGCGGCTATGCTGACATTACATTTAATAAGATTCTATGATTTCGAGCTTCGATCGTCTGAAAAAAGATGATGGCATTTAAATTGCAATGTGTCATTAAATAGACAACTGAACTAGTGTCTTACAAAATAAGTGATTATTATTATTTAAGGATTTTTTTCAAAGAATTAGGCATCATGACCGAATGATTGATTGAAAATAATTAAAATATTTTTTTTTACACATAAATTTGAAATGGTTCTTGTCACATTTGTATCAAAAACCGTTGATAAAACAACAATAAAATATAACGAATAACAAAAATTGTTTAAACTGCTAATTTAAATTACGTAAATACACTATAAGTTTTTTTTATCAAATGTTTAAAAAAGTATTGCACACTATCAAAAGTTATTGCTTACAGGTTTATAAATCATATTTTGAAACCTTAATTTAATTAACCCTCCCACAAAGGGAACAGTATAATTGCAAATCTAACTACTGCATTTTTAATTTCAATAGTGTGGATAAATTAAATGTCGGGCACTACTCACATTGATTGGCATTCTATTATAAACCTTCTCCGAAGGTGTTCATAAAGGGAAGTATAATCGTGACATTCATTCCGTTAGAATTTAAACGTTCATATTTTTACCGTAACCATAGTTTCAGAATATTTTTTACACGACGTTGGGGAAATAAAAAAGAAGAGTAATACTTTTGGTAGTCTATGTATGTTTACATATTCCAACGTAGCATCTGAATCACTGAACTGAATTTAATAAATGAGTCGTAATAACTTCATAATAACAGCTCGGGTATGTAAATAGTTTTTAAATGGTCGGGGCACAGTTTTAATATGAGTAATTCTTACCTACATTTTATTTTTTAAATATTCCTTCTAAACTAACGCTTTGAACACTCGGTTCGCGGTAAATAATCTTAACTTTATTATAGAAGTGAGACTAACATCATGAATATAACGAACGGGCCGGCTCGACCGGGGCAGTATTACCCTCGCACAGAAAATCAATGTAAAATGGCAGGGTTCGTGCTGTCGTGTTTCGTTAGTGAGGGCGAGACCGGAGGCCCAAGGGTGCAAAAGCTTCACTTGACCGCCATGGTGTGGGTCACCATGCTGCACATTGTCTGCATTCGCAATGAGTATGGTGACCACCACTCTTGGATTCTGCTTATGCTTTCCATCAGGCAGAGTCGAGTCATTTCGGCAAGGCCAAAAAAAAGATCTGTTGGCATTAAACAAGCTTCTACACTCTACGAATATAGGAGTGAGCATGTTATATATGTACCCATATGTTATTTATCGATCTTTATACTAATTAGCAATAACATGCCATTGTTGACGTAATCATATACAGGTAATTTAAAAATTGTGAGTTTTTATAATTCAACTACAAATTATGGCGAATATTAGCAATATCATCTGCCATTTTTATCACTCCTGGTGTTTGAAAATAACATCCCAAGACAATTAGCGGGACAAAATAGCATGCCCCAGATATAATTCTAGACTTAGCTCCTACGATACCTGGGGGAAATTATATAGCGGTCAATTCGTAGCTGTATCTTCAACACAGAATGCACTTTCTTTAATATTTACTTGAATTATTTTTTATATTTCGTTTTCTATACAATGAATTAAATGTGGAGGAGTATTTACCTTTACTTACTTATTTCAAGACATAACTTTAGTGGTTGGTAAATAGGTTAAAATTAAATAATAAACAGGAATACACAATTTTATTCAGCATCAAATCACATAGTCAAAAGTAAAATATTTGTAACTCAACGTTTTTATTAATAATTCGAAAGTTACAAAAGTATTATAAATCCATATTGTAGGTACACAATTTTAGGCAATTAAGTTTCTTTTTTCTTTTCTGACTGAATTAGTAAACCTTAGATCTAAAGAGCAAATAAATAAGACAATAAAACCGCGCAGCCGCAGTACTTAATTTCCAAGTTGCAGTAGCTGGCCAATTTCCCAATTAGAGACTAATAAATTTCTTATACTTTAATGAAATCAATTTTGTTTTATGTTGGCTTATCATCGTTCATCATCATCACCATTTAATTGTCCACTACTGGATGTAGGTCACTGCTTGGAAAACAGGTTTTGGTTTTGGCTTACTGCATCAAGTCTCGTCTGGCCAAGACCGGTTGGTATTGGGTTAGTATTAAGTTGTCCTTCTCTTTGTTTGTTACCCAGTGTGGTTTGCTCCTTTAGGTGGCCCTTACAATATTAATGCGATGGATAAGGATGGTGACAAAACAATATGGTTGTTTAAACTTATTTTTAGTTAATCTAATTCATTTTTGCACGTAACTGTACCTGCGTTGTTTGCTTAGCCTTCAATAGCCAATATATCGCTTATTTCTGGTTGGCCTTCAGCGAGCGTGTAGCACGAATACAATTACAATACACATTTCACACTTTCAAAGTGGAAACTAAGGGATGCATTCAATTGTGCTGTTTTCTTTGCATTGTGAGGTGTTGGTTCCGATACTGATAGTTCTGTGACGTTTCTCATATATTTTGTTAGGAATAAATCTCTAACTTCATAGAAAATAATTACTCAATAAATAACAACAGATTTCTTAAAAAATAAATAGTTTTCCAAGAAGTGTAAAAGTAAACACTATTGAACTGATTGTACTGGTCTATTACAGTAGATGATAGACATTACAGCATATATATATTTTTTTTTATTGAGAAAAAAATTTTTTTATTAGGCAACAGATCCATAATAGATCTAAAATATAGGCCTATAATAGAATTGAAGATTTTACGAGTAATTTGTATAGTCGGAATATCATAACGAAATTTTTTTATATTTTATTTATTTTATATTGAAAGTTAAATTCTACTATTTTTTTTTCAGTTACTGTCAAAATTTCTACTCCTTGTAGGTAATTTACATCAAACATTTCAGATTTTTTGATAAACTATATGAAATATATTTCAATACAATCAAATATGACAATTACTAAAGTTATTTTTTTAAATAACATAATAACAGTTACTAGTAATTAAAATAACGTTATTCAACTGTTAGAAATACCGTGCACCACTAGAGACGTTGCCATAATTTGCGTCCAATTTCATCGGACTTCAAGAGGAAGCTCGGTGCCTTCGTTACTGGCAAGTGCGCTTCAACTTGTTGAAACTCGTTATATCTGGACACCAAGGTCCACATGAGTATCTTGCAGCACTTCCTCTATTTCCGTTATCAAATTGAAGGGCCGATGTTAAAGAAGGCTGCACTTGGAACTTCGTATGAGGAATTTCATGGTACGCGTACATTACTTTGTTTTGTTTCGAATTATTTAATGTTATCAATAGACAAGATATTACGAAATACTAAATTTGCATATTAAAGATAGCGCTAATGAGGTAATGTAAATTTGTAGTTTTTAAAATGCATTTTTATTGCATTGCTACTAATTCTGTCGTTAAGTGACTGAATTAAAATTTATATTCTTTTATTTTTAAGAACTAAAATTTATATTTTTACCGTGGGAGAGTCATGCTTCTGCATGCATATGCCGGCTCGACCGGAATGATACCACGGCCTTACAGAAAACTGGTGTGGAACAGCGCCTGCGCTGTGAGTCACCGAGTGAATGAGGATACCGGAGGCCAAACACCAACCCCTTCCCCATCCCCGTCCTCATCCCCCAAAGGCCGGCACCGCACTTGTAACGCCTCTGGTGTTGCGGGTGTCCATGAGCGGCGGTAATCACTTACCATCAGGCGATACATCTGCTTGTTTGCCCCTTATTCCATAAAAAAAGATTTGAAATGATTTTCAAAATGTTAATTTTGTATTATACAGTCAGATAACATCTATTTTTGATATCACATCTCTAACTTTAGTCAATCTTTGACTTTTAAAAAGTCGTCTGATATAATTTATTGGTGATTTTAGTTTAGTTTGGTGAATTTTCCAAGAACAGAATTAATACCATTGACGGTTAATATTTGTTTATTATTTTTTCACGCGCAAACTACTTAACCAATCATCATGAAACTTTGTACACATACTCTTGAAGATATTAGAAGTAACAGGATACCTTTTATTAAATGCTAGTGAAGCCACGGGCAAAAGCTAGTATTATTATGATCTAACAACGTTTCATTATAACTTTAATGTATACCTAACGCTCAAAACATATAATTTCTTTGTAAGATACAAATAAATATCTCAAAAATAGAACAATATCTGAAATCCAATTTTGTATAAACTTTTCTTATTTGTTAAAATTTTGTAAAGACAACGTTATTGACCAGTGGTGGTTAGTCAGCGTATTTGGACAACATAATGCCTCACCTGTTTATTTTCGCACGGTTCGTTGTCAAAATAAGTATTTTTCAAGGAAATTATTGTGTCGGTATACAATGACTAAGCAACCCTTGAAAACCTATTATATTTACACAAAAAACTTTAATTAATATTAACTGTGTAACATTTTTAATAAACCTTTCAGTTTTCGTTACGGTATTGTTATTGACTTGTGATGTACTCAGTTTTATTTCGAGAAGCGTGGGAGAGATAAAATCAAATGTAATTTAAATCGTTGTGTTCAATTTATTCACAGTATCTTGAATGCTTAGCAGGTCAAGATCAAAATAAATGAAGACAAATTGAGGTTCTCTAAATTCAATTGGATCCAATATACGATCTTTGAATCGAAAAAACGGCCATTTTGTGTAACTTAAATTCTTATGGATCGAGGCTTTAAACGTTTAAGAAAAAGTAACTTAATTTTGAGATTAAGCATTACCTTGCAGATCTACCGTTAAATAAATTACTTTAAACTGGGTTTCAGTAAGGATCATGACATGGTAAAAATAAGATAGAAAAATGAGTTTGGTAATGAAAGGATGGCATTTTTTGAATTAATTATATTTATGTAAAAACTAGTTAAGTTATTGTTGTACATTACAACCGTGGGTAAACAAACAACATTAAAAATGAATCTAAACCATTCTTGAATCCTCGGAAACAGACACGATTTTTTTAAAAAAAAAAAGGAGCAGTCGTTTATGAGGAGTTTAGCTATATATACACGCACAGAAGATTTATCTATAAAGATAGGCCTCTCCTTAAAATAAGTTTAGGCTTACTGTTGATATTTAGGTGGAAATAAAAGAACGTTTAATAAGAAATATAAAATGAACGTATATTGTAGGCACACACGGTTAAAAGCTTACATGTCAAAAAGGAAGGAACAAACTAACAATGTTGCCAACTTATGGTAAAATATGGTTGCGTTCTCATTTGCCAACACTTACTATACCACCCTGACCAGTTGGGTGGTATAGGGTGTGTTTTAAAAGTCTACAATTATGAGCATCACATCGATCTGTGTATAACATAGAAAAAGACACAAATGGTACAAGGTCTGGTGCTGTTGCCCTGCATAGTTTGCTCTCTTAGTCACCCCTTACGACACCCATGGTATGGATAGGGGTGACACTAATATAGTAAAATAAATTTTAAAGTCTGCAATTGTGTATAAATGATATGCTAATAATTGGAGCACCTCGGGAGCATACTCTTTCGAATACAAAAATTATTTTGAAAATCGGTCTACAATTGACGGAGTAATCGGTGAACATACAAGAATACATACAGTGGAACTTAAAACCTCACCCCTTTTTTAAGTCGGTTAAATAGATATAAAACCAAAATTAAAACACTAAAAAATTAAGTATTTAAAAACCATTTCGACAGAATAGAACACACTTAACGACTGTCTATTCAATTTTTTTTTCTCCAATTTGTTTCAAGATACGAAGGCACAAGAAAATCTGGTACGAAACCTTCGTAATTGGAACGTATTGTGATCCTAACAATGGTTGAGCTAACAGGATTCAATGGGGGGTCCATTTATTTGAGAAAATAAGGATTCGTGGGCCAGGTATTACTGAAATAGATGTGTTTTTTGAATACCCTTACAAAATGGCGAATATCATAAAAATGTCTGCTATGGAAGCCATTTCTTTCTGTGAATGCTATTTATTCTAAAACAACCGATGTTTTGAAACAAATATGATTGAACCTTGTGATACAGGTTTTATATAATATTTTGAAAGCTATAGATGTATTTTTTAATAAAACAATTTATTCATTGTAAAGACAGAATATTGTTAAAATGGATTCATGTATTTAGATTACACTCTGACACCAACATGTGGAGAACTATGTTTCTGCACTTATGGGCAGTTCTGCAATACTATGGAAAACTGGCGTTAATTTATATTCCCTCCCCCATTCTAGAATAAACTTTTATTATACATAAGGCCATTACGCACTAGTGTCACACATGTATTTCTTTTTTTATTGAAGTAATGGGCAAAAAGCAGACCTTCTTTTTTTGCCCATTGCCAACCGATTTTAATGAATACGATGTTAAAAGATTCGTAATGAAATTTTTTTCTATAAATGACAGCTTGGGTGATATAGGCAAAACAAATTGTATCTCAAGGTTTTTACATAGTGTTCGCGGACGTCTTCTATATTATGAAGAGTAAAATCTGCGTTTCTAAAACCACGGTAGTGTTTAAAAATAAGAGTTAATTGTCCTTGGTCCTTTTTCTATCGTGCCACTATTAAAATTGCATCGTATATTTTATTTGAGTTTTTAATTCAAAAACCACCTCTTGCCTTGAACACATTGGTAGTCGGTTTATGTTTTTTTAAGCTTGTCTTATTTAAAACTGATGAAGTGAAACGGGTCTAACAAGAATGAAGTTTAATATACAGAATTTATGAATAATTTTTAAACTATATAACATAATTAAAATCAATTTAAAATATGTGCGTTTACCAGAAAATGTATTTACTTAAGACATTAAATTTATTTTGAAGATAATGTGTTTTAGACATTTTTAATTTATAAGAACGTATACTGGAAATAGCTCATTATAACTTTTTAATGATTACCATTAGCAAGGTATTCGGTTCTGACTCCTTTCTGTTCATACATACTATTTAAAAATCTACTACATTTTCTTTTTTTAAATACAACTTTCGCATAACGCATATGCATCCTGTGTCAGTTTACAAACATACATGAAATGGACACATAGAACACCCAGGCTCTGGGCATTGTGGGTTTTGAACCCACAGCACTTGGCGCGGTAGAAAGCGACGTGGCAACAGTTTAAACCAACCGCATAGTCTTTGCAAAAAATCTGCAGTCTTATCGGTAATATATCTAAACATACAACTTTTCTTTAATAGTCATTACAATGATAAGCTGTATTTCTATTAGTGTTTTATACCGAAAAAAAATATTTTCACTATGTTTTTTAAATAATAGGGTTTAGAATACCTTTGATCATTGATTTATCTATATCGTGTCAAAGTCGTGAAAGGTTCAATAAATATATAAATACATATTGACATATGTCATCTAAATCAAATAGTTCTCACAAATAAGCTATAATACAAGGCAGTAATATTAATAAAAGAACTGACAAAAGTTTGCAGTGTCAGAGCAAAGGATTGAAACTACAAATCATTTTCAGAGCGGGTTTTGTACGCTAGGAACAAGTTATTGAATGGCGCTAAACCAGCTGTGGTCGGCGGGAAGCCGATAAGCGAAGAGTTAGCTTCTGTGAGTATATTGTCAATGTCTATGCTCTTTTAGCGGTTTTGCTGCAAGGCAATATATTGCTTTGGATATTGAATCATGTCAATGGACTTATTATATTTCCAACTACTCTAGTTTAATTCCTTGCGGGTTGCAAGACAGTTATTTTTTCCTGTGACTACCCGAGTGTCATAACGCGGTGTGTTCGTGAATTACTGTTGTACAGAAGGTACCGTGGTGTGTAACTGCTGTACATCGCGTGTATGGATTAGTCCCAATATTGAATCATATAAATAGCGGCTATAGTGGCAACTATATATTATTATTGTTACGTTTAAAGTAGCTAATTATTGATAATAGATAATAAATAAGACTAAATCATAATTTGAACAGGAACTGACGACGGTGATGGAATCGTGACTATACCACTCCCTAAATTAATTTCATTTAGATCCTGGATATCAACCTGAGGCAGTTCCTAACATTCAATCTTTCAAAATTTCAATTATCATTTGTATTTTTTCTCTCTGTCATAACTCTTGAGAATTGTATACCATGCACGTAGAAATATTTTTAAATATAATCATTACAGGATCTGCGAGTAACCTGCTTCAGTTCAGCTTCCTGTCCACCTCGAGGAGAATGGATACGAACTCCTCTAGTCATGAGACCTCCTGATCAACCACTGGGATACGGCTTAGCTGCTCCGAGGAATGGAGCTCGGTCTTTGTTATCTGCTCTTCAAGCACACATGATTAAATGGCTCCTGTTTGATTCACGGCCACAGACGAAGGATAACAAGTGCGATGTGCCACCTGACACGTGAGTACTACAAGACATTTAATGAGTAATAATAATAACTAGACAAATCTGATATGGCTGTCTAATGCTAAATTGCTTAGAGTCTGTACTGTGGTAACGGAACTTTAGATTAACATACTTATGTTCTAAGTAGCTATCTACTTTACAGTGTGATTTAAGACCATATTTGTTAAATCTGAATGGAAAGCAGGAACTTTAAATTTGTCATTTTAATGAAACGTCACGTTGCGAGTGAGACGGCCATCTTGTTCGATTAAACTCAAGCAACGATTTTCGTCGCGTCACGTTCTGGGTATATCGCTCATTTCCGATTCAATCATTGAAGCTTACCTATACAAATACCGTCTAATTGATTAATTATATTATTGGTGTGGGGGATATTATTTTCTGTTTAGATAACTTGTTTATGATCTTATCCACGTGTATGACGAAATCTTCCGATATTTATGTCTCAATTCCTATTTATAGATAAATTTAATCTAATAAACAACAAAGAGACGAATAATAATAAAATGTAGTTATGTATAACAATTTCTGGAACATCACCCACAAAAACAAATATTTATAGGCAAGGATAGGTTTTTATTTATTGGTGAAAAACATCGTATGTTTAGGATAGAATGGCTGTGCCTCTGGATTTTTTTTGATTGTATATAAAAATGATTTAGAATGCTTAAATTTAATAAACCTATTAACTTTTGTTTCTGTTGAACATACGCTTTTATTTACATGTGGAATCTTTCAAGAGCTGTTACCCCAGCGGAGTTTGTGTTGGGCACCACCCCATGTCGGAATTGGATCGACTAAAACCACACAGTGTGCCACTCTGCGCCTGAGATAGTATGGATCCAGGAAATATTGTTATTACGACATCCAGATCCGTCCAAGGCCATCACCTTCGTGTAAACTCTCTCTTTAGTCGACGTACGACACACGTCGAACGTCGCCTAAATAGAGAGTTACGTCAAAGTGGATGGAGAGGAAAACTTGTCCCGTCCATTCACGGCTATAGCTGGGCTTAGGCTTTCGTCACTGTGCTCGTTCTACTTACCGTCTTCAAGCCGTTTACTGGTTCGTGTTCTTCACTCTAAGGCAAGTTTGCTTCTATTGTCTTCAGTCATTCGGCATGCTTATGCAAGCTATGTGGATAATTTACCCAAAGCCTTTATTACGAATTTTATCCTTTAAATATGTCGAGAGCATAGCCCCCGCTACGGATCGATGTAGTACAAGTTTGTTGACAAACCTAAGGGTTCCTACACCATGCTTCAAGCATCTGTAGATCGCCGGCACAGGTCACAGATCATCATTTCAGTTATGAATAGACCATGCGTTGGTAGGAAGCCTAACAGTTAGAGCCCACATATCTTGAATATATCACGTACATGTGTTCTACCATCGAAACATTCTGTTGCTTTCAAACAGATTAAGTTAAATGTATAACCATTTTACGCGTCATGAAATTACTTAAATATGCGACACATTACGCTCAATGTTAATTAAAAACTGGCAGGGTTTAACCATTAACGCGGTTGAAAAGGTTGCTACAAGCCAATCTGTAAAAAAGCAAAATAATATAACGGCACTGTTTATTGTGTAACACAAAAGTAGATGGCAAATAAGTAATTAACATTGAGACAATAAACCCGCCTGACCAGTGTGATATCCTGGGACAAAATCTCTTTTTTAATGCACTTGTATGTCTTGAATTAAACTTAGGTAGTTTCCTCCAAACATAGGTGGGAGAGCCACGTTTCGGTATGCATGGGCCGGCTCGACCGGAGTGCTACCACGGTCTCACAGAAAACTGGTGTTAAACAGCGCCGTCGCTGTATTTTACCGAGTGAGAGAGGATATCGGAGGCGATTACGCCAACCCCTAACAATCCCTCTCCCCATCCCCTAAAGGCCGGCAACGCAATTGTGATGCCTCTGGTGTAGCAGGTGTTCATGGGGAGCGGTAATCGCTTAAAAAAGTCTGCTCTTTGCTCCAATTACATAAAAAAAAAACGTAGAGCCACGCTGCTTTCTGCACGAACAGGCCGGCTCGACCGAGGCGGTACTACCCGGGCACAAAAGACCTATCTTGAATTATAGCATTCGTGCTGTCGTGTTTCGTTGGTGGGTGCGAGACCGGCCAATGATGCAGAAACATCTCAATAGGCAGCCATGGTGTGGGTTACCATGTTACATTGTTGCATTATCTGCATTCTCAAAGAGTATGATGACCACTATTCTTAGATTCTGTTCATGCTTTCCATCAGGGAGTCTCTGACAGGCCAAAATGTATTAAAAAAATGCCTTACCAGCCTTAATTTATCTATAAAATAGGTAACTATTGAGAAACTTACTTGATTCAAAAAACTGACGTACAAACTTACTTATATATAAACTAGCTGACCACCGCAACCTCGTTTGCGTCTCCTATTGTCCGTAACGTAATGAAATATATGTATATATATATATATATATATACATATATTTTTAAAACGTACCCCATTTTTAAAACGTTCTTCATTTTTTTTTTTTTATTCAATAGTGGGCAAACGAGCAGACGTATCACCTGATGGTAAGCGATTACCGCCGCCCACGGACACCCGCAACACCAAAGGCGTCACAAGTGCGTTGCCGACCTTTGGGGGATGGGAAAGGGGATGGGGGTAGGGGTTGGGGTATGGGCCTCCGGTATCCTCACTCACTCGGTGAAACACAGCGCAAACGCTATTTCACACCGGTTTTCTGTGAGGCCGTGGTATCACTCCGGTCGAGCCGACCCATTCATGCCGAAGCATAGCTCTCCCACGGTGTGATTGGTGCTCCGCTCTTATTGGTCTTAGCGTGATGATATATATATATATAAATATATATAATAGCCTTCCTCGATAAATAAGCTATCTAACACTGAAAAATCAAGTGTAGACATCACAACATTGCTTCCGATTTACATCTACTGGATGTAAATCTAACATGCATTTAAAAACTATAGCTAATCAACGTCGAAGGTTACAAGACTTATTACGCAAAATGTAAAATAATCGCATAAATAAAATTGTTCATTTTACACACTACATATATAAAATAAAATAAAAATAAAAATGTTTTTATTATTTCTCATACATTGTCATATACTACATAAAATGAGGCCAACCCCAGTAAGTTATTGGAAATACTTGTATCGGGATTGTCTCGCTTCTTCCCGTAATTTAAAACTACACAATGATGAGACCATAATTGTAACAGAAAAAAAATTCTCACGAGCACATAATTGAGCAATGTCCACCAAGTAGAAAGCATTATTACAACAAAATACTTCCAACAAATAGTGAATACAAATAATAAAGAAAACAATGATACAGCTTTGTTTATTTCGGAACACTTAGTATGTGTGTGTGCGTGCGTGTGCGTGTGTGTGTGTGTGTGTGTGTGTGTGTGTGTGTGTGTGTGTGTGTGTGTGTGTGTGTGTGTATGCGTGTGTGTATATGTGTGTGTGTGTGTGTGTGTGTGTATGTGTGTGTGTGGCCATGCGAATGTGTATGTATATGTTCAATTGTGTGATTGGTATGTTAACTGATTCTTACTAATATGAGTTCAGTCTCCTCATACGTTAGTGCTTTAAGCCATTCAGTTATGGTTGTTTTACAGTCATAGAGTAATCTGGGATATATGGTAAGTTTCGAGTTTAACTTATTATAAACATATGCTGATTGTGTTACATATTGGCGTCTGGCAAAAACAGAATGAACTCTCGCGGCATGAGCTACAATATCTTTACGCCGTTTATCGAGAATAGAAGGATTGTAAGTTAATGTTTTGTGCAGATTCAGGGTTATATTCAGGACGTATAATTTTCTGACACTTAAGAGATTGCTATCCTTGTACAGTTTTTTGTAGAATATCTGTAAGGTTTAAAGTACATAACCTTAATGAGTGACCTCTGTGCTCTTTCTAAGTCTAAAAAATTGTTTTTAGTAGCCCCTCCCCATACTGGTATACAGTAAGTTATTACAGACTGTGCCAGAGCAGTATAGATTTTGTTAAGCACCTGCGCTTGCATTACATGACGCAGTGTCTTGAAAATCCAAATAAGTTTTCTAACTCTGGATATAATGACTTCTATATGAGAATGCCAAGAGAGCCGCTGATCAACAGTTACCCCTAGGTATTTAGTGGTCTTCACTTGTTGAATATTCTTGCAATTACACGATCTAGTCTCATTGGCACAGTCATGGATATTAATTTTAAATTCGGGACCTGGCTGTGTTTTTTGATTAGGAGTAAAGCAAATAAAATTAGTTTTTTGGATATTGAGGGTTAAAAGATTTTCATTGAGCCAACCAGACACCTGTGAAAGACCCCGTTCAGCGGCAGTTTGTACGGCACTCCATGACACGCCTGAATAAACTAGCGCAGTGTCATCTGCATAACAAAAGACTCGCCCAACACTGTTTCCAATATTACACAGCTCGTTTATGTAAACTAGGAACAGTGTTGGGCCAAGAACACTCCCTTGCGGGACCCCGCAAACTACGTCCTCTTCATTACTTCTTATGTTATTAATTTTGACTTGCTGCTTTCGACCCGTTAAATAGCTTCTAAAAAGAGAAAGAGCCATTCCTCTAACACCAATGTTCTCAAGCCTCTGAAGTAGGACAGGGACGGAGACAGTGTCAAAAGCTTTTTTAAGATCCAAAAACACGGTCAAACATTTGTTACCGTTGTCCACATTAGTCGTTATCTCATTGGTTAGTGACATGATAGCGTCTTGAGTAGAAAGTCCCTTCCTAAAACCGTACTGTGAATCGGATAAAATTTTATATTTACTTAAATAGTCAATAAGTCTGTTATTTAATAGTTTTTCAATGATTTTCGAAATGCAAGGTAAGACAGATATAGGTCTATAATTATTTATATCGTTCACGTCCCCGCCCTTATGCACAGGAGTAATGACAGACCGTTTGAAAGCAGCAGGAAATTGTCCAGTGTCAAAGCATAAGTTGGCCAACTGACTTATTATTGGGACAATAAAGTCTCTAGATATTTTTAAAAACTTAGTAGGTATACCATCCCAGCCAGGTGAGCTATCAGAGTCAAGACCCATCAGTATACCATCCACTTCTTGTGGGTCAGTTGCCATCAATACAAACGATGTAACTTGCGTGCTTAAGTTGCTACTGTAGTTACTAGAATTAGCAGTATAATTGGAAGGACCAAATGTATTAATTATATCACTAGCCAAAGTTTTACCTATTTGAGCAAAGTACTGGTTAACACAATTAAGTGAATCAACCGGGTGTGGAGTCACATTTAGAAGAGAAGCACTTTGGGGCTTTAAAATGGGTAATTTCATTAATTTGTTGCCAAAGATGTTTTGTGTTTTTTAATGTGTTTGTTATTTGGTCTCTCTGATATTCCCTTTTCGATTTCTTAATCAGATTCGCACAGAAATTACGAAAACGTCTAAATGTAATTTTTAGTATTACATTAAATGGTTCGTTTTTCACCTTCAATTGCATTTTGTTACGAAGACTAATACACCGCAATATTCCAGTAGTTATCCACGGTTTTATTATTCGCCGTCTACCAGTTGTAGGTTTATTTACTCTGCCAGAGAGCAGTGATGCCTTAATTACGGATATCAGTCTATCAGCCATAGTATCCGAATCATTACATGAGTTAATAAATGATATATCTGTCTTAATTAAGTTTATATGTGCGTTTTCGAAAGACATAACAGATTTCTGATTCGTATAGGTCTTAGTTTTAACTATATGGGCTATATCTAGTAATACCATAGCATGATCAGTAATAGATGTATTTAAAACTGCCACAAAAGCTGAGCAATTGCATTTATTAATTTTTAAAATCATGTGATCGAGACAGTTTTGTTCTCTCGTTGGTAGACTATGTCCCGACAAAAGGCCATGGACAGCCAACATATTTAAGAAATTCAATCTATTATTTCGGTGCAACGATGTTTCTGTAGATTTTGCTATTAAATTAATATTTATGTCGCCTGTTATTATAATATTTTTGTGTGACTTAATAGTTTCAAGGTGAAGGTTTAGTGAATTTATAAAGCTATCAGCACAGGCGTGTGATGGAGAACGATAAATTTCAATTATAATGATGTTTAACATAGTTATCTGAATAGCAGAGGCGTGAGTTATATTAATTTCAGTTACTCTGGGATGGTGAATATCTTTTATATACGCTACCACACCATCGTTTCGATTGAGCTGATTCATAGTGTAGTAATAGTTGTAGTCTTTTAAGGAAGGGAGATGTTTATTGTAGTTAATGCGACATTCTGTGAGTAAAAGTATATCAACATTATGCTTAATTTGCGATAGGTTTGTCTGTAGATCGTCAAAGTTACTGTAAATGCTCCTTATATTTTGCGTTAACACAGTAAACTTAGAATGTCGGGACTGTAAATAGTTATGTAACTGTTCTATGTTAACTGAAACGGAATCGGCAATCTCAGTGTTATCCAATTCTTCCAATGTATTTAGGTTATTGTCCATCTTCGAGGCTCAATATGTTTGGCAATGCTACCGGATCACTGTTGTATGAGAGCTGAGGAACTTTAACTTGTCGGGATTGTATTTTAAGTATGCGTGTTAATATATGTGTAATATATATTGTTTGATATAAACAGAATACTTTAATATGGGCGTGTGTAATGTTAGTGAATTTAGAGTTATTCAGGGTGTTACGTTTTAGATAATACATGTAAAGT
Source organism: Spilarctia lutea (assembly GCA_916048165.1). Taxonomy (NCBI): domain Eukaryota; kingdom Metazoa; phylum Arthropoda; class Insecta; order Lepidoptera; family Erebidae; genus Spilarctia; species Spilarctia lutea. The sequence continues at coordinate 2,405,801 of OU696471.1, read as the reverse complement.
GCGTAAAAAGTATTATTTGTTACACATACAGTATAGTTGAGCTGACTGTGCTTAGTTTTAGAAATATTATATATCAAATTTATTTTAGTTAACTTTACTAAAACAGATAGACAACCACTCCTACACGTGATGCATGCAATAATTATATAAAGTGGCAAGAACAAGATGTATGCAAAACAAAAATAGTGTTCGACTAGTCAGATTTCTTGAAGTAAGTGCTGCACCTGTGCTTCATTCTTGATCAAAACAACCCTACTGTTTTCATCTCTTCTAACATAGACGCGTCCAAATGCAGTCCAACAATACTTGTATTGTTTAGTTTTCGCTAAATCCCTTGCCAGGAAGTGCAAACGGGCACCCTTGGCAGTGAGTTGTTCTGATATGAATATGGGGTGTCTTCATTAGTGGTAAGCCCAAGGTGTTTTGCTTGAAGTTTTGTTTTGTTTTTTATATTGTAAGACTTGATTTTCTGTAGAAAGTCGGATTTTTGTATAGATGAATTAAGTTCGAGAATAATGGGAGTATTGTTTACCCCTACCTTCTTACTCTTTAATCTATAAATGTCTTTTATGTCTCTCGAGGCCATATCAAAGTGTATAGTTTTCGCTAAACACTCAATCATGTATAACAGGTCGTTTCTATTCTCTTGGGGTTTCTTAGGAACATTTTTTAGTTCAATACAAGATTTCCTCTCGCCTCTCTGCAAGTCCTCCAATTTATCCTCTAGTATAACTATATATTCCCGGTCTTTTTTTGATTGCAGTTCAAGAGATTCTATCTTTTTTTGAAACTCTTCCTGTTGAATAGATAATCGTGCAATAGAAGCTTCAATATTACTGTTGGTTTGTTGAATATCCTTGAGGTTATCGGTAATCATCTTGAGTTCCCTTTTTTGAGTTGTCATGAAAGATGTAAACAAGTCTTTTATCTCTTCCTTAAACTTGCAGAATTCTGAGGGCAAATCTTCTTCTCTCAGTCTTTTGTTGCGTACGGCGGTATAGTTAGGGGGCGTTGATTCAATTCCTTTTTCAGTAATGTCTGTGTCGGAGAAAGATTTATTCAACAATGCTGCTGCCATTGTAGGTACTAGGATAAAAATATATATGTAGGTAGTTGTTAATCTTTTGTACAAATAATTCAAAGTGTGGCGCTTAGTAGACAGGTGCAATGGGTGTCACTTAATCGGTCACTGAGTGGGCGTAGGCGGAAGTAATTATCCAATAGGGGCGCGTTCAAGAGGTAGATACGCCCTGCGCACGCGTCGATTTGTCTACGACGATCTCAGATACCAGGATAGTAGAACACTGACTCGGTTTGAATGAGGTTCGTCTTAGCGTTGTGTGTCAGTGTGTGCGTTGGTATATGTGTTCATCACTCACTTGTTTCCAAACGTTCTGCACCTCCTGTACACTTATGCAATCCTATTTTATCACTGAATTTATTTTCTTTAAATTATGTATATTATTTAATTTATAAAATATAACGAGAGGTCTTCTGCACGTCTGCACCTTACGGCGATCCGGAGGAAGAGGATATATGTATCTTCATATAAATACGTGGAATAAAATTTGTACCCTTTTTTATATGAATTATGCAAAATAAAATGTATGAAAAACGCAGTTAAAGTTTTTAATATAGAGAAGGGCAGAAAGCTCAAGGAACTTAAAAAAAAAATTTCGACCAATGCGCGAACACTAGTATAAAAATATAATTATATCATTTACTTGTGAATTGAAATAACTACAAATGCATTCCTAATGAAAAGGCCGTATTTAAGGAAAAAAAAGGCTTTCATTGCAAACGATCTAGCAGCAAAAAGTTTATTTGTCACAAAACTCTTGAATAAACACACTTTACCCTAGCTGTCAGTATCGTCGGGACTTACAAACCAATTCCCTTCATAATTAATATTTAAAAGCAATGAATTCAAAAATGTTAAGCAAGTTTCAAGTATCAAGATTTATAGTCGCACTATAGCTGCATAGCATAAAATAATAATGCATATAGTTTTAACGACAACATAAATCTGTCTCAAAAAGTTTGGTACACAAACAGTATTTTTTGAGTCCTAGACAACACAGAGTAAAAATTAATAACGTTCGCTTTCGTACTCATATCTGGTTATGACAAACGGCACTAGTACCAAACTACCCGCAAATCACTACTAACATAAAGTTATTCAGACTTACGAGATATAAACGATATGAAACAATATTTTTATACTATACTAGCTGAACCCCGCGGTGTGTTACCCACGGTTTTTGTCTAAAAAAGTAACCTAAGTAACTCCTATATCATCAGCTACCTACCAGTAAAAGTCCCGTCAAAATCAGTCCAGCCGTTCTAGAGATTAGCCAAACAGACAGACAAAAATTGAATAAAATATTATTTTGGTATATGTACCGTGTATACATATATATGCATTTAGTAAAAAGTGGTTATTTTAATATTACAAACATACACTCCAATTTTATTTATTTGTATAGATGATGAACATCGTTATGTTTTATAGTGTAGTAGGTATGTAGTTACTTACATTATTATCAATAAAGCTTATTTTTTGTTTCAATACTTTTAATAATATTATATCTATGGTGTTTTTATTATTCACTTATATCAACAACCCATAACCTCCCACTACTGGGCTCGGGTCTCCTCTCAAGAGAGGGTTAAGGCCATACATACACTGGCCGAGTGCGGGTTAGGGACTGGCAAGACAACGATGTGGCTACGTAATCTCACTGTTGAATGTTTTTAAGCCGCCCGAAAGCCTCCAACTTAGCTTTACGACTGTTTTCCTATGATAACAACCGGGACCGACTGCTTAACGTGAGCTTCGAATCACGAATACGCCCATGGTTACATGCCACCAGCGATCACCTATCCAGGCACTGATCGCACCGTCGTTGCTTACCCTCGGAAATTGTTTCTAATCAGCCAATGCAACTGGGCTATGAGCGCCTGATATATAGATCACTTATATATATATATATCAATGTAAAAAACATGTACGATTTAGAAATATCGTGGGAGAGCTATGTGTGGCGACCTCCACATACAGCGCCATCTACCGAAGATACACTGAACTACGAAGTAACGCACTGTACCTACAAACTACACTACACGGAGTAACTACCAATCCTGAATCGCGCAAATAAAGTTCTCGCGCCGATTATCATATATACAACATCCCAACATCAACTGTTGGGCAGTAGCACGCCAGGCATGATCACCTCGCCTGGTCGGAGGATCCTCCCTTTGTGTTGGGTGGCATGAATGGGTTGGCTCGACCGGAGTGATATCACGGCCTCACAGAAAACCGGTGTGAAATAGCGTTTGTGCTGTGTTTCACCGAGTGAGTGAGGATACCGGAGGCCCATACCCCAACCCCTCTCCCCTTTCCCATCCCCCAAAGGTCGGCAACGCACTTGTGGCGCCTTTGGTGTTGCGGGTGTCCATGGGCGGCGGTAATCGCTTACCATCAGGGGACAAGTCTGCTCATTTGCCCACTATCCAATGAAAAAAAAAAAATAGATAGTAGTTTGGAACCATTATTTATTATACTCGTATTTTAATCCACACCCTGGCACATACTCTGGCATCAATAAAATTACGAGTATAAAACATACTATCTCAAATATTATCTAGTTAAAGAAATCTAAAGAAAACCCTTCTATTTCATATAATTTACTCGTAATGCTCGTACTTAGGAGACAATACAAACAAAATGATTGAAAATTTTGGTTAATGATTCAACATTCATGATATTCATTTTCTTAAATTGGGGTATTACGCACATCAAAGCATTTACAATCCATAGCCGATTAAAAGGGCTTCAAATCAGAATTCATCATTTTATACGATACCTTTTGAAAATATTTGTTTTGAATAAAGCTCTTTGTTGAAATATGTACCTATATAAAAAATATAAACATCACAACATGGAAACATGTCTGTTATATTAGAACATTTCTTTATTTAATACACATTCAATAAGGAAATTAAGAATTCGAGGAAGTAATATTTCTCGGAATATAACTGTTTTTAGGCGGGTTTCTGTTTCTATAACTTTGTATGTAACAAGTTAAGCATTACTATATTTAAGTAGTTAAATACAAAAGCGTTAAAAAATATTAATTTATATCGTTATGATATCGTTCCTTAAAATAATATAAAATTATATGCGCGAAGGCATACAACATGGCTTCAAAATACCGATCATAATTCTCTTGAACGCCACGTGTTTCGGCATAAATCTACACTATACTTGCTTCGTCGACCAATATTTTAGTTCAAATGGTCGACGTTATGTTCTAACCCGCGGAAGCGGCGTGTTTATTTAAACCACCCAATATATCGCTGTAAGTGAAAGATATATTATTATAATAAGGGTATTTTTTGGCCGTGTAGGTTTTTCTATGGAGATACTGTCAACAATGGCATATTTTCAATGACTATGAGGAGATCTTAGGAGGAGATCTGAGGTTTACCGTGGGAGAGCTATGCTTCGGCATGAATGGGTCGGCACGACCGGAGTGATACCACGGCCTCACAGAAAACCGGTGTGAAATAGCGTTTGCGCTGTGTTTCACCGAGTGAGTGAGGATACCGGAGGCCCATACCCCAACCCCTCCCCCCATCCCCTTTCCCATCCCCCTAAGGTCGGCAACGCACTTGTAACGCCTTTGGTGTTGCGGGTGTCCATGGGCGGCGGTAATCCATCATCAGGTTTTACCATCAGGTGATACGTCTGCTCGTTTGCCCACTATTAAATTAAAAAAAAAAAAAAAAAAAGATCGTTTTTTGTTTTTTCGGAAGACGGTCCCCATTTCATCTCATCCACATTTCATTTTTTTTTCATTAATTTCATCACGACGAAGACTTTAAGCACTTGACATTCGGAGAAATAGCTGATTCGAGTGATCCGGCTGGTTATCATTTCATGAAAAGGTATTCAATTTTTTTGGTAAAAGAAATTTTTTGCATTAGGAATATACATTCTGTCGCGGGAGACTTTACAAGCATATATGAAATGAACACAAAGATCACTCAGACTCAGAACAACAATTTGTAAATCACACAAAGTGATAATAATGCCCACTAACTAACAAAAACTAGACACAAAATATTGTCCTATGTGGGGTTTAAATCCACAACACTCATCGCAGTAGAAAGCGACATATAAACGGCTTAAACCACTAGGCCAACCGTCCATATATATGGGCCTCCAATAAGGATATCGGAGTAAGGATATAGCTGTGTTTCATCAAGTGAGTGAGGACACTCACTTGATGAAACACAGCGCAGGCGCTGTTTTACACCGGTTTTCTGTGAAGCCACTATATTTTATAGATAAATTATATTCTGATAGAGAACAAATGATCGTGTTCATCATACAAATATTTTTTCAGGGTGGGAATCGAACCCATAAACTCTGGCTTGGCAGTCTTAGCAGTCGGTTTCACTAACCAATTGACCAACATACTTGTTGTTTCTTATACCCGAGGTTTCTTAATTTAAGCGTTATGTTGCTAGTGTTTCGTAAAAAAGTTAATTATCAAAATATTTTTAAACTAGTTTTCGCCCGCGGTTTCGCTCGCGTTTAATGAATAATAATCTACACTAATAATATAAAGAGGAAAGATTTGTATTTTTGTATGTAACGAATAAACTCAAAAACTACTGGACCGATTTTAAAAATTCTTTCACCATTCGAAAGCTACATTATCCACGAATAACATAGGCTATATTTTATTTTGGAAAAAAATAGGGTTCCGTAAGATATTTGCGTTTTTCAAGAAACAAGGTGTAAAAAATCAACCAGAAAAGTTACTTATTTTACGATTTACAATAATATAGCTTATACATCAGAATAAAACGTAGGCTATAATTTATAAAGATACTAGCTTCGCCTCGCGACGTTGCCTGTGATTATTGTCGTATCGCGGGTAGCACCGCGGGGTTCAGCTAGTAATTAAATATTTCAGACATCTAACACACAACGAAATCTAGTCCCAAGCTAAGCAGAGCTAGTGTTATGGATACTAGACAACTGATATGAATACATTTTTTTTGTAAATACATACATATTATACATAGAAAACACCCAAACTTCGAAACAATATTTGTAGATCACACAAATACTTGGTCCGACCCTGGATTTGAACCACTTCTTTTCACTTTGAACCACTGTGCCACCGACGCAGTAAATAATAATAAAAGTAACATATGTTACTTCTAATACCTCCAAGAATGTGTACAAAGTTTCATGAAGATCGGTTAAGTAGTTTTCGCGTGAAAGCGAAACAAACAAACTTACAATCACATTTCTAATATTTAAAATTAACTTGGTGTCAAGATACCTCCGGCCTTCGGAGGAACGCCAGGAAGAAGCGATGTGGCGCGCTTGCAGTGACGTCATCTGGCGTAGCGCGGGCGGTTTCAACCAGCAGACAGGAGCTGAACCTATTGCGATTGTGTGCTTGCCCAGTGATAACAATTATGTTCAACATAGTTCCCAGTATTATCAAGATACTGTTACTGAAAAGGTGAGTTAATTTTCATATTTACTGTGCGATTTTACCGAAACTTTCTGCCGCGCACAGCACAACTGTAGAATGAGCTGTCGCCTGCGGTGTTCTCGGACCAATACGACCTTCAAACCTTCAAGAAAAGAGCGTATTCCTTCCCAAAAGGCCGGCAACGCACTTGTAATGCCTCTGGTGTTGCGGGTGTCCATGGGCGGCGGTAATCGTTTACCATTAGGCGATACGTCTACTCGGTTGCCCTCTGTAAAAAAAAAATAAAAAATAAAAATTACTTAATTGTAGTTTAGTTAGGCTAAAGCGAAACCATCCACCACCACCAATCATCTCCGAAATCTTCAGGAACCATGCTGAGTTACTTATTTGTTTTAAGATATAATTCTGAACTGCTTTTAATGCAAAAATAATAAATATTATTTATTATTTATTTTATTTATTTATTTAAATATTAATGAAAGAAATTTATTAGTGTACTTATTAACTGCCTCGTTGGTCTAGCGGCTAACGCGAGTGCCGATCAAGAGGTCCCAGGTTCGATTCCCGGGTCGGACTGCTGTTGGGTTTTTCGTATGGAACATGGCGGTGTTTCCCGCCCGTGCCTTGGAGAGCACGTGAGGCCGTCGGTCCGGGTTGTTTTGAACACCAATGACAATCATTATTGGGAAATCAATGCCCTCAAATAAACTGACTAGTTCAACATTCGAATTCAGTTCACCCCCAGGGTTGCGTAGGTCCGATGCCAGTCGCTCCGTGTAAAAACTGATATGCAGGTAAAACTGGTTGAACTAGTAGGCGACCCCAATTAATCTTGGGAATAATAAAGGCTAAAGAGAAGGTTGGTGACTTGTCAAATGAGGAAACGGACGGGTTTAAATACATTTCAAATTTTATTTAGCTAATGTTTTTATGGAAGTTTATCTGTCAAGGTCATAGGGGAAAATTATTTGATACATGAATTGTAACGAATGGTTTACAGTATACTAATTTAAAACATCTGTGTTCTTTTACAAGCTGCATTTGTTTGAGTTTAAGAGTTTGGAAGATCTTCAAATATTCATAAAACGATATCTTTATTTGGTAAGTAAATGATAAATTATATTTATTTTGTAAGTAAATCTTTACAGATATTTTACACTCCGTGGGAGAGCCACGCTTCGGCATGAATGGGCCGGCTCTACCGGAGTGATACCACGGCCTCACAGAAAAACGGTGTGAAATCCTTCAAAGGTCGGCAACGCACTTGTGACGCTTTTGGTGTTGCGTTTGTCCATGGGCGGCGGTAATCGCTTACCATCACGTGATGCGTCTGCTCGTTTACCCCCTATTCAATAAAAAAAAAAAACATCGGACTTTACAGCTAGAAGAGGCTGACATTTCCTAAGACTCATTTTGTTACATGTTAGTTTTAGAAGATCTTAGATTTCTTAACAACTTTATTTTCTATTAAACTTTAAGCATTTTGTATCCTTCGGGAACAGAACATAATATATTTTCTACGGAATTAAAAACATTTCTTTTTTTAAATCTGAAATTTTTCACTTCTCCATTTCATAATATAGCGGCGCTCATAGTCCGGTTGTACTCGGTGACTAGAGAAAATCACCGAGTACAGTACCGTACCGAAGCAGTAGGTCCCGATTGTTGCCATAGGATAACAGTCATGAAGCTTAGTTGCAGGCCTCTTAAAAACATCCAACGGTAAGATTACGTAGCCACAACGTTGTCTTGCCAGGCCCCGACCCGAACTTGCCCAGCGTAGGGACGTATGGCCTTAACCGTCTCTTGAGAGGAGACGCGAATCTAGTAGTAGGAGGATATGAGTTGTTGATAATTTCATAATATTAGTTACATTGTTTTACAGTTCCAAATAGAAGATGGTGCAGGTGCCTTACTAATTTTATATTCGTGTGTGCTATCAAGAGGATTGGAAAAGTAAGCTATATTTAAAATCCTAGGTTTTTCCCGTTTCAGTTTTGGTGAAGAAACATTTCACCATAAAAACTATTGCAGCTGTTACCACTACTCTAAAATCTATCTTTATAATTGTAATACGAGTATATTTCATACAGATTTGTTCAGCCATTCTGATGTGATTGAGCATCAAAATGATTATGACAGCATACTTCTATTAATTATTATTAGATTAATTTCGATAATGAGAGTCAACTATACCATTCTTTACCTATATAATTAGCAGGAATTGCTAAGGGAATCTTTTTGAATTATTTTTTATTTGGACATAAACTGATATTATCTATCTAAAGCGAGAAAGAATTCAAGTATCATAGTAGAAGACTGGGTTATTTGTCGATCTAAAAATCGTTCAGTATGTCACTAGCAACAAAACATTACTTACAATAAGGAAAGGATGCCATTAGAAATAAAATATGTCTCAAAAAAGGCAAATCATCCAAAAGCTTAATATATGGAATTTATGATTGTGTCCTATAATCCTCAAGTACTTAAATGAGTGTACCAAAATATTGATCAAATGATGAGTATTTTAGTAGATTACATTATTTGTGAAAAACATCAAAATATATTACGATTTCTTCTTCCGTGACAGTGTCAAGAAAGATCTAGATGGAAAACTGACCCATCTGGTGTCCGCTCAGGTTGAAGGATCTATTAATGTGGTGACTCTTCTCCTGACGGGACGAGCTACTCCGTACCTTCATAATGGAGTTTTATATGTCGGTGATGAAGACCACTACGTGAGTTTCTTTTTATTTCTTGTAATGCTATCCAAAAATGCAAGCTTAACGTAATCTTGTGAATTACAAAGAATTTGTAAAAATACTCATACATTTGCGATCTGCAAAACTCTAAAACCTAATAGAAGCAATGAACACCAAAGCAAAATCAATGGATATCCTATTTATTTTTATTAATATGGGATTTATTTTTATTTTATTTTCAGTAGGTGTTCTATTTCCGTATAAGTAAAGTTGAAATGTGTATTTCCTTCTTCCAATTTTCAAAATTGTCTTAATTGGTGGTTCACCTTCTCATACTTGGTTTTTTTATTTACCTAAAGAAAAATCTATTATTTCGAAACGAAGATTCTATTTTACTTATTAAACCAAATTCTATTCGTGGCACGGATTTTGTTTTACAAATACTATTGTAAAGTTAAACTATTTAGACACAGCAAACACACACATCCAACCATACACATACACAAGCATATCCAACTAAACAAATTTATTGTGTGCATTGTAACAATTGCATTTCTTGTCTTTGGAAGGTAACTGACTCCCAACACACAGCTAACGCTATTTTGGAAGTCAGGGCTATAAAAAATACTATTATTTTGAGCCATCATAGTTTTAAATTTAATTACCTATTTTTAAATTATCATTCAGGTTGTTCCTTCTCAATTAATATTAACTTATTCTAGGCTATGCCACAATTTGGAATCTTGTCTCGCAGTCCTGTTGGCCTTCTAGTGTGGTACGGCGGTGAAGAAAACGCAAAAGCGAACATTAATAAACAGTTTCCTGGATCTCGGTTAAAAACCCCTGCTTTGCCGATTTGGGTAAAATTTATTTAAGTAATTAGTTCTGACACAAAAACGTGATACTATGATCTGACTATATTGTGAATTCAGTTGGCGGAAACAATATAGATAAATAGCACACTGTATAAAAGCAAAGGAGTATAGGACTGTATAAAAGATATACGTGCTTGATATTAAATATTACACAAGTATATATTAATAAGAATAAAAACGAATGATTAAAAATATTCATTATTATAATTTTTGTGCTTTTTTTACTATATCCGGCTGTGGAACGTTATGATCTTATAACGATGATATTTTTAAAGTGGGAGCGAGAGGTATACCAGCTAAATCTCTCTATAACCTTTTGAAAGACCTTGGCCTGTCGAGATCTGCAGTAAGTTCTATTTTAGAACGAGTATCCAAGGCTGCACTAACAGGTTCCTACCAAATTTGGCTAGGTAGGGCGGGAAACTCGAGCAGTGAAGGTGACCGTTGATGCGTATCTTAAAGGGGGCCTCCTTAAACCTACACCTAGGTCGTAAGTCCTGGGAACTGCTTTGAGTTTCTCCCTCTGCCACACGATGGACCCGGCACCCGCACGGTGAATCCATGGAGTGCTAAGAAGTTTGTCTCTTTATATTCATAGAAAATAAATCGGATTTATACCAACCGTAACTTTGAACCATAATTCAATGGGTCAAAACTTTTATCCCTATCGATCGAATTGGCACTCCGCCACTACGGTTTTTCATTAAAAATATTTTTTTTACTTTTGAGATGAGAGATTTTACTATTGAATTAATATACTGTGACTTATAACATGATTTAATATTCAATGCAGGTGACTAGCTGCTCTGGACACTACGGAGTTTTATTCAACACTAATCGTGAACTGCTGAGGAATTATCATGCTGAGAGAAGGTAAATGTTATTATATACTCTTACATATGATGTTCTCCTAGCTGGTTACGACCACGGCGGACAGTCTCAACAGAGACCAGCCAACTACGCAATAGATATTATAGTACACAAGTGTGTGCGCAAACACAGGTGCACTCTCTATTCCCTCTCTCTCATAATCCGATGGGACGGTTAACCGACACGACCGGGAAGAGATCAGGTGCAGGACTGACAGCTTTACGTGCTTTCCGAGGCACGGGGGTTCAGACCCTAACTTCCAAACTCCGAGCTGTTTTTAAGTATTTCTATAATCAGAAAAACTTAATACCACTTTTGGCCCGACCCGGGTTTCGAACCCGAGACGTCTTGATTGGCAGTCGCATATGTCAACCGCTAGACCAATGAGGCAGTTATATATACACTTACATATACACACACACGCCATACCAAAACCTAGTATGATTATCAGGGTTTCAACGCTCCTGACATACAGTTCCCACTTTTCTCACATTTATCAGATCTTCCATATGCTCGCGCTACTTTTGTTTAGTAAACTATAACGTAGGAGAGCCTCGCTTCGCCATGCATGGGCCGGCTTGACTGGAGTGATACCACGGCCTCACAGAAAACCTGTGTGAAATAGCGCCTGCGCTGTGTTTAACCGAATGAGTGAGGATACCGGAGGCCCATACCCGAAAGGCCGGCAACGCACTCCCTTAACTCAACGAAGCCTCTGGTGTAGGGTAAACGCTCACCGTCAGGATATACGTCTGCTCGTTTGCCCCCTATTTCATAAAAATAAATATAGTCAGAATATTTACTCGCACAAAAAATATGCATAAAGGCACTATATACGCAGTCGGGTATATATATTAAAAAAAACCCGACTGCATATGTATATTTTTTTTATTTCTTTTAATTTTGATGTACCCAGCGTCACTCTCACGTCTAAGTCACCTTAGATGTGAGAGTGACACTCTATTGACACCACTCACATAAAAATACAACAAGCTGTTTAGGCTCTAGGGTGTGCCAAAGCCATAAATACATAACCCTCCTTCTTTCGCAGTCGGGTAAAAATTGGTTATTTTATTATTTCAAACAGACACTCCAATTATATTTATTTGTTTAGATATAGTCGTGTGTCGGTAGTGATCGATATAAATTAAGCATTGGGTCAAAGAGGCCGAGCACCTTTTGTAGCATAATTAAGTATTCCATTAGCCTTATGGGATGTTTTGTTAATGTGGAATGTGTTTTGATTTCCTCGGAAATGTACGTATGAAGGATTTTGACTCAGAAGTTTCTTAGAAAAGACTAAAGCATTATTTCACTGGTTACCTGATAGATGGTTTGACACAATCTGTATGGAAGATACGCCAAGTTCAAATCAAACCATTTGTTAATTTCTTTTTTTTATTAATTTCTGTTTTAATACAGATTTAAAATGACCAGAAAATTCTTGGTAATAAGAGGTGGTCAATGACGACCGTACTAATATATATTGTGTTACAGCCGCCAGCGGCATTCACCCTAGTCAATTGGTTACCTGATTATAATTGTCCAGTAACTATTTTACATTGATAGAAATAAAACAAAAAATAAACAAGTAACAAAATAAATTATACAAAAAACATTTCAATAGAGTAAATTGATTAAAACAGATTTAAATAACATTTCCACTTGTTTTTTCAATTACATTTTCTGGTTATATTTATTTACAGTACAACAGTAACCCCGGGTAACGCCGCAGGGCAAAGCTAGTCTAAAAAAAGAGTTAGTTTAAGTTACTCCCTATATCATTAGCTATTTGTCAGTTAAAGTCCCGTCAAAATCGGTTCAGCCGTTCCAGAGATTATCCATACCAACAGACAAAAAATATATAAAATATTATTTTGGTATACGAAACAATCGTGTAAACATACATACGAGTAATTATGCATTTAGTAAAAAGCGGTTTGTTTAATATTACTAACAGAAACTACAATTTTATTTATTTGTATAGATATTTGTTTAGATTACCACAAGTGTTAGTATATGCGTGTAAAAAATTAGATAGTTATCTAGAACTTATCTGTAACGGGTGAAACTGGGCCTAACTGTAAAATTTTGAGACACCCCTCAGTTTTTAACCCCAGAGTTTAATTTTCTTACAAGAAAATCTTCTGTGAAAAACTTCATCTCCGTTAACCTACTATCAGTGTGTAGAGTACCGGATTAATAATTACGAACTTTTGTACTCAATTTATGACACATTTAAACAAAATAACACGACTTTGACACCCATATTTAAACCAATTACCCACCCATAAACATAATGATAATTTCGGTATAAAATCATTGAATTTCCTCAGAAGAGTTTTGTTATTTGATTTCAAAGGGCAACAAAATATAACAACCTTTAATTTAATACTACATAATCATTAGGAGATCCTCTTACATAAAGGCCTTTTCTAAGTACTTTTCAAGTACCTACTTCAAACAGAACCCTTACTTACTAACTTGTATTGAGTTATATGTCTTATGTTTTAAGGTTCGATATTCATTATTATACGTGTGGCGGTTGTCACGTATTGCTGAATGTCGATACACGAACTCATGATGATGCTGTTGGATCACTACGGAATGATGACATCAGTGCTACACCGCTAGAGAAGCTGATACATACGAAGTGAGATATTTGTAATTTATTTAACTCTTAGTTTTAATAATAATAACTTTTTAAATACCAGACATGGCCGTGTAAACTAGGTAATATGGTAATGAAACTGCACGAGACAAAATAATTGTGTTACAAAGACAGCATTCCGAAACATAGAATTTGTCATGAGTACATGAAATTCCTTTTAGAAAGCCTAAACTCTCAAAACAGTTTGTAATGCTTACATTCGCAATATCTTGGAGTACGGTAGTCCGATTTGGCCCTCTCAATACAGCATATACTCTGAGAAAATTTAAATGATTCGGAAGACATTCATAAGTCACCGATATTACCGTTGGAGAGCCACGCTAAACCGGTGTAAAATAGCGCTTGCGCTGTGTTTCACCGGGTGCGAAAGAAAACCGGAGGCCCATACCCCAACCCTTCTCCCCATCTCTCTTCTAATCCCTCAAAGGCCAGCAACGTACTTGTGACGCCTCTGGTGTTGTGGGTGTCCATGAGCGGCGATAATCGCTTACCATCAGGTGATACGTCTGCTCGGTTGCCCCCTATTAGAGACCTAATGATGCAGGAACATCTGAATGTTCCGCCATAGTGTGGGTCACCAAGTTGCACTATCTGCATTCACAGTATTCTTGAATTCTCCTCATGCTTTCCATCAGGCAGTGGAGACACTTTGAAATATGTCCAGTTTAATAAAACATTCACCAATAATTAAACATCACCCCAATATTTTCGATAATGCCGTGACCCAGTTTATGAACGTCCATGAATTTAATTCTATAATGTTGATAAATTAATTTATGAAATTTAACATTGTAACAGGTATTTAATATGGGTATCTTGCAATATATCTGATGCACATGTTCAGGGTAATCACTATAAATCGCTTAAAAGATTCAGCCACATTGATGACCGATACGTTGGAATATACCGAAAGCTATATTGTCTGAAATATGTAAATTATTTATTGAATACATTTGCAACTTTAATATTTAATGTATGATATAAACTTAAATCGGATATCTTTTAAAAAGCTGTTAAGATGTGCCTACGTATAGTTACCTAATCACATAAGAATAAGCTCTGTCTGTTTGTTACGCTTTCGCGGCTAAACTGCTTAACCAATTTGGATAGATTTTGATACAAAGATAGATTGGACCGTAAGGAAGTACATAGGCTACTTTTTATCGCAATTACTAATGTATATGAGGGTGGAGCAGTGGACAAATTCTAGTTTAATTATAATTACGGACCTTGACAAGAGATGAATTTACTTGATCGTGTAAGTTTTGTAATTAAGTGGTAATTTCAAAAAGCTATAAATATGTTATAATGCTATGTAACTGAATTAGTTTTTAAACATTTATGTTTACAAAATGTTTTTTGCCTTTTGTTTACTATTTAGCTAATTACTAGAGTTCATAATTAATTGCTTGATTTCTTTTCAGATGGCAAGATGCTAAAATAACCTGGACTGGAGCTACACCTTACGTTGGAGAGCCACCAAATTAAGCTGCATTAAGTACATTTATTATTCATAATTGTCTTGAGTATTTCGAAATAAGGTTTCCTGTAGTGAATTTAAAAAATAAAAATAATATAAAAGCTTACACGCTGAGCTTAAACACGTAGTCATGTTGATTTGCATTCACAACTTATATTTTTGATGAAAATGAAAGTTAAAAGGATTGGTAATAGTTTCGGCAGTCTTTGTATGCTCTTGTCGACACTACTGAATCGATTTTAATGAATGAAGTGTCAATAGATTTGTTATGATGTCCTGGATGACATAGGTAAAATGAATTTTATTAAAGATTTTATGGAGTCGGGTTATAGTTTTTAAACTTTATCTTGTTGCTTTAGATTTTCGATTAATTTAAGTAGAATGTTCTAATCAATGTTTATTGCTGCATCATAGATGCTAAAATTATGAAACTTAATGATCCATGTAACCTTTAGGTAATATACACAACATATGTACGTATGTAGTTTTTGTGATAGGTAAATTATAAAAATATATACATCTATATGCATAATAAAACGTATAAATTCTTGAGTAAAATAACTTTCTAAAGGAAGAGAATAGAAATATATTATATTTATTTTTCAAACACGTAGATTATATATTATATATTTGAATAGTTATTTTTATACACTGATACTAAAAATATGTAGTAAGCAATATATTGTAATTTGTTAAATTTTAAGAGTTCGAGAATTTTATGAAAAATGTTAAACTAAAAAGAAAGAGTTATGTTACAAAAAATAATTATATAATAGAGAATTCAGTATTAAGCAACTGTACTTGATGTAACTAGTGTTGCTTGAAATAAAAAAGCATACGTTCTATTGGCTTTTATTTACTTTTTCACGTGAAAGTATTTGCATGTAAAAAGTGACCGTCTGAACTGCTCTAGACTTTAATTCATTCTAAAACTGTTTCTCTCAAAAGCATAAAATCAAAGCATTAAATTTGTCGAATTAAAGCCAGAACATATGTAATAAATTTGTCTCGACCGATCTGTGAAGTTTTTGAAGTGAAAACTTATAAGCCGCACTTTTTGGGTGATCAAAAATCTTGGAACTCGCGTCATCGCCACCGAAGGCTTTCCATGAGCTATATTTTACTTCTTTTTATCGCGCATTTTATTTAAAGAGCAGAAATATTCATTTCAGGTGCTCACCTAATTATAGAGTACTGATAAGTACTAATAAAGTACTGACAATGAATGTCAGGCATATTCTAGATCAAAAAGAAACAAGATATTCCAATAAATTACACTCACTACAAAATAATTTGTCCTAGATGGCAATCAAACAATGGAAATAAAAATAATATATATGATTAAATAAGTGATGCAAAGAGTTTCCACTAAGAACTTAGGGCCTTAAATTAACCTCATCTGTAAGTAGTAAGTGGTGTACCTATTGATCGACGGACGAGGTTCTGGCAAACCAAATATCCTAATCAGCGGCAATAGGCTCGCCACCTATTACGTGGGACCAAAACACTGGCGGAAAGTGGGCGCTAAATATGCCTCTGCTTACCCATTTTGGTAAACAGACTTGATATTATTATAGTGATTAAATAATATCAGGTAGGTAACAAATACACAGCAAGCATCGTTTGACCTTACAAACACTTTCTTAATCTCTGCAAAATCACCTATGAACCCCTCAAAGATACCTTCACTTTGAAAAATGTTCCGATGGAATTTACAAGGGTGTTTGGATTTATGAATCAATTCGTAGTAAGCGATATGAGATCGTTTTTCGATCGTTATGGCGTGATAGATGGCTCCCATGACAAATCCACTAATAAAAGTAATTTATCAAATGCGTCAAACGCAGAGGTATTTTATTTTTTCAAGAATTTTCCTCTTAGTTTTCCTTCCAAGTAGAGTGTTGCAATGTCATTGTTTAACATTCGAAAAATATGTTTTAAAAAAAAAAATGTTTCTCGACGATAGGTAGCAACCACCACCAAGATGTTCACAAGACAGTAACCAATGCGGTACTGTCTTGTGAATATCTTGTCCTAGAATCAGTGGAAGGGAGTTTTAACTCGAGTTACTTTTCTGGCTCTCCCATGGCAAATCACTAATTAAAGTAACCTATCAAATGCGTCAAAAATGCAGACGTTAAACATTTTTAACCAACTTCAAAAAAGGAGGAGGTTCTCAATTCGACTGTATTTTTTTTTTGTTTGTTACCTCATAACTTTCGACTGAGTGAACCGATTTGATGATTTTTTTTATTAGAAAATTGGTGATCCCCATGTGGTCCTATTTCAATTTGGTCCAGTTATTAAAGTAGTTTCTTTTTTTTGTTAAAATTTGTCGTTATAGAATATTATTAGAGTCCAGTTACATAATAATAATAATAATAATATACTTGAACATAATAATGCACAGTAAGCTAAGCCTAAACTATGCTAAGTTTTTACAATTGATGCTGTAAGACAGTTAATATACCTAAATAATATATTGCTTTTCATTGTACATAATTACATATTACACAGAAATCCAGATTAACCTAAAATATTTTATCTGAATAGGGAATAAGCCTTAGTTCGAAGGAACTACTATCATCGAAATATTAGTCACAGAGGTCATTAATATAGGTATTAGTATAAAATATAAAAGTTTTTTCTGGAGCAATTAGACTCTGTAAATAACCGAATCACAAGAAACAGAGCGGATAAATCACACAATTCACTAACCACAAGACAAATCACCCACAAATAATGTAGCGGCATCACAATCCGATCTAAATCGGAATATCTCGGCAACATCGAACAATAGCTGAACGAAGCCACGTAGGCTTATAAATCATAGAAGCCTTGCCGAAGTGCCACGTACCCGGGTATTTGTCCATAAAGCCGGGTATAACAATGGCTAATTGCCCCGGTCAACCCGGACAAGATAGCCAACAATAAAATTTTATTCGATCGTTTAAGTTTGTGAATTTATGCTGCAAAAGTTTCATCCAATCTTCTATGTTAGTGGATTTAATTATATGAATGAATGATGACAGCTTTTAGAAGAATAGGCATCTAAGTATTTGGAAAGTACTGTTATTTTGAGTAAATTGTATTATTCAATTCCACTGTTTAATTACTCATTACTAAGATTTTAAATTTTACCATTGAATATTCTTCTTGTTTGAAAACTGTCTAGATTGATTGTTTATATAACTTTTCGGTCGAATATAAAATACAGTAGCTTTGGTACACGGCTATGCGCTATTCATATCGGTAATCGCGGTAACGAGTAATGTGCTTCCTCAAGTAGAAAGCAAACGAAAGAAAAAAAAAAAAAAAACGGAGCAGCAGTTTAGGCGTAAAAGCGTTACAATTACTTTCAAATTTATAATTTTAAGTAAGGATATTATCATCACTGTTCAATACGATGCACAAATTATATTCTACACAGAAATATCTTTAAAAAAAAGTCATTTTATAATGGCTGTTGTCTGTAAAAGTAATCTTGTTGGTACGTAGGCGAAACTAAAAGTTTTGCGTAACTCATTAATTAAAAAAAATCTTTGTGCCATATTATATTTACTGCTAAAATAATTTTTTATTCGTTCAAACCATTGATGAAAACACGAGGACCATTGGTATTTACGTGCTGGTTGACAACAATCACTGCCTCCACTGGCCTCGTAAATGTCAAATCCCTCATTAAATCTTTCAAGTCTCAACCTAGTTTTAAGAAAGAAAGTCAATACCTTTCAAAATCATTAGAACATAATAATTCTAATAGTAAGAGTTACGAGTTCAATTAGTTTTTGTATTTGAATCATTGTTTCATCCACAGTCTACAGTGTTTCCGTAGTGTAGCGGTTATCACGTGTGCTTCACACGCACAAGGTCCCCGGTTCGACCCCGGGCGGAAACAGTATTTTTGTTATTCTTTCTTTTTTAATACTGAATATCTTAATATATACTAAATATCTATTTAAATATTAATACAATATTCCAACAAACAAGGTATAAAAATACCTACAGGTTTTTTTACATATATCCTACTGTAGAGCTATGATTTTTTTTTGTTAATTGTTCCACTTTATTAATGACATTTTGGAATCCGTGTCATTGTTGGGTAATATGGGTAATTTATTGTTACTTTTACTTTAGGTAATTTATATTGTGGGTAATTTAATTTAGTTACAATTAAAAACAACAGAATCAGATAATAATATTGTAGATTACTAAGTTTAAACTGCAATTGTGGTATGAGGCTCTCAAATGCACTCGGTGATTGGAAACAATAACCGTGGGTAAGCAACGAAGGCGCGGTCAGTACCTCGATGGGTGGTCGCTGGTGGCATGATACCATGAGCGTCTCCGTGATTTGGAAGTCACGTTAATTAGTGGGTCTCGGTTGTTATCATAATAAGGATAACAGTCGTGAAGCTTAGTTAGAGGCCTTTAAGTGGCTCAAAAACATCCAACGGCAAGATTACGTAGCCACAACTTGTCTTGTCAAACCCTAACCCGCACTCGGGCAGCGTGGGGATGTATGGCCTTAAACCTCTCTCGAGAGGAGACCCGAGCCCAGCAGAAGGACGTATGGGTTGTTGATAAGTTTAAAATTATTTTGCCTGAATCATGATCGCAATATTTGAATACTGACGATTAATAAACTAGTGGTTGGACTGACAGTCGTATTTCTACTTAAGAATTGAAGTTGAACATAGTACTTATAAAATAAATACTGCATACCAACCGAAGAATTGACATACAGAATTTTGTAGCGTTTATTATGTAGGTACCTATGTATGTTTTATACATATATATATATAATTTATTAAAAACGCTCAAAGTGCTACAATTAAGTAGAGTTTATTGCATAAAGAAGATATTTATTTTAATATCCAAGTATAATATTAATACGGGACACTGTTGCTGGTTGAAATTAAAAAGAAACTACTATTATTTATTGTAATATGTATATTAGTAATAGTTGATTACCTAATACAACGTTGTAGGCCGCAACATCCGTTTATAGCATGAAATGAAAAAACGCCCTTACCGAACCCTAAATTGGGTGTGGCTTGATACACATTTAGCCGGTTTTTTATGCTTTACCGAGGCTTCTAACTGGCATTTTACTAATTTATATAAATTAATAAAAATGAAAGTGTCCGTTTTGTAATTTAAAATTAACAGCTTTTCACTAAATGCCTAGAAAAGTATGTAAAGGTGTAACAATAGCGAACCCGCGGTGTTACCACACCGCGGGACTCAAGCAGTCAGACAATAATCGTGTGTAATTGCATAACTTCTGTGATTGTTGTTGTAAAGTATATTATGCAAATCTATATTCGAATAAAATATTTACAATTATTTGTATATATATATATATATGTCGATTTTGTATTTGAAATTTAATGATGGATATTCTAAACGACTCCACGACGACACGAGTCCACGTTCCCACAGTCCCCAGATAGACGTCTACTCTACACACAGTCCGTTGCAAGTCCTTTGACAAATCACCGTCATGGCGGACATACTTTGTTCGCAATGATTTACTGGTACCCTCTCGGCACCGACTATTTGGCCTGTATTGTTCCGCAGAGTTATGATTACCATAAAACACAAAACACTGTACGAAATGGTGTGGTTTCGCGGTATAATTTAAGAAATAAAATAGAGAGATTTTTCTCTGAATACTACACAATGTGGAGTTGATATTTTGTTCTGCATTAATTATGACGTCATAATCTACTTATTCTTTTTTTGTATTAATTTTTTTTTGACAATATTGAACTCGCGAAATACTTGTATTCTTGCTAGCGTAGTATAGTAGGCCAATACTTTCTTTTTAGGGAGAAGCCCAGCAGTGGACTGTCAAAGGCTCATGATGATGATAATGAAAGTCAAAACAGAGAGCTCATAACTATTATTAAACGCTTACATATGAAATTGGCGTTTTGTGTGGGAGGAATATAAAGTCGTTTTTTTTTGTCAAATATATTTAATTAATCAAAATATATACCATTGTTATCTATTCAGTTTCGCCATCTCATAGGTAGTTCATTGATCCCTCTACTAAAAGAAACCATAAGGGCGAGACTCAATTAACTCACTGAACAAGTGAACAACACTCAAAGAAGTCACAAGACTGCCACATCGCAGAATTTTTTTTCCTTGTAAGAAGTTATCCAAACGGACAAAAATAGCAATCTGTTGGAACATAGTCCGGGGAGTACGGTGAATGTCGTAGACATTCCAATTGCAGCTACTCTAGTTTAGCTGACATGTTGTGCAGTGTGTGGTCTAGAGTTGTCCTGAACCAGCAGTGGCCTAGAGCGATTGACCAGTCTCGGTTGTTTAGCAGCTAGTTCTTCCATCATGGTTTACAGTTACTAACAAAAGATATCTGCGGTAATCGTTTGACAGGATTTAAGAAAACTGTAGTGAACGACATCGGTAATAGTCCACCAAACACTCACAAGTAACTTTTTTTGAGTTAATTTTCGCTTGCGGTAGAGTTTAGCTGGTTTAGCCATTGCGGCGAGCTCTTGCGATTACCGATTCCGATCCACTTTTCATCATAGGTTTAAAATCTAATTAAATTTAAAATCTAAAAAAAGAATTAGTATAATAAATATAGTACAGTGGTTTGCGATGGATCTTCCACAATAGCCTTTGATTCTCATAATCTACTTTGGTCTCCATCCACTTTGGGCTTATTTTGAAGGTAGAAATTGCTAGAACGAAAACGTTGAAACAAAAACGTACGGTGTTTTCTTTTGCGACACCAGAGCGATACACATCGTTAATCCTCCAAGCTGTTTCTCCAGCACTGCTGCCACGGTAGAACTCGTACTCGTAAATAAAGCGATACTTTAAGTTTTCCATTGTGCGAGATGAGCGACGTCAAAGAAAAAACTAATAAGATAAAAAACAAATGAATGACTGTTTTTGACTTTGAATTTGCAATTCTTAACCAAAGAAGATATATTTCAGATCAAAGTGGCCAGTGCGACAAAACGCTAATTTGATATGTAAGGACCTATATCTACACACGAGTATATAAAACAAAGTGGTGTTAGTTACACTATTTATAACTCAAGAACGGTTGAACCGATTCGGCTGAAAATTAGTGGGGAGGTAGCTTAGAACCAGGTGACGGACATAGGACATTTTTTTATTTTGCCCCTCGGTTGTTGTTGGATCGCGGGTAAAATCGCGGGGCTCAGCTAGTTTTATATAGTATTTTATTTGCAAACTCTATTACTGACTTTAGACTGAAATTTTAGAAGTAAAATTATTACTACTATAGATAAATATTGTAATTTATGAGAGTCAAGTTATGATAGACAGAGAACGGAAATAACAGTATTATATTCTCTTATATTTTCTGCTCATAGGTCCGTACTATTATACTCGTATATTTACTTAGTGTAGCAATAATGTTTTAGGACATAAGCAGTTTTCTACATTTTTAAGTACCTATTCAGCTTTTTACGGTTAAAGCGTAATCTTCTATTATCTATGTTATATGTGTCTTAATTCTATTTATGAAAAAAGAAACTTAATTTTACTCTATTTTTACCTTTTTTTTATTATTCGTACTTTAAACTTTGATTGATATTTTTTTGTCATTCATACAAAGTTATATAAAAGGATTGAAAATAATATGTCTCCGAGAATAAAACTAAACTATTTCAATCTTAAATAATAATAAATCTTTATTGTAACAAAAATTTATTACAGAACACTGTACATCCCTGACTCCCAAAGTAGCGCTAGCTGTGTGGTGGGAGTCAGTTCCTATTCACAGGCAAAAAGAACACACAGTAGTTACGATAGTAGACAGTAGTTAATTAAGTTTAGAATTGTATACTTCGATTATATAATATGTTTCGTTATATAATAAATGTCGATTTCATTTCATCTTTAGATGAATGAAATATTTATTTATTATTATTACCTATTTGAAATAATTATTGACGAGAAGCAAAATAAATTAAGCGCAAAAGGTGCATGAAGAAAAATAATGTAGCATACTGAAATAGGGCTTGGTTCAAACTTTGATTAAAGGCTAATTGATTGATGGAATTTGTCTATCAGTTTGTCTATATCATAGAAATCAAATGCTTGATCATGAAATGAATTAAAGTGCTTTGAAGCTATGGAGTATCAGATTTCTTTTTTTACCCGACTACGGCCGAAGCCAGAAGAAAGGGTTATAGTTTTAGCAGTCTACGTTTGTATATTTCACCGTAGCGTCTTAACTATTTTGAACCGCACTTAAAAGATAACTCCTTCATTAAGAATAACTGTCCTGCGTCTTTACAAACCTACATAGAACGCACATAAAGAACATCCAGACTTAACACAAGAATTTGCGGATCACACGAGTTTATTAATAAATACCCTGGTAACACAATTTTTAAATAATACATTTTGTCATAGGTATTACGTTGTCAGGTTAGTTTTATAAAACATTTTCTTGTTACATATGTATATGTAACATTACGCTCTTTTACGAAAATAATTATAAATATATAATATTTCAATTATATTTATAGATATTGTGTACCTCATTATACCTCACAGGTTCAAAACCCGGGTCGGGTCAAAATTGTTATTGAGTTTTTTCTGATTATAGAAATACTTAATAGCAGCTGAGTTTGGAAGTTGGGGCCTGAACCGCCGTGCCTCGAAGAACACACAAAGCTATCTGTCCTACGCTTAATCTTTCATGGTCGTGTCGGTTAACCATCCCATCGGATGATGAGAGAGAGGGAACAGAGAGTGCACCTGTGTTTGCGCACACACTTGTGCACTATAATATCTCCCGCATAGTTGGCTGGTTTCTGTTGAGACTGGCCGCCGTGGCCAACCTTTTTTTTATTGTATATTGGGGTCAAACGAGCAGACGTATCGCTTGATGGACACCCGCAACACCAGAGACGTTACAAGGGTGTTGCCGACCTTTTAAGAAGGAGTACGCTCTTTTCTTGAAGGTTTGAAGGTCAACTAGGAGAACATCATAGTTGAATTAACTTACATAATTGATCTGTGCATAGGCAGATCATAATCTCCTCTAATTAAGACCGGAGGTGATTATAGAGGCCAGTCTATAAATTCTGAGAGAGAGGGTAATTGAAAACTTTCATATAAAAATATCCTAAGTTATTCCTACAAGAGCATGCGGTAATCAGTGGAACTCAGGAACTGCTGTTCTTTGAAGCCTAAATTTTACCACAAACGTGCGACCTCTGTGTACTATAGACTACAAAAGAGCCTTTGGTATTCACTATTGTTATCGTGTTCATGAAACACGCAGTACAAAAGGGGTATGTGTGAGAGTGAGAATACTTTATAATATTGCCTATGGGTTTAGAGTCTACTGTTATTACATTCTATAATCAAAATCACTTGTACTTATTCCACTATTTTATTTATGTTTACACCTTTCGTGTTGATATCTAAATATCGCGCTGGCTGTACAGAAATTTTATTATTCGTTAATGTAATTTCTTTCTCATAAAATCCAAAAAGTTCCGCTTATAATATTTATTAATGTTAACCTATACAATGCCAAGTTTAAACTGAGTCCTTCACGTTTACATTTTGTGTTAAACCACTACTGTTCATTGGTTTTACAAAAAAATATATTTTGTATTTTTAACAGTAAAGTCTTAGTTAGTAATTACTACTAATATAACTGATTCTGATAATGTAATAATAAAACTAGATCGTTATTGTTTCTTTTTAAACATATTTTTTCTTGGGAGACAAACATACATAAAACGAACACAAAAACACCTAGACTCAGAACAATAATTTGTGAATCATACAAAGGGTTTGAACCCACAACACTTAGTACTTAAACCACTAGGCAAACTGTGAAGTCAAAGTGTTTAGTTTGTTTCTGCTTAAAAATTCTTGGATTCCAAACGAGTCCTATTATTTTCGTAAAATAGCATAAATTTATTTTTATTTACTAACATATTGCACATGATGTACAAAGGCGGATTAAACGCTATTAGACATTATTTACCAGTCAACCTTCAGTTGTTGCAGAAATATATAATAATACTTCAAAGCATTCAAGGAAATAAAAGGACCGCTACTTACAACCAAAATTTATGCTTCATATGAAAAAAAAAGTTGGAATAACATTTAAGTCTTTAGCATCATCGTCATCTGCGATCACGTCATCAAATGTGAATTGTGATCTCATTTAAGAATCTAAGAAGGTGCCTAAGTAACTTGTATCCACCTTAATATATAACAAATTGTGAAGTCCTTTATCCACATATGTAGAAG
Organism: Spilarctia lutea; assembly: GCA_916048165.1. Classification (NCBI taxonomy): domain Eukaryota; kingdom Metazoa; phylum Arthropoda; class Insecta; order Lepidoptera; family Erebidae; genus Spilarctia; species Spilarctia lutea. Next base: position 2,380,389 of record OU696471.1, on the reverse strand, counting down.
ATTGTAAGTTGCGAAATAATAATGCGGTGAAAATATAATATATACTAATATAGGAGCACACGCGATCACCGCTAATCATTAACTTACTCGTATACTGAATTAATTTATAATAAGTAGCAGAGTAACATAAAAACACTTACTCGGCTTAGTGTATGGTCGCATCGTACAACCTATATTCCAGCTACTCGTATTTACAATAAATATTTCAATTTCATTGGTACAACTTTGTACCGAATGCTACCAACAATTTCACGAAGGATTAAGTTTTGAAACACTACGCTACCAATTTAGAGACACACATTTTTAGAGCAACCCAAAACAAAAACGGTACGAATTTCCACTACAACATTACACTTCACTGTGCCAGCGAACAAACTGAGCTACTCCAAATTCTAGTCCAGTTTTCACAAATTGTTCATGCTCGGTCGCTTTGTAAAAACTAGTGTGTGGTATCAATGGAATTCTCTTAAAAACTGTGGTCTCTGTGGCATCGTAATTTTTTATCAGCTATCTCTAGAGTGTATTTGAGCCCAAAACTTTGTGGATGCTGCCAAAATTGTAAAATATCGATCCCATATAGTAAAAAACTTAAGCGCTAATTTGGCGCGGTAAATTGGCAATGGTCTCATGTAGGGCGAATTTTTCAAGTGATGAAATGATAGCTATTTTTATGATATTACTTTATGTATACTATAATAATATTATTTTATAATGACTATGTCAGTTTGTGGACAGAAATCAGACGCATCTCACTGAATAAAAATTTAGATTTTTAACATAAATCCAGTTCCTCCTTGATCATGGCATATTCACTTGGTACTTTACCGTGGGAGAACCACGCTTTGGCATGAATGGACCGGATTGACCGAAGTAATGTGATTGACAGAAAACCGGTGTAAAATAGCGTTTACGCTGTTGTTCACCGACAGTGAGGATACCGGAGGTCCATACCCCAACTCCTTCTCCCATCCTTCTCCCTATTCTCCAAAGACCAGCAACGCACTTGTGGCGCCTCTGGTGTTGCGTCCCTCTGATACCGTTTGCCTCTAATTTCATAAAATCCGGAATATTTATTTATTTATCTCTTTTCTAGCAACTTACCAATACCCCTGCATGCATTGCCTTTTTCTTTTATTTACTGTTTTCAATAATACTTCTAACATTTTAGTTTATTGTCCTAAGTCTTCGATTGAAGATTTATTTCCTATTACATAAATTGGATTAATGACAGTCCATAAATTGGGTTGTTTGATATGCCTATGCCTACCTTTTCTAAGTACAGGTACGACCGTGGGTATTAATTTATTCGTTCGTGTTAAGTTTGGTTTTCGTTGATCGCGATATATTAATCATAATTATAAAATAAATCTCGTCATATTAATTGTAAAATATTTTAAACAGACTAAGATTATGTTCAATTAATATCAAAAGATATTTTCAACGACCTTATTTAGGCTCGCTTTTAAGTCTCAAGTCTCGAAAGTTTAAAAATAAAACCCATTTCTACTTTTCACTTAAATAACTGAGGACCTTGGCTAGTTTGACAAGTTTTATATAATCATGAAGATTTAGTTCTCAGGGGAGACAATTTCGTATCCAAATTTATAACTTCACTTGAATTTAGACTAGACGTCTAAGACTAACTTGACAGGTATGTGTATAATGAATTAACAAAATTGTAATTGGATTTTAATGAGAACCTTATGACTGGAAAAACGTAAAGATTAAAGTGTAACTTCACGTCCCTTACTTTGAAACCAAACTTTTCTAGAAGTATTTAAGATAATTAATATTTGATGTTACTAAAGTAAAGTACCTACTAGTCATAATTTTACCAATAATTGACATAACTTTTTGGTTTATTTTATAGGCGTAGAAAAATTATGTATGTGATGAGAAATATATTGTATTGGATATAATCTGTAAGGATAATTGTAAGTTAGTAATAAATAAATAAAATGTTTCTATATCAATATGTAGGTATTTATTAAAGAAATTTATGTATGTATTTATATCAGTTGCTTACTACCTATACGCTCTACTATATTTATTTAATACTATATCTAATAATGATAACTTTACATAAATCAGCAGTGTACTACCTGGTTCTTATACCTATAAAACTAAATCTCTATCCAAAACTAATATTCTCGAATAACAAACTTTACGCCAGTCATTCTGAGACGAGTTTCTTTGAACTTTTGGTCGTGAACCAATAAATCATGTTAGTTTTGATAGATTTCCTTTTAATGCGGCATTTAATGTATCTATATACTTATAGATACTAGAAAATTGATGAGGAATTCTGTTTAACTTATTTGTAACGTTATTACAAAAGTATTAATTAAAGTATTTAGTTGAAATTATTTCATATAAAGTATAAATCATGTGGTGTCTAAAAAACCCGGCCCGATGACCGGCCTCTGGCGCCGTACTCTGAGAGGACCCGGACCATGTTATTTCAAGTCTTACCTGAATCGACGTCATGCCTTATCAGACCCTGGCCTAGAGAAAATCATTTCCCCTTCTCAATCTCGGTGTGGCAGCCGGATTTAAAAATTTATGAAATCAATCCCAAACGCAGTAATGAATCTACCCCAATGTTCTCAATTCTGTAGCATCCCATGGTCCGGTTGATAGTTCCTATCGCTGCTAACGTCTTCTTCGCTCGGGATTGGCCCTCTTCTGATGCCGTTTAGCGCTCTCTTTCTGAAGTATAACAGCTTCGCAGAAAGACACCCCTGCTCACCGCAAATTTCGGTCCTGACATCTACGTACAGCATAAACATACTTTAAACTCAATTAAAATTACATTCAAATAATTTCGGTCATCATCATCTTCCTAATTACCTAACTATCGCATTCCTCAAAAACTTTGGTCAATAAATAAAAACTCTAGAACTCATTACAGTGCTAGCTAGCGGGCATAATTGTCAAACTAAAAAAAACCATTAAATCATTCCGATATACAAAAAAAATTTAGTGTAAAAGGGTACTAAGAAACCAAGAATTAATTTGTAACGCCACTTATCATGTTCAATTGTGAATCTAAGCCATTAAAAGATTCAGATGTATACAAACACAGTAACATTTTATACATAAAGATAAGTTTTGTCCTTGAAGAGCAAGGTCCTCAGAAAATATTTACGTCATTTAGAAGTAGTCAATTTGACGACCTCAAACTTTTCTCACAATGAACCTCAAATTCCAAGTATGAATCACAATACTTGTCACTATAAATGAAAATGGAGAACCTTCAGCTATGTTAAAAGTTATATTACTATCACATTTAAGGTTAGTTTCACCAGTCCTGATAAAGTTAGAGATTAGTTTTTTTTTATTTTTTCTTCTATATTTATTTCTTCTTAGAAAGACTTACAGACATATAGCAATGATATATAATTACAATTAAATCATCCTATTTTTAATAACATGTCTCTGCATGTAGATACTCTGAGGAGAACTGTCGACTTTAATTAAAATGCAGTACACATTTAACACATACACACAAGAAATAACACATGATTATATACGTAGAAAAATATAGAAAAAGAAATGTCAAGAAAAAAACCAGTAACACATTATCTGTCATATAACAATATTTAGCTGATAAAGGTTGTTTAGTATGTGTCTATATACTATGACTTTCTCGGTGGCGCAGTGGTAGCATGTGCGACTGCTGTACTTGAAAACTCGGGTAGGATTCTCGAGTCGGACCAAATGTTCGTATGATCTACAAATATTTGTTTCGGAGTTTAGGTGTTTCCTTTGTATAATTTGATTACAAAAAAAAGTATGTAATATATAAATATCAGTTGTCTAGTATCCGTAGTACAAGCTCTGTTAAGTTTGGGACTAGATGGCGTTGTATGTTTAATGTAGCATTTTTTTTTATTTGCAGAATGGTCCACTCGAGAAAAGTAAACTACCAGATTACTTATTTTTTAACGGACTTAAAAAAAGAGGAGGTTCTCAATTCGACTGTTTTTTTTATGTATGTTATCTCATAACTTTCGACTGGGTGAACCGATTTTGATGATTCTCATTTTATTTGAAAACTGGTAATTCCAGTGTGGTCCCATTTCAATTTAGTCCAGTTCTTGAAGTCGGTTTATTTTTTTGTTAAAATTTGTGATTATTTGATAAAATTTATGTAGCCTATGTCACTACCACGGTTCTGATGTACTCAACGATGCCTCATAATATGTCAATATAATATGTAGGTTTGAACAAAACATCTTACTTTGCCCGTAGCCAAAGTAAGACCTATGAAAACTACGTTTCATCGCATTCGGCACCATAAAGTATTTAGTTTTACTAATTTTAATAAACATACATAATATGTTTATTTTAATACTTGTTGTTCTCTTTTCAGTTCATTGCATTTAGGCAGTCGGGTTTTTTGTTTTTATAATTTACTAGCTGACCCACGCAAACTCGTTTACGTCTTCAATTACTCGTAGCGTAATAATTTACCCCCGTTTTTGAAACATTCTTCATTGGTGCTCCGCTCCTATTAGTTTTAGCGTGATGATATATAGCCTTCCTCGATAAATGTATTATCCAACACTGAAATATTTTTTTAAATGGTACCAGCGATTCCCGAGATTAGCGTGTTCAAACCAACAAACAAACAAATTCTTGAGCTTTATAATTTTAGTATAGATATTTTTTTTGTTTACTCGAACTCTCCTAAATTATTCATTGTACTACATGAAGCACATAAAAATTTCATGACAAGCAAGTTTCGACAGTGGTACTAATTCTCTAGTTTTAATTTAAGTCAAAGTGATTTTCAAGTCGCTATTTTTGTATGTTGGCATTTAGAAAACTTCTGTTTTTAGGGTAGCGTATCTAATTTTAGACAATCTTTGACATTTAGAAAGTTGATTTACAGGACAAAACTAATTCTTAATGATATTTAGAGTAGTTTAGTGAGTTTTCAAAAATAGAATTCGCATTAGATTAATATTAACTTGAGTCAGAGACGTTACTCATTTTATTTTTCGACTAAGTAGCCAAAATCAAACTTTTTTAGACTATTGTGTTGGCAGCATCATTATAATTAAATTTAAATCGCAAATATTTTTGTATTCAAAAATAATAACATATTTATAACTTGCTAAATTTGCCTTCGTAATTTAAAAACAACGTAAGTCCAGAAGCTGATCTATATTGTGTTGTACTTCATTAAAGGGGAGTTTAACGTCCAAATTGGCATAGCATAATTATTTTCAAAATTTTTTTTTTAAATCATATATATTATAATAGTGTGTGTGTACAAACACATAAAATAAAGCCTTTGACTAAATACAAAATATACCACTATTAAGATGCGGGTTAACTGCCTACATCATGACGTGTAATATTCACTTGTTGCTTTGAACCTTTTGAAATAGAATTTGTACTTCTAATAATAAACCTGGTCATAATCTATACAAAACCGCAAACCCTCGTCAGTGAATAAAGTGTTAGACTGTGAATTATGCTGTGTTTTCATATAACTGTTCGCTGTAAAATAAACTAAACTATAACGAAATTATTTGGATGGTGCAATGGTAGTGTTTGCGACTGCTGTGCTTCAGGTTTTGGGTTCAATAATCTGCATATACTTGTTTCGAAGTTTGGGTCCTTTCTAGATCACCTGCTGCTGAAACTTGAGGGACCACGGGAAGAAGTTCACTGCCTCTACATGGGCGTCGTGCACTACATGGTCCTCCATGGGGTACCCGTATGTCTACTGGGGACCTGACGGGAATGCTTCGACGGAACGCACATAGGCACGCCCTACGGGTTAGTGCCCACTACTCGAAATCCAGGACTTTTACGTGTGGAAACCCCCTCGGGCCGTCACCCCGCCGGGGTTTGCGGCGGGGCGGTGTGTCGGAATCGAACCGACTAAAACCACACGGTGTGCCAACTCTGCGCCTGAGAAGGGAGGGGTCCGGGAATTGCAGATATTACACTACCGGACCCCTCCCAGCGCCTGCCCGCACTGAAGCGGGCACCTTCTTCAAAAATAAAATCTCAATTTAGGCGACGCACGGCACACGCGTACGCCGCCCCCTCGCGGTTGGCCTGTAATGCGGATGGAGGGGAAAACCCATCCCGTCCATCCGCGGCCACACTCAGGGCGGCATGAGGCGCTGATAGGCGCGCCTCCGCCGCCCCGTGCGCCGGCGGCGGATCGGGTCCGAGTGGATATCGTCCTCTCGGGCCTTCTCCGCCGCCTCCTTCTGCGAAATTACGTCTTCGCAGAAGGTCGCGACCGCGGTAAAACTGCTGTCGCTACCGGCCATGGACAGTACGACGGCCGGTAGCGACAGATCTCCTCCGATGACTGCAGTGAGGGCCCGGCGCTGCTCCGCCCAAGCGGGGCAGAACTCCAGCGTATGCTGGGCCGAGTCCTCACTGCAGTCGCAGTGGTGGCAGGCGGGACTCAGTTCCCTCCTAGCGACCGAGTGCAGGTACTTCCCGAAGCAACCGTGCCCGGAAAGCACCTGCGTCAGTCGGAAGGAAAGAGTCCCGTGCTGCCGCCCTGCCCACTCGAGGATGACCGGCTGGAGCGCCTCCACGGTGGCAAAGCCAGCGCGTGGAGCCTCCAGCCGGGACGACCAACGAGCCATCGTGGCTCGGCGAGCGGCTTCACGCCATTCGCGTACCTCTTCGGGCGGAGCACGATACCCGTACTCCGCCCGATATTCAGCCGCTCGCCGATAAACTTCGGCGAGCACTTCCGCCTCCAAATCCCACGGGGGTGTTCCGGCCAAGGCGCACGCCGCCTCCGTCGACACGGTGCGGTATCCGCGTATGGCTCTGACCGCCAATACCCTCTGAGGCCGCCAGAGGCGTGCCTTATTCTGGGCGGTCAGAGCCGGGACCCACACCGGTGACCCGTAAAGGGCCATCGACCGGACTACCCCCGTGTAGAGGTGTCTTGTTTCGACGCTGGCTCCACCCAGATTGGGCAAGAGTCGCCCAAGGGCGGAGGCAGCGTCGACCAGCTTAGGAGCAAGCTGTCGGAAGTGCTCGTCGAAGAGCCACCTACCGTCGAGGATCAGGCCCAGATACCTCATCTGGGCCCGAACCGGTACGAGGACCGAGTTGACTACGATAGAGGCGCCGGGGGGTGGACCACGACGGGGCCCATGAAATAGCAGGGCCTCCGTCTTGTCAAGGGCCACCCGTAAGCCCAGCGCCTCGATGCGTAACCACCAGAGAGACACCCCTGGTGGCCAGGCGCGCCGCCTCTTGGAAATTTGCCCCCCGGGCTGTGACTAGGGTGTCATCGGCGTAACAAATTACGCCCAGCCCGGGGGGTAGACGACTACGTAGGACCCAGTCGTACCCCACGTTCCACAGGAGTGGTCCGAGGACAGACCCCTGCGGAACGCCGCACGACATGGGTCGCCGTCTCAAGACGCCATCTCGATCCTCGTACACGACGGTACGCTCCTCCAAATAGTCTGCCACCAGCCGCCTCAGGTACTCTGGCACCCCATGATACTGGAGTGCTTCCCTGATGCTGATGATGATATTATTTTGGTATATGTACCGTGTATACATATATATGCATTTAATAAAAAGCGGTTATTTTAATATTACAAACAGACACTCCAATTTTATTTATTTGTATAGATGTATAGACATTTAAAGTAACACACATTTTTAACAAGAAAAAGTTAAAAAATATATACGAAGCTATGCATACTTTAATTTAAATCAGTTCAATAGTTAACTGTACAACTGTAGCGTAGTTGAAAAAACAAAGGTTAAAAAAGACATACATAGACTGCTAGCCCTTCTTTTTGGCTTCGCCATGGTCAGGTAATAACAGTGAGTGAGAGAGATTCTCTTTAAGATTGTTTCTACCGACATTCATTAATAACATCGATTCAGTAATTTGAGCGGTACAAAGTCGTCGGCACAGTAGTCGAATAAAAAAAAATCGACCATAATCTGCTTATACAACCTCTTAGAACAAAATGCGAAAGGGCAAAGCCACTACATCAATTACAAAATGTCTGACACTAAATCGCGTTCCGCGAACAAGGTTTTGTATCCAAACTTTAGCAATTACGTTAGTCAGGATTTAAAGTTAAGTTGCTAACTTTCAAAACGGGAGGATGGTTACCGTTGAATTGTATCAAGGAGTAAGTTAGAATGTGCATGTGCGGTGAGCTCTACGTCTAGAATTGACCAGTATTAATTGCACTGAACAATGGGATTGTACAAATCTTAATTTAAATTAGCCTTTCTTTTTCGTGCGGAAGTCCCCTCGAATACCACCGAATAAAACCGCACGCAGTCTTGAGTACTAAAGCCGGTGAACCAGGTGCACCGTCGTAAAGAAAACCCAGGAACCCCTACGTACCGCGAGCCACCTACAGTTTGCAGGTCCCCCTATTGTGTGGGAACTCCGATATTCTCGTTACTGTCCTCTGGAGCACGCACACACCGTTGTGTCCGCACCGCCTTCTGGGCTTGCTTCTGCTAGGATAACAAACGGCCTCATCTGTCTGGCTTGCGCTTATGGAGGACGGAGATCTTTCTGCGATCTATAGCGCCTAAGTCTGATTTCTAAACCTCTCGCGTGTCAGTGATCACCTGCGTCAGCCGGTATGAGAGGGTCCTATGACGCCTCTCGAGCCAATCCTCCACGGAGTGGCTCAAGTCATTCCCTCATTCCTCCACGAGAACCTGGCGTAATTGGGATTCCTGATCATCGACTTTTAATTTAATCATTAATTTTAAGCTACCCCTGCACTTTCCAGTATGGTACAAACTTTTGTGTAATAGAAAATGTCACGTTTATTTCTATATGATTAAAATAACAATAAGCATATATTTTCTTATTAGGTATTATATTCCATTCTTATTCTTCGTGTCAATTATAATTCAGGATCAAACAAAAGTGAAGCAAGTAGGCTTCTTCTGGATGTAATATCTCCTTTTCTATTCTTACAAAAAATAATAACTTAGGAAATTCACGACAAGGACTTCTAGCTTACATACAACATAAGTTTACCCGCAAGGAATACAAGTAATTCTATCACATGTAGGCACAATAATTAGTTTATGTCAATTATAACAAGCCTACATAAATTATACAAGGCGATTATCATAAAACATCGAGGTTGACCTCAGGGAATGACCCGCAGTCAAACGGAAGCTTTACCTTATATTGTGTGAAATGGTACAACAACTACGCTAGCGAGAATTGTTTATGAGTTTGAATATTTGTTTTCTTAAATATTCTATTCATTTATACTATATATGATCATTGATACATTTTTTTTATATTCATACGGCAAAAAAAACAAAGAGAGAAAAGAAACAACACCAAAGAGAATCTCTTTAGCTCAGTTTTATTACCTGACCATGGCGAAGCCAAAAAGAAGGGCTGGCAGTCTATGTATGTCTTTTTTTGGCAACGCACTTGTGACGCCTCTGGTGTTGCGGGTGTCCATGGGCGGCGGTAATCGCTTATCATCAGGCGATACGTCTGCTCGTTTGCCCCCTATATAATAAAAAAAAATACAATTTCGGCAAATAGCATAACAACATTGTAATACCTATCAGTATTTCTTTGTGATATTTCTTTTGTATTTTAAACTGAAATCACTATTAAATCTTATACATATTAATACCAAAATATTAACGGGAGTTATGAACAGTAAAAAAATGCATTTGGTAATTTACGGTTTAATGTTCACTAAGTTAACTTGTTGGTGAAGTAGTTGGTAATGTCAAAGCTTCACAGAAAACTGAGAAAGTAAGATTACTGAAGAAACCAACCGACACTCAGAGGATAATAAAATAACTAGTTTTGCAGAGATTCGTGGGCAGCGGTACTCGTTTAATATAAAGTGCCTCGCATGCTCATTTGTCCTCTTATACTATAAAAAAGGGAATAGAGGTATTTGTTGAGTAATTTACGGATTTTTTTCATAATACTTTAATGATCAAATTACTCTAGCTACTTTAATTAATAACGAATTCACTGTACTCAAAGAAACAAAACTTACTAAACTCGCTATCGTTTCTAACTTATGCATCAACACAAAACCTATTACATATTATAGAGATATACTTGTTTTGTCTCGAAGGAGTCTTCTCTTAAATTAGTTCAGTGCTGACGAGACGAATGTTTTTGCTGCTGAAACAAGGCGTGTTTTGTTTACTATATGCAAAGTACGTGGACTCGTTGTATGTTACAAAAGATCCTTTGGTAACATAATAATAATATAAACTACATAATAAGCTGCTAGCGGCACAGAAACAATAATGAGTTGATATTATTATGAACAAAATACTCATAGAGATCAAATTAATAATCATGACTACGTATTTTATACTGTGGCGATCTCCACATACGACATAACATACTACAGCGTCATCTACCGAAGTTACACTGAATTACGGAGTAACGTACCATACGAGGAAACTGCCTATCCTGAATCGCGCAATAGAAGTTCTCGCGCCGATTATCGTAAGTACAACATCCCAACATCAACTGTTGGGCAATGGCCCGCCAGGCATGATCAACTCGCCTGGTCGAAGGATCCTCCCTTTGTGTTGGAGGGACATGACACCCGTTCCTCTACAATATTATGAGTCGGATGATAAATACTTTTGAGCTAAAATAATTTAACTATTTAAGCCCATGTTAGTTTTACTGAACTGAAACTTAATTATTATTTTCAATGTTCCTAGGTATACTGTTTTGGATGTCTTAAACGGATTACTTTTAGTTTCATGCAACTGTAAACCTTGGTCAGCCGTTACCTTCATTGAATTTTCGGTATATGGAAGATCTTCAATCAGCAGTTAGACGCACAAGCGTTGAACTATCAGAAAACCCCGGTTGGCCAATAGATAAAATGCCCTAAATGGAGCTGTATTGACCACACTCTAAAGGAACCCCCATCACATATCCAAGCAGACATTGGATTAGAATCTTAAAATAATCGTACGTTACTAAAGCTAACTTAATTAAAAGTAGTTCCGAATTATAAAAAGATTTCTGAATTAGAAGTCAAGAAACAATCAAACTGCCAAGACATTATGTTTTTGTGATTGACATCGTCTATTACAATTACAACATTTGAACATTTATTTGTAACTCGGTAGCCATTTAATATGTAGCGAAATAGTTTGCTCAGAGCTCTGTTCCGACGTTGGTTAATGAGATGGTATAGTTCACCTCCATATTCATAAATAACTTTTATTAGTGCACTGCTGGACATAAGTTTTTCGTTAGAATGGAGGTTTTGACGTACTAAAAGTAAAATTCCATCCATTACGACCAACATTCTATCCAACAATCTTACTAAGTTGAGATTATAACGAGATGTCGTTTATTACATAAAAGTCAATGTGGGAGTTGGAATTATTTTCGAGACCACGGTTTATAAATAAATATTGTTAGTATCTTCCTAATTTCTAAAGACTGCCTCGTTAGTCTTGTGGTTGACGTATGCGACTGCCGATGAAGAGGTCTCGAGTTCGAATCCTCGGTCGGACCTAAAGTGTTATTGAGTTATTCTGATTATAGAAATACTTTGAGCTATACTCAGAGTTTAGAAGTTGGGGTCTGAACCCCTGTGCCTCGGAAAGTGTTATTATTGTGACAACACCATTAAAAAATATTTATAACAAAACTCAGACCCTCCATTTATTTCTGTATTGAAAACATAACTCTGTTCCTCTTAGTTGTTAGCGTGTTTACATTACTTTTTAAACAGTATTTTCCTCACTCATTTTAGAGAACAAAAACATTTATGCTCTTAGTGTGGGCGTTTCATGACCTATAAGGTTTGGGACAGACAGGCTCAAGAGGTTGACTCTTCATTTGTAGTTGAAAAGTACTAATGTCAAACGCTGACCACGACTCGAATATAAGATAACTTAAATATGAACCATTACATTACGATGTATTTGTCATTGCTTGTCTACTTCCACTGCTGAACATAGGCATGTCCCATAATACCACCATCTATTCCGATCTTGGGCAGTTCGCAACCATCCAATCCCAGCCACTTTCATAAAGGCATAGGTTCATATCAATCGCATCGCAAGGGGACTTTACACTACATTTGCCTAATGTCTCCACTCTAACGCATGTCGACACCAGCGACCATCAGTCCGCCTGGAGACATAACAAACTTCGGTTCCTTATTATACTCGACCTAAAGCTATCCAACTTTTAATACAAAATGTACAAACTTACAGTTAAGTCAGATTACTTAACTTATTGTGTCCTTTCTAGAAATATATTCCTTTTCGGAATAGGAAATGCTGACTTATATTTAAAATATACGCACACACCGTAAATATAAGAAAGGTTCGCCGATACAAGACGTACGTTCCGATTTAGGTGTATTTATGCTTGCCTGAATTTATTTAAATATTCAGGCGTGAATATCGTTAACATGTTATTTTTTGGAATGTTTTGTTACGATAATCAGTGAACATTACATACCTACAGACATAAAGACGTATGGAGGACGTTTCCGGTTTGAAAATTTCATTGTTAATTTAAATCAGTACTCTACGTTGAAATGTGTTAGATGCAGTATCATCGCATTGAAATGTATTTTTTTGCCGGAAGAGCGTAATATCGAATTCTTGATTAGTCATATTTTTTGAAACAATGGATTAGATTGTTATTAGCCGTCCTTAATGGTTACGGTTTTTTAACTGATTTCAAAAAAGGAGGAAGTTCTATGTTTCACTTAATGTATTTTTTATGTATGTTCACCGATTACTTCGTCAATTGCAGATCGATTTTGATATTATTATTATTATTATAAATCCTTAAATTTTCTAGGCACGTACTATGTTTTTTTTCATATATTTTTAAAAGTTATTCCGGTACTTGCGTCTGGTCATCATATTTCATATTCGTATTTGACTAAATTTGTTTGTGTAGATCTACCTGTTCTAAAACCGTGCTGACTATCTGAAAGCTTGTCTTCTACGTAATTTGTAAGAATAGGGCATATGAGACGTTCAAATAACTTTAAGAAACAAGATAAAATCGATATTGGTCTATAATTTGTTATGTTACTGGGATCACCTATTTTAAATCTTGGGACAATACGGTCCTTTTTCCATTCTTCTGCAAATACTCCCAGCACCAGAGACTGGTTAAACATAATGTTTAATGTACATACGAGAGCTTTACCGCAAGCTTTTATGAACACAGGTTAACAATAGTCAGGTCAGGGCCAGCACCTTTAGTTATATCGAGTTACCTAATCGCAGTCTCCACTTTAGTAGGCTTCAGCGACCATTGATTCACTTTCAGACATGACCGGCCTAGTTCCACTTTAGCGTACTGATGCTCTGCCGATGTTGGTAACTATTTATTCATACACATATATATCATATCCTAGCCTTTATTATTTCCAAGCTTATTTGAGGTCGCCTACTAGTTCAACCGGTTTTACCTGAACATCACTTTTAACATAGAGCGACTGGCATCTGACTTCCGCAACCCTGAGGGCGAACTGAATTCGAAGGTTGAACTTCTTGTCACTGCACTCCACGCGCTGGTTTTGCCGCCGTGGAGCTCTCCAGCCGGTCATCCTCGAGTGGGCAGGGCGGCAGCACGGAACCCTTTCCTTCCGACTGACGCTTACGTCGTCGCTTACGCTAATCACTAGACCAACATACATTTAAAATATTATATTTTAATACTATTACATATTTATTGATTTTTTGACGGTATATTAAATTAAATCGATTTCGTTTACTAACTGATAATAATTATATATAATCCAAGCCAAATAGCGAACAATGAAAGACGTATTATACATATTTGTATTCATAATGTTATACTACTTAATTAACTAGTTCCTGTATTAAGTTTATAACCCTTTAATAATTAAACGATACTATATAATTATTTAATAACCCCAGTCGAATTCTGATAAATAAGATTTAGTAGTTCTGCACATTCCTTGTATGAACGGACTTTCGTACCTGTATTTTATGCAATTACAACGTGCGAGGGAGACGCACTTACATGATAAAAGTGAAAAGCGCCACTGCTATTAATTATTCAAAAGAGGCCCTCGATCGTTGAAATACGTACCCCAATTAATCTTATATTCATTGACTTCGGCAAATTGACACAGATTAGTAAAATCCGCTTTTAGGTTCAGTTTCAATGTGTTTACTTTAAGACTGTTACTTTATTTTTTTTGTGTTTTATTCTATGATGTTATTTATTTGATTTTAATATCACTTAGTACTTACAGGGGTTGTGGCATTGATTTGAAATATTAATTTATTTAACTTACTTCGCCCCCCCAGATCTCTCCCTGGAAAATTTTGCCTTAAAGGAATACTGATGGCAGTTGTTTGTCATAAAACATTCAACCGGTTTGTAGTAGATTTAAAGAAAGAAAGTACCTAGATAGAAAAGGATCTTCGTAGGATGACCATGATGACGATGATTTTGTTGATGATTTTAAATTTTATCTAAATGAAAAATCGATTCAAATCGACCCCTTCGCGGAAGTAGACTTGAGTTTGTGTGAGTAAATAAAACTTTATCTAGCGAAACTTCGTTTTTCTTTATTTGACTGCCTCGGTGACGCAGTGGTAGAGTATGTGAGTGCTGTTCTCGAGGTCTCAGGTGCGATTCCCGGGTCGAATCAAATGTTAGTATGATCTGCAAATATTTATTTCGGAGTTTGGGTGTTTTCTATGTAATTTAAGTATCTATTTAAAATGAAAAGTATATATGTATTCATACCAATTGTCTAGTACCCATAATAAAAGCTCTGCTTAGTTTATGACTAGATGGTGTTGTGATAGATGTCCGAAATATTTGTTTTTATTTTTTTTATAGTAACAGTTTTTAGTTACAAAAATTAATTTAGTTTGTTTAATTTATTGTGATTGATTATTTAAAAAGAAACTCATTTAAATTACTTACCTATTAAGTTGTCAAAGTAAATACTATTGGCGACGACAGAGGCATTGCTATTGTGATTACTTATATTTAATATTATAGAATCAAAACCATCATAAATGAGTGTACCATATTTTTTTTGGTTTGTTGAACTTAGAAATAAAATAAAAATAATATTTACAGAATTTGTAACAACGACATCTACTGAATCATTGACAAAACACAATGAAGGAAAAAAGGTTTACGTGTTAGATATTCAGTTTGAGCTAGTAATGGTAGAGGGTGTGTCATAAGTTTCTGGTGAGTAAGCTATAGGTGGAGCTACTAATGTAGTTATTTAGATCAGTGTTCCGAAAAGTGTGTGCCGCGGCACATTGTTGTACTGTGGTCATCTGTTGGTGTACTTAAGAAAATAGGTAAACCCACAAACCTAAATAGACAGATTGTTTTAGAATAACTTGATTAAATGGCAGATTAAAATGATTAGGATGCGAATGAGACCAATCTTTTCTGCGGTTAGATGGCCCACATTCGTTACGGCTGTGTAAATATAGAACATTAAATTCATCTTGTACATATTCCAGTGCCTTTTTGATGGAATCAGGTCGCATACAGCGTATTCTAGATCCTAAGGTATTCTTCAGGCCTCTCAAATAAGCTTGCAAGGTTAATTTTTGGTACAAAGATCGTTTAGAATCTATGGTAGTGGCAACCCTCTCGTAAAGCGAAACATAGGTCATTATAGTGCTAAACAGATTCTGACACCTTTCGTAATATTCCTGAGCGGTTTCATCACGGTGATCTGCGAACTTATTAATTAGGGCAGATCTTATCTCTTGCTAGTTTTTGGGAATGCCGTTAGCATTAATATATTGAACCCGTTACTTTGTTCAAAATACCGTTAATGAGAGCTAAAATAGTTAACTCGTAGCCCGGTGCAGTAAATTTGTTAATACTATCTGGTCGCATAATTTGATAAATCTTGTTAAGAAATGTGGGAGTACCTGGAAATAGTTCATTTTTAAATATTTGCTTCTCTTTTTTCCTTGATAAATGATAAATGAACGGGATAGATATCTATCCCGTTCATTTCCTCTTCCCCTCGGACCGCGAAAGTGAATAGACGTGTGCACATTTAATATTCTTACTTTAAAATAAGTTTAAAAAATAAAATAAATTTCAATTTTCGAAGTGAAGTACTAGGCGCTCATAAACTCACAAGAGGTATGTTGAGTGGTAGTGGGAGAGAGACAGCAACTTTTGAAACAAGGGTGTGTCAGTGAGCTACATCGTCAACGGCTGTCTTCTGTCAGTTTGTCATTTGTCAATCTGTCATTTGTCAGTCTGTCAACTGTCATCGTCAACCAGTTCCTGTCGTCCGTCAGAAGAAAGATTGCCACAAAAAAAAAAAAAAGTTCACCGTGGGAATTTTCTACTACCATCTTGGGGACATATTTGTATATTTTACGCAAGTATTGTTAATCAACATTGACATAAGGAATAAAACAAGTAAGTGGTTGAAATTGATTTTGTGGACGTCAGCTGCAAGAAGCTACCTAACAGATACACCTTGTTTCTGCCACTTGTTTGCTTGTGTGG
This sequence comes from Spilarctia lutea, assembly GCA_916048165.1. Taxonomy (NCBI): domain Eukaryota; kingdom Metazoa; phylum Arthropoda; class Insecta; order Lepidoptera; family Erebidae; genus Spilarctia; species Spilarctia lutea. The sequence goes on along the minus strand of OU696471.1, from coordinate 2,363,864 downwards.
TTGTGGTATTTATTATGTCAGTGAAACGCACACCACCATCATCTTCATCTATATCATCTCCGATTGTATGCACTGAAGTAGACATGCCAAAAAATACAGAGGAAGAATTGACCGTTTCCCAAAGATCCAAAAGGAAATATGAGCATGGAAATGAAGGAATGGTTGAGCTAAAACGCATGTTCTCCACATTTGAGGTACAACAAGATAAAAAGTACACTCAATTGCTAGACACAGTAAAGGAAATTAAAAAACAGAATGCGAGCATATCATCCTCTATTTCGTTTCTATCTCAAACCTACGATGACCTAAAACAAAAATTTGATGTTCTTGAAAAAGAGCGGAAGGACAACCTTGCGTACATTCGAAACCTAGAGGAAAAGGTCGAGCTTTTAGAGAAAAGGAACAAGTCATCAAGTCTAGAATGTAGAAATATCCCTTCTACAAAGGATGAAACGAAAGATGACTTATGTAATATTATCCTGAGTATTGGTAAAACTTTGGAAGTGTCGATAGAAAAAAATGAAATTCGTGATGTCTATCGCACCATCACAAGCACATCTCAAGAAAAACCGTTGATTGTAGATTTTACTTCTGTCATTAAAAAAGAGTGCTTTATTAAATTATTTAAAGACTACAACCAGAAAAACAGCCATAACAGACTCTCTACTATGGTACTAAATAACAAACTTCCTCCCAAACCAATTTATATATCTGAGAACCTTACCCTCAAAATAAGACGAGTGTTCTTCGCTGCTCGGAGATATGCCAAAACCAACGACTATGATTACTGCTGGACTACAAACAGTTGCGTCTACCTGCGTAAAAGAGAGGGTTCTCCGGCTATACGCGTTACTTCTGAGATGGACCTTACTAAACTAAAAATTCAAGCATGACTATTTTTATTTATAGGTTTATCATTTTTATTTTTTGAATTATTATTTTTGTTAAATTTTAAGATTTTTTCTCTATTAATGATTTATTTTTGTATTTGCTTATTATCAGGTTATCAAAATTTACAAATTGAAATTTATTGCATGTTTAATCCAACATATTTTGGGAGTATCATAAATTTATTTAAACGAACACACTACAATGAAAAGAAATCCAGCTATATAATAATGCCATCAAATGAGTACAACACACACACGCAGGCACACATACATACACATACACTTCTAGTGATAGGGCTTAAACTCTTTACTGGCACTTTTTTAAATCAGTGCCAGTTAGTCAAAATCTTAGGTAACGCGGTTAATGGATAGTTTGATTGAAGTTACTGATGATCTGGAAGCCGTAAGCGTGTCTAAGTCAGTTTTATGTTGTCCTAGTCAGAGTTTGGACCATGTTTACAAGGGACACAAATCTCTTAATATATTTCATATGAACATATGTAGTTTGAACAGGCATTTCGATGAATTATGTGTTCTTTTGGACACGACAGATATTTCATGTGATCTTATAATTCTGTCGGAGTGTTGGCTCAGTAAGGTCGGACATATGCCAAGACTGGAGGGTTTTACTGCTTATCGATCTACTTATTCGAATCAGAATGAGGGCGTTTGTATTTACGTTAAATCAAATTTGAGTCATGCGGTCTATGAACCTTCTTTTGTGAATGCAAACTGTCTTGTATACACGGGTGATGAGGTTGCAATAATCGCAATTTATCGTTCTCCATCATTTAATAAACTTGAAAATTTTTTTATCAGTCTCAACGACACGCTAAATTCACTTCGCGCTTATAGAACGGTTGCGATTGTTGGCGATATCAATATTAACATAATGTCTGATCAGCTGGACTCTGACTCCGAAGAATATCTTAATATTTGTTCCTCACATGGTCTTCTGCCCGCTCATCTGCTGCCAACAAGAGATGCTGCATGTTTGGACCATGTCATGCTAAAGACACGGAGACTTGCTGCGACCTTGGTATGGGATACGCATATCACGGATCATCTACCCACTTTATTGAGCCTAAACACAGCTAATATCAGGAACAAACCTGACTGTTTTACATGGCGTGTTGACCAGCTTGCTGTAACTGCAGAGTTGGAAGCGTATGACTTCTCATTTTTATACGAGATTGAGGATGCGAACTGTGCTGCCGAATCATTCACATCGATTATTTCAGATGTCATTCAAAAGCATACAAAGCAGATTAAAATACCACACCGAAAGAAAAAAAATCGCCCTTGGATGACAGATGGGCTTTTGAAATGTATAAAACATCGTGACGCGCTACATAAAAGAGTAAAGGCTGACCCAACAGACATGATACTACAAATCACATATAAACGCTATAGAAACTTTTGCAATAATTTACTGCAAAAGCTAAAAATTGATTATGACCGAACTCAATTCCAAAAGGCGAAAGGTAATACAAAGGCTACTTGGGAAGTTATCAAGGCCGTTACTGACTGTGCTCAATCAAAGACAACACCAAATGAACTTTTAGAGGTACGCAGAAATCCAAAGGATTCAGTAGACTTTATTAATAGGTACTTTGTTGATATAGGGAGGTCTCTTGCCGCCAAAATTCAGACTGATACATGGCAGAGTACTTCTTTTAAGTCGTATATTACTTCGACATTAAATAGCTTGGGAAACTCAATGGTTTTGCCTCATGTCACCACTTCTGAATTAAACACAATAATTGAAGGTCTCAAAAGAAATTGTGCAGTGGGCTGTGATGGTATTAGTGCCTCTGTGGTAAAGTCACTGCGCCAACAGTTGATCTCTCCACTAAAGTACATTTTTAACCTGTCTCTTTCCACGGGTACTTTTCCCAACATTTTCAAAAAGGCTCTTATACATCCGATATATAAAAGTGGTGACAGGAATCAGGTTATTAATTATCGTCCTATCTCTGTTCTAACGACGGTGTCAAAAATTTTCGAAAAGTACATAAATAACGTATTGATTGGTTTTCTTAATCAGTATAATATAATTGAAAGTAATCAGTATGGTTTTGTCAGGGGCAGGTCTACGGAGGATGCTGTAATGGACCTCACGGAAACAGTGATATCGAATAATGAGAAAAAACTCAAGACAATAGCCATATTCTTAGATCTGTCGCGGGCGTTTGACACTGTTTCCGTGCCCATCCTATTGGATAAGATGGAGGCTATAGGCATACGGGGAACTGTTCTTGACCTTTTCAGAAGCTATCTGAGTGGTCGATTACAGTGTGTGAAGATTGGGAACCATGTTAGCGATGAGGAAACCGTTGCTTACGGCGTCCCGCAGGGCAGTGTGTTGGGTCCAACTCTCTTCTTAATATATATAAATGACCTCTGTCGATTGGCAATTCCAAACTGTAAAATTGTCACTTATGCAGATGACACAGCATTGATTGTAAACGGAGCGAGTTGGACTCAAGCCCACTTTCGTGCTGAAGAAGCATTATCTGCGGTTATGGCTTGGCTCGCAGCCAATCTGCTTACTCTAAATGTCGACAAAACTAAATATTTATTGTTTTTCCCATCGTCTGCTTCTTTGGCACAGCGGATCCTCTCAGTAAAGGCTCACAGCTGTTCTCATACTAGTGAGGACTGTAGCTGCCTTGCGCTAGCGGAGGCGCCGTCTATAAAGTATCTGGGTGTACATATTGACGCGTGCCTTCGTTGGAATAGACACGTGGAAGCCTTGAGTTCTCGCATCAGAAAACTAATTTTTATAGTAAAAAAGCTAAGATCTTCTGCTGATGAGGGTACTCTAAAGTTGGTGTATTATACACTGTGTCAGTCTGTGATATCTTATTGCGTGTCTGTCTGGGGCGGAGCATGCTCTAATAATATGATTAGAGCCGAAAGAGCGCAGAGAGCTGTTCTGAAGGTACTTACAGGTAAACCTCGAAGATATCCTACAAAACTACTATATGAAGAGTGTTCGGTATTGACTGTGAGGCAGCTTTTTGTGCTCCAGACCACTTTACGCAGGCATGTGCAGCTTCCATATGTGCGTAGTGATAGGCGTAGAGCGGACCGTATCTGTTCAATTAAACCCCACAGAACTGCTGTTGCTAGCAGAAGTTTTTCCGTGAGCAGCTGTCGCCTTTATAATCGTATCAATAGGGCTGTTTGTGTTTATCCATTGACGGTGAAGAAATGCAAGAGGTCTTTGGAACGCTGGCTTTTGACTTTGGACTATCAGGAGACCGAAAATCTGTTAAAATGCATGTCTTGATTTTTAGCTGGTGCATATATACCTACACTTTATATTACTGCACACATACACACATCTTCATATGACATTTCACACTTATACTACCAGTCATACAATATTCATACTCATTTTGCTTGCTAAAGTCATTAACTGCAATTAATGATCGAAATTTTGATACAGGGATGGGATAACTTTGATACTTTGTAATGTAACATTATTTGTAATTTAAATAAGTAACTGTTAGGGTTGTATTTGCTATCACATGTACTGGGGAACTGTCCAAGAATGGTGAAGGGCGCTGGCACCTGTGATACAATGTTTAAATTCATTAGTACAGGTGCCATCGTTTCACATTTTGATTGTTCCATATATAATACTTTAAATATTATTGTTTAAATTTTGTGATTTAATGTGATAATTTTGTAAATCTTTGTTTGTGGATTAAATATATTATTATTATTATTATTATTATTATTATTATTATTATATGACGTGGCTTTTGTTTCAAACTTGAAATTCAAATTGAAAGAGGACCCGAACCTAGTTAGAAAAGGATCGTCGTAGGATACAGTCGTAGGATGACCACGACGATGATGATTTTGTTGATGAATTATGATTACTCATATTTAATATTGTGGAATCAAAATCATCATTTTCTTAGGTTTACGAGTATACCAGTTTTTACTTAGAAATAAAATAATATTTACTGGTTTTGTTACAACGACATCTATCAAATCATTATCAAATCACAATGATGGATGAAAGTTTTACGTGTTAGGTATTCAGTTTAAACGACTACTGCTAGAAGGTATGTTATAAGTTTCTAGTAAGTAAGCAATAAGTGAAGCTACTAATTTAGTTATTTGGACAATCAAAGATAAAAGTAAACGGATTCAAGAAGAATGTCACAGATTTAATACAATTATATGGTTTGGTATACATCACTTTCACATGTCTTGAACAGTATTTTATAGTTCACCGCTGGACAGGCCAGACTAGGCCTCTTTTTAGAAAGGAGGTTCTAAACTACTAAAGCTCCCTGAGATAACGTCTCTTTGACATATTTACCTTAAAGAAAATGACAGCGGATGGATGCAGATTACCCAAAACAGGGGTGCTTAGCGCTCTTTGGGGAAGGCCTTAAGCAGTTAACGGCTTTAACTGAAGTTGTACACCACCCTGGCTAGAGGCATAGTATCGGGTTTGTGTCAAGTTTACCTTCTCTTTGAACTGATCACGTCCTGTATATTGTATCCTCTTAGTCGCCTCTTACGAAAATTGGTGGTTGGTGACACTTCGTGTTCCTAATCCACCACCATACGGACAGTTAATTTTATAAGTTGGAAGTAAATATCCGTTTCTCGGTGGCGCAGTAGTAGCGTAAGTGACTGCTGTGCACGAGGTCTCGGGTTCGTTTCCCGGGTCGGACCAAATGTTTGTATGATCTGCAAATATTTGTTTCGAAGTTTGGGTATTTTTATCTATAATATGTATGTAACAAATAAGTATACATGTATTTATATCAGTTGTCTAGTACCCATAACACAAGCTTTGCTTAACTTCGGACTACGTTGTTATTATTATTACCTACTATTTAAATATGAATCATGTTGCTACCACTTGCACTGTTAGACCACAGTACAGAAGAAAATTGCATTTTAATTTAAAATAACAACAACATCATGTGGATAAAAATATATAAGACATCAATTTACTTCCATTAATAACACATACATAATAGGAAACAATAATATAATTTATTGGCTTGATCGTATTCGGTAAACTCAGAATCGAACCATTACACTCAAAACTTAGATCACTCCCAACGAAGTTTATCTAAATCACCGCTACTCTCTGCAGTTAGAGTAACCGAAGCTGTTGAACATCAAAAGTTTATGGGATAAAATTATGCAAATTGATATAGCGTACACAACTTTTGAAACGACATCATAAAAATATAGTGCAGGTTAGGGAATAAATTCTAGATGTTATAAGGTATCTTCTCGCATTAACCCTAGAGTGGGCGCGTCTTTCCGTGAAACGTCAGTGGGCGCGTGGGGAGCATTTTGCCGCCTCTTTTCTTTGGCTATTTTAAGTAGAAATAAAGTAACATAATTAATTTATTTTGTCAGAATTTAAATAATACACAAACAAGTATTGGTAAATCAACATATTTATTAAACTCTGTTTTAAGAACTTTGGCTTACAAAATATTTTAGGAAACTTAATATTTTAATTGACTTTTTTGACTTATGCTATTATAATACTCCATAACACTAAAAGAAAATAAAAAAATAAACGAAATTATATGTTCACTACATCTACAGGATATGCTTTATCCAAAGAGTCTTTACAAAGGAATGAGCAATGTTCATTGCACAGTAACTTTGAGCATCTGCAACACCCTTTTTTAGTGCGCCTATTTTTCTTTGTTGGACATATATTGCATATGCATTATTGCATACTCCTTCTTTGAAGATGTTGCTTGATCTGCTGGTACAAAACGAGCAATTTGGTTCTTCAAAGAAATATTTAATGTCTCTACAGAAGACCTTGTGGCCATATATGGCTTCACTAGGACCATAGCAATTTCTTTCAAAAACTGTCGGCGTAGCATCAAGTGTTTAGTATTGGCTTTGTAAATAATTTGACTGTTTATTCCAGCAATATACATCATTGAAAAAAAACAGCCTCATTGGCCATCTGCGAGTAATTCTCCCCACAGAATATTCTTCCTTCATTTGGTCTACGACGTCGTTGGTGTGGAATAGGAATTTCAGAGGGTGGAATAATTGGAGTTGATTCTTCCTTGTCAGAATCATCGTCGTTTGCTGACTGTTCTGTGTTCGTGTTATGCTCACTATGATAACTAGATCGATCACTTTCCGACTCATTCTGCTCTATAGACTGTGAACCTTCAAAATCAGACATTTCCAGCCAAGACACGATTTGATCGTCCATTTTTGTTCTTATCACTTAATACTTTTAAATCCTGAAATAAAAATCGATTTTTAGTTCTCACAATCAATAAAATATAGTAAATATTTCAACTTCGCAAAAAATACATGCTCAATTTTTACTTACGTGAGTGGGCGCGCGGTGAGCAATTTGCCGCCCGGCGTCACCAGCTGGTAACAACCTTCTCCTTGAGCGGTCTCCTGCGCACTGACGGCATCTGGCTTTTCGGTACGCGTCGCTAACGAGAGTGGGGGCAGCTACTATAAAGCGCAAGACTAACGGGCAATAGTTTTACAAATTATTAACGTTTTTCTAGCGCGGGCGGCAAAATGCTCATAGCGCGCCCCCTCTAGGGTTAAGAAAACACTTTTATTTTACTACTAGCTGACCCACGCAACCTCGTTTGCGTCTTATAAAAACAAACAAACATACAAACAAAGTTTTCCTCTTTATAATATTAGTATAAATATCCAAACAATTACGACTTTTTCTATATATATTGAAAATACTGAACTGCCTCGATGGCGTAGTGGAAGCGTATGCAACTGCTGTGATTGAGGTCTCGGGTTCGATTCCTGAGTTCAACAAAATGTTTGTATGATCTATAAATATTTGATTCAGAGTTTGGGTGTGTCCTATGTATGAAATGTTTGTATTTACATAAAAAAGTATGTATGTATTTATATCAGTTGTCTAGTACCTATAAAACAAGCTCTACTTAGCTTGGGACTAGATGGCCTTATGTTTTAGATGTCCTTTATATATTCGTTTGTAATTCAGTAGTAAATAGATACCTAGAAACCTTAAGACCTAGAGTCTTAATAATATCTAATAATTTTATAAATTTAACTAGCTAAACCTCGCGGTGCTACCCGCGGTACGACAATAACCGCGGGCAACGCCGCGGGGCAAAGCTAGTATTTTTATAAATTGTAGCCTATGTGTTATTCTGATGTATTAGTTATACTATTGTAAAGTTAATGTTAATCAATGTTCCATTATTATATCTGAAAATAATTAAATCCCAAAGGAGCGTTCGCAAAACGGGCGAGCAGCTTTTATAGAAATTCATTTATAATTTCACAGATTTTATGGACAAAAATAATGTTATACGCAATTTTCACTTACAGATGCTTTTATTGTTAAATATATAAATCATATATGTACTTATAGTGATACAAACTATGAGCATCTACTCATATGTATGACTGCACGGCTGGCCTAGTGGTTTAAGCAGCCGTGTCACAACACACACACACAACACTGCCTAGTAATGTTGGTAGGCACAGTAGAAAGCAGATGTAGATGCAGAATTCCAAATAGGACAACACTATGTGATCGTTCGACGTTGTTCTGAATGTGGGTGTTCTTTGTATCCATTTCATATATGATGTATATTACTAATACAAAACTTGTTCATAAATTATAAATCAACTTCATAATGTTATATAGAAATACTCTGAGTAGTTAATAGAACTCACAAAGACGTCACAGAGCTACTTCTATTACTTTTGAGTTTGGTCGATACAAATGCAATTAAAATATCGCACAAATGAAATTGTATATTAAAATAATCAAAAATAAAGCATCGTTTACAAGCATTATACCATTTAAGCAAAACATAAATTGAGATATAGTAAGCACTTAGTTTAGACGCTAGTCGGTAGTTCGTCTTATGACTTAAGTGGGACTAGAACAACGTGGCAGTATGATATCTGTACTTTGCCATTCAAACAAAGAGAGTTTAAGCTTAGCATTGCATATGAAACATTATTACATGCATGAAAATTATTCACGTCCACTCAACAAAATATGTAAGTTAGATCCAATCATATCACTGAGATATTTGCTTTATATCTATATTTATATATCTTAATTACCAATACACTAACCACGGGCAACGCCGAGAGGCGAAACTAGTATGTTTATAAATTGTAGCCTATGTGTTATTCTGATGTATAAGCTATTCTATTATAAAGTTCATCAAAATCTATTCAGTAGTTTAAGCGAGAAAGATCAACAAACAAACTCACTTATATACTCACGAACTTTTGCGTTTATAATATTAGTAAGTAGTAGTAGTTAATTAACTATTTTTTCATTTCTATTTCTTATTTTTTAATATCGTGCAAACGATTGTTATTGTTTAAAAGACTACGTGTTAGGAATAAAATAATCATGTGTGGCGGTGGAATTTACAAACAAACGTGAAATGAACACAAAGAACACAGAAAGCGGCGTTGTAACCGCTTAAATCGTGTTGTCAAATTGAAAATCGAGTTATCCAAAATACTCGTAAATCTATACTAATATTATAAAGAGGAAAGATTTGTACCTATTTTTTTTTTGTATGTTTGTATGTATGTAATGAATAGGCTCAAAAAGTACTGGGCCGATTTAAAAAATTCTTTCACCAATAGAATGCTACATTAACCACGAGTAACATAGGCTATATTTTATTTTGGAAAAAAATAGGGTTCCGTAAGATATTTGGGTTTTTCGGACACAAGGTGTAAAAATCAACCAGAAAAGTTAATTATTTTGCGAAAATTTTCATGCTACGGGCTATATAAGACGCAAACGAGGTTGCGTGGGTCAGCTATGTTGTACAACGTGTATTTAGTATCAGCATTGCACCCGTGCGAAGCCGCGGCGGGTCGCTAGTACGTAATAAGTAGCCAAATTCGTCCAACCAAATCAACGTTCCTGATTAGTTAAGTATAACATTTTCAATATTTTAAGGCCAATAGCATTATCTTATATTCTGTTCAGTATATACTCGTATTGTGTTTTAATAGATTGGTTAGCTTTGAAATTAATGCTTAATATTGACAGACTGAGTTTGTGATGGATCATGTTTGCTTCTTTAGTTTCATCCAAACTTTTTACTTCCTTGTGTAAATTCTCTTATCTGTTTTTATAATTCAGCGGGTCCTGTTCACTGGGTTCTTTAGAGCTGATGTGGGTCGAAAGGGTCATATCCGCAGATTATTCGGTGGTAAATCAATTTAATAATTCATTGTCTTAACCGTTGTTCCTTTGTCATTGATATATATTGTAGTTTTAGAGAGTTGGAACAAAGTAGATTTAAGTTAACACATAGATTATACTTTTTCACATGTTTCATCGTTCAATGAAAGGAATTGGTATAAAGAATTATAAGTAACTTAATATTTCTAGTCCTTATTGAAATTGATTTTTCAGGGTTAAGATCTTTTAAACAACTTACTAAAATGATTTCAACTTTAAAAAATCATGGAGATATTCCAGTAGATAGAAATTATTTAAATTAATATATTATTAAATACTTTAAATTGTTTTAAAGACATTATAGAAGTCTTAGATCTTAAACAAAACAAATTTTTCTATGAAAAATTATTGATAATTCCATTCATATTATTATCTAAAGAATATTAAATTTAAATTGTATGAAAATGAACATTAAATAATTAATGATATTGTCTACAAATCGAACTACTGCAAGTAAAACTTAAATATTAAATGAGAGTATTATTCTTTCAAGTTTCCATGCATAAGTTATGGTTCTCTCGCTATATGATACAGAACAATTGTTGCATTCATTTTACATGGTGGATTATATTAAATCCTTACAACCGATTGTCAAATTAGTAGTAACTCAGCAGTTGTCGGAATAGTTTTTGCCATTCATCCCCTTGTTACACTCATAAAGCCTCAAAAACTCACAAACCATATAACATGTAATCCCATTGTGGACTATCCACAAAGCGTAATCCCAAATCCCATCTACCAGATTAGTAGAAGCACATACATAAGTTAGAATTCATTACTGTTTCAACGCAACTTCTGTGGCGTGTCCCTTATAAGTGTCATGCTGTGGAACTGAAGCAATAAATATTTCACATTGATGGCTTTATTTTTCTGAACTAGAATTTTGGTAACGAGGGTAAAATATTATACAATATCTAATATTCGGCATATACATAGTCACGTCTGTGTAACCGAATGGGTGAGCAAAGGCGTATTACATATTCACATTTTGCGAAATGTAATTTGGTAACACTGTTATAAGAGAAAATATACTGCCGTCAACCAACCACTTTATGGATTAAAGTTAGAAAAATGAGGTAGTATATTGAAAAGAAAAATAGAATACAGATAGGTACACGTATTTGTATTTTGGGTCAGAGACGAAGGGTAATGCAGTTGTAAGTGACAAGTGACAATAAGTTTACTCAAACTTTTAAAAAGTACCTTACGAAACGTTATTTTGAAAATTCGTACAGATTTAGTACATTTAGACGACCGCTCTAATAACCACTCACGAAATTTTATAATCACAAATTTTAACAACAAAGAAACCCACTTCAAGAACTGAACCAAAATGAATTGGGACCACACGGGAAGCACCAGCTTTCAAATAAAAAGAATAATCTAAATCGGTTTACCCAGTCGAAAGTTATGAGGTAACAAAAATAAAAAGAAATAAAAAACTGTCGAACTGCGAACTTCCTCCTTTTTAAAGTCAGTTAAAAAATATTATGTTAATTTAATGCTATGAAAAGCGTGAATTTATGTTTTTGTATTTATTTATTTAAATCTTTATGCACAAATGTAGCAAAGGCGAACTTAATGTCGTAACCGTTGTACTAGTCGTTAATAAAATGTCTATCAAAATTTACTTCTCCAGTGTTAGGATTGCTTTAAAAAAATTCTGCTGTTCTCGGCTCATACAAAGAAATTAATCACTGTCATAAAAGTGCTCATTAAATACTTGTCGTTCTCAAAATTTTGCCATCGATAAGTAACCCAGGAAATTTTTCTTTCCTTTGTGCAAGTGCATCATAGCAAGTCATCGACAATGAAGAGAAAAAATCACTTTCCATTTCCAGGGTGTAAACTAAGATTAATTGATTGTCAGTCAGCAATGACAAGCGTTTATGATGTGAATTGACACAGACGATTTATCAAAATTATTGCACTTCAATGATTTATTTGAATTATAATAGTATACTTATATATAATATATATACTATAATAGTATAGAACCATGAGATTTTGCCTACAATACTTTCCCACTTTATGATTTCCGACGATGCACTGGAATGGTTCTCATCCTATCTTCGAGGACGCCAGCAGGCTGTTCGCACTTATGAGTCGTCATCGCTATGGGCCGAACTTGACTCTGGTGTTCCTCAAGGCGGCATTATTTCTCCACTTCTTTTTTCGTCCTCGTCCTCGGCCTGCACATAGACACAACTCTGAATTGGCAAACTCAGGTAACCAGTGTTAGTCAAAAGGCTACGAATACTCTGTGTGTCCTCTATCGACTAAAAAATTTTCTACCAATAAAAACCAAGACCATGCTGGTACAGACGTTGATTTCCCCAGTCATTGACTATGGTGATGTATGTCACCTCGACCTGAATGCAGATCTCCTCAATAAACTAGACCGGCTTCTCAACAATTGCATTCGATTCATATTCAACTTACGAAAATACGACCATGTATTTGCTTACCGGACGGAACTGTCATGGTTACCTATCAGACAGCGCCGCAGTATACGGGCATTGACTACGTTGCACTCTCTTCTACATTCGTCCAACTTACAATAGCTCTGCTCTAACCATGACAGAAATCTTTGTTCCTCCGATAATCTCCTTCTTCTTTGTCCTTCACATTGTTCCCATCCATTCTTCCTTCACCGTAAACCTTCAAGCTGTAAATCTCTGGAACGCCCTCCCCTTAGAAATTAGGTCGTGTGCCAGCCGATTGAGCTTCAAGATTAGAGTACGCAAGCACTACGGAGACTTGTTGGCGGAGTCATCGGAATGATCTTTTATTTGTTTACAACTGCGTTTGGACGTATGGATATGTATGTACGCTTTATTTTTTATATCTTATATATGTATGTATGCGTGTGTATATGTATATGTGTATGTATGTATATGTGTTTATATATATATATCTATGATTTTTATTATATTTATAATATTAATGTCGCGTAATAATACTTTTATGTATAATTCTCACATATGATTCAATAATACACCTGCTACACACAGGTCTGCACCACCCAAAGGTTGACTGGAAGATAATGCCTATGGCATTAAGTCCGCCTTGCGCAATGTAATTGCAGGATGCTTAAATAAATAAATAAATACTTTTAATCCTTAACTTGATATAAAGATTATACTGAAGATAAATTTTAAATTATTTAGTTTTTTTTTTATTAGCTGCTAGTCTGTTGTGAATATTAGAGAGAGAGAACTAGCTGATCAGGCAACCGTCGTTTTGCAATAAAAAGAAAATTAGGGGTGGGTCACCCTTATAATTTAGAGGTGAAAAATAGATGTCAACCTACTCTCAGACCTAGCCGATACGCAGACAAATTTTCATAAAAATCGGTGCAGTCGTTTCGAAGGAATTCGGTAAGAAATACCGTGACACGAGAAATTTGTATATTAGATAAACACAAAAATTCTCAAGTGAAATTTATACTTTAAGAATTATCATCTCAACCGAAAGAATGTTAAACTTTTATTTATACACAAATGAATGTGCATAAATCTAAACAAACTAAAACATAATATTTACATACGTAGGTACACTTTTTACCCTCCTGAACTTTTAGAATACCACTAATCTATACAAATAAATAAAATTTAAGTGTATGTTTGTAATTCTAAATTAACGGCGTTTTACTTAGTGCGTACATTATTTTTGTTTTTTATTGTTTGTCTGTCTGTTTGTTTCTGCTAATCTGTGAAATAACTGGACCGATTTTGGCCAAACTTTCATGAGCAAGTAGCTGATGACATGTAGAGTAAATTAACTTTTGTTTTTGACTAGTTTCGCCCCACCGCATTTCTTACGATTGTTGTTGAAAAGGGACCGTTATAAGTCATACCGGCTTAGCAAAACATAATAGTATTAATAGTATTGTAGGAGGTTAATTTCAAACAAAGGAAGCACAAATGACGTCCTTATTGCCCAAAGGCAATCTCTAGCAGGCAACCATCTGCCAACATATTACTAAAACAGTGTAGTAAATAAAAATTGACTAAAATAACATATAACATTTGCTATACAAAACAATTGACTGTATTCTTTTATAATACAATTTATGTTTGCTAATATACTGTTAGAAGTAATTCTAAAACATTATTTTAAACATGTTAACTACTTTTGAATGTACCGGTTAATAATAATACCGAAATAAGGAAAACCATAATCAAATTACGGGACATCCGAGTGCCGGTAATACATCATTCTGATATATTATATGAATCACCCTTTCCTTTATCCATTTAATTTATGATGTGCAGCGTTGCACGTGATGAATGAGTTTGTATGTACTTCATGTATTTCATACAGTCGCTGTGTGGGGCATAAATGCTTATAATGAGAAATGAGGATCATTATACAAGGTGTCTCAAAAGAAATTTCATATTTAGTGGATTGATTAAAAAAAAAGGAAGCGGTATATAGAAAAAATGTTTATTTATTGTTAAAATACACTTTTTGGTAATTCATTTCTTAAAAATAATATCGTCTAAATGTAAACCCTCACGTTGTTGGCACTCATTTAATCGAACAGTAAAATTACTTATGACTGCTCGACAGGTGGAGTTAGGGATGGCTGCCATTTCGTGACGGATATTTTCTTTCAAATGCGCCAGTGAAGTTGGTTTATTGGCGTAAACTTTAGATTTAAGATAACCCCATAGGAAAAAGTCCACAGGGGTTAAATCTGGGCTACGTGGAAGCCAATTTATGTCACCTCTCCGGGAGATCAATTTTCCTGAAAAAATTTCACGAACACGTGGCAGAGATATATTGGACGTGTGTGAAGTTGCTCCGTCCTGTTGAAACCATGTTCTTTGGTTATAGCCAGGAAAGTTTTGCAGTTCAGGTACCAAGAAGTTGTCTAACATCTCCACATAACGCTCTGAATTCACTGTAACTGTACGCCCCATTTCGTCTTCAAAAAAGTAAGGGCCGATAATTCCTCGCGCCGACATGGCAGCCCATACGGTCACTTTAGGCGAGTGTAGGGGTTTCTTATGTTTGCGTTTCGGATTGGCTGAACTCCAGTAGCGGCAGTTTTGCTTATTTACGTGGCCATTAAGATGAAAATGAGCTTCATCCGAAAACAAAATGTTGGTAAACGTTGAAAATCGCTCAATCATCTGATTTACGAAATTAAGCCTCTGACCGGCATCTTGGGGCTTTAATTCTTGCACCAATTGAATTTTGTAGGGGTGCAGCTTTAGATCTATGTGCATAATGCGATGTAATGATGATCTATGCACATTTAAAGCACTCGCGCGCTTCCGAATTGAAAGGCTCGGGTCGTCACGTACAGATTGATTAACACTCTCCACGTTTTCTACCGTTCTTGATGACCTAGGTCGCCCGGATTTTGATTTATCCAGCGTTGATCCAGTCTCTTCAAACTTTTTAACCCAATGTCGAATGAGAGGAAGGCTTGGCGCATCATTCAAGTGGCGAAAACCTCGAATACTGCAGAATTTTCTACGCGCGACAGTTGTCGAATCACCGTTCTTGTAAAACTCTCGCACGCACAACGCGCGGTCTGCTCCCGAGAAACGCTCCATAGCGACTGAATCCCCAAGAGCCAAGCTACCAATTGACATAACCCCCGCACCCCTCAAGTACGCAGCGTTCACGCAGTAAGCTAAACAAATATGAAATTTCTTTTGAGACACCCTGTATAATGAAGATTCTGCTAAAATTTGAAAGATTTGAATTTGGAAGGAATTTTGATTTCGAACTTTATTTTATCTGTAGTTATTGTATGATAATGATGTTGGTCAAGCTGATTTCAGGTACAGCCTGTTTCAACGGCGACCAGACAGTGTGTGCGCAAACACAGGTACATTCTCAGTTCCCTCACTCTCATAACCCGATGGGACGGTTAACCGACACGACCGGGGAGAGATCAAGCGCAGGACCAACAGCTTTACGTGCTCTCTGAGGCATGGGGGTTTAGACCCCAACTTCGAAACTTTGAGTTGTAATTAAGTATTTCTGTAATCAGTCTCAGTCTCAGAGACCTCTTGATTGGCAGTCGCATACGTCAACCGCTATACCAATGAGGCAGTATTATATAAACTGCCTCATTGCTCTAGCGGTCACTATCACACATCACATCTTATCGTAGTTATAAGTCTCTCATAAATAAATAAATAAATAAATATTTTCGGACATTAAACACACAACGCCATCTAGTCCCAAACTAAGCAGAGCTTTTACTATGGGTACTAAACAACTGATATTAATACATATATACTTTTTTTTGTAAATACATACATATTATACATAGAAAACACCCAAACTCCGAAACAAATATTTGCATAAATAGTATATCGTCTTTTACCCTGCTCGCTGTAGAGTGTAGACTCTCATTAAATCGATATCCACATATGTCGTGGCTGAAATTAGCTAAAACATCATTATCATGCAATTACTACAGATTAAATAAACTTTGAAATTTAAATTTCTTCCGATTTTTATGAGATTTTTATGTGTGTGGGTGGGTGGGTTTTTACCGTGGGAGAGCCATGCTTCGGCATGAATGGGTCGGCTCGACCGGAGTAATACCACGGCCTCACAGAAAACCGGTGTGAAATAACGCTTGCGCTGTGTTTCACCGAGTGAGTGAAGATACCGGAGGCCCACACCCTAACCCCTACCTTATCCCCCTCCCCTTCCCCTAAAGGCCGGCAACGCACTTGTGACGCCTCTGTTGTTGCGAGTGTCTATGGGCGGCGGTAATCGCTTACCATCAGGCGATACGTCTGCTCGTTTGCCCCCTATTCAATAATAAATAAATAAAAAAGTATATTCAAACATAGATAGATAGATTTAGTTTATTTTGAGTCTGTTGAGTTTTCTATATATATTATAACTAAATTGATGGATAACTTAAAAATCTGTGTCGTGAGAGGTATTAATAACCCTAAAACGTTTGATAATAATAATAATTAAGGTTAAAGTGGTCATATATCCTGGTACTCGTTCATGTTACCTATAGGTACACAACTTAACCTACTCGAACAATTGATTAGACTCTTCAAGTTCTACGTACACGCAACATAATTTTGCTGCACTTTTAATTTTGTATTATCAATTTTCTTATCATTTTAGATTTTCAATTTTCTAATCTAAATTTCAATATGATTGAATTGAGGATAAGAAGCTTAATGTCTATTACATTGTTTATTCATTACATTATTTATAATTCCTTTAGGGTTACGCGCACGTGAAAGTATGTAGATTAATCTAGAAAGTTAATATCCTTGTGATATACAGTACTATAATCATACAGGATTATGACGTACATAACAAAAACTTTTGATTTATCAAGTTTGCTAGAGAGATTTCATCCGTATTATTGACCCTAACGATCGATTCAATTAAAGTACAGGGTGTAATTTTTACAGAATTTAGTCGGTTCGATTCTCGGGTGTGGCAAACGAATTTTCGGAAATCTTTGAATGCTGTTTTTTTTTTCTTTTTCTATCAACATTATTAGGAGTACTTTCCCGTCAGGTGGCATTACATAATTCCATAAACATTCTATGAATATTTCAAGCGCCTGCCTGTTGCTGTAATCAATATCGAGCAAAAACGCGCAAAATAATCACGTTTGTTGTAAGGGAGCCCCCTTAAATATTGTGTGTTGTTATAGTGTGCGATTTTCCCGAAATTTTCTGCCACTCACAGCAAAACTGTGGAATGAGCTGTCGCCTGCGGTGTTCCCGGACCAATACGACCTTCAAACCTTCAAGAAAAGAGCGTACTCCTTCCTAAAAGGCCGGCAACGCACTTGTGACGCCTCTGGTGTTGCGGGTGTCCATGGGCGGTATCATCAGGTGATACGTCTGCTCGTTTGCCCCCTATATAATAAAAAAAAAAAGTGGCAACAGAAATACATCGTCTCCAAAAATTTCAACTGTCTGACTATCACGGTTCATGAAATACCAACCTGGTGACGGACAGACAGCAAAGTCATAGAAATAGAGTCCCGTTTTACCCTTTGGGCACGGAACCCTAAAAAGTACGAAAGACATTTCGATGACAACTGACATTAACAGTAATCCGGTCCAACTTCGAAATAACTTTCAAAAGACGTTTCAAGTTTATTATAATTAATTAATTAATTAAAACCTTTCTCTAAGTTTTGACAGTGTCTTGAATGCTGTAGGTTGTTGATTTGGGATATAAATCCAAATATGATCATTCAAAACAGTTCTTTTTCATAAAAGTTAAATTTAATGTTTAAGAATCAAATAAAGGCAATATTCCAAAACATCCCATTAAAATTATCACATTAACCGGGTAAAACACTGTGAATAAACATGTAAGTTAGAACTTACACGTTTGCGTTGAAATTCCTTGTAAACTTAACTATTTATGTAGGCAGTTCAGATACTCCTACCATCTTAGGTCTAATAACGTACCTCGCTCATGTATTATTTAAAAGTGCGGTAAGCAATTCCTAAACAAACTTATACTTACTTGGGGCAAATATCATACAACTAGAAGTACGCCTTAATCCATAATTACATACATATTTTACTGAAGATGCAAAAACTTTTAATGAGGTATCGTACAAAAATTTTGATGAAACATTTTAGGAAAACTAAATCATTTCACATATAAGTATATAGTTCTACTAAGTTTTGTCCGCAGCCCCGCCCGTGTGTGCCTATTTAAAATATCGCGGTAAAAAGTAGAATAATTATTTGTTATTCTGGTGTATGAACTCTAATTAATGTATATTTTGATAAAAATCTACTCAGTAGTTTATACCTGAAAGAGATACAAATATCCATACATCCTCATATACTTCTACGTTTATAATATTTGTATGATCTCTTAGTGATTTTTTATGGTGATAGGGGGTTTAACCCACTGGTACACTGGTATACTGTAAGTTGAGGAAAAGGAACACAATCCTAGTTCACCTTAAGCACTTTTTACTCTAAAAACTTTAAAAGTACGCATTACTTTCAACGACAAAACTATGTCCTAACTAAAAAACATCATTTATGACGATAATAAACGGCTTGACTCTTAATCTTATCTTTGATTATATATTTCTCTCTTAAGAATATTATTATACTATAGTATTTTCGTTTTATCAGCGTACCCTTGTGTGAAAATTTATGTCTTGGAATTCGTCGATTGGAAGCACATTAAACTCACAGTAGTAGGTAATTGGTAAAGTTTAACGTCACCGTGTTATTAACGATAAAGCTTTCGCTACTTCCTTCCAATGTAGATAATCTACAAAGATGGGTTTTATTAATAGCCTGCTGTAGTCACAAACTTAAACAACGAGCGATATCTTCTATAACGACGTGATTAAAATACGCCCTAGATAGATAATCTTGAACGGAATAAAATGACATGTATAAGTATGTATATTATCTATACTAATATTATAAAGCTGAAGAGTTTGTTGTTTGTTTGAACGCGCTAATCTCAGGAACCGTTGGTCCGTTTTGAAAAATTCTATCAGTGTTGGATAGTCCATTTATTGAGGAAGACTATAGGCTATATATCATCACGTTACTACTAATAGGAGCGGAGCACCAATGAAGAATGCTTCAAAAACGGAGGAATATTTTCACGCAACTTTCAATAGAAGACACAGACGAGGTTGCGTGGGTCAGCTAGTGGAAAATCAAATCGTAAGCTGCCCCGTAATACTTATTGATTAAGTAACAGCTGTAACATCATAACTTGTTACTCTTTTTATGTATTGGGCTACCAAAGTAACTCTACTCTGCCTGATGGAAAGCATGACCAGGATTCAAGAGTGGTGGTCATCATACTCATTGCGAATGCAGCATGTTGAGCGAAATACATAAACTTACTTTAATAAATACATACACAAATAGATTAATTTTATTGATAAATGATAATCATGAGGCAGTTGATTCTGCCAATTGTTTTAAAAGATACTGCTTTACTTTTGCCTTGAATGTGAAAGTATTCAATTATATTTTTCAGAGATAAAATAGTTATTAAATTGTCAATTAAAGTCTCGTAGGGAATAAAGGATAAATATTGAATCTAGATAAGACACGAGTCTTCCACAATGTTAGTTAAGGTCACCGTTTTATACACTTACACATTTTAAGATGAAAAAAAAAAAAAACAAAATATTAAATAAATTTTAATTGTCTTTTGGTATATTCGTGAACATAGATTCAACCAAATAAAGTCCAAAACATGTCATAAACTGTTACATCATATCAAGATAAACCCCTAGTACACCATAACATGGTCATATAACAACAAACACTTTATACATTCATTTATGTATACCACTGGTAATTCCGCGGCTCTCGCCAGCTAAACGCCTTAACGAGGGCAATATTACGACGTCGCCGGCGGTAGTAATAATGCTTGTGGAAAACTGAAAATTTAAATATTAACAGTCACGGTGAATGTAACCACTTTCCATGGCTTCATAAACTTTGTGTAAACTTATATTAAAACAATGTTTTACTTGCAATTTGTGCAGTGAAATTCGTTATTTTTAAATAATAATATCGACTGATTGCCTCGTTGGTCTAGCGGTTAGTGTATGCGTCTGCCAATCGAGAGGTCTCGGGTTCGATTCCCAGGTCGGACCAAATGTTGTATGATCTGCAAATATTTGTTTCGAAGTTTGGGTGTTATCTGTGTATAATATGTATGTATTTACAAAAATAATGTAAAAGTATCCTATCTGTCAATCTAGCTATCATAATAAAAGCTCTGCTTTATTGAAACTAGATGGCGTTGTGTGGGAAATGTCCGACATATTTATTTATCTCGCAAGATATTTTCAAATTGAATGCATTTTCTTAATTTTCCAATTCGACTAACTAATTGGTTTAAAATCAATTCACCGATCCTGCAGAAAATTATTCAAATGAAAATTATTATACCGTTCTATAAATCTGGCATTTATTTCTTGGTGGTTGGCAGTTTTCTTGAATAAATCTCTCTGTAACTAGCAATTCGCTTATACACAAGATAAAGGTACTTCAGGCTCTCCACTTTATTAAAGAAATAGGTTTCTTGGTTAAAATAAAAAAAAGGATACAAAATTTGAGACCACTTTGATAAGAGTTTCCTAGTAAAACTAATGTCTTAGTCACATATCAGGTCGGTAACATACCTGAATTTGTAAGAACCTTATGAACTAAACACTGTAAAACTTTGTTAAACACTGAGCCACATTAAAGTAAATTATTATTCTGGCTATTTAAGGTTCCGTACCTAAAAAGGAGAAACAGAACCCTTATATCACCACTTTGTTGTCCTTCTGTCTGTTAAGACCTTCTTTCTTAGGAACGCGTGGAGGTTTTAAACTCAAAATCATATCAAATACTCAGGTCTACTGTCTTCTGGAGCTGTAAAAAAATCAAACTTCTAAGTCAACGCAATCAAAAGATACAGCCGTTCATGCTGCAAATTTTTGACATTAGCATTGGAATCAAAACATACAGGGCACTTTCCGTGAAATCAGGATCTTAAAATTTGATACGAAGTAACGTCTTATAGCAGAGATAAAAAAAAATGCGAAAAGCATAATTTTTTTTTTAGATCACAATATACCTACAGGTTTGTAAGGTTACCTCGGTCCGCGAGTCCGATTCGCACTTGACCGGTTTTTTTTAAATAACTTACGTAATGAGAATATGTCCTGTATAGCAAAGGATTTCAAAAATATTTATGAAATATACACAACGAACATCCAGAATCTCACTGCGCTATTTGTATAGCTAATTTAATAAATAATGCTTCATGGTTCATTGTATATTATTTCCCTGAATTACCCAATTACTACCGTGGGAGAGCCACGCTTCGGCATACATGGGCCTGCTCGACCGGAGTGATATCACGGCCTCACAGAATACTGGTGTGAAATAACGCTTGCGCTGTGTTTCATCGAATGAGTGAGGACACCGGAGGCCCATATTCCAACCCCTCCCCATCCCTGTCCCCATCCCCAAAGGTAGAGAAATCTGTTGCAGGTGTCCATGGGTGGCGGTAATCGCTTATCATCAGGCGATACGTCTACTCGTTTGCCCCCTACTCCATAAAAAAAGCAATTCCATCAGGCAGAGTAGTCATTTTGGCATACATAAAAAAATCTGATTATATTATGATCTGACAAAAGTAATAAAAACACAGTAACGGTATCTATTTTTTATTTACTATTTAATAATTTATTAACCTTCAATAGAAAATTAGAACTCTTATCAGTCGATTCAAAGGTTTATAAGTTTACTAGTTTTGCCCCGCGGCGTTACCCGCGGTTGTTGTTGTACCATAACACCACAGAGCTCAGCTAGTACATAGATAATATATTAATAATAATTCTTATACTTAAACATCGTTTAAAATCCATCTGCCATAATCACTTTAACTTCAATAAAATGTAGCTTTATACGGGGATTGATTTCTAAAGAAACATTATGAGTAAACCTCCACACTATCTATAGAGTATACATTTCTCAATTTTAAGTCTCTTACTTCAAATCATAGGGCTTTCATACAAACTTCCAACCCCCGTATTATCCCCTTAGGGGTGGAGTTTTGTAAAATTCTTAGCGGATGTCTACACCTTACAAGGAACCTATCTGCCAAACTTCAAGTTTGTAGTGTTATAGTTTCTGAGATTTCGTGATTAATCAGTGAGTGGTATTTCGCTTTAAAATAAATAGATTATCCGTATGTTCAGTATGAACAAGCAAACAAGTAAAAAGCTTTTAGATAATACATTTCGTTTTAACAAATTAGCAATGGAGGACGAATGTTGGTCGAGTGCGTAGCGAGTAGTGTGTGTGAAGTGTCTTTTGTATGCGAATGGTTGACTTGTGTGACGTATCATGTGACGTGTGTATATGAGGTGTATGGCTCGATACATTGATAAATTACTTGTTGATGTTAATGTAGTCGACTGTCGAAGTTGCTTCGACACCGTACATAATACATATAATACGGTTACTGTAATATATTTAAAGCTGTACAACTAATTTCATCTCCTGCGCTATTGCATAACTAATTACTACAACTTTCGTTAATGCCTTAACTTCTCCCTAACTTTCCGTGCAATATGCTCCATGAATGGGTACGGCAAAGAATTTAATGTTTAACGTTCGTAAATTGACTTTTGTTATTAAAATTTTCTTATCTTAATTTACTTCCTTTTATTCGGAATTATTCGGAAATGTATTTAATTTAGAGATGTGTTAAATGTTTACTACTGGGCTCGATAGATGGCGTATCTATGGACTGAATCACGCTATAGTTTAGTTACCAGCCGACGCTTATAAATACGACGAAAATTTATTTTTCTTGAACACGTTTTTTAAAAGCTGTATTGTGTGCCAATTTTAGAGTAATAAATAAAGTAGTCATAGTTTGTGTTTACAGCGTAGTGATAGTGATCTTAAGGTAATTGTTGACAAAATAGCGCACACTCAAAGTACGGTTATAGTTTATAACAGTTGAAAATCACTTTATATGGTTTTGAGTCGGACGCAACCTGTGCCACGTTCGTTTTTTAAAATCCATTGTTATTTTGGTTTATGTCACTATAATCGAAGAGTAAAAAAAAACAATGAAAGCCAATCGCTCATTCTATCCATACATCATCAATCCATATGGCGTGCTTGTATTTGGTAGTCAAGGTTTGACGGGGCTCTCTGGGACTTTTTACCTTTTTGTATCAAGATCTTTCCTATAGTTTGTTACACAACAGAAGACCTGGTGGTAGATGATTCGAATCCAAATTACAAGTCCACCATGACACTTGTCAGTAGCACATTGGGATTTTCAGATAAATAAATAATGATCATCCTTTCAAATTGTGCTTAGAAACAAGTATATTGAAGTGCAAAAAATAGGCTTATTAGTATCATAAATATTTAAATTATTTCTGTAAAGATCTCAGATCATTACTCTTAAACTGCCTCTGTGGCGCAGTGGTAGCGTATGCGACTGCTGTTCTTGAGGTCTCAGGTTCGATTCCCGGGTCGGACCAAATGTTTGTATGATCTACAAATATTTGTTTCGGAGTTTGGGTGTTTTCTATGTATAATATGTATGTATTTACAAAAAAAAAAAAGTATTTAAGTATTTATATCAGTTGTCTAGTACCCATAACACAAGCTCTGCTTAGCTTGGGACTGGATGGCGTTGTGTGTAAAAAAGATGTCCGAAATATTTATTATTATTATATCGAAAATATTATCAACGCCAAAATATTTTAAAGTCAGAAATAACAAACTTAACTGCGATGTATTACGTGCTGTATATTGCTTCCGAGTTATTTAAGATTAAGTCTTCCAAAGTTCATCTAAGTTGTCTCCATTTGCCGTTGAGTGGTAAGTTTTCCACGAAAGGCAATATTTATAAATGGAAATGTTGCTTGGAATAAGTCATCAATTTCTTGGCAAATTCAATAAATTAGTTTACGAACGCTAAGTGGATTGGCAATTACATTAAGGCTGTTGTATAAAGACCAAATGTATAAGATACAATCTTAAAATATGATTGCGGGTCAAATGGTTTCATACAGTTTTCTACTCAAACATTTCCATCACAGCGTTAATGAAAAAAAAACACGTTATTATTGCTTTGATTGCTTTAGGGTGGCAAAAATCAAATCTGCTCTTGATTTATAGAATGCACAGAGTGCTTTAATTCAAATGATATTTTGATGGATGTGACAAATGAAATTGTGACTGTGCAAAAGGTGTATTTATTTACTCGTATTAAATTTATTATTATGCATAAAAGAAAATGGTACAAATGAACCTTAAGAAAAAGTATATGATGATCGTTCATGATGATCTCACATACTTTTTCTCAAGGTTAATTTATAGTATTTAGTTTATTAACATATCACATGCATCTTACATGCATAAACAGATTTTTTACACAATTTACTGTATGTCTAATATATCTATATTATTTAAAAATTAAGAAACTCATACCAATACTTACGAACAATCATGAGTGATTTTATTTTTGTGGTCGGTTTGAAATTCTTAGAACATAAAGCACCAGTAACCAAATAACACGTAGTTTGGTTAGTGGTTTCCTTTAATCACTGAAATATCTAAGTAATACGTTGTAAAACATAATATAAACCTAAACAAGAAACATACGTTGGGCAATACAGACGTGTGCTAGCAAGTATGCTTAAAAATTTTCAAATTTGGCAGATTATTAATGTTTAATCCAATAAAATAAAACACAGTATTATGTATATATATATATAATAGGTCTTTACCTATGAAATTGCGTTTCTTCAGTACTGGTCATTTCAAATAAAAAAAAGTTTGTAATGGCTCTGTATTCTAAATTCAAATTAATTTTGTTTTAAAACCATGACATTCTATTTACAAACTCAGTCTTTTGTTTTTTGATTAGCGTTGTATTTTCATTACATTTGAACATTTTTCGTCATAATGGATACTTTTAAAATTCGTGTAATTATGGAATATGAGTTCCGTCGTGGCACCAACGTGACACAAACGGCACGTAACATCAAAAACGTTTACGGAGAGAACTGTACAAACGAACGCACAACCCTTTATTGGTTTTCCCGGTTCCGTTCTGGAAATTTTGACTTGAAAAATGAAGCCCGTGGTCGTCCGGAGACTTTGGTTAACAATAATGAATTAAAGGCGATTGTGGAAGCTGACGAAACTCAATCTACAGCTGAGCTGGCAGCAGCTTTTAATGTAAGCATCAAAACAATATTGATCCATTTGCGACAAATGGGCAAGGTAAAAAAACTTGATAGATGGGTGCACCACGACCTTAACGATCGCCAGCGCAACGTACGCGTCGAGACCTGCCTTTCGCTGCTCAACAGGCAAAGAAATGAAGGAATTTTGAAACGAATAGTTACGTGCGACGAAAAATGGATTCTGTTCGACAATCGAAAGCGCTCAGCAAGTTGGTTAGACCCTCGTTCAGCACCAAAGCAATGCCCTAAACCAAAAATGACCCCTAAAAAGGTGATGGTCACTGTTTGGTGGTCTAGTGCGGGTGTGATTCACCACAGCTTTTTACAAAAAGGCATGAGCATTAATGCAGATGTGTACTGTGAAGAACTGGAGAGAATGATGGAGAAGCTTGCACATCTGCAACCAGCTTTGGTCAATCGGTCGTCCCCACTGCTCCTTCACGACAACGCGCGACCCCATACTGCGCAACAGACAGTCTCCAAGCTGCAAGAGCTGGGGTTGGAAGCTCTCCCTCATCCGCCATACTCACCAGATCTTGCACCTACCGACTATTACTTTTTCCAAAATTTAGACAACTTTTTAGTGGGTAAAAAATTCTATTCCCGAGAGGCAGTACAAAATGCCTTTAGAGAGTTTGTTGCCTCCCGTCCAGCTGATTTTTACAAGAAGGGCATCAATAAACTACCAATGCGTTGGCAAAGATGCGTCGATTGCATGGGTGATTACTTCGAATAACAGAAATAAAAAAGTTTGAAAAAATAAATACTTTCACTTATTGCATACAAAACGGCAATTTCATAGGTAAAGACCTAATATATATATATACATATAGTTATAATTATTAAACATAATACTAACTTACTGTATCATAATAGATGAAACCCATCTCACCCTGTGGTCACCTCTTCAATATAATTTGTAGTTATAAGAAAGTATTGCAATAATCTGGACTCTAGCAAATACTCTGTGAAATGAAAAGACATAAAGCGTGCATCCATTTACCTCACGTACGAACACGAACAAAATTAACCCAATAATCTCTTCAAATTTAAAAAATGGAACGATTAAAACTTAAGTTTTAATTTTCACGTCGACTGTTAATTCAAGACTGGCATTTACAATTGTCCCCACGGTTAATTCAATTTCAGAAAACTTTTTTCAGTTGTTGACGGTGCGAAGTTGCGTTTTATCTGCATAGACAATTTGCGACTTTTCGGTAAACTTCCTTAAGATAGGCGTTTTGTTTCCGAGGAGGTTTTATTTGTAAAGTTTTAAACAATTCTTTGTTAGAATTTTGTTCTTTGCATTTGCCGTTTATTTGGACAATTTATGTTTAATCATGATTTCAAGTTTAGCTTTAATCACGAAAGGGCTGAGCTGAAAGAAGTTGAAAGTTTATTTCATTTCATTTAATTGTGACTTACTTTTGTAAATTTTTATTTTATTTTATTGTTACTTAATTTATTTTAAGATGTTAAATTACAAATAAAATTTTATTCTACGAATTACGAAAAAAATAAATTCATACGGCGTAATCTAATTTACCAAGTCTAAGACTGTTATAATAACTAATTTTAAAAAAACAGCATCTAAATATTTATTAAGGAAAAAGTAAAGCAAGATAAATATAAATATGGCAGATTACAGTCATAACTTGACATTCAACAGAATCGACAATTTTAATGGCTTGGGAAAGAACATCCGCAACTATTAAGTAAAAGTCCATTAGTACAAGCGTTATTTACTATTGCAACAGCTGATAACTTTCCTCTTACAAAAGTTTCCATTAAACATACAACAAAGTACAATATTTACAACGCAACGTCTTTGCTAAAAGCCTGGAGAGTGCTCCTTAACGCACACCCAACAATTAGCGAGCCTCTATGCAATGACCTACATCTAAATTTAGATTTTCTGTAAGCCCATATACATTTACATTGGAATATAAACTTACAGACACATTAAATAGTGTTCAAATTTCAAATTGAAGAATAAAATTAAGGTAGTTACACAGAACGTCTCCAAAATAAATTATTTCTTATTCTGAACACGGAAAGTTTATATTACATTGATGACGTTACCGCCACTGTCACGTGTCAATTTAGCACTATTTGCTTTTGTGATGTAAATTAAACCTTAAAACAGTTATGTTAAGGTATTCTTCAGGGTTTGTTTTGAGAATATTTGCAACCAGAATATAACGTTTAAGTGATGACGAGTGCAGAGGTCAGAGTCGGGTCTCGAACATGAGAGAGAAAGGAAAGTTTTTAACATATGGCATTTATATGGACCTCGTGTAATGTTAAAAAGAAAATTATGTCGTGAATATAATATTTTGATGACCAGCATTTGGGTCAGTCGTTACAACTTCTCTACGGACTGTTATTAAAGATATTTACACACCTATTTGCTCTCACCGCTTGCCATAATAGTAAAATGGTTAGTTTAAAGGGTACTCAGTATGGTCGGGTTTTATTGTTTTGTAAAATAATGGCTTTCACCAAGTATGTTGCAGAGTATTACAATTTGGTTAAAAGCATTATCCGTTAAAATAATTTGCATCACTTTATAATTGGACTTTATTGTTAGTCCCATTTATGTAACAGACAGTGTATTACCATTGCAGTTAGTCAGCTTTGGAGGAACGTGTGTCATATTCTTCCAACACAAAGGGAGGATCCTCCGACTAGGCGAAGTGATCATGCCTGTTGGGCCACTGCCCAACAGTTGATGTTGGGCCACTGCCCAACAGTTGATGTTGGGATGTTGTATATATGATAATCGGCGCGAGAACTTCTATTGCGCGTTTCAGGATTGGTAGTTTCTTCGTATTGTACGTTACTCCGTTGTTCAGTGTAACTTCGGTAGATGAAGCTATAGTATATTATATTGTTCTTGAGCTGTATGTGGAGATCGTCACATCAGCTAATAAAAAAAGACAAAATAGGCAGTCTTTATCCATTTACAAATTATTTGCTAAGTTTATGAAATGGTTTAAGCTGGTTAGCGTCGTACATCTGTAATCTCAAACTGGCTAATTATAAACATATGAAAGAAAAACACTTTCAGTTTAGTACTATACAATGGTCGCCCAGTGCTCGAAATGTGAAAATAATTTATTTATTTCTTTCTCTTTAACTTTCTGCAATCTTATTTTTTTTTATTGAATAGGGGCAAACGAGCAGCCTTCTTTGCTTCATATATTAATATATAGATAATTAATTATGAATGATTTTTTGTACACAAGTGCTTAGGGTTCTCACTAAGCCCTTGTGACAAGTGGTGCACCTCCTGATAATCGGCTAAGGCTTTGGCAAACAAAATATCCCGATTAGCGGCAATAGGCTCGCTACCGCTTAGTGTTTTAGTGCCACGTAATAACGTGGGACTAAAAGACTGGCAAAAAGAGTACATTTAATATTAATAATATTAAATGTTTCTTTATTTTAATAATATTAATTTTTAATCTCAGCTTCGGTACCCCTTCGGGACAACAGGCGTGATTTTATGTATGTATGCTTTTTTCTGACATCGTTCCCAGCCTGTTTCTTGACGGACAGCCTATTGAAATAGTCGAGAGCTTTAGGTACCTTGGCCACATTGTAACGTCAAACTTAAAAGATGACAGCGACATTGAACGTCAACGGAGAGCCTTATGTATTGTAGGCAATATGATCTGTAGGAAATATTGTAAGTCTTCCCCAGATATTAAAGTTACTTTGTTTCGCTCCTTTTGTCAGACATTTTACACTTGTCAACTTTGGACAGACTATAATAAAAAATCCATTAACAGCATTCGAGTTGCCTATAACAACATCTTTAGTCAACTCATGGGACTACCACGATACTGTAGCGCTTCCGGTATGTTCTTTGAGGCGCGAGTTAACTCTTTTGAAGCCATCCAGAGAAATCGCATGGCTCGATTCATATCCAGAGTTGACCGGTGTAAGAATTCCATCATTAGAAGTCTGTCAGATAGGAATATTACGTCCTGTATGTACAAGCACTGGTTAAAAACAGTCGTCTGATATTTTTTATTTTTTCTTTTTATTTTTCGTATGTTCTAGTTTTGTTTTATTGGTATTCGTATTATTTTATTTTATTTTTTATTTCTTTTTCTATCTATCGATGTAAATTACCTATGAACCTTGTGTTTGAAATAAAGAATTATTATTATTATTAATAAACGTACACACATGCACCAGTATTTATACCTAAATATTCTAGTTAAAGAGGAAGGTTATAGACAATATATTATCACGCCGCGCCGCGACGAAAAGGAATGGATTATTAATAAAAACAATTACAAAAACTGGGGTAAATAATTCCTTTCGGGAGTTTCTGTTGCGTACGATGCGATAACGGTTAAAGTTCAACAAAAGCAATGTATGTTAGAATTGTCCCAGTTTAAAATATTTTCAGGTTGGCTCACTATAATTTTTTTTTATAGCAAGCAAATTAGTTAACGTTATTATAACATCTCGCTACTAATTTAACACATTTATATATTTTTTTTCTTTTAAATTTAACTAATAATATATACACTGCGTTTGCCCAATTGTGGTCTCCACTCTAACACTTATCGGCTCTAGCGACCATCAGTCCGCCTGGAGACATGGCCGACCAACTTCCACATCAGTGTGTTGATCCTGTAACCGCGTGTAGGGCGTCTTTTGGCACCATGGACCGACTACTTGGAGAAAATGGCTGGCAGCGGATTGATGCGGGCTGCGCAGGGTCGGGATGGTTGGCGCTCTTATGCCTTTGTTCAGCAGTAGACTGAAGAAGAAGAAGTAATACATTCTATTTCGTGGGGGACCTTACAAACATACGTGTAAAGAACATAAGGTATATCCAGATTCAGAACCATAATTTGTGATTCACAAAAAGTATGGACGCGGCATAGAAACCGCTTAAAAAACTGCAGTAAAAGAAAGTAATATATGTATAAACAGATATTTCAATTTTTTATTTGCACCGTTGTGAAAATTTGTCGAAGCCAATAGTGATAAGGATATAATAAGCAGTACGTACCTTTATCCTCACACCGTAATGTCGAGAACATACTACATCCAATAAAATAGAGATAAACTATCCTGTTTATAGTCAGTTACTTATCATCCTTCATTAGAGTGGGTCATCGGAAAAGGATTTCCACATGAACTGAAGCAAATGCCAACAATAAGAATGGACTTGTATATATGGACCCTCAACCTTTTCAAGTGGAGTATGAGTGAACTGTAATTTGTTTTGTAGGGTCCTTGGGCCTCTTGACTTCGATATTCTGAATGGTTTTGTTAGTATAATTGTTCATGATTCTTATTGCTTCATTTGAGTAGAATGAAGATCGTTACATGTTCTATATTAATTTGTCGACTATTTTAGATTTTATTTGTAGTTAGGCTCGTATTGCTATCTATTTTTAAAATTAAATCACTTTTTTTTAAATTAAATCACTTCGAAATGTATTCACTTGAAAAGCGTAGGAAATTACTGGACCTTACATTCTTTTATAAACTTGTGACGAGTAAAATAGACTGCCCAGTGCTTCTTAGTAGAATAAAACTGCGGGTTCCAACGAGGTTTCCACGTTCAATAATCACTCCTTTCTATCCACCCCTACGAAGAACTGTCTTAGGAGCAAATTCTCCAATCTGTCGTCTAACTAAGCTTGCTAATGAGTACAGCAGCTCACTGGATATTTTCAGTGATTCTTTGTGTAACTTCCGAAAGTGTATTAACACCCTCATTGACAACTAATTTGGCATTCAATTGAGCGATGGGATAGACATTTTATTTTGTACTTGTTAAAAACTGTTTTTTTATTTTTTTTATTTTTGTTAGTAGTATTAGTAGTTAGTAGTAGTGTGCGAGTGGGAGTTGGCGCTGCCGGGTTAAACCGGTAGTTTTAATTTCCATTCGTAAACTCTTATATATTTGAATTCAATTGATTCTACATATTTTTCCTGTTTTCATTGCTATATTTTTTGTGCATGCTGTGTTTGCTTGAAAGTGGTTGTACATTAGCCTAAATTGTAGTCGGTGTAACCTAAAGTAAGTAATAATGTTATGACTGTAAGCAAACCATAAATAAATAAATAAATAAATAAATATTTTGTTTATCAATATAACATACCTAAAAAGTCGCCTGAATACTATTCTAGATTTTTATGTCTATCTCCTGTGTATTTCATTCAAACTGTTCAACGTTATAGGTTTGATTTGTGTACCCTTTTTACGTACTTTATATCGGGCTCAAACCGATTAAAACTGCAGTCTTGGATAGAAAGCTGGCTGGATTATAAGGCTGGAAAACCCTAAAAAGTAATATATATTTTTTTATATAATTCCTAGTCGATTTCGGCAACGTCGACCAGTCTTAACGGAGACCAGCCAACTTCGCAAGAGATGTTATAGTGCACAAGTGTGTGCACAAAGGTGCACTTTCTCTTTCCTCTCAAAATTTGATGAAATAGCTATTCGACACGACCGGGGAGAAATCAGGCCCAAGACCACGGCACGACCCATGAATCGAACTCGACACCTCTTGACCGGTAGTCGCACACACTAACCGCTAAACCAACGAGGTAAAGTGACATAGATAGTAGTTGTAACTATTTTTTACTTTTCAAAATAAAAGCTTTCATGGCACAGTTTCTCTAAAGGCAAGCTGTATATTCAATGCGGGTTTTCTTCGACGTTATATTTCAAGTTGCTATTTAACTCGGCAAGCTAATCTTAATTACGTCACGGTCAAACTGTGTAAATCCTGAAACCCAATTTATCTTTGACGCTCTAGTTTTATACTTCTTGGAGAAAGGGAGCTTTAGCTCCGAGGCATAAGATGTGATAAAACATGGATAAGGCTTTTATATTTTAATTACGTTGCTCTATTTTAGAAAAAAATAAATAAATTGAATAAATTATTTATATTTTTTAACAGACAGACCGATGAGGTTTTTATCCAATCAATGATACTGATAACTAAACTCGACTGCCAAGTGAATATTATACATACATTGGGTTTGGAATTTAAAAGGAATATACCAATAGTAAGTAAGCGATAATACCTGCACTTCAAGAGTGAAAATGTGCTGTCGGTCAAGTATGAGTATTTTAATTCCATACACGTTTGTAGGTAGCATTAGTTTGCTAATACCAATACTACTAAAGTTTTTAGAATACTAAGTCTAATAGAATTGTAACTACAGTTTTGAATTTAACAAGATATGCCTCGGTGGCGTAGTGGTAGCGTATGCGACTGCTAAGCTTAAGGTCTTGGGTTCGATTCCCGGGTCGGACCAAATGTTTGTATGATCTGCAAATATTTGTTTCGGAGTTTGGGTGTTTCCTATGTATTATATGTATGTTTTTACAAAAAATAAGTATATAAGTATTTATATCAGTTGTCTAGAACCCATAACATAAGCTCTGCTTAGCTTGGGACTAGATGGCGTTGTGTGTTAGATGTCCGGTATATTTATTTATTTATATACACTTTTACAAAATGTATTTCCAAGTATTATATGGCATACCTTTTTATAACTTTAATTTACATGTTTGTGGCATTTCGAGAAATAGTCCAGCATGTGAAGTGGATGCTTGGTTCAGATTTACAGTCACTACAAACCTCGACAGATCAAAGAACTTATGCAATAAGGGATTCCTAAACTGTTGCGCATTTAGTATAGTTTGTAATCTCATGTTGTACGGTTCAAGCCGTATATATTTATTATGCAAATTTTCAAATACAAAATGAGTTGTTAGAACAAACCTCGCGACTTTAATCCTGAACTTAAGCACCATTAAGACCAAACCATAATAATTTTATGAAATTGATTAAAATTAAACCAATTTAGATGAATATTTACTACCTAATTGTTGTAAATTATGAGATCGCACAACTAAATTTCGAAGTTATTTATTTCAAAATTTATCTTTGGGCTTCTTCTAGTTTGTACATTTTATGAATAGAACGTTACCTTGTTCAGCATACCTATGATAGAACTTTTTCAAATTCTTTAAATGTCGATTTTAGCCGATTGTTTGATTGATTGAAAATCCCATATTTTGTACTAGAAAATAATATTATGGTGATTCATTGAATAAATTAGTAATTTTAAAAATATATATTTTAGTAATGTATAATTGTAACAGTACAAAATGTATTGCGTAAAATGTAATAACAATTTCTATCTATACATACAAATAATTAAATGAAAGCGTCTGTTTGTAATTTCAAATTTATAGCTTATTGTTCATAGGTACAACGATACTAACTAATCGATTTTCAAAAGAAGAAAGGTGTGTTTGTGTGAATTGTTACCATCACGCTTAGAAAAAATAGGAACCGAGTATGATTGTAGAGACAAAGACAAAGTTGTGTCTGTCAGTTAGTATATACTTACTTACTTTCCACTATGATCCCGGATCCTTTAAGCGAGGCGTCAATATTTTTTCTTTATGCTGCATTGTCATTATTCGCATTGAGGATGGTGACCAGCAGTCTTGGATTATGCACATGTTTTCAATCAGGCAGAACAGAGTTGTTATGGCAGCTAATACATTAATAAAAGGGTAGGTAAGAAAAAAACACTTTACGTTACGCGAAAATAGTGAAGTGATTAAATATAGTTATTTCATTGCATCTAAAATAGCAACAATACCATATCTATTTCTAATTCTTCTGCTTTAAAACATCGAATGTACCGCAAAGCAATCACAGTAATTACTAGTTTAATTCGCTCCGGGGCTCGTAGTCCCTTTTATATTTATGATTTTTACCAAGGGAGACGTTACTTAAACTATTTAAATTATTTAATTCAAGGGCTCAAGTTTAGAGCATGTTTTGTAAATTCTTAATGGAGTTATTGTGTAATCGTATTCAAAGGAACAAGTCTTGCTTCAAATGATAAGTCTTTTAAAAGATTTTCTGTTATAGTAGTTTGCAACTTTGTCGATTGTATTTTAGAATTTATACTTATTTTATCTGTGAGTATGGTGACCACCGCTCTTGGATTCTGCGTATGCTTTCAATTAGGCAGAGTAGGCCCGGGACAAACATAAAAAATGTTTAGCTTTAATTTATTTTCAAATATTTATCCTATTTAACCTAATATTTAAACTTAAAAAAATATTCATCATGGTGATATAATTTAACGATTTAAATACATCTACATCATGATAGACTGTAATAACAGTAATTTATAATTAAATGAAAAATGTATTCTAATCTTGAATAAAACTTTTAGAAAAACTTTAGTATTGTGGAAACTAATCCTAAACTTATACATATCATAACACCTTTATCAACATTAAATTTAAGTAAAAGAAAATTAAATAAAAACTCCCCATCATTGCCTTCTGGTAGCGTTCCCAACTGGAAGCATTGCCATGTTGAATGGCAATGTAAATTCTCTATCCTAGAAAAAGACCGGTATTCTGGTTACGAGAAGTTTGATCAGTTTTTTAGCTATTTGTTTGGACATAGCGCGACCACTAGGACCTTATGAACTTAGCATGAATGATAAGTGATGCTTAGCCGGTAAAAAAATATTTGACAAATATTTTTATACTGTACAGTTAGAAGGCGCCGGCGTTTCTAAGACTCACTCTAAAAAGAAATGCCGAAACATACCAAAGAGGTGATTTTTTTAATCTGTGAACATTGATTAAATAAAATTTAATAGGTATTTTTATTTTTTCTTCATTTTTCCATGGGACAGATTGGGTAGTAAGCCAAAAAAAAGTTGCTCGGTTCATAAAAGACAGAGTTTTGGAGTAATGACATCATCATTATCATCAACCACCAACCCATAATGTCCCACTGCTGGGCTCGGGTCTCCTCTCAGGAGAGGGAATAATAATAAATGTACTAAACAAATCGAGTCTCTTCTCAATCGAGTTAAATTACATACCTGTATATCACTCTGTAGCTGTTAAGCATGCAATTAGACTCACTACTACTTATTCGTTGAAAATACATATAAGAAATAAAGAAGCATTGCGAGTAACAGCGCGTTATCTCAAACCGTTGGATAATGTAGATGTGATAATATAGTTTGTATGCGGCTTACCGGTCGGTGAAGGGGTGCGGTTCGCGCGTGACATAATTTGTGTCACATAACATAGATCCTCATGTCTGTTCCAGATTATTTAGGTCACAGTGTCTGAACAATGTGGGGTTTAGTGATTAGGCAAATTGATTTGATTTATTATTTCGAGCTAAAGATAAAAGATTGATAGTCACATTGTTAACACATTATTTGTGGGCTAGATATGCTTGAGTATGGATGGAGTAACACCCTGTTATAGTTAATAATTTATATACTCGTAGCATTAGCTGTGCCCCGCGGTACTACCCTGGGTTTTGTAGCTTTAGAGTCAAAAAATTATTCAGCATAGTTTTCCCGGGTTATTTCTTGTTTTAGCTTCTTGATTGGTCCATCATACGTGTTAATTGTTCAGAATATCATTAGTTTTAATTTTGTTCTAAATTGTATTTTATAAAAAATTTAGAGATACTTCAAAGGCTTTTAAAATGAACCCAATTTCTTAATGGAGTGTCCAAATATTGTAAGAATGAAATACATTAAACACCCAACTAATGAAAATCGTAGGAATTAAGAGCCAGAATTCCTTTAAAAAGCTTATATGGCAAATACTTTGATGTTTTCTCCTAGCGTCAATAACTTTAAATTAAATCTCAGAGTAAATAGAAGAATAAACATAAAAAAGGTCTGAAAAGTACTTTCAAACGAAGTTGATCCATTACTGCTGAAGTGCAAAAAGAGAGCGCGTGTGAGTAAATACGAAATGGAGGGTTAATGGCCTGCGGATCACATCTTAATGCGAAAGCACCAATTAGCGTACGCGTTATGCAAAAACAGTGTTAATCGAAAATCAACTTAATGTACAACAGCATAGAGTCACAGAGGATAAAATCATTTTCAAAGAAGGTTTAGCGTAATGTGCATTTTGACGGTATCATTCTAAACAGAACATTAAAGTCAGTAGGCTAAAGACATTTTTTGTATGTCAGCATTATATAAGTGGCGGATATACATTAGAGAAGCTGGAGCAAGAGGCTGCAAGATGAAATACTAAGCTTGTGTTGGTTTGAATTACTGGAGAAACTGTATCTACTCTGTGTGTTTGTCTTTCATATTTCCCGTGCCGACTGTTTGGTAGGAATGTGTTATTTGATTTGTGACGCCATAAAGTCAGTTTATCTTCGACTGTGATGTGCTTTTAAAAGCACGTGTACGTGACATCAAGCGGAAAACGTATCGGTTTTGCGTTACTTTTGTTCAACTATTTGCGGAATATAATGGTTGTGAATACAGTATTTAACTGTATGTAACAGATTAATAGTTTAAAAAGAGTTCAAACAACAACCTAACCGATTTACGTTATTCTTTTAAAATGTTTGTTTTTCTTTCGTGCCTAAGATAGGATAGTTAAACATCACGCTTAGACCAATGGACACCGAGCATAATTTAGAAAAGAAGAAGTAGCGTGCGTCGTCTTCTATATAATATGTTGTTTTTTCCAAAAGAAAGTGTAAATGTATGCTTTAAACGCATGTGTGTCTATTATTAACTGTTTAAGATCTGCTAAGTTTGGGATTCAATGTTGTGTCAATGTACTACTATTATAGTCGTATGCAATATGGCGATTATGAGTCTCTACAAGTGTCGATTATTATCGTACCCTTTTATATTCTGAATCAAGCATTAACTGTAGTCAATTGACCTTTGACCCAATTTCTCACTTGAAGGGTCATTTGTACCCTAAATGGCTACGAAGTTTTGTCTTTGATGATAAGGAAAAAAACGCTATAGTATCTAGGAGGAAGTCCAGTACAAAAGGGGCTTTCACGTGTACTTTTATGGACTAAAAATATAAATAAATAAAAATTTCAGACATCTGACACAGATTTATAAAATTCTTTTAGGAAAGGTTCAAACTCCAAAACATAATATTTATAGATTTTACAAAAATTTGGTCCGATCCAAAAAACAAATCCGAGACCTCAGGCACAGTAGTCGCATATAACACACTGCGCCACAGAGGCAGTAAAAAAAAAACATTTTTTTTGCTTTTATGTCATCTTTTATCAATCAAGCATTCGCCGAGTTCAACCAAAGCAATCTCATCGATAGATCCAACAATAAACTGAAGTGCCAAAAAAACTGGTCCCCATAAAATTCGATGAGTTTCGTCAGTAATTACCCATTGGATGCAGACCCTTTCTCGTATATCTTTAAGCCACGTATTTTATGGTAAAAACAGTTCACTTCCAATTTATCCGGTGAATGGCCTTTGGTGCCCTTACGGAATTTTAATTTGGGATTCAGGTTGATTAGGTTTTCGATTGCAGTTGAAGCGATATATGTGTTTCCCTACAATTTTAATTAGTATATCTTGTAAAGTATTATCTTCGAATGTACACCTTACAACTTTTTTATTTTTCAAATATTTAAACTAATTATCTTTTATAGTAAAAAAGTGAGCAAATTCTATTAGGAAATTAAGACAAGTTATAGCTTAAACAGTGTCCATAGTTTTAGCTGCCCTCTCAAAGTATCGGCGTGTTGTTACTTATTCTACAAACTTATCAATCAAACATTATTATTTAAAATTATATATATAAATTGTCAACTTGTCATACTATCAGAAAACTTTACTCCCCCTGAAACATTTCTTACGAGATAGTTCAAGCCCTATTTCTATTCCATCCATTTCTCGTATGAAAAGACTTATATTTATAAGTAGGCACGGAAAGTATACATTATAGTGAGAACATCTCAAAGTTGAGAGGCGTGGTGAAGGCCGCTGGAATATTTAGAATCTATTAAAGTCTCAACATGAATGTTGGTTATGTTCCCGTGTTGAAAATATTCTTCACTCTCAACACTTACAGTCTTGTCGGATGTTTCGAAAGGCCAAAATTTTTGAAACAATGGAAAATAGTTCTTATTACTTTAGTCTTAAAAGTATTTTTGGTGATATTGAAATAGTACTATTGAGTAGTTTTAGACGTTGATCGATATCAGGAGCGCATGAAGTGTATTTTTTGTATTATATTTAAATGAAAATTCAAGATCTTATGTCATCCAAATCATATCCAAAGTATTTTATTATGTAAAACGTACGTAGAAACATAAAATCTGCAAAAGTGTTATTAGATTACACAGCAATAACTGTTACTTTTTTTTAAAGTTTAATGTAAACTACAAGACGAAGCGTATGAACCGTATTTACGTATGAAGGTTTATTTGTATAACTAGTTGAACCTCGCGGTGTTATGTAGTTAAGTAATAATATAAATTAAAATTAAATTGCGTGATGCTTTAGTAAGCTAGGTGTAAACTCTATTATGTATACGATAACTCTTTCAACTTACGCTATAGCAGACGGTTTTGTTCAGGATCTTGAGCTAGCAGGCATTGTACCAACTGAGATTTCTTATCTTATTGTTGAACTTTGATTTACGTCTCACTGAAATGTGAAAGCAAGATTATCGAGAGTACCACGCGTTATGATGCAGTTTGAATATATGAAAAAAATTTCAAGAAATTAAGATCAAAAAAAGATTAATACGATATAGTGAGATAAGCATGTCCAATAAATTTAGTTTTTGGTAAGGTATATAAGTTATTTATATGCTTGAAGTAGCAGTTGAACTGCACGATTGGCCTACGCTACTTTCTACTGCGCTGAGTGTGATGGGTTCAAACCCCACAACATAGTCTATTGTCCACAAACTGTTTTTCTGAGTCTGGGTGTTCTTTGTTTGTAAAACTCCCCGCTACACACAATATTTTTTTTATTGAATAGACGGCAACGGAGCAGACCTATCGCCTAATGGTAAGCGATAACCGCCGCCCATGGACACTCGTAACAACAGAGGCGTCACAAGTGCGTTGCCGGCCTTTGGGGGAAGGGGAGGGGGATTGGGGGACGAGTTGGGATATGGGCCTCCGATATCCTAACTCACTTGGTGAAACACAGCGCAAGCGCTATTTCACACCGGTTTTCTGTGAGGCCGAGGTATTACTCCGGTCGAACCGGCCCATTCATTCCGAAGCGTGGCTCTCACACGATGTATATATATTACTGATGTGACAGTTCTCAGAAAAAAAAAGAAAAGCAGAGATCCCAGATTCACAGACGGTAACCTAGCCCTAATGCTGTTAATGTTTATAGTGTAATGTGAAAACGACTTGTCTTTAATGTTTGTTTTTTTTTGCTCAGTGTAAATTTTGAAAAAAAAACCAGAACTTTGGACTTTGGACCCTTTGGATAACCAAAGGGTCCAAAGTCCAAAGCTTGCCTTAGCTGTAAGAATTTATTATAAGTAAATGAATATTTTGGATTGTATCTAAATTATTTCAATATTAAGTGCAGTGTTTATATTTAGCATTAAGTACAGATTTAAATAATAATAAATATTTCGGACATCTAACACACAACGTCATCTAGTCCCAAGCTAAGCAGAGCTTATGTTATGGGAACTAGACAACGGATATAAATGCTTATATACTTTTTTTTAGTAAATACATACATATTATACATAAAAACACCTAAACTCCGAAACAAATATTTGCAGATCATACAAACATTTGGTCCGACCCGGAAATCGAACCCGCCACCGAGTCAGTTTTCATTTACAATTAAGTCAGTATTTTGAGACAGCTCTATACTACTTTAATTTAGTCAACAAATTGAATTATTGATTTATTTTCACTTTACAAAATATACATGTTTTAATGCATCAAATATATAAAATCATAAATTGAATGCTACTGCGCCAAGTGTATTGGGTTCAAATCCCACACGGTACAACAATTTGTGTGATCCACGAATTGTTGTCCCGAGTCTGGATGTTCTTTGTGTCCGTTTCATGTATGTTTGTAAAGTCCCCCACGACACAGGATGTTTATTCCTAACGTGGGAGTTGCCTTTTTTTTAAAAAAAAGAAAAAAGAAATATAAAAAAAAAATGTGCTGACAAACAAAATACTTTAACAAAATTACAGAAATTGACCGACCTTGCAGCGCTTTCTAACTTAGATACAAATTGATTTTCTGAACACGCTAGATGCGACAACCTGAATCTGTAAAACTGTACAAACTTTACTATTGCACACGTGGAACTTTTTATATCAATTTTGTTTGTAATAAATTTTGTCGCACATGGTTGGACATGCAGGAGTAAAACGGAGCTGAAACTTTTTTTTAAGGATTAGTGTTCAATCGAGTAGACATATCACCTGATGGTAAGCGATTATCGCCGCGCAAGGACAGCTGCAACACCAGTGGCGACACAAGTGCGTTGCCGGTCTTTGGGGGATGGTAAAGGGGATGGGGTATGGGCCTCCGATATCCTCACTCACGCGATTGCGCTGTGTATTACACAGGTTTTCAGTGAGGCCATGGTATCACTCCGGTCGAGCTGCCGAAGCGTGACTCTCCCACGGGAAGAGGTTCACAAATAGCTGTCTATTTTTCATGACTTCGGACTTTAAAGAATAAGTAAAGCTTCTCAATTCGGTAGTACTTTTTAAGCTTGTTATCTCATAAAAACTAAATTTATGATAAATTTAGTATTTTTCTTTATTTGGAAGGGGGTTTACCCATTGATAACTCTTAGTTTAGTAATAAAAGTAAAACCAAAAAGGAAAGAGTATAAATCTTATAAATTATATTATAAAGTTAATTTATCACTGATATTGAATGCAATTGAGACAAATAAAATATTTCGAATTAAAAAAAAATACAAACAGAATAATATTCAATTGGTTGTATAGTGTATTGATTTTGTATTCCAAAAATGTTATGTACATAGTTTGTCAATTAACTGTTTAAAATTGTGATGGACTTATTGTTATAAAAATATAGCTGCATCCACAAAACTAACAATTAAAATCTATTTTATAAAATCACTGGTTCGTAATCCCAAAAATCGCTTATAGAAACGTGGTAGGAAATGAAACACACATCCAAGCGAGGATAAATTTTATTGATTTAGATGACGCTTATATACAACTGTGGTTTTTAATATCGCTATTCAGAAAATTGACATAACGCCATCTATCGAACTCAACCATAAACAATGTATATTATTTACTTTGAACGATCACACTCTATAATTTTATTTTATCCACCATTTGTATACCACTCACGACTGTAATTCGAAAATGAAGCATCATTTTATGTGTTTTTGTTCACGCACAAATAAATTGAGCAATCTAACATATAGGTTCAACCAATCTTTTTCGATTATTTGTAACAGCACAAATGCTGTTATTTTAGATTGATCTTCTTATTATTCGTGTATCATTGGTGAGTGCGAGAATGGACACCCAAAGATGCAAAAGCATTCCAGAGTGTGTCACCACCATACTAAACCGTTTGATTGTCTGTATTTGCAATGATTATGAGGACAGCCTCTCACGAATTCTACTCGTGCTTTCCATCAAGCAGAGTAGAGGTACATACATTTATTCATAAAAAACTAAATAATGGTGTGCAGTTGAAAGGTAATCGCAAGATCTTAGAAAAAATACTTAGAATAAAAGGCTTTGATATTTAATGCCCAAAACCCCGTATATATTTCTTGTAAACAAATAAAAACGATACTAAATCGTGTCCATAGCGCAAAGAATATCCCACTCTTGCTGAATTCTAATGCTAGGCGGTCTATTTTAGAACCTTTAAGCGTTTGCTCAGGTCACGGGACATTTCAAAAGCGATCCTTTGGGAGGAACAATCTGCGTTTTTATTTCTTAATCAAGTGAAAGTTGAGCAATTTAGTTCCTTTACATAAGTAGATTTACCCTGTAACCTATCGGACGAAATAACA
This sequence comes from Spilarctia lutea, assembly GCA_916048165.1. Taxonomy (NCBI): domain Eukaryota; kingdom Metazoa; phylum Arthropoda; class Insecta; order Lepidoptera; family Erebidae; genus Spilarctia; species Spilarctia lutea. The sequence continues at coordinate 2,321,097 of OU696471.1, read as the reverse complement.
AACGCCAAATCACATGAAGAAAGCCTAGAACTAGATGTGTATATATATACTAAAATGACATGGAAGGAACTAAAAATTAACTTACTTAATACGCTCCTTGGGAGAAGAAACATTTTAAAAGGCACATCTTATTATACATACATAAATATTAATGACATAACTTAATTATGAATTAATTGTATCAAAGCATTCAAAGAGATATAAGTCTGTTTTGTACAACTCTGTAATTGTACCTATGTTAAACTAAATGTGTAATAAAATAATTGAAATGAATAAATACGAAACGCAACTAAATATCTCTAAAAGACGTGTTAATATTAGCTAGTAGCTAAAACTTCTTACTTCTGCAAATAGCTCCCCTCCTTCATAGTTGGAAAAACTTATACCTTGACAACATATTGCAGAATGTTATTAATAGGGTTTTGAATCAGCTACTAGTGCAGTAACTATACTTAATTCAACTCAAATAGCAAATTTGCTCAAGATACCAAAAAATAATTATTTTCTTTAAAAACTTGTATAATATAATATGAGCATAGCTTCATATTATATTTATACGAATAATTAAATAATAATTTTAATAATAGAGAATGTCGTGTGTGACGTTCAATCTCGTAGACGTGAACCGTGCGCCGTAGCATAATAATATGATAATAATAATAAATATTACTGCAGCGCATTCGTAGATAATTCGTAGCTGGCTCGTAGATGTTTGTAGCGTACTCGTAGGACGTAGATGAATTAAATTTAAATGTAGCTCGTCTTATAATTTCGAAATTGTTAACTATTTGTATATCTTACAAATAATTATAATTGATGCTATATGAGTTGCTTTAAATGTTTAAAAAAAAAACAATTTACCATGAATCCATTTCTGTCGTTTTCAATTCTTTTATCTAAACTATCAATTACAATCTTTTACTTCAAATGAGTTTCTTAATTCAGATGTATTTGTTTTATGAAATATACATTACTGACACATAAAAAAACCGGTTAAAAACCTACTTCATTATTTTTTCATCCTTTCAATGTCTAATATTCAATTACTTGACTCTACAAATGTTTAACGAATTAAAATAAAAAAAAATTCGACGGGTTGCACTCCGGGAGTGCCGGCAGAAGTGAAAACTTGAATATTAACGTTGTGCATTTTTGATATTTTGGAATGGTTAGAGAATAATTTTGTACGAATTGCTTTCATTATCAGTATAAAAGTACTATTATTTATGTGGTGGAATACAATATTCATTTATTGCGCTATCGTACACAAACATGACAATTTATATTACATACACACACGAACATTCGCGCAAGCGCCCTGCGCCGCCTGTCCTCTCTCCATCCGTCCAACGAATTTTCGATCAGGTCACGTGACCTGACGCGAGTTTATACGTCCTCTCTCCATCCGTCTTACGAATTTTCGATCAGGTCACGTGACCTGACGCGAGTTTATACGTCCTCTCTCCATCCGTCTTACGAATTTTCGATCAGGTCACGTGACCTGACGCGGGTTTATACATTTTTACCCATTCCAAAAAAGTACACAGCGCCGCTAAAGAAGTTTTCACTTCAAAAAAACCTATTGAATATAAGTATAACATAAAAACGTACAAAAGCTTATAAATTATACCACACATAGAATGACAATAATATCAGCGGCCCTAAAAGGGATATATTTGTGGGAAATATCTAGTAATGTTAGTTTATATCGTTCATTTTATTTTTTTAGGTCCAGTTGCTTTCGTGGCATATTTAAATCTTATTTTGCACAACAATCACATAAAAGTTCCTACTTCTCTGTCCAAGGAGAATATTTAGCGTAGTATATTTTTTACAGAATGCTTATATGTTCTTACTCAATTTTATAAATAAATAAAATAAAATAATATACTTACTTATATTCCAATACAGCCTCGTTGGTCTAGTGGTTAGCGTAAGCGACTGCAAATCAAGAGGTCTCTGGTTCAATTCCCGGGTCGGACTGCTGTTGGGTTTTTCCTACAAGAAATTCCTAATAGCAGCCCAGAGTATGGAAGATGGCGGTGTTTCCTGCCCGTGCTTCGGAGAGCACGTTAAGCCGTCGGTCCCGGTTGTCATGAACATTTATGGCAATCGTTATTGGGAAGTCAGTGCCCTCAAATATACTGGCAACTAGTTCAACCTTCGAATTCAGTTCGCCCTCAGGGTTGCGGAGGTCAGATGCCAGTCGCTCTGTGTAAAAACTGATATTCAGGTAAAACCGGTTGAACTGGTAGCCGACCCCAAATATTGGGAATAATAAAGGCTAGGAAGATGATGATGACTTACTTATATTCCAATTTTAAACTCACTCAATACTCTGAATATTTATTTGCAATTTGCCAAATAAATAATCTATATTATTAACTGCATAAAGATTAATTAAGACGCTGGTTGTGTTACTCCTAAAATATTTGATGTTCCTTATTTTATATGTGTATCGCTGACAAATAGTATCTAATGCAAATAATGCCTAGTCTACTTGATTGTAAATTTTAGTTGTCTCGAACTAAAAAAGTTTAGTCATTACTTAATAACTAAATTACCACATACTAATACGATATTAAACAGTTACAAACTGTAAAATACGAGTAGATTTATTAGATATTGAACATAATTCTCCTATCGCTTAGTTCAAAAACGCATAAAATATAAATATTTTGTACTATAAAACTGAATATAACGCCATCTGTGATCAACATAGGGAATTCGCACGACACGTCTGTAAGAAACTACTACAGTTGCTCTCCACCTATACGTACAGATCTGTGCAAAATTAGGTTCACATTTGATGATACCGCCAGTCGCCTCGCGATCGTGTTACCGCGAGTACGTCTCGGCGCTGGCGTGTAACACGCTGATATAAACACCGTGTTTGTTTTAGAACAACATAAAATAAAAAGACAAAGTTCCTTGTAAATTAAATTTTGTTCTTAAGTGACTATTTTAAATTGTAAGAAATTAATTAAGGCAGTGTTTTTGTCATCGTAGAAGTGACGGTATGCCGCGTGTGAACGGTGGCAATTAAATGGATATGTGAGACTTCAATATGGTGTTAGAAAGGTATGTAACTTTAAACAATGGTTGCAGTTTTTTATTATTAAAAAAATACTGACTTCAAAGTTGATGTGTACTTAAAAATTTTATATGCATAGAGTTGTATATGCTACAAGTTTATCAAAGTTTTTCTGAATCTTTTTAAGACATGTACTATATTTCTATGACACCTTGTAAAAACACACATTATTTTATTTAATAGTGCAGGATATATAGTAGTACACCTTTTACAATACAATGATATTTGTTATTTAATTTAAAAGGAAGCAAATGCAAGGGCTTATAGTTAAAGTTAATTTGACTAAAACACTTTTGTGTTATTTATTTTATAAATAAAATGGAAGAAAACAAATTTATGCGAGGGCTTTTCCTTAACGATGCCCTATTTGGGTCAACGGAATATTAGATGCCTTGCAGCAACCGTGGCTTTCAAGAGCTTGTCAAGACATCGGTCTCTCGACTTAGAATAATTTAGAACAATTTATTGTATCAATTGAATACTTTTAAAACTGTTTACGCTTTATAGACATCTAAATATAAGAAAATGTTTTTTGAAAGATCTTACTTATTGATCAAAAGTAACAAAAACTAAAATAAAGAAAAAATGATTACAACTCCTAAAGACAAATTTGCAAATTATACACACATTTAATCCGACCCAGGAATCGAACCCGAGACCTCAAGCTTAGCAGTCGCATACGCTACCACTACGCCACCGAGGCAGTCATAGAATAAATAGAGAGTACAGAGTAGTCTCGGGGTTAAGTGATTATAAGTAAAATACGAAATCAGAATAATAATAGGAGGCTCACGTTAGACTCGTTGAGTAATAGTCTTATGTAGATACCAGTTCTAAAGCTTCTAAAAAACAGGTATTGCTTACATTCAATAAAATTTTGCTGGAATAATCTTCATTTAACTACAAAGTGTTGGTTTTAAGATCAAAATTTACGAAATGCTATCAAGAATTAATTTTCTGAATAATTATTGACGTTCTAAGATCATTCTTACCTTCTATTGAAATTAAACAATACACATTTCATCCTAGGATTTGTATTACCTTGGTACTGGACTTTTTTCTGGGTGATGGTATCCTATACCTTATAAACAAATAGCTTTCGCCTGCGAGTCTGCTCGTGAGTATGTCGGTTATAGCGGTACAAAATAGCCTATGTCCTTTCTCAACAAAGTATCTCCATGACAATATTCATTGAAATCGATGCGTAACAGACAAACAGACAGAGCTATTTTCGAATTTATAATATTAGTATGAACATTATAGGCTAGTTTAAAAATATGTATTACTATGGATGTCACATTAAAAACACAGTGAATTTCAAGACTATCGCTTAAAAAGTAACTTTTGGGAATCGTTACAAAAAAACAAATAAACATAATTTCTCATTTACATTAATTAATTTGAAACTTCGTTTAGAATCATTAAGCTTAAACTGAATTAGCTGATTAATCCTAGATTATAATTCTAGATTGGAGTTTCATTCGTGACTAACTACTTTACATAAACCAATTTGATTATACGTTTTAAAATTATTTGAACATAAAATTAGTTGAACCAAGTTTTACTAATAAAAATCGCTTTGAAGATATCATTTTTGTAAAAATTTAAACATTGTGTTTCGTGAAATGTTTTTTAGTACAATTTCGAAAGTTACATTGAATTAAATAAATATATAAGTCGAAGTTTTATGTATAATATGATACATGTAATAATAATTACTTTACCTAATTCTTTTTTTATCGAAAGTTGTTCAATAATTTTTCCATGGTTTTTTTATTTACACGTAAATAGACGTTCATCTTATCTGTTACGTTTTAATACCATACTCTCATGTGTCTAGTTCGTCCATAGTTCAACACAAACTATCAGCCTTATAGCTGTGTGTGTGCATAAGTGAAAGGATTCCTGTATCTGCCCAGTTTCCAACCTAACAAACAATTCACAAAGGAGGTGTGCATCGATTTATCTACATTATACACGAGATTATGTTACATAGTTTTGGTAACATTGTACTGTATTGTTTGAACAATTTGCTTGTGTCTTATTGTTCTGACAATGTTAGCAAACTGTCTTTGGCCGAATATGGAATGTAACCATGTATATGAGATTTCAATTAGAGTAAGCACTTAATTTATACAGATGTCGATTTTCTTTGCAATGATTAGCTTTCAGTATTTGAACTATACGAGTATAAATTTATAGTTTCTTATTATTGTTTTCAATATACTTACATTTACAGACACAATGCTGAAGAACTAAACCACAAATATTAAGAAACTTGAACTGTATCAATAATACATGTTTGTAACTTAATTACAACAAAATAGACCTAAAAAGAATGTAGAAGGAGCACGTAGTCTTGGAGTTGTGGACTCTACTCAATGTTTTCATTGCTTAGAGTCAGTTTTATTTTATTGCAGTACAGATTCCTTCTTACACTTAGAAAATTTGATTGATAACAATTTGAAAGATATAATTAAGATCGAAGGTTTCAGTCTTTTTTTTACCTCTATGATGTTAGCCTCCTTTGACATTCTCTATTCTCTCTGTATATCCCAGTTCGACCAATCTTTCTCCACACGATCACATCAGTGCATTGATAAAACTACCCCCTATTATCCCTTAGGAGGTAAATGTCAGGGCGTATTACATTTTGTCTCATTATTTCCCCTTATTATCTATAATTTATGTATAAAAACAAAAGGTTGACAAGCTCCAAGTTAAACCAAGTTAAGCCCAATTCTATACATTTTATTTCGTTTTATTTGCGGTATAAAAAGCCAACGTAAACCGTAATTGTTTTAACATTACACAGTAGATTTTTCCATCGCTACGCCTTAACCGTGTGCGACCGCGGTTTTCATTGACCCAAAGTTCCTATAAAAAGCTTTTAAATTGTGTCGTGTTCGAACCCTTTTCGCTATAGAGTTTTTGTGGCGTCCTTTGAAGTAAAACATGCTTTACAGGGTCTAATTAAATGCGTATTTTCTAACATTTTCCTCATCGGCATAATATTATGGAACATTCTTTTGAACTCGGTCAATGTGTATAAAAAGTTTGTTTATCGATCGATATCGAAAATTGGACACAAATAATAGTGGCAGAGATGTTGTTGTTCACAATTTTGATTAATATTATATCTGATTCTGCTCTATATAATATTTGTTAAACTTTTATGTTTCATAATAATGGGAACCACTTCGATAATTAAGCCATTCTTTAGGGATTGTTTGTCTTTCAATAGGCGGTCTGTGACCTCAGCAGTCAAAGCAATTTGGCAACATTGAAATGTAATTTAAAATTTATTTTTATCTTTTTATGGTGCAATGGATAAATGTTCGGGCACTTTATCTGTTAGTTAATTATTGTCGCCGCTTATGGAATGTGTTGCTGGCCTTTGAGGCTTTTTCATCAGAAAAAGAGGATTGAAGGTGAGCATCTCTTTAAAAATTTAACGTATCTATACTCGTTGAGTTCATCATCGTCATTTTTTAAATCGCAAGTTCAGCGATATTAATCTACATATTTTCACATAAATTATGAAAAACGGTAATAATAAACTTCGATTTTTTAAACTAAAATCACAGCCCTGTATTAATAAATACAGTCTTCATAATCAAACAGAGCAAATGAGCTGAAACAGTAGAAAATGTGCTTACAATCGACAGTTCAACTAAAAGCTGACTGCATAAATCGTTCAGGACGGCAATTAGAGAGACGAAAGAAAAATATACCCTCTGTACTGTTTCTGTGTAAAAATGTGAGCAAAAATTTCGTCAATTAGTAGTGTTAAACTGGTCTTTGCAGTTGTGTCAAAGTTTTCGATACATACATCAATAGAACCCGCAATTATGATTATTACGATTAAATTCGAATGACGAATGACCGTTCCATTATTTTTAAATTTATTAAAATGTAGCACTTATGGATATATTTCTTTTTTTATTTACTTTAATAGAGTCACAAAAGCGTCACCTGATTTTAAGCAACTATTGCCGTTCATAGGTTTCTGCAACTCTAAAGTCAAAAGGGCGTTGCCACCTTTAGCTCAAGATTTAAGAGGATTTTGGACTCCGGGCACAACACACACTCGATGAAAGGCAAAAAAAATGGAAATCAAGATTCTTTAATAGAAAATAATGAAGTTTTAGCTATCTACTAGAATCACCGTTTGTTTAATCAATTTAAATAAAAAATTAAATTTATAAAATTATATTCTTCATTTGATTAGCTTTTTTACACGCTTTTTATTAGTTTCACCTGTATGATTGCGTGTATGTTTGTTACCGAATCTTTTGGATTTGATTTTGACCCACTTCGAACAGTCAGATTTTATTTCAACTTAGAAGACTTATCGAGGACCGATGACAACACAGTAATATGTAAAAAAATAGTTTGAAATTAATAATTCAAATTAATGATAGAGAGACAAATAAAATAAATTATTTAAATGTAAAAAAGCGTGCGGTGCTTTCTGAAAATATTCCGATAATGTCGTCTTATTTACATTAAATTAATTTATTTTATTCATCACCCTATGCTTAGTTTGAATTGACTACCTCGGTGGCGTTGTGGACTGCTGTGCTTGAGATCTCGGGTTCAATTCCCGGGTCGGGCCAAATGTTTGTATGATCTGCAAATATTTGTTTCGGAGTTTGGGTGTTTTGTATGCATGTATTTACAAAAAAAAGTATATATGTATTTATATCAGTTGTCTAAGTACACATAAAATAAGCTCTGCTTAGCTTGGGACTAGATGGCGTTGTGTGTTAAATGTATTTTTAGTTAAGATTATTAATAAAAGCGAGTCTTTTTAGTTTTTTTAAATTTTTTTTTCTTAGATAAACCTTTTATTAGCTAGAGTTTATAAAATCAACAAAAACCTTTATAATTTTTAATAAATGTACATTTTAGAAGCGTTGCGTTTCATAAACCACCTAAGAAATCAATAATTCTAAACTAGTCCATTTCTGCTGGCTTGTTACACTAATGACATCTTCCACGCTTGAGTCCCTACAACTCCATCAACAATCTACGAAACATAAATATAAGATCCCTGAACTCGTGGCCACTGATTGGGACGCAGCCAGTCTCGTACTTATAGTGATACCATCAATATTAATAGGATTTGCCCGCCTTATTAATATTCTGGGGACGAAATTGTATCACTTGGTAGTCCAAGACGCTCGGGCCTAAATCTTTCATATTTTTTATATTCATGATTTTGTAATACGATGTTGTAATACTGAATTCATATTTACTATGTATGTTATATACAAAAAGCTGTGTGATAGGTATGTTATAGGAAGGTATACCTGCACTGGTATTTCATTGGTTAACTGTGTCAAGTATTCGAAAAATAACAAAAACAAAAATAATTAAGGGTTTTTTAAAGGTAACATACTGCTTCTTATTCTTTTTCCTATGGCGCTACAACCCGATGTGGGCAGTACGTCTCAAGTTGATCTTCTTTCTTAGAGTAGACAGGTCTTTTTCAATACAGTCCCATCACCTAATACCTAATACAAAAATCTAAAGCTCCATAAGGACAACCTGAGTTAGCCTCTCTCCTTTAAAAACAATGATAATTTACCGCTAAAAGCAAAATATAAAGCGAATAATACGTGATTTAAAGCTTAATTTGCTTAAGGGCCGTATCCATATTCGATTTATTACCGTATTCTTCTTTAAAACTGATTACATTTAGTGGAAGCAAAATTGTGAAAACGACAAAAGGGAGAATTGCGTTTCGCCAAATGAAAGTACTTAAATGGCTTTGTTTGGCCTTTCTTTTTTATTTTCAGCCACGCCTCACCATTCGTTCGGGACTGGAATAAACGAATTTTTAAACGGTATTCCACGAATTTTAAGTCTTAATAAAGTCAAAATGCTATCTATAACCTTTTAGATGGTACGGATTAAATTTCTCGGAATCCTATTACCAGTATAGATAAATTGTTATACTTAAATGATGATGTATTAAAAATAGATTGGGTTTTTAAAGTTCTAAGACTATTTCAGTAAAGGGATATTACTAATAGAGCGGGGATGACCTGAAAAATATCTAGTGACAGAAAAAATACAGGGAAAGTGGTTAAAAACAATTGTGATCTTGTTCTGTTTAGTGCATAGGATCGCTAAATAGATAAAGATCGCGACCCTCAGTGATAAGTAGGAGTAACGAGAACTTTTATAGGTCTAAAGTTGATTTTTCGTTCTACACATGTAATCTATGTACATAAAAATATTAATTATTTCATATAAATATATAAATAAATCATAAAAATTGGTCAAACCATTTTTAAGTTGTAAGTAGTCATTTACTAACACGACTTTGTTTTATATATACCTATATATAGACTTATTATGTTCATACAAATATACATCAAGAAGAAAGTAATCTTTTCCTACCATTGTATAGAAAATCCTTTAACAGATTGAAGGAACGTTGTGCTAAACATAAATTTACTACTTTATGTTACATTTAAGATCAAAGTTCAATCCCATAAAGTTCTTTCATCTCATACAAAAGGAACACAGAAATGGATTCGATTGAACTATGGGAGTTTTTTTATGAAACACATTACCTGAAATTGATTTTATAGATTGAAATAAAATGGACAAGTGTGAGGTAACCACAATATTTTGTTTATATAACGTGACAAATATTTGAAATGCACACCTGTGTGTATAATACATATTTAAAAAGCGTATCTATTCGTAACAACAAATACAAAATCCTTTAAAACTGCTATTTAAATTCATATTTTCAGGAGTGTCGATACATATAAATTCCAGTATATGAATATTTTAAGCTAGAAGGTCTTGTGGCTAGTCTACTTAGTTCAAGGTAACATGTTGAAAACTTAGCAAATCCTAACCTGATCAGTCTTAAAATGGGGAACATTTTTAGCATATAAACCGAGGTTCGGAGAACACGGCATAACAAACGCAAACGTCCGAGGTTGCTATACAAACGTCCGGAGCACTCATCACTCACTGGAATTTAATCGCTAAGTATTAGACTAAAAGCGAAACCAAATTAATTGAATAAAAAAATCTCGGAGGTAATCTAACGCATATTTTAATCTATATAAATAAAAATGAATCGCCGAAATGTTAGTAAGGACATAACTTACGATCGACTGAACCAAACTGGATAATATTTTTTTCTAAACGTTCGTGGTTATTAGGACATGGATTGTATGGAAGGAAACCAAAAGGTAACGAGAAAAATTAAAAATTGTCCATGATTGCACCGTGGAAAGGTGAAGTGAGCATTACTACTAAAACAAGTTTTTTAGAAATTAGAAATTATGACGGTATGAAGTTCGTCGGGTCAGCTAGTAATATTAATATTTTATTGTTTTGCCAGGGCGCCATACGTGCGGTACTTGCAAGTAAAAACATTTAAATTAAGTCACAATAAAACTAGCAGTTTCAAAATCGAATTGGAGTAAGCACGTTTGTCTCATTTCGAAACAAATAAAGGTCTATATTGTTATCATACATACCCACATATTAAGAACATGATCTGAGAGAGATTCTAAGTAACTCCATGTAGTATGGTAGGTAACTTCGTTAGTTATGTGTGCCACATAGTGGCATTTAAGGCTGCCTTTTGATATCAAGATTATAGCTCAGTGGCTGTGCTAAAGTCTCAACTTTGATTCCCTAGTCAGACTTAACGTTACACGTCCAATTGTGGCAAGTGCTTGTTTATGACTTAATATGTTTAAGACAATGGTTTTGAAATATTGTAGGATTCAATCCTCGTGATATTAGCAGGTAGATGGTTACACCTAAACTTGATTCGTCTGATTGTTGTATTAAAATCTTCTTTTATAATATTGTCGGACGTGTAAAACGAGGTTATGTGATTGTGACTCCTGTCGGTCATATATATACTTGTACCTTTGTAGTCATAGTTGCATTTCTAACCTTTGTGGTTATAATACGATTTTTATTAAAGGTTCGAAGATCATAATAGACATAGGTATTTCATGTATGGTAACATAATGATAAGACTATTCGACAAAGTCTATTTCAAATCGCCTACTATCAAGTAACTTGATACAAATGTACATTTTGATTATTCAAACAAATAATAGACATACTCTTTTACACATTTAATATTGAATAACTGATATTAATCAAACAGAGTAGGTATCACTCAAAGTCGCAGAAATAAAAAGGGGTTTTTAAAAGCATCGTAACACGGTCCTAGCATGAGATCCTTTACGTACATGACAAAAGATTCTCCATTCAGTGGATATACGAAGTACAAGACAAGCCACTCCGGGATTGAATTACTTAAGACTCGTAATAAATATCAGGCTATTCTCTAGTTTTAATAAGTGTATTAAATAGTAGTAATAGTTATTTGTTATACAGGAGTGTAAAAGTCGCTCTTTAACCGCGTGCTCAATTTTGATGACTGAGCAAGCGAAGGATTATAAAATTTTAAACGTTAGCGAGGGAATCAAAAGTGCACGAGGTGAAAATTCTTCACACTCAAGTGCAACACGTAGCTTTTCATCCCACCTTAGTGAGGAAATGACTAAATGCAAAAAAAGAATTTACAATCACAAGATACTTTTATGCATTATTAACAATATCAGTCAGTTCTGTTGGCGTCAAATAAATTTCCTCGTCGCTAGAATTATGCATTTTAGGTTTTTCACTTGTTTTCAAGTTTCTTGTTTTAACCTAAGGTTTTAACAATATGACGTGAACAGAAAATAACGTGGGCAAAGCAAATTAAAAAAAAGGACACCAAGAAGATTCCGAGTCTGAGATTTTAACAAATTAATAAAGGTTGTATGATAAAAATCGGCACCATGGAGGTGGAACTAAATAGGTTTAATAATATTTTGAATTCACAATCTTAGTGCACACGATGTTCTAAATTTAATTTATTTTCTCCACTAGCGGATAAAAACGGCTTTAAATTTGCACTAATATCGAAGGGCAAAAATACTCTCTCCGAGATGGGGGGATGAAAAACATATTAAACATTTCCGCATGGTGACGACTTAAGAATATAGAGTGTCACCACCCCTATACATCCATTGGGTATCATAAAAGACAACTAAGGGAGCAACCTACTGCAAAAAGTTGGAAAAAAATAATCAAATTCTATACCATGCGCCTGACAAGAGTGATATAGTAGAGAAAAACCACCTTTCGAATGAGACGCTTATGTCCAGCAGTGGTAATCCACTTCATGATGATAATAAAATATATTGAATAAGATTTGTTTTATAACACATACATACATACATACATAGAAATAAGTTTCTCTATATCTATTTCTGGGAGAGGGAACTCAAAGGTTGTCACTGCAGTTTTGTCAAAAGTGTACATACAATATAAATATGTCGGCGAATATCATCTAATGAAGTGTTTTAATTTTCTGTATAAATATAAAAATGAGGGCGGATGGGGTTGCGGTGTGTAGTTCAGCGGCAGGTTTTGGTGACTTTTGGTTTAGTGGTGAGCAACAGAATTACCACCACTGTCTCCTTATCAACAGATATAAACTTTCATATACGTTACTACTGAATCCTAATGTCTAGCAAAATGTTAATTCTTATTCGTGGAGTGAGGTCCTGGTTATCTCTAATAAAGGTCTATACCTAAAATTGCAACCAGCTCCTCGCATACACTAGACTAATTAACTGTATTTTCATTAAGTTCTCCTCATTATCTTCTAGCATAAGGTCTTGTTTTTGTGAAGAGAAACTCATAATGATATTTTTATTTAAAAAGGGTGAACCCTGCACTCTACTCTACTCTCTCTTATAAAATCTCAAAACATATTACACAATTTACTTTTAAAATCATTTAATTTCACATACTAATGTTTTCTAGAGTACATCTAAAACAAGACAGAAGGTGCTTTTAGATACTTAACATTCTAAATGACAATTCAGCAATTCCATCCCCATCACTTGGATGGCTGGCAGTACACAACTGTGCGCAACGCGCGACGTGTTTCGTCGGCAACGCACTTGTGACGCCTCTGGTGTTGCGTGTGTCCATGGGCGTTGCTTACCATCAGGCGATACATCTGCTCATTTGCCCATATTCAATAAAAAGAAAATTCCAAGGTATATAAGTATGGATTGTTTCGGCAAAAATAAACCAATCATAACTTTATTTCTTCTAATACTGTTGTTCTAGTAACTGTCTAAAATAAAAGGCACTTTATATTCTATTTTTATCAGTAATCCCCAAGTGCTCTTTATTTTTTTAATAATGGAATACAAAGATTTTTTAAATATTCCAATTTTACACACAAAATACACTTTAATTTTCACCGTTTGTTTTGAAATTTGTCATGACAATTTTAATTTCAGTTCAAAAAAAAGCTACTTCATGCCTTTTATCTTTTAATATTATATTAGCATGCATGTCATTATATACTAGGATACACGTCCCAACAAAACACGTTGAACATGTGTTGCAGTGCATCAAGTGAGTGAGTGAGATAGTATATCCCAACAATGTAGTATCAATAATTACAAATTGTCATTATAACTAAGTAATTAACAGTCCGCAACACACTGTCTGGAGATTTCTTATAGAAATTCGTTGTTCATACACCGATTTATATGAAAAGATCCGTTGTACCGTGTTCTCCATTCCACATAAACTTCGCCCAACCCTCACGTAGTCCCTACATATGCTTTCACTTCATCAGCCAATTCTTTACGTTCATTCGTTTGACCTCATTCCTGTAGCTGATAGGAATCGATTTTGATGTGATTATTTTACACATATGACAGTATTTCGTGTATTATGTTACCGTCTTTCAGGATAATAATGACTTCTACAAGATATACATGTGTCTAATATAAATATGGAAATGAGAAATTTATATCGAATGGTAGTTATTAATAAGATAAGATTCTAATACCGTTTGTAGCATAAACTCAAACGAGCAGAATATCATAAGCGCACATTAATAATAGCGCACCATGACAAAAACTAACAAAAAGTAAGCAAATAAAAATATGTTCAGTGTTTTGATTGTAAAAACGTAACAAATATTAGAGTTACTTTCGGATTTATAGCATTAGTGGGCATTTTATCATGTTTATCTGTTATGAATATGAAAACGGTATTCAGTTAAATTTTATTAGTAAATAATATTGCGCCAAATGTCATCGAGGGCCTAAGTTTATGGGTATCGTTTGCATATTTTCCTATTTAATTAACAAAATAAATGTTTCAAGGGGTGTATAAGGGAAAATTGAATTTCGACGAATAATATTGATATGAACGTGGTATTTATGTCGGTGTTTAAGGATTTGTGGGATAAAGATAGGAAATAAAGTTTTATTCTACGGCAGTTCAATAACGTGTGCATTAATGTCGGTGTTAAAGGATTTATGGAATAAACATAGGAAATATAGGTTTATTCTATGGCAGTTAGTGAGGTTGATACTTTAACTAATAACACTATGCAACATCAAAAAAATCACTGATATCTCGGGTGATGATTTGTATTAGGTATGCTTAGTAAACAACAGAAAACAAAGTTATATTTAGATATCACGTCCCAGAACAAAAATAACGTAATATTCGTAACGTAAGATTTTAATCTTACTGAATTTACTTTCTGCTACACTTAGTTGAGTGAAGTTATAAATTAATATCATTGATGTGTACAAAAGACATCGGAACATTTATGTTATTCATATCTACAAAATGCCGCGTGTCTGTGTTAATTCTCTTAGCTTATTTTGTTAATTTTTGTGGTCAATTTACACCTAAAAGTGAAAAAAAGCCAATTTCGCCTCTGCTTGAGAAGTGTTATGAAGCTTATTTTAAAATTGCCATTAAACATTAAGACAAATCATGGGAAAGTGCGTTGTTTAAAATGTTATAAATATTTGACGGGTTGGTACAAGGGTAATATTAAACAGATGCCTTTTGATGTACCAATGCAGTGGCGTGAACCCAAAAATCACGTAGATAACTGTTACTTTTGTTTAACAACTGTGAAAGGGTTTTCAAAAAGTCAAAACATTCGGTGAAGTATGCTACTGTGTCATCAGTGTCAATGCGGCTACCACATTCTCCAGATATTCCAGTACCGAAAAGATTTTGTAGTTCTTCAAGCTGTCCGTCCAGCTGAATGTTTTGACTTTTTGAAAACCCTTTCACAGTTGATTTTTATTTCTTAAAACAAAATTTCCTATGCTAAGTGAGGCAAAAATTAAAGAAGGTATTTTCAACGGTCCTGACATAAGAAAATTGGTCAATGATCCTGCTTTTTTATCGAGCCTCAGACCTTTTGAAAAAAATGCATGGTTGGCTTTTATCGATGTTACAAAAAAATTCTTGGCAATCACAAATCACCGGATTTCCATGAAAAAATTAATCGGATGCTGGATGCGTATCAGAAACTAGGATGCAATATGTCGTTAAAAATTCATTTTTATACTCTCATTTAAGTTACTTTCCTGATAACATGGTTTCGGTAAGTGATGAACACGGTGAAAGATTTCATTAAGATATTGCAGAATACGAAACCGTTACCAGGGAAGATGGAGCCAGCAAAGCTTGCAGACTACTGTTGGAGCCTCCAGAGGGATACTCCCACTACTGACTATAAGAGAAAAGCTCGTCGGTCAGAAAAATTAAAAAAAAATGTAGAATAACAAATTTATGTAGATGATTTTAAGTAAAATTAAGAAATCCATTTCACTATTAAACTTGATGTGATAGAAAAATTTTATTTCGATTTTTCACATAGTTTTAAGGTGGCAAAACATAATTACATACTGTGAAACCAGTGAAATATTTTTTTATTGCTAATAATAAAAATGCGAAAGTAACTCTGTCCGTCTATCTGTCGTGCTTTCATGCCAAAACTACTTCACTGATTTAAATAAAATTTGGAACATAGATAGTTTAGAGCCTCAGAACGAACAAAAGATACTTTTTAATGCGAAATAAGGGTTCTAATTGGTTGAAAGATAATGATGAAAGATTGTATAAATGCTACCCAGATTCAATATTTCCACGCGGACGAAGTCGCGGACACAGCTGGTGTGAGATAAAAGAAAATCATTTTTACTAAAGTGCTACCAAAAATATATATTTGATATTATAAAGAGGTTTTAATACACTTCTGTCAATTCCTTTAGGATTAAAACATCCTGGTGTATGCATGTTATGTGTACTTACAGTACTTTAGACTTATATTGGCCATATTATCAGTGTTCTATATCATGGTTGGCCTAGTGGTTTAAGCAGTCGCCACGCCGCTTTCTAATGCGCTGAGTGTTGTGGGTTCAAACCCCACATGGGACAACACTTTGTGTGATTCACAAATTGTTTTTCTTAATCTGGGTGTTATTTGTGTCCGATACGATATCCGCCACAAAGGGTTTATTCATAATGAGCCAGTTGTCTTTAAAAAAAAATACTATCATGTGAAAAAAGAGAAATCATCTTCCTAGCCTTCATTATTCCAAATATTATTTGGGGTCGGCTACTAGTTCAACCGGTTTTACCTGAATATCAGTTTTTACACAGAGCGACTGGCATCTGACCTCCGCAACCCTAAGGGCGAACTGAATTCGAAGGTTGAACTAGTTGTCAGTATATTTGCCAGCGTCGCTACAAGAAACCTCTACACGGGGGTGGTCCGGTCTATGGCCCTATATGGGGCACCGGTCTGGGTGGCGGCTCTGACCGCCCTGAATAAGGCGCGCCTATGGCGCCCTCAAAGGGTATTGGCGGTCAGAGCCATACGCGGATACCGCACCGTGTCCACCGAGGCGGCGTGCGCCTTGGCCGGAACACCCCCGTGGGATTTGGAGGCGGAAGTGCTCGCCGAAGTTTATCGGCGAGCGGCTGAATATCTGGCGGAGAACGGGTATCGTCCTCCGCCCGAAGAGGTACGCGATTGGCGTGAAGCCGCTCGCCGAGCCACGATGGCTCGTTGGTCTTCCTGGCTGGAGGCTCCACGCGCTGGCTTTGCCAACGTGGAGGCGCTTCAGCCGGTCATCCTCGAGTGGGCAGGGCGGCAGCACGGGACCCTTTCCTTCCGGCTGACGCAGGTGCTTTCCGGGCATGGTTGCTTCGGAAAGTACCTGCATTCGGTCGCTAGGAGGGAATTGAGTCCCGCCTGCCACCACTGCGACTGCAGTGAGGACTCGGCCCAGCATACGCTGGAGATCTGCCCCGCTTGGGCGGATCAGCGCCGGGCCCTCACTGCAGTCATCGGAGGAGATCTGTCGCTACCGGTCGTCGTACTGTCCATGGCCGGTAGCGACAGCAGTTTTACCGCGGTCGCGACCTTCTGCGAAGAAGTAATTTCGCAGAAGGAGGCGGCGGAGAAGGCCCGGGAGGACGATATCCACTCGGACCCGATCCGCCGCCGGCGCACGGGGCGGCGGAGGCGCGCCTATCAGCGCCTCATGCCGCCCTGAGTGTGGCCGCGGATGGACGGGATGGGTTTTCCCCTTCATCCGCATTACAGGCCAACCGCGAGGGGGCGACGTACGCGTATGCCGTGCGTCGCCTAAATTGAGATTCTAACTGGAAGAAGGTGCCCGCTTCAGTGCGGGCAGGCGCTGGGAGGGGTCCTTATTATTTTTTATCTGCAAATCCCGGACTCCTCCCTTCTCAGGCGCAGAGTTGGCACACCGTGTGGTTTTAGTCGGTTCGATTCCGACACACCGCCCCGCCGCAAACCCCGGCGGGGTGACGACCCGAGGGGGTTTCCACACGTAAAAAAAAAAAAAAAAGTTGTCAGTATATTTGAGGGCACTGACTTCCCAATAACGATTGCCATAGATGTTCATGACAACCGGGACCGACCCTTGTGAAAAAAGAGAAAAATACAGGGAAAACAAGAAACAAACATTATACCAACTCGTTTAAACAGCGTGATATAGTAGGCCTAAGCCCACTTTCGATAGAGGATTTTATGTAAAAGACAATTAATGATCACGATAATCTAAAAATGTCAAGCGAGTAAAGAATCACTCACGTGTATCAATTTATTTAGTTCAAATTCTACTTCGCGACTAGATTAGTCTCAAGTTATAATTTGCGCTTACAGAGCTAATGACATAGAATAGCTTATGAGGCAGTGTTTGAATAGTGTGACAAGTAGGTTATCTGCCTTCGCATCTTTAATAGGTTGAATGAACTTTGCCCTTAGATGTCGCAGTTTCAACCCCTATAACCGTAGTTTTAATACTTGTTATAAGACATCTCTCAATCGACTTCAACTTGCTTATCTAGCTAACCCTCTATAAGTAAGTTGATAAGTTTTCGGTACTGTCAACACTTAAATATAAATAAAACTTAAATTCTGGTAGTTAGAAAGTGTTTCGCAAGGAAACTGTTAAGTCTAATTGATAATTGTGCTTTTGGGCATTGAAAGATATTTCGATAAATTGGTAAGTTTAAGACTTTTTTTTTTTAACGTCTGGAAACCTCGGGCCCTCACCCTACCGGGGTTTGCGGCGGGGCGGTGTGTCGGAATCGAACCGAGTAAAACTACACGGTGTGCCAACTCTGCGCCTGAGAAGGGAGGGGTCCGGGAACTGATGATATAAACACGACCGGACCCCTCTCAGCGCCTGCCCGCACTGAAGCGGGCACCGTCTGCTGTTCAAATCTCAATTTAGGCGACGCACGGCACACGCGTACAGCTCTACTGCCCCGGTCGACCGCAGCGGAAGCATAATCCGCTGCAGTCGAAGCAGCTTTCGCACTTGGCGCGTGTGTGTCCCGATGTGAGGCATTTAAAGCCCCTCATCGGTCTTGCGGCCAGGACTGTGATCCTGGCACTCACAAAACCGACGAGAATTCTGCCGGCATCGGCCAATACTTTGGTCGACGCCACGGGACAACATACCCACACCGCGCTAAGCCCTCCTGGACCGGGGCGGATGGTGCCAACTTTGATGTTGTCCGCGTTGCACTTCGTCTTTTCCTGTATAGCAACGCGGACATCATCGACTGCCACGGAATCGTCCAGGCCCGAAATTCGCAGTTCAGCGCACTTCGTAGGCCTGGAGATCTTCACACCATCCGTGGCTGCGAAAACTCCCCTCAGCTTCTCGGCGAAAGTGTCCGCCATCTTTGCGCCTTCGGCCCCAGGGAACTCGAGGACTCGAGCTCCCGTTTGGTCGAGGCGCAATCTTACTCCTGCCGTCCCAAAATCACCGCCTGTAGCCGCCTCCGGTGTTAAGGTGACCACTACAGCCGCGGTCTTTGGCGGCTGCAGTTTCCGCGGTGGTAAGTTTAAGACTAGCTGAACCCCGGTGCTACCCACGATCCGAAAATAACCACAGGCAACGACGCGAGGCGTAGCTAGTATCTTTATAAATTGTAGTCTATGTGTTATTCTCATGTATAAGCTATATTATTCTAAAGTTTGATCAAAATCCATTCTGTAGTTTTCGCGGGAATTACTAACAAACATACTCACTTACATACTCACAAATTTTCGCGTTTATAATATTAATAGGATATAGGGTTCCTCCCCAAATTTTGGTTGTCTTATGTTAACCTGACTCACTCAGTGAAAAACAACAGAAACACATACTTCACCAATGTAGTTCAGTACGTGTAGTTACTGTAAGGCCTGACATTAATTGAGTCGGATTTTAAGCGAAAGCTTGTATTTTCATTAGAATGTACGGTAGCAAATTATATTTGGAAATTTATTTATTGCTTTATACTCTCATTCCTCTGTAGACTCTTTTTATTCCATATTTTTCTAATAAAGTACGTTGCTTTTCGTTCCTTTTAGAATACCAACGCTACCAAAATAGAAGATACTACCAATTCCAGCCAAAGGCCGTGTTATTTATATGAAGTTTGCGTATTTCGTAGTCCGCCTTAGTAGAAACTGGGAAATATTCTACTATTTAGGTGGCTTGCTCGTGACTGTGGTGGTTGCGGTAAAAGGTATTCTTATTTTAACTGCGTAACCGAATTTTACTCTGCCCCAATATTGCATACATTACACGAAGGTTTATTTTATATTCTTTAAAGTAATAAGAGTAAACTATTTTGTTAGGGATTTTTTTTTAAAATTTGAGGTATGTTCGTGAGACTGTTTTTACTACTAGTTATTCACAATACACAAAGCTGCTATTCCCATATCTAAGAAAAAGTTGTTAATTTTTAGGGCTCGGTACCCAAAGGGTAAAATGGGACCCTATTACTAAGACTTTGCTGTCTGTCTGTCACTAGGCTGTATCTCATGAACCGTGATAATTTGACATTTGAAATTTTCGGAGATGATGTATTTCTGTTGCCGCTGTAAGAACAAACACTAAAAAACAGAATGAAATATACATAAAAGTTTTCATTAAATGTCGATAGAGGGCGTTGTGCATTCTATCTGAGACGCGATATCGTTGCTATCAGCCCAGTGTTATTAGAAACCTGTGTAATATTTTTTAAGTGACTAACTCAGGGAATCAATATAATATTTTAGAACAGGTGAAAACTTGTAGTTTTATTCACTCGACTTAGTTACCCCTTCAGTGCAATTGTGTTGTTTCCACTAAATACCAGGCCACTTTTGGTACTCACGAGGTACAGAACACTTTCTGCGAGAGTCCAAAATTCGGAAAAAAATATTAACAAATGATAATATCAGAACTGATAAGAGTGTTTCATTATCAACCTATGGCAATCTACTGCTGCGTATATGCCAGTCCGATTTCAGGCCGAGTGGAGTGACGATTTAGCTGAGATCTGGATACAAGAAGCCTAAAAATTCTTAAAATGGCGTGCAATGAAGTGTTTACAAACAGACAAATGTTATTAAAACTTGACTTGTTGTTAAAATATGAGTAATCTAGGCAAAAATTATCATACAATATATATATATATATAAAGTTAATCTAATTAGGAAATTATAATAAGTTTTTTAATAAATAAAATTTTTAATCTATTGTGTAATTTCATAATAATACTATTTACTGCTCAATTTCAGTATAATAAAACTACGATTTTAATTAAGAAAACTGTAAAAAGTACACGGATATAGGATTTTTTAAGTTCACCTCTGATATTTATAGAAACATTCGTACTAATATCACATATTGAGTACACCAATATTTTTTTACTACTAGTTCTATCTTTTCCAAAGATGATCTGAATATCGAATCTAGAAATATAACGGTGTAAAAAAATAAGAGATATAACACAGTTTTAAGTATATTTTTAACTCAATTAGTATTATATAAGGGCAATTTCTTGAGTCGGATTAATTGAGTTATGACATCCGAGAGAAAAACGTCCAATGAATGGTTTCATTTAGTTAAGGTATTACGTTAATTCAGCGGAAATAATCCCTTATGACAACTTATCATAAATGCTATGATTAAAGAAGAGAACCATGGTTCTCTTCTTTTAAGGTGGCTTTAATTTTTTTTTCTTTTTTAATTATTTTTATCATATTTTGGTACTAACCTGATAGTACGATCAGTTATATTTAGAGTTTGTTTCGTCTATAAGTGTGATTTTTAATATTAATGGCAAGAAAACGTGCTAAAGACCGCTACCGCTCAGTTGCGTATTACATAGTAACTTTACCTATTATTGGCCAATGCTTTTTTAAATCGTAATTACAAGTGAGCTCATTGTAAATTAATGGAACATGGGCTCAAGTTCTAATGAACTGCAACGACGTTGCTGCGAATTTAATATTTTGACTCATCAGGATTACTTTTTAAAAGAGGGTAACACAAAGAGGTTACTGGTATTATTCTTGAACGCAAGATCCCTCGAATAGTTTACATTCTGACTTTGAAGTGAAGTTACCAACAAAAATCCATCCTAACCAAGAATTTGATATTACCTATATTCTAAGAACATGTCAATATTATATCTTCATACAACGTATATACGCGCACTTTCGATTAATTTTATATAATGATATTTCATACCTACGATTTCTTAAATAAGGTTAAAAGGTTGTTGAAACATTTGTAAAATACGAATTCCTAATATTTCATATCAAATTCTCAAAATAAACAGTCATTCCTTTTTACTGCTCGAACCTTTTTGTTACAAAATTCTTTCACACTCACGGGTCCAAGAAAATATGTACTAAATTATAGAGTTCACTGAAAGTGCTCGGAGTAACCCAACTTGATCGTATACGTTTTTGCAGTTGTGTAACATTAATTAAATTAATAATCTAATATTAATTACCAGCGTCTGTGGTTTAAAGTGCTAAATAACAGTTTTTTGCGGTATAATAGGCTAACAAGAATATGTTCAAGGGATAGTTTCTTTGAATAGTCCTTTACCTCAGAATCAGAAGTAATCTTCTGGTAACCATTCTCACTTAGTTCCATGTAATCAAATAATAAATTTTAAACGCCAGTTTTTTGTGAAGCCTTGATATCCTTCACGTTCAACTACAGTTGAGCTGGTCCATTTATGACGAAGCTTGCCAAATTTAACAAAATAAGACAGTGTATTCTCACGATACTTCTTCCAACACTACACATAGCATTTTTAATGGACAGTAAGTATTTTTTTGGTTACTTTCTAAATTGATAAAAACGTCGGGATCTTTTCACCTTTTTGTTAATTTCAGTTTCAAACATTTCTCAGTATAATTTAAAAATAGAATAAATCAAGTTGTACTTATTCGTTACACTCTACACATATAATGAAATAAGAGGAAAAGAAATCCCTACTGAATTTGTAATAGCACAGAAAATATGTTAACACGGCTCTATGTCTAAAAACAGCTAGTTGAGTACAAACATGCTGAGAATATTTTACCTTTTATTTAAAGGGCAAGGGTCACATTTTATTAGTTTAGCACAAGTAGAATACTTAAAGTGAGTTGGAGAAAAAAACAAACATTAACCTTCACTAAAATACACTGTAAGGTTTCAAGATTAAATATTAAAAACATTTTCAAAACTGTAGGTACGAAAAATTATGAAGCGAAAACCACAGATCTTAACGTTTGTTTCTTTTTTATGTAATCTATTTTATACATTAGTTTTATTTTGCTCTTTTGGATTTTTGTGTTGTATAGGAGACGCATAAGTTATCTTAAAGTATGTGACCAAAATCCATTTGGATTTCCGGCTTCTTAGGGACACATTTGGAGCCAGGGGTATATGATATTTCTATTAAAATCCACGTCTGATGACCCGTACTATGCGATGTGCATGGCAAGGTTCTAGCCTTGGTGAAAAATTCTAAGTGATGTGTGCATCTTGCACTTAATTATACGATGAACGCATATACAAATTTTTATATTTGACCAAATAATGCTTGCGACGTGAAACTCATGATGATTTCTGACTTCATGATTCTTGAAATTGTCGATTTACATACCTTTTTATCTAGTCTGACAGTGAAATTTTCAAAGTCACATTCTTGTTAGTGTGTTCTTACGATATAAGGAGTAAGAACTGTCAAAAAATTTGGTAGCCCCAGCAGTTCATGTTCTGCGTTGATGAATCTTTCATGGAACCAGAGCAAGTAATTATAGTAGGTATAGATAATACTCTAATACTCGCTGACATATTTTAAAATTTATCACAGTAACCTTCACCTGCTCTTTTTTCCTTAAGATCATATTCTTACGGCTATTTCAATTTAAAATAAAAATGAACTTTTACTGTGATAGAAAATGGTTTTAGTTTTTCTTTCAAATATTTGTAATTGTTAAAAAGTAATTTCACGAGGCATATTAATTCAGATCTAATAGACCTCTTTAATTCCCATTTTGATTAGAATTTAAGAATTGACTTCTTCAATTTCAATCAAAATGAAAAATGTGTCTTTTTCATCTCCGAACACAAAACGGTATAATTACAAAATATTGGTATTATTTTTATGGAATAGCCTGACTTATCAAACTGAGTAACAATTAACTCTTGTAATAAAAAATCGTTCAAATTCAGTTTCAATTTAATATTGGTCTCACTAATATTCCCAAAGATATTGTATGACAATGAAGTGAAGTACTATTATTGAAATTTTACTGTAATGGGATAATAGTTTGTTGTTACTGAAATTTTTATTCGTATTCTGCTAGTCTCAGTAATACTTTATTACGAAAATATTACATTAATCAATCGCTATTCACTGCTGAATGAAGATCTCCACCAAGGTGCACCTAGCTATCCATTAACATCATAGGTTAAGTCATCGGACTATCTCGATCTTGAGCAGTCTGCATAAATCCGCTGCCAGCCACTTTCTTCAAATTGTCGGTCAATTGTGTCACAGGGCGCCTACAACACGTTACTAGCAAATTTCAACTCCAGCAATCAACGTTTCGTCTGCAGACATGACCGGCTCATTTCCAGTTTAGCGTACTGATTCTCCATGCAATTTCAGTTACTCAATTTCTCTGTTGAATAACTTCGTTAGTATGAGAATATCTTTTATCAAATTTGTGACATTAATTTATATGTGCCCAGAACTACTCGTATTTATGATGCGTTACCATTGATACCTTAAATATCATCGTTCTCATAGAATGCTTGCCTAAAAGCATCGACTAGTACGTTTGTGGTACCGGAGTCTAAAAATTGAAATACAACAATTTAAATCAGGGTATTTGCCTAAGGGGTCATTATCGACCCAGCAAAATAGTTTGTTCGATCGGAAATCGGTTAAAAAAACATCACACTAAAACAATATACATTTCTAATGCACCTATTAGTTTATTAAAAAAATGGCTTCAACAATTGCAAATATAATAACAAACGAGATACATACATTTTATTGTATCCGGTCGCAATTTTTTTCTTAAAATGAGCAAGTAGTTATTTTAACTAAGTTTGTTAAAAGAAAATCGCTAAACGAAAAAACTTGTCTATGTGTGCTGTTCTGGAAAGTGGTTTCTTTTTCTCATTGCTGTTGGAAAACTGCACTTCTTCTGTACGGATGATAAAAATAATCCTTTTTAAACCCTTTTCTCTGAACCTTTTAAGTCCAGGATCTGTTGTCACCCTAATCCATTATCCCATTCACCTTATAACCCTCGAATGCTCCAGAATTCTTAAGCCATAATTTCATTACGCGTCGCTAACCCTAAAAAACTTTGGTCCCGAAAAGAAAGAATACTTACAAAAATGTCAAATGCTATTTCACATTGGCTAAGGGCGATCTAATGGAGGTTGGTTTTCTAAAATATTAGGCACGAATACACCCCTACTGGAATATATAGTGCTTAAAGACGTTGGTCACATCTGGTTCATGAAAGGTCTGAGAAGGGACTGTGGAAAATATATCCAATGTTTTAATAAATCCAGTGACAAACGCCGTGTGTTACCTTTCTTTATGTGTTTTAATTCACGCGTGGTAATTCTTGCGCTTTCTTAAACATCTCCCGAGATAATGGCCAATACTATCTTTTAAAATATTTATTGTAATAAGATAGTTCTCTTTTATATTTTCACAGATACATTTGTGTTGTAAACATTAGCTAACACGTTTTCAAGTAAGCAAAATTAACAATGGGATACCTGTTATAATTCCAGAATTTGTTCATTTTATTTTCACTTTTCTAACAATATATTTAGAGCCTATACGATTGTCAAATAGTTATGGACGGATTTTTTTTTCTAGATAGTGATCAAATTTATGAATAAAGTTTTATTGTTTGTACTTATAAGTTAAAAAGTAAATAGTACTAATAAAATTTACAAATGCAAAGTTTCAATCAAAAATAAGACAATATAAAGCTTCAAAAAAATCTAATATTTTTTTTAAGCTTTATATTGTCTTATTTATGATTGCAAATAAATGCTCAAGATATTTACATCACAAATAAATTCACCTTTTTCCGTTTATTTATTTTTAGAGCAACTTCGTGTTGCTAATGAAGGAGTGAATTAACATTCTTCCTTTGTACATTCATTAAGAGGTTTTATGTTTCCTATTCTTAAAGTTAAAACACTCTTTCGATTACTTTCCTTGCCTCAAGCACTGCCTTTCTGAAGAAGTTTTATTAAAAAAAAACTTTGATATAATTAACACAGGCTAGAGTGAGTGAGACTGGAATAAATTGCTTGGTTAAAAACAATAATAAACATTTATTTCCTCACGACAATACATTTTATTACCCTCAAAGTTACAGCTTGTACATAAATATAATAAAGTTTTATACTATGGGAGACTGATGCCTAAGCTAGGCTCACAGCCTGTATTTCAGGACACCAGATTTTTTTTCCCGTGCGGCAATTCCCTCGGATACCACCTCCTGGTGGCATGTCGGACCCGAACCGACTTAAACCAGGTGCACCCTAGTAAGGAAAACCCGGGAACTCCGACGTACCTCGGGCCACCTACAAACTGTAGGTGGCCCCCTACTGTATGGCAACTCCGATGTTCCCGTTACTGTCCCCCGGGGCACGCACGCGCTGCAACACCAAGATCCCCTCCTCCAATGTTTACATTAAGTTTGTATTACTTTCGATGACCAGTTGTGCTCGAAAAAATCGAGAGTGTAAGGAAGTACCCATATGGGTGAGTGTGTGTGTGATAATACGTGAATGTGTGTATAAGAAGACACCATAGGATATCCGTGTGACCGACACCAAATCTATGCCAAGACAACAAGCAGACTTCAGTATCATCATAGGTTAAGTCTGCGAGCCAAGCAGTCAATTTCATTTTGCATTTAATTTTTTTTGTATAATTTTGTTAAATTACACCAATGTACACGATTTAACATAATGAGAATTTTTACAGACGTTACGACGTTTACGACGTTATTTATTGTTGAAATAAACTGAAAAAAAATCGATGACCGTCTAAATACGAAAAGTTTTGACAACAGAATGTATACATGTCATATGAATGGCGCAAGGGTCTTGAAAACATAATATATTATTCTCTTTTTGTATTGAATAACCTTCTCGATAATATCAAGGGAGAAAAAAGGTGTAAGAGTACATTAAAATATCGTATACCAGTAAATATTTTACGTAACGTTTTTAGAGCGGTGAAAATTTATTGATCAGCAAGACCTATTAGTGGGCGACACGCGTTATCTATCTGATGGAATTGTATAGTATTAGTGTATTTTTACGATTTAAAGTCTCATATATTATGCATATTATTATTTCAAATTCGGAAGTAGCTCTGTGTCTATCTGTTTGTTACGCTTTCACGGCGAAACCACTGCAATGGTTGATCATCTCGCCTGGTCGGAGGATCCTCCCTTTGTATTGGGTGGAACATGATACCCGATCCCCCACAGTTGTGACCCCGACGTGATTGGAAGCAGCCTTCAAGGAAGCAACCTTGGCCTCAACAGGGATACACCACACGCAGGACGCGACCGCTCCAGCCTGGTTACCCCTACGGGCTCTGCAGCGTCTAGGCACAGCACACTGCACCTACGATCCATGTAAACAGAGCACATCTCTCCCGTCTACGCAGCAGCCAGCCACTACGCAGCAACCGCCCCGACTCACTGGGGACCTCACCGCAGCACCGCGCACCGCATGCGATCCCGACTCACTGGGATCAACGGACTTCAGCCCCGACTCACTGGGACTAGCGGCATTCAGTTCCGGCTCACTGAAACTTGCGGCACTCAGTTCCGACTCACTGGAACTCACTCCTGGCACTGGCAAGGTCCGCAACAGAGCACAGACAGCTGACTTATCAGATATCGACCTCCGGTCTTGGAGGGGAGTGATGTGGCGACTTCCACATATAAAAACAACTATAACCTACTATAGCGCCATCTACCGAAGACACACTGAACTACGGAGCAACGCACTACACGGAGTAACTACAAATCCTGAATCACGCAATAAATAGTTCTCGCGCCGATTATCATATATACAACATCCCAAAATCAACTGTTGGGCAGTGGCTCGCCAGGCATGATCACCTCGCCTGGTCGGAGGATCCTCTCTTTGTGTTGGGTGGACCATGATACCCGTTCCCCCACAGTTTCAATGAAATTGGGTATGGAGATAATATAATTCTTGAGTTAGGACGTAGGCTACTCTTCACATCGTTAATCGATTAACACGAAGGCGGAGCAAAAGCTCGTTAGGCAATACTTTGAATACTAAGATTACTAGTTTTTTTACTTTCTATCAAACTTTTAGCTAGTAATTTAGATCGTGAATTCGATAACCATCCAGGTCAAATAATTAAGTGATGAGTTTGATTATTTCTTTTACATATTATTTGATAATAGCTAAACTGAACCCTCAGTATGGTAACCAAAACATAACTTAAACTAGACATAGAACAAAATATATTAAAAATTTGCTAAGAGTACTGCTGTACCAGACGTAAATATATTAGTAATAATTCTCTCTACCAATGTACTTCTCCTTTGAAGCTTTGGTTTTCTACTTAAAAAAATCCAACTTTCTTACTTACATACTAAACAAAATAAATGATCTCAACAAACAGGATTCTTTAATATTTTACTAACTACTGAACAAAGGCCTCCCAAACTAAGTATTGGGTCAGTCTTGATTTATCTGCTGCCAGGCACTCTCTTCAAGTCGTTGGTTCATGCATCGTATCGTGGAGCGCACTACACAATCGCGGTGTCCGATCAACATATGTCGGCTCGCGAACGTCAACCCGCTTGGAGTCATGAACGCTCTGATCGCTATTCACCGATTATACTTCTTCAAAAATGATGAATTTTAACTAAATAGTTCATTGTCAAACTCCAATGAATTTAGTTAGGCTAGGTCGGCATGGTTGCCTGTAAGAGATTGCCTCCGGGCGATAAGGCCGCCAATTGTACTTCCCTAGATTAAGCTTTCGTTGTTAAGTTAATTTTGTAAATTATCTGGTGTGCAATAAAGAGATTTATTATTATTATTATTATTATTAGGGAAGTTCAACTTATTTATAAAAGTATATCATCATATTCAAAAGTATCGAACGGAATTGTAAGAAACTTTTTGAAAATGTATTTTGTTGTATTCTTTGGACTTGTTTACCAAATATTGTGTAGTAACATAACATTTTATAGGTATTGTCACAATTTATGGAAGCTTTTGGTTCCAAACTACCTATTACAACTTTAAAAAAACAAATATTCTGTCATCTAACTCAACAAAATAAGGCAAGAGAGCAGCAGTAGGCAGCTATAAAATTAGACTAGTTAAAATTTTGTATTGAGTTATCTGTTGTTTTTACAAAGTGAAAGAGGTTAATAGACTTCTAAATCCTACTTCCCTCTGTTTTGGAGGAGAAAGAGTTCCTCAAACTTAGAAGGGTGTACCTGACCAAGCGTGGCTACTTACATTTAATAACTAAGTCAGGCAACAAGATTATGATGACGTGACTTGGGCAAATTACATAGTGAATCTATACCAATAATAAAGCTGAAGAGTTTGTTTATTTGTTTGAACGCGCTAATCACAGCAACCGATGGTCTGATTTGAAAAATTCTGATGAAGGCTATAGGCTATCTAATCACGCTACTACTAATAGAAACGGAGCACCAATAAAGAATGTTTCAAAACGGGGGAAAATTTTCACGCTACGGGAAAAATAAGACGCAAACGAGGTTACGTGGATCAGCTAGTATTACATATTTTTATGATGTGATAATTGTATATTATTAAAGAGTAGATTACATTTATACCATTATTAACAATTCAGAAAACTCCAACTTTACTATGACTAAGTTTTCCTAATCTAATATTTACAATAATACGTTTTCTATAACATTTTATTACACTTTTAGCCAATCCCCAGCATTTCTTTAATCTCGTCCTAATTCTATGAGATCTAGTACCAAATATAAACTTCTCGCTCTACAAATTATATTCAAAGAACGTTTTTAGAAAGAATGTACCCACAAAGGAGTGCAAATTTCTATTGTAAATGATACTACGGAGACCTTCAAGTCAGTTAATTAAAATCGTAATAGGAAACCAAGCTTCAGAATATTGATAGATCATATTTTGTCAAAATTTTTGTCTTTAATTACATCTCCATCAAAGTATTCACTTTCTTGGCATCTAAAAACGATATTCTGTGGCAATTATTTATGGTATCTTGAAAAATATATTTTATTGAGTTTCTTCCTTTTAATTTTTTCACTGAGACAAACGTCTCATGCACAATCAAGTAATTCTGTGTACCCGAAATTTAATTTGTATGTGCTAGGTAGATTTAAAATTATTGTCTTTTATATATGAGCCTGTCAAAGTAACTCTACTCTGTTTGATGGATAGAATAAGCAGAATCCAAGAGAAGTAGTCACCATATTCATTGTGAATGTAGAAAATGCAACAATGCAGCATTGTAACCCACACTGTCGCGGCCCGTTGAGATGATTATGCGTCATTGGACCTCCGATGATTCGATCTCGCTCTCACCAACGGAACACGACATCAACGTGGATCTCTAAATTTCAATTTTTTTGGATAGTCTATTTCATAAATTGCTATATAAAAATATGCTACAAGCACAGTAATACAAATGCGAATAAAACTAATACAACCCGTCAATTTCCAGTGTCTCCACAAATACCAGTGAAAGTGTCAACTTGTTATTAGTAAATAATAGAATTGATGTCTACAAGCACACTTAATGTAGAATGGTGAGACCAATTAAAATTCAAAGACAAAACCCAAACTTATCTCACAGATTGTCAGTCATAAATCAACTTGATGTTATCTGACAGCTTTTGAAATGGGCCCATAATAGTTGGGCCCAGACGTCTTGGGCTTACTTAGAATAATTAATGCGAAACGTACCTCACACCGAGCCTACCTTGTCCTTACGATTAATTGGGGTATGTTTAACCTTGCCTTGGTATAACTCAAAACCTTCTAGGGATGTCTTGATATATCCTAAATAGCTTCAATTTTAACTGTGCTCTAGTTGTTTCCAGTAAATACGTGCTCAGTCTTCAGTTTTAAGTTTTTATTTGATCATTGGTTATGCTATGGTATTTTTTAATTCTGGCCAGTAAACGTAATTGAAATAAAATAATTATAACTTTTGTTGTACCCAAAAAAAAATTGATTGTATGTAGTCAATGTCGATTTTAGCTTTTTATTTTTCTTAAACATATTTTACACTATAATGTAGTGTTATTTCTGTATCTTGTTTTGTCGAGATATGAGTACCTGTTCTGATTTGATTAAATAAAATACCTCAACATACATACAACTTTTCGTAAATATAATAAAATTTCCGTATTATTACTTTTTGTCATATTTTTATTTTATTAAAAATATATAAATTGACATGTAAAAAAAAACGCGAAAATAATAACATTATTTATTAAATATTTTATTTGAAAAAAAAAACATACATCAATATAAATAACCTTCCATTTTCAAATTTAAAATTCTAATAGAAGAAATGGAACACACTCAAAGTGCACCTTTTGAATTACCAAACATGTCGTGTTAGGTTTTAGGATCAAGTCTTACAAACACCGTCATCCAAATGAAAGTACCTCTTAACCCGTTAATACTAAAAGCATACTAATTTACCAAACATACCATCGTCAAACACAGATGTCCCGTCTGTGTCATATCTCATAATCGCCTTCCGACCCGTTTGGATGACAGTTTAAGAGGCTTTGCAAAGGATTACCCTTCATTTAATATTTTTTTCCTCACAGGTGCTTTCGACAGTATTTTTCACCTGTCAAGTCACTTCAGTAACTTTTCTTATTAATTTTGCAAAGAGTGGTTTAAGATGATAGATGGGTGAGCGCGTTATGTTAGCACGGCTTTTTGAAATTTGATTTATCAATGTGTTTCTCTTTGTGTAAAAGTGAAGATGAGAAAATATGATATCAAACAATATTTAAGGCGTTCACTGACATACATTTGCATATAGTTACCGTGGGAGAGCCACGCTTCGGAATGCATGGGTCGACTCGATCGGAGTGATACCACGGCTTCACCGAAAACCGATGTGAAACGGCGCCTGCGTTGTGTTTCACCGAGTGAGTGAGGATACTAGAGAGACTATCCCAACCCCTTCACATCCCTCTCCCCATCCCCCAAAGACAGACATTGTTGGAGACATCGGTGTTGCCGTTGTGTGTTGTGTGGGTGTCAATGGGCGGCGGTAATTGCTTACCATCAGGCCATATGACTGCTCGTTTGCTCCCTACTCATACATAATAATAACTACATAATAATAACGTACTGTTCAAATACTTATTTAAAAAATACCGGTATGATATCGCACAGAAAATTGAAATTAAGCTAGGTCATTCAATGAAATGTTGAATGTCGACAAAGTAATGTCCTTTTACGTTACGAGTGGCTATCCACGGAGTGACTCCTCTGGTCGTTTCCTCTCCACTCCACATTAATATAATATACAAATAAATACCCACACCAAATATGTAGGACATTATCGATGCATACAAATATTGAGTAGAAATCAAAGTTCAAAAGCGAACCCGGACGTGGCAGTTGTACTACTAATGTACTCTTTAATAATATCTGACATACTCAAGCAAGAACCTTTTACTTGGTAAGGTTTCCTTTTGTCAGTAATAAAAATGTTTGCTATGAAATATTAAAAATATTTTGCGTTAGCTTCGTGAAATATGCGACAGGATTTTCGAGGAGTTATGCGTATTGGTGACATTTGTGATGTTTGTGTCGCTAAATTCATTCTGCATTATTAAATCAACCGATAACAAAAGTTAGAAATAGGTCAAATCTTATATACTACTGATTTGTTGAATTATTTTGTTTAGGGATAATAATGTCGTTGTTTAGTACAAAAATCGATATTGAACTTCTAAACCACTTTTAGGTATTATGGATTAGGCGTTTCAAAACTAGTGTAATTCAAATAACTATTAAAATAATCTTAATTAACTTTGTAAAACAAAACTATTTTCAAAGTGAAAATGCATAGTATCATCTCAGTTTTTTTCATATTTGGACTTGCCAAAGTGGTCCTACTCAACCTGATGGAAAACATGAGCATAATCCAACCCTTTGGGTACGGACCTTAAAAAAAACTAAAAACAAGCTTACTAAAGTCGGTTAAAAACTGTTAAACAAACACACAGGTTAAACTAATTAATAAAAGCATGTTAAAATATCGCAGTCGAGGTGCATGTTATCTATGTTTCAGTATGTACTTGTGTAAGCTTAGTCAAGTAAAAATAAAACTATCTGAATTTAATACTTATTTATTTAAACTTAAACAGCCATGGAACATTATCTATCGCTTAACAAAACAGGTGATATAGAAATATTATGCGGTAGGTGCAAAAATAGAATATTGGTAGTATTACTTAGTAGTGTGGCAACCTCCACTTACAACATAGCATACTAGAGCGCCATCTACCGAAGTTACACTGAACTACGGAGTAACGTACCATACGAAGAAACTGACAATCCTGAATTGCGCAATAGAAGTTCTCGCGCCGATTATCATAAGTACAACATCCCAACATCAACTGCTGGGCAGGCGCCCGCCAGACATGATCACCTCGCCTGGTCGGAGGATCCTCCCTCTGTGTTGGTGGTGTTGGTGGAACATGACACCCGTTCCCCCAGAGTAGATAAAAAAGAACATACACTATTGTCGTAAATAGTTCGTAATTGAAATATTATCCAAAGGTTTTATTTATGTAAATATGTAAACCTTTGGATAACTTCGATCCCTCCAACAAAATAATCATCGAATTTAAATTTATTAAACCTCATAAGTGAAAATTCTGTGAAAGTTAGTCTGTAATAACAAATTATACACCTAACTTTTTCTAAATAATTAATCAATATTTACTTTGTCTATTATAAAATCATAATGAGCTTAAACTAAACTTAGTCGCAGAAGGACTATTAAGCCATTTATCCAAAACAAAGGAAACTACTCAATCAACCAAATGCTATAATTCCTAATCGATATATATAATTCACAAGTCAAAGTAAACTAATATATCGATTCTGACGCCAACTTCCTTAGAAACCACAAACGTAAATACATTTATCGACTGAGCAAACAAATTGAATGAGATTTGCATGGGACTAAGTGTGCTGTGAGATAAGATAGCAAGGGGGGCCAATAGGTAATATTGGTTATTTGTTATAGCAAACTTAGAGGTATTACAACATCTTGGGATTTTTTTTATCGTCTATTGCTCACTACTGTTACCCAACATTTGGCCGCTTTTATATCCATTTATCAATTGGTATTAAGACAGTAAAAAGTGCATTTGCTCTAATCCTGCGTTTAAACTATATCTATGTGAATTAAGATTGTGTATTGCATCTTATCTATTAAGCCGATATAGCTTGACCAAGTAATACACATACGTCTTACTATTGTATCTATGAAAAGACTTTAAAAGGTATATAGTTTTGCGGAATAGGGGGCAAACAAGTAGATGTATCGCCTAATGGTAAAGGATTACAGCCGCCCATGGGGATCCGCAAAACTTTGGGGTATGGAGAGAGGGATGAGGTAAGGGTTGGGCTATGAGCCTCCGGCATCCTGACTCACTCGGTGAAACATAGCGCAGGCGCTGTAATACACCAGTTTTTTGAGAGGCCGTGGTATCGCTCCGGTCGTGCCGGCCCATGTATGCCTAAGAATGGCTCTCCTACGTAGCTCCCATGTACCAATACAGATGTTTATTACTTATTTAAATAAAATTTTGCATTAAACCAGTATGCTTATTTTAAAGTTTCATTAATACTTACTGAAATATAAAAAAGGTAATATGCGAAAATTACGTACTCAATAGTATTTACGTTTAATATATCTTTTTTCTTATAAATATTTCGGACATCTGGCATACCACGCTATCTAGACTCAAACCAAGCACAGCTTGTACTATGAAAGTTAAAATTACAGATAGAATACTTATATACTTTTATAAAATACATACATATTCATAGAAAACACCCAAACTCCGACATGAATATTTGCACATCATACAAACGTTTGGTCCATGAATCGACCTCGAGACCTTATATTTTATAAATGCTCTGACCATAGTCAGCAGGAAAATTTAGGGTAATTCACGTCATAGTAGGATTATACATATTTTGACGTGTCATACATTTTTCTGTTTATTTCAAAAATACAAATGACATTAAACGCATTTTGTAAAATATTTTGCAAATCCTGCTAAAACCTCTCAGAGTCAACATCGTTTAAATCCTGCGTGTATGCTGAATACAGTAACTGACAAGGTATTACTCCACCGGATGAAAAAAACAATTCAATTTCAAACGCAGAGTTAAAAAGTAGATCAGATAGGTGAATTGTAGCAGCCAATTCTGTTATGTCACACAAAATGGACGCGAGCGAATTGCATATTTAAATACATACTACAGAGAACAAATTTTGTAACAAACAACTACTGTAAATATTCTGTTCTGGATATGTAAATATTTGAAAATCTGGAAATAAGAGGACGATATTTTGTATGTCAGGATAAATAGTAGCAAGTTTTGTTTTAGACAACAGGAATTTATAATAAGGAGTGGGAGGACAACCTCCCTGCTACTTAAATCAGGGAAAAAAGTTTTAGGTCTCTTTTGTATTCATGTTCACTCGGAGAAAATCAATGAATAAATCTATTATTGTTTTCTGTCAAGTCATAGTAATACTGCAGCCGACCGGATCAATACGGCATGTCATTACTGTCTCACTTACTAGCAGTTGTTTAGATCATATTTTCAGGTTAAATCAGAATGTCAAATGAAAGTTTTTGGAACTTTTAAAATGTACACGGTAGTCTGTGGCTATCGACTAATTATTATCTAATGAAAGCTTGAACACTGTCAATTTTGTTTTTTGCACTAGTAATATATCATGTATCGCAGGGGACTTTATAAACATACATGAAATAGACATAAAGCACAACCCAACCATTTGTGGATTACACATAACACTTGGAGAAGTAGGAGGCAGCGTGGCGACCGCTTACAGTACCATTTTCAATACAATAAGCTGCCCCATTTGAAAACGATTTTATTACATCTGAAAAGAACTAACCGGGCACTCTTGAAATACCTTTTAAAAATAGTTGGTTACCTCTTCCATGGTTATCCCTTATTGATCTTGCTAGACACAAGAATGCGTCTTAAAAGTGAACATAATGCACAGACACATCGCTAAAAATTCCCAGGGCTCCATGTTAACAACAGACCGAAGTCGATGTGTACACAAATGGGAGTTAAGCTACATACAACTTAAGCTTATCAGTGTTACATATGTTTGACAAGGAGCACAAGATTAGCATGAAAACCAATTGAATTCAGTTTGACATAAGGACCGTTATAATCTAGAATAGATTACGTGGATACATGAATTCATATGCAATTTCTTTCTGGTTTTTTTCCATAGGAATTAATTTTGGAAGCGCGTAACTAAAGTCAGTAAGGCAACTTTTTGAAAGTGGCTGAAAAGATATTTGATTTTAAATGATTTCTCCATAGATACCCGTATGCAACTGTGTAGCAAGATGTCATCGACAGTATAGAATTGTTTTAGAGCCGGACATTAATGACGTTCTGATAAAGTATCATCAAATAATAGTCTAGCCTATTTAAAGAGAATGAAAAAACAAAAAAATGATGCAAAACTAAAAAATAACAGCTCACTGCTACAAGCAAGAGTTGGTTGTGATAAGATTACTTAAAGATGTTACAGTAAAATTAGGTCTCTAGGCCGAGCCCGAGCTGACTTATACTAATAGGGTTTACCTTTAAATTGTGAAACTCTATTACCGTGGCGCGAATGTTGAATTTGATCGTGTCATAGGGCAATATCTAATTTACAACCTATTACTAAACGATCTAATTTTGTTACTTATAGTTTTGAACATTAAAGTATTTTATCTTTCAGTCTTTTACGTTTTTACCGTTACCGGACCTCGTACCTAAAACTTTGCTGTTCAGTTTAGAAGGGCCTGGCCAAGAGAGTCTGAAACCCCTTTGTCCCCTTAGCCTTATTCACAAAAATAAACACACAATTAAACCTGTAAGGCTCCGGTAAACTCAGCGGGAGTGGAGCGGGAGCGGAGCGGGAGCGGAGCGGGCAGCGGCATGTTGAAATGTATAGAGATAATATGTGAGTGTTCACGAACATAGCGGAGCGGTGCGCATCAATGTAGCGGAGTTAGATAGGGATGGAATAAAATAGTAGGTAATCACCTGTGTGTGTACCATAGTAATCACAGTTACATGCACATGTATACGTTAATGATTTTAAATTTTGTCAATGTTGTAATTTTTTGAAGTTTATTCAATTATAAATATTATATTTATTTGTTGCTATTAAAAATATCATCTTTATTAGCTACATGTAATTTTGTTTGCTTGGTTGATGTTATTTTCATGTCATTGTGCTTTCTGTGATCTTCTACAAGCAAATGGGTATAGCAACTTAATTGTCAAATATAGTAAATTATTATATAATAATAAATAAATAATAAATATTTCGGACATCTACCACACAACGCCATCTAGTCCCAAACTAAGCAGAGCTTGTGTTATGGGTACTAGACAACTGATATGAATACTTGTATACTTTTTTTTGTAAATACATACATATTATACATAGAAAACACCCAAACTCCGAAACAAATATTTGTAGATTACACAAACACTTGGTCCGACCCAGGATTTGAACCCGAGACCTCAAGCACGGCAGTCGCATTTACTACCACTGGGCCACCGAGGCAGTTGTATTGGAAATTACGACTTATCAAGATTTTTCTAAGGTGTACGATTATAAAAAAATATGCATAATACCTACTTACGATGCTATTATATAAGTAGGTAATTTATGTGGAAGTGAGGAAAGGAGTGAGAATGTTAAAGGGTTATGTTAATGAGGAATTCATTGCATTATGACCAAAATCTAAGTAGCTTGGCAGTAAAACTCATGGGCTGGTGTGTCTTGTCTGTTTTATATGTATATTTCATGGATTAGGGAGGTAAAAGAGCCAATGGGTCCCCTAACTATAAGTGACTACATTTTTTCATAGACCAGCAACTTAAGTTTAATATCTCACAAATTTCTTCTTTTTTTTCTTCAAATATATCGAACGGACCGGCTTGACTGAGGCGGTAAGGGTAGAACCCATCTTCTGTGAGTACTCGGTACTTATAAGACCGACTTATATTAGCGGAATTCGTGTCGTCTTTCGTTGTTGGGTGCAAGGCCGGAGGCCCAATGATGCAGAATCATCACAATAGTGTAGTCACCAATAGTCCGCTTCTTGGATTCTATTCATGCTTTCCATCAGGCAGAGTAGTCATTTTGGCAGGATCAGCAGCCAGTGTCGTTAACCAGTATACTAACACGGCCGCTAATTTATATTTTCTATCCTGATTCTTAAGTTTTTTATATTATTGTTTACCAAAGTGTAATGAAGAAATGAATAGCCCATCACGGTAAATGGAATAACAAGGAAGGGAAAGGCTATATATGTTTTCAAAACAAAGTCCCAAAAGCGAAAGTCATTTGAAATTTACTAAGGTTTATTTTTGAAGGCCTCCGTCTAAAGAAAACACATCAAAATAAATCCCTCTCAGCATAACAAACTTTCAGTCGCGTCTGTCAAGAATATAAATTTTGGGCGGCTCGGTATAAAAGATAAGTTTTCATTGAATTTACACACGATATTGTTAGGTTTTGTTGTTACTTTAAGATTGACTTCTTCAGAAAATGGCTTAAAGTACTTGTATGTTGTTGCTAAACTTCTAGTAAATTTTACGAACTGAATATTCTACAGATCATCGTAGTAACTTCGTTGTTTCGAATGTTTCTTATTTCATTTCATGCTTGCTTATTTTAAATGTTTTCTGCACTTCTTCGCTACATAAATTTCATTTTATTTTCAATTTCTTAAAAAGTTTTTAAGTATTAATTTATAAAAACTAACAATATGGATTTTTTTACGTTTATTGAACGCCTAAGAAATAAAAGAATGTACTCTTATTTTGCCTCGCACACAACCTGCAACCTGATTTTTTTCTTTAATTCGAATAATTTTTTATGTGTTATTGTTGTATTGGTATTAACGCTTCAAGATATACCTTTCAAAGACAGAAAAAAGTATTTCTCGTTTCAAAAATAAAGAAAGGTAACGGAGGATGCTGAATTTATTGTCAAAATTTGTTCTAACCGGGAAAGCTGCGGGCTTAAGCATGAAAATATTCTAAAATAAAATACTCATGTTAATGTACAGCATCTAAAACAATAGAGTTACTAGTAGAAAAAATAAAAGCTCGTGTTATCGATACTAAAATGCTTAAAATATCTCTTCATCGCTATGATGGATTGCCTACCTCGTACATATATTTTTTACATTACCTAGAATTTTGAATAGAATTTTAAATATGAATAATTGATTACTTTTTTGTCATTTGCGGATTTGTTAACCTACATATCATGTAGGTTAACAAATCCACATCATTCAATCGTAATCAAAATACCTTAAATTTATCTAAACCAAAGTTTAATTTATTTGAAATTTAAAAAATATTTTTAGAGATCCCCTGAAGTGAAGACCTCCTCCAGAGAGAGCCCTGTTTTCACTACTTCTAGCTAATTTGGTCTAGTTATATGTGAGCTTTCGTCTTCCCAACGAGTGAGTGATCTTCCGCGTTTGCGTTTCCTGAGCAGTCGTTCCCAGTAGGTCAGTTTTTAACCCATCTATTGTTTTGCGGTCTTGCAACACGGCCTATCTATTTCCATTTAAGTTTTTGTACGTGTATAAGGGCGTTAATAACTTTGGATGATGATCTCATTTTTGAGTGGCGAACTCTAGGTATGCTGCTTTTTTATGTTTAACATACTGCGCTACATGGCCCTCTGATGTGAAATGTTTTTGTCAATTTTCTTAAATGTCTATGTTTGACATGCGTATGTTTAGCAAGAGAGTAGATTGGAGTCCATCGCCTTTTTCTTAAGTTCTACTGAGAGATCGCTTTTAAAAACTTCTTTAAGGTTCCAGTATTTGTTCCATGCTTGCTTAACTCTGCGATCAACCTCTAATATATTCCTATTCTTATTAAA
The DNA here is from genome assembly GCA_916048165.1 of Spilarctia lutea. Classification (NCBI taxonomy): domain Eukaryota; kingdom Metazoa; phylum Arthropoda; class Insecta; order Lepidoptera; family Erebidae; genus Spilarctia; species Spilarctia lutea. The sequence goes on along the minus strand of OU696471.1, from coordinate 2,280,998 downwards.
TGAGATTTATTTTCCTAGATATGTATATATAGTCCGTTACATATTCGAATGGTTCCTTGTTAACGGTATAGGGCTTTGTGTGCTGTTGGACATAATTTTGGGTTTTGACCAGTTTATTTCGAGGTCTACCTGTTTGGTTGATGAGTGGAGCGACGTAATCATGTAGCGTAGTTGGCTAGAACTTTCATACACTATTGCTATGTATAAAATCAAGAGCGTTTTAATTTTGCCTTTCGTCTTTTGTGCAGAGATTATATTTGTTTATACCCGACTACGACGAAGCCCAAACGAAAATAAATAATCTTTTTTTAAATAAGATTGATCCCGCCCACACGCCCACCATTGTATCTCCTGTACACCAGGATCACCAGCAGTGTCCCACACCGAACACACCGAGTCTGTTTGTCTTGAAACCCGCAACGAAATTAATCAGAAGAAAACTGGAGGAGTTGAAAATATAATAAGTCCACTTCCCTCCTTAGCAAAGTGAGAGACAAAATGAAGTCAAAATAGGCAGACACCTTCATGGTAGGAAGTACTGTGCAATGTGTTTTGAAAGTTAGGGTGCATATAAAACATATTACTGTTTCCTTCGGGCATCTGACAAAAAGCCATCTATATCCAAACTAAGCAAAGCTTGTACTATGGGTACTAGACAACTAATATGTATTCATACCTCCTTTTTTTATAAATACATACATGCATTCAAGATCTCACACAGCAGCACTACAGTCGCTACGCTACAACTAAGACACCGAATAATGTTAAAAATGGTATGGTTTGTTTGAAATATTTACTTAAAGTATAAAAAACTAAATTTAGCGATGTTCGAGAAGCAAGCGAGAAGAAAAACAGATATAATCAATGGACTAAGCATTTGCTAAAATATTTAAAATGCACAGCCATAAATGGCTGTGTTTCAATTTCATGAAGGAATCCTACTACTATTATAAAGGCGAAAGTTTGTAAGTATGGATGTATGTATGTATGGATGTTTGTTACTCTTTCACGTAAAAACTACTGAATGGATTTGAATGAAACTTTACCACAATATAGCTTATACATCAGAATAACACATAGGCTACTATTTATAAAGATATAGCTTCGCCTCGCGGCGTTGCCCGCAGTTATCATCGTACCGCGGGTAGCACCGCGGGGTTCAGCTAGTTTTTAATAAATAAATATTCAATATCAAACAACCTACCAACACTGTTGGCTAAAATATTAATTTTATTATAAAACACGAAACATTTACATGATTCTGTGCCAGTTTTGCTCATAATTTTATGCAGTGTACCATTTGTTATGAAAATAGGATGTTTAAGTTAACAAAAAAAAACACGACTTTAATTTTGAAATGGTGCTCGCTTAAAATGACTGTCAATTTATCTGTGTCTTTGGTGCGATGTGAGGTGTAAAGTCTCCCCTGAAGTAGAGAGCACATAGATTCTATCTTGCGTAAAAAAGTACCTGATTATGACCACGATATATGATGATTACCTTCACATACATTTAGGTGATAAGTTTATTAAAGGATCTTTTCTGTTGCATCTGCCAGTGAAACTCACATTATTGTTCCGCAGCATTAAGTTGAATATTAACACTTAACTTCCATTCAAACCAACTAATTTAAGTTGGCAGAGGCTCAAATGTAAAAGCTACTTTCAGCAAGTGTCTTTTTAATAAAAATAAATTGCGTACCTCAATTAGATTTGTAGATATGGGATTAAAAAGAAAGAAATGTAGAAGAATAAATTGCGGTTGAGTATAATTTGAAAAGGGTGACAAGTTTTTGGAAGGTTGATTACCAATGTATAATATCTTTTTTATTTTACAACTATATATGTTTATCATAGGTAGGTAGATAACAACTGACTATCCACGCTCAACGGGCAACGCCCTTTGATTCAAGATACATAAGTATATTGCTGTTCTATGATTGTTTCTTAAAGAGGGAGGTGAAAGGATGTTTGAGCCACGACAACCTCACTCACTAGCTGAAAAGCAAGACAACAAATGCTTTACACCTGTGTCCTGTTGGTCGACACTTCCACTGAAATAATAAACAGATCGATAGGATAAAATTGGTCTAATAGATATAGAATATCACAAAATCGTTCTATTTGATCAGCCGATAAAGGTTCAATGAGTCTCATCTGTGTATACTTTTACTAAGAGGCGGATGTCGGATTTATAGCACACACATAGTTTTCCTTAATGTTCGAACATTTCTTTAGGGATTTGTGTTATTATTTGTAATAGTCTACTCGGTTATATCCCTCAAAGCATATCACAAGGATTACCTCTTTATAATATTAGTAAAGAAATCGTAATAGAATTAGTTTGGTGAATTTAATCACTATACTGTAAATATTATTTACCCCATACTGTACTGATAATGAGCAAATATAATTCTGTTGTCTAAAGGCCTATATCAAAAGACAGCATCAGAGATACAAAGAAATGGGTCAACAGCATATTTTGGTTAATGCGCCCGACGGGACCACATCGCAAATTGCCGTCGATCTCGCCTTCCGTCCTGGAGGGATTCACTTTTGATTGCCAACAGAACCCTAATTACCGCTTTCTTGTTTTTCCTTGCTTCTTATTGCGTGCCATTTTTTCTGTCACTTTGTATCGTTGTTAACGTTATAGGGTTTTGTTTTATTAAAAAAATGTTATCATTTTTTCGCTCAGTAAGTTACGGCCTGTTGTTCTGATTGTTATTCAACCTGTATTTGACTGCTTATACTGATATTGTAAGTTCAATTTCTACTGCAAGTATATTTAATGAGTATGATAAATAAAATTTAAAGCATCGATTACTTTTTATTATAACAACTTAGACTAACAGGCTACTGAGAATCTTTTGAACACTTACAATTATTTTGTGTTTATTATGAGGTTTGCATCCTCCCATTCACATAAATTATCATGAGATCCTACGCTGTTAACAATAAATAAACTCACCTAAACATACTCAACATAATATACTAAACAAATAAGCTCTCAAGGTCAAGTTTAATTTTTCTTTTCAGTTTTTTATGCATCAATGTTTCTCTTTTGTAGATCGTTGTTGCAGGGGGTAACTCGATGATCCTAAATCAGTCACCAGCCTCGCACGTTAGGTACATGACTGAAGTGGCATTTTGTAAGCTAGCGTAAAAAGTCCTGTAAAAGAGAAGAGTAATCTTGATAACGTCATACCACCTGAGACGGACTCGGAAATGCTAACAGCAGCTAATGGCAATCAATGGAGAACAGTTTCCGAAAGGAAAAGACAGCGTGAAAGCCCTGAAATAAACAAGGCACTAAAACAAAAGAAAATCGACACCTACTGGCTAAGCCAACCCATACCAACCTCGAATAGATTTTCTGAATTAAGTGATAACACTCAAAAAGCAGAGGCCAATGACAACGTTGAAAAACCTTCTAAAGCTCCACCCTTATATGTTGATCGGGTCAACAATATCCAACCACTCCTAAAAATGCTTGATGAGGTAGCAGCAGATCATTATGAAATAAAAGTCCTTCGTAATGACCAAGTTAGAATACAACCCAAGTCTACTGAATCATATACAAAAATAGTTAAAAGCCTGCAAGAAAAAAACACAGAATTCTATACGTACAAACCTAAGCAAGAACGCTGTTTTAAAGTAGTACTCAAAAATCTGCACCCTTCTACAGATATAGAAGAAATAAAAGCTGAACTAGAAATGCAAGGACATAACGTTACTAACATTTGGAATGTTAAACAAAGAATTACCAAAAAACCATTACCGATGCACTTCATAGAAGTAGAATCCACTAATAACAATAAAGAAATCTACAACATCAAAAGTCTTATGCACTGCAAAGTTCTCTTCGAACCACCAAGACCTAAACGGGACATTCCACAATGTGGCAACTGTCAGCAATATGGACACACAAGAAAATATTGCTTTCGGAAGCCCAAATGTATAAAATGCGCTGGAGATCACGCATCATCAAAATGCGAACGTAAAGAAAGATCGGACTCAGTAAAATGTATACTTTGTGATGGCAACCACCCTGCAAACTATAAGGGCTGTGCAATTTACAAGGAGCTCCAGAAAATTAAATATCCCACTCAACCAGAAAAGCGTCGACCGACAACACGCCCCGTGTACCATCCAAGACATGCAGAAGAAGCAAGCAAGCAAGACCAACCATCATATAAGGAAATATTAATGACTAATAATTCATTACACCCACCCTTACCTGCGAACAAACAGAGCCCAAATAAATCAACTGAAGTCCAAACAAACAATAGTGATATGAAAGTGATCATGAATACCATGTCACAACTAATGCAACAATTAATCACAATGACAAATCTCCTAATGGAAATCATGACCAAACTAACAAATATTGTTCATTAAAAATAGCCATTTGGAATGCCAATGGGCTCTCACAACATGTCTTAGAAGTAGAGACATTCTTAAAAATAAACAAAATTGACATCCTATTAATATCTGAAACACACTTTACAAATAGGAGCTACCTCAGAATCGATAATTATAAATTCTATCACACCATGCACCCAGACGGTACAGCCCACGGAGGATCAGCGATTCTCATTAAGTGTAATATCAAACATCATGAGACTGAACCATTTAGAACTCCTAAAATACAAGCCACGAGTGTTGTTGTTGAGGACTTGCGGGGTCACCTGACCGTCACAGCGCTGTATTCTCCCCCAAAATATGCGATCAAAAAAGAAGAATACATAAACTTCTTCAAAACCCTAGGACCAAGGTTTATAGCAGGAGGAGACTATAACTCCAAAAACACCAAATGGGGCTCTCGTCTAACAACCCCCAAAGGACGCCAATTACAGTCAGCCATAGATGACTTACATTTGAATGTAATATCGAGCGGAGAACCAACTTACTGGCCTACTGATCCAAAAAAGGTTCCGGACTTGGTGGACTTCAGTGTGGTTAAGGGAGTTCCTACTAATTGTTTCGAGTGTGCTTCCTTACAAGATCTCTCATCAGATCATAATGTTGTCCTGCTGAGGGTTTATCAGAAATTTACATCTGTTAAACCTGTGGCAAGGTTGCACGGGTACAGGACCAATTGGGATATGTTCCGCTCCATAATAGAATCGAACATTAACATCAATTTATCTCTTAAAACAGAAAGGGACATCATGGCAGCTGTTGAACACTTCAATGAAAGCGTCCAAAATGCTGCTTGGGATAGCACTCCAGCTACTGAGAAACATACTGAACCAGAATGCTCGAAGTCTATCAGTGAACTTGTAGCAGAAAAGCGACAGGCTCGTAGATTGTGGCAAATCACTAGATACAAAAGAGATAAAACACGGCTGAACTACCTAACAGCTAAGCTCAAGAACCTAATTCGAACAGAAAGAAACGAAAATACGCAGAACTATCTATGGAATCTGGATGCCACGGTTGCTAGTGACTATTCCCTCTGGAAAGTAACACGGAGACTTAAAAGACCCACTGCTTCCAATCCACCAATACGCAGGCAGGACGGATCCTGGGCGAAAAGTGACTCAGAAAAAAGTGAAGCTTTTGCCTCTCATCTGGCTAAAGTTTTTCTGCCTAACCCATCGAAAAATAATAGTGAGGAGCTCACTAACTTCCTTGATCAACCTTACCAACTTGACCTACCAATCAAAAAGATCGAGAAGTGCGAAGTCATGGAAACAATTAAAAACCTAAAACAGAAAAAGGCCCCGGGATACGATTTAATTACTGCAAAGATACTCCACGAATTACCAGAGATAGCAATACACTTTTTGACGCACCTATTCAATTGTATACTGATCAGAGGCATCTTCCCACCACAATGGAAGATAGCCGAAATTAAAATGATTCTTAAACCTGGTAAAGCGCCTGAAGATACATCGTCCTACAGACCGATCAGCTTACTGCCTCTGTTGTCAAAAATTATGGAAATACTTTTCTTAAAGCGACTTAACACTGTTATAGTAGAAAATAAAATCATACCTGACCACCAATTTGGTTTTAGAAAGAAACATGGCACTATTGAGCAGGTTCATAGACTCGTGGAAGAAATACACAAGGCCTTCGAGAACAGGAAATACTGCTGTGCAGCATTTCTCGACATATCCCAGGCCTTTGATAGAGTTTGGCACAAAGGTTTATTGTACAAAATAAAAAAACAACTCCCAGTAAACTATTACATTTTCCTAAAATCCTATCTTACTGACAGATTTTTTTGTGTTAAGCAAGGAGAAGAAATGACTAAATTGCATAGAATCCATGCAGGAGTACCACAGGGGAGTGTGCTGGGTCCGATTCTTTACTTGGTCTTCACTGCAGACTTACCGACTACAGATGGCGTCGTCATTGGTACTTTTGCTGACGATACGGCGGCTTTGACGGCCCATGACGAACCAACACAAGCAAGTAACATGCTACAGCGCTCTCTGAACAATATCACGGTATGGTTAAATACCTGGCGGATAAAAGCAAACGAGACTAAGTCAGTACAGGTGACTTTTACGACCCGATGGGAAACATGCCCCCCTGTCAATCTTAATGGAATACCTATACCTCAAGCAAATGAAGCCAGATACCTTGGGCTTTATCTCGATCGCCGTCTCACCTGGCGGAAACACATTTTCACCAAGCGAAAGGCTCTGGGTATACAATTGAGAAAAATGTACTGGCTGATTGGGAAAAAATCACAGTTGTCGATGGAGAACAAACTCCTATTATACAAGTGCATACTTAAGCCAATCTGGACTTACGGAGTCCAACTTTGGGGCACAGCTGCTAACTCGAACCTAGAAATACTCCAGAGGTTTCAGTCCAAAATGCTGAGAATAATCACAGACGCTCCATGGTTTATAACAAACCAGCAATTGCACCACGACCTTAAAATCAGAACAGTCCAAGAAGAAATAAAGCACTCGATGAAATCCTACAGGAACAGACTAGCTAACCATCCAAACATACTGACTGTGCACTTGATGAATAATAGTTCGACATTCAGGAGGCTAAAAAGAAAGTCCCCTAGAGACTTATAGGGATTATTAAACATAAAGGGCGTCTGTCGCTGGACTGACTAGCCTGCAAGACTATATGCATAAATTCTTAACCCTATGCTAAATGTTCGTACGAAACAGATTGCATGATGAAAAAAAAAAAAAAAAAAAAAAAAAAAAAAAAAAAAAAAAAAAAAAAAAAAAAATTTCACAATCTATGAAACTTATAAATAATGTGGTTTTCAATTGATAAAATTGTTTATTGCGTTAGTATGGATATACTTTTTCCTAGATAGCGAGAGAAAATAGCATGCGGGTCACCAGATGGTAATAGACTATCGTCACCCATGCGCAACTTAAGTATCACATAAATGTACCGCCCTTTGATTCCTTATCTGATCAGAAATGGGATGTTTGAATACCGATGACCACACACTTACTCAGTGAAAGCAATGATGATGATAAAATCGTGAACAGTGACAGAAAAAAGGAAAGAAGAAGTATTTATTTTAACGACATTGCAACACAACAGATTATTAAATGAAATGGTACATAATACAGTATTGAAACATTACTTTAAGCACAGTTAAGTATTTAACATAACAGTAATCAATGTTGTAACAATTTATATATATCTCTATAGAATTCACTACACATATACTGATGCAAAGTTGCGTCGCAGTGCACATTAAAAACAGATGCTGCTCAGCCTATTACTGCATCATTGACGATACAGCGCTGATTTTCAGCAACACCCAATGATAAAAAAACCTTTGACAATGTTGTTTTACATAAAGTTTGTAGTATATTTCTTACGTTAACTATTAAAATGTAACGTTATTTATTCGTAATCAAATTTACAGATGTACCTTCTTGGAAAAAAAACAAAAATAAAAAAAAATATTATTCTATTAGACAACAAAATTTGATAAAGTATTTTAAAGTAGTCTTAGAGTGGATGTCTCACAAAAGTCTTAAGAAAATAAAATGAAACTTCTATAGTTTGAGATTTTATCATGAAACCTCTTTGAAAAACTCCCAAACATCACTAGAACGTCCTTTCTCGTATCTAATTCAATTTTTGACACTTTTTCTCAGTTTGCCTTAGACATTTATTCTGATGTTGTTGAGAATGCTTTATATATTTTTCTTTATTATTTCAGTAAAATTAGATTAGTTTTAGTACTTTTTGTACGTTCTGTCACTATAAAGTATTATTCTTGTATCTTATTATGATTGAATCCATTGAATACTTTTATTACTTTTTCATCTCTTAATAGTTTATTTTTTATAAATAGCTGAAATTATTTAATAGGCTATAGTACCATCTATATCTCGACGTTTCAAACGAGTTATACCGATCATGGTGTTTAATTTTTTTTTAATCATACTAGAATTAAGAATTGATATAAAACGCACAGTGGTTCAATTATAAGTTTTTGTTTATCATTAATGTCGATTAGAAACAATGAAATACAAAATACAATTAAATTAAGATTGACCTCCTTATTTTATTGTGTCACTAAATATATTTTCAAGGTAGTAGTAGAGTTACGCTGATTCCAGCACGAACGAGCCACCCAAGAAGACCAACCTAAAATGACAGCATTTGCTGTTTTGCTGGTGAGTGAGAGGACGGAGGCTCGATGATGCAGAAGCATGGCAATAGGCCCTCATAGTGTGGGTCCCTATGCTGCATTATTGCTTATTGCATTGACTGTATTCGCAATGAGTACTGTAACCCTTACTCTTAGATTCTGCTCATGTACTCTTATTTTATCAGGCAGAGATTTATCTGTTTTTTCAGCTCATCCAAAACATTTCTTTCATATTAAATCAAATAATTTCGGACATTGTGTCTTTCCACTTTAAAGCAGATAGCTTTTTCTTGAAACTAGAATCCCTTTGTTACAATAAAATACCACACCATAACAGTTACAAAAGTGTGAATGTAACCATTCCACTTTCAAACGTGCACTACAGAATGGCCACTGTTTTGTTTGATCGCCCTTTTAGCATACAAATGTTAGCATACCCTTGAGATCCGATTGTCTTTCGATTCCAAGTTAGATTTCACTAGAAAAAGAAAATGCGTGAATAGTGAAGCCCTTTGCCGAGGTTACGATGTGCAGATAAGACACAGATGCTTGGAACCTTTTAAGATATTGATTCCTTCTGTTTTATAGTACCCTTGTGACTTGGTGCCACTGTTCAATCTTTGACATGACATCCGAATGAATGTGTAGGGAACTGAAATAAATCGAGGTAAGATGCCTGCTACAATATAAACGTAAAGTATGTTAATGCTTTGCTATTACAAGGTTTTTATAATTTTAAAATCAATAAAAAAAAAATTATTATGATGCGATATCCAAAATAATTTAACAAATAAAGTATTTTTAGTTTCTATCATCTTTATAAGAATCCAAATATTTTTCTATTCGTATAGGTCATACATAAATAGATTCATCGCTTGCTTTTTTGAAGATATTTTATTCTCCATTTTTTCGTTACTTTATTCGCTTTAATTTAAATCTTTAAATAATTAAGTAATCGTTAATTAAGTATGAAATGAAATCGATATCACTGTTTTTTCGCTTATATCTTTCAAACTATTTAAGAGATTTCAATTTAATTTTCAACAATAGATAAAATGATTAAAAAATAAGCTTTATATTAGCAATACATACATATCATAGTAGAGAAGTTCCGGGATTTTGGTCTTCTGTGTGAAGCTGGGTCGTGCCGTCTGGGTGGCTAGTGTAATTATTATTTTTTTTTACCTTTTTTTATTTTAGAAATCAAATGAATAAGAGTTGTGTTTGATATTACTATACTTATATAAATAACTACACTGGCATATAATTAGTGTTAGGTGTTAGCATCTGTTTTTGATCTAAGCAAAAAGCCAGTGTTTCAGAAATAATATTATTTTATTTTATGCCTTTTAGCTACAAAATTGATCGTGAATTCTATATATGTAGCTTTAATACATTTCTTATGTACACGTCATTATTTCTAGGCCTGTTTTGAATCACGTGATGGATCCTGTCACCATTAGACGCAGGGAGCGCTGAATCACAAGACAGACAGACGCTTTACTTTTGTATTAAGCCTCAATTAGTCAAACCAAAGGCTTCACTTAGCTTAAGTCAAACAGTTAAAAAAATATTTTTATGTTCATTATTAACTTGTTAAAAAAAAAGTTTGAAGACTATGTAAATATCAACCGTCAAAATCATCTTTTTGTTTTTCATGACGAAGTTGGTTGTAAATAAATTAAACAAAAAATACTTATTTAAGAACAAGCTTGTATTGATATGCATTTAAAGTATTCCTTAAAAACTTTTACTATTAATTTATAACGTCATTGCACAATTTACAAAATTTAACAGCTTGTCGCGATATTTTAGTATTTTTTTTTATGGAATTGGAGGCAAACGAGCCGACATATCGCCTGATAGTAAGCGATTACCGCCGCCCATGGACACCCGCAACACCAGAGGCGTCACAAATGCATTGCCTGCCTTTGGGGGAATGGGAAGAGGGATGGGGAAAGGGTTGGGGTGTGACCTCCGGTATCCTCACTCACTCGGTGAAACACACCGCAGGCGCTATTTCACACTGGAACTTACTTAGGTTAAAAATTTTAAACTGATAATGTTTAAATCAAATAACTTAATGTATACTATGTTTAAGTTTTTTGTATATGATAATAATAATCGTCAAAAAAAATTCTAATAAAGAATAGTTACGAAATCAGTTCATAAGTTTAGTGTTATATGATCGAGTGGGTGAATCTGTGTGAAAGACTGGTATCTGCACTAGAAGAACCAGTATGACAGATCACCGCCCTATTGTTGTATTTGTTCCTTTGTTATGTCGTTAGATGTAAGGTCAGACCCGGCCACTTTACACTGAACTATGAAACTACAAGTGCGTGATGGTACATCACTTAACAAACTGTCAGCGGGTCGAACCAACTCAGTTGATTGTCGCGTCTTGAGTGAATGGCACGTGTTATTATACGTTCTGTTGATACTAATACATTTGATCTTGAGATCGTTGAGAGAGTTCACTTATCTACATTAAAGAAGAAATCATCTAAATAATAAAAATAGCTAAAAATAATTCGTTTCACACTTCTAAAACATATTAAAAGTAAAGAAATGTAACTAACTTTAAGAGGTAAGAATAACGTGATTGACATAAAAACGTATTTTTATTAACGCTGAACAATTTGATTTACACTGTATTGTTTCAGAAAAAGAGATGATTTTACTTCATGTAACTGACTTACGTATAATAGTGATTAAATAAATAATCGAAAATCGAAGAATTCAGTTATTTTTGTACAGCAGAATGACATTATCTTATTTTAATGTAAAGATATTAACAAGAAAAAAAATCAACGGGTTGCACTCCGGGAGTGGAAGTGAAAACTTGAATATTAACGTTGTGCATTTTTGATATTTTGGAATGGTTAGAGAATAATTTTGTACGAATTGCTTTCATTATCAGTATAAAAGTTCTATTATTTATGTGGTGGAATACAATATTCATTTATTGGGCTATCGTACACAAACATGACAATTTATATTACATACACACATTCGCGCAAGCGCCCTGCGCCGCCTGTCCTGTCACGTGACCTGACGCGAGTTTATACGTCCTCTCTCCATCCGTCTTACGAATTTTCGATCAGGTCACGTGACCTGACGCGAGTTTATACATTTTTACCCATTCCAAAAAAGGACACAGCGCCGCTAAAGAAGTTTTCACTTCAAAAATAGCTTATGTTACCCACGCCATCATTACAAATGTGTTGACACCTGGTTTATTAAAATTGGTTCAGTAGTTTAAGCGCTATGGTTGGAAGTACATAGATTGCCAAATCTTTTTCGCTCAGTCGTATAAGGGAAAAAATACCACATTCAAAATATACTGCCTCATGGTTTTATTTTTCTTATTAACTTAATAACCCAATTACTTTTAATGAAACTTTTATTTTGTAACTTTTTTCACCGTCTCTTCTTAACACATCCCATTAAATTTTAATTCCACGTTTCGCTCAATGGCTTGTAGCGCTATTTTCCTTGCGACACCAATCTAAGTGTTGGCGATGAATAATTTTTCCATTTTCTTCGCTCTCTTTTGTATTTCCTTTTTTTTAAAGTGTCGGTGGTTCTGTTCATCTTGATTCTTCTTTGTGAGATAATTTTAAACACGGAATTAAGTAATGAATTTTTTTTTTTGGTTGAAATAAGTTTGCTAATTGAGCTTTAGAATATGATGCTTGCTTTATTAAATACGATGAGATCAAAATTAGGTACAGCTAACTAAGAGTTTTAAGACTGATTAGATAGAATTAAACTAAAAAGCTTCTTGGGAAAGTAGAAAATACAAATTATTATGAAAAATTTTCTTTTTTAGACAAAGCTCCTTTTTATAAATATAACGATGTTTAATAATATTAAGATTAATGAAATATTTAAGTTTAAAAGCTTATATACTCTCTACTTAAGTCTAACATCTAATTATCAAAACGTGTTCTGGTTGACTTATTGGTAATATAAGTAATTCTACCACTGCAAGCAATATATTTTCCCATGCAATAACTATTGTAGTACATACTAAGACCTATTGAAGTGGCAATTTCAATGATTTTATCTGTCCGTAGTGTGGCTTGAACAGTTATAATTAGATTGTTATAGATAGAGAGTAATACTCACATGTCCTACATTTTTAAAATGTTATTGCATCAGTTACAAGTTTATGTTAATAATATGGAACATACGTTAGCTGTGTTTAACTTGGTACATCGGAAACATAGTGATTTAACTTATAAACTTAGATTAAATAAGCCCAATCGTTATATTTCAAATTGACACGAGTAGAAATAATTTAACGTCTAGATTTTCATGAAATTGAAAGTATAAACAAATTATCTTTGAATCCTCATAATCATAAATGTATGTTTATTAGCAACTTCCCTGACAATAAAATACACTAGATTCTGTTAAGAATGCCTAAAAATATTGTACACCAAAGTTTTTACATACATTTCTCCATGATTATATAAATTTATGCCTGTGTTTCTAAGAATTAATATTTAGCGGAACATATTTGTCATATTATCACCAATATGATAATAAGCTTATTATATGTCTTAGACAATACCCAGGATTGCTGTTATGGCGAACCTTGGGTAGGGGGATAGGGCTATGTCCAGTAATGACTTTAGCTGAAATAATGATGCAGTCTCTATCTACCTCTAGGTGATCAGGGCGTAAGTGTTTATACGATATTTAAATATCCATGTATCATCACCATGGTCTATGGCTCAAGTAAATTGGTTAAATCACACGGTGCATAATATATGTGACTCTATTGTGAGAGACTCGGTCATAGCCTTGGAAGAAAGGAATATTACACACAATTTGTTGATAGTAGTAAAAATTACTAACATAGACAGAATATTAGGTCCTATTTTATCAATGAAGAATTAATAATAATAAATACTTATTATTTCCCATCACCTCGTCTTACATGTGCTCCTAAATCTAATTTCACTTATGGTAGGTATTTACTATCGCCTGGATACAGATCTGACCAGACAGACAGACAATCCCCAATACTCTAGGCTTCTCGTGAACTCAAGGGATTTTTATACTAAAATTGTGAAAACAAAACCCAACATGTTATTATCTAAAGTAACCTCACTATTGTGATTGTACATATTAGAACAAAATCTTTCCCGAATATTATTTAATTTTGGGGATGCCGGACTAAAATTGGGGATGTTCAATTAGTTTTATCTCCAACAGGGGTATCCGGTGATTTTCCCGACATTGGCAGCGGACGGATGTAGTCGTATCTCCGGACGTGTGTGTTGAGTACGTGTTAGTGAAAGGGTTATTTACTTTTAGTAAGCTAATGATACCAATTTTCATACAGTTCAATACTTACAATATAAAAACTCACAAAAATAACTTTCATAGATTGTTGATTTTTTAAAGTACAATAAATATTTATTTTATATCAACATTCTAAAATCTTTAGTACCGTAATATATGTAATTATACTATTACTAATTAATAGGTCATTTCTAATAATAATACGCGGTAAGCGATTATTAGTCAAAACATCAAACGATGAAATGTAATACCTATTAATCGCGTTAATTCTTGCTCATTAGTTACAATTAATCAACTGCCTCGATGTCGCAGTGCTACTGTCTGCGAATGCTGTGTTTGAGGTCTCGTGTTCGCTTTCCGGGTCAGGCTAAATGTTTGTATGATCTGCAAATATATATTTTGGAGTTTGGGTGTTTCCTAGCAGTCGCATACGCTACCACTTAGCCACCGAGGCGGTTGATTAATTGTAAATGTATTTAGAAAAATATATATGTATTATTAGAGACACGTCCCTGCATCCCTACTTTACTAACGGACTGTGCAACGCCATCTATAAATACCCGGTACTTTGCAGGATGCGTCCTCTTTAGCTTTTCGGGCAGCGCGCGGTAAGGTCGGGTCTTGAAAGCGTGTCTTGATACTCGTAGGTCGCACCACGTGTGTCCGCCATATTTAGTCAGTCATTGTATTTCGTGATAATATTTCTTTTACCGCTTCACGGTCCATTATTGTGTATTTGTGAATTGTCTGTTATCCTTCTTTCGAATATAAAACCGTTTGTTATTAACTGTTAAGTTTTTGATTGTAATTAGAACATTATAGAATTGAGGTTAGACCACCTCCCATGTGTTTATCTTTTAGTTAATCTTAACTCTCCTGGTTTACCTAATATCAGAAGTGGAATATTCTGATTACCTAATATCAGAAGTGGAATATTCTGATTACCTAATATCAGAATTGAGATATCTTCTGTTTTACCTAATAGTATTTACATCAGTTGTCTAGTACCCGCACTACAAGCTTTATTTAATTTGGGTCTAGATGGCGTGTGTTTCATGTCTGAAATATAAATATATATGATAAAATAATATATATATATATATATATATTCAATATATTTATATATATATAAATATATTGAAACGCCTAATGGTTACATTTATTTATTTACTAGCAGACCCACGCAACCTCGTTTGCGTCTTATATTGCCGTGACCTTGACCGTGATTTTAGTGCCTTATAGTGGCGTGAAAATTTTAGCCTTCCTCGATAAATGGACTATCCAACACCGGAAGAATTTTTCAAATCGGACCAGTGGTTCCTGAGATTAGCCGGAACAAACATACAGACAGACAGACAGACAAAAATTTTAAAAATATATATTTTGGTATGTGTACCGTATATACATTCATATGCATGTAGTAGAAAGCGGTTATTTTAATATTACAAACAGACACTCCAATTTTATTTATTTGTATAGATTAATATTTATTGCACATGTTGTACAAAGGCGGACTTAATGCCTTGAGGCATTCTCTCCCAATCGATCTTCAGGTGATGTAGAAATAAGACCTGATAGGTGCAAAGAGCATTCAATCAACGAAACCATAAATGTACAATAGTGTAACAGCTAAAAGAGATACATTAAACCACGGAGTAATTACTAATCTTGTATGAATAGTTCTCACACCGATGAGAATTACCTAAATACAATTTAGATGGGCGCGGTCCGGTAGGAATCGTGATCCCCTCATCTGATTTGGTCCGTCCTCTCTTTGTATTGGTGTGACTTTATACAAGTTTATCTTTATCTTCCTAGTCTTTATTATTCTTAATATTTTTGACTTGACTATAAGTTCTACCTGTTTCTTTATTTGCGTTAATACTTAAAAAAGTATTTACGTAGTTTTAAACAGAAAAATATTTCTAACCGTGAGAAAACTGTGTATTTGTAGAAAGACCAATTCAGATTCCATACCTGAAATTATTGTATTTTTTTTATCATTAGTATATAAATATATTCTGAAATAGCTTATGAAATATTGCAGACTATGAAGCCATATAATGCTACTAACTATTTTCATGTTTAGTTAATTTATATTGATTAAGTAATTTAATTAATTTTCTGCCACGCACAGCAAAACTGTGGAATGAGCTGTCGCCTGCAGTGTTTCCGTACTAATTCGACCTTCAAACCTTCAAGAAAAGAGCGTACTCCTTCCTAAAAGGCCTGCAACGCACTTGTGACGCCTCTGGTGTTGCGGGTGTTCATGGGCGGCGGTAATCGCTTACCATCAGGAGATACGTCTGCTCGTTTGACCCCTATAGAATAAAAAAAAAAAGTTTTTACGGATATTTGGCGTTCCTTAAATGCATATATTTATGCTTTATATAGTAGGTATCAAATGCCTTTCATAGTCCGCAGTATTTGCTAAGCTATTTCAGTGTTACAAAAAGCTATAAATTACATTGAGTTAAACAGTTTCAGTTACTGGTCGTGCTTAAAAGCTTACATGGAACAACTAGTTGTTTTCCAGAAATAAATCTTTGAATAAAACAATGTCCCTCTAGACTAGCTTTGTGTCCGTTAATTGTGTGTTTTTAAGTCCCTGCGACACGGAAATAACTATCTTTTGGTAGTTCAATGTTCTTTGTAAACACTGAACTCTCAATTAATAGTGTCATTTTGGTCGTATTTATTTAAAACGGGACACTACATAATGTACTTATTTTTTTAAACTTTATGCACTTTTATACATAGGCGGGCTTTATGGTCGTCATGAAATGGTGCCAAAATATCTGCTAGAAACCCGGAAAAATACACTTGCTTATCTTTCTTGTAGGGTAAAAATACAGTTAATTCGACACGGAAAAATGATTTTCAGGCAAATTAAAATACAGGCGAATTAAAATTATTGATGATTTGATTTTTTTGGTTATCATTTTTCTTCTTCGAAAATGAACACAGTTTTGGTTGTCTTATTATCAGAGAGTCGGTCTGTGTATGGTACATTTAAGAACATAAGGGTAATTCAACAAACTAAAGGATTTTCAATATATTTTACAGTGACTGCTGTAGTATTTATATTATTATAGATTATTAGTAATAGTTGGTGCGCAAATGTGGCAACCCAAAAGAAGTGTCATTTTTAATTTCCTTTTTCCCGTGTCACTATAGAGAATACAGGTGTTATATTTCTGGGGCAATAAATGCTTTGTAATCACTGATGGTGTTTTAGTTAATTACCCATCAGTGTGGATATAACAACTACTATTTTTGTTGTCTAGAATTAATAATGCACTAGTTTTTACCTGTGGCTTCACCTACGTGTATGTCGGTTATCGCGACTACTATGTCTTTCACCAGGGTCTTTACCGAAATTGATTTAAATCAGTTCAGCGGTTTAACCATGAAAGCGTAACAGACAGAGTTATTTTTGAATTTATAATTAGTCTGATTATAGATAAATTTAAAAGTATTACTATTAACTTGTTGTGGGACGTGTTTTTAATAAATTACTTAAGGTGCTAGGTTTAGTAATCAAAACAAATTATATACATACAATACTATGTAATTATTTTTAGGACTGGTAAAAAAATACATTTGAAGAGTACTACAATAACAATTCTATAATAACTGTGTATAAATGTTCCAAATAAAATTCACGGTGGCCATTGGTATTCAAGTAACTGTAAAGTTTTCATTTAGACTTATTCCTAGTCATACTAGTGGAGAATTTCCAAGTGATTTCAACCGAACATACACAATTCAAAGCCACGGCAATGCACTCGAAACCTATTGCGTACCAAGATTCATTCAATCATTGAACATACCAAGCGTTCTATTGTGCAATGCAAATTGCCGTTATAGCTTTGGGAAAATAAAATTATTTAACTTGTAATATAAATTTCCTGACAGGGAAAATAGTTCTATGTGTGTAAACCGGTGTGAAATAGCGCTTGCGCTGTGTTTCACCGAGTGAGTGAGGATACCGGAGGCCCATACCCCAACCCTTCCCTCATTCCCCCTCCTCATCCCCCTAAAGTCGGCAACGCACTTGTGACGCCTCTGGTATTGCGGGTGTCCATGGGCGGTGGTAATCGTTTACCATCAGGCGATGCGCCTGCTCGTTTGCCACTTATACAAAAAAAATATATATATATATTAATATATTTTCTATGTCTGTTAAATAAGTACCTACCTATATTGCTCAACTTTGTACGGAAAGAACTTTGAAATAATTTCTTATCTGTCATACTATCATGGCCTAGACAGTGTGGCAACTTCTACATACAGCGCAACAGCGACATACTATAACGCCATCTACCGCAGATAACCTGAACTACGCAGCAACGTACAACACGAATAAACTACCAATCCTGAATCGCGCAGTAGAAGTTCACGCGCCGATTATCATATATACAACATCCCAACATCAACTGTTGGGCAGTGGCCCGCCAGGCATGATCACCTCGCCTGGTCGGAGGATCCTCCCTTTGTGTTGGAGGGATATAGCACTCGTTCCCCCACAACAAGATCAAAATTATTATTTTTATATAAAGTGCTTTTATTTCATTATTTCATTGCCATCACCATCGTTTGTATATCGCCGTTAAGCACACTCATCTGCCTTTGAATAGAAATAATTCACTTACCAATATACTCGTATATCTATAAACATCATAGTGATACGAATCATAAAGTGAATAAAATCTGACACAAGTGAGCGTAAAATACACATTAGGATATACACCAACATATATATGATGATGAATATCAATAGAGTGTAGTGTGGGTCTACGATGTTGTGAGAAATTTCACTTCGACTCTCAGTCCGGTCACGGTTACAATCAAAACCCAAGAATAATATAAATTTAAAGTGATTTTCATGATTATAGTAATATCACTAATCATCTTTTTTTTTTTTTTTTTTTTTTTTATACATGAGCTACCAAAATGACTCTGCCCTGCCTGATGGAAAGCACCAGCAGAATCCAAGAGTGGTGGTCACCATCCTCAATGCAAACAAGGACAGTGCAGCATGGTGACCAGAACTATGGCGGCCTAGTGAGATGCTTTTTCACGCCCCTCTTAAAGGACCCGGGATCATAGTGGGACGGAAACACGTGCGCTGGTAGTGAGTTCCAGGTCTTAACCGCTCGGCACAGGAAGGAAGAGCCAAATCGATGAGTGCGAGAGTGTATGTCTTCCACTCTGAAGCGGTGACTTCTGAGGCCAGCACGAGTTGTCCTGTAGAGGAAGGGAGAAGGGGGGACCAGTTGGAACAGCTCTTCAGAACACTCTCCATGGTAAAGGCGATAGAGGACTGCCATAGAGGCGATATCTCTACGCAACTGCAGAGGCTCAAGGGACTCGGTGGCCTGGGGACTGCCGACAATGCGAATGGCTCGCCGCTGCAACCGGTCGAGAGCGTCGAACAGATACTGCGCGGCTCCATCGCAAAGATGAGAACAGTACTCCACGCAGGAGCGAACCTGGGTCTTGTAAAGCAGACACAGATGCCCGGGCGAGAAGAACCGTCTCACCTTATTAAGGATTCCTAACTTCCGCGAGGCCGCCTTAGTGACACTCTCAACGTACTCGCGCGGGTTGAGGTCGCAGCAGATGTCCATGCCCAGGACACCGAGCCTGCCTCGTAATGGTAGTTGAGTGTTCTGAAAAGTCGGAAGGGGAAGGAATGGAGACTTTTTGGCAGAGAACGCGCACACCTGTGTTTTCTTGGCGCTAAACTCGACCAGATTCTCGCAGCCCCATTGTGAAATGCGGCTTAGAACATGGTCGAGCTGAGCGACAAGCTCCTGTCGATTTTTCTCTACATCTACCGGTTTTGCCGCAGGGCGCCCAATATATCGTCCATGAACTGTGCTGTCGTCTGCATAGCAATGAATGTTGCCAAGGTCTAACATGTCATTGATATGCAGAAGAAACAGCGTGGGCGACAGGACGGAACCCTGTGGTACTCCTGCGTTAATCGACTGAACGTCGGAGGCCGCGCCGTCACAAAGTACTCTGATGCGACGTTGGTGCAGGAATCCGGCAACCCAGTTGCAGAGTTTGGGGGGCAAGCCGAATGCCGGTAGCTTGGAGAGAAGCGAACGGTGCCAAACCCTATCAAAGGCCTTGGCCATGTCCAGGCTAATAGCCAAAGATTCCCCGTGCCTGTCAATAGCCTCACCCCAAAGGTGTGTGACATACGCTAGAAGATCACCCGTGGATCGGTTCGGCCTGAAACCATATTGACGATCATTAAGTAGGGTGTGATCCTCCAGGTAGTGGACCAGTTGCTTGTTTATGATCCGTTCGAATACTTTGCAGATAATGGAGGTGACAGCTATTGGGCGGTAGTTGGCCGGGTTGGAGCGGTCGCCTTTTTTGGGAATGGGTTGAACATTCGCCTCTCTCCAGGCCTCCGGAACAGTTCCCGAGGAATATGACAGGCGATACAGGCGCGTCAAAACCGGAGACAACTCTGGTGCACAGTTCTTAAGAACCACCGCCGGGATACCGTCGGGTCCACTGGCTTTCCGAACGTCGAGTGACCGAAGTTCCGCACGGACATCACTCAGCCGGATGCGAATATCCCGCATTGTTGCATCGCAGGCGGGAATGGTAGGCGGGTGCATGCCGCGGTCATCGACTCGGGAGTTAGCCGCAAAGAGATCGACAAGCAGTTTCGCTTTCTCCTGCGGCTGATGGGCAAGTGATCCGTCGGGATATTTAAGCGGTGGTAGCGTGGGCTGGCAGAAGTTGGACTGCACGGCTTTAGCCAATCGCCAGAACTTTCGGCTACCCGTAGGGTATGCGACGAGTTCGTGGCCAAGCCGCGCAATGCGCTGGGCATCCGCTGTGATGTAAGCCTTCTTGCATTCCCTAGTGGCTTTGTTGAACGCTGCTTTTAGTCGATCCACGTCGGGGTGGCCGTGAGCGCGGGCCCTGGTCCATGCGCGGTAGGCTGATTGCTTTTGGGCAACAGCATGGGCGCATTCGCGATTGAACCAGCGACGGGTTGTTGCGCCGGCGACCTCACTGTAGGGAATGTAGTATTCCATTCCGACAGTGATCTCGCCGGCCACAGCAACCGCACATTGCGACAGATCACTGTATTTAAAGCAGCGTTGTGCCCACGGGATAGATGCGAAGTAGTCCCGCATTCCATCCCAGTCTGCAGACGAGTAGTGCCATAACCGTCTTTTTGCTGCCACTGCTCGTGGGAGGGCAACAAGAGGCACAGTGGTGGACACCAGGCAGTGATCGGAGGATCCCAGAGGGGCGAGCACCGATACACTGTACTGCTCTGGGTGACTCGTCAGCAGAAGGTCCAGCAAGGAAGGCGCTTGACTCAGTATGTCTGGTATCCTGGTGGGCTGGAGTACCAACTGGGTGAGGTCATGCGTGAGAGCGAATGCGTGGACAGTCCGACCCGCGTGGTCAGTTCTGGAAGATCCCAACCAGGACTCATGGTGGGCGTTAAAGTCTCCCAGAAACACCAGTTCAGCGGTCGGGAACTGTTCCTGCGCTTTATCCACTGCCTGACTGAGATGTTCGAAAAGTTTAGTTGTCTCGTAGTCTCCAGAATGGGATCGGTATAGGCACACGTAGATTCGGCTCATGGAGCCGGTATCCACGTGTAGCCAAATAGTGGAGAAGGATGGGTCTTCAAGGCAACGTAATCGGCGACAACAAACATCCGCCCTGACGAAAAGACACACTCCAGCCTTAGCGAGGAAGCGCTCCTCAAGCACGTAGCCGGGGTAGAGAAGATATGTCGTGTCGGCAGGGCGGCGTATTTGTGTCTCCGTTAAGAAAAGCATGGCCGGCCGAGCCGTCTCAAGATGTTGGTGGACGGCATTGAGGTTTGCATGGAGTCCACGGATGTTAGTAAACTCCACCTCAAAAAGCGGGTTGGTGGGTGAATGGGGTGCCGCTGTTGAACGTTTATATCTTTTCTTTGCTGCCATGATTAAAATAGAGGGGGGGAAGTGGGAGCGTAAAAGGCGCGACAGTCATCGCGGCAGTGTAATACCGAGGCTCGGAATGCTGTATCGCCATACAATAGTGAGGCCTGACGGTGACCGAACCGTCGGACGGAAGGGCCCCCGTACCCTCCCGGAAGTGGTCGCCTGGTCCCACCGTCCGGTCACCAACCGGCACGACGAGCCACTCCGTGGATTATGCGCGACCTGACGGGGCAGCCTCCCAGGGTGGTTAGCCTTGGTTGGGCCCCTCTCTATGCCGCGGGCGGCCAGCGGCACCACCGTTTCTACGGGTCTCCCTGGCCGACGGTTCGATCCACATCACCCTCAACATAACTCTACGAACATTCACTGCTCGCACACTACTACGATAACTGTCACCCCTGCATCATTGGGCTCCGGTCTCGCACTCACCAGCGAAATACGACAGCTCTAAAACTGTCATTTTAGGCTGGTCTTCTGTGCGAGGGTAGTACCGCCCCGGTCGAGCCCGCCCATTCATGCTGAAATCAGCATAGCTCTACTACCTAGCCTACCTACTACTACCCTTAAAATTCTGTTCATAATAATAGATATGTTTAGTGATTGTTTTTGTTATTCACCTGCTAAATTTAAAATTTGTGCGCTCTACTACTACCATCCCAATTATTGGCACTTACCATAACATTCGTACAAAGATTGTCTGCAAGAAATTGTAATGAGCGATAAGACCGCTAATTGTCACGTTTATATATTGCAACTTTTTTTTCTATCTGTTCTATGTGTACAACAAAGCCAAATAAATAAATGTATAAAAAACTAATGATGACGTTGGTAAAGCAAACGTAAGAACTTGGAGAAAATCAAATCAGCCAGCTTCCCTTTCGCGCAGCGCAAAACATGTTATACTGTTAGTCTTTTTTCTTGCCACCAAATCAAAAGCATTTACCGTTTCCCAGATCAGTAGAAATTTCATTTATCTATTCCTGGGTAAAGGAATATTGATTTGAGCACCTCAAGCAGTACCGGGAATTCGTTTATGCTGTTAAAGGTAAAATTCCTGGTAGAAAAATCTTTGCCTCTAAAACAGATTAAACTTTTCCTAAACCACTAAAATAGATGGGTACTAAAACGACTCAAAGAGGTTTATAACACCTACGTAAACCATGAAGTTTTAACATAAGTGTTTGTCGTACTTATATGAGAGCAAATGGTTTTATTACACAACTTATTTCTAATTGTATACGTGATAATCCCAATAACCCAAAGCTACAATTTTGCGCAGTAATGACAGAAATAATAATTATAAGTCCCAATACTGGCTCCAATCCAATATAAAACATTGGCATTCAACCAAAGTTTGCTTCAATTAATATATTTCGAATTGGGTTCGATGCTTAATCATTAATAATGGAACTTTTAAGGTTCAATTGTGATTGGAAAGTTGATCAAATGTGTTCAGAATACGATTGAGTTAATTCAGAAAGCATACTTACCTAATGTAGCGTGAATAAAATAAATATTAAAATATTAGATTATGCAATAAACTATTGAAGTCGGTTGGTGTCGAAATCAATACGTCACTTGGTCAGTGTTCTGCCTTATCGGCTTAGGCATATTTCAAACATGCTTTATAGGAGTTCAAATTATACTACATATTTCTAATAGAAGTTCCCTTTTTTTTAGTGATGGCAAACTATTTAATTAAATGGCTGGCTATATCTTTTATGTTAAAAATTATAAGCCAAACTGCTTAAGGTTATCCTAGTAATATTTTATCAATTAACTACAGTTTTGGTGTGAAGAGTTACGAGGCAAAGCCTAATAACTGTAGTTGATGTTTGTGTAACTTCAATCTTAATAATCATTTTGTTTACATTATTATAACCAAGATAAATACAATTTCAAAATAAATTGTAAAAGAGTTAACTTGATTTAATTTTACTTAAACGAAGTAAAATTAAATATTTTTCATAGAAACTATCATTAACGTAACGATTGTGTGTAATTACTTTATCTTTTGATGTAATTTTTTTATTGTGGAAGAGCCTCGCTCCGGCGTGAATGGGCCGGCTCGACAGGAGTGATACTACGAAAATCGGTGTAAAACAGCGCCTGCGCTGTGATTCACCGAGTGACTGTGGATACCGGAGGCCCATACCCCAACCCCTTCCCCCATTTCCTTCCCCATCCCCCAAAGGCCGGCGACGCACTTGTGACGCCTCTGGTGTTGCGGGTGTCCATGGGTGGCGGTAATCACTTACCATTAGGCGATACGTCTGCTCGTTAGCCCCCTATTCCTAAAAAAAAATACTAGACAATTCTTATAAACAATGGTAACATAAAAAATAATTTTGTTCAGCTAAAACTACAACAAAGTTTTGAGGTTCAGACTGCCCAAGCAGTTTAAATGTTAGCAGACAAGGTATTGATATATTACTGCTTAGACAGATAGATACGTTGTAGTAGTTGAAATAAATGTTCCCGAAGTCCAATAACGGCTAGATTGACAGAAAGGAAACACAAATATTTGTTGGTGGCATTCCCTCCGATATCGGTATGTTCTATTTTTTCATTAGGCGCAAGTAAATCTTATATGTACGTAAGTCGGTAATTGTGTAATAATGAAATACTGAAATAGACAAAATAACTCATTATAATTATATTTTGTTGAAATAAATAATTTGTAGGTAACAAGTTTCATTTACTTTTGCTTTAATCATGATAATATGTTTATTAGTTATAATATTTGCACCGAGCCAATGAGCGCCACGTATGTGTCTAATCGCCGTTTAACTGATCGCCTTGAGCCTAATCAATATTTGAACTTTTTGTATTTCTGATGGACATGGTTAATCTATTGTCTATAGATGTCTCTTTAATATGCTTCCAATATTTTTAAATTCACTTGCATTATGTATTAAATTCCTTTGTTTCTGAAAACTAACTATTGAAGCTCGAAACCTGATAAAGATAACGATGGTGTTAACATTAAAATTTGCGCTAAGCTTGGTGACCTTTTTCAATGTTTTTGCTTGATACCATGAACTTACTAGTTGTTTATACTGAAGGTTTTATTGATCACTAAAAACCTTATCACTTTTAATATTTTTCTATATTTCTCCAATGTATTTTTTAATGTTATAAAATATACTAATCTTGAAAGTGAAATGTTTTAAATAATATCTACTAAACAAATCAACATATTCTTGGGACGTACCTTGTTAGCAGGTAACGGAATTTAATACAATAATTATATAAACTAATAAGGAGACCCTCAGGAGACCTTTCCAACACACTCGTCACTTAATTTCTGTTCTTTTGACATTTTCGGATCCTGTAATTTTGAAGAACACACGAATATAAGTCGTTTCAGTTTCACTTACGGTTGAAATTACTCTGATATTTGTAAAATAGAATTCTTTCCTCGTTACAAGAGGTCACGTGACAGGAATAATTTCTTTAAAATTTTATGGTACGTAACAAAGATGTACGATGTGCATTTCTATTTTTACCCGACTACGACAAAAGCCTCCTACTGATGCCGTCGGGTAGAAAAAGAAATATAAAAATACGTGTGGCACTCGGGGACTGCCGCGGTAAAGCTATTGCATAGCATTTTTTATCAACTTACGCAATTATAATTATTCATTTATTTTTTATTAATGCAGTATTTTTTTATATTAATTAATTCAAGTTACACTTTTTGAACGCGGTGATAGATAAGAAATCATTTCTTTTTCTTTTATATCATAAATGAGAAGTTAATATCGTTTAAAATATTTTTATTTTTATTGTCTTACAACATCAAAAATAAAATCCATAATATTTTCACCAATTCGATCTTCTCTATCAATCTCAATTTCTATACATTGTATACTTACGGGGTGCACATGCACATAAACACCTATATACTTTCTAACAAACAGCTGCTTACTTGCTGCTACTGCTTCATTGGCGCAGTGGTAGAGTATACGAATGTAAGTTATACTTGAGGCTTCGGAGTTTGGGTGTTTCCTAAATATAATTAGTCTGTTTTTTAGAAAATAAATACATAGTACTCTATTAGTTAATCTAGCTTTCATGGTACAAGCTGTGCTTAGTTTGAGATAGATGACACTGTATGTCTGATGTTCGAAGTACATATTAACTAGTTTATGTATAACATAACCGTATATAGATTTTTAGTTAGTTTCCTAAGTACTTTCCTGTAGTAAAATGAGGCGAAAAATCTAAACATAATTTGACATTTCACTTGTGTAACGCATTTCACATACTCAAATAACTTTATACGTTACTACGATAAATTGAGACAGGTATACTTTCATCCAAAAATAGTATGAGCATTTTACACCGAGAAAGTCGTTTATAATAGAAACTGACGCATGTCAGACATTAATTAGACGTCACACATTTCAAGAAGATGGCAATATTCAATATTCAATAATCTTTATTCATATAAAAGTTTGTTCACAAAATAATGTACATAATTTATGAACCAAAAATATCTCTGGTCCCCACACTAGGATTCCCTGTGTCGTGGGGTCCAGAATATTCTAGTACTATTTAAATAACAAATACTGGAACATCAAAAGACATACAAAAGCGTGTCGGTAAGAACCGTGGTGTAGGTCCGTAGTTTATTACTATTTGTTTTAAACGAATTTCAAATTTATTAATGCATTAATCAAAAAAACATTATGTTAATATGCTATATTAACTACACTTATTTTCTCTTAATTCGAATCGCAAGCTGGCATATGCAAGGAACTCCTTAAATATCTTTTCAAACACAACTTTTTAAAAGCTCATTTTACTAAGTTCTTGCTCGCATAACTCCTCCGACGCTATAAAAACCTTCATGTACATTCAAATAGTAAATTAAGCAGACTTTATTAAATAAAGAATCATAAATATTCAAACTCAAGGATCTGCATTACATAGTTTACTCGATGTAATTTTAAAACTAACAAAGGAAATTGCTTTTTTTTTTTTTATTATATATGGGGCAAACGAGCAGACGTATCGCCTGATGGTCAGCGATTACCGCCGCCCATGGACACCCGCAACACCAGAGGCGTCACAAATGCGTTGCCGGCCTTTTAGGAAGGAGTACGCTCTTTTCTTGAAGGTTTGAAATATCATGTGTATCCTTATTGTGTGCTTTTATTTACATAAAATACCAACAGTTACTTAAACTATTCGACTATTTTATTTAGTTTGTGGATATAGATATATAAACTAAATTTTATGACTAGATAACGCAACTTCAGATCAGATCAACAAACTATACTCATCCATTGCTAGACATAGACCCTTCCTTATTAAGAAGGTGAACGCTAATTAACACCTCCGTATTCTGGATTCATGCTGTCATTTTAGGTTGGTCTTCTATGAGATAGTAGTACCACCCCGGACAATCTGACTCGTTCGTGCTGAAATCAGCATGGTTCTATTTGTATTCTAAACTATTCTAATTTTTATGCATATTTGTCACAAATATCAACGTTTTCCCGTGATACTCCAAATTTAATTTGGTATCGGTACAAAAAAGATCCAATCAGCTGGCTGCATACCATGATTAAAAGAGATTATTTTGATAGATTTATTAATTTCATTTATAAAATCCAGTTTAACACCGTGTGATCCTCTTCCTTTTCCTTGCATTGTTATCCTAATTACTCGTCGTGACTCCCCAGTTGTGGGATGATCCTCTGACGGACAGTTACTCGCCACTTTAAGTTCTTCTCCTTGGCCGGATAAAGAGCAACGTGTAGATTGGTGTCCAAGGCTACTCAGATCTGGTCAGTTCACCTAATTGGACTATGTCCCCTTCGTCCCTTTTGCCGTCAACTTTTCCGGTGACCATGAATGCTCAAGGTTGTGCCCTTTTTTTCTTAGAAAAGTTAGGTACCGTTTAGTGTAACCCCGATGTAATGACCAATATATATTCCTGTTCACTTATATACAAAATTTATTCAAGAACAAGTTGAGCGTAGCATTACCATAATTATACATCGCACTACCCTAAGGATTTCCAAACAGTAGCATGAATACTCTTCATACTAAAATAAACATCCTAATGTAGTTACGTGACTTGAAAACCCTTTCATAAATAAATGGTTTTATGTTATCACTTTTGCCCAAAACGTCAATAAGTACAGATCCTTTACCTTTTGTGTTAAACAATTTATCGTTTTTTAATTATTATGATGACTTGATAGAAATTTCAACATTGCTGTATTATGTATGGTCTCCGAAGAATTTAATGTCTGACCACACCAATGACAGATTCCAATAGTAATAAGTATTACATATTTGGAGCGCATCCATCACTTAATTAATATCGCAAGCAAGCGGTAATAGCGATAATACTCAGAATACATTAAGATATAAATTGTATTCTGTGCACTGACGACTGATTGTACTTGGGTAATTTAACTCTATTAGCTTTTGTCGACTATTTAATGTCAATATACAATGAAGTCACTAAATGTAAGAAGAATATTAAAATATGTATGTATTTTATAAATTACATGGCAGCACGTACCAGATAATACCTCTGTATTAGAAATGGTATTTTCGTAAATCGACGGCGAAAAACCTTGATTTTCATCAGATACATTGCTATAACCTCCCTCGACCCTTTCAACGGACACATTTTGTATCTAAAAGGAGACAATCGGAGTAAAGGATACATATCGAACATTTTCCTCTCCTTGGACAATCGTATTGTAAACAAAAGCAGCATTGTAATAGTCTGTTTTTAGAGAATAGATTCGTTGGGTCGTTATGTCCCGTCCATTGGTAAGGGTAAATGGTTAAGAAGGATTTTCCTCGATTTCTTTTTTTGCGTCGATGTATATACTAGTATTAACTTTGAATTATTACATCCTGCTTACGAACGGATTTTTGCGGAGCAAACGGGAAATGACCGGTCGTTTTCCATGATAAACATGTTTGAATTTTTTCCACGTACATTAAAGGTGTTGTTTGGGATTCTTTTTTATATATTATGCTGATAAAAGAAAGGCTATAATAATTATTTAACCTTTTTGTTTATGTTAGGACATTTTTATGAATTTAATGTATTGATAGACTACAATGTAATAATGAAACGAATACAAATAAATAGTATTGAACTTTTTTGTTATGCTTTTCGGATGAAAGCAGACAATTTTTTTTATTACATGGTTTTATTTAAGTAGTTATTATATAAAAATGCTACTGTTATGGATCAGAATTTATACAGAGCCAAATTTCCTAAAGCCCTATGAGTTTAGGAAATTTGGCTCTGTAATTTTAATATTAACAGATACTTTTAATACAGACATATTTAATCGTTCGAATTTGACATCTTTTGTATTACGCTACGACCTTTTATGCTGTTAATAGAACCGCCTGTAAAATCTCTCAATTTAATAAATTTATTCCGAAAACTGGTGAGCTGAAAATATCGAAAGTTATTGCTGGCATAAAGTGTCAGCTAGTTTAAATTTAAATTACAGTTTGCATTTTAAGCCTACAAAACATATGAAAACCTTTTTTGAAGTGGCTTATATTAAAATTAATTATGTAAATATTTTCTAGGTATAATTGTACATGTTATTATTCCTATCATGTGTACTTATTTTTCTCATCATCATTTTTATCATGTTCTTTTTCCTTTGTTTCAGAAACAACTCAGACGTCTGGAGAATAAAAATCAGTTGATTGTGAATTATAATCAAGTAATACGATAACATGACGAAATATGCTAAACAAATGCTGTAGCGCAAAGACTAAATACTGCGATTCGAGCATGTTACACCATGCACAAACATGTGGACATAGTAAAAACCCAGCTCAACATATTGTGTTCTTCAATATATACTTTACGATTGTTGTGACATGTCTTTCTATAAATACAGTGAACTCTAATACTGCAAATATGAACAGAAACGTTAATACAAAAAGTGTAAAATATCTAGGATCTAAACAAAGTGATGCACCCGACACTAATTATGAAGATCATGACACGTCACACGCAGATGTCAATTTCGATACGAACCCTTACTACAATAGTGAAAGTTTCCTCCATTTAAACACTAAATTTTACAATAATGAAAATAACGCTTATAGTAACTACGAAGACTACAAAAAGTACTATCTTGATCCTTCTAATCCAATCCCTAAATCTAGTGTTAAGTTTAAGATAAGTAGTAGAATAGTGCAGACTAAGTATGGAAAATTACAGGGAATAGTTTTGTCTATGGACGAGCACAAATATTTGAGTCCACTTGAGGTTTTCTTGGGCGTACCTTATGCGACACCACCAGTGGGATCCAATAGGTGAGAAATTTAGAGACTAGTTTTGGTGTTTCATTTTAATATCAAAATTGGAATCACTATGTATTATTCAAAAAATTTGCTGTATTCATAAAATTATTCCTTAAACTTTGTAGGTTTCGTGTTCTTGAACTGTCCCAATATTTTGTACATTTTTTCTTAGTACCCGTAGTGTTTTTTTAGATAAGGCCCATATTTTTGAAAGTACAGTAATACCCCGGACTTACGCGATAGGTGGGTCCGAGCGATTGCCGTGTAAGTCGAATTCGCGTAAGTCGGGGTTCAACTTTGCATATAAATATATATAAAGTATGTTTAATCGGGACCAGAGTTTCAAGAAAACAATAATTTAGAAGAAAAATGTTTAATAAAGAGTGAGATAATAAAACAATTTACATTGTTATAAAAGTAGTAGTAAAGTAACCTAAACCGAAGTTATTTTGATGTCGAAGGCTTCATAAATTCTAACAATGTTGCTTGACGAGTTAAGTTTTTCTTCTTCTCATGCAAAATTTCCTAGTTGCATACCAGTAATTTTTTTATTCCCCGTTTTGTAGTAGAAACTCGTTCTTCATTAGAATCTATTTTTCTAAAATTTGTAACCCCTTTTCAATTGAATTGAGTCCTTCTGTTAAGTTTGCAATTGTCATTTGATTTACCGATTCAACTGGGTCTAGCGAATCAGTTTGTTCAATCTCTTGCTCATGCTTACGCATTTCTATAACCTCATCAATTGTTAGCTCTTGATTGTGTGAATCTAGCAATTCTTGAACATCATCATGATCGACCTCTAAATTTAATTGTTGGGCGATATCGACCACTTCTTTTATTATGCTATCGATTTTTCGCAAACTGAACACTGAGAGGGCGGAGTGAGAGAGCCGATGCGCGCGGCAATCGAAATGAAAAACCGCGTATCTCCGAATTCGCGTAAAACGGGGTAGCGTAAGTCGGGGTATTACTGTATGTTATTTATGCAGAAAAGTTATATTATCCCAATACGACTCGATATAAAACATTATAATTAGTATCAAAAGATAGAACTGATTTTATTAACTGCCGAATAACTCACAATAAAGAGATTTCTGACAACTGGCATAAAGTTTGATATTAATAATATACATACTTTTTTTTGTATACAACCTTATCTTATCTATTACATTTCAAATGAAAATAAGTTTTTTAAAGTTTGAGGAGTACCTACTAGAATAATCGTTGACTACTATTACTCTTATTTTTTGCGGGACAAATAAAATCTTTTGGATTTCAGTTCACTAATGTATGTTTATATTAAGATTAATACACATAGATTTACTTTATGTTCTACTATTTACCACATTTTCCTCCAGATTTTTGACAAAGCAATTTCCAGTTCATATACTTACTCGATAACATTATATCTTAACATTATACGCCGAATGTTATACTTAAATACTTTGTAACATTTTTTTTTCGATTTTACTTTGTGTATACAGTAAAGATTTAAAAATAATTAAAATTAATTAACCGGTTTTCAAGAATTTTAGTAATAACTGCTATACAATCATAATGATCTTGTGCCAGTTTTATATAAAATATTTTTCTAAAATTTACATGGTTGACAGTATAGTAAGACTATTCAGCATTTTTAGGTTCAGCCCTACAAGAACTCCCTCCCCATGGGATGGCGTGCGCGTGTCCGATAGACCAGGTCCTGCTTGCCCGCAAAAACTACCAGACGTCGATGACGAAAGGACCATATTAGAAAAAATGCCTAAAGGCAGACTAGAATATTTGAAAAGACTGATTCCCTATCTTAAGAATCAAAGTGAAGATTGTCTATATTTAAACATATTTGCTCCATTGCAAAGTAAGTATGTTACCAAAATAAATAATTTTGTAGAAAATAAGAAAATGTTAGCATAGAATATTCTTAACTGCTAAGAGTAACTTAATTATTGTTCTTCAAATCTTTTATTTTATTATATCATTAGTTACTACACAAATATCAGCTCATAAAAAACAAAAAAGAATCAAAACATTTCTTGTTTTATATTTTCCTAAACAATGAAAGCAAAATTTATGTTACCATTAGTATTTTTATAACAAAATTATTTATATGATAATAAAAAGATACCTATCTTTTTTGTTTTAAGCAATATCATTTATTCGAGAAAATAACAAGCTCTGTAATTGATTGTACTAAGAACGAATTTGTATCTTTTATTTTATTTAAGGTCATTAGAAATTCTGTTTGATGTTTATGTTAACTGTGATTTTTAATAAAACTTTCTTGAGAACAATTACTTATCTAAAGACAATTTCATTAAACTAAAATTTTCTTAAACATTTACTATCCACATTATAAAATATACGAGAGATTTTTCGCTGTGTGCATAATAGTGCATATTGACAGTATTCAGATATATTATGGTGCCACATATAATCCAAAACAAAAACTTCTTATTCATTAACACTAGAGTGTCTAAGATTCTATACGTGTCGGTTTTGAATTGAGAATGTAATCTGTAAAGTTTTAACGATAAACCTGGGCTCAGCCGAATCATAACGAGCTTTATCGGATATCAATTTCTTTAAATGGATTCCATCGCATTTTGACTTCTGTAAATAAAATTGCGTAGAATCTCAAAGAGAGAGAGATTCTTTAAAAATCAACGTAATTTTTAGATAGACAGGTTCCTTAGTTTAATGGTTAGTGATACTGCTAAGATTATAGATTAGGTTTTAGCCCTGGAACAAATGACTGATAGATTAACATTATATAGTATTTATTATTTTATAGTTAATTACTTTGAAATATTACAAGAACCTTACAATTTATTCCAAGTTCATGTAAGATTATATTTTCAACAATGTACTATTTTATATTAAATATTTTTGTTTATAAATTGTGTGTGCCTATACAAGACCATATTATTATTCAGAAAATATTGACTTTTAGTGGACGAAACCAAATTAGCATTACCAGTGCTGGTATACATCCACGGCGAGAGTTATTCATGGAGTTCAAGTCATCCATACGATGGTAGTGTGCTGGCTAGCTATACGGATCTTATCGTAGTCACTTTGAATTTCAGACTTGGCGTTCTTGGTAAGTTATATTTGAAACTTACTTTATTTATGATTTAAGTATAATATTGACAGGCCTGTAACAATTAAAAATAGATTTTGTCCAGAAAAAAAAAATCAGAGGATATATGAAAAGGTTCAAATGCGAACAAACTCCAATGCCTTAGGCACAATCGTAAGTTTCTTTTAAAGTTACAACGAAATCATTAAAAATGAATACGAGGCTAGTATACTAGCCAATTTTCATACCTACAAACTATACTTGAATAACACAGGAATATCCATAAAAGGCAAATACCTCAAAAACACAGATTTATGTGGCATGGAAAAATCGATATACATGCTTAAAACTCGTATTTACAATATTAGCGATAATCCTCTTATATTTTTGGTCCAACCATTAAACGAAAACAGTCAAATTATGAACCACTCAAACAAATCAAGTCCACATAATTTAAAAATTCAACACAAAGTTTAAATTCATCTTCATTTGAATAAGTGAATTAAAGAAACGTCATAAACTCAACGTTTTGTTTCACAAAATACTTAAAAGTTCAAAGCCCGGTCGTTGGAAAGTTAAAGGAATTCTTGAAATACATATAATCAAGTTTTATTTCCATTCTATTCTTTGTGGAAGAAATTTATAGACTACTTAGATGTCTTTTTTCCTTTGGATAATCATAGAAATCCCATCGGACTAATTAGGGATAACAAGGTACTATAATCAAGTACTTGAATGATCGATGGATCGGTATTTTTATTTGGTAATTTAAAAAAAAATACCTCCTAGCTAGATCTTTTTATCGCCCCCGAATTACTAAAAGCAATGTAATTTTTGTAGTATTTCTCAATTTGACAAGATTGAAGATATAGATATTTTTTCTAGTACTTACTTTTAAAAGTATTTGATTCATAAAGAGGGACCGACTCGTTGGTCCAGATAACGTACGCGGCTGCTGACGAAAAGATATTTCTTCTTATTCGATTCTCGAGTCGAGCACAAACTGTTTATGGAATTTCTCACAATTTTTTTTTAATAACAACCCGGAATAATAAAATTTGACAGTACTTCAAGTCTATGCTTCAGCAATTAGGATAATTATTTTATTATTAGAGGTCATTACCCTCAAATATACTGACAACTAGTTCAACCGCTTTGTGGGAAAACTGATATTTAGATATAATCGATGGAACTATTAACCAATCCCAAATAGTCTTAGGAATAATTAAGGCTAGGAAAATGATGATGCTAATAAAGTTTATTTCATGAGGAGATACAGTTAATTTTTTTTTTTATCACTATTAGTAAAAAAATGAGCCACAAACTGACGTAGGGACTAAATTTGTTGTTTCAATTAAAAGTTTGACATAGGTACTCTTAACAATGTAGTACAATTTTCACTGTAAGCTTATTTAAACCAGAAACTAAATTCCTTGTAGGATTTCTGAATGCTAATCCAACACCGCAGCAAAAGGCTCGAGTAGCCAATTATGGTCTGATGGATCAAATAGCGGCATTGCACTGGGTCCAGCAGAACATAGCGCTATTTGGAGGCGACCCAACTAACATAACACTCATGGGACATGGATCTGGAGCGGCCTGTATTAATTTTTTAATGATATCACCTACGGTTATGCCTGGTAAGTTTATTATTATGATTATGTAATTTAAATAAAAATAACTTAAATAGAATAAAACGTAAACATAACAATTAAAATAATTCACAATTAACAAAAGTAATGAAATATGTACAAGAACAGCCATTGTTAAGAAAACACATGAAGTGATTGCTGCAATAACAAAACTTAATTATATCTAACGTTTGTTCGAAAAACAAATACGGATCAATATTAATAAAACATACCCCTTTCATATCTCTTTTTGAAAATCAAGTATAACAAACTTTGACACATACTGCTCCTTCATTATTCTTTAAAAAATACTTTTTACTATCGAGCTTTTCATTAACATTGCGGGTTTTTTTTTATTTGATTATTTTATTCTCTTTATTAAAAACAGAATACAGAAACAAATATTTTATTAATTGTTATAATTTATTCTTAAATTCAGAATTTAAATAAAACTTATTTTTAGGGAAGAATTTAAACAATTCTGTTTTATTTAATATAATAAAATATATCAAATTGGGTTTTAAATTAGTGAAGACATCGCATAACATATAAATAAATAAATAGTAGAAGCGAAAATTGAGCCGAGGCTAAATAAACAAATCAACATTATAATTTAAACTCAAGATCAGACAATATTTATATAAAAGCTAACTGATTATTATTAAAAATATTGTCACTATTAAATCTCAAACTTTCTGAGAACCTGAGTAAGCAAAGACTTAACTCAGAAAAGCTGCTCCATTCAGAAATATTTCACGTTAACAGTTCCTGCAATCTGTTATCTCTATGATAATATTAGCAATAAATATTCAGGCTATATCAATCTCAAACGTTATATAATTAGAAGCAGCATTATTCAGTTTCACCGTAAAATGTTGTGACTAATATTATAAACACGAAAGCGTGTGAGTATGTAAAAGTGAGTATGTTTGTTGTCCTTTCACGCAAAAACTACTGAATGAATTTTAATGAAACTTTACAATAATATAGCTTATACATCAGAATAACACACTGGCTACTTTTAAAGATACTAACCTTGCTTCGCGGCGTTGACCGCGGCTATTGTCGTACCGAGGGTAGCATCGCGGGGTTCAGCTTGTAGAATATAAAGTTACTGCGGTTTACGTTAAAACGCTTTCAAAGATGTACAATTTTTTTTTTGTCGGAAAACTTGACTATTGATTTCTTATTTATTAGTACAACACGTGGATATCATACAGTATTTTTTAATTTGTCATATTTCATTATATTACACAGATTTATATTCACATAGAGTTATATTATATTTAATTCACGCATTGAAAGTAATTAAAAATAAATAAATAAGACGATTTTATTTGATATAATTTTACATGATTTAAATATTTTCAGGTTTATTCCATCGTGCAATTCTACTGTCAGGCTCAGCATTAAGCTCTTGGGCAATAGTTGATGATCCCGTGTACTACTCACTGAAGTTAGCTAAACAATTGAACTGTACTATACCAGAAGACCTCACAAAAGATCATGAAATTATTGTTGACTGTCTTAGAGAAGCAACTATAGAAGAACTACTATCAGCAGACATATCTTCACCAAACTTTTTGACTGCATTTGGACCATCAGTAGACGGTGTAGTGATAAAAACAGATTTCGCTAAAGACTTTTTAACAATGTATTCGACGGGAGATTTTCCTAGCTTTGGACCCTTGAATAACATGAATATTAACTTAAACGTCCATAGAAAGAGGAGTGATAGTGGAAGACGTCTGTTTCAAAACAAATATGATTTGTTGTTCGGAGTTGTCACGAGTGAAGCGTTATGGAAGTTTTCGGCTCACGATATTCAGAATGGAATTGAGCCGGATAAAAGAGATAGAATGTTGAGGTAAGATTTGGGGAGTTGATTTAGGAACTTATTTTTTATGGGCTTACTACTTGTCTAGTTGAAAATATTATTACAAATTATTTGTGTGATTATGAGGCACAGTATAATATATTATTTTCTCATTAATACAGTAACTTAATAACTATACATTTTCAAACCCTGCGTAATAAGGTAAACAATTTAACTTATTTGGCAGAGTTTGAATATTTCTAGTTATTAAGTTGCTGGTATTTCTAGTTATTAAGATTTATTAGAAACTCATGGTTATTATTTAATCTTCTCAAATAATCTGACAATAATACGTTGAATTGTATGTGAATTACAGAACTTTCCTTTTTTTACAGAACATACGTCAGAAATTCGTATACGTATCACCTAAGCGAAATTTTTTACACCATTGTCAACGAATATACCGATTGGGAAAGAACGGTAGAGGTTTGTTTTACTAGAAACATAGAGATAAGTGTTGAGATTTCTTTCTTACCCGTGAATATTTTCTTTATAGCAAATGTTTAGTGAGAACTTTCATAAATCTGAGCTAACTGCAAGTGAGCTTTACTTATTTTGCTCTTTTCTTAAAACTTTTATTGTAAAATCTTAAAATATCTTAGAGTTGCTACCAGTAAATGTTACTCATTTAGTAGTAGCATCTTTAAGACATTTTAAGTAATTTATTTTTATTTGATTTATTTATTTGATTTGTAATTTTAGACTTTGTATATAGAATATAAACAATGAGAGTAACAAACGTATTAATTTTTAATAAAAAACACAACTATCTAAAAGAAGTACTTAGTATAATATAGTATAATATATATAATATGAATCTTAAGTAAAGAGTACTTAAGATTTATATTATATACCTTAATACAGTACTAATTTTTGACAGTTTTAATATTTTATTACTTGCCAGCCGATCATAATACCTACTATTGTAATACTATTTGTACACCGAATAAAATACTTCATTTACAAATAGTATTATTTTTAACAGATTTTTTGTTCATTCAAAATAAAATATGTCCTATGTCACTCATGAATAATGTTGCTTACAGTTAGTTATAGAATTTTCAGGATCGGATCAGTACTTCCGAAGATTACCCCTACAACCATACAAACAAAGTTATTAACTTTACCTCTTTATAATATTAGTATAATTTAGCTGCCCCGACAGACTTCGTGCTGTCAAAAGTTATTGGTCTGTCGCAGTACAATGGAAAAAATAAACAAGTGTTGCTTTATTATTTTCCTCAAGATTTTTGCGTTATTTTCTTTCTATAACAACCTTGCTTGTGCTTTAACGACAATATTAAAAAAAATTCCCAACTGGTTGAGCGTTTTCCGAGTTTTATGCTTAGCAATGAATTCGGCGATTCATTTTTATTAATTATATTGAACAATATATTACACTAACAAGAACGTTTACTGAAACGTTGAAAATTGAAGAATTAAATTTAAAATGTAAAATAAATATGAATGTCTCTAATTAAAAAATAATAAGTCCATGCTTGTACTAGTTTATATCTTCCAGAATCCAATCAACACAAGAGATGCAGCAGTCGCGGCATTATCGGACGCACAGTATGTCGCACCATTAGTTCAAAGTGGTGATTTGCTTAGCGGAGGACCAAAACCGGTTCTCACAGATGAAGATGAACCTCGCAGACCGACGAAAACTTTCTTCTATGTCTTTGATTATCAGACTAAAGATGGTGTTTATCCTCAAGTAAGTACCTTTCAATATTTACTCTAAAACTTAACTTACAGCAGGCATATTGAGTTTTTAAAACAAAAAACTAGTATTTAAATAATACATCGACCAACAAATTTCGTAACTTCAAAAGACATGTCGAGATAACATTGAGTATCTCCAAAATTAAACTTATATTTAATGCACACGTTTGGAAAATACACATAGACTTTATTGCTTTCGGTAACTAAATTCAGCGCGATAACACTTTGAATATTTCTTAAAAACCTCATGCAAATTACAGATAGCGTGCTTTCTATTACCCATAACTTATGGGATGGAATGCTTCAATTACTATCAGGTTATATGCTTGATTCACAAAGTTTTTTTCCTTAAACAAGCTGGCTAAGGTTTTCAAAGAATTTGAATCTTGAAGACATAATTAAATTTATACGTACTAATCTTATGGGTTTAAGCTTTTCTGTCACATTTTTTGGCGTGATAACGTATTATAAATCGATGAACGCCGACTGCACACATGAAAAAGTATGACTCATTGTCACGTTCCTCCTGAGCCGAGCGAGCACGCGAGAGCGGGATCAAGCGATAGAGAGGCATGATCGGCCTAAGCGTTCTGCTTGTGACGCATGTTTTTCATCATTGTTTGCTCCTGCCGTTATAACGTAATATTATCAGCTGTAAACTGACTTTACATACAAAAAAATTTTTATAACTTCTTTTGACTTAATACCCTTGTACTAAATTGATGATATCTGATAGACGGATTTGTGTTCTAAAATTAAATTATATAATTTTTGTCTCAGATTCTCATAAGCAGTTAGTATAAGTAAAACTTGATGTAGGTATATAGTTTGTATAGTTTGTAAGTGATAGATCAATGTATCAATATTAAACTAGATAAAGTACAAACAACACACAATAACAACAATCTCAAGATGTATCAACCGACAAATGAGATTACGAAGAACCAATTCCACACATAACTTGTTTTATCTATCAGCATTATATTTCAAATAAGTGCTTTAGACATTGACAGTGTATAAGAAAACATCTGTTTGTTATTGAAATTGAATTATTTATAAGACGGGGTTTCATGGAATGGTGATATCTTTTTATTTATTGTCACAAAAGAATAAGTTAGTTCTAGTCAAAATAAGTTTTGACGTTGACTCATAAACAATGCATGAATGTTAGACTAGTAACGATAGTTTCGAATGTCAGTTTGTCCTTTAGTATTGACACAAATTGGTAACGTAAGTTTCGACATGTTCGATTACAATAATGAAAATGGAGGATTGACACATTGTGTCAATTTAATAATGTATATTGTTTTTGTAGTCATGTCATGTAACCAGCTTGACATCTCTTAGTTTTATTGTTTGGTTTACAGTTACCTTATACAACTAAAACATATTATGTAATACTATAAGTTTATTATTACTACTATAGAAAAACAAGTTTGTGACAGTTTTAACTACAATTTCATGATTTAAAAATGATTTTTTTTTTCGTTTCTAAACCCTGCTAATCATTACCCCTCTGAAACTCACAGTAGAAGTAATATAGAATTGAAAGAAATAGAAAAAAAAAGTGGTTATAAATTGAAAAAAAATTAACTGAAACAACATGATGTTGCGTTACACAAGTTTATTTGTTTGAGTAATTTGGTTTTTACTTGAAATCAATGCTAATTATAATAACACGATTCATTAGGCAAAAAAAATAATAAAACAATGTTCGAAAACGACCAACGAATATAGTGGATTGTTTATACTGGTATCCTACACAAGATGCAACAACCTCTTTTTTCAATTGCAAAACACCTCTATTGTCATCTATTATTTTCTTTTGACCATATGACTTGACGCTGGCAATGAATGATGATGTCAATCCCATACATTTGATTATATTTTCTAATAAGGTTTACGTTTGCATAGTGTCAACTTAGTCGATTATATTGGATGATTGTAGTCGATAGTTATTTAAGATTTAGAATGTGAACAATTGAGCTCACTTTTCTGTAAAAACGTTTTTCCTCGTCATTGTTTCCTTAAAGTCATTATTTGTAGGATAACAACTCCTTGTAACATATGATGTAGTAGTCATAACATAACGGATGAACATTGCAAGCAATTTAATACACGAGTTACGGTCAGTCGAACATAAATATAAATTTCGTCATTTCCAGGAACGTTTGTGTCTCAGTGAACACGGAAAGCCACCGGTTCTGTGTCTCATAAACATCTATGAACCTGATAAACCTGTATGTTCTATCTCCAGTTTCATCGTAACCGTGCTTTGTATTTTAAGAAGTGTATATGTCTGATTCGAATATCAAATTCAAATCATTATCATCATCATATCAGCCGCAAGAAGTCCACTACTGAACGTAGGCCTTCCTCATTGACTTCCACATTAATAATAATAAAATAAAATAAATATTTTCGGACATCTAACACACAACGCCATCTAGTCCCAAGCTAAGCAGAGCTTGTGTTATGGGTACTAGGCAACTGATATGAATACATATATACTTTTTTTTTGTAAATACATGCATATTAAACATATAAAACGACCAAACTCCGAAACAAATATTTGTAGATTATACAAACATTTTGGTCCGACCCAGGATTTCAACCCGAGACCTCAAGCACAGCAGTCGCGTTCACTACCACTGCGCCACCGAGGCACAGCAGGCAGGATGCGCCACATTGACCAGTCGGTAGCGGCCTGCATCCAACGAGTCCCTGCGATCTTAACGAGGTCGTCCGTCCACCTCGCGGGAGGTCTTCCTAAGCTGTGTTTACCGTCACGTGGTCTCCACTCAAGAAACATTCTGCCCCATCGGCCATGGGTACTCCGGGCTATGTGCCCTGTCCACTGCCACTTCAGCTTGCTGACTCGCTCTGCTATGACGGTAACTTTAGTTCGTCTACGGATCTCCTCGTTTCTGGTT
The DNA here is from genome assembly GCA_916048165.1 of Spilarctia lutea. Lineage (NCBI taxonomy): Eukaryota > Metazoa > Arthropoda > Insecta > Lepidoptera > Erebidae > Spilarctia > Spilarctia lutea. The sequence goes on along the minus strand of OU696471.1, from coordinate 2,239,539 downwards.
TGATCTCGTAGAGAGACCGCAAGCATAGCCTGTTCAATAGCTCAAATTAAAATCATAAACAATAAATATAAAGAATTTTATGTGCTAACATCTGTATTTTTATCGCCTATATTTCTTTATGTATTTTTGAGACTAAAAATGGCCAAAGAAACTTTTTGATATGACCAGTAACTATGACAATATTTAAGTTATCTTTAATACAAAGGGCTTCTATCCTGTACAATATTGTCATCTACCGAGATCATCTGTTTACCTATCTACGTTTTGAACCGCAACTTAGTTTATTGAAGTACCCGGTGTAGTCCTAAGTTCTATAAGTTTATATTTATGCACTGGATGTACCCAATGCTTTACTTAATCTGTACTGTTAAATCCCATTAGTTTTTCTCCATTAAACACGCAAAAGATTTAGTTTCAGTAAACTCTTAAAAAAATAAGAACTGATGACGTCAACCTTTCTATTCCTCACTGTATCACTCAATATAATATAACATTACATAACGAATATACGTTATTTTGATAACAGTTACGTGCCAAGCCGCAATTCTTCATCCGTCCTAAAGGACGTTGGCTGAGGAAATGGCTCGAGCCATCGATTATCCTGACACTGTAATACTTATGTTATGCGCTCGAAGCTATTTTCACGCAACGTAACGTGTTCTGTTGTTTATTGATATAATAAAACACAGGTGCTCATATTTTAGCGGACATTATGATCGTATGATAAAAGTGTTTACTGTTTTAATATTTATGAAGGATATACGGTTTTAATCACTTGTGTTTACCGTGTATAGTCGACTAGCGACTAGCCGCATTTTCAATTCAGAACCTGATGTCGAAAATCGGTTTAATTCTTAATGAACTGCCCTCGCTTTTGTCCTTTCCTACTAATACTCTAAGCAATTATCTTATTCACATTTGCTTACATATACAAATAATTAGGTCGTATTTGTTTATCTCATAAGAATAGCATAAACTACAAGTGGTGTAAAATTAGAGTGATCATATTCGCACAACGTTGTATCAAAAAGGTTGACTCTTAGGATACGCTTTAGTTACTCGTACAGACAGAATACTCAATATGTCTTCAGATAGAGAATGCAACGAAGTAAACTGGGTTACCTACACACAATGTATTGCTTTGATTAACTTTCTGCGTGATGTCGCAATATAATAGTTGTCAGGGGACCGAGTTTAATAATAAATAGCTGTACATTGTGTTGTCTATACAATATATTCGATGTTATCATTCTATTTTCTATTTTTGGTTCGATTCCTGGTTCAGCCCAAATATTTGTATGATCTGCAAATAATTATTTCGAAGTTTGGGGTGTTTTCTATGTATAATAAGTATGTATTTACAAAAAAAAAAGTAAATATGTATTTATATCAGTTGTCTAGTACCCATAATATCTAACACACAACGCCATCTAGTCCCAAACTAAGCAGAGCTGTGTCCCCAAACATTCAGTTTAGTTTTGCATAATTTCTGTTTAACCGATCTTCATAAAGTGTGTATACTGCTAGAGTGGAGAGAAAGGCCTAGGATAATTTAAATAAGGAACCAAAGTTATTTTCAGTTTTTCAGTAAATATATGAACTTTAATTCCATTTTAATAAGTAAACTTCAACAAATAATCTTTTATGGGAGCAAATCCCAAGATAAAAACTTGTATTTCATATTCCAACAATGTACTCCGAACTAGCTAAGGTACTGTATTCTGAAACTCATTTCCTTTTAACAGTCATAAATGTCACCGTTGAATATGATACCCGTTCTAAACTACCATTACTACGCACTATGGGTGCGTTTATAGACCTGAGTTCATTACACAGTATTATGTAACTTTGTTCCTATAATATTCAAGATACAAAGTGATTTAAGTATAAAAGGAAACTTAACGAAAATCATAACAATTACTTGAAATTATTTCATAGCGTATTGATCAGGTTAACATTCACGAACATATAAGGATACTTAGTATTTATAATAAAGATGCTAAGATCTATTTTAGAATAATCTTTTATTGTTGCAGCGAATGGGAGTGGTCCACGGCGAGGAATTACCGTATGTGTTTGGTGCGCCTTTAGTGGGTGGATTTGGCCACTTTCCGCAAAACTACACCAAGTCTGAAGTCGCTTTGTCGGAGTCTATTATGCTGTGTTTGGCGAACTTTGTGAAGTCTGGGTGAGTATTTTGCACAATAGACGTTTAGTACGTCTTATCAGTCTTAAGCACAATTGTTGGTGAAGTTACTAGCAGAGTCATGAGTATCAAGTGCATTCTTTTTTAGTGTGCAGTTTTTAAGAAACCTGCATTGGAACACCAATATAAAAAAAATATCGCGTGTGGTTCTGGCGGACCAGCACAATGTCGAAACCTTAAAAATATATAGGAACCTCAAATGAGTTGCAGACGTTTAGACGATGGTAATTCATTTCCTTATACATCTGCTCGTGAACCCACTACATAAAAAAAAAACTTATTATTCAAAAAGCCAGTAACGTAATGTTTTACAATATTGATATACTGAATAATAACTTTGAAGATGCATTGTTCCGTAAACCGGTCATGACATTAAATACAGTCTTCAAATTATCACGCCCCGTTTAAAATTTTAGGACATCTTACTAAGAACGTGCACAAATCCCAGTCACCTTTAATAACGTCAAATATTTATGAGAAATAAGTTGGCTTTAAGCATTTAAAACACCATTGTAATATGAATCTTATAAAGATTGGTATAAAGACTACATTGTGTCGTCATAATTTATTCTGAACTGCTTAATAGGTTCTCAAAGTTTTTGGAAGTTACAAACAAGTTAAAACTTTCTAAAGCAGGTATTAAGGTTGTATTTACTTTGGTGTTCTTCGATTAGTATGCCTTTAAAGGTCACATTACGATTATGTCTGACTTTAGTTACGTATTTTCATTTGACAAACGTTGTATAGGATTGTAAGCATTTCAAAATACGTTGTCTAATAATAAAGTGGTGATTTTAAGACACTCGTGGAGGCTTTAAAACGTTCGTCCATACTACATCCGACTTCTATTAGTTATTATTATCTGACTCCGTCAGAAGTAGAGCTAGGTACTCAAGTTTTTACTTCTCAATCGAAATTATAAATGATATAGGGCCAGGTATGTCTCTAACAGATCGATGCATTTTGAATTAGCAGATTTTTTAATAGGGAGTAACTAAGCCAATTTTTTTGACTTCACCTCGCGGTTATTGTCGTACCGCGGGTAATACCGCGGGGTTATTATCGTACCGCGAGTAATACCGCGCGGTACAGGTAGTAGATACATATGTTTTATTACAGCTTTAATTTATTTGTTTCAATAAATAATCAGCTTCTTTGCACCGTAACCGTGTTGGCTTCAAACTTAGTTTTAAAAGGATTTCATGGAAGCTTTGAACAGAGAAAACAAACCAGTTGTTTTTTTAGTAACTTTTAATTGGTTTTTACAGAGCCGCGGTGTTCTTTGTTTGGTGAATAAATTTCTAGAATAGTTCAAGCTATGTGTGTTAATCAGACGACCATTCCAAGACTAGTTTTAAATTAAATTCTGTTTTCGTTTACAGAACTGAACCAATAGAAATAAAAGTTTGGTTCGTGCACAAAATTTTATGTATAACTCAATGAGATTTGTTTTGAATGAGGAGATGGGAAAACGAGTTTTAATTCGACTGTATTTTTTTGTTTGTTACCTCAAAACTCGACTGGGTGAACCGATTTTTTATTTGAAAGCTGGTTGGCTTGCCGTGTGACCATTTAAATTTGGTCCAGTTCCTGAAGTCGATTTTTTGTGTTAAAAAAAATTCTTTAAATATCGAACTTAATATATTATTTAGTATCTCTAAAATATTGTAAATTTCATTGTCTGTTATTAAAATTCATTTATTTCGGTTTGGAAAACTAATTGCTAGAAAAAAAGAATATGGTTACTTTGATATGCAGCATCAATATTTGTTACTTCTACATATAATCAGAAAGTAATAATATATTTATAACGATTTAATGTTTTCAAGAATTCAAATTTTAGACAAAATCTCCTTTTGTAATAGTTAAAACATAAGAATTATATACTCTTAAGCAATCATAAACGTATTTGGTTACACAATAAACACACTAAATGAAAACCTTTTGGTCTTCGTAATGAACATAGCAACCTAGTAGTAAACCCTTATTTATATTGTTCATGGTATTCTCTTCATCAGCATCCGTTATTGAAAATATTCCTACTGATTATAACCCAAGGGAAAACCAAATATAGTACATTGGTTTATTACACGAACATTCTTGTTTTCAGAAACCCAAACGACAATGTACGACAGGAGGCCTTGCTGCCAGCGTCAAGGGAGAGAAATAAATTCAGAGGAATAAACTGGGAAGAATATGACTCTACACACCAGAAATATTTGGAAATAGGTCAGTTTTATAATGATTTATTATAAAAACTTTTAAAGTATAGTGATATATACAGGAATTATGTTTGCGGCAATTGATACGCTCACGATAAGTAATGAGTATGTATGAGTATTAAGCATGTAAGTATATTGTATATGTGTATAAGGTTTGAAACAAAACTTTTGGATTGCATTTATTCAGCTTAAAAGTATGTATTTCATACTCATCGTGACTGATTTTTTTCTTGTAAACATATTTATAAATATAATAAAAAATTGGAAATCGTTGAAAGTGTTGAACAGTAATATATTTGTTACGCTTTCACGCAAAAACTACTTAACCATACACGTATTCTTGGAGATATTGGAAGTAACATAGGATATTTTTTACTAAATGCTAGCGAAACCGCGAAAGCTAGTATTATATAACTAGAACGGAAATGTATTTGTCATAATCATTGAAGATGTTATAATATTCTGAGATATTTAGAATAACAAAATTTAATATTGTTTACAACTTTATTTATAACGATAAACTTTTCAATATAACATTTTAAGCACTAAAACTATTTTGTTAAAACAGGTATGAAGCCTCGCCTCAAAAACCATTACCGCGCTCATCAACTTTCCGTTTGGCTGCGTTTAGTTCCCGAATTACACAGAGCAGGGATGGAGGATGTAGCCGCACGACATAACCTATTTAAAAACCACAACGAACAAGAATTGTACGAGGGTATAGTCAGACCGGATCCATTGGCGAGAAATGTCAATGATAATGACCCGATCAGGCGAACAAATGGTTCAGTGTATACCGATACAGCCTTAACGACCGTAGATACGATACTGGCGACCTGTGCGACAATATTACCAGGAAGAGATCTGCAAACATTGAACACGACTGAAAATACTTTGGCTAATTTAGAGGCAGCTGGTTACGCAGCGTACTCAACCGCACTTAGTGTGACTATAGCTATAGGATGTTCACTACTCATCTTGAATGTACTCATTTTTGCTGGTGTGTATTATCAAAGAGATAAATCTAGGTCAAGAACTAAGCAGTCAAGATTTAATGAAAAACATTTTGAAACAATTTCTGGTAAACATTCACACTATCACATCGACCCAACGCATGCTCCAAGCTTGGTCGTTGATGTTGAACGTCAGAGTAGGAAAAAACATAATATGATGAATACAGATCAACATTTAGCAAACTTAAATTTCAAAGGACCGTTGGACGTCCCAAAATCGCCACCTAGTCCAACGCTGAGTATGGACAACGTGATGCTACCGAGCAAACTCGGGAGTAGAAGCAACAGTTTTCGAATACCTAACGTGAGTTATACACAGATGGGTTACGCGACTATGCCAAAGAATTTGAGTCAGTTTAATACCTCGCCGCCTTTACAAGAGTTACGGCAACAGAAATTCCAGCCTCCGAATGGATCGACGGGGAACTCTCCGGGGAGGGAGGCGGAGGTAAGGGGGCCGCACGCTACCCTCCGACGGGGAAAAGCCTCCCTTCACTCTAGCCTCCCGCAAGCAGCCATTGATGAAATGAGAGTGTGATAGATAATTCCATCTGACTTTACATTACAACATTAAAATTGTGCGTGTATGTGTGTTTAATTGTCATCATTGTAAATAGCTGTAATAAAGTGGGAAGAATCTTTTTTAGAAATGTTATCGATTGTTTCCGACCTTGGAATATGATTATGGAATAAATTGAACTGTATCATACTGTATTTATTTATTTGAAATGTATCTTTGAAAGCCCATTAATTTTCAAGCGGTGAAACAAAACAAGGTATGTTACTCTGACTGTCTGTCTCGTAACAGTTTCATGGCTAAATCGCTGAAACGATTTGAATAAATTTACAATGAAAATCGTTTTTGAGAAAGGACACAGGCTACTATTTACTGCGATGATTCAGGATCACGCGGGGAGAGTCACAGGCAAGCGCTAGTTACTTACATATTTTCAAATACGACGTATACAAACAAATTATTTTACTGTTGTTTGCCAAGTTGTTATTTATTAGAATTCGAGTGAAGCATTTTTTATGGGACTAATTCCGCCCACACTCACACCACTGTAACTCAAGTACAACAGGATCGATACGATACGAACTCACCGAGTTATAATAATCGGAAAGACCCAGGCAAAATTAAAGTATCTTGCAACCTGCAACGAAATTAATCAGAAGAAAACTGTAGGAGTTCGAAATATAAAGTAAACCACCTCATGAAGTATTATATCGATAATTTTAAATTCGTTTTCTAGCAGTCAAGATAAATAAAATAAATAAATAGTATATAGTAGTATAGTAGCAGAGAGCAAATATATTATTTGTATTTGCCCCGTGAGCGGCATTTACTACATATTAATAAATACATTAAATTATCTTCTTAACTTTAGGGATGAATAGGTTAATAACCTAAAATAAAAACTCTTTGTGTACTGTTAACTAAGTTTAGTAAATTATCTAAATTGAATAAGTATTCTGAAGTGCTAAGAATAATGATCAGCTTCTGATGAATTATTTAATTTTGTTGCTAAAAGTTCTTTTTAGAAGTTATAATTAGTTTTAACATAATCTTGCAAAAATATCTACTTCTCACTTTTTATTTCATTATTGTTATTGTAAATAGTTTAATACAACTAGTATTAAACTATTTTAGGAAAATTTATACCATTCGATTCTGAGATACTGCGCTTGAGATATTATTCTTTTTTGTATGAGCCTGTCAAAGTGACTCTACTCTGTCCGATGGAAAGCAGGAGCGAGGAGAAAAATATCATTCTTTCATCTCTGAATCAACAATACACAACCTTTTTCATAAAGTGAAGTAAAAGATTGAACTACAGTATTTTAATACAGATAAAACACTAGTACATAGATTCACGTCATTAATAACATTTTTCTTATACTCATGTTCTTAACCTTTTATACAACAATGGCAGCATTTTCTGGTATTTTCTCGTATACACTATCACAAATTCTTTACAGGGAACCAATCTTATCTGGATGCTTCGCGTATAGTGGGCTAAACAAATATTCAGTTGCAGTATATGTACATAACACACTGTTACGTCGCCGTCTGGTTTGCAGATATGCACTAGAAAGAGCGCTTGAAAACCCGTGAACTCATTTTTCAGACTATTTATAGCAAAACGAATTTCATATTTCTGTCTTTAAATTTACTGTTGATGTATGACATTTTGGAATTGTATTGTGATCTCGTAGTAGAGGTGCCCTAGAAGGATTGTCTAAATTTACTAAAGCGCGGCAGATTAATATACAGGAGGATACCTTGTACCCGGTTAAGTATCTTCACCGAATATGAATTACATATATATGGCCGCCGGTCAAGGATAAAGGATCAGATTAGTATGAAAAAGTTGATTATCAGAAAATTTTAAACACGTCAGATTAATGTGGGTTGAGTTAATAACATGCTTAAAAGTGTATATTCCACTAATATGATAATTTGAGAGTGACGTAAAGAAAGGGGAGGGGTTCAAATTTGTAAAAAAGAACCGTCATCTTGACGTACTTGAGCGCGTCTATTTTATTTCTATTTTGACGGAATTACGTAATTATATTATTTCCACTAGCCGAAGTAACAAAAATTCGTGGATAAAGTTTAATACGTGCAGCTGTGTGATGCCTCATTCAGACTGACAAATCAGTCCTAATTCATTAGTTAGAGAATCAAGTCGAAGATATGAAGCGCCGCCGTAGATGGCTTCTGGTTTTCGCAATAAAGGAGGCGTCACAAGTACGTTGCCAGCCTTTTGAGAAGACGTAAGCTCTTTTCTTGAAGGTTTGAAGGTCCTACTGATCCGGGAAAATCGGTAGTGAGGTCATTTACATAACTCATGGTTTTTATTATGAATATTTTTCATGGTTTTTTAATGGTCACATTTTACGAATCCCTTCAGATAATCGTGAGATTATGAGACAGCGCGTGTAGGACATAATGGACATAATAAATAAATAAATATTTTCCGACATTTAACATACAACGCCATCTAGTGTCAAACTAAGCAGAGCATTTTTTTTGTAAATACATACATATTATACATAGAAAACACCCAAACTCCGAAACAAATATTAGCAGATATTTGGTCCGAGCAGGGAATCGAACCCGAGACCTCAAGCACAGCAGTCGCATACGCTACCACTGCGCTATCGAGGCAGTTACTGTTAATCTGACGCGCTTAAGTATTTAAAAATGCCAAATTTTTTTTTTGCACATTATATTAATGGCCGCGAGTTTGCCTCACATCTAAATCGTTAGATTATTGAATGAGAGATTTTGTTTAGGTTCACTTAACATCCATTTAGAAATTCTGACGAGCTCAATTATTTTTTTGTTTTTATTTTCAACCATTACGTACGATCATTATGCAAACAATCAGAATAACATTTCTACATTATTAAAAATACGTAGGACGTAGATGCTATCCATATCTGTCGCACGCGTGTAGGTATGTCTATGCTACAGTTTATTTTACATATTTCAACATACATAAATTATTTACATTTTTTTTCTTTTTATCATATAAGCTTTGTAACCCAATAGATTTCTATGATGTTCGAGTAAATCCTCATTTAACATCGTGGGCTCCCTATTTTCTCGAAGTCGGAAAATTTTGTTCATGAAACTTTAGGTCAGAAAGCCCCTAAATAATGTATCTAAAAAGAAATAAATAAAGATAGAAAGAAAGGCAAAAAGAAAGAAATAATATTTGTTGATATTCACACAGATATTTCTAAAAATAAATGTAGCAATAAAATCATAACGAGTCGACAATAAAACATCATAAATTGATTTTAGAGCAAACAAATAATTACGTCTCCTTAAAGAATAAAACATCGTCAACAATAGAAATAAATACCTCCAACTTAATCGACCGCTGTCAATTTGGTAAAGCACAATTACATTTAAGATCTTTAGAATGTATAATTTATTACTTACATACACAATGTTACTACTAAAAGTTTGAGCACTTGAAGAGTATTTATTTTCGACGACAACTGAAAATTTACCAAACGATAGTCCTATGAACTCTGAATCTGGACACTCCTTGTTAATTACTTTCCTTTAATGTATTAAAATTACGTCAATGATGTAGAAACATTTCAGTGTGAAGTATCATGCTCCATTGTTGCATTGTCTGCATTCGCAATGAGTATGGTGCCCACTACTAGAGTCAGTTTGACGAGCTCATACGTAAGAAGAAGCAGCTCGCATTAGAATTTATCTCAATAAAGTTCGTTTGTTTATATCAAATACATGACATATGATAGAGGTTCGAAGTTTTCCTTAACTATTCCCGGGTGTCCCTATCGATAAACAGAGCCATAAACATTTTAACATCTTTGTGGAGTTAGTGACAGTCGTTAAACACGTTACGCACAAAGCGGTTACAAGATGGGTCAGATTTAATATATGATGTAAGTATTGTGTCTATTGACCTATATTGTATGTATTGAAGATTGAATTATAAGGCATAAAATGATGGTTATACTAATTAATACTACCTAAAGAGTTCAGCCCCGGTTGTATAACTATTTTTAAACATTGCTGCCAAAATGATTTTTGACATGTTATGTGGGTTTAAATTACTATTAAGATATATGTGTCACTGCACGTTTGGCCTAGTAGTTAGCGGTCGCCATGCCGTTCCCTACTTCGTCAAGTGCTGTGGGTTCAAATCCCACATGGAATAACATTTTGTGTGATCCACAAATTGTTGTTCTAAGTCAGGGTGCTCATTGTGTCCGTTTCATGTATGTTTGTAAAGTCCCCCGCGACACAGGAAATAAGAAATACGATGATAGGTTTCAACCACGGCTTTACTCTCGTTAGTGTATATTTTTAACTTCGGCCCCCATGATAACGATGCAATTCTTGGATAAAATCTAATAAAAGTCCTTTCCTGTCTTTATAATTAAAAAGAAAACATTATTTTCAAACATACGAACTCTCATATCGGTATCCCTAAAGGTCTAATAGTAACAGTAGACTGATTTACTTCTGAAAAAGTAATGAACACCAAAGTTGATAATAATATACCTACAGTGAGACGAAATAATTTAAAAGAAGTAATTAAGATTATATCTTATACAATCATGTTCAGCAATCGTTTACCTACCCATTGGCACAACACTGACGTCAAGCCGGCAAACAATAAACCCGTTAGTCTTCTCCCGAACAGCCTTTGTGCATGTTTGTTAATTTCGCTAATTGTCTCTACAGCCTACAACTCGAAGCAGTACAGGAATATGACGGCCTCAGTACACTTTGAGAGCCGAATACGGTGGTGTTTAAGTGATATTTATGAACAAATATATATTTGCCGCTGTGTCAAAGCTAGATCCATTCATACATAAATAATTCCTTCATTAAGATATAAATTATATATATAGTATCTACACAGTTGGTTGTATGTTCAAAAGTAACCAGCAACGAATAACTAAAAACAAATACCTAACGTATACATCTATGAGTATATTCGCATTCGAAAGAGGTCAACATTTTTTTTGAGTTGTAACACTTGCCTTGACTACCCTATAGCCGATTAAGATTACCAACAGCTCTACAAATAAATGTGGAAATACTAGTAGGTTTATCTATGTAAGTGCCAAATTCTGCAAATAAACGTGTTATCATAACATTGGGGAATATTACTATTTTAACGTCAAATGGAGTAAATGTCAATTTGGAAACAGTATGCGACAACAAATACGAGTAGTTAACTGAGATAGTTTTTTTTATATGTATCTAAATAAAGTATATATATACAATGTCAAAATATTTTCCACGGAAATAAGAATTAGAGTGCATTTTTTATAAATTTTTGGGTATTTATATGTCACCCACAATGTTTTTTATTATTTTTTGTAATCAGATCTATAATAAATATTGCTTTGTTAATAAATTCCCAGTTTAATTTATCACTATGAGCACAAACTTTTAGTTTTTTTAACCGTTTTCTTGGGAAAACGGTTAAAAAAAGTAAGCACCTATCATAATCTCTAAATACCGTCTCAAAATTTGATTTTACCTTTTTGTAACATCTTTTATAACACAGCCGTGCTAGGTTTGCACTTCGCTGGAATACGGCGCCCCGCCCACTTCCCCGCTTACCTTCCCGTGAATACCCTATCGTATCAGTACGGTTAGCACCTTTTAAGTATCTATTAAGTATTAAATTATATTTACAAAGGGTGGGCCTTTTTTAAGGAGGTATAAATTAACGAACATATTTTTTATATATATATTTTTATTGGATAGGGGCAAACGAGCAGACGTATCGCCTGATGGTAAGCGATCACCGCCGCCCATGGACATCCGCAACACCAGAGAGGTCACAAGTGCGTTGCCGACCTTTTAAGAAGGAGTACGCTCTTTTCTTGAAGGTTTGAGGATCGTATTGGTCCTGGAATACCGCAGGCGACAGTTCCTTCCACAGTTTTGTTATGCGAGGCAGAAAGTTATAGTATATATGTTTATATTATGCTAATAATAATAAAAATAAAAAAGCATAAGTGTGCTGTAATCGACGCTAGATGCAAACTTAGCTTATCTGCGTTATAGCTAACATAAACAGCAAGATCTTTCTCTAAATTGGTATGTTCGTGTCCACACGGATACCAACTACCGCATCATATACTACTACTACACAGTGGTAAATGGCTTGACAGCGGTAGTGCGTATGCATATGTAAAGCATCATCTGTGGTGGTTTTCGTGTGTGTGACACTTTGACGTCAACCCAACCACATAGTATATAGTGTTACTTCATGATGACAACACTTAGACTGATCCCATTAATGACTATATAGATGATGTAATAGTGTTCAAAGTATGATTAAATGTGCACAGAAGATATAACTGTGATTGTGGCTAACGGTTTTGCCGAAATACTGAGTTGAAATGATTTATTCGTCTTCTGTCGTCGAATTGCTTTACTGAATGTAGCCACTAAATACTTCTAGCACTATTTCTTATGTTATGTTTTTTAGCACGTTTAATTTTACACAATCTTACCTTATAAGTACGCCTGTTTAGGTGTTTTATATTAGCTTTTTAATGTGTTAGATTTAGATCTATTTCTTTAGTAAAGTTTTTATGCTGTGTTTTTAAATATTCGACATATTTGTTAGTATTTTGAAATCCAAGTGAGACAAATAAGAACAAATCAGGCAGTAAAAAAAAAAGTTGTGGAGGCTTTTAACACTATAACTCAAATAAAAATAAAAACACTATTTATGAAATAAATGAAGTATGTATAGAACTCCCAAGTGACAAATATTTTCATTGTATTCATTATCTAATTAAATTTACCTTTCATTATTTACTCATACAATATCCCAACCGTGTCTTCACATATTAAAATATACTTATGACGTGGGAAGATGACGCATTTCATACACAGTAATACTTACATTTAACTCATACATAACCAACTATAGGCAAACAGACTTCAAGCTTTGTCAAAACATCAAGGGAACCTCTCAAATGTTTTGGTAAAGTACTTTTGTATGCTGTAAGATAATATTAAAGTAGTTATACTGGTAATTGTAAATATAATTTTCTCATAAACGTTAGTTATTGTAGCGTTTTGTCTAATAATATGTAATTTACTGGTCTGTTAGCAATCTTTTGAAGAGAGATAATTTTGTTACTTTAATGAGAATTATATAAAGCATTTCTTTCGAGTTTATTTATAAACTCCAAATAGTTCTTGGAATTTTGTCTCTCATAATTTTTTTAGCAGAAGAATGCAAAAATAAAGTCTGTGTTGATTAGGTGCGGGCTTCGCCTGTCCTCCTTCTTAACACCTACCGTTCTTAGGCATTCAATTGTTTTTGAATCAGGCAAAAGGATAATTCATATTTAGGTGAAGTTTAGAGGAAAGGTTCTGCAGTTTTTTGATAAGAAACAAGGCTAATGTAAAAATGTTGATCACGGAGAAGTATCTTTTTCCCATATAGATAGAGATAGAGACCATAAAATAAAATAAATATAAATAGCCTTAATTCTACTATCAATTACATAACATAGCTAATTTAAATTAATATATTTTTTAATTTTAATTCCTGGATAATAGTCGCCTCTTTGGTGTAGGCCTCCCCCAATACATTCTACTGTCCAGTCTCTAACTGTTCTCATCCAGTCTGCCCCAACTTGTTCTTTGTCATCCTCTCCTCTTTGGTCTATAATAAGAAACCACTCCACTAAGTTTTTGGTTCATCTGCCGTTTTCTATTGTACATATATCACCAGCCCAGTTCCATTTCAATAACCGAATTCGTTCTGTAATGTCTTGAGTGTTTGTAATTGTTCTAATTTTTTATTTCTAATTTTGTCTATTAATTTTATGTCTAACATATATACATCTTGGGACTACAGTTCTAGTTGAATAATGACACACTGTAACTACTTGCGTAATCTTCGAATGTAATTTCAAACTACAAAACAAACTAAAACAAAATAATTAAAACTTCTAAGTGTTTTGAAAAAGTTATAACTTTGTTATACCTATTTATAAGTAGTTACTTAAATATAAACATTCAGAACTAATCAGATATTGAGTTTATCATCACTTATCATATTTTTATCATATTTGATGAGTTGATATTAAATTTTATGGTTTTCAAATTATTAAACGGCTTTCGATCAGTATTTATCGTATGCGTAAAATTGAGTTATCAGTTTATTCTTTCATTCGGGAATAAAAAAATTATGATTTGTCGTAAATTCAAGGCACTCCAAGAATTAACATTCATTCTTATACCGAATCAAAAATTTTGCATTCTAAAAGAGGAGAGTAATATTTGGCAGCAGCCTTAATTGAAATCTGTCTTAAAATCTTTATTTTTTGTCTACGAAATTAGAAATTAAAGTACCATCTTTCTAACTAGGGAGCAAATTTCCAGAAAACTTACAATAATATGTGAAACAAATAATACATTTCTTGAATGTGTGTTAAGAAAATTTATTTTATAAAAAGTATTGAATGAACTAAATTTCATATCAAGAACCTTTAATAATTAACTGAAAAACTATTCGCTTTAGCAAACAGTTTTCCTATAAGCTAGATAGGTACAATTTTATGAAGCAAATTTCTCACTTTCAATTTGCTTTTTGCAACTGTACACAGTACGGGTCATAGCGTACAGATTCATGTAAATGACCTCTTCATTTGAAACTCTAGAGCTATAAATTGTTTCCAACTTAAATTTATCATTTATCTCTTTTTGCAATTTTTATAGTACTACGAATCATTAACGTTTCTTTTTCCTAGCCTTTATTATTCCCAAGATTATTTGGGGTCGGCTACTAGTTCAATCGGTTTTGACTGAATATCAATTTTTCCACTGAACGACTGGCATCTGACCACCGAAACCGAAAACCGAACTGAATTTGATGGTTGAACATATTTTTAGTATTTTTAAGGGGAATGATTTCCCAATAGCGATTACCATAGACGTTCATGACAACCGGGACCAATGGCTTAACGTACTTAAGAAGTTCTTGTAAGAAAAACCCAACAGCAGTCCGATCCAGGAATCTATCCCGGGATCTCTGGATCGGCTGTCGCTTACGTTAGCCATTAGACCAACGAGGTAGTTTCATCATTCATGTTTAAAGTTCAAAACTCAGAAGGCAAAATAAATTGCATTTGTTCTCTATTTCTCGTCCCTTTGTTATTATATTTTAAGTTTATGAATTTACATTAAACGTTTAAGTAATGTTTTTGAATTAAATAGTACCAAATCATTTTATTTTGGATATCAGAGGGTTTCTAAACAGATAGTTCTAAAGAAATTAAAAATTATGTTATGCTACAGAAATATTCTTTACATTTTTAAGATACGAGTAGGTTCATTTTCGTGTAAAGGTGAACTTACAAATTGAATCTAAGCTTTTATCTGACCTTTTCACTGAAATTCTCTTAGTGGATCATTCAAATTCCCAAAATAACTAAGAAAGGTTTGATTTTAGAAAATAAAATTTACGACTCGTTTGAACTGCCAAAACAACGATATATTATGTTTCATAAGTTATCGAATAAGTACAAAAATAACGGGATATTGAAAAACATTAATTTTATAGCTCGACTCTCGCAACTGGGAATGAAATATTCTATCCCTAGCGTTACATTTTTTTAGAAAAGTTAAACTGGTTTTTAACCAACTTCAACAACGTTAGAAGTTTTCAATTCGAATGTATTTTTTATGTTTGTTTATCTCAGAACTTTCGATTTTGATGGTTATTTTTTTATCTGTAAACTGATGCCGTGCTGACAGCTTTATGTGCTCCGAGGCACGAGGGTTCAGACTCCCAACTTCCAAATTTCGAGCTATTATTAAGTATTACTATAATAAGAAAAACTCAAAAACACTTTTGGCCCGACCCGGGATTAGAACCCGAGACCTCTTGATCGGCAGTCGCATAAGTAGACCAAGGCAGATCAAATGAGTGAATGGTAAGCTGCCATTGGCCAAGTTTTCAGGAAGACGAGCTTAGGTATAAATATTATTTTTGGCGCACATCCCATTAATTCTTAATGATCTCGTCCTTCACTTGGCAAATAAATTAAGTTAGCCGTGTTTATTAACAAATTATAAGGTCAAACTCGAGTTCGTGGGAGTGGACTTAAGACATAATTATTTCCTGTGTTATTAGCTTTATAGAGGCTTACAATCTTATCTTTATAATTGCTTCTTGTATTAAGTACAAAGTAGTAAAGAAGGTATCAACTGTTAATATGGTTTAGTTAAACTAAAAAACACAAATTAATACAATAAATGAAAAGCAAGAGGGTTACAATAAAAAAAAGTTGCGTGTACTAGCGTACACTCGTAAGAAGTGAAACTTCTTTATGACGTTATTTTTCAAAAAATAAATATAAAGAATTATTGTCGACGTAAGGTATAACGACAAAAGACTTATAAACCAGCAATATTCGTGACAATTCTTATTTCAAGTGCAATAAAAGTTAAGGAGCGAGACCTGAGTAAATATTTCGCGATCTGTGGTGTGAATGAAGTAAGTTTGTAGAATGTGAAGTGTGTAGTTATTTACATTGTAGACTAAATAAAATAATATTGTTTGTAATGTGATATTTCATTGTAGTATTAATTTGGTCCTGTTTGTGTTTGAAAATGTTTTTTGTTTTATTTTATAAATTTTTTTTGAAGGATTGTATATAACTACTCTCAATAATGATAAAACATTTTATCATGGCCGAAAAACGTCAACGTCCACCATCGATTTACAAGCAGAATTTAAACGATTGTCTCTGAATAAAGTAGGTAGGGATAAAAAAAAGATGGCGCGTAACGGATAAATGTGACCCGTAACGAAAAAATGTTACACTACATTTTTTGACAACCCCGATAAAGAAGTTTCACTTCAATAATAATAATAATTCTTTATTAAATAACATCAGGATTACAAATTCTCTATCTCTATAAATGAAAATGTTATATAATTTTATTTAAACATTACAAATTTAAGATAGAGTTAACGACAATGTCTGTGCTAGTATAAACTGTGGAAAAGACACTGACGCCTTCCCTCAATAACTAAAACTATCCAATTTTAGAACTTTTACAAAAATGACATAGTACTTTGCTTATGAAAGTTCAATGAGATATGATGTAACGAAATTAAATAAGGCGATGGCAAAAATGTGTGTAGTATAAAACTGTATGCGTGTTGTGATTGTGTGATGTGTAAATGTGTTTGTTTGAGTGTTTGTGTGTGGTGTGTGTTTGTTTGAGTGTTTGTGTGTGGTGTGTGTTTGTGTGTGTTGTAAAAATTACGATGACAACTTTAGGTTACTTTCGTGAACAAGTATTCTGTCTCTTAATATGTTACATTTTTATGGTACGAGTACCTAGATATTACATTCTTAGATTCCAGTGTTGATAAATGGTACACATATTAGAATTGGTTTTATTTTATGTTATTATATACATTTTTATAGTTTGCCTAATGTAAATATGTATTATAATATTATTATATAATATTATTATAATAAATTTGCCATTTGCATGTAAATGTATTTATCTGACTACTGCTATTTATCGTACATCTAACACACAACGCCATCTAGTCCCAAGCTAAGCAGAGCTTTTTTATGGGTACTAGACTACTGATGTAAATACATATATACATTTTGTTTGTACTAAGCTCTGAAACAAATATTTGCAAAACATACAAACATTTGTTCCGACCCGGGAATCGAACCTGGAATAAGCAATATTAATACTCTTAAAAAGGAAATATATTTTTATTACTTCAGACAACAATCTTAGTATTTATATTACATTCTCTTAATATTATTCATTTCATTATTAAATAAAATAAGAAATTGTCTATGATAGTCAAGTAGCCCTTGATTCACTGTGGTAGATGATTTCGCCGACCTCTCAGAAATCCAATTATTTTCTAATTACAATTCCAATGAGGTGTTACCATCTTGAGAATATTTTACGTGGAACGTCTTCGTTATCGTTGAACTGACCTGTATAATAGCGCTATATATTTAACAAGGTTCTGTCTTTTTCCTTCTGGTGTTATTATTAAAACGAGGTCTCTTTCTATTTTAGATACAAATTATCTTAGAATAAAGGTACCGGCACGTCATTTTGTAAAGCAAATACCCGTGTCCTTGGAAAAGGTAGGTGTTTTTGTTACGACTGGGCTATATGCCTAGCGGTTAGTGATCCTCCCAAGGGAGACAAGTGTAGCATGTTTACGGATCCAACATTCTTTATGTTCTTTACGAATCTTATTACCTAATCAATGAGTAAAGTGGTTTGAATAGAAATAGCTGCAGTAAAGTCAAAACTACCAATGTGTTTAGTAGAGATAATTAGTAGTTGATTCTATTTCAATGATTTAGATTAATTCCTCGGAATGTGTGTGATGTGACCCCCTCTTTGGTGTACCATTAGAAACCAAGGAGATTTCTAATGGTACACCAAAGAGATATTGAGGGATGCTGTATCTTATCTATACTTTTATACTAATATTATAAAGCTGAAGAGTTTGTTTGTTTGAACGCGCTAATCTCAGAAACCGCTGGCCCGATTTCAAAAAACGATTTCAGTATTGGATAGTCCATTTATCGAGAAAGACTATAGGCTATATATCATCACGCTAATACTAATAGAAGCGGAGCTCCAATGAAGAATATTTAAAAAACGGAGGAAAATTTTCACGCTACGGGCAATATAAGCGGGTAGCTAGTTAATTATAAATTCATTAGGTGTATAAAAATAAATCCACAGTAATTAACGCAACTGAAGCCACGCATCCGCAAATACACTATTGTATGTATGCAGCATATGTATGCAGCTACACGGTAAATTGTGGATAATTAATCACCTTACAAAACAATCCTGGTTATAGTAGCGTTATAAGCAAAAGCATTGCAGAGGATTTATAGCAGTCGAGCTTCGTGATGCAAAATACAAGTAAGAAAGAGTAAAGTTTTTTAGTAAAGAAAACATATTAATCCAGAATTATGGTCGAAATAAATTAAACCTGAATCGGTACTAATAATATATAAAACGGGAAGGTTTATTAGCTTAGTTTAACACACTAATCTCATAATCACCGAAGTACTAATCCGACTTGAAAGAATTATTCAGTTTTGGATATGTGAGTGATTGAGGAGAAAGTAGGCTAGGTATATATACGCTGTGACCAAAAGGAGTTGAGTATCAATGAAAAATGTTGCAAAAATTATTATGTTTGAGATTCTTACTGCAAGCGTTTAATAAAGTTTCACGAAAATAATGTACAAAATAATTGTTGCTCTTTAAAAATTAAAAAGAATAACTCATTTAACCTTTTTTATGGTAAAAAATTTGTCCACACTGTATAACATCGCGTTACGGGCAATAGGAGACACATACGAAGTTGCACTATTTTATTCTAGATGTTCATGCTCCGTAACGTTCAATACCGTAAAGTAATGTGAAATAAGATGTAGGTACGTGAAGCTTATAAATAAACATCTCTATGTGTTACTTTGTTTCGATTAAAACTCACAAACGAACGTATTGATCGAACACTTTATAAAGGGGAACAAATTGTGTATGTAAAAGGATAAGTTTGCATTTTATTTTTGTACTGCTTCGATGTTTACATCGGACTCTTCAAAGCACGGAGAACGGCTAGTATAAATTAAATGCTAGGGTTGCCACTCGTTATATTCATACATATAAAACGCGTAAGAGGAGGAGACTGTTCCTCCAAAACTCCTCCTATAACTGTCAAATAAAAACTTTATGACCCACTTACTTAATCTTCTTTTTGATTAATTTCATTGTTATATAGTATTTAGCAGAAATTTTAATAAATTTTTCATATTTTATGATTAATCAATAATTTTTTTATTGAAATATCTGCATTAAAGGAATGTCCATTTACAATATCATATAACATTAGACCTTTTATTCCATGGTTAAATTTATAATGTCCTAAATGTGAAACTACCCAGTTTCTGACAGCCCTGTAATAAACAGTTTTCAAAGCTCGCCTAGACATTTGGTGAAGCGTCGAACCGGAATAATTTCTAGAGAAATAGCGAGGCCTTGAACAAAAGGATTAAGTGAATGGTTTAATAGATGAACGATTTTAGTGCTTAGTTTTAGAACTCTGATATTGGAACGATAGTTTATGGTATTTATAGTTATGAAAGGGATATTGACGTCTTGTAATAATATATATTTAAAAATGGAAGCTATTTTTGTTTCGAATTTTAACATTTGAAATAGTCATATCATGTATTCTGCAACAAAAGGTATTACATTTATACATATTTGGAAATATTTCGTATGAAACTAACGTTCACTTCAAAGAGTTATATATCATTGAAGTTATTTTTTATTTTTCATTACCGATACATTTTATAAGCTTTTATTTAGCTTTTCCTGTCTCGATGTTCATCTGTCTGTTATCAAATCTTGCAAAATAAATTTGATCCGTTTCTTTACTTACGATTGAGCTGAAATTTCAAGTATACCTTTAGTTATGGTGACAATGCAATTATACATAAACGGTATTATTATAATTGACCGCCTTAACACAATGGCGGCGTACATTTTTCTGAACAATCCACCCAATATGGGTATCAAATGAAAGGGCTTAACTTGTAGAATACAATACACCATGAAAAATTTCAAACCCAAGATGGTCGCCAACACAAAATCCCGTCATTTTATGTTGTTCGGTATATTTTTAGTAGAACCCACCCAACATGGGTATCAAATGGAAATGAGACAGATTTTTGATTGAGTACTTTGGTGCTAGATGGTAACCAGGGTCAGGCTGGAAGATGGCCATAGGAACTCGGTAATTAAACGACACAGCCCCATCAAGTTTGGGCTCATAAGATGCGTCTTAACGAGTACTTTGGCCATAGGAAACCAGTAATTAACAAATACTTCGAGTCTAGACTTATTGTGAGCGTAATGCGGGCTACATTTAGCTAGACTCTCTGGCGCTGCGTAGAAATGTAGCTTTGCTGTGCATCTTCTACCGCATTTACTATGGAAATGCTCTGAGAAAATGTTCGAACTGATTCCTGCCGCCTCTTTCCGTTAACGTCCTTCACGACAGAAGTTACATTCCCGTCATCTAGACGGTTGACAATCTACAACTCTACACTATTCTAGTAACTTTCTGCCTAACACAACAAAACAAAATTAATGTGGTTAATTTATACGAGGTAGAAGTAGGAGCGAGAGGTTTACCAGCTAAATCTCTCTATAACCTTCTGAAAGACCTTGGCCTGTCGAGATCTGCATTAAGTTCTATTTTAGAACGAGTATCCAAGGCTACACTAACAGGTTCCTACCAAATTTGAAACAATTTTATGCGAGGCTTGACGTCTACCGTAATTCGTTCAATTCATTAAAAATCAGTAAAAATTACATTTTTATTGTGAAATACTAAAACTCGTGTATAAATACTGTATTCCAAATAAAATGTATTAATTAACAGATCAAAAGTTAAAGTACATACATTGCTGAAAATAAATAAAATATAAAACATCACCTAGCTTATTTCCAAGACCGTGCTTCGAACATCTGATTCCGACAGAACATACACATAACACGTCATTCCTGGAAAAACAAATGGCACTGAAAGTGACATTTAACACTCTATACAATGATGTACAATCCACGAAACCATCGCCTTCGTGTAATACCCACAAACGCACCCTTCAGGCATATTATAACAGACACACATTATTAATAAATCGTGTTACGTTTACGGGCTCTGTATTGTCAAGCATCGGGTCCTGTATCAACTAATAAGATTATATTGACGTCACGTGTGTGTGGATTAGTTCTAGTCAATGCTTTGGTAGGTGGATTGCTTTGTAGTGTAAGTACAAATTTTGCGATTGTTTTTTTTTCCATCCTTAACCATCCCATGGATGTCGTAAAAGGCAAATGCAAATTTTGTAGGACAACATCATTGCAAAGAGAAGGAAAACTTGATACAAAATACATATTTGCAGCTTGGTATAGTAGGTAAAATCCTCCATTCTAAAGATACGCATATGTCTAACAGTAAACAATGAAGTCTGTTGGTAGTAAAATAATTATGAATGTATGTGAAAAGAGGAAACTTATAAAGTAATTTAGTATCAAATCGAATTATAATATTTAAATAAATCAAACAATTTTTATCTAATATCACAAGGCTGTACAAAATAATGAGTATTAACGTAGTAGAGCCACGCTGATTTCGACATGAATGGGCCGGCTCGACCGGTAACTTCCCACAGAAGACTAACCTAAAATGACAGCATTCGTGACGCCGCCTTTGTGACGGCGCGGCCTCCAACGTTCAGTCGATTAACGCAGGAGTGCCACAGAGCTCCGTCCTGTCGCCCACGCTGTTTATTCTGCATATCAATGACATGTTAGCCCTTGGCAAGATTCATTGCTATGCAGACGACAGCACAGTTCATGGAAGATTTTTTCGACGTCATGCAGCAAAGCCATCAGATATAGAGGAAAAACAACAGGAGCTTATCGCTGAGCTCGACCATATTCTGGGACGCATTTCTCAATGGAGCTGCGAGAATCTGGGCAAGTTCAGTGCCAAGAAATCACAGGTGTGCACGTTCCCTACCAAAAAGTCTCCATTCTTTCCGACTTTTCAGCCTCTATGGGGGTCCTCTATTGCTTATACCATGGGCCGTGTTCTGAAGAGCTCTTCCAACTTCCAACGGTCCCCCCTTCTCCCTTCCTCTACAAGACAGCACGTGCCGGCCTCGGAAGACACCGCTTCAAAGTGGTAGACATACACTCTCGCACTCATCGGTTCTTGCTTCCTGTGCCGAGCGGTTAACACCTGGAACTCACCACCAGCCCACGTGTTTCCGTCCCAGTATGATCCCGGATCCTTTAAGCGGGGCGTGAAAAGCATCTCACTAGGCTGCCATAGTGATGGTCACCATGCTGCACTCTCCTTGTTTGCATTTAGGATGGTGACCACCACTCTTGGATTCTGCTTGTGCTTTCCTTAAGGCAGGGCAGAGTGAATTTGGTAGCTGTAGTGTAAAAAAATGTACTAAAAAAGTCTAGTAACAGGTTTAAGGACCAGATTAGTACTCATAGTAGTGATTTCAAATAAATATTATGTACCGGGAAGAACTATTTCCGAATCAGATTTTTATATATTTTTAATATATAAAGAGCCCTAAAAGCGATAGTTTATAATAATAATAATAATTTATTGTTTCACTCACACACAGTTTACAATCAATAACAAATTCATACAGCTAATAATACAGTTCACATAAATTATACACAATCGTTCATAGTGTTTTAATATCTAAATATAGACACTGGTTTACGAGAAATTATCTTATACTATAATAAACACTCTAAGGCTTTTGTAGGTAGCCACCCTTCAAAGCTAATTTAAACAATTCTGCAAAGCCAAATTTGTAGCTAATTTCCCCTCAACAGAGATTACCACATGAAACTGTGTCTGTGCTGGCTCGTATTAAACAGGTACAACAAGCAACCCACAGGTTGACTACCATGAGTATATCTGCAAAACTAAAACTTACAGTATCTGAATTATGTATGAGTTTCCTTTGCTCAAGTAAATAGATGAAGCGGTTAGATGATTTTGAATTAGTGTATTTTGGGCATAACAGTCTTATAAGGGCTTATAAATAAACTGTTATTATTAGTCTCACTATGGTGGAATCTAGAACTCTGTTTCGTAAGTTTATTTCTTTGTTTGTTACGCTTTCTCACCGAAATCACTATACTGATTTTTTAAGTTTAAGTTTTATGTTAAGTTACATTATCAGCCAGTGAAATAGACTATTGTTTACCACAATGACCGGTGTGTATATCACACCGGCTGAGCCGTGAACTGATACTATTGGATTCCTACTCGAAACACATGAAAATTTTAAACATTAAGGCAATAATTAGGAAAGTATTTCTTCATTGACTATTATTAGGCTGACTCAAATATCGACCAGCTTTATATGTAGCCACACCTTTGTGTACCACTTTATACAAGGTTTTCGCTTCATCTCACAATTTGTGTCCCCTGTTGAAGGTTTGAGGGACTAATTTGCATATTACGGCTTAATCTGTCACCGCTCTCGTATATGAAGATTTCAACTTGTCTAAACAAGATTTTTACACCCACCCGTCCTACATAAGCTATGTGTTTCTAAACACCTCTTGTCGAGTAATGTTTTAGTTTTAATGCTTTTATTTAGGGTATTTAATATTTATGTTTAAAATATGCTATTAAACAGAAATTTGGCATTAATTGAAATATGATTTTGGACAGTATCTTTAAAAAAATCGTATCCATTATGTATGGATACGATTTTTTAAAGATACTGTATGACACTCATTCACAGTCATTTACCACACAGACTGCAAATACGAAGCACGGTAGCAAACTATGCAGGAAAATACCCTGTAAAGCGGAGAAAAACTTGACAAAAACCCTACAGCAATCTGGCCAGTGTGCTATAAAATCCTCTTTTTAAGAAATAAAATGATACAGCTACAGATACAGCAGCAGATTAATTGATAGCCATGAATAACATGACTATCAATTTATATTTTATATGTTTTGTAAATCTATAAATAAAACATTAATTAATTAGGGAAATTGTGCATTTAAGTTATTTAATTATAAGATTAGTTTCTCAACGTTTTTAAGCATTTGGTTACTAGACGAAGTTTTTTTTGTTCATTTAGAATAGGTTGGCATCTTCGAGTATAATATTGAAGGCCATGGATTATATTGATTAAAATTTACAATATCTTGCCCAGAAAATGAATTATATTATTAATGACTTTAAATATTTCAAAACAAACATTTTCATATAAAAGTCTGTAGACGATATTATAAGTTTTATTTTAGCACAAATTGCTGTGCATTTTAAGTGTATCCATTAGCGTTATGGTAACTATGGGAAACAGACATTTTGATGTCATAAATTTGTATACAATGAAATCGCTTAACGAAAGTAATGTTCATTAATAAATGCAACATAAAAACAAAGAAATAAAAGCCCACAACATGGTTTATAACTTCTCCAGCGTGTAGCCATTATTTTGAAATATTATATCGGTTGGGGATGACACGCGTAAACAAGTGTGTGTTTGCCCGGTTTATAGATTTAACCTATTAAGGTTTGGGGTGTAAACAGGAGCGATATTACGGAAACTAAGTTTATTGATTGTATTAGTTACTGTCACTAAGAAACAATTTTTATTATTTTATTATTCAGGAAGGAGAGTATATCGTGTCATATCATAAAACTTGACTATAATGAAGATTTAAACATAATGCCTGACACAAGTTTTCATTTACTTATAAGAAGGCCCCGGCAATTATGCATAATAATATTTATAACTTTGCTGTACACCAAATGATTACAAAAAAGGACTGAAAACTAGGTATATAGGTACAAGTAGGGGCCTTATCGCTCCGAGACAATCTTTAACAGGCAACCATGAGATGGAAAGAAAACATGAGCACGAGAAATGTAGGGTAGTTTCTGGTGTATTAAAATAGCAATAAGAAGAAGGAAAATGAAAGTAACATGATGTATAATTCATTATTATATTATGTAGTTGAAATAGTTCCTGAAATATGTAAATTTACTTAGATTTTAATTAGTTGTATTCATGTTTGTGTTGCTCTATACTACGTTACCACTTGTAGGGAATAAGAAGAAATCATAAATATAATCCAAAATTTGTGTTACATACGTATCCAGATAGTCACTAATGCTTAAAAAAATTAAGGAACGGCAATAGTGTCCTCATAAATTGTAATTTAATTTCTTTGCTCGTCAAACTTATATTTGACACTCAGATTCAGAATATTAAGTCTTAACGTCAGTTTTGTAACAGATATACGAGTTGTTCTTATTTTTCCTTAAAAGGAACTGACAACTAATTCATTAACACATGCGGCGGTGGTTGGTATTCTGACACTATTTGGTTTTTATAGTAAAGTGTCTAACAAAGTCTAGTAATGTCTAGAAATTTGGGCACAATAAATAAGATGAAATTTTATACTAGACTATTGACATGATAACGTTTTATAAATCGATGGACGCCGGCTGTTTGCAGGAAAAAGCATGACTCATTGTTGGAGAGTGTGGATCAAGTGATAGAGACCCACGATCGGCCTGAGCGCTCGACTTGTGACGCATATTATTTATTATCAGTGTTTTTTTATGACGTCATCACGTAAAATTATCGTTCGTAAGCTTGCTTTACAGCCAATCATTTTTTTTTATTAATTATGTAAATTTTACTTGCCGTTGGTGGAATTTATTAACATCACATTGCATCAACAGACTTAAACAGTCCACTTCTGAACATAAACCTTTTCTTGAAAAGACAGTTTTGACCCACTTTGCCACATCCTTCTTGTTAACTTATATTCTTGAAATTATTTTTTCTCTTAATGCACAATTTAATGAAAAGTCATTTGAACCGATGGCATAGCAGTTTAAATAGTCAACTCGCAACTTTCTAATCCTACATGGGACAATACTCTATATAATCCACAAATTGTTGTATTGAGTCTTGTGTAAAGTCCTTGCGACACATGAATGTTTCTAGTGAGGGTGTCGTCTTTAAAAACAAACAAAACAATATAAATTGACCGCACCTGTATTGTCTTATGGCATTATTAAAGGTTACTTAGAGCATAGGGAGAAACTGGTTGGATCAGTTTTATTAAATATTTAAATAAAAGTACTTAAAAGTGAATGTTCTTTCAAAAATGTATTTATACTCGTACATTACACTTACTTGTTACTTTGAAGTTACGTCACCAGATTTACCGTTTCCACGCAGTTTTTGTCCAGGAATGTCCAATTTATAGTTTAAAATATTCCAATGCACACTTAGAACCTACATACTTCTTTACCACCAATCTGATCCTGTAATAACTCTCTTATACGACTTTAGAAATCGGCTCTACAAACCGCTAGCTACGGATATTCCATTACTATATTTTCACATTGAAATAGTGATCTGCAATCGACCCGCAGACGCTTGCTAGACGATTTAGGGAACTTAACGTTCGTATTAGAATTTATACACATTTAATTTAGAAAACGTGTTTTATTTCTTCTGTAGTTAATGTTGATAATATTTTCTTAGCACGTTAAGGTGCCATATTCTACCACACGTTACTTTCCACTCTGTATCCAGTAATACGTATTCTTGATCTTTATTACTGTCACATTAGCAACTTCCAATTTTAAGATATTTAGACAAAGGGTATAATGGCTTTATACGGAAATAATCTTCCAATAATGAATTCCGATACAAAACTTTGCGACGTCCGCATAACGAGCCCAATTATTTACATTCACGAAAGTTGAAAATATACTTCTACTTCTTTTAGTCCTTATTACCAAAGCTTTAAGGACTACAAACTTTTGACACAAATATGTCAAACAAATAATTGAGTATCGACTTGTTTCTGATGCGTATACAAGGTGAAAACTCATCTGTAAATTGACTTTTATGCTCATCTATAATAGAATACTTTGTCGCTAAACAATTAAAATTAAGAACCTTACAGGTACACATTTTATATAGATCTTTATTAACTTAGTGTCGTAGGGTGTTCATTTAAGTATAACTTAAAGATTTTAAGAAAGAAACTACGTGTAAAAATGCAGAATTTTATGAATAATATTTATTAGAAACGTTAAAATGTAGGAAAGTAGCCACATCAGAGTATACGCTTGCGTTAAACATATATTATTTTGATAGTTTGTGAACAAATACCTTTTATCGCGTAATTCTTGCATATTTTTTTTTAAATTAAGAACCATTACATACTCATTCGTATTTCAAACTTATACATTAGCACTGTAAAACGGCGAAAAATTTGACAAAACCCTTACAGCAATCTGGCCAGTGTCCTACAAAAAACCTCTTTGTAAGGAAGACAATGATAGGAACTTCATTTCAGTTCAATTTTTCCACCAATACCCAAATGTTCGAGTAAAATAAGTTAAGATAAAGATAAACTTGAATACTATTGCCTTCCTTTTTTGTTTATTTTATTTATTCCCTTTTTATTTTTTCCTAAGTGTATTTTTATTTCGTTTTCTATTCTAATAAACAATAATTCTTACAAAACTTGAATACTTAAAGCGCTTCTAAGCATTGAATACTCCTTTTTAGAAGTATAGATACACTTAAACTTCGGCCTAAATATCGACCTAGATCGATTTTTCGCTCCCAAAACCCCCTGCGTACTAAATTTCATGTTAATTGTTGGATCCGTTTTCGAAATCCAGATTTAGAAAGCGTACTCTAAACATCAGTTTCCTGTCTACAAAACGGTATCCAATAAGTCAAACTTTATGTCAACAGGAAGAAACACTAACACTTGTGTATGTGTACACCAACCAAAGTAACTTATTGGTTTTAATCGCCAAAGAAAACATACCTATCTAAATATAAGGAAAACAGGCAGAACATACCTCTCTAATAATATTGGTAGCGTTACCTCATGTGTATAATTAATTGAGTTACATATATATGTGTATCCCGTGTTCCTTGTTTTCCCCGCGGCTTCCTTCAAATAAAAGATACCTTTCAGTGTTTGTCTTTAATCAAATATCTATCTGCCTTTTTTGTTTCTCTCATAGAGTAGGTATATTGTACATTTCGTTATAATTTGTTAAGGTTTACAAATTTATAAAGTATTACATGGAAATTAATTTAAAAACATAAGTCAAAATGATTATACTCGCCTATATTATTAGGTTCTCTTCCTCTTTTGGATAAATATTTCAACAGTCAATTACGCAGTATTTATGTTGTCAGATATACTCATATTCTTTTTTTATTGCAATACCAAATAACCTAATAACAGTATTCTTATAAGGATAATAAATTAAATTAGAAACTACACTTATTCAGACATCTAACACACAACGTCATCTAGTCTCAAACGCGTAGATGTAAACCTTTACAGTATTCAGAATTCCAGCATTTCTAAGCTGTGGGATGGTGTAAGCGATTGGACACACAGGTTAATGGATTAAGTGTTACCTTGCTTTTAGTTCTGTATTGCGAGAGGTTTCATACATAGAAAACACCTGAAACAAATATTTGCAGTTCACACAATCATTTGGTAAGACCCGAAAATCGAACCCTTGATCTCATGTACAGCAATTGCGTACGATACCAGTGTGCCAACGAGGCATTTAGATTTGGGTATATATGACACGCTTGCGTTAATTGTTTGGGCCTGACAGGGGCCTTTTATCAAAGAGTGAAGAGGCTTATCATGTATTTCTTTGAGAATGGTAAATTAACTATTTTCATCCCGCATTTTAAACATGATAGTGTCTGTACTATGTTTTGAAGGCCTTTTCCTTAATTATATTAGTATTTCTATGATCACTTTAGGCAATTTCTGTAGTCTTAGATAACATGGAGGAAATGAATAAAGTTTGCGCCAACTACTACAAAACATAAATTACCATTAATTTACCAGCACGCGATAAGGAGTTCCATTGTTCAAGCCAAAATCTGAGACGCAGCACTAGCCTCCTTGGTAAGTTATTTGTAACTAATAGTAATAACAATTTATTTGTGTGCTTCTATTGATTTATTCGCTCTATAGTTAATTACAAGTACACAAATATAGGAACATGTTTGTGTAAACTAATATAGAAAAGTACAACGTTTTCAATATACGATAATTAATAGATTAAGTAAACTATGCTCTATTCATATACACCTTTAGTTTCGATTTCTTATAATATAAAATGTAATATTATTATTTACAGAAGAGATAACCATGTTATAATGTATATGGAGACTTATTAATATAGATTGAACTACAACATAGCTCTCAGAGTTCACCTGAACGGTTGGTTCAAGCAGTCGCCACGTTGTCTTCTACTGTACGAGTGTTGTAAATTCAAACCCTACATGAGACAACACTTTGCATTCTTTGTGTCTATTTTATAAAACGTAAAAGTCCTTTGTTGCATTTTTATTCTTCAAGTCTTTTTTTTAATATAACAATAAAATAAATCTCGAAATTATTTTCAGAAATAATTGATTTGTCTTAGTAGCTAACAACTGGTAACAAATCCAGAGTTATTTAGAATCCTATTCGAAATCCCAAAACACTTCGAGACAATAAACGCGGTCAAAATCTAAATATAAACACCAAAAGTTTCATTATCTACTGTCCAAGTTATAATATTGCATTCCTTTATGGTAAGATCGTAAGTCCCATTCAAGTTTCTAGTTAGGTTGTAAGCAGGTCTTTGGAGACGGCCGCGCAAACAATAGGAACTGTCAACAGACCCAAGTGGGCGTTTTAGGATCTAAGACATGGATGAAAGCGGTTTTCTATTCAGATTATAAAAAATGAATATTTTGATTTAGTAGCAACTAGAAGCCTAAAAACTGATAACCACAATTTGGTCATTCAGTTCAGTTCAGTTCTGACCATAAATTACGAGGTGTATATTAAATATCCTACTATGGGTTTATTGGCAGTAATATCTGTTTCAGAAATGAAACCAATAATATCTGCACAAACGATACAGAAATATCTGAACGTTCATAGGCATCATTTTATTAAAGCGGCTTTAAAGTGATGTGACGGGAAAAGCCCTTTAAATGATTATCATTGTGAAATTTCACGAATGAACACAAAGATTTATGTTACTTAATCATATTTATGTTTAAGTGAACATTTTATTCGGCGCTCATAATCCAGTTACCCTCGGTGATTAGAAATATATAATATTTTTTAATTGGTTAAATCATATTTTGATACTTATTATCCCAAATCTAACAAAAATGTAAAGACAACAATCATCAATAATTGGTTCAGCTTTCAACTAACACAACTTTGATTCTAATATATCTGGTCTCGTAAATATAAACCTGATCAGAAGTATGAATGTGAGTTCTATATCTAATATTACCTACCTACCTACCTACACAGTACATATTTTTGATAGCATTCCAGTTTTAACTCATAAAAGTCGTTACCTGTATCAAAAGTTACAAAAGTACATGGGCGGAGTAAGTTTTACTTTTTATTGCAAACATTATTTTCGCCTATAAATTTTGGCTGAGGAACACGCAAAGCAGCAAATCTTTCATTTCACTTTTTTATATTGCCGCCCGCGATGTGATTTATAGCCCATTATTTATTAATGTATCGCCCTATGTATTTATCGTGCTTTATTCCATAGCGACTACACTATTTCAAAATTATAGTCTGGAATTGTCCCAAGTAGGTTTAGACTGGTACCGACTTCACCGAGTAAATAGGATTTCTAGATTCATGCTCAGGTCATCCGTAGCCGGTAGCACAAAAGTATTGGAAACGTGCACTTCTATCTAGCCACTTGCTTAAAGAATGATACCATTTTTCTGAAAAATAATCTTCCAATTTTTGAATATATACATATTACACCCAAAGTAAAACAAATGATCTTGTACGTGATACAATGGATGGCAATTGCTTTCATAACCGATCACCACTTCTAGGTGGTAGAGCAACGCTAATTTCAGCACGAACGCCTTGCACAGAAAATCAATGTAAAATGCAGAAACATCACTAGGCTGTCATTGTGACGCCTCTGGTGTTGCGGGTGTCAATGCGTGACGGTAATTGCTTACCATTAGGCGATAAGTCTGCTTGTTTGTCCCCTATTCAATAAAATAACCCTTATGGCAAAACGAGTACAAGACACACCTACGTGATTGCCAATCCCTCAAAAATATATTCTTTCACGAAGTTTCTCAATATTAAGAGTTTAACTACCTACTTTTTGAAATTCATTGTAATAATACACAGTAAATTGGTGAAAAATATGTACACGACAATATCAAAACCCACGTTGTTTACGAATTTTATTACAGCATCCGTTTGGTGGCAAGTATAATCTCTTTTTAATGATCTGGTGACAACATATTTTATAAGAAAAATAAAAATAGGTATATATATTACTAGCTGACCCACGCAACCTCGTTTGCGTCTTATATTGCCCGTAGCGTAAAAATTTCCCCCGTTTTTGAAACATTCTTCTTTGTTACTTCGCTCCTATTAGCAGTAGCGTGATGATATATAGCCTATAGCCTTCCTCGATAAATGGACTATCCAACACTGAAAGAATTTTTAAAATCGCTTTAGTAGATCCCGAGATTACCCCCTACAATTTAACAAACACACAAACTTTACTTCTTTATAATATTAGTATAGATTGTTAGTGAATTTTGAGGCATAGCTAAAGTGTTATCAGTATTTGAGAATTGATCGAGTACAAGATACTCACTAATTTAATGAAGACTTAATATGGACTGAACCACAAGATAGCTATCAGAATTCTCGAGATTCTTTTTCAGAAATGATTGACTTGATAGAAACTTTACGTTTTCTTTTGATTGAACTCTTATGTAATATTATGAAGCATATATTACTGTTCAACTCTTTCAGACCTGACCACCGCTTTTGTTGTTTTCGTGGAAAGTGTAGTGGACGCGAGGGTCAGGCCTGAATTGACATATTGAACGTAATTCGCTGTGTTGAAAAAGCTTAATTAACTACTTAATAAACTTACCTGGCAGATACAGCTGAAAATTAATCACGGTTAAGTTACAAAATACAATTAGAATTAAAATTACTGAGCAGAGTACCTACCAGCCTAAAGTACCTGCAACCTTTCGCGCTCAGTATCTTCTGCCCGGTGTCGCTGCCGTGTCAGCGGGTTTTCACACTTAGTTTTACTACAAAGTTTATTTCACATAACCCCGTGTGCCAATAATCACACGACCATATGGGGCTCTACTCTACCTGATGGAAAGCATAAGCAGAATCCAAGAGTGTTGGTCACCATACTCATTGGGAATGCATGCAATGCAACAATGCAGCATGGTGACTCAGACCATGGCGGCCTAGTGATGCTTCTGGAGAGAGAAATAATGAAACTCTTTAGATTCTGATGGTAAGCCTGTTGAGTTTGAACACATGGCTTATAAGGCATAGGCAGGACATGCTGAATGAATTGCGCTTAGCGGTTTTGGTCTCTAGATGTTTTTTTATCTTTTTCTCACCTATTTTTTAATTTTATTAAAATTTCTAATCCAATTAAATCAACATGTGATATTTTTCTTAAGTTTTAACTTCTTTCAAAACTTAGTGTATATTATAGTATACCGACCAAAACGATTTTAGAGTTTTAAGTGATTTTCGAAGCTAGTTTAAATTGAAACCTACCAAAACTACTCACTCATTGAAATATATTTGCAATTAACTGAAATGACATCTAGTAACTTGGACCACTGTAACTAAAACTTCATGCAAGCAGTATCGGACAGAGCGTAGTTTAATTTGCCCCATCTTCCGACGCTTAACTATTTGATCTTGCTTCCACCTGCCAGCAACTACGAAGTTTTCAACCGTTAATAATAATTATTAATAGGAAAGCAAAGTAAATGTAAAAAGTAGTTAATACCCGCACTAGAAGCTGCCCTGCTCTATTGTAGCTAGATCATCTCAATCTCACGGACTATGAAATAATGAACTGTACAAACAGTATACTGGGGTAAGAAATGCAAAAGTAAAGAAAATGAACAAATGTCGAATTTAAATACTGAGTAGATGTAATTATAGAGAGATGATAAACAAGGACCAGATTATGAGAACAAAGGCTTATCGCATCATCAATGTGTTCCCCCACAAATTTTAAGGACTACAGTAAAGTAGAGGTTTCAAAGGTTTCAAATACATGATGTACTTGCCGTTTTTTAAACAATTCTTTTCTTTTTTCTTAAATTAAATTGATTAAACGCACGGTTGATCTTTTTTATACTTGAAAGAAAAAAGAAAATGCTCAGATTTATGTATCTAATTTGCTCCTTGAAAATACTTAGTAGACGTCAGTTTTTTTTTTTTTTTTTTTTTTTTGAATAGTGGGCAAACGAGCTGGCGTATCACCTGATGGTAAGCGATTACCGCCGCCCATGGACACCCGCAACACCAAAGGCGTCACAAGTGCGTTGCCGACCTTTGGGGGGATGGGAAAGGGGATGGGGGGAGGGGTTGGGGTATGGGCCTCCGGTATCCTCACTCACTCGGTGAAACACAGCGCAAGCGCTATTTTACACTGGTTTTCTGTGAGGCCGTGGTATCACTCCGGTCGAGCCGACCCATTCTCGCCGAAGTATAGCTCTCCCACGGTAAAACATGATATGTATTTTATATATATTACGGCGAAGATAAAATATCGCATAACATTTCTTATATCAAATTTATTCAAATACATTGAAACCCCACGAACTGTTCAAGTTTTTGCTCCGAAGATGTTTCAAAAACGGACAATTCTTTATTTCGTAGAAAACTTAAACTAAAGGAGTCTAGCTTCAAGTTTCGAAGTGAAGAGCTCGTTTCAAAAGAAGCTGGTATCAAACTTTAGGCTCATTATTTTTATCTACAATTTTTCTTAAGAATAAAATATACATATTTAGTTCACACACAAATATATTTAATTCAATTGTTTTATTGCAACTTTAAGACTAGAACAATCTCTCCTAGTCGACTGACTGGGCGATGCATACAAAAGATGAGGTAGTTCATTTGTAGAGAGCTAACAAATGACAGAAGATCTTAATACAGCACTAATCAATGCATGCGTTACATACTCGTATTATATTTTTAGTTTCTCAAGAAGTTTCTCAGGAATATAATACATTTATTTTATTTTATATTTATATTAAAACTAGTAATGTCATGTAATTCATTTTACCTGTTAATTACGTCTGGCCTGTTAGTGTCGTGGTTAGCGACCCACTTTCAGATCCCAGTAACGTGACCTTCGAATCGCGGAGACGCTCATGATAACATGCCACCAGCGTTCACCTATCTACTCACCTATTTCTAATCACCGAGTGCACTTAGTATGTCGGTAGTAGAGGTAAATAAGAACCAAAGTATCCCAATACTTTTATCATATAGTACTTTTGCATTTATACTATTAGAAGAAATAAAATATCGGTCTCTTCTGATACTTAGAAGTAGAAACAAAAAAACAGGTCTAAAACTTTTTAGAAGATAATTTTGTATTATCTTTAGTTTCCATAGAAAACGCTAGTCGTTATAAGTTGTATTACTATATAGTTAAACGTCCAGATCTTCTATTATTGCGTCTAGCAAAAAGGTACGGTTGAATTAAAAGCCAGGTGTTTTACCGGTTAGTTAGAACATGACCCTTTGTCCTTTTCAAAGACATTTCTCAAAACAACGCTATTTGTCCTTTTCTCAAAAGAAAAACAAAAGGCTAAGAGATAAACAATTTAATTTAAAAGAATGTTCTCTCTGAAGTTTTTTAGAAACCCTATTAAAATAATTGTTTGTCTCAGTTAATTGAGTAATTTTTTTAGAAATACTAAATAGAAAAGTTATGTTGAAAGGCCTAATAAATGTTTTATAAAAACTAGTAAGGTCTTTTGATTTTATTGACTAACTTAATTAATTTAATGAAAGTTAATTATGTTTGGAGAATCTGTGATTTTAATTTTGTCTAGTTAAGCCCCGTGGTGTTACGTGTGGGTGTTGCTGTACCTTTACAACAAAAAACGCAGGAAACGTCGCGAGGCAAAGCTAGCATAAAAAAGTGACCGTTACTCCTTATATCATTAGTCATCTCCCAGTGAAAGTTCTATCAAAATACGTACATCATGGTTGCCTGGAAGAGATTGCCTCTGGGCGATAAGGCCGCCAATTGTACCTTCTAGTTTTGTGTTACCTTTTTAAGTAATCTGGTGTACAATAAAGAGATTATTATTATTATTATTATTATTATTATTATTATTACATCCATATCAGAGAATAGACAGATAGACAAACAGAGAACAAATTTAAAATTGCTTGTTAATAATCTATACTAGTCTATATCTATATCTATACTAATATTAAAAGAGGAAAGGTTTGTATGTAAGTATGTTTGTAACGAATTGGCTCAAAAAGTACTCGACGGATTTTAAAAATTCTTTTACCATTTGAATGCTACATTTTCACTGATTAATATTGGCTATTTTAATTGCAAGAAAGAAATAAGAATTCCTACTAAAACTACAATAATTTTACCCAAGGTGTAAAAAATGCCTATAAAATATCTTTCATCGCATGCGCTGCGAAAAATATTGATGATAGAATAAAAAAATGATCCACTATATTAAAGAACATATCAATATCTACAAAAATGTCGCAATAGCATGGTATAGTTAGACACATATATTTTTATAACTATAAAATGATAAAAATATTAACAGAAGACGCGATTTTTGGATAGGTTAAATGTTATATGCTTACTGTTGAGTGGCAAAAAAGAGGATTGCTGCATTTTCAAATGTTATTTTGTTTGGACTCAAAAATACAGCGATGAAATTGATAAAATAATACCTAGTTGTCGAACTGCCTAATAAAGACGACCCAGTATTATTTAGAACAATTACAAAAATATGATACATGGGCCATGTGGTTAAGAAAATTTGACTTCACCGTGCATGAAAAATGGCATATGTTCGAAAAAATATCAACGCCGTTTCGTAACTGAAACCCAAACCGGTGAGCATGGATATTCCGTTTATCGACGACGCGACATCAACAACGGAGGGCAGGTCGCTACCTTAAATGTCCGAGAGCGAACGTTTAGCATAGACAACAAATGGATCGTTCCATATTCCCCAATATTGTGTCGATCTTTCAACGCGCAGATTAATATAGAATACTGTAATTCTGTACAAGCAATAAAATACATTTGTAAATACATCAACTAAGGATAAAAAAACTACATTAACGTAAATAAAAAATATAAATCGAAAAGTAAAAATAAATGTATAAAAAACTTAACAAAATGGTTTTGCTGTAATGATATGTCTATCAATGCTTGACAATACTTAATCTTGGAATTCAATTAATTATTATTTGAATCACAGGATTAAACATATCCATGAAAAAGGCCATGACATGCTCCCCCTTATGATTAAAACTAGTCGGTATTTTTGGTTCATTGTCTCTTTTTCTCATAAATTACGTTTAAATATGCACAAAAAATGTAGCAGTCAAAATATATAAATATTTTAGATTTTAATGTTTAAAATCTTACAGAATGAGATATTTAAAATTCACTTGTAATAGCAAATGGAAAGGTAATTGCAGAAAGAGCTAGCTTTCAAATAGAAATAGGTTAGAGTACTACTTAACTTTTGTTAAGTAGTACTCTAACCTAACTTTCACTAACACTTTCAACTAACGATGTTGAAAGTGAAGTTCTACATTAACCGAAGAATTTAATTGTACACTGTACGTTATCAAATTGTTAGAGATTATTTGCAGAACAGTCGTTAATGTAGGAATTTCGACACGAAAATCTATATATCTCAAAGACAAATATATTATGGCCGTGCTAAAATGGCTCTACTCTGCCTGATTGAAAGCATAAGCAGAATCCAAGAGTGGTGATCTCCATACTCTTTGCGAATGCAGACAATGCAACATGGTGACCCACACACAAGATAAATTAAAAACAAACCTAATGTTCAGTTTCGACAAAACCGTAACTTCTAACATATATCTAATTATGAAAACAAACAAGCCTAATTACAAGAAATAACGTGACATCGCGAGAAACAGTAATAGTTTCGTGTCCTCATTAAAGCGAAGTATTATTTAACTACGAGACGGGGATGAGTAAATATTTGACGAGTATTAAACTACTCGTATGTTGCTCTAATCTGTTATAATACAGTCACGGAGAGGAACTCGGTCATAGAATGTCAACGATTAATGATAAACCTCACCATAACGTACAGAAATCTTGTGTTAGCACTGTTGGCTTGGTTAAATTAAAAAAATATGAGAATCTATTCTAAGATTATAAAGCTGAAGAGTTTGTTTGTTTGGTTGAACGTGCTTGGGAAGTTTTATATTTCTTCTAAATATAACATC
This sequence comes from Spilarctia lutea, assembly GCA_916048165.1. Lineage (NCBI taxonomy): Eukaryota > Metazoa > Arthropoda > Insecta > Lepidoptera > Erebidae > Spilarctia > Spilarctia lutea. Next base: position 2,201,555 of record OU696471.1, on the reverse strand, counting down.
TATAAACAAAACATTGATTGCCTTGGTGGCGAAGTGGTAGTGAATCCAACTGCTGTGCTTGAGTTCTCTGGTTCAAATCCTGGGTCGGACCAAGTGTTTGTGTCATCTACAAATATTTGTTTCGGAGTTTGGTTGTTCTCTATATACAATACGTATCTATTTACAAAAAAGTATATATATATATATTTATATCAGTTGTCTAGTATCCATAACATAAGCTCTGCTTAGCTTGGGACTAGATGGCACTGTTTGTTAGATGTTCGAAATATTTATTTATACTCAGCCCACATGTTGCGTGGTCGCTTTACTTGAACATTTACTTGCCTCATAGCATTCTATTCACTCTATTGTCCCCTCTGAAAAGCGCCTGACGGATGAATTTCTCAACATAAATCTTAGTGGAGAGAAGATGGCTTTAAACTCGCAGACATCTGACATTTTCTATTTGTCGACAACGTAAGGTAAAATTGTTTCATCTAATGCTTGCTTTCTAACAAATAAGTCCTTTCACAGATATTATCTCTTTTATGATGTTAATGTCAGTAGTCAGTAACACTTTATGTATAAACAAACAAACTCCCCCATTGATCTAACGGTTAACATATATGACTGGCAATCAAGAGGTCTCGGGTTCGAATCTCGGGTCGGGTCAAAAGTGATATTGAATTTTACTTTTTATAGAAATATGTAATAACAGCTCGGAGTATGGAAGTTGTAATCTGAAGCCTTGAAGAGCACATAAAGATGTCGGTCCTTCGCCTGATCTCCCCCCGGTCGTGTCGGTTAATCGTCCCATCGGATTATGAGATAGAGCGAACAGAGTATGCACCTGTGTTTACGCACACACTAGTGCACTATAATATCTCCTGCGTAGTTGGCTGGTCTCTGTTGAGACTGAAATGGAATTCTTTCAAAACATTTCTAGATTGTCAATGTAAACTGCGTAATAATATTTACTAAAACCTATTTTAACCAGAAACTTTTATGTTTTATCTAGCTTTTTCAAACTGATACAACTATTTGGATTTCCAAACTGATTGAAATTATACTTACATTAGTGAAGCAAACTGCAACGCGTTAGTGAAAACCGTATTACAATCGGTTTAGCGGTTGCTGAGATTAACGTGAAGAAACGAACAGACATACAGATAAAGAGAAAATTTAAAATAAAGCCTTCCTGTAATACTTTTCTTTACTTTGTACAGATGCTGTCTGTACACATAAGACACAACAGTTACGATTTTATTATAGGTATTGATTCTGTACTGAATCTGGTTTGGATAGCATAAAAAGTCAAATTAAGTTTTAATAATTGTTGAAGACTGTTAATTGAATACTGTAATTAATGTTGCTTGACTGCACAATAGTATTAGTGGTTTAAGTAGTTTAAACACATAGGACATCACTGTGTGTGTCACATTAACAAATTGTTGTTATGAGTCTGGGTGTTGTTTGTGTCCATTGCATGTATGTTTGTGAAAACTACGTGACACAGGATGTATATTCCTAATGCTGGAATTGTCTTGAAAAATAAATCTATGTTATCGAATCGAGCACATACATATTCACTTCTATCAATAAAAAACTCAGTTTTTTGATGACATGACCGTTTGTTCCAAGCTAGTTCCTCTTTGTTTGGTCTTATGATCTATAAAATGTCTCTCAGCTTGGTATGTAGCTTGACATAGGCCTCCTTAAATTGCTTCCATTGCTCTCTATATGCCGGGACTATTGTCCAGTACAGTCCCAGGACCAGTCAAAGGTAATCCTCCAATCTTCTTAGTGGACGTTTCAGGTCTCTTGCTCCATTTCTTGAATGCCACAACGTGACCTGTGAGCTCCATTTGTTCGCTCTGAACCGTAACATGTTTCCCTTCCAACCCCATTTTAGATGGTCGATTCGGATACCAGGAATTTTAATTTTTTCTTATAGCTTTATTCCCAACATACTCCTTCCCACCGAACGTTGGCACTTGGCGAGTTTTTCACGTTGACTTTGGATGAGCGACCAAGTTTCGCATTTGTATGTCAAACATGGGAGAGTGCAAGTGTTGAACATTTACCGTTTCTTGGCTCTCAAATCTTTACTTTTCATTATTTCTTTGAGAGACCAGTACTTCGAATCGAGCACATACATATTCACTTCTGTCATTAAAAACTCGTTTTTATTACAATAAAACTAATTTAACACTTGTCACGTTTCAAATACCTGCCTCATATCTACTGCCGCCTTTATTATAATACCTAACACTTTATAAGTTGTAAGTTCAACCCCACAAAGTACAGTTGTCAACTCCGGGCAGAGGCTTTTGAGTCGATACAAAGGAGAGACTTGAGGATTGTCAACGATCCCAAACTCACAAACGGTATTGAACTTCTAAGCTTCTACAGAGATTTTGCGTCTCTATACGTGTTAAGTCGGCTGTATGTAATGGTATGTGTTTCAAAGATACTCGTATGATGGCGATTAATACCTTATACTGTCAACCGGAATCGGATAGCTACATATTATCAATTTACATGGGTAAAAATTTTATTTAATAGTCTTAAAAATTTAGGCCTAGGCCTTGGTTGGTTGAAACCACGGAGCAAGTTGAAACTGACCGTTTCAACGAAAACCAACCAAATTGCATGAGATATTATAGTGCACAAGTGTAAATACACATATACATAATAATATCTACCGCAGCTAAATATGCACTGGCACAATCAGGTCTCACAGAAAATCAGTCTCCATCTACAATGCAACAAAACATAAATAAATTTAATTTACATAACAAGTATAAATTTATACTATCGATATATTCAATAACAAATTCTTACAAATTTGGCACACTTTCATTATGTTTAGTAGTTGTATTATGTGAATACAGAGTTCACTTACAAACAAGGTTACAAATAAAATAATTGTTTATTTTTAGTTTAAAAGAAAATAAAAGGATTTTGTAGTTACTTTCATTGAATTTATTTGATTTCTTATGTGACTTATTATTATTCTGAACATTGCTTTTCAACGAACCAACTGAAAAGCGAGCATTAAATAAGTAACTATGTAAGAAAACTAAATATATCTTTGCATTTTATGTTTGTATATAAGTTGCATAATAAAACATGTTTTTATAAGTGAATTATTCATTTCCAATGCAGTAGTCAGAGACAGACATGAATTTAATAACATTAAACAGCCGGATAAAGTGTCTAACAAAGCTATTAGACGCAAAGGGGAATGTTCTGAAACATTTTAATTGTATTTGCTTTTGTGGTAGTTATTTTAGCTAATATTGAACTCTTACTCTAGTAAGAATTACTAGATGCTTTGTTAGTTAACAAAAAACAGATATATTCATTGATAAAATAATAGTAATAAAGATTGTAGAGACACGTCGTAGTCAGCACTAACGGACGGGAATAATTGGGACGGTACTATTTCTCATAGAAGATCAACATAAAATGCGTTCGTTATGTCGTGTTTCGTAGGTGTGTGTGAGACCAGAGGCCCAATAATGAAGAAGTATCTCAATAGGCTGTTATAGTATGAGTCACACATAGTAATATGAGTATGTTTGCATTTGTAACTATTCAAGAGTAGTGGTCACCGTGGATTTTGCTCATGCTTTCCATCGGGCGAGTAGAGTCATTTTAGCAAGTCCATATAGATAAAAAATGATTTTCTGGTCACTTAAGCTAATGTCTCACAAAGTTCAATAGCATCACAAAGTACTATATTTTGGTAAACTATAGTTTGACATAATTCAAATTACACGCCGCTTATTGCGTGGTTAATAGGGTCCGTAACTAATTTACTAATTAAGCGGGAAAACTAATTTATTGCTTGTAAACAACCAGTGTAAAACACTAATACAAAACTGATTCAGAGTACATTAGTACTCGTAGAGCTTATTTTTTGCTCCTTACCTTAAAATCGATTTAATGTGTAACCTTTTTAAGAAGAACACGTAAATAGGTGAAATTATGATTAATACAAAATAGAAATATCTGCGATCTTTAGAAACTGGTAACAGTGACATAATAAACAATAATTAATAATCTTAATTTTATACGGAACTACACATTGGGTAGTCCAAAAATTGTTGTTCTAAGTCCCAGTGCTCTTCGTGTTATGGAGGATTGACTCAACAAGAATCACGGGACTCTCTCATACCACCACAGGTAGTGATCACTGCGAAAGTATGCTTCGGAAATCTTCTGTGTCTAATCCGAAAGGAGCCTGAGCCACTACCGCGACGACTGAAGATAGCGAAGTGGGACCGTGAGAGTTTAAAGAAATGTTCTAATCAACCAGTACCACAGAAGTCTAAAGCGCTGGAGATATTCCATAAGCACAAGTCTGAAGGTGACAGGTGAAGCCATCTGTCACCCTAGCAGAAACAGAGAACAGACTGGATAAGAGTTCCCACTTCGGAGGGAGTCATCTTCAAGTTGTAAGTAGATAGCCCGAGGTAAGTCGTTGTTCCAGGGATTTCACTTATAGGTTACACTCGTTTTCCCGGCTACTAATATCTGAGATGGAGTTTTTGGTAGGTTCAAGTCCGACATAGCCAGCAGTAGGTGTTATACACAGATAAAAAAAAAGAAAAGTAAAAATCATAATCACAATATTTAACTATTACATATAGACAGACACATTGAATCATGCAATTTAAACTCTCGATTGTTGGCACTTAATGGAACTTGTTCCAATACATTCTAGAATTTAACACACTCACTCAAATAGTGGAATAAATACAAGTAAGCTTTATTTTAGAATGTACATTACATCACGTTCAAACAAGTCCCGTCACATCAAACAGTTTTAAAGGTCATACTGGCATGTCGCCATCCGACCTCCTATTACCCGGTAATGTATGCGGTACACGTCCTGTAATTGTTACTCACCTTATTTATAACTACCGCCCGGTAGTAACAATTTATTGGGTACCTTTCACCTTTTCAATTTATCCGTTTTATGCGGCGTCCTTGGGGAGACAATTAATTGTATTATAAAATGCATAAAAGGATAAAATTAGGTGTGAGTATAAAAACTTTTATGAATCATGATCGTGGGGTGCCAACTTTAAAATGAAGTTTGGAGGTCAGCAGACTTTATCCCCCGCGAACATGATATTGTGAATATGATTATATTTTGTGAGTTATTTAGAGACTCTGTAATTAATGTTATACAGCTAGCGCCATCCATATGGTGATGTATCTCCCTCCTATTCATCTCGTGTGTATGTCGTCAGAGCAGTCTAAGGGAGCCATAACAAGATAACAACGGTACAAAGAAAATGAAAACTTTACACAAACCCTATACCTAGCCTAGGATCGAACTTAGTGGTGTGCAATTGTAGAGGCCTATGTCCAGCAGTGGACTGCGGTAGGCGGATGATGATACCAAAACGTCTACCTAGTGTGATACAGTACACACAGATGCGTGTAATATTTTTTTCATATCAAAAGTACACTACAGTCGTTTGTATTTCTATTAACGTGAACATCAAATAAGGTAATCGTTGCTTGCCTAAGTAATAAATAAACATTTCGAACACCTAACACAGAACGCCATCTAGTCTAGAGAACTGATATAAATACATGTATACTTTTTTTTTTGTAAATACATAGACATTTGCAAATCATATAAACGATTCTATATTTTGATCCGACCCGGGATCGAACCCGAGCAGTAGTTGCATACTCTACCACTGCGCCACAGAGGCAGAGTGAATGTTATAATAATGTTTACTTAGGACGATACTTAGGTGTATATTTTTAAATAACTGACTATACTGTAATATTTCCTATCAGATACTGAATTCACAACCTGGATTGTAATAACACTAGACAAAAAATAAAAAATCATGAACATGTTCTGTAAGGATTCTTATGTCTTTTTTCTACTACATTTGAGTAAATAAAGATACATATCATAATATTGACGCCTGTGCCACGTTGCCAACTACTTTAAAAGGATGTTCGTACAAGCAGATACTAATGTACGTGCATTTTACTAATGCACATGACTTGCTTTAAAACATGCCATCCGATACACAACTTTACGGCTTTCGAAATAGGACTATATTCTTACAAAATATATTGTCTAATCATGCCTAACCGGAACTTTTGGCAGAAAACCTTGCCAATCGGTTAGTGAGTGATATTGAGTGTTTGCGCCAAATGCTTACTTTCTATTCAAGGTCTAAAGGTTCAATAGCTATGAAGGTCTGTTATACGATACTTTAACAGTCAAGGGCAGACAGTTAATCTATGTGACTGAATTTTATTTGTAAGTTTGGAAGGGGCGATTATATTAAGACGTTGATGATTTTTTTAAATAATATTTTTTATATATATTTCGGACATCTAACACATAACGCGATCCAGTCCCAAGCTAAGCAAGCAAGGGCAGACAGAGCAAGCTAAGAATACATATATACTTTTTTTTGTAAATATTAATATATTATACATACAAAACACCCAAACTCCGAAACAAATATTTGCAGATCATACAAACATTTGGTCCGACCCGGGAATCAAACCTGACAACCCGAGATCAAGCATAGCAATCGCATACGCTACCACCACGCCACAGAGTTAGTTAAATTTTGATAGGACTTTTTTGTAAAAGTGTGTTACATGAAATCTTACCTATAACTTATCCAATTACAATTATTTTAAGTATGTTTCTTCTGTTCTAAGTTAGTTTACTTTCACTTTGAATAAAATAATATTCCACCTCTAAATGTGGAAAATTGAACGATGAGGGTCTTATTACAATGTTATTATCTCTCTTATTATCATGATTCAAGAGAATGCTTTTTAACTTGATTACACTATTTTTAAAGACACTTGCCTAGATTTGATTACAAGTTACATTAATGTACATTACACTGGATAAGTTAGCTAATTCAACCTTAGAAAATTTGTAATGAAATTCTCTTTTTAATATTATTGAAGACTAAAAAATGGCTAGGCCCTTTGCCGTTGGATAGTTGCCACTTACAATCACTGGAAAATATTAATTATTACATACATGGTGTATTCATTGCTGAATTAAATAATAATAAATCTCTTTATTGACCACCAGCTTATATAATTACACAGTAAACTTAAAACTATTATGAAGTATATATAAGTGGCGGCCTTATCGCTCCATGGCAATATCTTACAGGTAACCAAGTATATTAATAACACAGCTTATGTTTATGTATAAATGTATTTGTACAGAATTGTATTAAAAATCTAGACGATTAAATTGTGTATACTGCTAGTATCAAAACCGTCTAAGTTCTAAACATTTCCAGAAACTGTAGTCTCAATTCTTTTCAAAGTTTTATCACGTATACCGTTATTAAAGACTTTATTACTAAACTGGATGTGTTTCTCGGAGCGTACGTGTTAAATTTGTAGTTACTGCAACGCAGCTATGAACCGCATCATGACTATTACTGTCTGCAATATACAGGCAATCTTTGGTATGAGAATTTAAAAAAAAATCTTTGCAGATATAGAGATGATTAAGCCATCTAAACTTACGAATTTCAATAAACAATTTAATATTTTATTTCGTCAGTTATACATCTTTATGAATCTAAACGTAATGATTTAAATGACTACCGCCCATAAAGAAGTATTGTGTTTCAAGAACATCTATAAATACCAAAAAATCAACAAAAAAATTACTCAGCACTAACCGTAGTTTCTTTCCTTCATCTTCTTCGTAGTTCATGGTAATGTAAATTATTTTTTTTAAACCCGATACAGTATATTACTGTAGTAGTGATGTCACTAACTCTGAATAATATTTGCTTAAGTTTTTTTTGTCATTGACTGATAACATTAGCATGAAAAAGCCTGTGTTTATTGTAGTTTTCCGGTCAAGTTAAAATTATGCTCATAATTTTAAGGTTGCAGTAGAAGATATAGCTTATTGGGTAAAATAAAGCATGGGTCTTGAGGTACGGAAACACTCCTTTTGTGCTAGCAAATACTCGCATAAAAGTTACTAAGCTGTGTTATTAATTTAATTGTAGAATAAATTTTGTATTTCTTATAATTAAAGCATCTCAATAGTCTGGGCATAATATTGTTGGTTTTAAAAGGCACTATTAAGTACGGGTATAAGTATTTTAATTACTAGAATTAACGGTTTCTAAATATAAATAATATTTATATATATATATATATGTTTAAAGTTTGAATATTTCTGCTTATGAATAAGGTATCCCTTTTGTCGCTTTGTGTTTGATATCTGTAGGTTTCTCAGAATATTGGTGCCTATAGAAGCGCAAGGATTTGATTCTCTAATACATATATCTATTTGCATCAGTCTGTCATTTCCATACATTGCATGTTTGCGTAGGTCATGCTCGAAGGCGTAAAACGTTGGTGGAACTAAATATCAGCTCTATGGTTACTGTGAAACATACACATATTGGAGATTCAATGCTTGAGAAACCTTTAGATTGTTCTAGAAAACAAGTTCTAAACATTCTAAAGATAGATAGATAGAAAACTCTTTTTTTGTACACCTTTTTACATATTATAAGATGACATATAAATATAACGTAATGTACAAAGGGCTTCCTTATTGCCGAAAGCAATCTCTTCCAGACAACCTTAGGATGGATTAAAATGTATCAGAGAGACAGCAGCAGTTGACGGTGCAATTGATTTAAAAAAATATTTAGTTAACTTATTCTAAATCATCAGAACATATCAAATAAGAAATCGTATATTTATAAATAACGATAAAATATTGAACTATGGAGTGAATACTAATCCTGAATCACGATATACAAATTCCCATAAAGGACCAATTAACCGTTCCTGTGCAGAGCTTTTTAATTTCCTACAATGCGATATGATCCTATACAATGATCATACTTACTCAAATTTATATCAAACTTTTTTTCTTTAATTAAAAATTTCTCGATGACTAATATGAGGAATAGCACTATCCATATCCTCAAGTGGATCTCTAGAGGATAGCTATCCATGATCCATCCTCTAGAGAAACAATTTATTGTCTTAATTTCGTCACTTCGACTTACTCTAATAGTAGAGTAAGTCGAAGTGACGAAATTAATGATCTATAGAGATGGGTAAACTTTATAGACTTATTGCTTGCAATAAAACAACAAACTTCACGTTATATTAACTGAAAACTTCTACCAAACTTTTGTTCTGTCCTAAAAACACCCAATTTCCTTCCTAATAAAAATAAAGTCGTGTACTTACAAGGTAAACTGAATGACCAAACATTGTAGGTTATTAGTACTAATAATGACCTATACCACGATACCTTTTCTAAAACTTTCTACATTCAGAGAGAACAAGTTTTCGGGCTTATATAGGACTATACAACTGCCACAGCTTATAAGAAAGTATTGGATGCGTTCAGACCAACTTTCTTTCATAGAACATCAAAACCGTTATTTTAGCTTTATTATCAGTTTAATGATTAAACTTGCACACTGAACCGAGATAGTCAAGTTCAAGTGATAAAAGTAAGGTTAAGTGGGCCTCTTCGCGGCTTTTTGTTTTCATTGTTATCGTAGGCCGAAGTTTTCTCGGATCTGGTGTCTTTCTCTTGTTAACACGTTGATGTAAACCAATTTAAAGTAAATTGGATATTATTTTGTATGAGAAGTGATATGGGTTATGAATATGGTTTTCTTATCATTACAAACTAGAATAAACTCCTCCTTATCCATCCCGTATATGCGACAAGTAATAAAATTTTTGACTAAGTATAAAATACGATTGTAAATATTTTTTTATTAAAACCGTAATTGCAAATTATATATTTACAAATTTACATTACGACAGTAATTAGTGTGTATTGATTGTAATAAGAAAGACGTTAACGTGATGTAGAATGTAAAGAAACAAATGAACGTACGAACGAAATATGTACTATGGTTACTGATATTATATCAAAAAAGTTTTACCTGCATAGTGAAGTTGTTTTTATAGTACATTTGAATAACATAAAAATTATTATCTTTCACCGTCTACCAATTTCTTGTTACACACTTTTATGAAAAGCGGTAGACTATATTAACATAATGTTTTAGCATATCAAAAAGTAATGTTAAAACTAGTACAGTTTTATACACTTAGTACTTTGCTAATGCATGTCGGAATTTCTTTCTGCATCGTGCATCGTAAACTCTCCTTAAGGCGAGAACTCGTTAGTTACATTATAAATTCCCGCTTACGTTATTTCTTTCTTGTGCTTGTTTAAGAAAATATCCTCATGAAAAATAACAAAGCAGTTATGAGAAATGCGACAGAAGTGAAAACTCAAAACCGTAAACAAATAGCTGTTTAAGCTCATCTGAAATGAACCACTTTGAATAAAATGCACAATAAAAAGAAGTAAAAAAAATATAGCTCATGGAAAGCGTTTGGTGACGATAACGCTCGAATCACCCCAAGAAATTTTCACTTCAATAATTATTGTAAAATCTTTAATATTACTAAACTATAGAATAAAATATCTATACTGTCTAATACAGTGCTTTACCTCAACGCATATATTATAATTCAGTTATTTAGAAATATATATAATATATATATATTTTTATCAACAAACGAAAATTGTTTCAATCAAATTTTTAATGCCTTATTTTATTGCATTAACTAATAAAACTAGAAATTTCATTACATTAACGTTCATACCATGACTTATTAAATTATTAATATAGTCGTTTCACACAACTAATTATTAAAAATATTTCAAATATGGTCATTAAAAATATTTCAAAGATCATTATACACTCATTTGCAAAAGAAACGGGCGGTTACGATTTTATTTATTTATTTATTAATACTTCCTGCATTATATTTACATGAGGCGGACTTAATGCCGAATGGCATTTTCTACCAGTCAACCTTTGGATGGTTCAGTAAGGGACGTGGCTTGACTTCGTGACTTTCTGACTGAAAAAAATAAAATACCAAAAAGGTTTTAATCATTTGAACATGTTACTGGCCAGTTATAAAAGTGCCATATTGTTTATAAGAGTACATTCCAAATTCAAATTTTTGACTGAGCCTGGTTTTATTTATTTATTTATTTATTAAAACTTCCTGCAAACATGTTGCACAAGGCGGACTTAATGCCACAGGCATTTTCTTCCAGACAAACCTTTGGGTGTTGCGAAGTTATTTGGTTTTCAAAGAAAACAACTTTTAACTACATTTTGTGGCGCGAATTCCCTATAGTTAATATCGACTCTAATTAACTTTTTGTCAATTTTTATTAAATTATCTGATGTCCTTGACATTTAAATGTATTGTTATTGCTGTTTAGCAATCTCGAAAATGGTAGATAAAGTGATAAAAGCGAGCAAAATTATTGCGCTGCTTGAAGAAGGTTGCAGCCAATGCTTCGTGGCTCAGAGGCTAAATGTGGGTCGGTCGACAGTTCAAAGGACCTGGCAGCGCTATCAAGAGACCGGTTCCGTCAAGAGAAGGCCTGGTTCTGGCAGAAAGACATGTACCGAACCACGGGATGATCGTTTTCTAGTTAGTCAAGCGTTGAGAAATCGCAAATCTTTTTATGTGGACCTCAAGAACAGCCTCGAAGAAGTAAGAAATGTGCAAATTAGTCTATGGACGGTCAGGAGGAGGCTTTTCGCTGCTAATATACACAGTCATCGCCCGGCACGCAGCCCTAAATTACTTCGTGGACATCGAGTTGCCAGGCTTAGCTTCGCTCGAAATTGTGTGTCATGGTCTCATGAAGACTGGGATAGGATATTGTTCTCCGATGAAGCCAGGACATCTCTGCATGGTGAAGACCGACGTCGGCGAGTGCTACGTAGACGAGGAGAACGCTTTGCAGAGGCATGTTTTGAAGAAATCACACCTTATGGAGGGGGCTCTGTTATGTTTTGGGCAGGAATAAATTCCATGGATCGTACGGAGTTAGTCTTCATCGAAAACGGTACACTGACTGGACACCGATATATAACGGAAGTTCTAATTCCTTATGCACAACCCGCTTTAACCGCTCTTGGCGAAAACTCATTTTTTATGGACGACAACGCTCGCGCCCACCGGTCTGGCGATGTGGAAGCGTATATGCTAGAAGTCGGAATTCGTCGTTTGGACTGGCCAGCTAGAAGTCCGGACCTCAATCCCATAGAGCATGTCTGGGACGTTCTGAAGCGACGAGTGAGATCAGTGCAGCCGGCTCCGCAGACCATCAGAGAGCTAAAGAATTTGATTACCGCGGAGTGGGAACGTATTCCCCAAGAAACCATAAAATACATACTCGCTAGCATGCCCAGACGAATGCAAGCCGTGATTTCAGCAAGAGGGGGTCACACTCAATACTAAACTTTTATCTGCTTTTAATGTATTCAAGAAAAACAAAGAAATTAACGCGTTTCATTTTTATTTAGCGAGCAGGTACAATAATAGTGTTTTGAGCTTAAACATTATTTCTCAATAATTTAATCAAAATGTTATGATAAAACTGATGATACCTATTCGTTCCTAATTAATTTATGAAATTCTGAGGATAACAATACCTAAAATTGTCAAACAAACTAATAGTAACTATAAAATAGTTATTTGCTTAAGTGCCCGCTTTTTTGCAAAAGGGTGTATATACTGCCAACTTAATTATAGTGACAATACTATACACCAAAATCTTGGTATCCAATTTTATTCAAATTTCGACCTCTAGTGGATCAAAATCCGGAAATTAAAAATTCAAGCTTTAATTTATACAAAATGGGCATGTAGAAGAAAGATAAAAGATTTCAAGAGATTTCTTTTTAATAAAATTTACAATATAAATTAACATTTACAAACTAAACAATTTTCCATATTTATTGAAAAGAGTCTTCTTCATGTCTGTAAGTTTAATAAGGTTGTGCCTCTGAGGACACGAGCTTATTATTGGAGGAAAATCTTTCATGAATCTGTAATATGCGAGAAGATAATAACCCACATGTCTTTTGTTGATACACCTACGCGATACTGAAACGAGGTATGGAATATCGTGAAATAAGGGGTTGATAAAATCGAAGTCAACTCAATATTCATAATTATACATATCATGTATGTGGCCTAAATGCGGCTTATGCTTGGAAAAAAGATACATAAAACAACTGCCACACGATAAACTAGTTTTGAGGAATTTTTTCGTTAGTTAAATAGGACCGACCTGAAGCAGGCTCGCCTTAGGAATGTGATAACTTTCTGTAGGTCTAAAATAGAAAGTAATTTGTTGTATGGAAAGTGGCTAAGATGAGAGAGATAAAGTAACGAACACCGGAATTCTTACGTTCGTCGTGTTTTAGGTCATCAGGAATATCCAGGACACTAACAATAATTATGGTAAAATATTAAAATTACTATCTCCAGTTATGAAAATAAACATAAGTAATCATCATCATCATCAGCCTATCGCAGTCCACTGCTGGACATAGGCCTCTCCAATAGCACGCCACTTAGTTCGATCCTCGGCTTCTCGCATCCAGCTCGTGCCAGCCGTCTTGCGCAGATCATCACTCCACCTGGCCTGTGGACGTCCTACACTACGTTTGCCGAGACGCGGTCTCCACTCAAGAACCCGTTTACCCCAACGGTTATCGGTTCTGCGGCAAATGTGACCAGCCCACTGCCACTTCAGCTTGCTGATCCTGTGGGCTATGTCGATGACCTTGGTTCTCTGTCGGATCACCTCGTTTCTAATACGGTCCCTTAGAGAAACGCCGAGCATAGCCCTTTCCATAGCACGCTGAGCGACTTTGAACTTGTGGACCAGCCGTACCGTAAGTGTCCACGTTTCGGCTCCGTATGTCATTACGGGTAGGACGCACTCATTAAAGACTTTTGTCTTTAGGCACTGTGGGATCGATGATGAGAAGACTCGACGAAGCTTCCCAAACGCTGCCCAACCCAGCCGGATTCTCCTGTTCTCGTCCTCAAACTTGTTTCTCCCTAACTGCAAAGTCTGCCCGAGGTACACGTATTTTTGAACAACTTCGAGAACGGCACCGTGTACCGCAACCGGTTCCGGTAGTACGTGTTCATTGAACATGACCTTGGTCTTGTCCAAGTTCATCCGTAGGCCGATGCGTACAGAAGAGTCAGCAAGGTCGTTCAGCATCTGTTGTAGGTCCTGCAGCGTCTCTGTCATGATGACAATGTCGTCTGCAAATCGCAAGTGATAGATGTATTCGCCATTGATGTTGATTCCGCGTCCTTTCCAGTGCAGCGTCTTGAAGAAGTCCTCCATTGCATTAGTGAACAATTTCGGGGATATAACGTCCCCTTGTCTCACTCCTCGGTGCAATGGTACGGGTCTTTTATGCTGATTCTGTACTTGGACGGACATTATGGCGGCTTTGTAGAGACATCTCAACACTTGTATGTATCGCCAATCTACTTGGCAACGCTGCAGGGACTCCAGAACAGACCAGATTTCTATCGAGTCAAAGGCCTTCTCATAGTCCACAAATGCTAGACACAGGGGCTGATTATACTCTTCGGTCTTCTGTATAATCTGCCGTACTGTGTGAATGTGGTCTATGGTGCCATATCCGCTCCGAAACCCAGCTTGCTCCGGTGGTTGGAATTCATCGAGTCTTCGCGCAAGACGGTTCGAAATGACTCTCGAAAACAGCTTGTAGACGTGGCTTAGAAGGGAAATGGGCCGATAGTTCTTCAACATGGTCTTGTCACCCTTCTTGAAGAACAAGATGACCACACTTCTACTCCACGCCTCTGGAGTTCTCCCTTCGAACAGGACAGCGTTAAAAAGCTTTTTGAGCTCCCTCAATACGGGCGTACCTCCAGCCTTTAACAGCTCTGTTGTAATGCCATCCTCTCCAGGGGCTTTTCCATTTTTCAGCTGTCCAAGAGCCATTTCGATTTCATCAATGCTGACTTCTGGCAGATCTTCGGTGTTGTGGCGTGTTAATGTAGCTCTAGGGTCCTCATTTTCGGGATCAGGTCGAGATGTATGCGAAGCGTATAAGCTGCCGTAGAAGCTTTCGACTTCCGAAAGGACGGCCGGCTTGGAAGCAACTACTTCTCCTCCTGATGTGGTCAACTTTGTCAGGTGGCTTCTTCCAAGAGATTGCACGAACACTTTTGACCCCCGATTCTGTTCGATCGCTCTTTCAATCGAAAGAGTATTGGAGCATCGGAAGTCGTGTCGCACAAGTTTGGTGATCTCTCGGTTTAGAGCCCGCTTTGCCGACGAAGTGGCAGGTGGGTTCTCACGTCGTTCCCTCATTAGCCCTAATGTCCTCTCTGAAAGCTTCGACTCCCCGCTTTTACGCTGCATTTTACAAAATCTCATACCTTCGTCCCTGAGAATCCGAACCACATTTTCAAGGTTCTGGTTTACGTCTCTTGTGGTTTCCATGGCAGCAAATCGGTTTTCCAGATTTGACTGGAATTTTTCAGATCCCATCGCGGTTTGGAGCAGAGTTGGTCGGAGCCTGGATTTCATCAAACGGACACGTTCAGCCTTAAAGTCGATATTCAGAGAGCCTCGGACAAGACGGTGATCACTACCGGTGTTAAACCTATTGATCACTGAGACGTCTTTGAAAATGTGCTTTCTGTCCGTCAAGATGAAATCAATCTCATTTTTAGTCATAGCCATAGTCAAAGTAATACAGTTCAATAAGTCCTTGATATTTATTTTCATACAGATGTTTATTTTGACAATATTTATCAAAATATTTACATCTGAATGAAAATCTTATAATAAACTACTGAATTGATTCGTATGGCTTCAGAATGTATGGACTTATTTCAATACATTTTCCGTAGTCTTAGAAATAATTGACTTACATTTCATAACCTATCTCCTGTTGAAACTAGAAAAGGTTATTGTGAAAGTGGTGAAAGTATTTAAGCAATCATAGATTTAAAAAAATATCAAACTAGACTATCTCCAGTTTTAACTAAAGATAGGTTATTAGAAACAGCTGTTAGGCAGTTAGGATGAGGCACAAAATGATGTGTTTCATTCCAAAAAATAGCACATATTATTACAATACGATTAAAAACCAAATCAATCAACCCATCAACTCTATCTACATAATTTAGAATATTACCAATCCAATTATTCACTATGAATTGTTTATTACAAACAATTTAGTTGATTTACATATTCATATCCGCATTTCTGTTATCCGATACGGAACTGTTGTAAATTTATGATTTGCAAATACTATACGGATTCGAGTAGGACGATTAAATCCACAAATTTATATTTACAAATAAATAAAATTGAAGTGTCTGTTTGAGGTTTTGAATTAACGGTTTTTCACTTAATGCATATGAAGATAAATAAATACGTATATACGGTTTTACATCAAAACACAATTTTTTTTCACTTTCTGTCCACTGTTCACTGGCAGATAACTGATAATATGAGGAGTAACTCATGCTACTTTTCGAACTAGCTCGACCCCACGGTGTGGTAGTTGTTTTATATACATGTATGTATACAAAAACAATCGTGGGTAAAGCCGTGGGGCTCAGCTAGTTAAGTGATAAAGAGAACAATAGGGCGTTTCGATTATATATAATGTTCTGCTTGATAAACCAAATTTGTTGAAGAAGATCGGAAACGTTGGGCAGCAAACAAACGTTTAGTTTTTTCTTTCAGGTTGAACGCGTCGATAAATATTTCTGTATTATATTGTTTTTGGTTCAGACTATTACGCAGGTAATTCAAAAGTTTTCTTGCGAATAAAACACATTGTTTCCTAAAAGTATTTTTAAACATTAAAGACGTACCTACTTTCTATAATAAAAATGAAATTCAAAGACACCTTATAAAAGTTTTTTGTGTTCGATATCCGTTACTTGGATGACATAAATTTGATTATATAAAAAATATGCTTGTTTTTCTGCTTGCAGTGACGCTCTTAGGGAATAAAATGTTGTAACTGTTTTTTTGTTAATCTTGTTCAAAGTCAAAGTCAAAGTCAAACCATTTATTTCCATAGGCCCCAAAAGGCACTTGAACACGTCAAAAATACAAACATCAAACATTATTAATACAAATATAAAATAAAACTCAAGTACTGTTTTTACTTTACACGTAGTTTTTGTTATACAGATGAACCTTTTCGCGATTGTGTTTAAAAGATTACAATACCTTCTATCGCCCACTGTTTTAAACTCGTGGTTACGGGCACGAGCGGTAGAACCCGTTCTAAATGATAATTTTATCGAGAATAAGTATCGTGAGTAAAAAATAAACGTAAATGATCATTAACTTGATTGTTTTTAAACAAGTCTTTCTGCTGTTTATTTTCTATTCAGTGAGATGTGTAAAAGTCATCTTTTATCAAAAAGTGAACAATTTTTAATTATGTCAACAACCAATATTGATCGATGTACTCTTTTTTTTGGAGTTGTTGGCAAACGAGCAGACATATCGCCTGATAGTAAGCGATTACCGCCGCCCATGGACACCCGCAACACTGGGGGCGTCACAGGTGCGTTGCCAACCTTTGGGGTATGGGGAGAAGGATGGGGGGAGGGGTTAGGATATGGGTCTCGGTATCCTCACTCACTCGGTGAAACACAGCGCAAGCGCTATTTTATACCGGTTGTCTGTGAGGCCGTGGTATCACTCCGGTCGAGCCGGCCCATGTATACCGAAGCGTGGCTCTTCCACGGTAAAAATGTATGTAATAGAGTTACATTAAATAGCTTTTAATAACCTGCAATACCATAACCACAAAACATACCTATATAGATCGAACCACACCATTACGCATGACTTAGATCGCTCTGATACTGTGAAAAACTGGAAGCCTGTATACGTGTAATTTACAGCTCCCACGTCAAAAAAAAGGTTTTTTCCGGTCACTGCACTCTCTATGAATCTAATGTGATAATTGAATACCCAAGGACGTTTTTTTCTACGTTCATACGTCTAATATGTAAGCAAGATACACGCATATGGTAACGTAATATGTAGATTACTTTCAATGTTTTGTAATTTTGTTGTACCGTGTGATTGAGAGGCGGTTCTTACCCGCCATTTTTTAATATTAAAGTGGTATAAGATGATATAAGATGCTACAAAATATAATATTAGAAGGCAGTATTAGTATCCGTCACTTTTAATTCAACTTATTAGGGTATTATCTACTTACACGATGTTATTCTCGTTTTATGTTATTGTAAACGATGAACTTCGAAACTATTTATCAAACCGCATTTCACATTTTTGAAGTGAAAACTTCGTAAGCCCAGTTGAGCACTTTTTGGTAGAGGAAAATCTTATGGGTTCGCGTCTTTCACATGCTAAGGTTTGATATAATGTATATATAGGCTGACTCAAAACTATAGTCCTTTCTTTAAAAGCCCAACCCAGATCCAAAGTGCTCGCATAATTTTGATTTAATCTTCACTTCTATGGTTTGTCGATGCCTTCTACTCGTAGGTGTAAAGTTCGTCGTGTAAAATATCTATTAATGGTTTATTTACAAATTAAATATTATTTATCATATATTATCCTCCTGAGAACAGTTACTTATAGTCAACAAGGGAATCTTATGGATATTGTGAAAAGTGATTTGTATTCTCCGTTGCTCTATAACCCTAAACTACAAGAGTACTCGTAGTTGCTTAGTCTTGTCGAAAACTTTTTTCGGCCTTTATTGGATATTTGGATTTCCAGTAATTTCTTGATGTATTGTTATTTCATTGTATTAGAGTTGAAGTAACAAATGCATAGGTGTGTTTACTAAAGTGTTTCTTTACGGTAAGTATATGTGTATATACTATGTACCTATTTATGCACATATAATAAAAATAAAGCTGTATAAATGTATATTTAAACTTTGCTGCCACCTTATTACTTTTTCTTTCCCTATACTCTTATTATTTAGTAATTTCATTTAAAACTACCGACATCTCCGATGCTTTATAAACAACGGAGTTTTTGTTGTATCCTTATACAAATATATTATAGGTCTACCGTACTAAAAATCACCATAAGGCGTGGGCTAAATCATTTGAAAATATAACAAGCCTACAAACTGTATTTATTAAATCGTAAATTTTGGCAAAATTAAAATTATATTCATTACGTAATTGACATACCTAAGCCCTAGTAGTGCTAGTGTGGCTTATGATACGTTTTCACACCGATAATAGTCTTTAATAGTCCACTGCTGAACATAAGCCTTCATCAACAACCCAGAATGTCCTCAGGAGAAAGTTAAGTACGTTGTGGCTTCGTAATATTGCCGTTGGATGTTTTTAAGCCACCCAAAGGCCTCTAACTAAGCTTCACGACTATTTATCCTATGATAACAACCGGGACCCACCGCTTAACGTGAGCTCCAAATCACGGTGACGCTCATGGTGTCATGCCACCATTGGTTACCCATTCAGGTACTGACAGCGCCCTCGGTGATTGTTTCTAATCACTGAGTGCAACTGGGCTATGAGGGCATAAGCCTTACAGAGGAAGTTTTGAACTCACCAGAATGGTTGTTATAGGGTTAATATCAAATATTATTTACAGTTCTGTAATTGTCCGGTGTAGTTAGTCGACTCTTAAGACACCTACAGGGTAAATAAAGATTGTAACACTTTGTATTCTGCATCCGTAACGACACAGACTTGAGACTTTTTTATTTTTAAACAATATGAACATCATCCCATATCATATCAAATCCAAAATGCGAATTTAATTTAATATTTGTATCAAGAACCTTAGCTCGCTTAAATTGCATTTTGCACACGTAGTTTAGTTTACCAATACCTGACCCGTTTTCCGCAATATTATTACCACAATATAAGCCTATGTTTTGATATAACAAGGCCTAAAGCGACCTAACAAACAAGGGTCGGTCAACCAGCGAGCTTTAAGCAAGTTCTAGGCTGTATTATTAAAGCAAACTCTAGGAAGTAGGTATAAATTTTAGATGAGTAGTAGGTAATTGCCATGTTATTTGTTGTTATAAATAAATAAATAAATATTCCGGACATCTAACACACAACGCCATCTAGTCCCAAGATAAGCAGAGCTTGTGTTATGGGTACTAGACAATTGATATAAATACTTGTATACTTTTTTTTTTGTAAACACATACATATTATACATAGAAAACACCCAAACTCCGAAACAAATATTTGCAGATCATACAAACATTTGGTCCGACCCGGAAATCGAACCCGAGACCTCAAGATTAGCAGTCGCATACGCTACCACTACGCCACCGAGGCAGTCGTTATAAGTTACTATAAGCTATAATTTATTGTTATTTAAACTTATATAAATACATTGAAAAAGCTCTTGAGTAAAGTTTTTTTTCTGTAAATGCCATACTATTAAAAGACTAATGAGTAATTTAAATTTGACCTTAACTAATAAAACAAAACCATAATAAGATTGTGTCCATTAACCCTTTTCTTATTGTCTCTAATTAATTGAGGACACTTTGTTCGTATGTAATGTATGTCTTGAGTATAGTGATTGTGAGAAAAGAAAAGGTATGGAGAAAAACAGAAGTGGGCAATTATTACTTGTAATTTAAACATTGAAAAATACAGTCTATGCAACGAAGTTAAGCATAATATAAAATTTACCTACAAGTTTATCTGGTATAATAAACCTGAATCATTCGAGACCAATTTATTCAATTTGTCATTAATTGAATTCCGTAACTTATATAAGTCAATATCGATTACATATCTAAAGATCTTGTGATTTCATGTATACCAATTTAATTACAGTTCCTATCCCAATTGTAATTTAACAAGGCCCTTCCTATGTTTAACAATTCCATTCACGCATTTCGATTCACTCATGCGTTTTTATTTCTGACTCTTTGTAGATACTGCTTTGTCAAACTACCTTACATAATTATCATCTCAGGATTCTGAATAACGAAAATAAGTATTGGGTTATTTTGTTAATCACAATGCCGATAAAGATATATTCATTAATCTTATCAATGTAACTCCCTAGACCAAAAAAGAAAGAGAAAATCGACATTAATATACCTGTCAAACAGTATCAGGTTAATGTGTAAGGAATAATACGTAAAGTGAAGGCGTGTCGAAAAACGATATAAAATCTTTTTGGGTTTTAACAAAATAAAAAACTTAAAATTCTTGGTAAAGAACACTTATTTAGTGCTTAACTCCTCGACCAAGACTACTTGATTCCCTGGCAGCCGTAATGAGGTGTATATTTCCTCTCCATAACAGCAGCCAGACAAGTTAGTATTTTGCATCTCTTATTTATTAAATTGGATATTTAAGATACGAATTGTTACTGACTTTCGGCAAGATCTGCAAAGTTATTAAGTTTAATAATATGTATTTCATACTGAATTGTATCTAACTATCAGATATTCCGGAAGTCAACTCCAATCAAATGTGTATTTTATTGCAAGCATTACCGCTAACACATATAATAATTACAATATCTGTATACATTTTACGTACGGTCGTCTGATCAAAAACTAGGCAATACCTATACACTATGATAACCAAACTACTGATAAACATATTTATATACTCATAAATGCAAAAATACACTCAGACACCGAACCTAGGATCGTGTCCATCTCCCAAAGATTTGTCTTGGATGAGAATCGAAACGACAGCCTCAAGCTTAGCACTCAGGATCACTAAGGACTAAAACAGGCCCGTCTGTCAAATATACGGGCACTTGTCTGCCAGTATTAACATATTTTGTGTCGAATAAATGGTGTGCTCCATTTCTTAGTAAATTATTTATGAATAGGAGTGTGAATTGTTTACTGTGCATATTTTTTTATGACTAACATCATTATACGTAAAGGTTTCAAAGACAATGGACAACGGTAAAGGTACGATGTACTCCTACAGAAGTAATTATTAAGTATATCAAAAGGCCGCCACGGTGTGGGTCGCTATGCTGCATTGTCGCATTGCTTGCATTGGCAATGAGTATGTAACTAGCACTCGTAGATTTTGCTTATGCTTTCTATCAGGCAGAGTCACAGTTTGAAAGGATCACACGTAACAAAAAATTATTCATACAAGGTTAATATATTCTTAAAAATTATATATTATATGATGCGTAATATGGTATCAGCACTCACCTAATTGCGAACTTGATCATTCCTGAGCTCGTGCGGAGTCCTTTTTATTCATTGCTAAAAATTCGATATGTCAAGATTCAAATATTTTTTTCCAATATATTCGGAAGCTTTCGCAAAGCTTTGATGTAAAGTGATCGATTTCACAAAGAGTTCTCGTGGTACGGCTTTACAACGGACAATGGTAGTTTTATGTAATGTTTTTTATGTAACGATGTATGGCTTAAGGCATATTTTTCTCTAATAAAAATACATAGAAGCTTAGAAAAATATTCAAAACAACTTTGTGGTGCAAAGCCTTGGAACGAAGAGGGTTCTTGTTAACAAATCCAAATCGGTATTTATGCAATGCAACCTATCCAATACGTCGACCGGTGTAACACCGTGTATGGGAATCACTCCTCTGAAATCAGTCGGCCCCTCCAGGTATCTGGGTACTGTACTAACATCCGAAGCTTGTGTCGTTGAAGATCTTTGATTTGATTTAATTTGCGATCCGAGGATGCCCGTGGAGGTCAAAAACAACGTATGCAATAGGATCATTAGATCTGCTTTACTGTACGGGTAAAAATGCTGGGCAATGCGTATAAAGGCAGATCAAAAAGCTCACGTGACAGAGATGAAAATGTTAGGGTAGTCTGGGAGAGTAATACTGAAGGCGTTTTTGAGGGTACGTTGAAGGTTGTAGACATCACTGAATTACTCACTAAAAATCATCTGCGGTGGTACGAACATGTTATGCGGTGCGAAAAAGAGCATATAACAAGCTAAAGCAAGGTCGAGGTAGACCGCTGACTACCTGGACGGGACTATTAAAACGACCTAATGAGGACGGGACTGCGACTAGGAATGACACAGTTGCACCTGAAGTGGCAAAGGAACACTAAGAGGGTTGACCCTGAAAGACATGGGAAATAACGGTACGGACAAAGAAGAAGAGAAAAAGAAGTTTAGAAAAGACTAGACTTTGGGAGTTTTGACATAAATGAGTAAAGTATTTACGTATTCCTGTTAACAACTACTTAAAGTTATAATCGTAAAAGGTCTTACTAAAAAAGGTTGCTTAACATCAATCAAAGAATTTACCAAAATTAAAATAAAACCGCCAAGTGCGAGTCGGACTCGCGTCATAAAATTCTCTATTTTATTCTTATTTTCAGTAATTGTTGTCATAGCGGCAACAGACATACATCATCTGTAAAAATTTCAACTGTCTAACTATCATGGTTTATGAGATACAGCCAGGTGACAGATGGACAGACAGACAGACGGACGGACAGTTAAGTCTTAGTTAAGTGCAAAAACCAAAGGGTAACAGGGGCTCCGTTTTACTCTTTGGGAACGGAACTCTAAAAAAGACTGTCTCGGTGGTGCAAGTGGTAGCGTATACAACTGCTATGCAATCTGAGCTCAATTCCCGGGTTGGACGAAAGAATTGTATGATCTATATTTTTTTCTTATTTATATCAGTACCATAGTACAAGCTTAGTTAGTTTGGGACTAGGTGGCGTTGTGTGACGGATGTAAAAAAAATATAAAATATTGATAATAATGTTTTTATTTATTCAGTCAGTAGAACGTTAGTGACCCTTGCTACTATTATTTAAATATAAGAGTTTTGAAGTCAATTGGAGATATGTTGAAAAGCCGACAATATTTTTGTCAATACCCGATTTTTCGAACACAAAGCATTTTAATTTTTACACAAAATTACAATATCACACTGTGATAGTTACATAAAAATTCGTTCAGTAGCTTCAAAAACAACTCAAAAAATTATGATTGTACTTTTAAAACCCTCTTTTCCCCATCTACGGCGAAGCCAAAAGGAAAGGTCATAATTTTTTGGTCTATGTATATGTACATGTTTTACTGTTAACTACTGAACCAATTTTATTGAACGAGGTATCAATAGATTCGTAATAATAACCCGTATGACATAGACTATTAATTATTTGTTACGTACTTGGATAACAGTTTCTCAACCTTTACTTGTTATTTTTTATAAATTTTCTTTCAATATATAGACACATAGATTCCTTATTAACTAGTGTTCAATGTTGTTGTATGAATAGTTCAATTTAACAGTGAATATTTCATTTATTTATATATTTATTAAAACTCCCCTTAAATATATCGCACAAGGTGTTCTTAATGCCACAGGCATTTCTTTCCTGCCAAATCTTTGAGTGTTACGGAACAGCTTTGTGGTAGGTATATATTTGAGCAAGTAAGACGAGTTACTAAATCATTCTATTATAAAAATAACATGAATCCTATAGGTAAACTACCTTTATATTCATCAGCCATCCCAGCTTGATCTCATTTTAAAGCTGAAACAACATTAAATAATTATGGAAATCGGACAAGTCACGATCAGGTGACAGGTGGCATTGCCTTAATTGTGCAGCTGTAGGTTATTCAGCTAAACAATTTAACGATTTCTGGTCACGTATTAAACATCGTCCGCAATACTACTGAGATTTTGAAGCTACGGACATGCTATAATCGTATTGTGTTTAGACATTTTGTATTGGATTTGATTACAATGGCACAGATGTGACCGCAAAATAACCATAACTGCAAAGTTTTCGTTTCGTGAGTAGAAATGAAAGTAGATGACGTAATAATATCATGAAGTAGAATGAAAGAAATATATTGTCTTTCTCTTCTCCTTTCTCTTTAATATTTTGCAGGTTTGATAAAATTAATAAAGAAAATAAAATCACTGGTTTTCTGTGAAGCCGTTGCCTGTGTGAAGCGTGTATACACATGTGCCAAACCATGATTTTTCTACTTGTACTCGTACAACAGTTTGCATTCATAACGGACATTGTTCTATGTGATTTAAATTATTCAAGTATCTAAAAGGAATAAAAAGACAGTCTTGATCTAATACTTAATACGTAGGACACCGGGGAGAGCCACACTTTAAAGTAAGGATGATATTATTTGAATAATTACATTTTTAATCGTCTTTTATCTTATTTACGCAACATTTTAATTTCAGTTGCTGCCGTTCACTTATGATAGCTTTCCATTAGTGCGTGCGTTTGTATCAACTGAATTTAATTCAGTTGGTTTAACGTATTCAAGGTTCGATAAATTTCAACGCCTGTTTGTAGTTAAATGTTTATTAACAGTAAATATAATAAATCCGTTGAAACAAAAACAATACAATATTTGTGAATTCGCTTTCAATATTATGTCTATCGTCATCAATCTTCTATTATCCACTGGAGAACATAGTCTCCTCTTATTTAGGTTGCTTATATTACTAGTTGTGACCTAAGACTTTGCTCGCATGAATGTTTCATATTTAGTGTTTCATCCATGTAACAATTTATTTCTTATTTTAATAAGAAATGAGAAGTTGTATGATAGTCTTCATTTTCGTAGAAGTCACAGAAGTCACGGCAAGGTCTCTGAGGGAAGAAATTTTCAAAAAACATAAAAAAACATCAACTGCAAGTGCAAACTGTCATGTGTGTAAGTGAAAGTCTCCCAATGGCTTATGCTCTGAATGATGGGTTAGTCAATCCATTACAGCAAAGATTGTTCAATGTGTTAAGGTAAACTAAATAAAAGGATTAATATTTTCGCGATAGTTATAAATCTTATTCCATAGTAATCAGACTAGTAATGTGCAACAGTCTTAAGATCTCTAACGATTGGTATCTGACAAAAAATCGTCTATTCGTTAGCGACATTCGTTCAATAACTTATAAAAGTATGTTTCCGAAAAACGCTACATAACACAAACTTTGTTTAAAGTTGGTTAGTTCAAAGTTAGTTTAAACAGATTGATGCCGTCTAAGTTTTTATACGATATTTGTAGTTTTATTTAAGATCAACTGATAATGAATTGCATATAAGCAAAAACATTTTGTAAACAAATGAGCATAAAAATAGTGTTAAAACTACACTATGACCTCTAATATTATGATATGAATATAGTTCTATCATTAGAAATAAACCTTTTTTATCTCATGCAAAAGTAATAGAATATTTGAACAATATTAACTTTCAAACTTTAGCAGATTCACCTAGGGCCAACTTTAGCAACAATTTTGATCCTAAGGTTAATAAATTGTCTATCAATCAAGTTTTATATTAACAAAGTTTATATTATACATATTTTCGCTACGTTGCGCACTTATACCACGTTGAACGAGACGTGTAAGCGTCACGAAATTCTCGAAGCTTACGGCAATCTAGTTACTAGAAAAAAAATCCATCTATACATATGAATAAAATTGCAGTGACTGTTTGTAATATTAAAATAACCGCTTTTTACTAAATGCATATGTATGTCACGGTACACGGTACATATATCAAAATATTTTTTTTCTAATTTCTGTCTGTTCCAGCTAATCTCTGGAACGGCTGGATCGATTGGCAGGACTTTAACTGATAAGTAGCTGATGATGTAAGTAATAGCTTAAGCTACTGTTTTAGACTAGCTTCGAACCGCAGCGTTACCCGCGGAACGACAATAACCACGAGTAACACCGCGGGGTTCAGCTAGTTCCTAATAATAAGAGCTGTTTGTTTTAATCGTGTTTATGACAACAAGCTAATGACAAAGCGCTGCAGCGCAATGTCTCACTTTTAGTTAACTCTTCATAAAATTTTCATGTTGTGGACTATGTATGAAAATCATTTCATAAGGAGTAAGCTCCAAAAATCAATGATTCGTCATCTTAGTCGATTGAATCTCCAAAGTTCTCTACAACAACTAGACCGATGCTGCGATTCAAATCACAGATATTTTATTCTGTATTTAAGATTGCATAATTCATTGACTTTTTGTGCAGCATTATAATTTCTTCAATAAGCTTCGAACTTCAATTTTGTTAACACCACCGTAACATAAATTAACTCAAAATGTGTTTCAATAAAAACTCCATTGCATGAAAAACGCTTTCGGCGGTAGGTGTAGAAAAATATAGACGTGTCGTAAATTTCGGAATTAAGAATTAATTACAATTTATTATACATTTGACTCAATTCTTTACCTTGGGACAAGTAAATATAGTTAAATTACTGGTACTCACGTTCGCAACATATTTAATGTAATAATTGGACAATTGATACACACCACCTGCCAGCGCATCGCTTTACAGTGCTAAACAACAACTACGAGTATCTTAAATATATTGAAGAATGTCACAAATCAGTGATATAATATCGGCGCAGAGGACACTTGAAGACACTTTTATGAGGAAGATGTCAGACCTTGAGTCTCAGATTCAGGGTGCTGGTCCCGCCAAAGACACCGTGGCTAAGGTGGCGGAGGAATTTCGATGCTTTCGAGAGCTGATCTTCTCGATGCTAGGCTTGCTCCGGAAGCAAATAGGCGAGTGCTCCAGACAGATCGACGACATAGAAACCAGACAGCGACGTAAGTCACTAATTTTTTTGGGTGTCGAAGAGGCTCAAAAGGAGGACTGCAAGACTGTCGCGCTGCAAATCATCAACAACCACTTAAGCCTCAAGAGCATAACTGCTTCATCTATCGTGCTCTGCCACCGACTTGGAGCGGCGAGTGGGGAGCGTCGGCGGCCTATATTAGTAAAGTTTTCAAGTGTGGACGACAGATCATCGGTATGGAATGCGAAATCAGGGCTTAAGGGTTCTTCTATCAGTGTTAAGGAGTTCCTCACAAAAACCAGGCAATCCATCTTCGCCAAGGCTAGGATTCATTTTGGGGTCTCTGCTAGCTGGACTCAGAATGGCACCATAGTTATCAAGGTCCCAGGTGGTATCAGACATAAAGTCACGACCATCGACGAGTTGAACCCGCTACTGACGAAGTACCCAAAGCCACAATCGGCTTCCGCGGGTCCCAGTGACCGATCCGCGGGAGATATCAGGTCTCGTAAACAACTAAAATAGTTATTCAAGTTTTCTGTTTTGGGTATTTCAGTTCATTTTATTTATTTTTTCTTCTTTATTTTAACAATTTTAATCCTAAAATCTCCATGTAAACAAAACTCATACCTAAATTTATGTAACACTATCACAAATTGTGTTGATTTCTGCACCTTTGTTTTGATTGAAACGACAAAATATTAATATACCCTCTCTGTTTTTATGTAACTTAGCAATTGTGTGCGGTGCATTATGAGTGATATCATAGATTAAAGATGCAATCGTTCACTCATTTTACTCATTACAGTTCGGATACGCTGCACCATAAATATTGTTTTGCATTCGTGTTGAGAACTTTTATAAAATGTATCCTGTTTAGTTTTCTGTTTAATTTTCTTATATATATATATATTTTTTTTCTTTTTCTAGTGATGTAAGCTGGCGGGTGGTGCAGAAATACAAACGGTGTACCAGAATATTTGCACATTGATAGGTATACACATATATTTTAATATATTCTGTTTTATTAATAAGTTTTATTCTCCTAACTTTTATTTTATTATATATTTATAGTTTATTTATATATATGTCATCAGATAGTGAATGTTATGGTTCTGCATGTGGGTCCGAGATCGGCTTAAGCGATGAAAGCTTCTCCTCCTTATCAGATACTCTCGGTGGTGTTCTACGCAATAAATTTAATTTTAATAATAATCATCTATTTAACATATGTCATTTAAACGCCCAAAGCGTTCCTAGCCACTATTCTGATTTGTACGAGGCGTTCAGTGATGTTAATGTTCATGCCGTCCTGGTTTCTGAGACTTGGCTCAAACCACATCTTTTATCTACCTCTTACTCGCTCCCTGGCTTTATCCTTATCCGAAATGACCGGATGGAGAGAAGAGGGGGCGGCGTGGCTATTTACCTACGCAGTGATTTTTCTCATAAAATTATTTCATCTTCCTCTTCTGCTGCCGCTGCTGAGTACTTATTCTTAGAGGTTTGTGTCGGGGGCGTTAAAACTGTCCTTGGTGTTACCTATTGTCCCCCTTCTGTTGACTATTTCACTGAATTCGAATCAGTCCTTGAATCCTTGGGTACAGAGTATGCTCATCACGTCATCATGGGTGATTTTAATACCAATCTCCTAGATCAAACCTCCCGTCGTTCCTGTAAACTCCAACTCCTTCTTGAGTCGGTCAGCCTTAATGTTCTGCCACTACATGCCACTCATCACAACAATAACGGCGAGGACACTTGGCTCGACCTAATCATCGCCTCCAATCCTTCACTTGTTTCCTCTCATGGGCAACTAGATGCTCCCGGATTCTCACATCATGACCTAATTTTCCTCTCCTATATCCTCATACCCTCTAAACCCAAACCCGAAATCCTATACAGGCGTTGCTTTAGGAGAATGAACATCGATGAATTAAGTGGTGATGCTTCATGTATTGACTGGACACCCTTGATCGACTGTTCTTCCATAGATGACAAGGTAAACATATTCAACGAACTAGTCACTAAGTTGTATGACACTCACGCTCCAATTAAAAAGGTTAGGGTTAAACGACCGCCAGCGCCCTGGATGACCAGGGATATACGGACGGCCATGAAACACCGAAATCGAGCTTTTAGAACTTTTAAGAGGGACCGTGTAGAAGTCAACTGCCAACTGTATAAGACTGCAAGAAATCGGTGTAACCAGATGATACGGAACGCTAAACGCCGCCATATTCTAGATAATATTTCTTCTTCTTCTCCTGCCGACATCTGGAAGTTCCTTGGAACTCTTGGTGTCGGCAGATCGCGGCATGTAGACTTTCCACAATCAGTAAGTCTCGATTCCCTGAAACAACATTTTACTACATCTTTTATTATGGACAGTCTGTCTGAACATAATACCCTTAACTACATTAATAGTCTACCGCGCTCTAACTCAAGCCCTTTTCACTTTGCTCCAGTCGCGGAAGGAGAAATTGAGAAAGTAATCCTATCCATCAAATCCCAAGCGGTTGGTTGTGATGGAATTAGCCGGAGAATGATCACCACATTAATAGTTCACCTCCTCCCTGCTATTTCCCATATTATTAACTTCTCCCTTGTGTCCGGCACATTTCCTTCTCTGTGGCGTAAAGCGTATGTACGCCCATTGCCTAAAATTCCTAATCCGTCTCTTCCCAGTCATTTTCGTCCTATTTCTATTCTTCCTTTTCTCTCCAAAGTGCTAGAAGCCTGTGTCCACAAACAGTTCTCTCGCTTCATATATTGTAACAACTTACTCAGTCCTCTTCAGTCTGGATTTCGACCAGGCCACAGCACAGTTTCTGCCCTTCTTAAAGTGACTGGTGATGTTAAGGCGGGAATGGAGAATGCCAAGGTTACCATCGTGGTACTGATTGATTTCTCCAATGCCTTCAACACTGTCAGTCATGAACTCCTTCTCGCTGTCCTATCCAATTTCTCAGTCTCTCAAGAAGCGCTGGACTGGTTCTCCTCTTACCTTCGGGATCGTCAGCAGTCAGTGAAGATGGAAGATTGTTCCTCTAGCTGGTGCCATCTCCATGCTGGCGTCCCCCAAGGCGGTATTCTTTCACCTCTTCTCTTTTCAATATTCATTAATCTCATCACGTTAAGACTTCGGTGTTCCTGTCATCTGTGTGCTGATGACTTGCAATTATATTATCAAACTGATTTGTGCGATATATCGTCCGCGATCTCGATCGTAAACAGTGACCTGGGAGCCATTAAACACTGGTCCGATATGTTTGGCGTATCGGTAAATCCAAATAAATGTCAGGGTATCATCATCGGAAGTAACCGTCGCATGAGCCAGTTAGACTTTGCTTCGCTTCCACCACTTACCTACGATGGTATGGTTATCCCATACTGTGAAAATGTGAAGGACCTCGGATTGTACATCGATACAACACTCAGCTGGCAAAAACAAGTTGCATCTGTGTGCCAGAAAGTCACGGGCTCGTTACGAACTCTCTATAGGCTTAAAAACTTTCTGCCAATGAAAACTAAGGTAATGCTTGTCCAGACCCTAATATTCCCAATAATCGACTATGGTGACGTGTGCTACTTTGACCTGAATGCAGATCTGCTCAATAAGCTCGACCGTCTTCTCAACAATTGCATTCGATTCGTTTTCAACTTACGGAAATATGATCACGTGTCCGAGTATCGGTCTTATTTGAAGTGGCTTCCAATTCGCCAACGTAGACATATACGGGCATTAACTACCCTTTATTCTTTACTCTTCTCTTCAAGCTCTCCTTCCTACCTAACTACTCAATTTCATTATCTAGGTTCAAACCACGATAGGAACCTTAGGTCTTCCAACAACTTGCTTCTACAATGTCCCACTCACCGCTCTGATTTTTTACACTCAACCTTCTTCATACAAGCTGTCCTACTATGGAACGAGCTCCCTCTCACGATCAGGATGGCTAAAACTAAACAAAATTTTAAACACTTGTTGCAGAGACATTTCTTGAGCACCCTATCGGATCCACGCTGATTTCATCATACTCTCTCCCCTTTTAGAATTTATATTATGTATGTATTATATGTTTGTGTGTATACATGTATAATGTATATATATATATATATTAGTACCTTTGTATGTATAAGTATTTAATACGTATATGTTATGTGTATCTATATAAATTATTACTAATTATTGTTTAATTTATTATTCTTAATCTTGTTGATTTCTCGATGAGAAATTTATTATTAATTGGTGAATTCCTTGTTGAGAAGTCGGTATAAATTTTTAGTTTGTGCATCTACCTTGTTTGGCTCTGCATCGCCCTAAGGTCGACTGGTAGAAAATGCCTACGGCATTAAGTTCACCTTTGTAACTATAATGTGCATAAAGTATAAATAAAAAAAAAAAAAAAAAAAAATGCCTGGCATTTATTGTTGCTTTTCAGCACGGGTGTTTAATAAATCTCACTTAATTAAAGTGAACAAATAAAAAGCAACATCAATTGGCTCGCCCAATCACTATTCTTCCCGCGCTTCCCGAGACAAATTAACTGAGTTTATTTAATCCAGTGTATCAACACCATTATTCTAGCTGCACCCTAAAAGCGATAATTTATCGAGGTAATTTCGTCACAGTTTGATAATTCCCCATTTTTATAGGTAAAACCGCTATAAAATTTATGTCGTCGTAATACTCGGCATTCTCACCCAGCGATCCTATAATTGATACGTTGCCATTCTGTTATATTCAGTCCAGTAATAAAGAGAAGTGAAACGCAAAGGATTTTTTCAAAGATACAAACCAGTGGGCTGACTAATTGTTTAGCTCTTATCGTCAAAGAAGTTTTTGAACAGAAAGGGTCATAATAATATAGCTATGAAGCCATTGTTTTATTTTTAGTTATTTTATGGTGATTGAGACTTGATTTTTCGCTGATAATGATAGTTCTTACTTAATGAACATATTACCTATATGGTTTGTATCTTAACACATTAAGATATACACCATATAGGTACAAAAACTGAGTTTATATTTAAATATTTTTGTTCTACAAGTTTTGAACCCTGCCGTCTCAGATCAAATACTAAAAAAAAACACAAAACAGTCATAAGCACTGCCGACAGAAGTGAAAACTCATAACTATAAACAAACGGTTGTTTTAACTTACCTGAAATGAACACCTATGCTTTTTTTAATAGTGTGCAATAAAAAGAGTGATTGTAATTTTTTCACAGAATACATTTTGTAAATAGATCATGAAATATTTAATTATATATTTTCATGACTAGCCAAGTCAAAATTCTTAATAATATTATGAATATTAGTTTATTTCGTTTTTCCCTATATTTTAAGGCCCTAAAGCACTAAACAGATTTTTAAAAGTCATTTGCCAATAGAAAGTTACACTATAAGTATACATTATTAGTTATTTTATTATTTTACATTAATAGTTACACTATACTTTAAAGTACACAGCGCCGCTAAAGAAGTTTTCACTTTAATAAAGTACCAATTATTATGATTGTAAGTAGTAAATGGAAGTAAAGCTTTGATACTCCAATAGATGTCGCTGTTTTCAAAAAAATTGTAAACAATCTTTTTGATTTACAAAAGGTTTTGTGTAAGTAGAATAGATGGCGCTGTTAACAATAAACATCCGTCTTACGAATTTTTTCGATCAGGACACGTGACCCTGACGCGATTTTATGGTCACGTGACCTGACGCGAGTTTATACATTTTTACCCATTCCAAAAAAGTACACAGCGCCGCTAAATAAGTTTTCACTTCAACAAGCCAGATTTATGTGAATTGTTCAAAAAAGTTTAGTGAAGCCTTGGGATCTCGACTAAAATGTATATTGTAAAACGCCGTACATGTCTGGTGTTGACACCCTTCCATGTACGGCGGTAATCGCTTACCATCAGGCGATACGATTCCATACAGAACAGTTTTTTTCTTAACAAAGAACTCGACACACGATATGATGTTCATATATCGATAATTTAAATACATCACGAAAAACTATACGTACCATTACTTGATTTAAGTTTTTTTGAAACGCAAAGTACCATGTAGGTACCTATCTAAGAAAAAATATTCCCTTCGAACCGGTAATAAGGAGACACTGACTTTTGTATCTATGGCAGTCAAATGAAGATAAATAATATGAAACAATATTTTCTTTACACTTAAAGAATAAAATATATCAAATAATGATATATTAAACCAAGAAATCCATTAAGAACAAACAAACAGAGTTAATTATGATTGAGAATAATAATGGCATCAACATCGCACAATACAAACAGCGCATTCCCATGTCTGCTGTACGCCATCGCACTCAGACAATTGCTATTCAACGGAGTGGATTTCATGTCGAATGTTTCAATGTCAGTCTGTAGCACTGCACCCTCTATCAATTGCTGTACGTGACTAGCCTCTTGTATGCATTCAATTGACTGGAATAGAATTTATTTTAAAATAGAAGAGATTTTTGTTTAAATTCAGAATTAAAGTACATATTATCTGAACACTTTTGAGAGTGATCTGATTCTATTCACCACAAGAGTTTAGATAAAGATATATTTTTGTAGTTATTTGGCTTTATACTTAATTGTAGAAAAAAATCAAGTTTCTTTTTTTAATGTTTTAGCGGGCAACCAAGCAGACGTATCGCCCGATGGTAAGTGAATACCACCACCCATGGATACCCGCAACACTAGAGGCGTCATAAGTGAGTTGCCGGCCTTTGGAGGATGGGGAGGGGTTGGGGTACGGGCCTTCGGTATCCTCTCTCACTCGGTGAAACACAGCGCAGGCGCTGTTTCACATCGGTTTTCTATGAGGCCGTGGTATCACTCCGGTCGAGCCGACCCATACGTGCCGAAGCGTGGCTCTCCCACGCTTCGGTCCACGTCATAAGATCTATGTACTAACTTTGCTTCTGTGTCTTACTTAGAAGCGGGTTTTTGTGTAATGTAGCTGTAATATCTTTCTTATATTTTATAAATACTCGTACTAAGGATTTTTTTCAGTATTCTAACTATCATAGTATAAATGTATGCAGTAAAAGATGTGTACACTTTGGTTACCTCTTGTTTTGATTTAGAACTCTGCATACTGATAATATACGAATCATTATTGAAACACAAGAAAAATCATATCATCATCTTTTGAGATTCTGTTTTAACTGTAGATACAACATCAATTGAAATTGTAGGCAATACTGAAATTTTTGAAATTAACTTTAAGTATAGTTAAGTAAACATAACCCAGATTGCTGAAGTTGAATTTATTGAAGTAAAAAGATATAAGAAAACTTGTAACAATGCTTTTTTAATTCACATAGAGTATAGTTTCAGTAGTTGCTTCTGCAAAATCCGTGTGAGTGAACTAATGTAGTCATGTAGTTAGTGAGCTATTGGTATTTGAGTCGCCTTAGGTATATTTTTTTATGGTTTACACAAGTCAAACGAACAGACGGTTCATCTTATACTATATATTTGCAACTTAGGAGCAAAATTTAATCTCTAAAAATCAGATTCGGGAGTTCAAGTGAACTGAGAGTGGGGGGTTTTGTACAGAAAAATGCCTCTTTCATGATTTCTACCTTTTATTAAGTAAGCATGGTAATATTTATCAGTAAATATTTTTAAAATCAAAATATTTAAAATGAAAGAAAATTGTATACAATATTATTCTCAAATTTAAGACACTGTTTTATTACTACTAACAAGGATTGTACAGAAGTCAAAAAGATATATAGAGGGCTAAAATCTTTTGAAATCTATCAAAGGACCTCCTTTTAAGAGACCCCTAAACCAGAACGTTTTAACACGATCAAAGAACCTCTCAGAGCATGTCAATGAGTGGAATCGACGTAACCCTTACAAAAGACCCTGAAGAGGTAAACAATCGAAAGGTGCTTCAAACTGGGCTACAAAAACCACTAAAGTTAATTAAATAATTTTTTACATACGAATGCATCCTCCTGAGCTTATATTAATGGATATAATTCAGTACCTAAGTTTCGCACTAATTCATTATGAAAAATTATAGAAACTTGATTTCTAATTAAATTTGACGCCGGCAAAACCAATCCAGAAGTTTCTGGACTCTATACATTATGTTATCTTAAGTCCCTATTACTAATTGAAGTATATGGCAATTGCAGTTTCTTTTTTTCCTTTTTTTTACTATATAGGGGGCAAACGTTCAGACATATCGCCTGATGGTAAGCGATTACCGCCCACTCTTTAGCTTCTTCTTCTTTTTTTAATCCTGATTCCTTATTGCGAGCCTTCTTTTCTTTATTGGATTGATAGGTTGACTTCAAGTCTACAATACACTTGTTTTGTAGACTTGAAGAATAGACTAGACTAGGCGATATAAAATTCTTAAAAAGATCGTTGTCGTACTTTTTGGGGTTACAACTAATAGTTATCACAGATGTCTGTGTGGTAATCGGAACTGACGACTTTACGTACTCTCTGAGACACGAAGGGTTCTCAATATATTAAGAAAACAATCCATAAAGACAAATCTGACTTGAGGGCTTAACTTTATAATATGTTAACCTACTCGCTATTTAGCTAGCTAGTTATAACTAAACCACGAACTCGTCACTAGCCAAAAGCCCAGATAAATGATTTTGTAATGTTTGCGATATTCAATATTTATTAGCAGTCTAGACACAATATAATACTGATATAGATTAACTTATTTTATTTATCAGACCGTACATCGAATCGACGTACATCATAAGTGAGGTGTGTTATTACTGGGGGCGTTTTCGTTGTTTTAATGGAATTTCTTATATCATATTTAATCGTAATTCGAAACATGCCAATCAAACTGTATTTATATTGAACAATGGCTCTGAAAAACGAATTCATATTGTGTTTCATTTATGTGTTTTACCTGGGAATCCTATTTTGTTTCAAAGATTGTATCATAACATATTGTTCGTTAATTAAAATTGAATCGCATTCATTACATACTGATGACGTTATCCGTCGCTGATAGTGATGCTGAAGATTTTTTTTCGGCATCCAGTGATTATGCTAGTTTCATCAGTATCCCTTCACTGGCAGATACTATATCAAATAAATTCTCTGACGTTCCCGGGAATCTCAATGTTGTTCATATAAATGCCCAAAGTATTCCGGCACATTTCTCTGATTTGCTGACAACCTTCGACTGTACGAATGTCCATGCAATTCTGGTGTCAGAATCATGGCTCAAGCCATGCCTATCCACAGTATCGTACTCGTTACCGGGTTTTCAGCTGGTAAGAAAGATCGTATTTGTGGACGTGGCGGTGGAGTTGCCATGTATATTCGATCCCATATTCCTTTCTCTATCGTAAATATGTCATCTCAGCCCCCACTCACAAATGCTGGCGAGCATTTATTCGTTGAAATTTTACTCCAAAATATAAAACTACTTCTCGGTGTATTTTACAGTCCCTCCTTGCGAGTGGATTATTTTTCTTCACTCGAGGTACTGTTAGAGAATCTAATCCCTTCGTACAGTCATACTATAGTCATGGGAGACTTTAACACCTGTTTATTAAAAAACGATTTTCGGTCTGCCTCTCTTCGATCAATTATCGAATCCAGCAATCTTTCCATACTTCCTCTAAATCCCAAACATAACCTACCAAATCGTAATTCCTCTCTCTTAGACCTTATTCTTGTATCCTCTGTCGAGCACGTCTCCAAACATGGTCAATGCTCTGCAGATTCCTTTTCCTATCATGATCTTCTCTTTCTTTCCTATCTCATTCGTACTCCTAAACTTAAACCTAAAATTATTTCACGCCGCAATTTTCGTAACATGAATGTCGAAAGTCTTCGTGGAGATGCCGCCAACATTGACTGGAGTCCTGTTATCAACTCGCAGTGTGTAGATGATAAAATTGACTACTTTACAAATAATCTAATACACTTATACGACAGACATGCGCCGATACGACAGATTAAGGTGAAACATCTTCCTGCACCCTGGCTTAATGACGACATAAAAAAGATACAAAAAAAGAAAGCAAGGGCTCAATCGAGGTATAAAAGGCAAACCACCAACAAACCGGAAAAAATTTGTACTTATAAGAAATCACTGCAATAAGATGTGTAGGAATGCTCAGCGCCGACACATCCATGAATCTGTTGAAGATGATGACCCCATTAAGGTCTGGAAATTTTTTAAGTCGTTGGGGATCGGCAAATCACGTCCAAATTGTGCTTCCAAAGAGGTTGATATCGATTCCCTAAATTCATATTTTTCAGCTTCCTCCGCTTACGCTGAAAGATAATTTAGCGTCGCTGCCAAGACCGCGACGCTAAATTATCTTTCTTCTCAGCCGACTCCTGACTGTTCCCCATTTTTCTTTAGTCAATTTGCTGCATGTGATGTTAAGAGGAGCATAATGTCAATAACTTCAAATGCCGTAGGAAGCGACTGCGTCAGCCGTAATATGGTTCTTCCTATCCTGGATGAAATCCTACCTGTAATTGCCCATATTCTTAATTATTCCATATCTGTCCACGCTTTTCCAAACGCATGGAAACAGGCTCAAATAATCCCTCTGCCCAAAAAATGTAACCCATCTTCCTTGTCTGATTACCGTCCCATATCTGTTCTTCCTTTTCTCTCCAAAGTCCTTGAGCGTCTCGTTCACACACAATTAACCTCATTTCTCTCAAGAAATTGTCTCCTTAATCCTTTCCAGTCAGGTTTTCGTCCAGGCCATAGCACTACCACAACTCTAGTACACATTACGGATAATGTTAGGTCGGGCATGGATGAGGGAAAACTAACGGTTCTGGCTTTACTGGACTTTAGCAATGCCTTCAACACTGTTGATTTTGATGTCATGCTGGGTATATTGAGTTCTCTTAACATATCTCCATCGGCAATTGACTGGTTTCGTAGTTACCTGTACGGTCGCCAGCCGCGTGTCTGTATTGACGATGTGTGCTCCTCTTGGTGCACAACATCTGCTGGCGTACCTCAGGGCGGCGTTTTATCACCGTTACTATTTGCAGTTTTTATAAACTCTATCACCAATAAATTACTTTCTTCCTACCACCTTTATGCAGATGATCTTCAAATTTACTCCCAAGCTGCTCCCGATGATTTAGCACAAGCTGTAGATATAATTAACAAAGATTTATTGCAAATATGTCACTGGAGTAGGGAGTATGGACTCAGTGTAAATCCTACAAAAACACAGGTCATTATAGTAGGTAGCTCAAGGCTGCAATGTAAGATAAACTTACAACAGATACCAGTTGTCAGTTGCAATGGTACGGTTGTTCCATATTGTGACAAAGTCAGAAACTGGGGGACCTATCTGGACAAGTACCTATCTTGGGGACCTCAGATGGGGGAAGTTAGTCGCAAACTGTTTGCGGCAGCGGGATCTTTGCGAAGGCTGCGAAACTTTCTTCCCATCAACACAAAAATTGCGCTCGCACAATCTCTTCTTCTTCCTATCCTTGACTATAGTGATGTCAGCTATCTGGATCTCACCGAAGACCAACTAAATAAACTTGAGCGACTCCAAAACCTATGCATCAGATTCATATTTGGTTTGCGCAAATATGACCATATCTCAGAATACCGTTCTAAACTCAAGTGGCTACCAATACGCTTTCGCCGGAATCTTCATATACTTTCTCTTTTATACAGTGTTCTGTTTAATCCTCACACACCCTCTTATCTTAAAAAACGTTTTCAGTTCTTGCACAATACACATTGTAGGGACCTGAGATCATCGGAGAATTTAATACTAAAAATGTCACAACACACCACCCACTTTGCAGGCAAGTCTTTTACTGTGCAAGCAGTAAGACTTTGGAACAGCTTGCCGGAAACTATCCGAAAGGCGAAAACCTTGCCTGTTTTTAAAAACCTGGTGAAAGATTATTATCTGTCTTTATGAATGCTCTTGGTTTGATTATACGTAGTAAATGTTGTAGTCTATGTATGTATGTGTGTATGTATGTATGTATGTATATGTGTATATATGTGTACGTATGTATTTTGTTGTTTTATTTTTATTTATTATTTTTAGAAATTTATAATATTTACGTGATGATGTCTTACTGTTGGATTAACTGCCTGAAAATCTTAAACACTAAAATTCCATCCTAAGGTTGTCTGGAAGAAATCGCCGTGAGCGATAAGACCGCCAATTGTAACTTCTATAACATTGTAACTCATCTGTTGTTATGTTTTAAATTTTAAGTATACAATAAAGAAATAAATAAAAAATAAATCAGTTTTTTTTATTCCATTGTAAATGTTATAAGTAATTTAAAAAAAAAGTTAATTAATAGGTACGCATGGGATGACTTTCTGTAAGTTTTCTGCACTCAATTGTTGCTTTTTATAGAGTGAAAAATATTATCTGAAGTCAAAAGCCTCCACTTAACCTAATGGGTTCATATCTCATATCTTTAGCGATATAGATGACCATGAGCGACGGTAGTCATTTAAAAGCAGATCTACTTTTTAACCCGTCATTTATACAGTGATAAAACTTAAAAGAAACATTTAAATATGTGATGAAAAATAGAATGCAATTAATTCGTAGAGTGAATTGCAAATTTGAACACGGAAAAGTAAAGATTCAGCCAAACTGATAATTAATATTTTTTCCAACCCATGTATATTGACAGTAACATTAATGGATAACTATAAACAACCATGAAAAATAAGAATTAATTACGCTGGGTGTATTTAAATATTACGATTTTTTTTTATTATTTATTTGAAATGTGTAGAAATGATATTCACAAAATTCATTAGTTATAAGAGCATTTTAAAGCAAATTACACAAAAAGCAGTTGCAAATACGTTGTTTCGTTTAAGTAACCTAAATGCGTTTCCATGTTGCAAATGTACAAACTATGCTATTAATGAAACACATGCCTTTTTCTGTGCTATTTAGTTGATGGGCAAAGCAATTACGGTACTTCTTGCAAACAGCTTCAATCATTATAGTAATAGAATCATTATTACCACACTATTATACGCTAAGTATTTCGTACGTTATACACACATACGGAAACAAATATTAATATAGTGCTTTTGTTTTATACAGGGTGTCTCAAAAGAAATTTTATATTTGTTTAGCTTACTGCGTGAACGCTGCGTACTTGAGGGGTGCGGGGGTTATGTCAATTGGTAGCTTGGCTCTTGGGGATTCAGTCGCTATGGAGCGTTTCTCGGGAGCAGACCGCGCGTTGTGCGTGCGAGAGTTTTACAAGAACGGTGATTCGACAACTGTCGCGCGTAGAAAATTCTGCAGTATTCGAGGTTTTCGCCACTTAAATGATGCGCCAAGCCTTCCTCTCATTCGACATTGGGTTAAAAAGTTTGAAGAGACTGGATCAACGCTGGATAAATCAAAATCCGGGCGACCTAGGTCATCAAGAACGGTAGAAAACGTGGAGAGTGTTAATCAATCTGTACGTGACGACCCGAGCCTTTCAATTCGGAAGCGCGCGAGTGCTTTAAAT
Source organism: Spilarctia lutea (assembly GCA_916048165.1). Lineage (NCBI taxonomy): Eukaryota > Metazoa > Arthropoda > Insecta > Lepidoptera > Erebidae > Spilarctia > Spilarctia lutea. The sequence continues at coordinate 2,160,551 of OU696471.1, read as the reverse complement.
GTGCATAGATCATCATTACATCGCATTATGCACAAAGATCTAAAGCTGCACCCCTACAAAATTCAATTGGTGCAAGAATTAATGCCCCAAGATGCCGGTCAGAGGCTTAATTTCGTAAATCAGATGATTGAGCGATTTTCAACGTTTACCAACATTTTGTTTTCGGATGAAGCTCATTTTCATCTTAATGGCCACGTAAATAAGCAAAACTGCCGCTACTAGAGTTCAGCCAATCCGAAACGCAAACATCAGAAACCCCTACACTCGCCTAAAGTGACCGTATGGGCTGCCATGTCGGCGCGAGGAATTATCGGCCCTTACTTTTTTGAAGACGAAATGGGGCGTACAGTTACAGTGAATTCAGAGCGTTATGTGGAGATGTTAGACAACTTCTTGGTACCTGAACTGCAAAACTTTCCTGGCTATAACCAAAGAACATGGTTTCAACAGGACGGAGCAACTTCACACACGTCCAATATATCTCTGCCACGTGTTCGTGAAATTTTCTCAGGAAAATTGATCTCCCGGAGAGGTGACATAAATTGGCCTCCACGTAGCCCAGATTTAACCCCTATGGACTTTTTCCTATGGGGTTATCTTAAATCTAAAGTTTACGCCAATAAACCAACTTCACTGGCGCATTTGAAAGAAAATATCCGTCACGAAATGGCAGCCATCCCTCACTCCACCTGTCGAGCAGTCATAAGTAATTTTACTGTTCGATTAAATGAGTGCCAACAACGTGAGGGTTTACATTTAGACGATATTATTTTTAAGAAATGAATTCCCAAAAAGTGTATTTTAACAATAAATAAACATTTTTTCTATATACCGCTTCCTTTTTTTTTAATCAATCCACTAAATATGAAATTTCTTTTGAGAAACCTTGTATAATAACCTTTTTGATAAATTCAAGTAGTGTTTTATTTACAAGGTGCTAGTGATACTTATACAACACAACAAAATAACAACCAATTTATTAACCTTTATTTTTGTGAAAGTTAAGAAAAGTTATATAAATATTTTTCCACAAAATAAACGTAGGTATCATCAACAGTCTTCAATAGTCCACGGCTGGCCTTAAGTTTTATCTTAGAAACGCAAAGGCCAGCGGTATATTGGTTCATGCTGTCGTGGTAACTTTCCTCCCTTTCTTTGTTTCCCTTCTCTTTGCGTATTGTCTTGCATAGCTTGCTATCGTAGTCGGAATTTACGACACCCATAATAAAATGTATAGGGGTACTGATAAATATAATATTATAGTGAAATATCTCTACCACTAGGTGATTAAACGGGATAATATATATATCAATCGCCTAATATGATTTTCTGATTTTTACCGTTAAAATTAGTAGACCGTTTTAAAATTAGTAGACACAAGAATAAAAACACTTTCTGGAACCAGCACATTTCGAATTCTATTAATGAACAACTGTGTTTGTACAAGTTTCAAATAATTGTAGAATGGTCTGTTGTAATTGTGTTGCCACACAGGAGCTTTGTGAATCGAATACAAATTAGCACATTAGTGTCTAGAGTTCTATTTAAATCTCTCCACAAACCGAATTGAAGAACGAATTACGGATTCGATTCAACGATTTTAATATTTTGTGATTTGCACAGATATTAAAAGATTGTTCATTTCATTTACTATTTGATTTGCAAACACTTAGCTTGATTTGTTCAAATTTTAATACCCTTGAACTAATTGTAGTGAAAGAAATGATACACATAGCGAGCACCATATTATATCAGCCCTCTTGCCCTTATATATAATTTGTTCGATCACATTAAATCTCCTTGTTTTTATTTTTCTTTTTAGTTATTGTGTCAATTTGAACAGTCCGTTTCTAATTTATTTTTGGTACTTTAATTTTTCCGACTCTTTCTGACTACTTAATATCTTACGTATGCAATCAAAAAGTAAAAAGATAATGAAAATGTCCCCACAGGAGTACTTTCTGTCTGTCTAATTATAATGTTTATTAACTTTCTCTTTGATTATTAATTTTCTTTACGTGCTTCACAGTTACAGAAACTTGAAAAGTCTTATCTCATTAATTTTTATCAGTATTACATTCAAGAAATTCAATTAAAGTAAGTGTTTTAAGAAATAGTGAATTAGACATTTTCTTTTGAGAGAATACTTAACAAAGGATAATTTACTTAAAAAATCTATAAAGAATAATAGCATGTTTTCATAGTTTTTTTTTGAGCATAAGTAGAATCCAAAAGTGGTAGTCACCATACTAGATGGCAGCATGGTGACCCACACCATGGCGGTCTAGTGATGCCTCTGCAACATTGGGCCTCCGATCTCGCACTCACCAACGAGACAGGATTGCATAAATGCTATAATTTTATATTGATCTTCTGTGCGAGGGTAGTAACGCCCCGGTCGGCCCGTTCGTGCTGAAATCAGTAAATCAGTGTGGCTCTATGACCTTAAATTCAATGTAAATGTTTATGAATCAGAAGCTTCTGATTCATAAACATTTGCTAGAATAACTGCGATTGTAACCCGTTTTAGGTGATACAAATCTGTAATACTGCAGTAAATAGGGCTTTCAGAAAAAATACTTTATGATGAAGATGTTTGAATTTGAGCAAAACAGCTTAAAATATAACTGTATAGCTATAGCTTATGAAGGGTGTAAGGAAAAGGAAAAATATTAAAATATAAGAATATTTTACTCTATCTTAATAGTAAGTTGTTTCTTTTAATCTAAACCTACTAATGTATTTTCGAATCAATATATACCAAAACCGGACCTGTAAATTAAAAAAAGTGGATTCTTTTAGTTTTTTTTTAAATATGCCTTTCAAAGAGACTTTACTTTGCCTGATGGAAAGCATGTTTAAAGTCCAAATCATTATGTACTCAATGAGAATGTAGACAATGCACTAGTGTGGGTATCACTAACTGGTGGTGATTTCGAGAATAGTTTTTTAATTGTACAAGAAAGCAATGAACCAGTTACGTATGAGCATCGTATTTCAAATAAATAAGCACTTATTTTCAAATTACCAATCCCAATAGTAAGATGAAAATATATAAATATAATCGTTATATTTTTAGTAATTTGAATTTACCTACTATTAACGTATCGAATGACTTAGTCTCAGAAAACACTTTATAAAAGACGTCGTAAATTCAGTTCACTTTACTATCGTCGGATACACTATCATCATAATATCCTCTGTTGTGGCTCGGGTCCTCGCTGAGGCAAATTCCGCAGCGACATAAATTTTTCATCTCCGGAATATTCAACGGTCTAGTCTACGTCACAACTCGCTGAAGACGAAAAGGGTATAAGTATCAGTATAAGATCTTAAATACACTGGTTATAATGAAGTACCTACGTGTTATTATGTATTTTATGAAATCCATTGTATATTCATTTTCGTAAATATTCAGGTCAGGTTGGTGCAACTTCGTCTGCGTCTCTCTCTTTAATTTAATATTTGTGATAACTCGGCTCCCATTATTCTAAATATATTTTGCCTTATGAAGGAAAACCATAACCTTTCTTGGGAACTCTAAATTATTCCAATTTGAACCACAAGTTCTTAAGATAAGCAAATTCAACCAAAGATACTCTACAGCTTAATGGTGTTCGTAAATATGAACTTTAAAAAACTTAAATTTTACTTTACCCTGATAGTTGAACTTGTCGTTCCAGTCTTAATAAATATACATTGATGTTCTATCAATAATCAATTGAAAATATCCTGTATCTAAAAGTTTATCAAGCAAAGGAATCATTTAAGGTTACCCCACAGAAAACAAAGTTATTTTGCTACTAGGCGGAACTTGCGGCAGCTCCCCAAATATTTGTTCACAGTATATTTGTTCTTTCTTGATCAATCCATTCGTTGGTCCGTTCAGCTATCCGTTTTTAATGTTTGTGTAGTCTTTCAATACATTTTAACTATTCCAAGTGCCTAAAAGTAGTCTGAAAAGCAGATTCATTTTAACTGCAACCCTGTCAGGTACAATAATAAACCTATATGTGAAAATACTGTAAAATCGAATGTGTTCCAAATTAAAATAAATTCTAAGATCCTAAATACAAAGCTTCAATAAGACGGTATTAAGTAGGTACCGGAATTATTTGAACCCTTTTAGAAGCTAACGTCAATAGGCTGAAGACGAAGTAGAAGTAGAATTCAAACGTGAAAACATAATATTGAAAAATTATCTACTAATAAGTTTCTTAGTCTTTATTATTCCCAAGATTTTTTAGGGTCGGCTACTAGTTGAACCGGTTTTATTTGAATATCAATTTTTACACAGAGCGACTGGCATCTGACCTCCGCAACCCTGAACTGAATTAGAAGATTTAACTAGTTGTCAGTATATATTATTTGAAGGACTGACTTCCCAATAACGATTGCCATATATGTTTATTACAACCGGGACCGACGGATTAACGTACTCTCCAAGGTACAGGCGCGAAACACCACTATCTGTCCTACGAGCTGCTATTAATCTTTCTTGTAAGAAAAACCCAACAAAAGTCCAACTGGGCCATCGAACCCGAGACCTCCTGATCTGCAGTCACTTACACTAACCACTAGACCAACGAGGTAGAGGCAGGCAAGTATCTACTAATACCATCAGAAAAGTAAATTTAAAGATTTTTGAAGAGTTAAATTTATTTAATTTGTTCGAGTTATAACTTGATACATCTAACTGGCGACTACTTGATTCCAAACTCAAACAAAATTCAGATTATAAAGAAAAAGAAAAACTATGAATCAAATTACCCATGATTTTTGGGTCAGTAGTCAAAAACTGACCATTGAACCAAAAGGCTAGTCAAAGCTTTTAAAACAAGTTTAAAGAAAGCACTCAAAAGAAAAAGTGCTCGAAATAAATTGAATCACGAGAAATTGTAAGAAGAATAATGTTGTATATTTTTCTTTTAAATATTGCTTGCTAAATTAAATTTAGTCAGAAGCATCTGGCGACAAAATTTTGATTTATATAAAATTGTATACTGTAACAAAATTATGGATTGTATTTAAATCACAGCTTTTTTTTTCTTTTAGACTATAATAATTATATTATTATTATTATTATATATATAATAATTTTGATAGTCGCTGTAACAAGACATAATATTGAGGTTTAGTTATGTTTACCAATTGTTCAAACGAATATGATTATTCGTATAGAGAGCTTGTTACATTTGTGCCATAAACAGCAGCTTGTCGAAGGCAGCACGCTGCACTGTGCATATGACGGTTGCGTACCGGACGACGCGGTGATGGGTTACCGTTCTAGAAGCTGTTTTACTTTCAACAGTCTAACTAAATTAATTTCTGACCAACTCTAGTTTTAAAGAAATTCATTTAAGTAATTTTTATATTTCTTTGTCTCGTCTAACTACAGCGTAATTGGTTTTCTAGCAAAACCAATTTGAATAACGGTTACGCGATTTTAAGCTGCTTGAGCTGTTGCTTCAGTTCCGTTATGAAAACAACATTTCTTTCTTATCCATCATTCTTTTGAAATACGTGCATTTTTTCGTAAAAATCCTCTACAAAGTGTACAGTTGATAAGCAAATTTGGTTTCATTTTATTATTATAGATGTTAGTCTGCCACTGTCGCCGCTCCCGCACTCGCTTTTGATATTTTGAGATCACATCTTTAGTGACTACCGATACCCATAAAAATCTGTAACTTAATAATACCTACTAGTGCGTTACTAGTGTTTGAGGCGAGTCTTTTTTTTAGGTTTTTAATATTCCTCTACCTGTGTCTATTTTTTTTGGGTGGCTCTACCAAAATGACTCTACTCCGCCTGATGGAAATAACATAAGTAGAATTCAAGAGAGGTGGTCACCATACTCATTGCGAATGCAGACAATGCAACAATGCAGCATAGTGACTATGGCGGCCTTGTGATGCTTCTGTATCATTGGGCCTCCGGTCTCGCACTCATCAACGAAACACGACAGCTTCAATTCAAAAAACGAACGCTTTCATTTTACGTTGATCTTCTATGCAAGGGTAGTACCGCTCCGGTGGAACTGGCCTAAAATTCGACCGAAAATTAGAGTTGCTCTACTATCTTTGAACGAGCAATTCTTATAAATATTTATAAGTACAAGAATCGCACATGAACTAGAAAGTAATAGGATGTAGGTGTATATTATATACATCCTATTACTTTCAAATTAATGTCAACATAAAATTTATTTGAAGTAAAATTGAAGTACAAATATAAACTGAACCTCGGAAACCGATCATACAATTTTCATGAAATTCAATATGCAAGGGGCGATACATCGAAATTTTTGGTAAATTTCGTAAAAATCATTACGGAATTTACCAAAAAGAAATTGAGCCAAGCTCGGTCATCCAGGTACTTCTTACTCATCAGTGGTGAATATTTATCAGCAGTAATTTAAACATTACCTGGATCTTATGTTCATCATTGAATTATCACCTGAAAACAAGATTTTTCTACCATTATGCCGATATTGCGATAATTACTGGCACTTGATAACAGAGTCGACACATTGTTCTAATATTACAAAGCCGAACAATATGGTAACGACTCACCGCAATTTTCAAAGGCTCACGATTAAAATTACGGATCTATTCATACAATGATGTCTGTGAATCATGATGAGTGGAATAATATTCAGTTATTTTTATGTAATAGAGTTGATGAGATTTGTATACTTTTTTGTTTTAAATCGTAAATCTCTGGAACTGTCAGTTGAATTTCATACATTCTCTTAGTATGATAATAATAATTCTTATAAATCTCATTCGATATCAAACTACGCACAGTTCTTTCGGAAGAACTAAGGTAACCCGAGTCTTAATAAATATACATAAATATTTACTATTTATGAACTCATACCAAGATACAGAACAAATGACTAATAACTATTGGTCCTGTGTAGGATCAAACTCGTGACCTCCGGCTGGGTAAGATAGTTGTCTGGGTTAATTACCACTACGGTAGCAGGCCAATCAAAATATAAATAAATCTTTGGGCAGGGGCACCCCAATACCAGCTCCTCCCTCTGGACCGCATTCAGCGGAGGGCGACTCGTATCGTCGATTGCCGGGATCTTCCAATTCGGCTAGATTCTCCGGCGCTGCGTAGAGATGTGGCTTCACTGTGCATCTTCTACCGCATTTACCATGGGGAGTGCTCCGAGGAATTGTTCGGATTGATCCCTGCCGCATCTTTCCGCCATCGTCCTACGCGACAGAAATTTCATCCCCATCATCTAGATGGTTGGCAGTCCACAACTGTGCGATTTTCCCGAAATTTTCTGCCACGCATAGCAAAACTGTGGAATGAGCTGTCGCCTGCGGTGTTCCCGGACCGATACGACCTTCAAACCTTCAAGAAAAGAGCGTACTCCTTCCTAAAAGGCCGGCAACGCACTTGTGACGCCTCTGGTGTTGCGGGTGTCCATGGGCGGCGGTAATCGCTTACCATCAGGTGATACGTCTGCTCGTTTGCCCCCTATACAATAAAAAAAAAAAAAAATCTCAGGAATTGACGCAAAATTTTCTTAGCATTGGATAAATATATTATGTATTATAGTAGATTATATTTTATCATTATGTTGCTACAAGTGGTATATTTTAAAGAAATATGTTCAGAACTCATTTTTCTATTACTAACTTTGAAGAGATTCGCAAAATGAAATGAAGTCTTTTAATTTGCAATTTGGTTACCTGAACACTTTGGAAGTTAAACTTACTTGAGCATATGAGTGTGGCCTTTCCTAAATGGACTAGCCCTGAGTAGAAAAGATGAAAAGGATTCTTAAAATGCAAAGAAAATATTATCAGTAAATAAAGAAAAACGATAGTTATTTGAGTCACAATTATCATACTCGTAATTTGATAAAAACAATAAGACAAAAATGTCAATAATTATAGGTATATTTTGTATCAAATTATAAATTACATCGTCTCATCAAATTAAAAGAGATGAGTAGCAAAAAATAGCAATATTGTTTTACTAGGATCAGCTGTGATTAATGTTGTAATTAGTCATTTGGGTTGTAAAATATAATTGTATTTTACGCCTTAATTTAATGGTAACAATCCTTTTAAAAGTCATGCTGTTTGAAAGCAGTAGTTTTAGTAGAGCCTACAAAATTACAAATACAATTTCATACCTGACCAATAAAACTGTTTCTTTATCGTAAATAATTCTTAATAGGTTTAGATTTTTATAAATATATGTACATTTACAAGAATCAATACCTACATTATCTAATGTACTAGATTGGTACAGACATTAGCCAGATCAAACCGATAGACATACCGATTTTTTGATGTAAATACCGTGTTGAGGAACGGGTGTAATGTTCCACCCAACATAAAGGGAGGATCCTCCGACCAGGCGAGGTGATCATGCCTGGCGGGCCACTGCTCTACAGTTGATATTGGGATGTTGGATATATGACAATCGGCGCGAGAACTATTCATTGCGCGATTCAGGATTTGTAGTTACTCCGTGTAGTGCGTTACTTCGTAGTTCAGTGTTCGATAGATGGCGCTGTAGTAGGTTATTGTTGTGTTATATGTGGAAGTCGCCACATCACTTCCCTCCAAAACCGAAGGTCGATAAATTGTTGAGTCAGCAGTCTTTGCTCCGTTGTGTATGTCCGCTGCAGTATGTTATGCTATATGTGGAGGCCACCACAACCGTATGTACTTACATAAATGCATTTAGTGAAAAGTTGTTAATTTGAGATTACAAACAGACATTTTTTATTTTCATTTGTATAGATACACATAGGTATTAACACTGACTGACATTAAGCATGAGAAATCATCTAATAACAGCTTGGTGAAAAAGAGTATGGAAAAAATAACGGCGCTTATTTTGCAGGTATGGCCACCCTTAATACGACTTGTCAAATTAGAAAATATAACCTCAATAAACCATTCGTAAATATACAACAAAAAAAAAAAAAAGGGGACGTGCGTCGGCTTGACAACTACAGGCCAATCAGTTTATTATCGCACATGTATAAGCTCTTCACGCGGATAATAGTAAATCGGCTAAAGAACAAGTTAGACGACTACCAACCACGCGAACAGGCTGGCTTTCGGAGCGGCTTTAACACATGTGACCATCTCCAAGCTCTTAAAACACTTATAGAGAAATGTAACGAATACCAAATTTCTATCATCATCGCTTTCGTCGACTTTGAAAAAGCATTCGATTCCGTTGAGGCCTGGGCTGTCGAAAAAGCCCTCGCGGACTGCAGAGTTGACGAAAGATACATCTCTATGATGAAGCATTTGCAGAGCAACGCCACAGCATGTGTGAGTCTTCACAAAAAGACTGACACATTTAAGCTCGCTAGAGGTGTGCGCCAAGGAGACACAATATCTCCAAAGCTATTTAATGCTGCACTTGAAAATGTGTTCAAAGAACTGAACTGGGAGAACAAGGGTTTAAATGTGGATGGAGAAAGACTCACTAATCTACGTTTTGCAGATGACTTGGTGATATTCTCCGATAATATACCGGATATGATGGTCATGCTTAACACCCTGCAAACGGAATCGGCTAGGGTGGGACTGAGGGTCAATCAGAACAAGACCAAAATCATGACTAATATCACTGATGCACACCAACACCGTATGCCTGTGGAAGTCACGTCGGAGTATACATACCTGGGGCATAAAATCACGTTGGGTAGCGAAAACCAAACGGCAGAAGTAGAGAGACGCATAGCCCGGGCATGGGCAGCCTTTAGTGCTAACGCTGGTGTACTGCGAAGCAGGATGTCTATGTCTTTGAAAAGAAAAGTCTTTGAGCAATGTGTTCTGCCAGTATTCACGTATGGAGCAGAGACCATGACCCTAACCGAAAAATCCGCACATAAAATCCGCGTTGCGCAAAGAGCAATGGAAAGAGCTATGCTCAGTATTTCCTTACGCGACCGTAAGAGAAATACTTAGATTAGATCCAAGACCAAGGTTAGGGATGTCGTTGAGGTGATTGCTGAGCGGAAGTGGAGATGGGCAGGACATATTGCACGAATGAGTAGCGAAAGGTGGACTCGAAGGCTGTTGGAATGGCGCCCGAGGACACATACAAGACCGCGGGGTAGACCACCAATGAGATGGAAGGACGACATCACGAGACATGTGGGTCAAGATTGGATGTCGGCGGCTCAAGACCGTCAGAGATGGAAGAGTATGGAGGAGGCCTACGTCCAAAAATGGATGGAAAGAGGCTGAGATAGATAGATAGAAATATACAACAAAATCTCTTAAAAGTTACGACACTACTAGAAAAAAAACAATGACTGGCATTGACTAGAAGATAACCTGAGACCTGTCATGTCGGCAATTCTTTGGAAAATATGGTCAATCGGAGACAAAATTGGTCCTGCTTCCAATTCCGCCAAACATCTTAAATAAACTTGGTATATCACAACCATACCACTACTTCGTATTGTTTTATTTATTTTGTTTAAGTACAAAAACAATTATTATTGAAACATATTTAGAACAATATGAAATTTATTTCGAAACAAGTAAAACACTATCACGATGACAGATAAGCTACTCGCAGGTGGAAAGTAAAACAGTGTTGCCACAAATAGTGTATTTTTGTTTCAACTGTCAAAACGTCAGTATATTTATAATATATCTCAGGTTTTCATTAAAGTAGCTAATGTACTCACAAATTTTCTTTGAACTCCGAAGAAAACAAAGTATAAGAAAACCGGATAAGAAATAAATGAAATTGTCTCGTGTGAAAGTGTTAGAAATTATCAGTTATTGGCTTTTTCTTGATTGGATTTCCGCAGACGAAAGTGCTAAAAATGTAAGAAGCTGTAAGTTATAGTGTTTCTTATACTCTCTAGTTAATTGGTTTTTAACCGATTTATAAAACGGGTTGGTTCTCAATTCGGTCGTAGTTTTTTTTTGTTTGTAATGAATAAAATAAAATAAAACAATCCTTTATGGCCCGTTTTTTTATTTGGTTGTAATAGTGGTAGAGAATATTTGTCGTTTAAAAATCGATCAATATGTTGTACCTAATTATGGGGTCCTTTCATATGATATAAGCTTTTACCAGCGGTACCGCCCGCGTGTATGTCGGTCATCGCAGTAAAGAGTAGTCTATGGCCTTTTTCAATAAGAAAAAATAAGCAGATGTTTCACTTGTTCAGAAGTGCCTAAAACATGGACACCAGTTAAAAAAAGCTAAGAGTGCTACTTAGATTCAGAGACAAGGTAAATTAATTAATCTGTGACATCACTCAATTGGTTAAAAATAACGTAAAAAATACTTAATGCAGGTTTTCTGTAAGGTGCACGACCTTACAGAAAGCGTCACTCCGGTCGAGGCAGCCATTGCATTCTGTGCTAAAACATGGTTCAAACTAAATGAAGACTATTATATTTTTTTAACTGTGTATACACGTTCAAAAGGCTTCAATTATGTATTGTTTTAAAACTAAAAAAACTTAGATTCATAGTTATTTACTACTTTGTTGTTATTATTAATATTTGATTCTGCAGGAGTAACTCAAAAAAGCTACATACTTGTTTATACATACTGTGATTAGAGACGTGACTGAGAAAAGGATATTAGTTAGCCATCAAATTGTACTCTATTTGTGTGGAATAAAGTATTGTTTACTTTAACTTTTACTATTTTATTACATTTCACTACACAACAAAAAAAATGTAAAGGATTGTTATCCTTTGTAAAGTGAGACAGCAATTTATTTAAAAGGTTCATAATTTCGGTGACCTTAATTTTGGAGATTAATAACGCATGAGATCATCCTCGGAGACTAGATTAGACTTATCTTTATGGTGGTTGAACTTGTACAATAAAGTGGGATTATTTTATCTTAAATTTTAGACGAGATTTATAGTAATTTGGCATACATATGTTTCGATATTGCGTATCTACATCACTTATTTTAAAGAGAGTAATATTTTATTATCACTAGTTGTGTGATGTTACTGAGAAGGAACTTAATAAAGTCTGTCATATTCTTTGGTTAATTACTTCAGCAAAGAGCGCCAACCATCCGGGTATTGGGCAGTCCGCATACAGTCATTTTCTTCAAGTCGTCGGTCCATCCTACCATGCAGTAAATACTACTGGCTGAATATTAATGATTCACCATAATGTAAATTATCTGACCTTATTTAGCATTTTTTGTCTAAGTTTTCAAATATTTACTGCGGAACGAAACAAAAGCAAACACAAACGAACGTATCAAACGAACATTCCAAAACTTAAACGTAAAACGATCGATGTAAAGAAAACCAATCAACGAACCGCACTCGAGGCCGCAAATAGGCGATTTATTGCCGAATTGAGGCCACAATAGGCCGGAAGAAAGGCCAGATGAAAGGATAGTTTATCAAAGAGTCCATTATTGTAGGACCTCTATTGTCGGTCCGGTCGGGTTGTTTTGTTACTTAATTTAATTTGATTTCGAAGGAGTTTGTATTCTTTTTTTGTTCTCTCGCTACAAAGTATTATCTTTCTATAGTCGAAAAGGATTGCGGAAATTTAGAATTTTTCTCTCTTGACATTGGGGTTCATTCGCGTGAAAAATTCATTGATGCTCACTATCATGTTGTTTGCTGATATAGCTATTATTCCTTACATTTTTACTTTTACTACAATTTATTATGTTACAGACTTTACGTGAACGTTTATAAGTGTTAATAATACCTGTAATATTAATATGGACATTTTAAAATACATAATTAAAAATTATTTATAATTTTATTATAAAAATAATGATAAACACTTTTTGAGAAAAAAATGGGTCACTCAATTCTTCATTAGGTCAACCACGACGGTCGTTTTTTATGCTTCTTAACAGATTATAAATGTTAAATTTTAAAAGTAATAAAAACGTATATGTTCTCGTATATTCAAAAATATTTTTTATTTTGAAAAACTCATATGAAGCCAACAACAAATTTAAAAAACAAATGGCTTAAGAAATTGCAATCCCTTTCTCACGAAATGTGAATTTCCTCGTAGGTTTAACACCCTATGGAACATTATTTTACTAATCATTCTCTTGGTATTGAATAACAGTAGTTTTAAACGAATAGTTGTCATAAAATGTTACCAACTACAAAGATTTTTTAAAACATGAATCGATATTTTTCTTTTTATACAAATGTTTGCATAATAGAACCACAAATTGCTCATGATGAGACGAATTAAGAGTACAGAATGTCACCACCCATATTTATCCCGTGAGGAAGAAGCGACCAAGGACATAAACTACGTAGGGCAACATCATCGCAAAAAGAACGAAAATTTGAAACAAATTCTAAAATTCTAACTCGTCTGGCCAGCCCAAAACATATTTTTTAAAGAAAGACCTTTGACCTATCTCCAGCAGTGAACTATCAAAAACTGTTGATGATGATGATATTTTTTACTTGAAGATGTTTTCTCTATAAGCATCTAATACAAGGAGGGGTTGTACAGTACTATCAATATTCAGCAAACAATGATTTATTTAAGTTTGATCTTAGAAGCCTCATAAGAATTTGAAGTAGAATGAAACTGTAGTTGGATTATTTATTATTCAAGTCACGACACATCCATTCTAAGCTAACGATCTTGGGTCAAAATAAATGCAAAATGAAGTAAGGCTATATACAATTTTCATGCTTATTAAACTTGCCTATAATATGGTAATTATGTAAAAGAAAATCAAGTATATATATATGTAATAATATATAATATTCTGATATAATATATTGAGCCTATTAGTCGGGATATTTTGTGTGTCCGAGTCTTTTTCGTTTATTTGCAGGTGCAATTTTTTAAACTTGTAAATCTGGCTAACGTTTACTGGGAATACAAAAATGCTATTGGTTAAACCAATAGCCGTCTCTTATTCAAATACCACTATCGAGCTATAAACCAACCAATGAAGTGAACTGAAAGGCTTGAATTTTTCAACTTAAATGGTCTAGTAGCCTGATTTATGATACAATTCAGTTTTTGATAAACCGCTGTCCAGTTGTAGTGATATATAGCAGGAACTTGAACTGAACTCCCAGTGAATTTGGCAACCAGTCATTTTGTGGAAGCGTACTTTCAATGATAAATTAACTTGAAGTTGAGATTTTGTGTTTTCAATTTCTTCAGCACCGTAAGACTTTTCTATTATTGATTTATTATTGTAATTGACAAATTATATTATATTTTCTCAAGTCTCAAGACATTAATTTACGATTTCATTGGATAACATTAAACATGAGTGGTTATATCAATGTACACAAATTTCGGAAGTCAATTTTATACATTTTCTTCCTACGTTTGAATGAAAATGACCCTTCTTTAAGTTAGGTACTATAAAGTTATACTGTTAAATGTTTATTTATATCAAAGGGTGAAAAAAGCATTTATAACTATTAGTTTGTGATTAGAGACGTGACTGAGAAAAGGATATTAGTTAGCCATCAAATTGTACTCTATTTGTGTGGAATAAAGTATTGTTTACTTTAACTTTTACTATTTTATTACATTTCACTACACAACAAAAAAATGTAAAGGATTGTTATCCTTTGTAAAGTGAGACAGCAATTTATTTAAAAGGTTCATAATTTCGGTGACCCTAATTTTGGAGATTAATAACGCATGAGATCATCCTCGGAGACTAGATTAGACTTATCTTTATGGTGGTTGAACTTGTACAATAAAGTGGGATTATTTTATCTTAAATTTTAGACGTGATTTATAGTAATTTGGCACACATATGTTTCGATATTGCGTATCTACATCACTTATTTTAAAGAGAGTAATATTTTATTTTTAGGATCGTAAGTTATCACTAGTTGTGTGATGTTACTGAGAAGGAACTTAATAAAGTCTGTCACATTCTTTAACTAAAAGAACGTTAACTTTAAAAAAACAAATGCGACTGCAGTTTGTTTTTTTAAAGTTAACGTTCGCGCAAGGAAAATATTTTGTATCACGGGAAATTTCACACAAACGTACATTGCAATAACAATTTTCGAATCACAAGGAGTTTTGTCCCATGTAGACATTGAACCCACAATACTTTGCGTAGAGTAGAGAGGCAAAGCGCGTCTATACAGTCATTACTCAACCGTCTAAGCGCGTTTACCGAGTATAATACGATAATTAAATGACACTTAAGCAGAAGCAGCAGCAGAAAAAAAGTACAAGATACAACTACATGAGGACCCCCAAGAAGTGCTTGACCCGAAAGAGTTGAGTATCTTCACAGATGGATGGTCTTCCAGGCAGTGTATGGGCATAATATTGGCTGCACATGCAATCACCTCCAGGAGAGTGGCGGAGTACCCCATCCGCATACTCTACGACAGCCGATCAGTCTTACAAGCCCTACAAAGTCACTCGACAACATCAGGGCTAATTTACGAATATCACAAAGCCCAGACAGAGGTATGTGCTACTAACAGTATAACTCTCCAGTGGATAAAGGGACATAGTAACTCACGCGGGAACGATGCAGCCGACGCACTAGCAAGAGGTGGATCGGAAACAAGGGCAGTAGGCCCTGAACCAATACTGCCTCTGCCATCTGCTTGGCTGCGAAGGTCACTGCAACAAAACACCAAGGTGGCACACCAAACATATTGGTCCAACCTTTGTACCTGCAGGCAGACCAAGGAGGCCCTCCCGACGATCAATCCCAGATTGTCACGCAGCTGTTGCAACTTAAGAGGCCACTGCTTCGACTTTTAATTGGAGCAATAACTGGTCATGCATTACTAAACAAACATCTTTTTACTCTAGGTGTAACAGACAGTCCTCTGTGCAGGACATTCATGGAGGTAGAGGAGACGGCCGCCCATGTCATTATGACAAGTCCTGAGGTGGCAGTATACCGGGCAAGACACCTCGGATCACTGAGGTCACTTCCTGAAGTCGTCGGCAACGCGAAGGGTCTGCTAGGCTTCTTGGAAGAACTGGGGTGGCACAAGTAAAGCCATCCCATCACGCAAAATAGGCGCACCGTAGACGTCGATTTGCGGAAACCCAGCCCGCGAGTATCAAGATCAAGATCAAGACACTTAAGCAGATAAAAAAAATAGTAGAACCACGTCGACTTCAAACAATTCGACTGGGGCGGTACTATCTTTCACAGAAGACCAACTTAAAATGACAGCATACGTTTGTCGTTCTGGTGATGAGTGCGAAACCTCAGGCTCAACGATGAAGAACCATTTTAATAAGCCTCAATAGTGTAGGTCCACATGCCACATTGTTGCATTATCTACATTCGCTATGAGTATGATGACCACTATTCTTGAATTCTGCTTAAGTTTTCCATTAGAGGGTCGCTTATGTTAAAAAAATATTTGTTGATTAATAAGCATGAGCCAGTAACTAAGCAGTGTTCTGTAATAATCAACTAACGTACAGCGGTATAACTCAGGTGACTCTTGGTAAAACTTTCACCACTCAAATAGGGTTCTAAAATTGAAACTCCATCTGAAATTAATTTAAAGTGGTTCTTGAATCTTGAGTAACGGTTTGTAATACGGTCCTTCAATAACAAATGGTTAATAAAGCCCAGGTTCTATCATTTTCAAGTGTTGATATTATTTTATTATTAAAATTTCCAATTCTATCGTTAATACCACCTTCACTTGAAATTATTTTGAGTTTGAGTTTAATGTAAAAAAAAACCTTTTTTTAACGTGTCGAAACCCCCATGGGCCGTCACCCTACCGGTGTTTGCAGCAGGGTGGTGTGTCGGAATGGGCAATGTAAAAAACTTAGCATCGCCTATAGGAAAAAACATTTTGCTGGAGTGTTGATAATACTGTTTATCTACATGTTAATATTATCCTTCATTAAGTCAAATTGTGTTTGTGATTTTGATTTACATAATAATAGAAGTATTATGTAATATTTATTAAAATATAATTTCTTACTAATGTTTGCATGCGACCACACTCCTATAATTGAGGAAATACGCCGAGAAATTACTATTTTATTTATAAGTTATAGCTTTTTTACGTATGACCCTACCAAAATGACTATACTCTGCTTGATGGAAAGCACAAGCAGAATCCAAAAATGATGGTCACTATACCCCATACTTGCGAATGCAGACAATGCACCAAGTTGACTTACAAGTAATGCTCCTGCACCGTTGGGCCTCTGGTCTCGCATTCACCAACGAAACACGGAAACACAAACGCTGTCATTTTAAGTTTATCTTCTGCGTGAGGATAATAGCGCCGGTCGAATCGGCATGTACGCGCTGAAATCAGCGTGGCTCTACTACCTTGAAAACGTTTGATCAAATTACTTCTATATTTCTAAGAACACTACATATTGCTATGTTATGTACTATTTATTTGTTAAAAATGGCTTTTATACGTGAATTATTGAAGTATGCCTCGGCCGGTTCTTAGAATGTCCAACCATTTCACGAAATGGTGATATTGACGACAATGGAAATAACCGTTATTGATCAAACATTTGTGATTTTCTCGCAAAATACTTTCAATATCGATAGTTAGAGTTACCTGGTATTGCTTTGTACACGTGATTCAACATAGAAGTTTAAGATTCAACAAAACTATTCTATTTACTAAAGTGAATGAAAATGAAAGATTAGAAGAAAGTGCTGTAAAATGTGTTACGATAATTTAACAGGGAAATATAGAAGTTCTTACTTCATTTTGACTTTAAGTTGACGGCTGTAACAATCTGCTGTTCTTTTTCCATTACGTTCTTCCATCAATTTGGATAAATATTGATATATTTGGCAATGCTAATTGTCAACTGGACTGCTTTAAAATATCATGTAACTCTGCTTAACATACATATAAAAATAAACTGCCTCATTGGTCTAGCGGTTGAGACGTATGCGACTGCCAATAAAGAAGCCTCGGGTTTGAAACCCGGGTCGTTCAAAAAGTGCTATTGAGTTTTCTGATTATAGAAATACTTAATAACAGCTCGGAGTTCGGCAGCTGGGTCTGAACCTACGTGCCTCGGAGAGCACGCACGTAAAGCTGTCGGTCTGCATCGGTCGTGTTGGTTAACCATCCCATCGGATTATGAGAGAAAGGGAACAGAAAGTGCACCTGTGTTTGCGCACACACTTGTGCACTATAATATCTCCTGCGTAGTTGGCTGGTCTCTGTTAAGACTGGCCGCCGTGACCATAATCGGCTAGGAGAACATCAAGCGTGCAAGCTTATTAAACATTTTTAGCAGTTGCCGCTAGTTGCCGTTCTCACATTGTCACGTACTTAGCACAACCGCATCGTGAAATAACGGGTGTTTTTTTAAGCTAGATAGAACTTTAAATTGTAAAAAGTAACACAAAAAATTAAATTTTGATGAAACTTTTTTTTTATTTGTTTCAGTATACCTACTCTGACAAATCATCATGAATAGACTCACGCTTCAACAACGCTACGAAATTATCCAAATTTACTTTGAAAATCAGTCGTCGATTCGCGCAACTTACAGACGACTGTTTTATCGCAAAATTGTGTTCAGCGATGAGGCGCATTTTTGGCTTAATGGGCTTGTTAATAAGCAAAATTGCCGCATATGGAGTGAGACCAATCCACAACAGACCCTACAGACTCCATTACATCCAGAAAAATGCACCGTATGGTGCGGTTTTCACGCTGGTGGCATCATCGAACCTTATTTCTTCAAAAATGAGGCCGGAGCTCGCGTTACGGTCAATGGAGATCGTTACCGCACCATGATCAATGATTTTTTGTTTGAAAATATGGATGACATTGATCCGGAGGAGATGTGGTTTCAACAGGATGGCGCTACGTGCCATACGGCGAACGCAACCATCGACTTATTGAAATCTAAATTTGGCGATAAGTTGATTTCGAGAAATGGACCTGTCAATTAGCCTCCAAGGTCGTGCGATTTGACACCTCTCGATTATTTCCTGTGGGGCTACGTGAAGTCACTGGTTTATGCTGATAAACCAGCAACAATTGACGCCTTGGAGGCCAGCATTGTTCGTGTTATACGCCATACAAATGACGAAGTCGTCTATAAGTTGCGCGAATCGACGACTGATTTTCAAAGTAAATTTGGATAATTTCGTAGCGTTGTTCAAGCGTGAGTCTATTCATGATGATTTGTCAGAGTATACTGAAACAAATAATAAAAAAAGTTTCATCAAAATTTAATTTTTTGTGTTACTTTTTACAATTTAAAGTTCTATCTAGCTTAAAAAAACACCCTATATAACTTTACTGACTGGTACACTACTTTAAGCGAGTCTCTATTCAGTGCTTTTTTATGGAATAGGGGGCAAATGAGCAGACGTTTCATCTGATGTTAAGCGATCACTGCTGCTCATGGACACCCGCAGCACCAGATACGTCACAAGTGCGTAGCCGGCCTTTGGGAGATAGGTAGGGTAAGAGGGAGGGGTTGTTTTATGGGCATCTGGTATCCTCACTCACTCGGTGAATAAATGAACTCGGTTAGCGTAAGCGACTGCCAATCAAGAGGTCCCGGGTTCGATTCCTCAATAGCAGCCCGTAGTATAGACAGGGCAGTGTTGCCCAACCGTGCCTCATAGAGCACGTTAAGCCATCGGTCCCGGTTGTCATGAGCACCTATGAAAATCGTTTTTGGGAAGTCAGTGCCCTGGAATATACTGACAACTAGTTCAATCTTGGAGTTCAGTTCACCTTCAGGGATACACAGTTCCGATGCCAGTCGCTCCATGGAAAAACTGATTTTCAGGTAACATCGGTTAAACTAGTAGCCGACCTCAATTAATCTTGGAAAGCATATAGGCTACTAAGATCTGTAGGTATATCTCTTTTCTACTATAGGGTCAAACGAGTAATAATTGTCATATCCTAAATTATTCAATCTCCCACAGTGTGTTTCCTAAGGCCTGGAAAGAAGCTCAAATTATACCTATTCCTAAGAAGAAAAACCCTGAATCCTTCAGTGATTACCGTCCCATTTCCATTCTCCCGTTCCTTTCCAAAGTCCTCGAACGTCTTATCCATAATCAACTCTCGAGCTTCCTAACCAGAAACCTGCTTTTAAATCCTTTGCAGTCCGGCTTTCGACCCGGACATAGCACTACCACTACCCTAATCCATATTACGGAGGACATCAGATCTGCTATGGACAACGGTGAAGTCACCGTACTAACACTCTTGGACTTCAGCAACGCTTTTAACACCGTTGACTTTGACGTACTGCTATGTACGCTGTGCTCTCTTAACATATCTCCAACCGCAATTGACTGGTTTCGTAACTACCTGTTTGGTCGCCGGCAGCGTATAAGCATCGAAAACACTGTTTCATCCTGGTGTAGCACTACAGCCGGCGTACCACAGGGCGGCGTGCTCTCTCCCCTGCTTTTCTCTGTTTTTATAAACACAATCACTAATGATCTGTCTTCTTCCTACCACCTATACGCTGATGATCTCCAGATCTATACCAGGGCATCACCGGTTAAGTTGGTTGATGCTGTTAATATCATTAATGCTGACCTGGATAAAATAAGCAAGTGGAGCAACTCCCATGGTCTCAAAATAAACCCGTCTAAAACTCAGGTCATTGTCGTTGGAAGCTCGCGAATGATTACAAGGATTGACTGGACAAACTTGCCCCAAATTACCTGCAACAAAACACCTATTCCGTTTAGTGACAAGGTCAAGAACTTGGGCATTTTTATCGATAGTAACTTATCTTGGGGTCCACAGCTACATGAACTGAGCCGTAAAATGTTTGCCGCTGCAGGATCTCTGCGCAGACTACGCAATTTTCTTCCTACATCAACAAAGACTGCTCTTACACAATCTCTTCTTTTCCCCATTCTCGATTATGCTGATGCCAGTTATCTAGATCTCACCGAAGACCAATTGAATAAGCTTGAAAGACTCCAAAATCTCTGTATAAGATTCATATTTGGATTACGCAAATATGACCATGTCTCCAACTATCGTAAACAGCTTAAGTGGTTACCTATTCGCCTTCGCCGGAATGCACATATACTTTCTCTTCTATATAATATTTTATTCAATCCTTTTACTCCACGTTACCTTAAATTGCGGTTTACTTTTCTACATGATTCGCACTCAAGATTGTTGAGATCGTCAGAGAACCTGAAATTAAAAATGCCTGGACATTCTACCAAGTTTCTAGACCATTCCTTTTCTATCCAAGCGGTGCGACTGTGGAACGCCCTGCCGGTCGAAATCAGACGTGCACAATCACTGACCGTCTTTAAGCGACTGGTAAAGGAGCACTACCTGGGAGACACTAATATTCCATAATAAACTGTTACTCTTGTCAATTAGGTGACAGTATTAATTTCAGTGTGTATAACATTTACGAATTTCGCTTTTTATATTTATTTTGTATGTATTTGTATTATCATCCACACTATGTATAACTGGTACTGTTTATGATATTGGTCATTTATATATATTTATTTTCACTTCCCCAACTACTCTCGATTACACCAGACACTACCCTTTATCATTATCTGTATTAATTTCCATCCCACGGTTGCCTGGAAGAGATTGCTTGTTAAGCGATAAGGCCGCCATTTGTACTGACCTAGCATTAAGTAATTTATTTAATTATCTGGTGTACAATAAAGAGATATATTATATTATTATTATTATTTAATTTTATGTTTAGCGGTGGATGGTACTTTAATAATAGGTCTTTACCTATGAAAATGTGTTTCTTCAGTACTGGTCATTTCAAATAAAAAAAAGTTTGTAATGGCTCTGTATTCTAAATTCAAATTAATTTTGTTTTAAAACCATGACATTCTATTTACAAACTCAGTCTTTTGTTTTTTGATTAGCGTTGTGTTTTCATTACATTTGAACATTTTTCGTCATAATGGATACTTTAAAAATTATATGAATATGAGTTCCGTCGTGGCACCAACGCGACACAAACGGCACGTAACATCAAAAACGTTTACGGAGAGAACTGTACAAACGAACGCACAACCCTTTATTGGTTTTCCCGGTTCCGTTCTGGAAATTTTGACTTGAAAAATGAAGCTCGTGGTCGTCCGGAGACTTTGGTTAACAATAATGAATTAAAGGCGATTGTGGAAGCTGACGAAACTCAATCTACAGTTGAGCTAGCAGCAGCTTTTAATGTAAGCATCAAAACAATATTGATCCATTTGCGACAAATTGGCAAGGTAAAAAAGCTTGATAGATAGGTGCCCCACGACCTTAACGATCGCCAGCGCAACGTACGCGTCGAGACCTGCCTTTTGCTGCTCAACAGGCAAAGAAATGAAGGCATTTTGAAACGAATAGTTACGTGCGACGAAAAATGGATTCTGTTCGACAATCGAAAGCGCTCAGCAAGTTGGTTAGACCCTGGTTCAGCACCAAAGCAATGCCCTAAACCAAAAATGTCTGTTTGGTGGTCTAGTGCGGGTTTGATTCACCACAGCTTGAAAACGGCATGAGCATTAATGCAGATGTGTACTGTGAAGAACTGGAGAGAATGATGGAGAAGCTTGCACATCTGCAACCAGCTTTGGTCAATCGGTCGTCCCCACTGCTCCTTCACGACAACGCGCGACCCCATACTGCGCAACAGACAGTCTCCAAGCTGCAAGAGCTGGGGTTGGAAGCTCTCCCTCATCCGCCATACTCACCAGACTTTGCACCTACCGACTATTACTTTTTCCAAAATTTAGACAACTTTTTAGTGGGTAAAAAATTCAATTCCCGAGAGGCAGTACAAAATGCCTTTGAAGAGTTTGTTGCCTCCCGTCCAGCTGATTTTTACAAGAAGGGCATCAATAAACTGCCAATGCATTGGCAAAGATGCGTCGATTGCATGGGTGATTACTTTGAATAACAGAAATAAAAAAGTTTGAAAAAATAAATACTTTCACTTATTGCATACAAAACGGCAATTTCATAGGTAAAGACCTAATACTTTGAATACGTACCTGCAAAGTAGCTTATGTGCTATTCTAATAATTTGATCTGTCCATTTTTGTACTAAATACCCATCTTTGAAATAAATTTCATCAAATTCTGTGCAATTACGCTGTCATGACTAAGTATTGATTAATTAATGTCGATACATCCAAACTTTCACTTTAATAATATTTGTAAATTAAGCTTATAAATTAATTTACCCATTATACTATGAAAAGTAATTATCATAATTCATGGATAGATTCTCATTTTTGGCAAACTCAAAACTTTCATATAATAGTTTTTGTATCTTCCCCTGTCCTAAAAAACACAGAGCAGTAATAAAGACTGCACACAGAAGTGAAAACATAGAACTATAAAAATAGTGCATTGGAAGCGTGCAGTGACGACGAGGCGAATTTCACGCTATTTGTTCACCCAAAAAGTACACATATATGTATACACAGTATACATAATATAGCTCATGATGTTAATGAAAGCATTCGGTGACGATGACGCGAGTTCCATGATTTTTTTCACACAAAAAATGCCCAATACGCCTAAAAAAGATTTCAGTTTAAAAAGAAAAGAAAGACTAC
This sequence comes from Spilarctia lutea, assembly GCA_916048165.1. Taxonomy (NCBI): domain Eukaryota; kingdom Metazoa; phylum Arthropoda; class Insecta; order Lepidoptera; family Erebidae; genus Spilarctia; species Spilarctia lutea. The sequence goes on along the minus strand of OU696471.1, from coordinate 2,137,009 downwards.
CATATGAAAAGGATCTTCGGCTATCATAAAACTTGTTTACTTATACATATTGTACACATAATATGTACAAACAAATTCTTTTGAAATACGTGCTACCAAAAACTGACAACAAATTTTTCGAGTTTCCTTTTCTCGATTTAAAAAGATTAAGTATGCGAATAAATTTATTCTTGCGACTTCAGGTGGGAGGGAGGACGGATCTGAAAGTCTGATTTTGAAATGGTCACACGTTTGCTTCTGTAGCAAATATGCTAATACTTTTGTCAGACAAATGTTTATTAGACGAACGTCCAAGTGAAAACTTAAATTAAATTAAAACAAAAAGATGTCGTCCATATCATTATAATTTATAGTAATATATTCTTGCCATTTTTTTCTGTGCCATAATTATTTTAGTAGTGCTATCTCACTGTAATTTTTCTTTTTTATTGAATAGCAAAATTCATAGATATTCAACCTATTAAATGAAATTCAAGTTGTCAATACCAGCGCTGTACTTCCCACCAGATGTTGTACAGCAAAAATATAAGCTCTACATTTCATTCCCATGCTATTGAATTCCAGAGAAATATTTACGACATGAAATGGTAGTTCATAATTCAAACGAGACAAGAGGCTTAAACGTGCATTTGATTGGTTTCGAGCTGGAGCAGGCTCACAATACACTGTATTTATTATTGACAAAGTAATTGTATGAATTTGACCAAGTAAGTCGCTACTTGACCAAATCTGGAAACTACGATCGATTTAATCGATATATTAATACTGACAAGCATCAGAAAAGAGGCATCGTCATGGTGTATACAAAAGTATCACTCCAGTACCAGGCCAGGTAATCTAGATGTTGTTGGTGGTATATCATGTTATTAGTAGTTTTATCTTTCAACGTAAACACACAGTATTGGGTATTAAAACTTTCATTGCGTGACTCAGGACCATCGTGTCGAGACGTGTATTCAGTGTACTATAGAATAAACTCATGCTATAAAATTAACTTTATACATCTTTCACTAAATAGAACCTATACTGTGTTTACCAGGATCAGGCTGCTTATAAACCTCATCATCATCACATTTTTGCCCATGCCTAAACATACATGTAAATTATTTTTCACTTATCCATTATGGGTTGGCTCGACCGGAGTAATACCTCTCAGAAAACCGGGGTGAAACAGCGCCTGCGCTGTTTTTCACCGAGTGAGTAAATATACCGGAGGCACATACCAAAGGCCGAGAATGCACTTGTGACGCCTCTGGTGTTGCGGGTGTCTATGGGCGGCAGTAATCACTTACCATCAGGCGATACGTCTGCTCATTTGCCCCCTATTCCATGAAAAAAACATATTAATAAGAATCAAGATAACGTTATAACTGGCTGCTGTGACACAGTTAACACTAGTATAACGGTCAACGACACCCTCTTATTCTATACTAGCTGAACCCCGCGGTGCTACCCGCGGTACGACAATAATCACAGGCAACGTCGCGAGGCGAAGCTAGTATCTTTATAAATTATTATATAGCCCGTAGCATGAAAATTTTCGCAAAATAAGTAACTTTTCTGGTTGATTTTTACACCTCGTGTCCGAAAAACCCAAATGTCTTACGGAACCCTATTTTTTTCCAAAATAAAATATAGCCTATGACACTCAGCAATAATGTGCCTTTCTATGGGTGAAAGAATTTTTAAAATCGGTTTAGTAGATCCCGAGATTACCCCCTACAATTTAACAAACACACAAACTTTACTTCTTTATAATATTAGTATAGATATATTTATAATTTTTCGATTGTATAAAATTAAATGTTTGTGATTAAGAAAAATTGTAAATTTTGAGTATAAATAAATATTATTAATTCTTATGTTTAAGGTGCATAATAACTGCTGTGAAATGGAAATGTATGTATGCAAATATTTATATTTTATTCAGGAGATACGAAACGACGTTTTTGCAATTAAGTTCAGTACAAAGGTTCGATTTAGCTAGACGGACTGGTATAATAGGATAGCTGGTGTAACGTAATCCGTTTTAATAGTGGTTGAGAACAGCAGATGGTTACATTTTAATTAGTAGCGGTTTATTTTAGAAAAGGAAGATTTCTGTATGTAGAATGTCAAAACAGTTAAGTTTGTGAAGCAAAACTGTTCAAACTATGTATTTAGATTCCTTGAAAATACAAGTGAGGGGTGGAAATAAATGAAATGAAATCATAACGTCTATAAGAGAAAAGAAAAATAAGTATGGTTACGATGTTTATTATACACTAAAAACAGAGATAGAAAGACACGGCGTGCATAGGCCGGTTGAACATGAGTGATACCACGGCCTCACAGAAAACCAGTGTGAAATAGCGCTGGCGCTGTGTTTCACTGAGTGAGTGAGGATAACGGAGGCCCGTACCCCTAATCCCTCCCCACAACAACACTCTCCCCATCCCCCAAAAGTCGGCAACGCACTTGTGACGCCTCTGGTATTGCAGGTGTCCATGGGCGCAGGAGACTATACGACGGGGTTGTGCGGTCCATGGCCCTTTATGGGTCCCCAGTGTGGGCGGAGGCCCTGAAGGCCAGCACTATAGCGCTATTGCGGTGACCGCAACGGGTGCTGGCCATCAGGATCATAAGGGGGTACCGCACGCTGGCGGCCTTTGGGGTGGTGGTTCTGTCGCTCGGTAACATGATTGCGGCCATGTTGCGGAGCGAGAGGGCGTGGAACTCCGCCGTTTCTTTCTGCGAGCAAGTTATGCTTGCCAAGGAGACGGCGGAGCGGAACCGGGAGAGGAAAACTCTCCCGGCGCGCCAGGCCCGGGAACGGGCCAGGCACCGCAGGCGACTCAGGCGCCGGAGATCGCAGAACGATCTCCGTCCTCCATAAGCGCAAGCCTGAGGGTGACACATGAGGCCATGTATCATCCTAGCAGAAGCAGGCCCGGTTGATAGCGCGGACGCTGAGCGTGCGCGCCCTGGGGGACATTAAAGGGAACATTGGGGTTCCCACACAGTCGGGGGCCACCTATAAACTGGTAGGTGGCCCGAGGTACGTCGGGGTTCCAGGGTTTTCCTTTCTAGGGTGCACCTGGTTCCCCGGCATCTAGTACCTGAGACGGCGTGCGGTTTTGGTCGGTTCGAGTCCGACATGCCACCAGTAGGTGGTATCCGAGGGGATTTCCGCACAATAATAAAAAAAAACGAAAGGTGTTCATGGGCGGTCATTTGTCCCCAATTCCATAAAATTAAACTTGAATGAGAATATTTAAGCCTAGTTATGACGTTGTTCTACTTTCTGGTATTAGGTTTATCAACAATATGACAGACCAAGATTCAATATATGGTGTATAATTTATATCGTTTTGTTTCCATAAATCATATCCTAATATTGCACTTTGAATGAATAAAAAAATGACACTTTTACATAGACAGAAATTATTACAGTTCTACTTGAATATGAACTATCACTGTTTAAACTCATTTTAATATTAAAAGTCCGAATGAATGGACGTTATTTGTTCAGTTTCTCTATGCAATGGCTCAACCAGGAAATGAAAAGATTTTAGACTACTATTTTTTACTGTGTTTGTCAGAATAAACGTTTTTTCTTTCTTTCTTCTTTCTTTTCTTTCTTTCTTTCTTTCTATTTTTAGTTTGAAAATATTTCATATGGAAGACGCATATAATCCTACTAATATTATAAATGCGAAAGTTTGTGAGTATATTTGTTGCTCTTTCACGCAAAAACTACTGAAAGGATTTTGATGAAACTTTACAATAATATAGCTTATACATAGGCTACAATTTAAAAAGATATTAGCTTAGCCTCACGGCGTTGTCCGCGGTAATAATATTTTAAAACGAAAAGGTTTGATGTAAAAAAAAACCTTTAATAATATTTTTATAGGTCTATGAATGAGCTATATTTTACGGTGGAGAATATTCATTTTACAGTAATTATAGTTATTGTAATTATTCTATAAGTATGTTAATGAAATCTTCTTAAACTATTGTAAAGGCTTAAATGTATTTTTTTTTGTATTTCGAAGAGCTTCACTTTATATAGGTTAAATAATGTGTTAAAATTAAATTAAATCTATTTTCTGGCCAATTTAACTGTTTATATTTTATTTGATGGCCTATATTATATGAATATCGAAATATCTATTTGTCGTGAAACAATTCTTATTAATAATGTCAACGCAGTAATAGAATAAAACTAAAATAGACTTTATTGTGAACCAATCACAATTAAACAGACAGTGAGACATTAAATGTACTACCTATGTACTATGTGTATGTGTAACTATGTATGTATAAGTATTAAATACGTATATGTTATGTGTATCTATATAAATTAATACTAATTATTGTTTAATTTATTATTCTCAATCTTGTTGATTTCTCGATGAGAAATTTATTATTAAATGGTGAATTTCTTGTTGAGAAGTCGGTATACATTTTAGTTTGTGCATCTACCTTGTTTGGCTCTGCATCGCCCTAAGGTCGACTGGTAGAAAATGCCTACGGCATTAAGTTCACCTTTGGTACTGTAATGTGCATAAAGAATAAATAAAATAAATAAAATAAATAAAATAAATAAAATAAATAAAATAAATAAAATAAATAAAATAAATAAATGCCTCACTGCCTCTGTGGCGCAGTGGTAGCGACTGCTGTGCTTGAGGTCTCGGGTTCGATTCCCGGGTTGAATCCCAAATATTTGCAGATCATATTTGTTTCAGAATTTGGATGTTTTCAATGTATAATATGTATATATTTACAAAAAAATAGTATTTATGTATTAATATCAGTTGTCTAGTACCCATAGTACAAGCTCTGCTTTGTTTGAGACTAGATGGCGTTGTGGGTTAAATGTCCGGAAATATTTATTTATTTAAATAAATTCGTTACAACGAACTTTAGTGTGGGCAAAGTAAACCTAGAATATTTTTTTATAAATCTACTTCATACTGTTGAGTTTGCGATATATTCTCAAAACACCTACAGCTACAAAATATGTGTTAATACAGCTATTAATTTGGATATAGACCCTAATGACACAGTATTATCTATCTCGAAATAATGTCGACAATTTTGTTAAGTGCAGTCCGATTATGTGATTTGCCCGCGGTTAATGCCACTAATGTTATCGGTGATAAATATAGACTTGATGAAACTGCAAATATAAATATATTGAAACCAAAAACTCTATTAACTATATTAGTATTCTAATCTACTGTGCTATTTATATAAATAAAACAGTTTGTTCAATGTAATCAAATCAAATCAAAATCTTTAAACGAGATTTCTTTGTATATACCTAAATTTGCATATGGTCTTAATCTCGGTAACGATTTTTTTTATTTTTTTTTATTGAATAGTGGGCAAACGAGCAGACGTATCACCTGATGGTAAGCGATTACCGCCGCCCATGGACACCCGCAACACCAAAGGCGTCACAAGTGCGTTGCCGACCTTTGTGGGATGGGAAAGGGGATGGGGGACGGGTTGGGGTATGGGTCTCCGGTATCCTCACTCACTCGGTGAAACACAGCGCAAACGCTATTTCACACCGGTTTTCTGTGAGGCCGTGGTATCACTCCGGTCGAGCCGACCCATTCATGCCGAAGCATAGCTCTCCCACATACACACACATTTACGATATGCAAGGGGTTTCGGGGGTGATAAATCGATCTAGCCAGTATTCATTTTTAGATAATTTACATAAAAAATCTGAATAAAGCTTGGGCATGCAAGTTCTTTTTACTTTTAATAGGTACGCATGAAATGAACAAAAATCAAAGTTAGATTCAGGATCTTCAACTACACGTTAAGAGATGTATTCAGGATTTCAAATATATATCTTTTTATTATTTCTGTTTAAGAAATATGTGTTTTAAAAGCATTGTTATTGTTTCAAAGGCCATTGTTCTATAATGAAAGATCTTTGAACTTCTCTAGAGGCTTAATAATAACTTCCTTCCTACATAACCTTATCGCAAGATTATTTGGAGTCAGCTACTAGTTACCCCCGATTTTAACCGAATATCAGTTTTTCCACGGAGCGACCGACATCAGACTTCCGCAACTCTGAGGGTGGACTGAATTCGAAGGTTGAAACTAGTGTCAGTATATTTGCGGAAACTGACTTCGTAATAACTATTATCATAGATGTTCAACCGTGACCGACGACTTAACGTTCTCTCCGAGGTACGGGCAGATAACACCGCCATCTTCCATACTCCGGGCCGGTTAATAAGAATTTCATATACGAAAAACACTATACATCACTCTGGCCCGACTCGGCCGAACCCGAGACTTCTTGAGTGGCAGTTGCATACGCTCGCCACCAGACCAAAAAAGCAATCTGAGTAACTTAATAATAACTAGAGTATGAAAGTTGGTACAAGAAAAACCTCTGTATAGTATCACGGGATATGAAATAGGTATTCTCAAGGTTATTGACATGACACCGTAAAAAATAGGAGCAGGACTACGAATAGTCCTCATTCTTAGGCAACTTCTTGATATGACATGCTGTATCCATAGTTATATGTTATATGAAAGGGGTCACGTCATGGCAGTGAAAGGTTGTCAAAAGCATTCATATTTATTAATAAACTAAAGTATTACCTACAGACAGTTAGCCGTTCACTTTTCTTCTACTTTTTGGAATGTTTATTCTTTTAAAAATGTCTGTGTTATATACACTTGCGGAGATGTTACATAATTTTTTTCTTATAATTTATGAACGGCAAAAACTACTGCTACTATCACACCAGTGAGCAATTATTGTAAATATATAAGTGGTCGCTTTATCTATATATATAAAAATGTTATGTTGGTTTGTGTACGCTTCAAAAACTCAAAAAGTTCTGCACCGATCAAGAAAATCCGCATCAAGGATTGTTTTTATCTAATTTTTGCATCAGTCACATATCCGCGACCGCGAAAAAACACGAAAAAAACGACATAAACGCGGGCGGAGCCGCGGGCAACAGCTAGTTGCTTTTAATTTTATTCAATTATAAGTTTAAACTACATAACAATTTAGCCTACATAAGACTGTACGTATGGTTACGGATTAGGAATACAAAGTGTTACTTCACGCATTCATTTTATTTATTTATTGTATAGGTGCCAAACGATCAGATGTATCGCCTGATAGTAAACGATTACCGCCGCCCATGGACACCCACAACACCAGAGGCGTTACAAGTGCGTTGCTGGTGTTTTAAGAAGGAGTACGCTCTTTTCTTGAAGGTTTGAAGTTTTGGTCCTGGAATAGTGCAGGCGACAGCTCATTCCATGGGTGTCGTAAGAAGCGACTAAAGGAATAAACTAAACAGGACAACATCACTGCGAAAAGAAGAAAAAAATAAAATAAACCTTATACCAACCCGTCTGGCCAGCGTGGTATAGTAGGCATAAACCTCCATTCGAAGCCTTATGTCCAGCAGTGAACTATTAAAAGCTGTTGATGATGGTAACAATAATATAAAAATCAATAGTTCGTGTAGTGTAGGAAAGTGTTGTGTTGTTGTATGATGAACCAAAAATTTATAGAAAATGTCGGGGACGGATGGACATGTACTGCCCAAGATCGGTATGTTTAACAGAAGAGCTTTGTTCGGCAGTGAACCGCGATAGGTTGATACTCCAATAGTTCAACCATTCCAACTAATGGGTTTCTATTCTGTTTTATATAATGAAAATTCTTTTCTATGTAGAACACTATTCTTCTGTTTAAAGGGATTCGTTACACAATAGTGAGATTGAAAATTTTGATAGATAAATCATGAAAACTAAAATTTCATTTTACTGTCAAATCGAGGACAATGTAGTATTATGCGGTCGTGTGATACCACAGCTTCCGACTCCACAAACTAACCGGAAGTTCAGTCACGCGGTTTATATTTGCTATTGGCAATTAAATTTGAGGTCATTGCAAATTGAGAACAGTCATCCTGCTGTGGTGTGTGATCGCTCTAAGATTCATTACCGTAAGAGTAACAAACAAGTATCATGAAAATATAAGATACGCTAGATGTATCTAAATAATGACAGTCTTTTAGTCATATATGTGATTCGATAATAGTTAAGGATTTTAGTATTTTCCTGTCTTTACAGTTTTTAAGTAATGGACGGTATTCTCAGGGCTTACTATGAGTATATATTGTACTAGCTGAACCCCGCGGTACGGCAATAAAAAGTTTGTTAGTATGTAAGTGAGTATGTTTGTTGGTCTTTCACGCAAAAACCACTGAATGAATTTTGATGAAACTTTACATATACAACAATAACACATAGGCTACAGTTTTTAAAGATACTAGCTTCGCACTACGGCGTTGCCCGCGGTTATTGTAATACCGCGGGTAGCACCGCGGGGCTTAGCTAGTACCTAATAACTAGGTAGAGCATAGTCTTGCTAAACTTTTCATCTTGTCATACTATTGTCCAATTTTTTGTCCAATGAGTTATAGATTTAGTACCATTCTAGAATCATTGCTGTCACCTTTTTTCAACGTCACTCTGAATTGTGTGACATTCAAGATAGGGTTCTTTATTAAATACTGGTTTATTCGGCGAACTTCGTAGCGCCATACTTAAATTTCCGAATAACTTGTTTTAGTATTTATGTACGTCTCAGGCTTGCGTGGGTAGTGTACAGTCGCGGACAAAGGAAATATAATCCTTCTGGTTTCTTATAATTTTCGTCTATTCAAACATTGCCCTGACTTTTACAAACACATATAAAAATAATCACATAATTTGGTGCAGCCGTTCTAAAGTTGTGCGCGTACATATATTTTGACGATTCATTTTTATTAATACAGATTTATAACGGATTGATATGACGTAACTATTTGAGCATGCAAATTACTATCATAATATATAACTATCAAGCTCAAATAGTACAATGATAAGTCATAAAACCCAATATACTGATAGCTTGTGACTATTTAGTTAATCAAGAGCTAACTGATTTTTTAGTTTTTTGTCATACCATTACAAAAATATATCTCGTTCACACTTCTAATTAAAGTAATGACAATTTTAAATTTAAATAAATATTATAAATATCTCAATTTAAAGCTCTTCACAGCTTAATTCAGCCTTTCTGAATGTCAATTGGAAATTCTCAAACACCTTCAGTGGTCCCTATTCACCTGAATCCCTAAGGAATATTAACACAATCAGAATCAATTTATCTTGGCGCAGCGAATGAATGAACAGACATAAATTATTCATGTTCAATTATTAGAGACCGCGGACGTTTGTTAAATTTATGATATTATAATGTTGGTTCAGTATAATCTTTTTTTTTTAACTTGACTGGTAGTAGTCTGGCTATTGTAAGGCTAACATGCCATGTGCTTTTTGTGAAATTCTCAATATAATAGATATTTTTTTCATATTTTATTTGCTATTTTACATACTAATTTTAATACCTATAAATATTTAAAAAAATCTAGATGCAAATGTCAAAAAGATATTGAAGTTATGGCTCGGAATTGCACACTCAGCTGACCCCTCAACTCTATTTAGGGATCAAAACAGTTTTGGGATGAAATTAAAGAAGCCATCGGAACTCTATAAACACCTCAGAGTTACCAAAATGCATGTCTTGGGACAATCCCAGGATGAAATAGTCTCATCACTCCCAAAAGATAAATATGTTACAGAGCTTGAGTCAAGACTTCAGTTCCATAAACAATTTATGGCTGGTGCACAGTTTAATAGAGTCGGGCTGGGTTTCGCAAAGAAGAAGGGAGACAGAGAAATAATAAAATCCTTTATACAACAAGTTGAAAATGATAACTATAAAGTGCATGCAATGAATCTAGAAATGCAAAGTGAGTGGTTAACTATAGGTGAGTTCTGCATCCCGTTAGCCCTGAAATGGCGCACCTTGCTATATGATTGGTCTCCTGCCCTATTAAAATTCTATCTGAATGCCTTCCAAATGACCCTCCCAGACCAAAGTAACCTAGTGAGATGGGGGAAAGCATATGTAAAATCTTGCTATACGTGTAGTGAGGCAGTAGGTACTGCTAGGCACTTACTGGTAGGTTGCAGGGTGCTGCTTGACAGGGGCTATTACTCACGCCGACATGATAGAGTACTAGAAATCATACGTGAAGCAGTAAGTCTTTCAGTAGCTAGAGCCCAAAAAGGATTGACTACAAATAAACGATAAATTTACTTTATAAGGATGGCTCAACTACCAAATCTAAAAGCAAGCCTTTCTCAATCCTAGGTACTGCACCTGACTGGACTATTTTGATGGATACGTATGATAAGCACTATAAAATCCCAGAGGATGTTGGTGTTTCGTCATCCAGACCGTACATTTTCCTCTTCTCTAGACAAATTAAACACATAATATTAGTAGAGCTTACTGTTCCGTGGGAAACTAATATTCCTAAAGACCATACAATAAAATTAAATAAATATTACGAACTAACAACTGAACTGAACAAAAATGGCTATGTGGTTAATTTATACGCGGTAGAAGTAGGAGCGAAAGGTATACCAGCTAAATCTCTCTATAACCTTTTGAAAGACCTTGGCCTGTCGAGATCTGCAGTAAGTTCTATTTTAGAACGAGTATCCAAGGCTGCACTAACAGGTTCCTACCAAATTTGGCTAGGTAGGGCGGGAAACTCGAGCAGTGAAGGTGAGCGTTGATGCGCATCTTAAAGGGGGCCTCCTTAAACCTACACCTAGGTCGTAAGTCCTGGGAACTGCTTTGAGTTTCTCCCTCTGCCACACGATGGACCCGGCACCCGCACGGTGAATCCATGGAGTGCTAAGAAGTTTGTCTCTAGAATATATCTTAATATATATAAATCTCGTGTCACAATGTTTGTCCTCAATGGACTCCTAAACCACTTAACCGATTATAATAAAATTCGCACACCATGTGCAGTTCGATACAACTCGAGAGATAGGATAGTTTATATCACAATTTACTAATTGGGAAAAAAATATTTCTTTTGAAGAGAAGCAGACGAAGTTGCATATGTCAGCTAGTTTACTTATATATCTATTGAGATACAAGGTCAAAATGATTTTTTTACGTTAATGAAAAATATTTTTACGATAAATAACCCAAAAACCCCTTTTACCGATCTAAAATATAAAAATATACAATAACAAATGTACAAAGGGGGAAAAACCCTTTACTATAACATTCTGCATTTCAAAAACTACACCAAAAACACATATAGTGCCAATAAAAATAAACGACTATCACAACGGAAATAATGTAAGAGCACTTTACTAAAATTCAAACGTGAAATGGAACTGAGGCGTCGATACGTAACTTGGAACGGGCACTTTATCAAGTAAACAAAAAACGGCTTACGACACTTTTCATAGAATTTCATTCTAACAGACGGCCGGTAGTTTTAGGGTCCCGTGGGGTTACAAGTAATTTTAAATAATAACAATAACACTTTACTAAGTTGTTTACTCTTTCAAAGGACGCAAGTAAATTTCCATCCACTTAAAAATTAAAAAAGGGCTTATCAAAATCCTACTAATCTTATAAACGCGAAAGTTTGTGAGTATGTGAGTGAGTATGTTTGTTGGTCTTTCACGCAAAAACTATTGTATGGATTTTGATGAACATTTAAAATAATATAGCTTGTATATCAGAATAACACATAGACTACAATTTATAAAGATACTAAATACTTCTCAATTATTTGAATAATTTAATCATGAAACTGATGTAACTTTGACAGTACTTCTCACCGCCTTTCTGCTACGCTCAAGGTCAAAAACGTCATATGTGACAACACATCGTGTAATCCACAAATTGATGTCTTGAGTATGAGTATTCGGTGTGTCCGTTTTATGTAAGTTTATAAAGTCGCCGCGACACTGAAATATTCATACAGCAAGAGTTGCTTTAAAAAAAAATCTTTAAAGTTTTTGTGATTCTGTCATAGAACTTATATAGTTAAAATGTTCTTTAGAATTCTTTTCATAGGACTGGAGTAGCTTTTATGAAATTTTCAATATCCATAATCCTGAACTTGATATCACTCTATTACAAAATATGTGCTCCAAGCCTTTCTCATTGTGAATGGCAGAGCAAAGAAAATTTTGTGCAATTCTACTCCGGGTTTATAAGATCCCTCGTAGCTTCAATTTTATTTCACAGGTTAAATTTTTCTTTACTTTGTCGTAAATAACAAATAGAGTTTGAAGTAGCGGGGTGCTTATGCTCAATTGCCTTTAGAGAAGTCTGACGAGGAAAGAGAAAATTTTCAAAACTTAAATTGATTTTCTTGTCTTTATAACTTTACGTCAATTTATTATTTTATTTTATTATTCTTATGGTATTTTTACTGTTTTGTAAAACAAACTAGCTGTCCCGACAGATTTCGTTTTGTGGACATTATCGAGGGTTTGGTTTGTATACGAAAAAAAACTTGTATTTTTTTATATTTTTCTCGCAGATTTACGTCCTTGTGCCATGACGAAAATATAAAATAAAAATAACCGAATTGGGTCGAGCGGTTCTTGTATTTGGCACTTAGCAACACGTATGTTTATTATTTTTATTTATATAGATATAAATGTTTACGATATAGTTTAATATGTTACGGAACCACGATAGTTCTTGTACTTTTTCTGCCAATTTTTCCCTTCACAAATGTTACAGATTCAATACAAAGAAATGTAAATAAAATACAGTAGTACCTTGACGTCAAAAGATAGAGAAAGGTTTGTTCCATAAGATAATGTTTTCAACCATTTGGTAGAACGATATGGATTTTGAATAAATCACGCGTACCCGTCGGGACTTTTTTTAAGGAATAAGTTTATGTACGAATGTATTATTCGCTTCTGAAGATTGTAGAATAAAATCTAGTGTCAGTGTGGTGAGAAAAAAATACTACAAACATGATACTACTGTTACCTTTAAACGAGCCGTCACCATCTACAAACCACAATGTCCTACTGCCAAGCTCGGGTCTCCTCTCAGGAAAGGGTTAAGCACATGCGGCCCTACGCTGGGCGAGTGCGGGTAGGGACTGGCAAGACAACATTGTGGCTACATAATCTTGCCGTTAGATATTTGTAAGCCGCTCCAAGGCCCCCAACTAAGATTCACGACTGTTATCCTATGATAGCAACCGGGACCGACCGCTTAACGTGATCTCCGAATCACGAAAATGATTAATTATAAACGACCAATTTTAATTATTACTTTAAAGATTTTGTTATAATCTGAATCTCGGAAACGGTTGCAACGATTTTCATGAAATTTAGTAGGTACGCAGGGGGTTTTGGTGGCGATAAATTGATCTAGATAGGATTCATTTTCAGAAAATGTACCGGAAAAAAGTACATCCGTTCATCCAGGTACTTAATATTAAAGAAGCATTTATTTTACTTTCTCCACATTATTTAGTAAATACGAGAATAAATAACATGTAAAACTGTCAACAAAATAAAATGTCTGTTGTTGTAAGCTTAATTAATCTTTTGGTTTTGTTAGGTATTCCGTCTACATTATTTCAATTTACCTCAGTGAAACAAGTTTAACAAAAAATTACCCAACAAAAGGGAGTACCTCTTCGCAATACTTTTTTCATATTAGCCTGGAGTAAAGTTGAGACTCATTGGTGTGGGATACAATACAAATTTTAGAGATATAAATGATAAGGTTTAAAGTTTCAAATCAAATCAACCTATTGTCGTCTACTGCTGATCGAAGACCTCCACTAAGGAGCGCAAACTATCCCGGTCTTAGGTAGTGCGCATCCATCCGCTGACAGACTTCACCAAATCGTCGGTCCATCGTTATCAGTTAAAATATTTTAATCATTTTTTCCTTTCTAAACAAAAGTAACAATTCGCTTAAAAAACATTTCAGTATTTGATCAATTCATTTGTTTTTATTCATTCCAGTTTTTACTCATATATATTTTTAAAGGTAAAGCTTGTTTGCTAAAAATATTCAACAAGTAAATGAAAGAGAGCAAAAATATTCGGGTTAAGCCTGGCTTTCACACTTTTAAGGAGATATTCAGTGTTGGTAAATATTTGACCCCTCTTATTTTAATAGAACATTCGTCATCTTTTTTATTCTTAAACTGTCGACTTTAAAGCAAACGAGTAATTAGACTTACTTCATTACTTTAAAGACGGACAATAACTACAAATTTCGGTTTTCTAGTTTACTTATAACGTATGCCCTTACAATCGTAGATAATTAACTAACTATTCAGCCAATATGAAAGCTGTCGAAAACAAAACAGGTACAATTTCTAACTCATTTAACAGTTTCATTCCATTTATTGATAAACAAATATTACTAATAAACATTAACTAACCAATAAAAATCTATAAAAAAATAAATAAAATTGGAGTGTTTTCTAATATTAAAATAACCACTAAATACACGTATGTAAGTATGCATACACGGTACAATATCAAAATTTTTACAATTCATGTTTGTATGTCTGTGGGCTGGATTTATTTTGACGGTACTTTCACTAGCATATAGCTTATAATGTAAGGAGTAAACTTAGACTACTTTTTTAGACTACCTTTTCCCCGCGGCGTAACACCTTGGGACTCAGCTACAAATACATTTCTTATTAATACAATTGTAGAATCTAAGTAACAAAGTTCCGTTCTTAAGCAAATTCTTAACAAAAACAAATGAACAGGCTATAAAATCTAGTTTCATAGAAAATAAATTTCTACATTAAGTTACAAGTTACCAATTTTCTTGTTAACTCCCCCATCTAAGTTATTTACAAATATCCTCAAGTAATAACAGGAGGTCAGAGGCGCATCCGCCTCTGAAGTGCACTAGATTGAGGTTAAATCGCTAACCTTTTGCTCGCAAATACAACGCTGTACCCATTTCTCCACTACCCATAAAATAAAATCTAACGATCCCTGTAATCAAGTAGATATATAATGCATGTTTTTTGTTCCAAACATCAGTTTTCCTCGATTGTGAAACGTCAAAAGCACTGTACCAAATATAAAGTGTCAGTCGATTTCTTTTTGAATATATCTAAGATTTAGATGAACCGTGGATAAATCTCTCGGAGCCAAACATCGAGTTAACAAATCAAATAGGAGACTAAAGTATTTTGTTTTGACCGTGCCTAGATAATAATTTGTATTAATTTATTCGGCATGAATGGGTCGGCTCGACCGGAGTGATACCACGGCCTCACAGAAAACCGGTGTGAAATAGCGTTTGCGCTGTGTTTCACCGAGTGAGTGAGGATACCGGAGGCCCATAGCTCAACCCCTTTCCCAATACTTTCCCCCATCCCCTTTCCCATCCCCCAAAGGTCGGCAACGCACTTGTGACGCCTTTGGTGTTGCGGGTGTCCATGGGCGGCGGTAATCGCTTACCATCAGGTGATACGTCTGCTCGTATGCCCACTATACAACAAAAAAAAATATAATTTTTTTTTAGCTACCTTATATTTGCACCTACCGCGACATATCTCTGCATCACATGTGCTGTGGCCTGTATAGTAACAAATTAAGAATTCGAATTGTTGATGACGCTCCGTTTCATTGAAATATAATCTTGCTTAATCAGACCTCATGACGGTTGTCTAGAGGTCTGAATAAGAGGTATGTCCAGCAGTGAACTGATAAATATAATAACTGTCTTTCATTATTTTATATTGTAGATACCTGACAGAAAATAAAGACATGTAAATGCTGACTTTGAGTACAATTTTAAACGTTTTTAAAGCGACAATGTTAGTTACTTGGTGATAAATTTATCGAAAGAATTGCTTAATTCATTAGTATATTGAGCTAACCTATGGCTTCAGGGGAGAGCAATACTGTAGTACAAACCGCAACATGCCTCTCCAATGGTTGTATATTATATATGCTAACTGCCTCATTGGTCTAGCGACTGCCAATTAAGAGGTCTCGGGTTAAAACCCCGAGTCGGGCCAAAAGTGTTAATGAGTTTTTTCTGATTACATGACGATGAAGAGTACATCATATTATATAAAAATTTACAATAACTACAACTGTTAAAACAATCGAATCAGTGAATATTAAAAATACTTTCGATAGATCTAAGAATAATAAAATTCAGGAAACGATAATCGATTTTACATAGAATCTTCATCGATCTTATCAAACGATACTTTTTTCCACTTTTATTAAAGTTTTACCGCTAACTCAGGTCTTTTTGAGACATAAAATGTAAGGTCGAAATCCAGCACAGGTGGAAGTAACTGTTTCATTTTGGTAGATGTAAAATTAATATTTATTTGATTTTCAATATGCCAACAAGAATTCATGAAAGTTAGAAGAGGTATTTGATTACTACATTTAAATACTACATAACTGCACACAAGATTACTGAAGTGTTTTTTTTTCAATCGACGTAGATTGTAAAACCTTACTGAGAATTTCGTTTTCTGGAGAATGTAATACATAATCTAAAAATAATCTAAAACATGTCTATAAGAGTACCTATTCTGTTCTTAATTTCTAGGAATTTCAGACTATTACCTTTTGAATTTTCATGTCATCAAAATAATTTCTCTTCAAGGTAGGACTTCGAGAAA
The DNA here is from genome assembly GCA_916048165.1 of Spilarctia lutea. Classification (NCBI taxonomy): domain Eukaryota; kingdom Metazoa; phylum Arthropoda; class Insecta; order Lepidoptera; family Erebidae; genus Spilarctia; species Spilarctia lutea. Next base: position 2,120,429 of record OU696471.1, on the reverse strand, counting down.
AGATGATAGATTTGTATATGATTTGATTGAACTTTTTGTACTTTATAGTTTTCGTAATAGTACTTTGGTTTTAGTTGTAAAACTCAATCTCAATTCTCTTTCGTGCGTGCGGATCGTAAGAGCCCGTGAGGAATTTTATGGCTACTATGGTCAAGAGTGATATTTGATGAGGCAATACTTTTAGATAATGTATATTATATAAGAGATAGGTATAGGTACAAGTTACAGTTATTCAAATATGTAAAGGTGCAGAAGGTATATTTCTCTATTTATTTCTACATAAATATAACATTTCAAAACTGTAAGCCTATTGTCTGTAATAGAGGTAGGAGTTAACTTAGAACTTATTACTCTATTTTTTTTAAGTTTGAAGAATCAAGCATCATTAATAAGATGTAATATCCAATAATACCTATATAAGTGTATAATAATTTGTTCAATACGTTTACCACTTAACTCCTCCTATATGTGTCCAACGATTAAGATAAAATATTGTGTGTATAATTTAATGGGTTCCTGCATGGTTTGAGAACACAATTGGGCCCGATAAGTGGTGCTGCTGTCGATATGTCTCCATCAGCTAATGACTAAACATAACATTTATTAATCATAATTTGGTACAAATTTTGCCGGGTTAGCTAGTCACAACAAATTATAAAACAAGTCGTGATAAACTCAATAGCTAGTGCATAGATTTTGAAGCACTTTTTACCAGTAGATGGACTGATTCTGAAGGAAGGTTCTCGTTTATAATTTGTTAAGTTTAAATTTTATTGGCTAAAATTAAACGATATTTGTGGAAGACGTCGGAAAAATCACACACATCTTCTCGGGGTAGGCCATATTTTCCGTAAAGAACCCGTGTGAAGCCGAGGCAGGTTGCTAGTTATGAATCAAAAGTAAGCAAATGCCTACTGTTATTAGAGTAATCATGCAATAAACAAGAAAAAACGAGAATGGGCCGGCTCGACCGGAGTGCTACCACGGCCTCACAGGAAACCGAAAAACCATTATTTTTCTTTTTTTTATCTATAAGCCTGCAAAAGTAACTCTACTTTACCTTATGGAAAGCATGAGCAGAATTCAAGAGTGATGGTCGTCATATTTATTTTACAGAGAATGTAACAATGCAGCATGGTGACAAACATTATGCTGGCCTATTCAAATTCTTCTGCGTCAGTAAAAATATTATTATTTTAAATAAATCTTCTGTGAGAGGGCAGTACCGCCCCAATCGAGCCGGGCCCTTAGTGCTGAAATCAGTACTATTTTATAAATATTGCAAATGTAATCGCTTGCATGAGTCTCCCACAAGTATTAACGCTAATATTCCTTTTACTTTTAAGCCGAGCTTTTGCTTTGCCTGTCATTAGAAGTTCTCGTTCACAGTACCACACACGCAAGCTCATAAATAAAGACAAAATCAAAACACAAACTGAACTTTAAAACAACAAAAAATTACAGAACGCGTGGTCATTGTCCCCATGACTGGTTCTTTTCTAAAACATTGCGGTTGACAGAGTTGACATGGGTCGACTGCAAAAAAACTCGGCCAAGGTATACACAGATGTTCCATTATGAACTAAGGAGGTTGGGTTGACTCTTGTCTTTTGTAGCCAGGCTTCGTGCTAATGGAAATTTTAAATGTACCTATTTCAAGCTACAGACAGAACTGAAGGAATCCGTCGGTTTTTGTGTAACGTACAAAATACGATGCTGTTTTAACAAATCTCTTTCACAGATTTTTGACCTTTATCACCTGGCGTGCAAACCGAAGCTTATATAGAACTTTTGTGTATCATTAAGTTACTTTGTACAGGCAGCAACTAAAATATATTATTAGTAGTAAGTACAGGGTGTCTCAAAAGAAATTTTATATTTGTTTAGCTTACTGCGTGAACGCTGCGTACTTGAGGGGTGCGGGGGTTATGTCAATTGGTAGCTTGGCTCTTGGGGATTCAGTCGCTATGGAGCGTTTCTCGGGAGCAGACCGCGCGTTGTGCGTGCGAGAGTTTTACAAGAACGGTGATTCGACAACTGTCGCGCGTAGAAAATTCTGCAGTATTCGAGGTTTTCGCCACTTAAATGATGCGCCAAGCCTTCCTCTCATTCGACATTGGGTTAAAAAGTTTGAAGAGACTGGATCAACGCTGGATAAATCAAAATCCGGGCGACCTAGGTCATCAAGAACGGTAGAAAACGTGGAGAGTGTTAATCAATCTGTACGTGACGACCCGAGCCTTTCAATTCGGAAGCGCGCGAGTGCTTTAAATGTGCATAGATCATCATTACATCGCATTATGCACAAAGATCTAAAGCTGCACCCCTACAAAATTCAATTGATGCAAGAATTAAAGCCCCAAGATGCCGGTCAGAGGCTTAATTTCGTAAATCTGATGATTGAGCGATTTTCGACGTTTACCAACATTTTGTTTTCGGATGAAGCTCATTTTCATCTTAATGGCCACGTAAATAAGCAAAACTGCCGCTACTGGAGTTCAGCCAATCTGAAACGCAAACATCAGAAACCCCTACACTCGCCTAAAGTGACCGTATGGGCTGACATGTCGGCGCGAGGAATTATCGGCCCTTACTTTTTTGAAGCCGAAATGGGGCGTACAGTTACAGTGAATTCAGAGCGTTATGTGGAGATGTTAGACAACTCCTTGGTACCTGAACTGCAAAACTTTCCTGGCTATAACCAAAGAACATGGTTTCAACAGGACGGAGCAACTTCACACACGTCCAATATATCTCTGCCACGTGTTCGTGAAATTTTCTCAGGAAAATTGATCTCCCGGAGAGGTGACATAAATTGGCCTCCACGTAGCCCAGATTTAACCCCTATGGACTTTTTCCTATGGGGTTATCTTAAATCTAAAGTTTACGCCAATAAACCAACTTCACTGGCGCATTTGAAAGAAAATATCCGTCACGAAATGGCAGCCATCCCTCACTCCACCTGTCGAGCAGTCATAAGTAATTTTACTGTTCGATTAAATGAGTGCCAACAACGTGAGGGTTTACATTTAGACGATATTATTTTTAAGAAATGAATTTCCAAAAAGTGTATTTTAACAATAAATAAACATTTTTTCTATATACCGCTTCCTTTTTTTTTAATCAATCCACTAAATATGAAATTTCTTTTGAGACACCTATGACACATTGATTTTAAATAATCCATACTAACATTTCATATTATGAGTTCGAAAGTAACTCTGTCTGTCTGTCTGTTAAGCTATCACGGGTTACATTGATTTTAATTAAAATGGGCATGGAGGTATTTTGATCCGTGAGGAAGGACGTAGGCAATTTTTTTTCCGAGATAACCGAGACACGCGCGGGCGGAGCCGCGAGCAAAAGCTAGTTATTAATATATAAATTTAATCTAAAAGAACATTATATTTTGAACAAAAAGTTCCTTTGCTTCTATAAGTGTAGGTACTATAAAATGTCATGACTATGGGTTGAGTAGTTAGACAATGACATTGTCATAACAGTATGATTTCGTAGCAGCTTTGTATCATTTTCGTAGCAGGTTTGTATCATATTCGTAGCAGTAAAAAATATTTTCGTAGCAGTTTGATATTATTTTTACGCGACTGCGAAAGAAGGAGGGTTATGTTTATCGGGTGTATGTTTGTATATTTGTACGGCACACCCTAGAGTTTCAACGGCTTGTCGTAAAAAGCATGTGGCAACTTCCACATATACATATACACAACAATAACCTACTACAGCGCCATCTACCGAAGATACACTGAACTACGATGTAATGTACTACACGGAGTAACTACAAATCCTGAATCGCGCAATAAATAGTTCTCGCGACGATTATCATAAATACAACATCCCAACATCAACTGTTGGGCAGTAGCCCGTCAGGCATGATCACCTCGCCTGTTCGGAGGATCCTCCCTTTGTGTCGGAGGAACATTACACCCGTTCCTCCACAGTGGTGACCCCGACGTGATTGGAAGCAGTCATCAAGGACGCAGATAAGCAGCACCATCGTATTCATTCCCACAGCAAGTTTCAAGCCAGCCAGCAACCTCGGATTCAACAGGGATACACTACTCGCAGGAAGCGACTGTTCCAGCCTACTTACCCCTTAGCCTCATCAGCGTCTAGGCACAGCACACTGCACCTACGGTCCATGTAAGCAGAGCACATCCCTCCCGTCTACGCAGCAACCAGCCACTACGCAGCAACCACCCCGACTCACTGGGGACCTCACCGCAGAACCGCGCACCGATTGAAATCCTGACTCACTGGGATCAGCGGACTTCAGTCCCGAGTCACTGGGAATAGTGGCATTCAGTTCCGACTCACTGGAACGTGCGGCACTCAGTTCCGACTCACTGGAACTACTCACTCATGGCACTGGCAAGCTCCGCCACAGAGCACAGACAGCTGACTCATCAGATATCGACCTCCGGTCTTGGAGGGGAGTGATGTGGCGACTTCCACATACAACACAACAATAACCTACTATAGCGCCATCTACCGAAGATACACTGAACTACGATGTAACGCACTACACGGATTAACTAAAAATCCTGAATCGCGCAATAAATAGTTCTTGTGCCGATTATCATATACGAGTATACAACATCCCAACATCAACTATTGGGCAGTAGCCCGCCAGGCATGATCACCTCGCCTGGTCGGAGGATCTTGCCTTTGTGTCGGATAGACATCACACCCATTCCTCCACGAACAAAAACAATAAATTAAAAAAAAACTGAATTTAATAAAGATGGCAGATATTATAGCACTACGTAGTAGCAAAAAGAAGCAACACGTTTATACTTTGGGCATGATTTAACACCATATAATATTTTTGAGCATTGTAAGCGATATGATCGTAGATATTGTTATTTATATATAAAAAAACAATGAACGACGACAATGAATGAATAAAAATGAAATTTATTAAACTTAATATAAACCCACGCGTAACTGGTCACACCTACGCTACAAATGGAAGTACTCTTTTAATGAAGGTTTGAAGATCATTCGTTCTTTAAATACTTGAGGCGATAATTTGGACGACAAATAAGTTATGATATTTTTATGATTATGATTTCGAATTCTTCAAGAATCATACTTAGTGACATTATTTAAGACTTTAAAGTATATCACGTCTGGTGATAGTACCACTTGGAATGCAAATAACGAACCTTACGAGATTGAAGTTAAGATACAAATGGTCCTCAGATCATAGGATTAGTTACAAAATACGCAAAATATGTAACAATAGGCGGTCTTATCATATATATATATATATTTTCTAGGAAACGTGTAATATATACACGTTTCCTAGAAAATTAATTGTCCATAAAATAAATACAAAACATAAAGATACTTCTTTATAAAACATTAGTATTTTTATATATTTATAATATAATATATATTTACTTCTATTTATACGTCTATAGTAGTCTATACTAACAAATAAATTAAAGCGTCTGTTTTTAATTTTAAATTAACAGCTTTTCACTAAATATGTATGAAGGACACTCCTCGTGGCTGGACCGATTTTAAAGGAACTTCCGTTAGATAATATGAGAAGTATAGTAGGCTACTTTTGGTACTAGCTTCCTTGTCTTTTTTACTCAGCGTTACCCATAATTGTTGGTGTAAAAGTACAACAGCAACCGAAGGTAAGCTCAGCTAGTCAGTAATCTATAAACTTATCAGATCCTAGCTTATTTTAGTGTTAATAATTTGAACTATTGAAAGTTTCTATAATGTAACCTGAATCTGAAATATGGTAAAATAAATAGGGATACCTATTTATTTTACCATATTTACCTCTACAACCTCACTTAATATATATATGCTGACTAAAATTCTCACGCACATACATATGAATCATACTTAGGAGTACTTATGAGAGTCTGTTCAAAGGGTTAAGCAGAGGTGTATTAATGACCTACATTTTGCTGACTAGAATTTCGTCCTACTCACATAATAGAGGGCAAGCCTATTGCTGTTGAATACGCATTCATCCAAAAACAATGGAGAGTCGAGTTTACCTTCGCGTTCATTATTTTAAAATGACTTTGCATAATGTAAGGAACGTATATTTGTACTGATTTCTCCATCAGTAAAATCTGAATTTGGGAAAATTGTCATGGTCTGCAGCATAATTTTAAGAAATTCAATGGGTATTTTAATTATAAAACAATTATATCTTAACAAGTCTAGCATTTGATACATACTAAAATATTGTCTTTTGAAAACATAATTTACGTAGAAATTATTAAATTTCTGATAAGGTAAAATAATACCAAACATAATAATACAAATACAATTTGTACTTTTCACTATGTCGAAAAGTACAAATTGTATTAATAAGAGATTTTTTTATAAAGTACTTAGTATCTACGTGCATTTGTTTAGCTCTACCAATTCTTTTATGATCGAGGTTTCAAGTTGTAATAAAATACGGCTTCGAAATACATCTCAAGTCGACATTATAATCCGTATATCAGATTCGCAGGAATTACGCGGAAATCTCATAATATATAAACAATAAGTCAACAGTGCTGTAGACGCAGATAAGATGTGCAAAATAATTTTCCACGAACAAAAGAGAGGTGAATTATGGCTCGAATTCTCAATAGAGTGTTGTACTTTTCTATTTGATTTGGGAGAAAATTTCACAACATAAATCTCAGTTCGGTACATCCTAAAAACGTTACAACATAGAACAGGAATCGATCTCTTGGGAACTATTGGTAAGATAGCCTCTTTGAAAAAATACCCAGTAAAGGTTGGTTTAGAAACATTGGAAGTGACGTAGACTCAGAGCTCTTAACTGCCATCAATACCATTGTGAGCAATAGGCTTTATTGGCGGTAAATCCGTATTTTAAATAGTTGCACCCAACGGAATTCACCGTAGTACCCACTTTACTAAATTTCATTAAAATTGTCCGGTATCTTCACTCACTCGGTGAAACACAGCGCAAGCGCTATTTCACACCAGTTTTCTGTGAGGCCGTGGTATTAGTCCGGTCGAGCCGGCCCACTCATGCCGAAGCGTAGCTCTCCCACGATGAAAGATATCTTTATTCATGTTCTAATACTCATAGTACAAGCAATCCTTAATTTGAATCTATATACATACAAGAAAACCTAAGTGCTTTATGTATGCTTACATTTGACACTGAAAACATCTAACAAACACCTTTTACATATTCACCTTTGTTAGTATAAAGTTTCCCCAACGTCGTCCCTGAAGTGGCCACAGTATATGTAAATTACTGGCATGCGAAAATATAAGCCCGCCGGTGGTTGTGCGGTGGTCAGATGTCGCCTATTCCATTCACACGGTGTAATACTTGTTTCATACATATGCAAAGCGATATATTCAAGTAAGTGGACGTTTTTAGTGGAGCCAAGAGGATATTTTTATTATTATTCTTCATTGGATAAACATGTTCTACATAATTTTGGTAAAAATACAAAATGTATACTTATTATAATTACATCATTTGGATGCTTTAGGTAAAATGATCGAATTCAAAAATATTTCAGAAATCTCAAGTGGTTCTTCTCGTAGACCTAGGGATCAGTCTCGAGGTAACTTTTCCAGGTCTAATGCCTGTTCATCTGGTAATCCGCGCCATCTGCAAATACAGGCGGGTTACTGGATTGGATCCAGATGCGCCCGTCGGAAGTTCGGTCCAGTGACTGACGTCCACGAGAATCCACGTATAATTTTTGAACTCTCTACATAGTATAAAGTAGTACAAGTAATGTCTTAGTTTCAATAAATCGTACTAAGTAATCGTACAACGTTCTATTCGTGTTGTATTTGTAACTTTAAGCCAGTGCCGTCCTAAAAACCGAGGGTGCTCGTCAGTTCCGATGCGGAATGTTAAGCTGTTAAGGTATGGTTCTGAAATATGCGTTTTATTTTTTTTTCTTAAATTTTATTAATTACGACTCGAGGTATGAAATTAGCGAAACTGTTCACTAAAGATGTTAATTGAAGATAAATAGGACAATTTCTTTGAGATGTACAAGAAAGCATAGAGATCCTCTATAACGTAACAACTGAAAATTAACGATTTGACAAATTAATTAATCGATACTTAATTTTGATTTAAAATTTATACAAATAAATAAAATGAAATATATTTTTGTAATTTCAATCAAATTAACAGTTTTTCACTACATGCATAATATATGAAAGTGGTAATATGGTACACACACCAGTAAATCAGTTTTTTAAATTTACTGACGATCTGCCTGTTTGTTCGTACTATAACTGAAACAAATAAGGTAACTTAATTGTTATATTGCTGATGATAATAAAAAATAGGTTTGGCTATATTTTTAGACTAGCTTGGTCCCGCCACGTTACCCGCGGTTATTGTGTAAAGGTCCAACAACCGCGGTAATCACCGTGGGGCTTAGCTAGTGTAAAATAACAGAATAATATTTTTAAAATTGAGACAATAATAAAAACTTTCTAATACTCTTACGATTACTTAAATGTAAGAGAGTAAGAGAGTATGTCTACTATATACATAAAACCACAAGACTTTTGAAATTTATTGCGATTTTTGTTGAAAATTTCAGAACAGTAGTTTAAGAGGAAGCAATTATTATGTAGTGTCGCAATCGTGGAATCGAAGTAGAAAATAAAGAAATACTTTTTTCTTAAAAGAACAGCGCTGTGCCTAGGGGTTTGAAGTATTCATTAACCTACATTTTGTTTTATATTTCACTTATACTCAAAAATTCTACGAAGATTTTTGCTATTTTGTAACACTGAAAGGCTCGCTTTGTGTATAGTGGTTTCATTTCTGTTTTCTTTTTAAATAAACGTTCTCTAACCCATTAGTCGGCTGATGGACATTTTTTGTTTCCAGCTTGTTGTTTAGGTATTTTAAAGTATTTTTTTTATTTCCACAGCCCTAAAGTATTTTATCTCCGAGTATCATCAAGGTTAGTACCACCTTTTACAGTATATTTTATCTATGTCAAAAGTCCTCTGAAAATTAAACAGATAATTTTTTTTATGTTTGCATATAATTACTGATTTCTGATGTAATGTCTCTTAAATCACTCGTTTACGTGACTCAAGTTGTTTGCCGCTTATATTGTCTCTAGAATTACGGAAACAGAGTTGTGAGTCCCCTGATTCCCGCTACCGTAACCAGTTACGGTCATTCGATAACTTAGTAGCTGAAAAGATTGCTTTTCACCTCCTGAGTTACTGAAGACACGAAACACTCAGTGCCGAAAGACACGAAACCATCACTTTTGGAAGACACGAAACACTCAGTGTCGAAAGACACGAAACCATCACTTTTGGAAGACACGAAACACTCAGTGTCGAAAGACACGAAACCATCACTTTCGGAAGACACGCAACTCTCAGTTTCGAAAGACGCGGGAATCAAACCAGAGAGTGAGGTTGGGGAGTTTATCATCTCCCTAATTTACTCAGCTTCAGACTGATGTGTTGATTCTGTATCTTATCTTTATCTTCTCATATATTTAAAAAAAGTTATTAGGTTCACTCTAAATAGACCTAATATTATCGACCTAGAAGAATTTTATTAATAGTTTTTCCTTTATAAAATATTCTTGTAAACAGTAAATTACCACATAAAACGGGAAAATGTTTAATAATATGTTCACCACCGGGGTTTCTGGAAGGCCGAGGAACAGCGGGAGGCTTGATAAAATTCTGGAAGTTTTTAATGTAAATTAATAAGGGTGGGTATGTGGGTGCGTGTTGGCTATTAAATTAGTTGGTGGTCGTTGAAAACTTTATGTTATTATAAAGTTTGATTAATGAAATGTGTATTCCTCATGCAATATTTTTTCGAAGTTACTTTGGTGTTTAAAAGTTCTTAAACGCAATTTTGAATGTCGAGTAATTAATTACACGTAATCTGGGATTTGTAATAGCTAGTTATAAAGAACCGGAATCGGAACTAAAAGCTGTTATTATAATTATTTGTATAAATAGTAAGTTAATGTTCTCTTTCATTTTATTTGGGCAAAATTATACTTTAAATATTTACTTATCGATCGATAATTTTTCTTTCTCAAACCTTCATTAATTATGAACTGATTTGGAAAAATATTGTTATTTGGGCACATTAGAGAAGTGATAGAGAGAAGAATACATTAATTTATTATGACATAGTTCTATTAAATTGCCTATATAATTTTATCATTTCAAGTAAACTTTCACAAAAACAGAACACCTGCTTCTAATTGCATTATAGTGACAAAAAAAGCTTTAAGTTAGGTAATTTTTAAGTGATTTGTGTCTGAAAAAAACTGTCTGCCAGTTAAGTAAGCATCTTGACAAGGAGAAAATTAACAAAACTATCAATCTTAGATAACGTCCTTCAATAAAGTCGTTGTCAAGGGGTGTCACAGTTTGAAAAATGTACGAATCCCGCTAGGGTTGTCCCTTGGTAGATGTAATCAATCAATGAGAAGAATTGAGACGGTTCAGATATTTACGGTCGTAAATTATAACAGATAAATAATATCTATTTATAATGGTAATGTTTTTATTGGTTGTTTGATTGAAGACAATTTCAGTTTGCCGTGGTGGAAGTTTAATACAGTAAGGAATATCAGAGTGACTCATAACTTTGTTTTGTTCTTTACTGCTGTTTTACTCAGAATAATTTTGAAAGAATCAGTAGTTCATGATTTCAGTTCTTCAGTACCGAAGGAAACTTTATTCACGAAATGCTAAACATTGGATTGGATATACTCGTATATTTAGACTAAATCGGCTTGATTTCAATGAGTAGGTTGTGTATTTCTGATCACCTCCTAATAGTTACAATATCCTAATAATTTATAATCTGAAGGGTTCTAGATTGACTACAATATTGAGATCTAAAACCCCTAAATACTAATAATGAATATGAATAAATATGACTATTAATATCTGCCTGATTCTACACGAATAAACGCTACGGTAGATTTATACTTCTCAGTAAAATATATTGACCTCAAAGAAATAATAATAAATTTTCTACTAAAGTTTCGAATTTGTAATTCTATCAATTTATCAAGTTTGTTTAATCTACCATGGTCTCACGTTTGAATCCCAATTACGCAAATTCACAAGAATATTTTTTCTATGTTCGATAACAATCTATAATTGCTTTAAACATTTATCATTTTCTGTCGCCAATAAATTAATTACAAATGTATTTTTAATCATAGACTAGCAGAATGGAAAGGGTTGAATAATTAATGATACATCAGTCAATTTTTGGAATAGCAGATTTTATTGGTGTCCATCATCAAGTAGTGGTGGTATTTTAAGGTAAGTAAAAATAGTTTACATGATAACAGGTGTTTAGAAGAACTAGGGTCAAATAGGTCTCAATAGGGTGGAGAGAGCTGACTTCGAGCGTAGAGCACAGTGGTGATATCAGCCGTGAACGAGGCTGTAGACCGCTAGAGAACTTTAACTTACAGTGTCAAATGAGACAATGTGATAGTGCATTAGATAGCAGTCTGATAGTATCATCGTGGGAAAGCCACGCTTGGGCATGAATGGGCCAGCTCGACTGGAGTACCACGAGAATAACACGGCCACGCAGAAAACCGGTGTGGGATACCAGAGGCCCATACCCAACCCCCCATCCCCCTCCCCATCCCCCAAAGGCCAGCAACGCACTTGTGACTATTCTGGTGTTGCGGGTATCTATGGGCGGCGGTAATCGCTTACCATCAGGCGATAAGTCTGCTCGTTTGCCTAGAGGCAAACTTGTATTAGGCTTTTTGTAATGGGAATGATGGGATATAACTTAAGTGAGACATCGATTTTGGGAGAACTTGAAATCTTATAGTCCGGGTCTTCCCCCGAATAGAGTGCCTGAGGCCAATCGTCGTTCAAAGATATTTTTTACTTTGCCAACAAAAAAAAAATACAAAATTACTAGTTCATGAAAACCACACACTTAACCACTTACTTATTCTTTTTTTAAATCATAGATACATTTACTAGTCTATTAATACAACGTCAAATCAATAGAATGCTCATATAAGCCTGGGAATAAAGTAAGTGGGCGGGCAAAAGGCGGAAAAGTATTTTTTTTGTCCATACGGAATCATTTGTCAATCGCTTTAATGGTGTCGCGGGAAATCATCTCAATTCTTCAAAAGGTCGCATAAATGGACCAGTTATTAAGGCAATATTTTTTACTTATTTCAATTGGTGTGTATTTTACATACGTAACTGCCTTAACAAAGAAAATTGGTGTTATTACTTATGTTTGTTTCTTGAGAACTATGTATTATGTTATTTATTGTATTACTATGATATCATCGAATTGAAAGTTTTTTTTGAGCGGGTGTACTTCCCGTGCTTATTTCGAAAATTCAAATTAGTTATATATTTATCATAGTGATTTTGTAGCAATTATTAAAGAGATGAAGTTTTACCGAAAGGGATTTTTTTTTTACTAAAATGTTTATTGCCAATTTATTCGGTCCATTATCGTGAGTAATATTCAACAATTTTAGCGCGCCATACCAACTTTTCCGATTGTAAATTACATTACTTTTCTCTAAAAAACATAACCACGTAAAATTTTAACTAGAAAATCACATAAATGTGATTCGCACTGTCAAAAAATAAACAAGATCTCATATAGAGCTAAGCTTCTCACTCTAAAATTCGTAATGTTGCAAGCAAATTAGAAATTGAACCGCTATCCGATTACAGCAAGCCTATCGATATCAACTACAATGTTCTCCTACCAAAGCCCGTATCACCACAGTTCGTAACTACCTTTAAATAAAAACAAACATTGGTCAGTAACAATTAACCAGGCTGTATTTTCGGAGCTTTTAGTGAAATTGAAACGCGTTTCATGTGTCCATGTACTGGGTGAATTTTAATGTGGTGAATTGTTTATGGTAGACAGTTGCAATCCAGTTTTATAGATAGTTTGATGTTGCAAATAAAAATGCGTTATAGTTCTGTCATCCTTTTATTGGTTAATTTAGAATGGCATCGTATGCGAGCCTTGCTGTGAACGATGATAGCATGGCTCACATACGATGCCGTCCTTGAAACCCTTATTCGAAATCGACCGATTAGAATGGGATTGTTATTCCCTTTGATTTTGGTGTCACCTATTCTTAGGTATACCATCCGCTCATTTGTTCTCTAGTGCCATAAATACATACGTACTCAAAAGAGTTCAAGACGTAAAGTTGAAGTGTAAGTTCAAAGCACTTAAGTTCCTTATAACACGAATAAAACTTGGATCGTAAAGTACTTTGCAAAGCCTGCAGCAAACGGTTTCTAGGTTGCAATTCACTAACACTCACTTACACGTAATCTATATAATTCGTTGAAATAACTTTATCCGCTCGAACGCACTCGAACGCAAGCGCGCCGAGATTGTTTACCTTTCAAGTGCCATCCGACACTTGAAATAAAGGCCGCGCGCTTACAGGACGAGCTCATAAAACATTTTATATTGACTTGTTCGTAATAACTCTGTTCAAGTGATTTGGCTCGAAGGAATGTTTAATTTTTTTTTTAGAAATGAGAAAAAAAATAAAAACGCAACTGGATAGAGAGAAACAAAACTTTTTAAGGCGTGGTCTCAATCTCATATAAATAAGGGACGTCCGTCCCTGGAGTGCCAGAGACGGAAAACAAGAGATTGGGACAGATGTCTCGGCCATTTGCCCAAGCGGGTATAAACGTATATTCGTGAAGTTTTATTAGGAGCCTCAATTGTCATAATTTTGTATGCACGGGGTTTGGGGGGTGATAAATCGATCTACGAAATTTACGAAAAAATAAATACAGAGCAAAGCTATGTCATTCAGGTAGTCAAAACTAAATGGACTCAAGTAAAAATATATTTATTTATATTTTTATATTATTTTAATGTTAACTGGTTTCTGCACTCCTCATCCATATGAACTTTAACTGTGCCAAATTTTCTACTTCTCCGTTCGCATTATTTTCATAAAAGATGTACAAAGTTTTTGTTTCATGTATTTATATATAGGTAAATAATTAACAACTTAAGCATTCAAGATCACATGTATATCTGTAATTTTATACACAGTTACGTAACAAAAGATCAGCCTCGATGACCGGGCACTTTAGGAATGGGAAGAAAATTTTGAGTGTGTTAAAAGGAAAAGTAGCCCCCATCGTGCTTCTAACCTACCTGCTTCTAATTACCTCTTACGTTAAGCAAGCGCAAACGATTGTGGACACTATTGTTTCTTGTGGAAGATACAAGTTACCGATGAATATTTGATTTCTATAGAACCAGTACGAAATCATTCGCTCCCTGCGCATACGTAAATATTTTTTTGTGTCCAGTTGCTTTCCCTTGACACATACTCATGAAAATCAAAAAGTGTTCGGTATCGATAACTGGAATATAAAGTCGTCAGATGAAGACCCAAGCAAAAATACCAAATTTTCTTACAATTGTACCAAGCTGCGCAAACGGAGAGTTGCGTTCGGTATCCTTCTCCTGTGAGCGGCACAAGCCACACTACCTCCATTGTAAGACTGCCGCGAAACAAGTGACGAATTGTGGCCAGAAGTAACAATGGGTGACTGTGTCCGATTGCCGCCACCGGAACCAACAACTACCGTGTGATGGTTCCTCTTTGAGCCCTAGTCTGAGTAACGTAAGAAATCGTCTATCGGACAAGGCGTTTTCGTTAAAACCATCAGCAGCCCTTACAAGAGGGCCGAAGTTAGGCTCCGTCTCCGCCTAACTCTCGTAATTTCCCCACTGGATTTAAACGCCTCACACAGAACAAAGGGAAAGCTTATGGACAATTAAACACAATCCAATTGGTTTGTTCTGATCACGCTTCCTTACATTGTGCACTCAAGATTTAGGTAGAATTAAGACTCTTTTACTCTAGGCTATCCGTATCGCAGATCAAACGCTAAATGAATTGTGATTTTGTGGTAGCTGCATTACCACATGCTAACCGGTGCCCGATATAGAAATATCTTAACGCTGTAAGGTTAGAGTGAAAGAGAAGGAACCTGCCTACTACGGTCGTATGCTAGAGAGATAGGGTAGCTAGACATACTGGCGCCGTAACGCGTTACGTAACAAAGCGGCTTTGTTTCCCATAAGACGTTATCACTTCAAAAGTCTAAAATATATCTATACCGCTATGTTACACATAAAAATATATACAGTATCATCATCGGCTTTTAATAGTCGAGTGCTGGATGCAAGCTTTTTCTTTAAAAGGAGGATTTGGCCTACTATATCACGCTGACCAGACGGGCTGGTATAGGGTTTGTTTCAAGTTTTCCTCTTCTTTGCATTATCCTACGCAGTTTATTCTATGGGATGAATAGGGCTGGTGATACTCTGTATTGTTAATCCATCACCACACGGCTTATAAGCAGCACAATATATATATACAGAATTTATATATATATATATATATATATTGTGATGTATGTATGTCGTATCACTAATGCATACTTTGAAATCTATTTAATATTGATATCAATTGAAACATAACAGTCAAGTAGACATAATGTTATCCATTATGCCAAAATTTCATAATTAAGTTTAGGCATTATGGAGAACATTAGCACGCTATAACTACATAGTTATAACGATTTAGTTAACCATAATCGTTATAGAGATGAGCCATAAATGAGGTGCATTATTTATGTATAGTCTGGTACATTCGTTCACAAAATTGGTAACACAATAATTGTGGCTTTTATATCTTATATCATATATATAATCTTCTTTATATAAATACTATTGCAATGCAGAAGCTAACCCCATTGCTTTTATTTTAAGATATAAATTTTAATAAATTTTCCATTATCATCTTGAAACATTTTAAACTTTTGCTTTCCATAAGCTTTGAGCCCGCGGCCAGAACTTTTTTGACATTAACAGATCTTGCTGCAAAAGGTATAGATGTGTTAAACAAGTGTAACCTTCACACCGTAACACGTACGTAACCGTACCGTGGAGTACTTAAAGTCGAAATCAATTCTTCTAGTTATAATATAATCTAAATAAAAAAATACGGTTTTAGATTTTTACTGTTGTTTTTAATACGGTTACGGAGTGGATGGAGTGGTAAGAAGCGATATTGTGTAAACCTTAACATTCCATGAAAATAATTCCAGTAGCTACAGTATTATAACGTAGTAGGTACATTCATTTTCGCATAATAACGGTACTAAGAGTACTTAAGATTCATAAAACGTATTACGTATACAAAATTAGCAAAACAAACAATTTGTAACAACAATTATCAAAATGAGTCAACCTTAACATGATATCAAATATATTTTAATATAAACACTCAACGCATTTAAATGTAATATTCAGTAATAGATAAAGTGATTCAAGAAGAATGTTTATATGTGTAATACATGCGTATTAGAGTAAAGGAAATCCGAGAATTTTAAAGTGTGAAGCTTTACCGGATCGCTAGTTTAAAATAAAGTATAGATTAGCTATGTTATGCTTACTTCTAGATAGCGCTGTACTGTACTGCTGTCATTAATTGTTAAACGACTTCAAAAACGTAGGAGGTTCTCAATTCGACTGTATTTTTTATGTTTGTTACTTCAGAACTATCGACTGAGTGAATCGATTATGATGATTCTCTATTTATTTTAGAGCTGTGCTACCCGTGTGGTCCTCTTTTAGTTTGGTCCAGTATTTGAAGCCTGCTTTTTAAAAAAAAAATATCATTTTAAATCTAATGAAAATCTCACCGACTGTACCAAGATATATCTACGTGCTCGTGTGCAATTATTATTAAACATTCTAGTGATTTATTGCTTGATAAATTGTGTCGTAAAACTAATCTAACATCAAATGAATTGAGATTAATTATTTAATATAACATAACAACAAAGCCGCGATCTTTTACAAAGAGCTTTCGTCAAGTCATTTATAATCATAACTCGTAACATAAACTGTTTATTTAGCTGTATAAGTTAATTTATGACTGCCTCGGTGGCGTAGTGGTAGCGTATGCGACTGCTGAGCTTGAAGTCTCGGGTTCAATTCCCGAGTCAGACGAAACGTTTGTATGATCTGTAAAGATTTGCTTCGGAGCATGGATGTTTTATATGTATATTATGTATGTATTTACAAATATATATATATATTTATATATGTATTTATATCAGTTGTCTAATATTCATAACACAAGCTCTGCTTAGCTTGGGACTAGATGGCGTTGTGTTAGATGACCGAAATATTTATTTACATATATTTTTTTATTTAATTATACGTCATGATATTGTATTACTTTGAATATAATTTGTGTGATTATTTATACAAGGATATTGGATCAGGTAGGTTACTAGGTGGAGGGGAAGAGACGCGTTGGCTGGACGAAGGAAAAAATCGATTCTGCGAAATATCAAGTGGTATCACGTCCGTTGAACAACATTTTTTTTATCCATAACAATCATGAAGTGAAACCTCAAAGACCCCCGAAAAATTCTAGTAAACGGTCATAATACATATCCATGTTCTCGTATCAGATTTACGCTTTTACCGCACGAACTCCTCCTCCATTACATCAATGACGTGTAATTATAGAAGACTATCAAAATAATTTCATTCCATTTGAAAATAAAACACGTTCCTTATAAGTTTTTTTTTATCTAATTAGATATCAGGCCAAGGCAATCAAACGTCCGAAAAATGTTGTACAATTACAGATCATCTTTGTGATCATTAATATACTCATGTCGTTATCAGACCTTACTAAAACCACTGTTATCGTTCATCACTGTAATTGACATGTCAAAAACAGCTTAATGTGAATATTGCTAGCGCTAATGTGAAACACGATGCGGTACGTAATTTTAATTAGGTTTAAATCGAATGGAAAGATGTCCAATCATCAGATTGGGAGAGTTTTAGAAGTTTTATTAAAATTGTAACTTTTTTAATTTGTGGGTACAGAAAATTGTATAACAAAATTTGCGTATCATTCAAATCTGAGATCGTTATAAAATGTGCTTATGTGCGTACATTTAGAGTTCTAAACTCCAAATCAGTATCAAAAGATCTGCAGTCACATCAAAAAGCACGTTATTAATATCTACGAGTAAGTACAACGAAATTCCTAGAAAAAACATATTTCGTATAAATTCTGACTTTCATTAGGCAAAAAATACTCCGAATCCTTTTTTTATATATGTGTCTGCCAAATGACTCTAATTTGTATAATGGAAAGCATCAACAGAATCCGAGAGTAGTGGTCAGTATACTCATTGTGAATGACAATGCAACAATGCAGCATAGTACACTATTGCGGCTTATTGAGATGATCGTGCGTCATTGGGCCTCCGGTCGCGCACTTACCAACGAAACAAAACACCACGACTAATCTAAAATAACAGATTTTAGATAAGTCTTCTATGAGAAGGTCTCTCCACTCTTGTTGGAATCAGCGTGGCTGTGCTACCAATATAGACGTATATATTTTTTAATAACTCACTAGCATGAGTTCAGTTCCAATTGGTTTAAGAGAAATTATAAATTTGTACCAAGTTGATAACTTTACATTAAGTTCTTGGAAGTAGTTACTACGTCTACCTGCTCAGACCTCAATATGAAAATACTATTTGTTTCTGAAAGGCAAATTCACATTGTCATAAAGTGCTTGGTAATATTTTTTTATGCAGGAAAGTTAGCATTCAGATACAAAGAATTTAATAATTTTGTGAGCACGGTAGCAGCTGGGATTGTATTTGCTTTGGCTCTGTTAGGATAAAATATGTATTAAAGAATACACTCAGCAACTAGACCAATGTTGTAATAATATTCTGCGCCTACGTAAGACGCGATTGCGTCATTTTCGACACCTGTAGTTAAAATCATGCAGTTAATGAGTATCTAAAATAGAAAATATTAATATTTGCAGTGTTCTAAAATTCTTTTGTGAAAAAAATAAGTAAGTTCGATAAATTATTCACACTATTAAATAAGTTCTTCAATAAACACAATATGATATCAAGTTTACTTTTGTACACAACAATTTAAATATAATATATATTCAAAACAAAACTATAATTACTTTGATTGAACAAATACTTGCCAAAATTGCTACCCTAATAAAACTCCCGTTTTGCATTACCGCTCAAAGCACAAATCCGATCGAACCTAATTATATGCACGACATTTGGAATAATTTTCTCCTAATCAAAATTATAACAGTACTGTATATCAAACTGGTGCACAATTTATTTAATAAAGATATGTTCTGTCCGTACTGAAATGAAATCGGATTTATACCATGACTTTAGCTAGAATTTCCTGCTTGCTTGCTTCCTAAGCTTCTTAAGTTGAGTAACTTTTACTTAGTGGTTCGGTCCATTTCTCACACGTGGAATTTGTGCCAGCGTGTCTACGAGAAATGCGGATGATATTTATTTTTAATTCAGATTTGACGTCACCATCCATAGCTGTAAGCAATTTTAGTACAAAATAATAATTTATCTGATACTGGTTTAATAAATTTATCTAAAATTAATGATTGAATAAGAGATTCATCGACTTATTTAATTATATGTTATTTATTTTACTTTTGATGAGAGGAGGCGAGCCTCGCTTCGGCATGCATGGATCGACCGGAGTGATACTACAGCCTCACAGAAACTAGTCTAAAACAGCGCCTGCGCTGTGTTTAACCGAGTGAGTGAGGATGCCAGAAACCCATACCCTAACCCCTCTCCATCCCTCCCCCATCCCCCAAAGGCACTTGTTACGCCTCTGGTGTTACGAGTGTCCATGAGCGGCGGTAACGCTTACCATCAGGCGATACGTCTGCTCGTTTGCCCCCTATACCATAAAAACAATAAAAAAAATAGCCCCAAACTAAGCGGAGCTTGTATTACAGGTACTAGATTACTGATATAAATCTTTTTTGGATAATTGCAACCGAGTGTTATATGTTCGGCCAGACACAGTTGAGCTATAGCTAAGTGGACTGAACTGTGGCCAGCTCAACCAGGAATCACAGCCTCAGAAAAGGTATTAGGCATTTTTTGGATTACTTTTTAGCTAAGTAATGAAACTCACTGATTTGGTGAAAAATAAAAATTAGAGCTCTCTAAGAGCGGTGACATACTTTAGACACTTTAGTTGTAGATGTCTATGGTAACGATGGTCATTTATCATTAGTTTACCCTCTATTCCATAGAAACTCCCGTATAATATAAGGATTACGTAAAAATAAGTAATCACTATAATAAACATAGGAATTATAAATTTTAATCTACCAATAAAGAAAGCATAGGTAAATAAATTGATTGCACCTTAAAATGAAGATATAGCGAATTGTAACAGAGGACATAATGAGTCCCTGTACAGGCAATTATCGATGAATCGTCCCGAACTGGATAGTGGTGAAATATCTTAATTTTTGTTTTTCACTTGGCAGACACAAAAGGACATGTGTCGTTAGGAGTGGATATCCTGTTACTGAAACCAAACATTTATTTATTTATTTATTTATTTATTTATTTATTTATTTATGTATACACATCACCTTTACTATCATTACAGGTTTCCCTAATGCGATAGTGAGGCTACTTTACATTTATATTATTACATACACAGACATACACAAAAAAAACACATACATTAACGAAATATAAACTCAATAAAACTAACAATCTATCTTAATATTAAAAAATATAAAACAAAAACAAAATATTGCAACTCTTTTAGGTTTTAAAACAAATTAAATTTAAAAGACATTTTGCGAGTACACTCAATTGACATGAAAAAATATCAAAATCTTTGTGAACTTCGTTAATTAGATAGATAATTCGCGTTAGGGGTGCTTTCTCAAGTAAGTTAGTTCTGGCTACTGGTAAAGCCAATAGAGGCGGGCGTCGGCGCCTCCACACGTACCGATCAGGCACGCACAGGTTCAGGTGGCCCAGTACCCCAGGATTATGTTCTAGACCTCGTAGGAGTTTTACTACATACACAGCAAGGGTGTATTCACGTCGCACTCTTAGTTTGTTATATCCGACCATACCCAGCACAAACAGAGTTGGGTACATCAATGGGAAGAACGGGTATACCCCGTACAGTTTTAAATATAAGTGTCTTGTGAACTTATTCTGAACCCGTTCTAACATGTCACAATATTTTGCTTCATGCGGAGCCCAAATGACCGCACTATGTTCCAGGTGGCTACGAACTAATGCGTCATACAATACCTTTAGAGCTGTAATGTTGGTGAAACCATGAGACTGTCTTAGCAAAAACCCGAGGTTTCTGTAGGCTTTCTTACATATATTTACTACCTGTTCTCGAAACCTTAGATCCGGAGTGAGATGTACCCCTAAATCCCTCACCTGCGAAACTCGTTGCATGGGCGTGTCTTCTACTTTGTACTCGTACTTTATGCATGTTCGTGCGCGAGAAAAAGTCATCACCGAGCATTTAGACGCATTTAAACATAGTTTATTCTTATGGCTCCAGTCTACCACTCGTTTAATGTCATCCTGCATACGTTCACAGTCTGACTCATCCCTGACTTCTAATAACAACTTAAGGTCATCTGCATACAGTAAACATGAACCATGCCTCACGACCTCCGGTAACTTGTTTACCATAATAATAAATTGGAGAGGTCCCAGGTTACTACCTTGGCTTACGCCAGACCTAGTGTAGTACGGTTCAGATTCGTACCCATTATAGTCCACATACTGCTGTCGGTCTTCCATGTAGCTAACGAAAAACTGTAACAGGTGTGTGGTACATCCAATTTCTGACAATTTTCTTAATAATATCTCATTATCGACGCTGTCAAATGCCTTTTTGTAGTCAAAATATGCGACATCCACCTGTAAACCTGCATCCACTGCTGGCACCACCTTCACCATAAAATTAAGTAGATTTGTGACAGTGCTACGTCCCGGCCGGAATCCGTGTTGCGCATCCGACAATTGCGCACTTACCTGTCTTTGCATTCTATGTTGGATAGCTGATTCGAATATCTTTGCTGGTGTTGACAACACTGCCACAGGTCTGTAGCCGCTGACATCTGGACCTGCTTTGCCTTTTGGTACTGGGATCACTCGTGTAATCTTCCACCGAACTGGGAACGTCGCTTGTGTTAGACTGACATTGAAAATATGATGTAATGGTTCGGTTAATATTCTGCCACAGTCTCTAAACAAAAAAGCCGGTATACCGTCCGGGCCAGAGGAATATTTTGGTTTGAGACTTAGAAGTGCATCCTTAACATCTTGAAGACTTAAAGTCTCTAAATGCACCCTTGCGCTGTTCGCTCCCACCTCTGCTGCTACGGCCCGTGCGTCAAGTTGAGGTCGCTGAGTACTGTAAACGGACTCAAAAAAATTTGCAAACTGCGTTGCACAATCGTCATCCGAAAGATATTGACCATTGTATACAATGTTCTGTTTATCTGTTCTACTCCTCTTTGACCTAACATATTGCCAGAATGATTTTGGATCTTTTACGAATTGACCTTGTATTTTATGTAAGTGTTCTTTGTGTGCAACTTCTATTGACTTTTTAATACGGGCCCTGCACTGAGAAAATTTATAATAAACACTTCTGAGCTTAGTTCTTTTAAATCTTTTATGTAGAATGGCTTTCATCTGAATGTCTTTAATAATTTGTATAGTATACCATTCGGGGTAAACATACTGTGAAGTTTTATAGCTTAGCTTTTTACGCGGAACACACAAGTCTAAAATAGTATTAAGTTTATCATAAAAAATATTCAATATGTCTTCAACGTTATAGGACTCATACATTGTGCTCCAGTCTATGGATGCGAGCATGGAATACAATAATTGGTAGTCTGCTTTGTAAAAATTCCATTTAGGTCTAATTTCCCTCTTAATCTTATTGTTTCCGTTGACAGCATCAGAGGATGGTGATGGCCCAAGGGTAGGAACAAAAGTGTTTCCAAAGCTCACTGCCAGAGGTGGATGGAGCGTGTCTTCGCGCACAAGTGCTTCGTCTGCCGCTTCCACCGACACTCCTCCCCTAATGCCCCTACATAAGACTAAATCTAACGTACGACCTAAACAATTTGGTACTGCATTACTTTGTGTGAACTCGCAAAATGTCACAAAATATTCATAGTAATTACTAATATTATCTGGGCACGAATATAAATTAAAATCTCCAATTACAATCACTTCTGTGTACTTGTCACATAATTTTTCTATTAATCTAAATAAAATCATATACTCGTTTTCTGAACTACCGGGCGGAATATAAACTACACAACACAAAAACAAAAATATGTTATTTAAATGTATCGTCGCACAAACTATCTCAAAAATGCAGGTGTCTATCGACGCGTCCTTGAGTAACACTTGTCGCATTTCGAATCGGTGTGTGGCCACGAGAAACACTCCACCCTGCTTGCGACCGTCCGCTCGATCACAACGTAATATTTTGTATCCCGGTGGGAGAATTTCCGCATCTTGAATGGATTCATTGCACCCTGATTCAGTAATTGCGAAGAGATCTGCGTTAGATGATACTATGTTATTTCTAAAGATGTTTAATTTTGTCCGAAGGCCTCGAACGTTTTGGTAATAAAGGTTTATTGTTTTACTGGCCACCTTTTTTGTTAGATTTACGAAAAAAAATCCACTCGTTAAATTCTGCATTTATTGGCCATGCATCGTCTTTCATCAGACTATCAAATATGTGCACCGGTACTCCAATTTGAAATGAAGAATATTCCTTTTCCGCTTTGTGACTGATTTTGTTTATTTTTATATCTACTTCTGGGCCACATAAACTCTTTACATGCTCAGTCATTGTTTCTTTTGTTGTGTCAGGATGTAAACGCCATACGTGCAGATATCTCTTTCTTTCCGTAGCTTGTATAGCCACCAATTGAGTGCTCTTCCCCGTTCCTACCATTTTGGAGCGTCTACTCAGCCTCTTATTTTTCTGTACTAATGTCCAATCTACTATTGTATTGTTACCGTCTTGATGTTCTGACATTCGCGAGGTATCTGTGCACGATGTCATATCCAAAATCGGAGATGGTTTCGTGGCCCCATTTCTGTTGTCATTTTTTAAAATAACGGCCCGTTGATCTTTACTAGACATTTGATTAGATTTTTTATGGCACGGATTCTTGTCCTGAATACTTTCTGCGGTGACACAAGAAGAAGAAGCTGAGGTTTCCTGTAGTATATCTGCCGCTTCTTGGTGCTGACAGGTCATTTCAGTTATCCTATGTTCAATTTTTTCCTCGAGTCCGCCTATCATTTTTATCAGAAGATTTAGATCAGTTTTTGTTTGGCAGAATTGGGTTTGTAGGTCTTTAATTGCATTTGCCTGGCTGTCCATGCGCAACATCATAACTGACCGCAACTCCCGAAGTTCTTCTAGCAACTGAGAATCTACTTTGTCCGTTACGATTTCATAATCAGGTGCAATTGTTGGTGACAAATTAGCTTTACTACCTCTTTGTGTGTTTACATTGCAGGGTGTATGGACTTTAATGCCTCTAACTGGGTTATCATCTGTATTTATTGACTTTGGTTTTAATAAAGAAGGTGCCATCGACTTCACTGGCGAGCTCGGCGGTGTGCGCTTAATTTGAGGCATTATATCGTTGTTGTTGTTGTATTGTTATGTCCCGGAATAAAAAAGACTAAGCAATAGGAAGTTAAACGTGATTTGCGCTTTCAAGTATGTATTGGATGGATCTTACTTGCATAGGTGTGTGTCTATGTGTGCGTGGTCCTGCTGTACGCGGCTTACATCGGCGCACCTGCGTAACACGTATTTCTTGGAATGCACTCCTAATTTTATAATTAAATTTATTTTCTAGGAATTAGCGTGGTCCTGCTGTTCGCGGCTTACATCGGCGCACCTGCGTCACACGTATTTCTTGGAATACACTATTAATTTTACAATTAAATTTATTTTCGGAATTACTTATTAAATTTGATATTGTTTTTTAAATTTTTAATTTATACAAGTCTTATTTTGAGCACGTCTGCTCGGCAACAAGGTCCGAGGGGAAGAGACATCATTTACAAAAAAAATATTTAAAAATAAATAATGTAATTAAATAAAACAAATATTAAAGGGGCTCTCCAATAAAGGAATCGTGATTTCTTTGCTCATTTTTCTTAGTTATATAATGGTTCGAAAACTTTCAAGTCCGACTCGCACTTGGCTGGTTTTTTAAATTTGTTATATGTGCACAAAACAGATAAATAAATAAATAAATTATTCAAATCTATAAGTTTTTAATCTAATAAAGACTCTATTTTATACAAGCCTGGCAAAGTGACTCTACTCTGCCTGATGAAAGTATGAGATGAGAACTGAATATCAGACTTTTAAAAAAAGTGACCATGAGTTTATTTGCCATTGTTTTTCTCTTAAGGCCCTACGCACTTTAAAAATTGAAAATTATGGATCGACACAAGCGGGCAGTAGATTATGTTATTTTCACAATATTTACCTAGACAAACCAGTACACGATGTGGCGTCTATTTGTGTCGATCTATGATTTTTAACTGTAGCTACAATTTAACGTTCATAAATGTCTTTTAGTGTCTTAATTGAATAAATGACTTTGCATTATGCAGTTTGCATTATGAGCAGAATCCAAGATTAGTGGTTACCTTACAATAATGCGCACGCAACAATCCAGCATGGTGATCCACACTAAAGATTGATTGATCTTTTAGGTTTAACCGACTTCTACTTTTTCTGCTTTACTGACATTCTTCTCTTTTACCCCTTAATACAAGTAGTAAAGTTTCGTAATATTTTTTTGCTTGATTTCTTACAAGGAAAGTACTTCAGACTTGTTGAGAGCTCTATAATCACTTTCATGATATAGCACTTTATATTTTGTAACTTGTTTCAGAATATGTTTTTAAACAAGACCAGGAACGGGTTGGAAAAAAAGAGAACATCTGCTTTTAAACTCGCAGTAAACTGAAATACTTCATTTGCAATTAACGTTCATTTGGGCAAAATGTTTTATTCATCAAAGCCAGGAATGAACGTTATTAGTCATTCCAGTGACACGGAAAATTTTTGTCAATTTTATTTTTGTTAATGTTATCAACTAAAAGTAGATCAACTTGAATACATATATTTGTTTGTATTTATTTAAAAAAGATAATAACATTGAGGGCTATTTTTAGTTTTCTTAGCTATAGTGGTAGTAGCTTTATTAGTAAGCAGTAGCTTAATAATGAAGAAAAAAAAAACATTTTTATTTATCGATGTTAATTTTTTTTTCTTAATTGTCGTTTTACTTCTTAACAATATAGTAGAATGATTTGATGTGTAAAAACAGTAGAGAATAAAAACCAGGTACTTTTGTAACCCTATTGTGTCAGAAAGAGATTTACGATATGGATGATTAAATACATAATTATTGATTACTACTTTCACGTTTTTAAAATCAATGAATATTATAATACAATATTCATTTTTTTACCCGCAGTTCCGCCTGCGTGTCTCGGTTATCGTGGTAACGAGTAGCCCTTGTCCTTCTTCAAAAATTAAAGTAATACCATTCCAAATTTTATTTAAATCGGTGTAACGGTTTAGCCGTAAAATTGTGATGGATAGACAGACTTTGGAATTTATAATAATATATAAAGTATGAATATTCAAATTTTAAAATATAACATAAAACATTTGAATAAAAGATCGGATTCTAAGCAGAGCTTGTGTTATGGATACTAGATAACTGATTTAAATAAATAAATATATATACACATATTATACATAGAAAACACCCAAACTCCGAAACAATTTTTTGTAGATCATACAAACATTTGGTCCGACCCGGGAATTGAACCCGAGACCTCAAGAACAGCAGTCGCATACGCTACCACTGCGCCACAGAGGCAGTTATATATATATATATATATTTTTATTGTGCAAAGGTCCAATTGGTTTTAATTGTTTCGTTGCTTCTACTACAGTACCAAATGTTGCCGGTTTAGTAAAAATTTGTAATTCAGAAATCCGTTAATTCAATATAATTTATTCTACTGCAATACACCAGTTACTTTGAACAAGCGAGATGCTCGTTTATAAAACAGATCTCCAAGAAAATGTTGAAAAATTATTATGTTACTTATTAGGAAGTAAGCTGTATATTGTGAAATCGTATACTACGCCAAGGTAATAAACAATACATATCACACAATTAACTATCATGTGTAAAGATCAAATCTATAGCCTCTTGTTAAGTAATACTAACCACAAAATCAGAAAACCGGTATGAAACAGCTTTGGCGCTGTGTTTCACCGAGTGAGTGAGAATACCGAAGGCCCATATCCCAACCCCTCCCTCATCCCCCTCTCCATCCCCCAAAGGCCGCCAACGCACTTCGGACGTCACTGGTATTGCGGGTGTCCATGGGCGGCGGTAATCGCTTATCATCAGGTGATAGGTCTGCACGTTTGCTCCCTATTCAGTAAAAAAGAAAACTCGTTGAAATATATAGTTCAATGAAGAAAATGTGTACGTTTATATTGGTTTTGTTCAATATTTGTTTCAAATATAAGTTTTCAAGAGATAAACTTTGGAAGCACCAGCAAAATAGTCTTAAGAAACTAAAACTTTGGTTATCCTTGACTTAAAGTGAAAGCCTCTAGGGATAAAGTAACACAGCAAGTATATAGTCTGAATTCTATTATCTCTAACCACACAGACCATTCATAGATTATAATAATTTGCCTGCCTCGGTGGCGTAGTGGTAGCGTATGCGACCGCTAAGCTTGAGATCTCGGGTTCAAATCCTGGGTCGGACCAAATGTTTGTGGAATCTACAAATATTTGTTTCGGAGTTTGGGTGTTTTCTATGTATAATAGGTATGTATTTACAAAAAAAAAAGTATGTGTGTTAGATGTCCGGAATATTTATTTACTTATTTATCTCTGAATTGTAGTGCATATATTCTTTAACCATGCTATGACCATGCTTTGCAACCAAAAAAAGAATACATATATTTTTATTTATTCATTTTACGCACATAGCTCGGATAACTTGCGATGTTCCCGGATCCCGGATACGACCTTCAAACCTTCAAGAAAAGAGCGTACTCCTTCCTTAAAGGCTGGTAACGCACTTGTAACGCCTTTGGTGTTGCCATAGGCAGCGATAATCGCTTACCATCAGGCGATACGTCTGCTCGTTTGCCCCTATATAATAATAAAAAACAAAAACCTATGGCCCACGGGGCAGAAATGTAGTCAATTTCAGAACATATAGATTTATTCATAAATTTAATATAATTGTTTTAAATTTTTGTCGTCGGCTCCACCAAAGTAAATCGTCGACCTCAAAGAAACCTTGATGATAAGCAATCCTTACCTTGGACCGTTACTGTAGACAAGCTTCTTTCCTAATTGCGAGTAAATACACTCAAAAGCCAAAATGAAACTAGGAAAATTCCACAAAAATAATCTCACCAGACTGCCGTATTGTCCGCAGTGGCACCTATTTATAAATATGAAAATAACCACTATCAGACATAGGAACACGCAATTAAAAATTCGCAATTGATAATTTCACAAGTTGCATAATTGCTGTGCTAGCTAAAAAGTTTTAGCAATTGAAAAACGCACAACAATAATTTTCTTTACTTTTGTTTAATACAAAATTAATATATAGCATTTATTCTATAAAGGTTAAAATAATCTCAGTGGATAACAAAACTTATAACAACTCCTAAAAACTTTCCACAGTACTATAGTAAGCTCTCAAGGCTTTAATGATTCCTCGTGTTATTTTCCTAATTAATAATATTTCCCAACTCCACTCCGTTACTTTCTTGTCGATCAAATTACATTTTAATTAGTACCCTTGTTACCCTAACCTCGACTTTATGGCATTTACGATAGGGCTGAAAATTGTTCAAGGTAAATTCGCAATGATAGCTTAAAAGATTATATTAATTTCTCGTGATGGTTTTTCTTCTAAACATAAAGGTATGTGTCCACTGACAAGGTTGGGTGGAGAGAAATGAAGTTTTTCCGGACGATGTCCTTCAGAAATTCCAATTAATATTAGCACGCATCAATCGTGTGGTCACGCAATCTTATATGAGATATTAATATCATTTCGAAGGGTATTGGAGTAAGATACGTTCATAGAGTAGTGTAATTGTGAAGAGACATCAATATATTTTATACTGTTGATTGTCGGCACTTGTTAAGATAAATTCTATGTAGATTTAAACTCACCTGTAATTATTCTACTATTATAATCCACTTAAATCCTGACCGGTTTCTCCCTATAGCATTAGCATATAGCATCCCTATAGGTTACTGGTGTCATAATAGTCGGATGACAGAGTGATTGTGAAGACATGAATATATATTATGTATTATTATACAATTTTCAATACATATTTTAAATCTAGTACCGAATTAGAAGAAATTCTGCGAACGTTCGTTTTCGTGTGGTGAAAATAAAACATGTAAGATTAATAAAAATGAAAACTGATTTTCGATGCAATTAACTATTTGATGGAGGTTCAGATAAAATTCGTATTAGCTGCTAGTTATGAATTGAACTCTATTAGCGTAATATAAATTGGATTTTCGTGCTTGATGATACAGGGATCCGTGGTAACTAAAAACTAGTTAAATATCAGGCAATCTGAACAGTTTATCATACCTGTTACGTGATTCTATTAATTTGCGTATATAAGAATTATTAGTAATTAGTGGTTCAGATTTTTTTTACTTTTTAATTACATTAATTGTTACTTAATATGTTAATATGGGGTCATCCAATCAAAGTACTAATTTTGTGATTGTGAAAACCCTAACAGTGTATGCATATCGATGGTTTCGTGTTTAAAAACTATAAAATTGATATTAATAATTTTAAGGTTTTTTTTCTTTTCTCACAACTCTGGCATTCGGAATATATCCTGTGTTACGGGGACTTTACAAACATACGTGAAACGGACACAAACAACACCCACACTAAGAGCAACAATGTGTTGAACACACTGTTTTTCCATGTTGGAGTAGAAAGCAGTGTGGCGACCGCTTAAAGCATTTGATCAAGTGCGCAGTCAATTAACTACACTCCTCATTTATTAAAAATAGTAGTCATTATGTATTCATATACATTATATGTAAAACATTATTTTCCAAACTGTTTCTATTTGAGTGTTTTATATCCATGAATCTTCTTGAAAACCATCATCCAGTTTCTGTACCACCTCGATCCGACTGGTGACTGTGACTGTAGACTGGTACTAACAATTGTTTCCTTATATTATACTTATTGTATGACGCTACGTGTGTATACAATGTGTGTATATATCAAAAAGGCACTCTAACGCACAGGTGATATAAATTTATCATTCGATGACACCTCTGCTGATCTCTCCAGGACACAAAGAAATAGACCATAACTTTTGTGTAACGAGATGTAGTCTGGAATACTCTGGAAATAATTTTAAAGTAAATCTAAAACAAGTTCTTCGAACTCTGAATTTTATAAAGCATCTAATGACTGTAAATCTTACTTTGAAAGGCGTAAAATTTCGAATAAACTTTTAGGGTTCTCCTTTTAGTACAGCTAAAATTGTATCTAAGGCCGCCAAACTCGTGATAATAAAGATTACTTTCAATTTCCTGAGCACTTCCATTTCAAAACGTTCTTACTTACAATTTTAATGAAAAACAAATTCGAGGGGGTTGTAATTACAGACTCGGAGAGGCTACTGAAGGCAAAATGAAAGTAAGAGGCTACGTTCTTTGAAAGTGACCCTGTTGACTCAGCACAAATACCGTCTTACGCTTAAGGTAGGTATATAGCAAAGCTATTTGTGTTTACAAACAATTTTGTTCGTTGATAAATAGTCTCAACCCTTCTAAGACACTCATTTAGCTCAAGGAAAATTCTTAACAAAAAAAAACACAAAGCAGTCATAAGCACTGCCGACAAAAGTGAAAACTCATAACTATAAACAAACGGTTGTTTTAACTTACCTGAAATGAACACCTATGCTTTTTTTAATAGTGTGCAATAAAAAGAACTAAAAATTATTATGATTGTAAGTAGTAAATGGAAGTAAAGCTTTTATACTCCAATAGATGTCGCTGTTTTCAAAAAAAATGTAAACAATCTTTTTGATTTACAAAAGGTTTTGTGTAAGTAGAAAATCGTTATTTTAATTTATTATAAATCACTTTAAGATACTGAAATATTAACTTGAAGTATATAAAATCATATTGAGAAAGGACCACTATCTAGAAAAACGAATGCTACCAAAGTATATCGGTAGATGGCGTTGTTAACAATAAACATCCGTCTTACGAATTTTTTCGATCAGGATACGTGACCTGACGCGAGTTTATGGTCACGTGACCTGACGCCCTGACGCGAGTTTATACTTTTTTACCCATTCCAAAAAAGTACACAGCGCCGCTAAAGAAGTTTTCACTTCAAAAAACTCTAAACGTTGTTTAATAATTCTTAATATCTCCGTCATCTACAATGAGGATTTCATTGAGAAGACTAATGGGTTTGCTGTTCCTAATGTACTTTTATCAGTTATGCGGTTTATCCATTCATCAGTGCTATTGGCTAGATAAATGTAGGTGGGTTTCTGAACATTTACAACAAAATAGAAACTCCTGAACTTAGGTAAACTCAACTGACCAATCGAGTTATGCAATTTGTGGTCGCAAACTTTATTATTAAAACTGTTGTTAATTAAAATTAACAGTGCTCAGATATTTTATATTCATTTGGAATAACTAACGCCATCTATTGGTTAGTTTTCAGAACTATGTTTGCAAAGTCAATACTTATTATACAATAATTTAAAGATGATATTGTTTTAAGATAATCTACGACAAATATGGCGTGAGCGACTTTTTAGCTTGTCCTTACTGTCTTCAGAACGAAAGGTAGCATTTTCACCCTGTCGAAAATGTAGTTTCAGATCTCATATAATCAGTGTTATAGTCATTCAGATTTATCAGAAATACATACAAATAACTTCATATTTATCAGCACGATCGCACGTATTTGTGTTAATTTAAGTGAAATCAGTGTATAAATCAGCAAATATATGTAAAGTGTCATTTAAGTAATTAACTGGCCGACATTGGTAGTCCAAGTGAGGGAAATCATTTTGCCCGAACAGCTGTATTGTATTTACTTGACGCTGTCGAAAATTAAGAAAATTATACGTGCTTGAAGACAGTATATTACAAGAGCGTCTAGTTACATAGCTTTATTTAAAAATAATATTTTTATATAATATACTAGTTTGTTTTTAAACAAAATAAACGTAAAAAGTTTGTAAATGGTAGTTTTTGCTACAATTTTACGGATTTACCTATAGTTAACGACGTGTTTTAGAAAAGGACCACATTTCGAGAATTGGGTAGATGACACCTTAGTCAAATAAGATTAGTTTTATCATCTGTCGAAAAGATAACTTTGTATGAAAAATATACTAAATACAAACTTGTGACGTCACTGTTTTACACTACTCAATTGAGCAATTAATTTCAATGTTTGTTTGATTAATATTTATAACAGTAATTAAAAGCTGTAATAATTATATTAGCCGAGACTTTTTGGAATATTCGTTTTAATAAGGAGATCGGTATTTATTTACGATACAGTTATCTAGCCTATTATCAGTTAATTAAATATTCTATCATCTAATATCTTTAAACTGCCAACTCTATATGAATTATTTATGTAATCTGAAACGGCTACAACGGTTAACATGGCAAGACTAATAAAATATATTTATAATTAGTTAATAACTTCAATCAAAGTCAGTAATTAATACGTTAGTATACGCCATTCAACCAACCAACTTTGACGTGTTCAATCACAAGTGTTGTTCTCCAATCGCATTTAATATGAAACCCAATTACATAAAGTACACGTGTATAATTTGCCTTACTAACATAATTACATTCCAAACAAATAACACAAAATTATTATCCCTATTTTTTTTTATAAATAGATTGTGATAGATATTTAAAAATCGGCCAAATGCGAATCGGATTCGCACACGAAGGATTCCGTACCATTATCTATACATCAAGCGCCTATCTGTTAAAATCAAGTTTGCTGTATGGAAGCCTTTTTAAATATTCATTTTATTATGCATTTGGTATGTGTTGTTATTAGAAATGTAAAAATTATCATCTCTAGTCTAGTTCACGCTTCATGATATACAGCCTTGTGAGAGACAGACAGACGGACAGACTAAATTTTGTAATAGGATCGTGTTTTTACCATTTGGGTACGGAACCCTAAAAGGTGTGCATATTTATGAAACTATTCTCATTTGACGCCCTTTTGAACTTTCTTCACTTATACTATGATAAAACTATTACTAGATTTATTAATGCTCAAGCACGGGAATTTGCGGTGCTTCGACATTTTGGTTGCCAGAGAACTTTCCCTAATATTAAGCGTTCTAGCGTTGTTGGTTTTAATAGTTTGTTAGACGACATAACTACAAAGCGCTGAGGCGTAACGCCTCACTTTTAGTTAAAGCTCGATTTTAGTTTCCGTATTTCATACCGCGGTCTAAATCCGCAGGCGCTGTTTTACACCGGTTTTCTGTGAGGCCGTGGTATCACTCCGGTCGAGCCGGCCCATTCATGCCGAAGTGTGGCTCCCCCACGGTAAGCACGGGATTTTGTCAGTTTGTAGAATTAAATCTAAGATCAAGTTTCATAGTTTATGTCCTCGAGTACAGTAATTAATTTTCTAAAATTAATATGCATGACACAATTCAGTACAATGCCAGACGACATCGTCAACAACCCTTTTGTATGTAAATTTTATTTTCCAATCTGAAAGCGCCTAAGTACTGAGTTCAATTAAACAACTCAGATTCAGTAAATCTAGTTGTAAACTTAAAGCGAAAATTGCTAGATAGTCGTTAAATGTTTTAAACAAAACAACATTCAAGATAAAATTATATGACTAGTTCCTGGGCTTCTGTAATTAAGTTTTATATTTAATTTTTGTATCACGTTATTGCCTACGATGAACTTCGAAACTATCTAACAACTGTCACGTTTTTTAAAAGTGTGGTTTGCTGGCACGCCTAAGGTAGGATAATTAAACTTTACTTTATACCAATAGTTGTGGCTTCAGTCAGCTAGTACTTAAATAAACATAGAATTTTTCTTAAATTGTCTTTTTTTAACTTTCTCACCCTTCTCTTTCTATATCTACTTTTCCCAAATTGCAATGTTCAATCGGCTTAGCGTAATAAATATATGCGTGAGCGCGTGTGTATACTGAGTAAATAACATATATGAGACAAATAAATGTTTAATTCTTCAGCTCTCACGTATAAAATACATACAATACATTACCGGTCTACCCAAATGTTCTGCTGGCGGTAGTGTCGCGGTTCGGGTCGTTAATCTTGACTTACACCGGTTAGGTAACACGATAGCTGTTGCTCGTATGCCGTCTGTATGGACAGGCCGACTCAAAACTATGGTCCTTTCTTCAAAAGTCCAACCCAGATCCTATACTGTACTCACATAGATTTTTATTAATTTGTAATTAATCAATGTTCACGGACTTAAACAAAACACCTTTGTGGATGTTTCGAAATTTCTTTCCAGAGTGAGTGTTAGGAAATGCCGGTCTCTTCTAACTGTAAAGTCCAACGTGTAAAAAAATCTATAAAGATTTACTTACAAAATAAATATCATTTATCATTAGTATTTGTAATGATCATTAAAAATAGTTGAGGAAATAAAAAAATATTTACATACAAGCGCAAAAAATATCCTCTGCATTTTTTTCTTCTGGCAAAAAAATATCCCAAAACACTAGCATCATTGCCATATTTGCATTGTCTGTGCTAGAAAAAGCCTAGCTTTTGGACACGAGGAGCATCGATCAGTTGCTTAGCTATTTGTTA
Source organism: Spilarctia lutea (assembly GCA_916048165.1). Classification (NCBI taxonomy): domain Eukaryota; kingdom Metazoa; phylum Arthropoda; class Insecta; order Lepidoptera; family Erebidae; genus Spilarctia; species Spilarctia lutea. The sequence goes on along the minus strand of OU696471.1, from coordinate 2,085,457 downwards.
GAACATAAGATTTTCTTTAAAAAATAAGCTTATAGTACAATCTATATGTTAGTTTTTGACTATAGGTAGAATAGTACGATGTTTTTATTTAAGAACAAATTACGTGGCTACGTGGCGCGAGGAATGCTGGGCGCGATTCACATCGTGCCCGCAAAACTGACTGTATTTATCACCTTTGCTCTTTACCGCCTTCCTTATAAAGACGCCTTAATTTCTAAAAGCTTTTTAATTCTGATTCTTTTAATGAATGATACCCTTTTTTCGTTTCCCTAAAGTTATATAATTACTTAATTGAGCTCAATGCTGTCTTGAATTAACATTTAATGTGAAAATTTTCATTTCAAATATAATTTAGCTGCAGGAATAAAATCTAATGGAATTTTAACGTTTTTTTAAAGACCCGCATTAGAAATATACATCCTTTGTCGCAGGAGACTTTACAATCATAATATAACGGACACAAAGAACATCCAGATTCAGGACAACAATTTGTGGATCCCACAAAGTGTTGTCCCGTGTAGGATTTAAACTCAGGACACTTAGCGTTGTAGAAAGCTGTATGACGACCGCTTAAACCACTAAGTTAACCGTGCAATCAATCGCTGTTAACTTAGAATGAATTTATATTAGATATCTGATACTGTGAGTGGCATAGACTTAAAAAAGATTATAGGGCAAGTCATTTTCTCCTCGTTACGTCGTTATCCTCAACTCTAAGGGTCGTAACCTCTATTTGGAGCCATTGTACGAGTGATAGCTCGACACCTGTTTCTACCCTGAGCAGTGTGTAGTGCGAACTTGATCCGCCCAGCGCAGCGGGTCCCTAGGTCTTTTCCCCTCTACCTTACCCGTCACCATCAGTCTTTCAAGGTTATCGCCTTCTCTTCTCAAAGCAGATCATTTAAATGATAACAAATAGGCGTCCAGGTATTGGAAATCAACCATAATCTTTTTTCGGTTAGCCTTTTGTACTTTTCCATACAAACTTTAACTGTGCGAAATTACATTCTCCACCGTTCACATTGCTTTCGTAAAAACGCGTATAAACTTTTACTTTATGTCTTAACTGTAGATAGGTTCGTAAAAATATTGAGGACAACGATAAGTCTGTGTTTATTTAAAATATATAACATAAAAAAGTGACACATAAAAATCTCGAGCTTATAAATATTCTCTCCCAAACTGAGAACACAACTATAGATGTCTTACATCTACAATGAGGAGTACTTTTGTTACCTGTTTGGCCATTGATAACATGTCTGATGGGTGATAACTATTTGATCTAGTTCAACACAGTTGCTAGTGTGCCACAGGGTGACGTTTTATTTCCTTTGATACTGAAATTGATCTTTTAAACTTTTCTTCTCTCTATGACGGTGCTGATGTCAGCTATCGTAATTTTCAATCGACAAACTAATAACGTTGAAGGGTTATTTGAAAATGCCAAACCGAATAATCCTACTACCTACGTTTTCGTATGATATTATACTGTGACAAATTGCACACGTCCATAATATCAAAAAAATCTATTAAGGACCGATTTGTAGGGTTGAGAGGTGATAATATCGTATCGCTCTTGTCCATGTTCAATTCCACGTTCTCTTCAAAATCGAAGTTAGAGTACCATATCATATTGGTTGCATTTATAGTTCTTATTATGAAAAGAATCAGACAAAGCAATACACTGTACTTTCCAGCAGACGTGACTTCTGAAACAATTATTATTTTTCCAATAGTATATATTTTATAAACTTGTTATTACGAACTGATAAATTTGCCAAAGGCTTGAAGGAAGCAAATTACCTTATCGAGATAGTTATTTTTCTCCAAAAGCTTTTGATCTGGTATATTAGTAGTAATAAAGACATCAAACTCTAATGAGATTTGATGTATTCAATGCTAAATTTAAAATTATTAAAGCAATAATTCGTTGTGCTCTGAATCGTTACTTTCAAATAAGTTAGAACTGTCTAAAACATTACTAAGATATTATTATTTGAATTTTTACTTACATTTCGTGTCAAATATTACCAAAAATGACATTAAATGAAATAGATGAATATACACGTTATAATTGTGAGAGAGACATATTTTGGCGCAATGGGCTGTCTCGAAAAGAGCACGATAGTTCTACAGCACGCAGAATTTTTTTTAAGTTTTTCTATTATTCACCGAAGTAATCGGAGAATTGGTCTGTAAAAATAAAATGAGACCATATTTAGTTATTACTATTATTTGTATTTTTTATTTAAAAGTACATTTAGTATTTTTTAAGGCAATCCAGTCATAAAAATGAATATTGTTATGATTCATATGCAATTTCTACACACGAGTTGAACACACTTTTAGACATTTTTATTTTAACTACAATTTATTTAATTCAAGTGAAGTTTATTGTGCATTTAAATTAAGTTTACAGTTAGAATGCTCTTTGAGTACCGTCATACATTTGATATATTCTATACCTTTATATTACGCTATAATAAATTTCGTACCGTAACAAAGCCAGTCAAAATTATAGCAAACTCGCAAATCTCCAGCATTTTATTGTTCATCGAGTATAATAGTTCTATTATTGTTGTGGAACATTGCGATAGTGGAATTTCAGTGTATTGTGACTATGAGTAACAATATGATTTTATAACAGATTCTCGATTTTGTAATCGGGACAATATGAATTGCTTCTTTTCACAAAAGTTTTATGTCCGATTTTTATATATATATTTTTTTATTTAATAATGGGCAAACAAGCACCTGATGGTAAGCGATTACCGCCGCCCATGGACACTCGCAACACCAGGGTCGTCACAAGGTGCGTTGCCGACCTTTGATGAGAAGAGGGATGAAGGGAGGGGTTGGGGTATGGGCCTCCGGTATCCTCACTCACTCGGTGAAACACAGTGCAAGCACTATTTCACACCGGTTTTCTGTAAGGTCGTGGTATCACTCTGGTCGAGCCGGCCCATTCATGCCGAAGCGTGGCTCTCCCACGAAAATATGTGAAGCAATCGCAAAATGTTTAAGTAATTTATTTATTTATTAGATACAAGTATTCCAACCGAAGCTATATCTCAACCAGCCAATCACGACGATTCAGACAGATTAACAGTTGACAATGCACTTATGACACTAGATGTAAACGGTCATTGACGGCTGAAATCATTTATTATTAAGTAACCCATTTGTTTTATGTACACGGTATGCCTATATCATATTTTGTATAGATCTGTGCTTTTCTAAAGTATAAATGTGTGAAATTTGACCTGTGAATCGTCGTGATAACCACAACGCTCTGTTGACAAGGTATCGAATCTCATACAGCTTTTTATTTCTGGGTGACTACGTGAAAAATATAGGCTACAGGTTCTGTTTGGCTGGGACGCTACAAAGAGCTGGAATTTCAAATATTCACTGTATTTAATAACGAAAATCAATATTCAAGGGAAAACTATTTGGGAATGTATTACAGCGAGCACATTCCCGTTGTTTGATAATAATGAATTTTCATCGATATTTTAAACGTTTTAAATAGAAAACATAATAACATTTTATCTTATTTCGATTGTTCTTTCAAAAGAGTTAATTATTTTCAGAGAATTCAATTTCTTCAGAGAATTTGTCGTTTAAAAAGGCTAGGACGTATTAACGAATTCGACCAGACCTTCTCAGTCCAGTCTCAATAAGACGTGCGGAAACATTGTCTGCCTGTAAGAGACTGGTAAATGAATATTACTTGAGAGACGTCAACGTCTCATAGTTTACTTTGTTATATTGGCTTAGGTCAAGAAATTCACCTTGTGTGTGTATGGAATATATATATATTTCACAATTTTTTTATATAATATATATTTAATCTATCACACTAAGTGTTATTATTACTTTATATTTCTTTTTTGTTTTCCTATCCTTTTTCAATACACCAGGCACAGCCCTATACTTTTCATCCCTGCTCATCTTTCCATCTCATAGTTGCCTGTAAGAGATTGCTTTAGAGCGAGCCCCCGCTTGTACTTCCCTAGTTTTTAGTTTGCCTAGAAATTTATCTCTGTTGTACAATAATTACTCACTCTTGAGAGGAGACCAGAGCCAAGCATAGACATTATGGCTCGTTGATGAAATAATTATTAGATTAATTTGTTATTAATTTGTTCTACTGGCTTGCAATGATGGTTAGTCAGCAGTTGACAGCAAATTAACATTTAACGAGCACGCAACAAATGTTTGTAAGGAAGCCGTGGACATTTACCAACAGCTTTCGCGCGCGGTAAAAGTAAGTTGGGTACTAAATGCCGAAATAGTCAACACCATATATACGGTAGTAATAGAGCCGATTATTACGTGCACGGCATGCGCCTGGGCTCCAGCCGTCGGGAAGCTGGGGATGCGGAAGAGGCTAGGCACCATCCAACGAGGATTTGCGCAGAAGCTCTGCAAGTCGTATCGCACCGTCTCTCTGAATGCGCCGCTGGTTCTGTCCGGGATACTTCCTCTCGACTTGCGTATCCAAGAAGCAGCTGCCATGTATATAGCGAGGAGAGGGTCGTCCAGGTTTGTGCCGGGAGACCGGGAGATTGAGGGTCCGGTGCGATTTGCAGAAATATTGCACCCGGCTAGGCAGATGGCTTTGGAGTTCACTTGCCTGGAGTACCAACAACAGCTTGTTAACAGTCGCAATGTGCAGACAGTGCGAATCTTCACTGACGGCAGCAAGATTGAGGGGAAGGTTGGAGCCGCATTATCCCTATGGGATAATGATGGCGAAGTTCAGAACCTCAAGCTTAGCCTTGCCGCATACTGCACTGTCTTCCAGGCCGAATTACGGGCCATCTGCAAAGCAACAGAAGTAATCTTTAAGCGTAAAAATACATGCTTCGAACTATATAGTGATTCCAGGTCTGCATTACAGGCGGTCGTGGATGGTGCCTCGCTTCATCCACTCGCGTTTCGCACTCGTGCAAACCTGGATGAGGCCTTAAAACAAAACAAAGCTGTGTCTTTGTTCTCGATAAAGGCACACTTTGGACAACCAGGGAACGAGCGTGCAGACGAACTGGCGAAGGAGGCGGCATTGTCGTCACGGAGGAGTCAAGCAAAGAACGATGCCCGATTTCATACGTCAAGCGTCAGATCCGTCTGGACTCGCTTGACGAGTGGAATCGGAGATATGTGTCTGGCGAGAGAGCCTCCGTTACGAAGATGTTCTTTCCAAACGCGGTGGTAGCGTATCGGACGATCAAACGTCTGAGACCAACAGGCATAATTACACAGTTCTTGACAGGGCACGGAGGGTTCGCCGAATACCTGAACCGCTTCGGGTGTAAGGGGAGCCTTTCGTGTACCTGTGACCCAAGCCCAAACGGCCCCCCACTTAATACTAGAATGTCCCATTTTTGCGGTGGATAGAATCAATATAGAATTGAAAATAGACAAGGAATTAAAGAGGGAATCAATTTGTGAAATAATGGAAGGTAGAAACAGACACAGATTTTTAGATTACTGTGAAAAAATAGCAAGTAGGGTAATAAAGATAAATAAAGATGGATAGACTAAATATGTTTGGATTATATATTGATATATATATATATAAATATAAGCATAGAAATAAATAGTAATAAATAGTAAATAAGAAAACAGTAAGATAAGAAATTGTACTAGAATAAGAATAGCAATAGAATAAAATGTAACTAAGATAAAGTATAACTAGACTAAGTTTGTTACACTTTTGATCTTAATTAAATTTGCCATTTATTCTTAAGACATTGATACAGGCTACGACTTAACCAACATACATGCGTACGGAGACGCGTGCAAAAACGAGTAGTTTATAAATAAAGATCCTGCTTAGACCAAATCATTTACTGGCCGTCAATCATAATTTTTACTAATAATACACTAACTATTATTACATAACCTTATAATAATAATTATTTATTTAGTACGATACTCTATTTACCTGACTACGGCAAAGTTAAAAGGAATGATAATAATTTTGGCAATTTATGTACGTTTGTATGTTCCACCATAGCATCTAAACTACTGAACCGATTTTGATAGGTGAGGTTTAATAGATTTGTTATAATAGTCCGTTTACATATGCTTTATAAATTGTAAGAAAAGTTTTACGTAGTCGGCTTATAAATAGTTATTAAACGTTTTCTTGTTTATAATGTTATGTTGATTTATCTTCACAATTTTCTCTTTACTATAATAATAATTAAATTATATTTATTAATAAAATATTATATTAAAAAATACAGTCTATTAGAAGGGCATAGTCGGACAGTTGTAGGTGCTCACCTACAAACTGGTAGGTGGCCCGAGGTACGTCGGGGTTCCAGGGTTTTCCTTACTAGGGTGCAACTGGTTCTCCGGCATCTAGTACCCAAGACGTCGTTCGGTTTTACTTGGTTTGAGCCCGACATGCCACCAGTAGGAGGTATCCCAGGGTATTTCCGCACGAAAAAAATGGTTCTATTAGAAAGTATACTTGAATGATACGCTTAAATGGAAAGTGAAAAATTCAAGAAAATGGTTAGTAACTGGTTTCAAGCGGTTTTATGCCAAATATTACGCTTGGTAAAGTAGCGGGTCGTAATAAAGGGGCCTCCTGCGTAAAATTCCAAATTTAATATAAGAAGCATATGGGCAAATATTTTTTGGCCAAAAAAACATCCTGTGTAACCGAATATTGGTAAATAATATTGGAATTGTAATGTGAACCTAATGCCCTTTGATTAAACGGTTGAACGGCTGCCAGAATGCCTTTGAATACAAATATTTATTCGTATTTAAAGGTAGCGAAACTTCAAACGATTTCAGGAAAGTAACTGGGTGACTAACCATTTGTTATGGATACAATATAAATTTAAAAATTGATTTTTGTGTATTTGTGATTAGAAATAGCTTTCTTTAATTGTATGTAGATTACCTTTTTCATCTGACTAAGTTTTGATTTATCACAAATTAGAATTATATTAACCGTGGGAAAGCCACGCTTCGGCATGCACGGGCCGGCTCGATCGGAGTGATACCACGGCCTCACAGAAAACCGGTGTGAAATAGCGACTGCGCAGTGTTTCACCGAGTGAGTGTACCGGAGGCCCACACCCTACCCTTCCCCCATCCCTCATCCCAGTCCCCCAAAGGCCGGAAACGCACTTGTGACGCCTCTGGTGTTGTGGGTGTCCATGGGCGGTGGTAATCGCTTATCATCAGGCGATACGTCTACTCGTTTGCCTACTATTTCATAAAAAAAATATTAAAATACGAGTAATCTCTTGTTCATCTCACGAGAAAGACAGATCAAAATCAGACTTTTAAAAAGAGTGGTCATTAGTTTCACTTTGGAAACTAGAAGTTATAGGTCGACTAAAGCGGGCAGTAGATTTGCGTATTTTAACCATATTTACCTTGACAATCCAGTACATGCTGTGGCGTCTGTTTGTGTCGTTCTATGATTTTAACTGCAGCTTTAATTTAACGTCCATAAACGTCACTTACTGTCTTAATTGATTAAATGAGTTTGAATTAAATTTGAATTCGAGATTCTCGATATGTGGGATGTGGATTCAGAGATTATTGTTCTGATGGTCGTATCTGCTCACGAATGATAGTCAAGAACCTCGACCAACACCTTAAGAAGCTCCGTTAGAAGCCTGGATCATAAAATATTTTAATATCAAATGTGCTGGTCGACGCCACATCAATTAAACCATTAATCAAATTAGACGTTACGAAATTGGTCCAGCTGTTCTTGAATCTAAAAGGTGTTACTACTACTATATTAGGATATTTTAAATTATCATAATAATAACAACAGTGGTTTAAGCGGTCACTACGCCGCTTGCTACTGCGCCAAGTGCCGTGGGTTCAAATCCCACGCGGGACATCACTTTGTGTGATCCACAAAATGTTGTCCTGAGTCTGGGTGTTCTTTGTGTCCGTTACATGTATGTTTGTAAAGTCCCCCGCGACACAGGATGTATATTCCTAATGCGGGAGTTGTCTTTTCTAAACAAAAAAAAAAAAAAAGAAGTCGGTTAAAGTCTTAAAATTTCCATATATGTATACATATACATACGAGTATTTTTAAAAATAACAACATATTATAAAACAAAGCCCTCCACCTCGTCTATCTGTCTGTTCACGATAAACTTAAAAGCTACTACACAGATTTTGATGCGGTTTATACAAATACATATAGTAATTCTTGAGGAAAATTTTCGTATAATTTGTAAAACTTTCGAGTACATTGGCTAAAATATGACTATAATTTTTAAAGACGTCGGCAAAAAAATTAGGCGCTCAAATTTTCGGGGCTAACATAGGCTATTTTTTTCGTAAGGAGCCCGTGCGAAACCGGGGTGAGTTGCTAGTATAATAATAAAAATAAAAAAGGACTAAAAATGTTATAAAACATTATAATTTTATCACCCGTACAGAATGGCTACGTAAGCCGTTTGGGTTACGCATTTAACATAAATCATTCGCTAATACTCTTTCCCCATTACAAAGGTGATAAAATACACAGTAAAAATCACATTTTTTTCTGCTTGAAAACATATAACTGGTAGTTTGTACGCATATGTAGATTTATTAATGAATTGTGGACAATTATATGTCACTGTTGAATGATTGGAGCAGCAAAATGTAATATGGAAAGGTTTTATTTTCGCCAAAGTTTGCTGAAGTTGTTCACAAACTTTTCACTCATCGAACATATTAGATCAGTTAATGAAAAAGTCAAAGAAGAGTTTATTTTATACTGACGAGGATTTCAACATTTAATACACTAAAGGTAATTTATGGAGCTATTTATTTGGGTTTTATTTGCTAAGGTGAAACTGTATGGGCCGATACGGCAACTGTTGGTGAATGCTGTGCGGCGCAAACTGTTACAAGGCCAATGACTTGCATTGATTTTCTTGTACAAGGTATATAGGACGGTTTGCACCGTTGGCGAGGGAATCTGCGTGTGTTTAGGCGATTCTACCATACATACTATAGAAATCTAATAAAATTCACTTAAGACCCATAACATTTTATCAGTGGTGCTTTCCGGTTTCAAAAATGTGTCTACCTATTTTGACTTAATTTTGTCTCCCGCTTGGCTAAGGGGACTTATTATATTTCCAATTCCTCCAGTTTTTCTTTTGATTGATCTCGTTGCGGGATCCAAGACGTTTAATTTTTCCTGGGACTTCCCGAGTGTCATAACTCGATGTGTTCGTGGGTCACTGCTTTTGATCCTGATGTACAGGAGTTACAGTGGTGGGCGTGTGGGCGAGATAAGTAGAGCTCTGCTTAGTTTATGACTTAATGGTGTGATGATGCCTCCTCGCGTGCTAACCTAAAAATCCTGGTCACGGCACCATATGTGATGATGCCTCCTAGCGTGCTAGCCTAAATAACGGTCACGGGACCATATTCGGTGATGCCTCTTAGCGCCCTAGTCTGAGTACGTAATAGATCGGCTATCGGACAAGGCGTTATCGTTAAAACATCACCAGCAACTCTTATTTTGAAGAGTTGGAACGGCGCCCACGCCACCGCGCAGTTCTATGAACCTCGTCTCCAGACTCGTAGATTCTCTACTGGATTAAACACCTCACGCGGAACAAAGGGAAAGATTATGGACAATTAAACACATTACAATTGGTTTGTTCTGATCACGCTTTCTCCCATTGTGTACCCAAGATTTAGATAGATTAACGCCCTTTTACTTTTGGCGATCTGCGCGGCATATCAAATACTATATCAGTTGCGGTTTACATCCGGGTACATTACCATATGCTATACGTTACCCGATATAGAAATATCAAGGCGGCATTATCTGAACACCTTCACGCTCGGGACACGAACCCGGTTTCCCCCAGCTACACATCCTGCAATAGCACCGAATCAGCCTACAGAAAAGCCGAGTATCCAACCGTTAAACTCCCAGCACGTAGGTACACAGATAACCAGTTGTAATGCTTAGCAATATAATTATAAACAGTTGTATGAACTACATATAACTTACTAACGATCATCGCGTACTCAGACCCGGGTCACAAATGCCTATTTATCTTATAAAATACAACAGACTGTAGGGCTCACCTGAGTTTATCCAATGTTATATATCTTTAACTTACTCAATATATCGAAGATTCGCCCGGCTCGGACTCGGAGTTCTGTTTCTCCGCCAGCCTAAGAACAAGTCCTCACCCTTCTAAGCTTCTTAACTCACTCCTCTCTCCTGCGATTCTCAAACCCAACTCCCCTAAACTGTCTGCCTCCGTGGTTTTAAACCAACTGCCTCATGCCCGTTTCATATTTTCCCACAAAATCTCCCATAGAGCAGGTACAGACCCTTTTTTACTACGTTCAAGTGAGTCACAATTCTAAGTAGAATTTCTATTTTATCGCCACCAGATGTTGAAAGATTCTTACAATTGCGTTTAAAAGGAAATAACGTTTCTAATTTACGATCTATAACTTAAAATAGTTTATCAGCAATGTCAGACCCTTATGAGGAGACCTTTTGAGTGTAGTTATTGTATTTAGACTATTGTTTCAATCTAACAAGGCAACCATTATTTGAAAGTTTAAATTACATGGAGCCGACCTCGTATCACAATGGCGTTGAGTGTGTGTCAGATGTCCGAACATATTGTTACTATTATATTTTTATTGCTTGTTCGTCTCCTTTTTCACATCTTTCATTTCGAATAGCGATTACTTACACTTCAAAAATATCAAACGTCTCATTGAGGCTCTTATGCACTTTAGTCAAGCCGTTTACTTAACGTTTTCGTCTTCTTCTTATCTGTACTTAAAAAAAAACTGTTACAAGTCCTATTTCTATTCCTTACATTATAGAAATATTGAAAATATCTTATCTGAAGACAGAATATCTATGCGAAAGCTAAAAGTTTGTATTTGTTCTTACATTTCTCTGCCTGTATATGCATTTGTAATGTGGCACTATTCACTTTTGACAAAATAATGCTGTAAGAACGTTACTAAAACGAAGTTCTCCAGGTAGTTTAATAAGCAAAACAAATGTTAAGAAACCAAATTAAAAGATATGCGAATGTAAAATCTTTCTATTTTTTAATACTTCCAGTATTCTAGTTTGAATACATTGAATACAAAAGTTCCACTTTTAAAATTCAATATGAGCGGCCGTCTTTGGGCTGTGTGTGTAAAAGTTGGGTAGGAATTAAGAACCTTTCCCCTACTTTGATGTTGATTTTAAATAGATTCCGACATTGCAACGACAAGGCAAGAATACATCTCTACTCCCTCTTGCGCTTGCATTCTACTTTATCACTCAAATCACGTATTTAGGAGTAGGATATTCGGTGATGTTGAGAGGGAGTCATTTATGCATAAATCGACGTGGTCATTGTTATTTTGTGAGATGATTATTGGTGTTAGGCACATTTCGTCTTTCCTTTTGGAAGTATTTATAATATGGGGAATTATAATGTAAATTAGAATGGTAATAAATGATTCATATTATAATTTTACAAATATTACTCTTACCCGACTACAACGAAGCTAAAAGGAAGTATATATAATAGTTTTGGCAGTCTTTATATCCCCATAACGCCAAAACTACGTGTCAATATATTTGTGGTAATAGCCCGCGTGACATAGGCTTTATAAATTTTATGAATAAGTTTTACTTTGTCGGGTTATGATTTTTTAATGTTTATTATTTAAATACATTTTAAAATTTTAAAACACATTTCGAGCGCAAGAATTAAAGTAGGTTTTTTTTATATACGAATAAGCAGACCCAGAGGCTTAGGGATCTTTACCGTGGCCCATAACCCAACTTCTTCCCCCATATCTCTCAACATCCCCCAAAGGCCGGCAACGGACTTATGACGCCTCTGGTGTTGCGAAGGTGTCCATGGGCGGCGGTAATCCCTTACAATCAGGAGATATGTCTGCTCGTTTGCCCTCTATTGCATAGAAAAAAAAAACTGTCCCTAAAGATTCAAGTGTTTGTATCAAATCTCTTTCTGCATTCCTTAATACCTATAAACTCTTATTTTTTTGACCACGTGACTTAGATTCAACATGACTTTATTCACATACAATATTTTATTTTATAAAGTTAAGGTTTGTAGAATATTTACTCGGCTAGAGGCGTTGATTACCTCTCTCTTCAATGAAAACAAATATAAAATATATATCGATTTTCAGACGGACCGATCCACGATCGCCAAAGAATAACTTCCCCACAACTTATATTTATTGTATATTGTTATTAGAAAGCGATAACTGGTAAAAAGGTATAAAATTTTACGACTGCAGCTTGTACGAGACAAATGTCATTTACTAAGGGTCATTACATTCCGTACAGTACTTAACACAAGTTTGCACCTCCAGTCCAGCATGGCCACTGAGAGCCATGCAAACTTGTGTTCTGCACGTTTTAGGTCGATGGCGCAATTAAGTGGACTGTGTTGGTCTTTGTAATGTGCAGAATGTTTTACTAAGATTTTGTTCTATTTTCAAACTATGTCCATTCTCGTATATTCTAGTTATTGTGTTCTCAAAGTGTTCGGAAACACGCTACAAGAACACTTATGATTTTCAGTTGAGTAGATGTTGAACAATTTACTTTATATTCCTTCTTGTGCATTTGATCACATTGTTGTAAGAGTGACAAAAAAGAGATATACGGCAATATTATGAAAAAATTCAGGCGATAAATGAGATTCATCAATATTGTCGTTTCCTTTTCCTTCTTCCAATTTATTATATTTAGAGACGATACCGCGAAAAATATATCAAAAATATCTATATCAAAGATGTCTCTGTATGTACTTAGTACCTATATGTACCACCAAATTTATATTTATTAAGTTCTTCGCACAATATGTACCTATATTCTTTAAAAATACTGTGCTGAACATAATTCTAAAACTTAATATTACTACATTTTTGTAATAAACAAGGAATTCTTTTTTAGAATAAATGAAAAATTTAATAAACGATGCACAAGTATTATACAACGTTGGAAAGGCATTTTTACTGTAGCATTTTCTTAGTTTTGTAGCGTATGAAACGAAAATAATAGTATAATTAAGAATAAGCGTTGAGTGTGTAGATTTTCTATAGTCGTAGTTCTATTTGGTTGGATTTGTTCATTGCGTAAAACCAACGCTTCAGCTTTAAGTAGTCTCGTTATCGTGGTTAGTTAGTGCTAAGCCACAAATTGTGATTCCCACCAACAATAAATATGGTTTAATTAATACGATCAATTGATTCTTGAATTCTGTATCTGAGAGTATTTTACAATTATACATGTTATCTAAACACATGACACACAATGCTATTTAAGCTCAAACTTAGCTGAATTTCTACTATGAAAGCTAAATTGAGTATATTATTGATTAACGTAGATTATGATCTGCAAGTATTTGTTTCGAAGCAAGTTGTTCCGGATCTGGTAATAGCACCTAATACGGTACAGAATAATAAGTACAGTAGTCGCACACACTACCACTGCGCCACAAAGAGGTCATATAAAATATTTTATTCCTTTAAATAATTTTGCTGTTTGGAATACGAGTACTTTATCCACTAATATTGTAAATTTAAAAGTAACCCCGTGTGTCTGTTTACGCTTTTACGATTAAATGGCTGCACCGCTTTCAATGAAATGTTTCATTGAGATACTTTTTGTCGCGTATATTCAATAAATTCATTAAAAAAAAAATACGTAATACATAAATATTTATACATAAGTTATTTTAATATTTAGTTAAATACTATTTTTAAATTTTAGAACGTCTTTTAAAAACTTAGTAGACTAGAACATTTCTCAATCTTTCTAGAAATGTTCAAGTTACAATTTTCTAAAAGCAAAGGCTATATTCGTATGCAATAAATCAAACTCGGTCCCGGAATACATTAGTGTTCTCTGACACAAACATCAGCTTAAGTGGTTTGTAGAATTTCACTGTGACATAGCAGCGTTTATATAAAGATGTTTTAAAGTATTTTACCTTTAATAATTTGAAGAAGTCGTGTTCAAAATTATTGCAAGAGGTATCATTATAGCAAGCCCTTTGATATGAATCTTTATAACAAAAAAAAACTTTTAAAAATAACACTTCTCTGACATCGTTATGCAGATACAGAATTTAAAGTTATCAAAAAAACCCATGCAAGCGGAATGAAAACAATCAGATTTTTACGATATTACGACGCAGCTACGCAGAATAAAGCGGCATGTGTATTTTTAATTTAAAATTTTTAACTTAGTGTCAGCATTTTATTTTGTAAGGTTTGTTCTATATTTCTTGAAACCGGACTGTAGTCTGTTGAGAGGATTAGTATTGTGTTGTGGAATATGGGATTGTATTACGCCCTTTTGGTGTTTGTTCACAGGCTATATCGCTATCAGTGGTTTACCGCATGCATTTATATTTTTTTCGGTCTAATGTCCACTAGACGATCCCACGTATTTATATTTCACTAGCTGACCCCCGCAACCTCGTTTGCGTCTTATGTTGCCCGTAGCGTGAAAATTTTTCCCCGTTTTTTAAACATTCTTCATTGGTGCTTCGCTCCTATTAGTAATATTTTAATTTTGCCATAACTTCAAAACCAAACGTCCAATTTTTATCATTCAAAGACCAAATATTATCTACATAAACTGTAGTTAGTGATGAAATAATTTATTTTGATAAGGATTGATAGCATGAGTAAAATAAACGCGTTTAAATGTAGTCCAAACAAAATTCAAGATTTTTAAATAAAAAAATGGTTGTTGTGCCTCACTCGACATAGATAGGTATAGTGTGTCGCGGACTTTTTTGTAGATATTTATAAGATCTACGATTAATTAGAACACTTTATGGTTCTATCTTTTACCGTTTAGGCAGCGTACGCAAAATAAGTAACTTATCTGGTTGATTTTTTACACTTTGGGTCCGAAAAACCCAAATATCTTACGGAACCCTATTCTTTCCAAAATAAAATATAGCCTATGTTACTTGTGGGTAATGTAGCTTTCGAATGGTGAAAGACTTTTTAAAATCGGTCCAGTACTTTTTGAGCCTATTCATTACAAACAAACAAACAAACAAACATACAAACAAAGTTTTCCTCTTTATAATATTAGTGTAGATTTAATAATTTTCTGAAACCAATAGCTTTTGAGTAATAAATATACATACAAAAAATGATTCTTAACATACAGTTCTCGAAAAAAAAAGATTATTTTCGAGAACTGATTTATGCAGCACCCAACTACCCTAATCTGTTATTTGTTGTGCATTATTTTCAATAATTGGTTTTAAATTTTTAGTTAGACTTATCATTACATGGTGTGTTTTAATAATCTGTATTCATTGTTGATGAATTATTTATAAATCTGTTCATTTTAAATTAAATCTGAACGTTAAAATTTGGTTAAACACCAGTTCAAGGGAGTCGGTTATAAACAAACAGACATACAGGCGAAGCTAGTAAAAGCGTGTTAAAAAAAATCTAAGAGACAGTCCATTTCCGTAATCAGCTATGTACAGCCCAAAATTCGGTATACCAAAATGTTTTAGTTCGCTCTCTAAACATTTTCTCTCGTTTAAACCTCTATCACAAATTGTTACACCCGTTTATCGAGAGAACCCTCTACCTAGCAACACTGTTTTTTTAGAGGCACAGCCAACTGTTACAAATGTTTAAGTAGAAATGCAGAGCATATTTGGAAGAAACAGTGTATGTTAATGAAACTGTTTTTCTAAGTAAATTAAATTGAATATTGGTGTGTTCAAAGTATCAAAAAGTATATAACATACCTGTTTCTGAACTTCTACATCCATTCATTTCTATATGAAACTTTAATTAGCAAATTATAAAAATTTATTTTAAATTATATTTCAACAAATTTTAATTGACACGAACAATTTAACCCGCCTTTTTTTCTATTAAAGCAGGCAAACGACTAGAGGGGCATCCTAACGTAGGTCTATACATGTCTTTAGGTTTAACATTCTAAAGTAAAAAAAACATCGATTGATACTTTTTGTGTTGAAAAATTTTGAAACTCTGCACCCTTGTCTAAAACAAATCGCTTAGCGACAGACTATCCGATGGACTGTTATATATCAAACCTATTCCAAAATAAAGTGAAAAAAAACAACAAATATGAAACAGCGTTTAATTTCATATTAATTACGTTAACTGTACCAAAATCTAATTCATTCATAACAAATTTGATGACTGTGATATTAAATTAAATTGTCAACGAGCAATAATATAATTTAGGAGCTGGCTACACTAAAGCAATTCATTGAGTCAATTGTAAAGCATGGTCGTTATAAGAAATTTACAATGTCTAATTAACCTATTTTAATTCAGCTAACGCAACACTAAATTTAAGGAATGGGCAATTCAGCCGCTTAATTGTTTATTATCTTGCTTTTACTCGCCCATTGGGAATGGATTTTTAAGTTTTGTTATTGCTTTGGGTTATTAATTATTTGGGTATTTAATTCGCTTTGAAGGGTAGCCATTATATCAGAATCATTTGTTTTTACGGGTAGAAGTTTCATTTTTTTTTTAAATCCTTTTACTTTTTGTTTTGAATGTCGACAGTCTGAAGTCACCTATACACTTATGACGTTGTTAATGTTTATATACTGTTTCTTAACATTTAAAAATGTTATCAGAATATGTATTAGTTGTCTAGTAATCATGTAAATATCAATAAATATATAAATATTAATGTTTTGTACAACACACAACGCCATCTAGTCCTAAGCTAAGCAGAGCTTGTGTGCCCAATAAGGGCAAAGTGGGATAATATAGCGAGGTCCACAATACAATATCGGTGCTGAGGGCTTCTCAGAGACCGCGATTCCCTACCCATCCGGTGATTGTAACCCTAGGATCATCCGCCGTGTGGAGCCGGCATAGAATATCTCCACCCCCTCTCATCCCGTGACTGAAAGTAGCTGGGCCGCCGTCGCCTCACTTGCTGGGTATGGCGAGGTCGAGGTGACGGCGGACAAGAGAGAGGCCTGTGGGGCCGGGATGACCATGCCTGGCTCGGTCTCCTGACGGAACAACGGGAGACCTTGCCTCGCTCGCTCTCCCGCCCTGCGGGCCCCCGGCGTGGTGCCGTCGGCGGAGGGAGAACGCCTGCGGCCCCAAACGAGAGTGGCCACGGGCGGAAGGTCGGGGGACCTGCCGCCCCTTGGCGGAACGGCGGTGTGCCCCCCCATGTTGGTCTGGGGGGCGCATACCAACAATGGAGTGGGGGGCTGGAGCGATCTGGCCCCCCCCTCGAGGCGGACCCGAAAGGGGGCGCCGTGTGGAGCCGGCATAGAATAGCTCCACCCCATCTCCTCCCGTGGGTGTCGTAAAAGGCGACTAAGGGATAGTAGTGGTAGCTGGGCCGTCATCGCCTCACTTGCTAGGAGTGGCGAGGTCGACGTGGTGACGGTCAAAGTGAGGCCTGCGGGACCGGGATTGAGCTTGCCTCGCTCGCTCTCCCGCCCTGCAGGCCCCCAGCGAGGGGTCGTAGGCGACAGGGAGTCGCCCGCGGCTCCGACTAAGAGTTGCCATGGGCGGTGGGTGGGGGACCTGCCGCCCCTAGCCACGTGGCGGAATGCGCCCTTCTTATTTCGGGGGCGCAGACCAGCTCCAAGGTGAGGGGGGCCCCAAAGACCTGGCCCCCCGAGGCGAGCCCGCAAGGGCGCTCCTAGCCGAGTCGCGGTGAACACTCGTTGTATCCCGCGGCTCGGCAATAGGCGAAGAGGAACACGTGAGGTTTAGTGGGTAGTCTGGCCCCCTCTCCGGGGGTCAGGAGTCCCACACGAAGCGGACTCAACCGAAATTGCAAACTTAAATGCGGGCCTAGTTACCAGCAATAAAGACAAAGGTGAAGAAAAGGAAAATCGTACACACAGAATAAGTTTGGCAAATAGGACAAAGAGAATCAAAATACTATGATTTTAAAATAATGATTATTTTAATAGCTCATAATATAAAGTTAGTTAGTTTAATGAAAGTAAGTTGTACACTATTGTAGCAAAGACATTTTTTGAATTAATTTATGGCTTCTAATTTAATTTAAGGTTTTCGTAATGGGGTTTGCATGCAAATTAAGATTTGTAATTTAAGTTAAATACTTGAAATTTTGTTGAATGTTGTAACAAATCGGCGTATACAAGGTGTAGAAAACAAGGACTAGACTATAAAAGGATGAATGGAAGAATAGAACAAAGGATAAGGATTGGACTGGATAGAGTATGAAAGGACGAATGTAAGAACAGAATAGCAGAATAACATAAACAAGGACTAGTGCATTGAAAGATGAATGAAATAATAACATCATAGAAATAGATACAGAAAACAACAATTAGAATATGGAAGCATGAATGAAAGAATAAAGAAGCATAAGAAAGTATACCAAATTCGGAAAAAATAAGGACTAGTGAAAAAGGATGAATGGAAGAATTAGCAGGAGAATCGAAGAGAATGAAAGGATTAGCTATAAGCGGATTTATATAATAAAAAAAAAAGAAAGCAGAGCTTGTGTTATACACTAGACTTGTAGGTAAGACGGCCGACGTGAGTTGTGGGTGGTTATTATTATGAAATATTGTACGATTATAAACCGTATTCATATCTGTCTGAACCAGGCTGTATTTTTTGTCAACTAGTCATCATTATCGACAACCCATTATGTCCCACTGCTAGGCTCGGGTCTCCTCTCAGGAAAGGGTTAAGGCCATACGTCCCCATACTGCCGGAGTGCAGGTTGCAGACTGGCAAGACAACATTGTGGCTACTGAATCTTGCCGTTGGATGTTTTCAAACCGCCCAAAGGCCTCAACTAAGCTTCACGACTGTTATCATATGATAACGACCGGGACCAACTACTTAAAGTGACCTTCGAATCACGGCGACGCTCATCGTTTCACGCCATCAGCGGTCACCCATCCAGGTACAAACCGCGTCGTCGTTGTTTACCCTCCGTTATTATTTCTAATTACCAAAAGCAACTGGGCTATGAGCGCTGAGTCATACACAATTGTAATTCATTTCTGATTTTTGCCTAAATTTATGGAATAGGGGTCAAACGAGCAGACGTAGCGTATGATAGTAAGCGATTATCGCCATCCGTGGACGCTGGACGCCCATGGACGCCGCAATACAAGCGGCGTCATAAGTGCGTTGCAGGTCTTTGAGATATGGGAGTGGGATGGAGGGAGGGATTGTTGTATGGGCTTTCGATATCCTCACTCACTAAGTGAAACACAGCATTCATGACGAAACGTGGCTCTCCCACGGTAAAATTGGATGAATTTGTTACTTTGGTATTCATATCATGCTGAGTACATTTAATGTTCCAATGTTTACGTTACCCAAATAAACTTCCACATGTTATATAATTTTATTACCGCGACTAAATTAGACAGCTACACAAAGGAATGGACCGGTTCCAAAATACAGAGATAATGCACGACGATTTATAGTACGTTGTAAAAATTAGTTTACTGTAAAGGGTATTAAATAGTAAACAATATATTGTATCACGCTGCTGGGGATGTTGGTTATAGACTGGAAAGGCTAAACATGATAGCATTTTTAGTCTTTTCAAGGCTTTGCTTTTTTTTTTTGGAAATTAAAATTAGTAATTAAAACATACCTATTACTAATTTTTAATCTCTTGAACAAAAATTCAAAAGCCATTTTGCAAGATAATGAAGAATTATGTGATAGAATATGTCGAATGATAGAAGATATGCACTAAAACGAAATTTTATTTGAGCCTGCCATTGTAACTTCTACTCCGCCTGATGGAAAGTATGAGAAGAATTCAAGATTGGTGGTCACCGTACACACTGCGAATGCAAACAATTCAGCATAGTGACCTACACGATTGCGGCCTATTGAGACGCTTCTGCATCATTGGGCCTCCGGTCTCGCACTCACCAACAAAACATAACAGCACATACACTGTCAACACTTTACGTTGGTCTTCTGTGAAAGGGTAGTACCCTCTCCGTTTGTGCTGAATTCGGCGTGGCTCTACCGCCTTGAAAATTTTACAAGTTTAAAGTTATTCTTAAGTTTGCCGACCTCTTGGTCTGGCGGTTAGTGAGCTGATTGCTAACCCAGAGACGGCTTAGATTCCTGTCTACACGATCATTGTACTGACTTCTTCATCTGGGTGTAATTTATCTATTGTAAGTATTTAGAAATACATAAGTATTATGCTTATCATCAGTCTGCAAAATATACTGTCATATATATAGGAGCTAACAAGTAAACCGATCACCTAAAATACTAACGCCTAGCATTATAAATATAAATGCGAAAATAAGTGTTTTTGACATTATTAGAAATGCAATTGAGTAACTCGAGACACCTAGTACATAACTATCGTCCTAGAACCTATCTACTATTAAAAATAAATAAAATATAATATGTGCTAGTACCCGTAATACCAAGTTTTGCTCTTTATATATTATTTTAATATTTTCTGTAAATAAATTCTAGTTAGATCGATTTCTAGCCCCCGGCATCGCTGCATACTAAATTTCATATATATTGTAAGTAAATTTAAACCAAATATGGAAAAACATGGTTGTCTGGATGAAAATCACGGACTACGCTAATTATGTGCTACTGAATTAACTATAAAATTCTACCTTTGAAAGTAGACCTATATTCTAGTATTAGAGTGGTCATTAGCATTGTCAATAATAATAAATATCAGGTTTTATTCCTCCTAATCCGCCCCTTTGAGTAAGCTTAAGAAGCGATCCTCGTGTTACGAAGCGTTTAATGAGTATCTGTAATGGTGTCTTTATTTATATTATGCCTAATTTGTTGATATACTATTGTACTATTATTAGAAGGGAGTCACCAATTTTATTTTCAAATTATGAAGTGCTGCAGAAGCACTGAACGGTCAGATACCCTTTTACATTTATTACCGTAAGTGAGATTAACCTATATATACACACAGTGTCGGAAACGACGTAAAGTAGGTTACAAAATATGAACTGCCACTGAAAAAAATACCCTGGTTTAAATTCTTTGATTGCCATCATTGGATGCCAGCACCTACTACGCCCTTGCTCGTGTTATTTTGTTATAAACGAAATGTTTACCCATTTGTGTACAATAAATAATTAAATAAATAATACTTTCCACAAACGTGGTAATTGACGCTTTGGAAGCATTTGGCCTTACCCTCCAAATGGCCACGAAACTGGACTTCGCTCTATATGTCGACGCGAAGTATTTCAATATTGGCTGAGGCAGATAGGGGAGTGTCTTAAAAAAGACGACATACGACCCACGGCAGTGTTTTAGAGGTGACCGCTCAAATTTCGATATGGAGTCAGAGCATTCACCGTCGAATACGACCTTTCTGCTTCTGCTAAGAAGCTAGTGACCCAATCGCATAATTTCTCGAGAAGCCCATAGGAAGGCAGCTTCGAAAGAAGCATTTTGTGCCAGACCCGATCGAAAGCTTTCGCAATGTCCTAACTTACTGCCAAGGCTTCCCCTTAGTCTCAATCGCCTGTGCCCAGCCATGTGTCAGGTATACTAGAAGATCACCAAGCAATGATCGACTTTTACGAAAGCCGTACATATAATACTTAAAATGTATTTATTTATAGATACCGTATGATATCAAGTTATATCGCACCTAAGTTGCACTTTATGTCTTTCATAAGACTATTAAGTGAGATCTTAAATTTTAAGGGGCCACTTAAAGCTGTTTGAGTCATAAAAAGTTAGTTTCGAACAACATCGGGTGGATAAGCAGAGTTTATTAAGTCGTACTGGTGGATATTGGTAACATACATCTTGTGAGTAACATAATCATAAAGAGTGGAAGAGGAGTTTTTGTTTTGAATATATATTTTTTTGCTGGGAGGAAAAGAGCTATTGCTGCGTTACTGGACTTTGTGGTATTAATTTTGAAAGATCTCAGATCTCCTCACACAGCTTTTTTATGCTTCCTGGTGCAATGGCGCACAGTGCTACTTCTTTAGAACTTTATAAATTATGACCCGTTCTCGTTACATCCCGCTGCATCTGACCAGAATCAGGGTCCAATCCCAATGACAATACTATTTTTAGGTATAATGTACTTTTTAGCTTTTCTACACCTTTGACAGTTGTATACACAATTATATATGAAGTAGTTTAATAGTTAACCCTTGGCAGCGTATTTTTTCATTTCCCAATGTAGAATATTATACGTCAGAGAGCTGGTGGTGACTGGATGCAAAAACCAGCTGACCTGGCTCTGTGGTGTGCCTTGGAAGGGGTATATGCCTCGTAATAGACTGTCACGTGACGTTAATTACTTGATTAAACAGATGCAAGTTATAATAGACTTACGTATAACAGATCTGCTCGTTAGCTTCAATTAACATGATCTGATAATTATCTGCAATGAACAGCACTAAGTAATAATCTAAATCCATATTAACGTAAATGCGCTTGTTACAAATTATTTCTGGCATATTTGATTAACTGCAAACGAAATTGATGCCCTCTGGTGGAAATATAGTGCAGTTTAATTTTAGATGTTTTGTACATGAGCTTAGACCTGTACTAAACATTTGAAGTATATTTTTTTAAATAGTATGAAATTGTAATTTATTTTCGATCACAATGTTTTTTTTTGGTTAAGAATATTTTGTATGTTACGACTTCTCTTGTAAAATAAGGTATTTGAATTATATAAATATAAGGCCTTTATGCCAAGAGTAAGAACGCTCTTTTCTTAAAATTCTAAGAGTCGTTATGTTCGGCATTGGTATGAAATTATTCTTTTTCTCAATTCATATAATTTTTCATTCAAACAAGGGCGCGTGCACTGTCTTTGAGTTAATTTTTCATTTAATGCCATTCAGGTACAAGCAGACACCGCCTTATCGCCATTAGGCACATTCCTCACAGGCCTACCTATATTGACATATAAAGCTGAAGAGTTTGCTTGTTTGTTTGCTTGAAGGCGCTAATCTCAGGAACTACTGGTCCGATTTGAAAAAATCTTTCAGTGTTAGATAGCCCATTTATCGAAGCTATAAGCCATATATCGTCACACTAAGACCAATAGAAGCAGAGCACAATTGAGAATTTTATAAAAACGGGGAACATTATTACGCTTCGGGCAATATGAGACGTAAACGAGGTTGCGCGGGTCAGCTAGTCTTAAATAAAATTAAAAGAAGATCGAGAAAATATAGAATAATGATGAATATTTAACATTGAAATGAGATTCTGTATACGTGACATAATAGTAAGACATACAACTTAAATGAAATCCAATTCACAGTATAAAGTAAATCCTTAAAAAAAGAATACCTTATTAAGTACATCGTAAAGTAAAAGTGTAACGAATCGCAAAGCCACACCAGAAGAACCGTAAAACATACTACTAACCTTTATATTTTCCGTGTCAATGGTCTTCTTATACCTACACTGAAACATTTAGGTGTAACATAAAGAATAACAACGGCAGATGTTGGATTTTATGTCGTTTTTATATTTAATCGTAAACGTGGGTTGTGACGTATTTACGTCTCACCTGCTTAGTCCAAGTGGGTACTATCCATTTAGAAGTTTAAGTAGCGCGTTGCAGGTGTAATTTTAACAGAGCTTCAAACTGAAAAAAAATCCTTTAAAATAAGTTGTGAAACATTATGCCCGTTTTGTATACAGGGAAATATTTTACAAATTAAAAATACAAAATAAGAGCTACATAATCTATGAGACTTAAATTAAACTCCGAAATTATCTAACCATATGTCCCATTTTTTTTAAGCTGTGTTTTGCTGAATGCCTACTGAGATAGGACAGTTAAAATAACGCTAAGACCAATAAGAGACGAGCGGTTGCGAAAAATTTTAGTGATATAATGCTATAGTAATATTAAGAACGGCCAAACACGAGTTTCAGTTTTGTCGTCGTCGAATATCATTAACTAGTTTCTCATATACAAACGTTGTGGGCCCTTTGTTGTCGCAGCCTTGTTAACGTTAACGTATTACATTCGAAACTGATATAATGAGAGTATATCATAATATAATATTAAGTTACGCTTTTAAATTAAACTGTATTGTTGGTACTAGGCTGTAATAGCTATTATAGTTGATTCTAAAAAGCAAGGGTATAATATCTAAAGGAAGTATGATATTAAACATTTCTAACGTGAACATAAACTTTCATGACAAAATTCAAGATAAAACAAGAAAGAAAATCGCCAGGTTACTGATTTCAGTTCTGATTATTAATTGATTTATTTTCCTACTTACATTAATAAATATCCTAAAAATATTTTAAATTGGAAATGTGTTCAGTGTTCACGCCTCGGAGAGTTATGCCTATGGTTCCCGTTTTCATGAACATCCATGGTAATTATTTACCATCGTTACCATCGTTATTGGTAATCAATATATTATTACCGTCAAATATACTGACAACTAGTTCAACCTTCGAATTCGACATGTTTTCGAAGGCTAATAGCCTTACAGCTACCGAAGAAAAAAATAAGAAATGAGTGATATGTATAATTTTTTACACTTTCAAAATGTTCATTGTACAAAAGAGAATTACTAACAAATGGCATTATATAAACATAAACTGAAAAAAAACTCCAAACATCTGCTTGTTGAGTCACTTGTTAGAAGTAACTAGTCACCAAAGACTAAATGAGTGACTTTATCAGACTCAAATTCCTTTATGTAGACTCATCAGTTTTTAGAACACAAATTTCATATGAGTGGAATACGTAAAATTGAACTAATATTTCAAAGGTTTTATGCATAAGTATTCAAAGGGCCCTTTGGGTATAATTAGAGCAGGACAAAAGTAATTAAATATTCATATATTCACCATATGTATGCATCGATAGTTCAGTATTACAACGACGTTATACTGCCCAAACAAAACACATTAATAACTTCCTGCATATATTGGGGAAAGTTTAGATCTAACAATACTTTTACCTTTATTGGGTGGCTTTTGTTTACGGTCAATGATATTTCGGTCATCCTGTTTGTGGTTAATGATCCTGATTGTTAAGCAAGGGATAGTGGGTTCAAATCCTATCCAGGACAAAACTTTGTTTGATGAACACGATATTTTTTTCTGCCTTTGGGTGTCTATAACTTTGTTGATTGTGGCTCCGCCCGTGTGTATATAGATTATCACAGCAAATAGTTGCCACTGTGTTATTCTGATGTAAAAGATATATTAATGTGAAGTTTTAATTAAATCCGTTCATTAGTTTTTGTGTGAAAGAGTAACAATTATTTTTTTATAGAATAGACGGCAAACGAGTAGACGTATCACCTGATGGTAAGCGATTACCTGTAACACCAGATCGTCACAAATGCATTGCCGTCCTTTGAGGTGGGTGGGTTTATGTATGGGCCTCCGGTATCCTTCCTCACTCGGTGAAACACAGCGCAAGCGCTATTTCACACCGGTGTTCTGTAAGGCCGTGGTTTCGCTCCGATCGAGCCGGCCCATTCATGCCGAATCGATATCTCCCACGGTAATATTTATCTGTAATTTATGTGTTTAGAAATATAGAAGTACATTTATCAGCAGTCTAATTATTATATTACGGGTTTAACCTAGTTTAGGATCAGACGGCCGTGTATTCATGTGTAGAAAAATTATTATCCTAACTCACTTTCTAATTATTATTCTGTGAGGTGATTTTGTAGGAGATAAAGGATAATAAGGTTCATCGTGTAGTAAAAGAATTTCGTCGCTCATTTATAATAATTCATTTAATTTAAAACAGTTGATGTCTCTTATGTGATATAATTGAGAGGAAATTGGATATATGTGCCTTCGTGATTCTTAGGTAGTCGATATATCTTTTCATAAAGTTTTCGTAAAAATCACTACTGTACATAAAACGCTCTGTGAAAAAGAGGCATTGGTACTTTCAATAAAGTGAAGTTCAGTCAAAACAAGAAATGTTTTTCAATTTATCAAAATATAAATTGCTTAATTTAAATAAAAAGGAATGCACCTCTGACTCCAGAAGGAGACACGTGTATTTTAGATTCATGTATATAAGTGACAAGTTCATTGCTGCCAACTGACCACATATATATTTCTAAACACAGATAAATTGCTTGATCCAAATTATATTATTTCTGTATGCCCTCTAAATACTAAGTATTATATTCCATATCTAATGATAAGACAGAACAAGCTATACTCTTTTACGAACTCTTACATGAGCCCAAAATTCCTCCTATTGATTCTGAGGGGGAGAAAAGAACTCAAAGAGCTGTAATGCACTTGTAACTCTTTACACCTCCACAAGCGAAGATGACCACTTGCCATGAGGTTACCCAGCCATTCGTTTCTCTTACACTATAAAACGTAACTCAAAATCTTTCAATATCTCTTTAAAAATGGCAAGATATTTTACGGTTCAAGAAAGGTTCACTAATGTATCAGTGAAGTGGTTCCACGTCATTTCACATGTCGTTCGGTCAGCCAAAGGAGCAAAATGATTTATAAAGAAATAAGTATACTGTCTACGTTAAAATGAAATGACCATAATAGATTTATTAGTTACAAGTTAGTTATTTTTAGTAAACGTATATATCAATATCCATATAAGAATTTAGAAATATTTCAGAAAACTATAAAAGCTTTTGTTATAGGTCTCAAAGGTGTATAAACATAAAGATCTAAGTCATTGTTATTTCTTGAAATACCGTACTCAGATCGAACCAACAGATATTAAGTTCCCACCTGTCTCGTTCCAGACCCCAAGCAATCGATTAATCCGTGGTTAGCGTGGCAAAAGGTACTTGTATTCGGATATATTACCAATCGTGATAAATAGCACAATTTATCACCCTTCTGAGAATATTCCGCCTTAGATGTGGCTATAGATAAAATAATTCTATTTTGATTAGCCCATTGGTCTAGCGCTTAGCGATCCTGACCGCTTAGCCAGACATCGAAGCTTAGAGACCCGACCAAGATAAGTAAGTTTATGATCTGCTTATAATAAATTACATTACATAAAATGTACATGTAAGTACATTTATCAGCAGTCGGTTACGATAGCACAGGCTCTATCTAATTTGGGATCAGGTGGCCGAGTGTTAGATGTGTTATTGTTCCTGTTATTCTATTAGTTCTCACGACAGCTGTACCTACAATTATTCTTATTTCTGTAATCCTATATATGGCGGTAGGCATTCATCTAATATAACATGTTAGACAGAAGTTTAAAGGTAATGAGCTTTTCAAATATTATAATTTATTTATTTATTTATTAAGGTAATTACAACAGGTAACAAACAAGTCATCATTTTTAGGATAAATATAGGTTCAGTACTGATTGGTACCCTTCCGTAATCACACAACATGATATTCAAAGTATACAGGATAACATTTTTTTTTTATACAATTATACCCTAACAGATACAATGACAATGATTTTACTACACTTTGAAAGGGATAGAGCGAGAATGTTTCTTTTAAAAACAGTAGTACAGTCAAAAATGTCGAGTTTGCCATCATTTATTACTATAATTTCATTATAAAGACGACACATTCTGACAATAGGGTTGTAGTAAGAGGTGTGGTTTTTGAAAATGTTTAGTGAAAAAGTTCTCCGTGATCTGGTATTATATCGAGTGTTAATATTGATGAGGGCAAGCAAAGTGAAAGAGTCAAGCGAACCATGGAGAATCCTATGAAGATTAATCAGGTCCCGCTCAATTCAAAGAAATCAACCGACTTGTGGGGTATTTCTGTCAAATTATTGCAAAATATAATTATTGATATAGCACTACATTTAGCTGTAATATTTAATAAGTGTGTAGAAAATGGTGTATTTCCGGATTTAATGAAACATAGTAAGTTGATACCATTATTCAAGAGTGGGTCTAAGAGCGATCCAGGTAATTTTAGACCCATCTCAATCTTGCCAGCAGTCAGTAAAGTATTTGAAAAACTTATTCTTCAGCAGTTAGAAACTCATTTTAATATTAATAATTTATTTCATAAAGAGCAGTATGGTTTCAGAAAGGATCGCTCAACCATTGATGCTGGTTCAACACTTATAAAACATATATTTAGTGCCTGGGAAAACGCGCAAGATGCTATTGGCGTTTTCTGTGACTTATCCAAAGCATTTGACTGCGTTGAACATCAAACGCTTTTGCGAAAACTCAGGCACTATGGCATTAGGGATACTGCACTTGATCTGGTTGCCTCGTACCTTGGAGACAGAGTTCAACAAGTGGATATAAATGGAATTAGGTCCTCCGGATTACCTGTCTCAATGGGCGTGCCACAGGGCTCAATTCTCGGTCCTTTTCTCTTTCTAGTGTATATTAATGATTTACCTTTCTTTGTGCAAAATTTCTGTGATGTAGTACTTTTTGCAGATGACACTTCGCTTGTTTTTAAAGTTGATCGTAATCAGAATAGTTTTGATGATATTAACAGATCACTTACACTAGTCCAAGATTGGTTTACAAGCAACAACTTACTATTGAACTCGAATAAAACTAAATGTATAAAGTTCACTTTGCCTAATGTTAAGAAACTCAACACGAACATTATAATAAATAATGAAATGATTGATCTCGTAGAGTCAACTATGTTTCTAGGAATAACCTTGGATCATAAGCTTCAGTGGGGCGCCCATATATCGTATCTAGCAGGGAAACTGAGCTCCGCGGCATTCGCTGTTTGGAAAGTTCGCCAGTTAACTAATATTGAAACTGCGCGAATAGTTTATTTTAGTTATTTTCACAGTGTCATGTCATATGGTATTCTACTATGGGGCAAGGCAGCTGATATTCAAACCATTTTTGTAATTCAAAAACGGGCAATTCGTGCGATTTACAAACTTAAAGTTCGAGATTCTCTGAAAGAACGATTTAAGGAAATAGGTATTTTAACAGTTGCATCTCAATATATATTTGCTAATATTATGTTTGTACGAAAAAACATAGATAAATATAGTTGCAAAAGTGATCATCATTCACTAAACACAAGGAATAAGCACAAATTAGTAGGCCAACATTATCGCCTTAACAAAGTCCACAATTCATTTGAAGGACTTGGTGTGCGTTTTTATAACAAAATTCCTGTCGAAATCTTGAACTTACCCCTACAAAAGTTCAAGAGTGCCGTTAAGAGTCGTCTTGTGGAGAGGGGCTATTATACGATAAACGATTTCTTGACTGATGCAGTGCCTTGGATGTGAGTGAAAGTGAAATAATTTATTGGATTATAATTAATTCTTGACATCTTATTCTGCATTTATTACCTGACATTTGAACTTTGTTAAGTTGAGGCGATCTGTGTTTACATTGTTGGAGCTTAAATAATTTGTATTTATTATTTTATTACATTTTAAACGTTTTTTTTCTTTTTCTCTGGGACCAGTATGTATGCACACATTGCTTTTACTCCTTGATGTGTAAGTGATTGCAACCTTATATGCTATGGACTAATTTTTATTATTTTATTAGACAAAAATTTTTTTTTCCTAGCTTTAATATCTTATTAAACCGCTTTCTAGCATTTGTGTTTTGGTTGCCTTAACTTGCACATAGAAATACTGTTGTCAAAAACAAACAAGCTTTGTATGAATTATCTGAAAAGATGGTGCACATGAGTTTCTCACCAGCTCTTCTCATGAATGCAATACCCATCGGAGCTGGTACTTGGATTGATTTCAATTTAAACCTTTGAGTTGAATCGAAATCAATCTAAGCTCCGGTAATTCAAACCATCTCAGTGCATTTAGTATTAGGAGTTTTGTTTTATGTTTTTATGTTTGTATTTTTGACGTGTTCAAGTGCCTTTTGGGGCCTATGGAAATAAATGATTTGAGTTTGAGTTTGAGAGTTTGAAATTGACAAGGCTAAGAGAATGTTAGTTAAGTACATTGATATTTTCTCTACTAATGACGCTGATATTGGAAAGACTGGTTTGGTTCAACACAAAATAAACACTGGGAGTGAGTTGCCTATTCGTCAGCGACCAAGAAGACTACCAGTAGCACGAGAACAGGAAGTGCAAAACATGATTGATGGAATGGTCAGGGATGGCGTTATAGAGCCTTCATCCAGCCCATGGTGTTCACCTGTAGTGCTTGTAAAGAAAAAGGATGGCAGCATGCGTTTTTGTGTTGACTACCGCCGTCTAAACGACATTACGAAGAAGGACAGCTATCCACTACCTAGAATAGATGACACTCTGGACATGCTAACAGGGGTTAAGTGGTTTAGCACCTTGGATTTAAAAAGTGGATACTGGCAGGTAGAAATTGATCCCAAGGACAAAGAGAAGACTGCATTTTCGACAGGGAAAGGATTGTGGCAGTTCAAAGTAATGCCCTTTGGATTATGTAACGCGCCAGCAACTTTTAAAAGACTGATGGAATCAGTACTCACCGGATTAACTGGAGATGCCTGCCTGGTCTATTTGGATGACATTGTCATCGTAGGCCGTACGTTTGAAGAACATATTCGGAACCTGGAGCGTGTATTATCTAAAATCCGAAGTGCCAACCTAAAGTTAAGTCCTAAGAAGTGTTCATTTTTCAAACGGCAGGTTAGCTTTTTAGGATATGTGGTTTCGGAAGAGGGTGTCCAAACAGATCCGCAAAAGATCGCTGCCGTCAATGATTGGCCAGTTCCAAGAGATAAGACCCTAGTAAGAGCATTTTTGGGCTTGTGTTCCTACTATCGACGATTCGTGAAAAACTTTGCGGATATTGCCAAACCCCTTCATAAAGTTACTGAAGAGAAAAGGCATTTCTGCTGGGATGAAAGTTGTGACATTGCATCTTAGAGTATCCAGATACCGAAAATGAATTTATAGTTGACACAGATGCGAGTGATACTGGGCTTGGCGGTGTGTTATCCCAGCGGAAAGGTGATCAAGAGGTTGTTATTGCATATTTCAGTAAATCTTTGTCGAAGTCGGAAAGGAATTACTGCGTCACAAGAAGGGAGCTACTGGCCGTAGTGAGTCCTCACTACACACACTGCAACATTTCAACAAATATTTGCTTGGGCGTAAATTCCACCTCCGAACTGACCACGCTGCATTAAAGTGGCTCTTACAATTTAAAAATCCTGAAGGAAAAGTCGCGAGATGGATTGAGCTACTACAGGAATATGACTTCATGATTGAACATCGCAGTGGAAAGTCTCACGGTAACGCAGACGCATTATCAAGAAGACCTTGCCCTGAAAACTGCAAGCACTGCGCCAAGCAAGAAGTAAAGAAAGCTGTTTCTATAAAGATGATAAAGACGGACCTTAGCAACGAATGGAAGGAAAGTCTACAGCAAACACAGCAAGAGGATGCAGATATCAAACCAATTCTCGAGTGGATTAAAGCTGAGACTCCTAAGCCACACTGGAGCGAAGTTGCATCGCTGAGCTCGACCACGAAGAGTTATTGGGCTCAATGGGATAGTCTAGTCATCCAGGATGGAGTCTTGTGCCGTAAATGGGAAAACGCTCGAGGAGACAGCTGTCATCTGCAAATGGTTGTTCCTAAAGCTAAGATACCAGTGGTCCTGCAGTTCTACCATAACGGATGTTCAGGAGGTCATATGGGAGTTAAGAAGACATTGTTAAAGATAAGGCAAAGATTCTACTGGATTCATTGTCGTGATGATATTGAGGACTGGTGTCGCAAGTGTACCAGTTGTGCGGCCGTGAAGGGACCTCATACACGTAGCAGAGGCGCATTGAAATTGTACAATGTTGGTGCACTCTGGGAAAGAATTGCAATAGACGTAGCGGGACCGTTTCCTGAAAGTGAAAGCAAAAACAAGTACTTCATGGTCGTAATGGATTACTTCACTAAGTGGCCAGAAGTCTTTGCCATTCCCAACCAAGAGGCATCAACAGTTGCAGATAAATTAGTGCACGAAGTCTTCTGTCGTTTTGGAGTGCCTTTAGAAATCCACAGTGACCAAGGAAGAAATTTTGAGTCTCAAATATTTCAAGAAATGTGTCGAGTGATGGGTGCTCACAAAACCAGAACCACCTCTTACCACCCACAATCGGACGGAATGGTGGAACGATTTAACCAAACACTAGAGAGGTGTCTGGCAAAGGTAGTTGAAAGTAGGCAAAAAGATTGGGACAAACACATCCAACCGTTTCTTCTGTCATACCGAAGTGCAGTCCACGAATGTACTTCCGTAACACCAGCTTTTGCAAACTTCGGAAGAGAACTACGGTTGCCTGCAGACTTGATCACTGGAATACCTCCTGATACCCCGCGAAGTATAACGGAGTACGCGAATGACTTGCGGAACAAGATGAATGACATTTATGAGCATGTCAGACAATCGGGCCAACAAATGTCTGAAAAGATGAAAACCCGTTATGACCGGAAAGTGAATAATAAGGGCTTCGAAGAGTGTTCGCTAGTATGGCTACATAATCCAGTTCGCAGTAAAGGGAAATCTTCGAAGCTACAAGCCAAAAGGGATGGGTCATACCGGGTAGTCACTAAAATCAATGATGTTACCTACCGGATACAGAAGTGTCCAAGAGGCGCCCCAAAGATCGTTCATGTAGATCGATTGGCGCGATATTATGGAACCGATAATGCTCGGGACGAGCATGTCTTAGGAGGGGGCAGTGTTGCGCCATAACCAGATGGATCTCATTTGTACGAGAACAATCGAGAACTATTGAGGACAACGCCATCTAGTGTCGGAAAGCGCGCAACTGTGGGCATTATGACGATTACTCGACGCTAGATGGCGCTACAAGTAGCTCTAGAGTAATCTATTTAGCCTAGAAACATCGATCGAATATTTTCGTACATTCGAGTGATTTCCACGGTCATATAAAAGCGGAACGTGTTGGCCGTAGGGGCAGTATTGTTTCAAGATACAGCGAATAAACATCGAAGAGATCTTCTAGTGCAACTAACGAGTGATTTAGTGATTTCTTACTGTTAAAAGTGTTGTTAATAAATATTGTGTTATTTTTGGTAATTAATCGACTACTTTAATTTATTTAATACCCAGCTCGTAACAATGTGAATTTAACGCACTATCATTAAACTGTAAACCGGAATTGTTGATTGAAAGGACTGGACCAAATAAAATAAGAAAAAATATACATAAAAACAAATATATACTGCCGAAAACTAATAACTTGTACGGTGAAAGAAGATTATTGAGTAGAAGATTACTTAATCCCTACACTTCCAAATACAGAGATACAATCCTTATACCTATGTAAATAAAAAAAAACATGCCTCCAGTATGAAATAAAAAACTACCTTAACCAGGTAAATAACATTATGTGTTGCATGAATTTAAGGCCGTGAGTGTTAATGTATGTGTATTACATAGTTTTTATCGACTCACTGCTATACAAATAGTCCCTTCGTGGTCATCGTGGTGCAATTTTTATCACTATGTATGTGTGTGTATTGGAAACAAAAAAATATTCGGCTTCTCTGTTTAATTTTTCATAGAATTTTTGTGCTATTGAACGGTATTTTTATCGAGAGTTTATCCGTTCATCGGCGCTATTGATTCAATAAGTTGTGAAAACGGGTTGAAAGAGAATTTCAATTTAAACTGATCCTAACTCAAACTGCCAATATGTGTTTATATAGATTCTAAGTTTTATTTGATGTTATATTTCAAACAACTTGACATTGACTAACACTCTCTAATAAATAAAGATCGTTTCTTAATAAATAAGTCTAATGTTCTGGTGATTTACAAGTCTAGATGAAGCGTCGTCGCACTTGAAGACAACTTTAACAAACGAGATTTTTTTCTGGATTAAAGAGAATTGCCCACTTCAAATATGTACTATGTCATAAAGACTTAAGAGACATTTATGAAATAGGCACAAAGAACACGCAAACACAGAAGAAAAAATTGTGGATTACAAAAAGCATTGTCCCATGAGGATTAAGAGAGATTGGAAGCAGTACTTAGAGTTACTGAATACCCAAAGTATTTGTCCTATTCTTGACATAAGTACACCTTACCTTTTTGAAATTCAATAAATTGTTTTACTTCTCATGGCGTTGTTCAAAACCTAACAAACAAACGAACACAGTTTATTAACACTGTAAGACACAATAACGAACTATTTGGCAACTACAATAGAGGCACATTCCCGTGACTGCAGCAGTTGGTCAGCATATCCATTACATTGGCGATATGCCATGCGTGTTCGTGCAATAACTCTGTGTATCTGTTGATCTATTCACGTTGAGTAGGATCAATAGAAGACGAATGGATGCTACAGAAATATTGAACTGAATTTTACTTATATTACCTTACGTTTCATGTATTGAAGTATTTCAGTAGGTACTTGAGATTCAGTACAGTCGCGAAGAAATATTTTTTCCGGTTATCTTTTCATTTTCTTCTAAACAGACTTTGTCCTAACAACAAAAACTCGTAAAAACTCTTAAACTTAATTAATATGGTAGAATAAGTACAAGTGAGTTTGAGTCTAGAATATATTACAAAAAACTCATAAAAAATTATAAATCCAATTTGGTTTGTTTTTGCAGTCCACCGGAAGTTATGCGATAGATAGATACTATGTGTGTTAATATTTTATTTGTTTACGTCCTGCATTATTCTTTATAATAATTACTCTTTACTTCATTACTTACAAGATACATTACTGCGAATAAAATAATGTACATAAAATTTATAGTAGGTATATATACAAAATAGATTCTGTAAAATAAAATTAGTTTCAAAATGAACAACTGTCGAGTTTAATATAAGAAACCAATCAACCAGTTTGAAAACCTTTATTCTTTTGTCGGAAATTCAACAATTTGGATTCTATGCAGCTTACCCTAAACAAACCGTTCATATTAGTTGCTAAATATTCAGAAGCACTTTGTTGCTAGGGTTCGAATGTTTACAACGCTTAATCCTATTAAATGTGAACCGTGACACAGCTGCGCCTTTTGTTTTCGCTTTTTAAAACGTATTTAACTAGTGATACAAATAAAAAACGACAATTTAGTATTGTAGACATATCATTTTTTTATGTGCATTTTATTGCAAACATTTGGAACTTTCTTATCAATAGTTTTAAATATTTATAAAACTCTCTATGATAGCTGATGACAGTAAATTCCGAGTTAAAAATAACAAAACTATCATTATCATCATTTCAGTTACAAAAAAAGACGTTTACATAGCCCTTCCCCCAGAATTCTCCATAAGAACCACACTGTAGAAAGTTTAAATACCCTATATTACCATAGACACTTAACACTCAAGAATCAGGGTGGAGGTGGTTTGGTTTCCGTTCTCTGTGCTTAACCAGGTCAATTAGTTATAAGCCTTAGTAAGAACCGTCTATCAGGAATATTGTATTTCTTGTCATTGCCAATTCGCTAAACAGAAAGATTATTTTTTATGGAATTTTGAAAAATTGGCCGGCCTTTGTGGAATGGGCGATATCCTCACTTACTCGGTGAAATATAGCGCAAGCGTTGTTTCAAACCGTTTTTCTGTGAGGCCATAGTATCACTCCGGTCAAGTCAGTTTATTCATGACTCTCACACGGAAGATACTTAAGTCACACTTCATAATTATATTAAACTAACTTTTGCCCACGGCCCCGCCCACTTATATGTCGGTCATGGCGTCAAAAAGTAGCCTATGTCTTTCTTCAACAGTCAAAGTATCTCATTGCCAAATTTTATCCAAATCGATGTAACGGTTTAGCCGCAAAAGCATGACACACAGACATCGTCACTTTCGAATTTTATAATATTAGTATTGATGTTTCAATGTGAAGAGGTAGCAGCAAAAGTGTAATCAAAAAGAACATTTTCAACTAATTTAACATTACGTTCTTATAAGAAAATCAGCAGATGGCTTAATAGCGAGACCGATTATTTCAAAGATGATACAAAAACAAAAATCTACTAAAACTGGATTTATGTGTCCGGCTATTTGTGTCTGTGACGAGTTATAATAAATAACAATGATTTTAAAAATGAGTTCAAGGGTGGTAAGTTACTCTAAGTGGGTACTCTATATGAGCCATATTCTATTTAATGGTTCTCTACTTCTGAGAATATAACGTAAGCTTGAGCCGATATAATGATTAACATTACTTTCCCTAACGTCGGTTAATGGTAATCATCATTATTATAAGGCCGTTGTGGTCTGTTGGATATAGACCCAAGAAACACCACAAAGCCTGTTCTGTTGCTTTTTGATAGCAATAATGACCAATTATTCAAAGATTAACTTCAATGAAAGTTGAAGTCCAGAATAATTTAGATACGTTTAAATAACATAAACCTGTAAAGAATGAATTCTCTGTCTGGAATAGGATAGAAACTGTAAGAGTCGAAACTAATAGTGAAGTCATCCATCAAGTTATAGAAATCATACAAATAATCGAAGAAAGTCCCTATATCTACCTGCCAAGTGGTTGTTTTTTAATATAAAAAATACGGCTGCTATAAATTTTATAATTTACGTGGCACTGTAAAAAATAAGCTTTAATATCTTAGCTATAAACTCGAGAGGAGACTTTATGTCATTCGTTTGAAACATGATTATAAAAAGTTTCATGAATTGTTTATGAAACTGTTTAGGGTCTTTTATCATGATTAACTGCAATGGGAAATTATTTGGGTAGGTTAATGATATTTATATTTAATAGCTAAAAAAGCCTAAGGTTGAAATTTAACTTCAATCGTCACAGGTACTACGTCCAAATAAAAATAAGCTGAAATATATACCTATGGAATCGTTAAACTTTAAAAGTAACATTCCAGTGTCAATCATCAATGAAATTTTGTATGTAGATACTTTAAGTTCATTAGAAAGAAGATAGGGATAGACATGGGTGGAGATGCTTGCATAAGCTAGTGTATGTAAATATTCTCACCTCGATTTGAATACGTTAAACTTGTCCGATGTTTCAACAAGGTTGGCAATTTAATCCTACGCATGTGATCGCATTAATTTCTTTAAATAAGCAAATTTCACGTATGCAATTGGAGAATTGTTTTACGTTTTATTGAAACTCGCATCTTTAAAAACATTATTTTTTTAATACGTGTAATTACCTAAAGAAGAATAGAATTTTTTTTTTGGAAAAACAAAGGGTTCCTTTTTTTGTTAATTTTTAAATTATCTTTTATGCGAATAAATACTACTATTTGGGACAACTTTGCACAAAACTTTACTTTGAAAACTTGTCTCATTACGATCCAAATTCAACAAGGTTCAGTACTAGCTACTTTAAAATGAAACTTTGTAGGTATTCTCAGTATGAAAGGGGTTAATTTAGAACAAAAGTTATTTTACCTTTCAGTGCTTTGAAATGGTATTTCAACCATTTGAGGCGAATTATTACTATAAGCTAAATAAATATGTAAATTTATATTGAAAATAAATAAGAAAAAGTTTAAAAAATCATAAACTGACTACGTAACTACTTTTGATTAAATTTATATATCGTATGTCACTCGGACCATTTTAACGGATCATCATTCTTAAATTAATTTAAGATATAGCAGTTACAATGATTATTATAGTCTGTTAAATGTCAATCTCTACTTATTTATTTCAATTAGCTTTGAGCACAAATCATAAAATACCTATACGTAAAACTTAAGTTCAATGACCGAGCAGGTCACAGACTTGGTCTCAATTTTCCAATCCACTGACGAGGCTGCCGGCCCCAAGGTTAGGACCATTAAACATCAACTACACAAATTTATTTCGTAATGGATTCTAGTTTTTTTTAAGGTTACTTACTTACGGTTAAAGATTTGTGAGAGCTATCTACCTATACGAGTCTAATAATATAATTTACGAGCATTTGAATTACCGACCACAAACCAATCACTATCAATTACCTTACGTCACAGGACATAGACTTCTTCTTAGTAAAGAGATTTCTGGTAATTAAAATCCTACAATTCAAGTGACAAGTATGTTGCCGCTTTCAAGTGCCTCCTACAATCAGAATGAGGGGAGAGAGGAGGGGTTATTTACTTTTTGTATTAATTAACGTTGGTGTTCTGTGAAGCTGTGGTATTGCTTTGCTCTAATTAGCCAATGTGAATCGAACTGTTAAGATAATAGTTTAGCGAGACGCGGTCTCCACTCTAGAACCCGTTTACCCCAAAGTTAATCAGTTCTGCGGCTAATATAACCAGCTCACTGCCACTTCAGCTTGCTAATCCTTTGGGTTATTTCGATGACCTTTGTTCTCTGCCAGAACACCTCATTTCTGATGCTATCCTCATAGCAACGCCAAGTACATAGCCCTCTCCATGGCACGCTGAGCGACTTTTAACTTATGGACAAGCCATGCCAGAAGTGACCACGTTTCGGCTACGTATGTCATGACGGGTAAGACTTTCGTCGTCGTCTGATGAGACCCGACGAAGTTTCCCAAACGCTGCATAGCGGTCTCATACTCTACCACACTACTGTGCCACCGGAGTAATCAAACATTGTAGAACCGATTCAACAAAATATTATTAAACTATTCATTTACATAGTAACAACCTATTTGACTGCCTTGGTGGCGTAGCGGTAGCGTATGCGACTGCTAAGCTTAAGGTCTCGGGTTCGATTCCCGGGTCGGACCAAATGTTTGTATGATCTGCAAATATTTGTTTCGGAGTTTGAATGTTTTCTATCCATAATATGTATGTATTTACAAAAAAAAGTATATAAGTATTTATATCAGTTGTCTAGTACACATAACACAAGCTCTGCTTAGCTTGGGACTAGATGGCGTTGTGTGTTAGATGTCCGGAATATTTATTTATTTATTATTTACAAAACTCGCTGTTAATACAATACTTAACAGTTTTAATAAGCTCTCCGCCTCGGGACTAAACATTGAAAACCCAGTAGGAGGTCCAATGAAAAAAAAAATTGAGTATAAGAGAATGTCTGAACAACGGAGACCGCTGTTATTATAAATTGGGTTGAAATAAATACATAAATATTTTCTATTTTTTCATAATTGACTTTATGTTTTAGTAATTTTTATTAATTTGAAAAATAATAATTAAATTTAAAACTTTCATCTTGAATTTGTGTAACGAAACTGTACACAAATTCAAGATGAAAATTTAAATTTTTCGTATTTCAAAGTTTCTATAACTTAAGTTGATGTATCTATCAAGGAAGCTTATTATTAACTTAATCATCTGGGCTAAAGGCCTTGATGATTAAAGATGTAACTAAAAAAAATATTATTTTAAGGTGAAATGCGGCAGCAGGGTGCGGTGGCGAAAAATCAAGAGATTTCGCTTATATGTAACACAGATTATTATTTACTTAAAAATAAGGAAAAATAACGATAGAAAAGGACCTATCACTGCCTTCTTATTAGAAAGACAACTCTTGCATTAATTTCAGGCAACTTTACAAACATACGTGAAATGTTTTCAAGTAACACCCAGACTCAGAACAGCTATCTTTGCTTATTACTACATTTCCTTTCAATGTAGCCCTAATTTTGCCACCTAATGTCTGGATAGCGCACTTGATGATTAAAAATTGTATTCGACAAAATATGGGTGTCTAATTCATACTTATTATCTAGAGAATTACCAAATTTATTAAAGTACATCGTATTTCATAATCTAATAATATAGGAAAATTGCTCACAGGTGCGTAATTAGGTTTATAAACTGTATATATACAGTGTAGAAGCTATTCAATTACCCAAGATGTATTCATTTGAGATCCGAAACCTTTTTACTTAATTACATGAGCTGATGTTGGCAGTTTTATACGCCAACCTAAGTATATATATTTTCTTCTTGAAATTTAAACCTTGTTTCGATTTCTAGACGTATCTTAATATTCAGATTTAACAATTTAGGACTTTGAGGCAAAAATGAATAGGTATGTGGGGGGAACGGGTATCATGTTGGATCCTCCCTTTGTGTATCAGAACACAAAGGGAGGATCCTCCGACCAGGCGAGGTGATCATGCCTGGCGGGCTACTGCCCAACAGTTGATGTTGGGATGTTGTATATATGATAATCGGCGCGAGAACTTTAATTGCGCGATTCAGGATTGGTAGTTTCTTCGTTTTGTAGGTTACTCCGTAGTTCAGTGCAACTTCGGTAGATGGCGCTGTAGTATGTTATGTTGTATGTGGAGGTCGCCACAGGTACATCAAAATTATGATGCTTATATTAATTTACCTTTCACTATTATTATCAAACATTTGTTTACTGTTGTATTGTTTATATTGCTGTAAGTACGTATAATGAACAAAGTTTCACAATCCACCAATATTAACTATATTTATTTTGTACCAATGATTTTCTTTCCCTTTCTTAAAATTTATACTCAATTCTGGATAGGATAAAGCTAGAATACAAAGAGTGTCGATGTAAAATACCGTCAAATGAGTTAGAATGGATTAAGAATGCATATTAACATCACCCCTATTGGTCCCATGGGTATCGTAAGCGCTGACTAAGGTATCAAACTGCGAAGGGCAACATCACTGCCAAAACATAAAAAAGCTTGTAACAAACACTATACTAACCGATCTGGCCAGCGTGGTTTACTAGGTGAAAACCTTCCTTCACAGGATAGGTTTTGACTAGCAGTGGACGACCGTGGGAGAGCCACGCTACGGCATGAATGGGCCGGCTCAACCGGATACCACGGCCTCACAGAAAACCAGTGTGAAATAGCGCTTGCGCTGTGTTTCACCGAGTGAGTGAGGATACCGGAGGCCTATACTCTATGAATTAACACACAACTATTTAAAAATTAAAACAAAGACTTTTAATGTATTGTGTGAGTATATTTTAACATCCCTAATAGAAGCATTCGATTTTATCGCTATGAAACAGACAAATGCAATCACGTTTAACCGCTAATGGATATTTTAAGGTGTTCAATAAATTATAAAGTACTTTGTGAAATATGCAGAGTTCGGTTTTAACCAATTGCTTTATGTTAGAAATTATTTGTTGCTCAAAATGAAAAAAGGTTTTTATTCAAGCGATTGTTTCAAATATAAGATAAAATTTAGAATCGTTTCTATTAATTCAACTGATTATTGACACTTGATGTTCGAATGTTGACTTTACTACACTTCAATGTTCACTTTTCTTATTCATCCCGTGTGGCTAACGTAAGAGCTAACTACGGGAGCACACTATGCAGGATAACAGCTCCAAAGAGAAGGAAAACCCGACACAAGCCCTGTGGCATGTCAAGTCTGTCTGGCCAGCACGGTATGGTAGGTTAATATCTTTATTCTCAGAAGAGGGCTATGTACAGCAGTGTAACGTCTGCTCATTTGTGTGTTATATCATAAAAATTAAATATTTAGGCTCACGGGTTTAGGGTCGCAGGTGGATGGACTATGGCACAAATCAAAAGTATACAATCAATAACAAGCAAAAATTCTTAATCGAGTAATCATACGTCGAAATTGTCTTACATTATTTTGGAAAAGAGCTGATACTCTTACACTGCTGCATTGATATTAACTAAATGTAGGTTAGAGCTACAGTAAAGAAATTGGCTTTCGAATGAAAAAAACCGCATCGAAATCGGTTTATCCGTTTGAGAGCTACGATACCATAGACAGCCACACACACACAAACAGACAGACAGACATCAACGTCAAACTTAAAACACCCCCTTTTTGCGTCGGGGGTTAAAAAAAGGTAGATGATGTTAAAATACTTCTTAGATAAAATAGCTGCTTATATGCTAGTACAACAACTTTGAATAAAAAATAAGAAAACTGACTTATTGGTACGAAAGTCCTTGGAACTGTAAGTGAAAGCAAACTATGCAAGTGATCGGTAACAAAGTGAAACAGAAAAGTGCCGCACCAATACACAGGTGCTAGTTCACGGAATCAAATCTGTCTGAATTTTCGGAAACAAACGAAGTTGTACGGCTAAGAAAACGGCGGTTGATGTTACTTTCTACTCTTGACAATTTCCAATGAAAAGTCACAAAGTAGTCAATTTTCATAAAATACTTTAGAATATCGTGGCAACCTGAGATTTTAAGTGGTTTTTTATGGATTAGGGGGCAAACAAGTAAATTTATCGCCTGATGGTAAGCGATTACCGCCGC
Source organism: Spilarctia lutea (assembly GCA_916048165.1). Lineage (NCBI taxonomy): Eukaryota > Metazoa > Arthropoda > Insecta > Lepidoptera > Erebidae > Spilarctia > Spilarctia lutea. Next base: position 2,043,317 of record OU696471.1, on the reverse strand, counting down.
TCATGGACACCGCACACCACCAGAGGCGTTACAGCCGTTGCAGGGCTTTTAAGAAGAAATACGTTTTTTTCTTAAAGTTTTCCACAGCTTTATTGTGTGAGGAAAAAAGTTTCTAGAAAACCCACAGTTGTGGACTGCCAACCATCTAAATAATGGGGATAAAACTGCTGTCGCGTAAGACGATGGCGGAAAGAGGCGGCGGGGATCAGTTCGAACAATTCCTCGGAGCACTCTCCATAGTAAATGCGGTAGAAGATATACCGCGAGGCCACATCTCTACGCAGCGCCAGAGAGGAGTAGAATTCATAATTACAAGTGTAGAATTATCTTTTAATTATATGTGATAGAGCCGGTATTTACAACTTAGTTTAAAAAGGTGGATTGGTGGTGGTTTTCATTTTATTAACTAAGTTTTTTTTTAGTTATGAACACAATTTTAGAAATCAGATTTTATTTAAGAAAGTGTTATCTCCAGTTTAATACTATTACAATATCTTTGATAGTCAAACTACCCAACCATTCAAGTATGAACAAAACTGTCTGCGGCCATTCACCATCATTTTTTTATTTTTTTTTTATTGAATAGGGGGGCAAACGAGCAGACGCATCACCTGATGGTAAGCGATTATCGCCGCCCATGGACACCCGCAACATCAGAGGTGTCACAAGTGCGTTGCCGACCTTTGGGGGATGGGGAAAGGGAATGGGGGTAAGGGTTGGGGTATGGGCCTCCGGTATCCTCACTCACACGGTGAAACACAGCGCAAGCGCTATTTCACACCGGTTTTCTCTGAGTCCGTGGTATCACTCCGGTCGAGCCGGCCCATTCATGTCGAAGCGTGGCTCTCCCACGGAACAAATCATGTAGATTTATTTAAATTTTTATATAAATCTGAGCGTTATTTTTTTTTTCTATTTTACATACCTATTTACAAACCAATATTAAAGCGTAATATATGTATATTATTATACATATTTTGGAATTGTTTTAAGTATCTATTATATTCAGAAAAATAGAATATGTCATTTTATAACAGGTATGAGGTGCCTACAGTGAAAATTCCTTGTACCATTCATATAATTTTAAACTTATGGTCCCTAAATATATGCTCGAGTATTTTAGACAATGGTATACAGAATAAATGCGTGTATATACATATAACTAAACTATAACAGTTGGGACCTATATATTATTCCTTAGGGACCGTTAAGACTTGAATCAATGGTGCCATTAATTTCTACGTAACGATTCACTGTTAATAAATCTTGAACTACAGACTAGTTCTCAAGGCAGCAATTATTACAGGACCTTAGGTAAGAAATACTGCCCTTAATATGTTTTTTTGCAATTGTATCCCCATCACTTGGGATATACGTTACCAACGCTTCAATATACAATACTAGCTGAACCGTACGACGAACGATAATAACCACGGGCAACGCCGCTAAGCGAAGTTAAATTATAGCATATGTGTTATTCTGATGTATAAGCTATATTATTGTAAGGTTTCATCAAAATCCGTTCAGTACTTTTTGCGTGAAACAGCAACAAACATACTCACTTACATACTATTCATTACTAGCAGGATTAATGAAGTTCTGAGTTTGGAATCATCAAGATAACAAAAGAGAAATCAGTACAAATATTCATGTTAAGCGACGTTCAGATATTACAATGCGATAGATTCTTGTTTACAAGATAGACAATAGTGGGCGTATGGGAGAATTATACTATTTAAAAACCAAACATTTGCATAAATCTGAACAAATTTTATGACTTTTACAAAATCCATGAACCATAGATACAATGAACTTTATAGATAGTTATTTTTCACACATAACCTTGAACATAACACTCACGATTTTTACGACTTGAAAAGAACATGAATCGTATAATAGCATCCTGGAAACACCATAAAAGCAACATAAACTGTTTATGAACACTAAAACAATTCGTAAACTTAAAAATCTGCTAAGGATTTATAACGACCAGTCTTGGTGGCGACTATAGTTTCGACTTATGTAGATAAAAAGTTTGATAATAACTCAGGCATTGCCCTCAATTTGGAGATCTTCATTACTATCTAAACTACAATTGTCTACTTAAATAAATTCTGCTGTACCAATACATACTTAGATCATTAAAAAAATGGCAACCTCCTCGTTAGGAATACACAATCTGTGGAACAACAGCGTTGGAAGGATTGGTTATAATACATTAATACGCCATTCTGTGAAACCCCAGCAGATGTTTTACACCGTGAAGATCAGGATACTACCAGACTAACAAGGTTAAAATAGTTAATGATCAATTATTATTCCTTCATTTCATCGTCTTAGACAACATTGAAAACGGATTTTAGTGGCCCCATTTATGGTTCAATATCACCTGGTATACGCAGCACCGTAGGTGCCATCTCCTGAAACAAATCGGAACATATTGTTTCTTTTTCTTTGATTTCTTGAAGCTATTTCAAACAAAAGCGAAAAATCCAATCGAATAGCACACCTCTATTTCGTTCGTATATTTTGTATGCTAATTTAATATGGAGACACTTTTACTTTTTTAAACACTAAATAACATTTCAAATACATTTTTTTTACGATTAACTAAATATGTTACGTAAAGCGAGAGGAAATGACAAACATCCCAACATTAAAATAGTAACATATGGCTTTACACATTGTTATGTAGAATAAATTGAAGCAAAATTTACACACAATTTGACAAATTTTACAAAGAACCGTTTTGATGGAAACATTTATTGTTAAATGAAACGAGAACATACATTACATTGAATACACAGGAAAACGCGTTGAATATTGTGTGATATTACAGTATTCACCAGCTGATATGTCAATATTCAATTTAAAATGTTCTATTGAAAAGCAGTCTTGGGATTCTTGTCGACTCTGTCGTGACAATTTGGAATTTCCTGGTAGTTTACAGTACAACAGTACATTTTCTTTGAATGGAAGGAATGTTTTGTTATAAGTACGTGCAAATATGTCACTAAATTCAGGACCTTATTTACTTTTAAATAAGATGTATACAATAAGTGGTGATAACCTCAGTGAAAATCAAGGAACAAATCACTTAACATCGGTCGTTTATAAGACCGATTAAAATTTAAAAGAAACTGTCTGTCTTTTACGCTTTAACGGCTAATCCGCTGAACCAATTTAGATAAAACTTGCTATGAAGATTCTCCTTTCATTGTTGAGGAAGGACAATGGCTACGGCTTCTATTTACGCGATAATTAACTAACACGTGAGTAGGCATACATATAAACTAGATGAAAAAATCATTTAAACATAATATTGAATAATATCAAGTAAAGTAAGTAATTCATGAAGTACCAACAAAAATGAAATTATTGTTCCTAAATGAAAAAATAATCGATTATCGCCACTCATGGATACCCATGTTTGACTCGTAACAGCAGAGGCGTCAAAATTAAAATAGAAAAGTTATTAATATCTATATGATACTTTTACTCTTCCTGATTACTCTCGGGCAAAATATAAGGACCGTTGATTAGCACCTGTTTTCTAGGACAGTGATTTCTCATATTACTCTTTCACATCCCCTAAATTGTTACAAAAAGTGAACTTCACAAAATTGTACACATCTTGTAGCTTTATAAATGAAATGAAAGACATTAAATACTTATTAAATTGTAATTGTTAGTCCTTTGAAGTATCGTGTATGTTACAAGTAACAATAAACCCAAAACAAACTCCAAGATCATTTCTTTTGTAAACATTAATTTTCGTTTGTCATTTTCATACTGTATTTGGAAACAGCGTACAAAGGGTTAATAATTATCATTCGGTACGGACTTACTCATAAGTAATTTAGATAAAAATGTAACAAGCTATTCTATATATATTACTTAGGTACTTACTCAAATAATTATATACAGAAGATATATTAATGAAAGAGAAATTATTTTTATTCATTTATTCATCTTAGCCGAAAGACTTGCCATCCTTTGACCCTTTCCTTCTCGTAATTAGAATCTACTACAACTGGTACTAACTCAGCTACAGTACTGACTAATTGACTTGGCGACAAGCACCAAAATAAATGTCAAAAACCGGTTTTCTATGAACTATGGATTAACTCCGGTCCAACCTATTTGTGCGCAAGCATGACTCTCTTACCTTTAATTTTTATTTTTATTATTTTACGTACGTAATCAATCCGACGGCCTGGTTAAATACGCGGGATACCATCGGATACGTGCAGGTCAGGTCGGGTTATAGTGGCGAAACATTAAAAAAGCCTATCTCCAACTCATAATGATGATAACGTACGTTAGTAACATAATTCATTTATAATGTGTGCGAATTGAGATGTAATCATAAATTAACCACTTTGTTTACAAATATGTCTAACATAAGACGTTCTTATTCAGTTCCATGTTCGCTTGAACTATTATTATTTTATATTTGCTTTAGTATACTACCTAGCTACTGAAACCACGTCCTCCATCCTAAATTTCATAACGTTTTCGCTCTAGGTCTTTGTCCCGAAGATATTGTATGTAGTAAATTTAGGTAGTAAAGTTCACGCGCAGTGCTCGTTCAAGCTACCGCACTTCCTGAATCCAATCTTCTTGAATTCAAAGCATACTCAGATCTACAAAAGTGTGTGTTGGTATTTCCCGTTTATATTTCTAATATTAATTGGAGTTACAAATTGGTTAATTTGCAGTTACTCAATACTAGATTCGTAGAAATGGACACTTGTAAAATATGTTTATGTTCTTGCATCGTTGTAATATTTTATATTTCAATTCACCAATAGAGAGCTAGTATAAGTAAATATAGTATATTCAATTAATTATAGTTTAAAAAACCTTTATAATGATTAAAAGGATCCTCCGGCTAGTTTTAGACAAACCCTAACAATTAGTATCGGTACTATTCTAAGATCCCACTGCTCGATTCTGCAGGTACCTACGAGTATCTGTTTTTTTTTATGAAACTTATTTTAAATTAAAGTTGAGATAGTATTCAATGGATAAGTGATAGGTTGCCTATAAAAAATTGCCGCTATTACCTTAAATTATGTTTTTTTTTTAATTAATTTGGTTACACATATTGCAGCTTTATGTATTTTTAAACGGTTTTATCGCACATTAAGTCGATAATTTGTAGACAATTGACGTGCCCCACGGTTTTATTTTAGTCTAGTCTATGCATATGTTTATAATTCCCACGACTGTATCTATTTTTTTATTTTTTTGGTTTTTAGTACATTTTTTAACATAAAACCGTTTAACTTAAAAAGTTTTTTTACCTATTTTTATTAATCAATTGTACGTCCTTTTAAAGAAAATAAGAATAGAAAAAAATGGTTGCCAGCTCTCAGTCAACCGCAACGCTGAGGTTGCCAAGTGTAAACAGGTATATTAATGTTACTTATTAACAGTCATCTGTTTTTTTAGACATTTTTAATTCAAACTTAAAGTTTATGTTTCCTGTTTACAATAACTCATGGTTACGCAAGCAGAGGTTACCATGCTTTCAATCAATGATTCTCCCTCCAGATAAGTTCTCCTCCTCTCGAAATCAGGATGGTCACCAATGTCTTTTCATTTAAGATAAAAGTAAAGCAGTTTCTTATTAAACAACTTGCAGAATCAACGTCTACATAATTGTCATCTATTATTCCTAGTAGGTACACCTATCTGCGTATGTATGTATGTACTCGTATCTATGTTAGTTGATATGTATTTAGTTATATGTATAGTATTTATTAGTTCTTGTATGTATGATTAGCTTTTATATATTATTTGTATTTGATATGTTGCCAGATATGTTTATTTTAATACATTCTTGTTTACAAAATGCACCCACTTCTTGTCTTCTCTGCATCACCCGATGGTTGACTGGTAGAGAATGCCTTAGGCATTAAGTCCGCCAATGCACCTAAAGTGCATGATGTATTAAATAAATAATAAATAAATAAATAAGTGTGTGTGTCTATTTTTTTAATAGAAAGTGATACCCAAATAAAATACAGTTTAATATGAAACTGAACTAAAAATAAAATTTATTTTTTCTTGTGAGAAATAGTTGCATAAACTTATTAAAAGATTCCAAGTTAAATATTTGTAACTTTGATGTCAAACGATAACAATCAAAACTGATTTTCTATTTTTAGTTTCGCTTGCTTTTGCAGCGTGTTTCAACGTTGTTAAGGGTTTCACCGTTCAAAAACAAAAAGAACCCTTATGAGCCTGTGATCATAAGGGCCTAATTTGCATATCCCTGTGGACATACAAATTTTCCTAACCTACAAAGAATTTAGAAGGATAAGTTGCAAACAAAAATAAAGTGAAACAACATGAGTGTAAACTTCAAAAGAAGATTTATAATAACAGAATCAATCTAAACCAGCTCATAATATGAGTATTAAAGTACTAGCACTTTCAAGTGATAATTCCGGACTTTTCCACTTACCTGCGTTATTTGGAGCGTCCACCCGGAAAACAGATATAAATGACACACTCGCCGAAATGTTTCGTGCGGGGAAATAGTTGTCTGCAAAATATAACACATGAATAGCGGCTGGAGTAGTGCTTTTAGCTGTTTTAAAGTTTAGTTTCAACAACTATAATACGTTACTACATTAGTTTCACTTGACTGCGGACGTAAATATAACATTAGCTTTTGGTTAAAATGAAACCAACAAAGCCTAACTTTTGTAAATCGGCTTTGTAATTTTATATGAAGTAATAACTCTTATTTACATAATTCTTAGTTTAGTTGAGATTACATTTTTAACCAACTTCAAAAAAGGAGAAGGTTCTCATTTCGTTTGTATTTGTCTTTTTTTTATTGTTTCATAACTTTCGACTGGGTTAACCAATTTTGATGATTCTTTTTTTATTTGAAAGCTGGTGCTTCCTGTGTCTTTGTTCCAGTTCCTGAAGCCGTTTTTGTTTGCTAAAATTGTGATTATCTATTGGGCAGTTTTATAACGTAGTACAAAATAATAATAATAATAATCTTTATTCATATAAAAGTTAGTTCACAAAATAATGTACAAATTTATCTGTAAATATAATCAAGTTGAACCAAAAACATCCCTGGTCCCCACACTAGGGTTCCCTGTGTCGTGGGGTCCAGTCCCTTCCGTAAGTTTCAAAAGATTACAATTAAAATGGATGCATTTATCTAAATGCAACCAAATGTATAGAACTACAAAAAAAAATTAAACAGAATAAAATTTATTGATTAGGAAAAAAGAAAGATATAAGTGTATAGTATAGAATAGTATGAGTGTGTGTATGTATGTGTGTGTGTGTATGTTTGTGTGTGTGTATGTATGTATGTGTGTGTATGTATGTATGTATATGTGTGTGTGTGTGTGTGTGTGTGTGTGTGTGTGTGTGTGTGTGTATGTGTGTGTGTGTGTGTGTGTGCGTGTGTATATTATGTATGTAGTGTGCATAGGTCTGAGTTCGTGCTTGTATACACTATATATTACTTAATGTGTACATGTATTGCTGTGCGACTGATGTTAAATACCAGTGTTTAGCAGGTTTTCAGTGTCGGCATAGTCTTTGAGTATTAGCCATTTCTGAATAGTTTTTTTAAGACGACGTGAAGTCATGTTTATAATTGCGTTATTAATTTTAAATAATTCGCGATATAGATAAGGACCCTTATATGTAAAAGATTGTTGAGCAAAAGAAGAACGTGCTCTCAGTATGTCCCACTTAAGTGTTCTGTGAGACGCTCGCGCTTTAGTTTTAGCAACTTTATGAAAGCGAAGAAGTACTGAAGCAATATAAAGTTGCCTTACACGAAGGACGTAGCAATCTGAGTACAGTGTGTTGGTGGGATATCTCCATGGTTTTTTGAATGCTATTTTCAATATAGCTCGCTGGCTCCGTTCAAGCTTAAGGAGATATGTTTTTTTCGATGCTCCCCAAGCAACAATGCAGTATTCTATGATAGATTGACAAAGAGAGAAGTATACTGCTCTAATAAGTTGTGGATCTGCTATTGACCTGATTTTTTTAAAAACGTGACCTAACTTCCTTACTCGTTTCGCAACTGCATCTATATGCGATTTCCATGATAGGTGCTCATCAATCATTATGCCCAAGTATTTTATGCACGTAACTTGTTCAATATTAGTGCATTGACATTGCATTGAAGTAGATTGCTTGGAATCGCACGTGTGTATTTTAATATTTAATGCCTCCCTTGGAGCAGACCTATTTGTTATGCTTATGGGTATGGCTTTTGTTTTACTTGCATTGAGAGTTAGCAGATTATTTTTCAACCATCTGGCTGTATCTTTAAGGCCCTCCTGAGCCACATCAACAACCTCACTCCAAGTTTTAGAATGAAAAATCAAAGCAGTATCATCTGCAAAAGTAAAAATATTGGCCTGTGGCAGTTCAAGAGAGCAGAGATCGTTGATGTAGATGAGAAAGAGAGTGGGACCCAAAACACTGCCCTGGGGCACGCCGAAATCAATATCCGCATAACCGCTTGTGAATTCACCTATTCGCACTCGCTGCTTTCGCTCACTTAGGTATGATTGAAACCATTGCAATGCCAGTCCTCTTACTCCCAGTAGTTCTAATTTTTTTAGTAATATTGGTCGCGAAACAGTATCAAATGCTTTCGCCATGTCCAGGAAAATACCAACACATTTTTGTCCGTTATTGATTTTATCCGTTATAAAATCAACAAGACCCGTGACGGCATCCCCCGTGGACCTGTCAGAGCGAAATCCAAATTGGTTAGGAGCCAAAAGCTCATTCACCTCTAGATATTTTAGCAACCTCAGATTGACTACCTTTTCCATTACCTTGGACAGTGCACTTAGGAGTGAAATCGGCCTGTAATTCGCCAGTTCCAGTGGATCACCCAACTTGAAAATAGGAATCACCTCTGCAATCTTAAGACTATTCGGAACTATCCCCAACGACAGACTAAGATTACATAAATAGGTCACTGGGTTGGCAATCACATGTTTGTTAAGTTTCAATATATCGTTACTGATGTTATCCGGTCCCATTGTTTGACTGGATTTTAGCGTACCAATGAGTTTGACAACTTCAACCGCATCTGTTGGTTGTAAAAATAGTGAGTGGGCTGTTTTATTGGAATTATAGGTAAGACCTATATTACTGCATAGCTCAGACTCTGTAGTAGCCAAGCCATCTAAAATGACATTAGCCAAATTGTTCCCAACTGTACTGAAATAATTGTTTACTTTGTTTACAGAATTAGTAGCATCAGTTTTTAATTTTAATAAATTATCATTTGTATTTTTACATTTATTTAGATTACAGATAGTTTTTAGAGAACTCCAAGTTTTTTTTAGATTATATTTACTTTCCTCTAATAGGTTGTGTTCATATTTATTTTTTTGATCGTGTAATAAATTAATACAAATATTTCTATAGGTCTTATATTTATTTTGCATTTCAATGTTGTTAGGATTTTTTTTAGCCTTAGTGTGTAATTTGTCACGAACTCTGATTGATTTTAAAAGACCCGGAGTAATCCATTTTTTTACAATAATATTGGCGCTACGAAGGTGGTGTATAGATTTATTTTTTTCAATGAGACTGTTCAATTTGGCAACAAAAAATTGTGTCGCTTCCGAGACATCACTTATATTATAAAGTTCCGACCAGTCAAAGTTCTTTAAGTCCATATATAAGTTGTCATAATTGGTCTTAGTGAAAGTTGTTTTAGGTTTTTCGGTAACGATATTTGAACCGAGGCTACAAAGTACGCTACTGTGATCTGTAATGTCAGAGTGGCAAACAACAGTAGTAGACGGCTGTGAGGTTTTGATTAAACAATGATCCAAGCAATTTTGCCCTCGTGTTGGTATATTATGCCCGGGTACATAACCATAATGGGCCATTAAACTTAGGTACTCCTCAGCTCGATTGTCAATAAAATTTTCTTTTGTATCAAGATTGATATCACCAATCAAGACACAGTGTTGGTTTTTACATGTCCCCAAAATGTTCTCCAAAGAAACCAGAAAATTGTTTATATTTTGGAAAGATGGTGATCGATACATCGCTATTATTGTATAAGTAGCAATATCTAATCGTAGACAGTTGGCATCATTAAATTCTGGTTCCGACACGCATATTTGTAAATCCGCCCTTGTATATATCACTATTCCGTCACACTTATTAATGTATTTGGTTGAGTAAGAACACTTATAATTTTCCAAATGTAATCCGTTAAATGATTCGTCTAGCCAACACTCAGTCAACACAATTACATCTGGTAGAAATCGTAAACGATGTAATAGTACTATTAAGAAATTAAAGTTTTTGTGTATACTTCGTATATTTTGTGAGAAGATAGTAAATTGTTTCGAGATATCACCAAGTTGTTGCTTACAACTATCAGGATTTACACATTCTATTGAATTAGTTAGTTTCATATTATCAATATCTTCCAGAATATTTTTGTTGTCAAACATAGTGATAAGTTAAATATTTCATGTGTATCATTATACTGCATGTCGGTATATAAAAATAAAAGTGAGCAAAGAATGCGGAATTTATAAACATAAACAATAAATGAAGTTGCAAGTAATTGATTAGCTTATTTTGCTTATCATGATTGTATAAACTACCGTTGATTAGTGATAGAATAAAATAAAGGTAATGAATTGATATTTGGTAATTTCGTATGCACACGGATTTTTTTTGAATGTGGGTAGATGTAATGTTATTGTTGATAATGAATGTAGTAGGAATGTTTGTGTTTTGATGTAGTAACTTGTGTTTTTGTATATTGTGTTGATATGTGTATGTTGGTGTCTGGTACGTACGTATTATTATGGTACAGTTTAGTTCTAATGCCTTAAAAAAAACAAAACAAAACGAAACGACATAGAAAGTATAAAGCATTATGGTAAGTAACACTGTATCTAGTCATTCTAATTTTCTCAAACTCACAAGCTGTGCTTCATTCTTGATCTGTATATATTCTGAGCCATCCCTCTTTCTTAAATACACATTGCCGTTCGAGGTCCAGCAATATTTAAATTTTTCTGTTTTTGCAACATCTCTTGCGAGAAAGTGTAGTCGTCTGGATTTAGCAGTAAGTGATTCTGATAGAAAGAGGGTAGAATAGTTATTTGCAATTCCCAGGTTAAGGATCTTCAGTTCCTTCGTTTTATTGTAGTGTCTGGCGGTACTTAAGAATTTTGTCTTTAACTGAGTATTTGAGAAATCTGCAATTATAGTGGTTTCTAAAGGATCTTTTTTGTTAGGCACTCGGTAAACGTCACGTAAGTCACCTGTGTGGAGGGTGATGCCTAAACATTTTGAAAGCTCAGTTATGTAGTTGAAGAGAACGTCTTTGTTTTCATTTTTTATTCGAGGAATATATCTTAATTCGATACTAGACTTTTTAAGAGACCTCTCCAGATACTCACACTTTTCGTCGATATTCGAAATTTGAGTTAATAGGTTCTTCCTTTGATCCTCTAACCCATCGATCTTGGTTTGCATTAACTTAAGTTGGTGAGACATATCTTCGAGAAAGTGTTCCATTTCTTGACTTGCGATACAAATAGAAGAGTTCTGTGATTTAACTTCTTCGAGATGCCTGTTCAGTAAGTCAAGTCTTTCATTCTGGGTAAACTGAAAGCTCACCAACATCTCCTTAATCTCCATTTTAAACGCTGTTAGTTCATCGTAGCTTTCATCAGAGATCCGACGGCGTTTATCTCTCAATGTGTTTTGAAGGTGGGTAGTATTGTCGGTCTCGCCAGATTTTGGCTTAATATTAGTGTCCGATACAGACAGTATTTGATTGAGCGGTGGAGAACGTTGCGGCATATTTGTTAATTTTAATTAGTTTATTTAGTTAACAGACTTACTTGACGAACTGTCTAGTGCTGTACGTTTTTTGTAGCAACGCAGGTAACAAGCGGGTGCTGTCCTTTTCAATCGGTTATGATAAAGTTAGATAAATACGTGAGCAATAGGGGTTTCACTGTGCTAGTTAATATGTACTAAATTCACGTGCACTAAGAAATTATATTTTAATAATAAGAAGAACTAAAAACACGTCTGCTCGCAACGAATACTCGGACGGAAGGAGTACAAAATTATTGCGACGATATTAACGTAAACGAGCTGAAAAATCACTTAATGTTGGCTGACTACGATAGCCGACGTACATCCAATTACCACAATAGCATTAACAAGTTTTAGGTGGAAATTCGCTTTTTTCTACACTTTTGAACGTTTTCGTTATTCTCAAATATATTAAACTAGCTTATCCACGCAACCTCATTTGCGTCTCTTATTAACCGTAGCGTGATAATTTCCCTTCGTTTTTGTAACTTTTTTCATTGGTGCTCCGCTTCTAATAGTCTTAGCGTGATGACATATAGCCTATAGCCTGTCTCAATATATGGGCTATCTAACACTGAAATATTTTTTCAAATCGAACTAGTTCCTAAGATTATCGCATTCAAGCAAACAAACAAACTCTTCAGCTTTATGTATTAAGTAAATATAGATAATTAAAAAAGTAATTATAGAATTCATTTTTAACGAGTAACACCTGGGTTGTTTCATTATCAAACGTTGTCTTCCATTACTGGTAATAATTTTCTGATTCTAGAAGCCAAGAAAAGTAGTACCGTTTGTTAAGATCTTCTTAACTAAACAGATTGTAATCCTACTAATATTATAAACGCGAAAGTTTGTAAGTATGGATGAACGGATGGATGGATGTTTGTTTGTTACTCTTACACGCAAAAACTACTGAATGGAATTTGATGAAACTTTACCATAATATAGGTAATACATCAGAATAATACATAGGCTACAATTTATAAAGATATAGCTTCGCTTCGCGGCGTTGCCTGCGGGTATTGTCGTACCGCGAGTAGCAGTAGCGGAGTCTAGCTTATTTAATACACGAATCTCTAAAAGCCAAGGTTGACTGACAAGATATCGGATATTTAACGTATATATAAAGTGCAATCCGATCAAAACAACGAACACATAATAACAGATAATATTAATATTTCCGTAATTAAATTGCGATCAACGATGCAAACTAGTAACTGAATAGAGTAATGTTATTTCACCAGTAAATTAATAATCACAATAGTCAACTACTGTCAACTACTACTGTATGAAACAATTTGGAAAAAAAACATTCATCGAATCAAACCTATGATACTACATAATTATGGTTTAGCGATCAGTCCAGTTGAAATCGTTACAAATCCTTTGTATTTAAACGAATGTGTTGCCAATTTAAACAGAATGGTCTAATAATTAGCACGTTTAAAATCTGATAATAAATATAAATTTGTATCCTTGATGTTAATAAAAACATGACTAGTGATAGTATTTGCATTACACAAACGTAATAAACAATAAATAAAAAGAAAACGCCTGTTACTCGAAATAAAACTGCATTTTACAAAATGTGTTAATGTCTATCAAACTTATTTTGCATAAAGAGCAAGATATATACTGAGAGTAATTTTACTAGGTATTTATAAATTTAGGTAACCGATATAATTTGGAAAGCTGTGAGAAAAATCACGACTGGGCGAGAGGATACCAATTATTTACCTCAGTCACGTAACGTACTGTTACTTCCACGCTAGCTAGCGCTATATACTTAAAGCTCACGTGTGCAGAGAAGCCGTTGAACTGAGATTGAACAATGACCAAATAAAAATCTACTAACTCTTATACTCGAAACGGTATATACACTAAAAAATCAAATATTTCTAAAAACATAAAAGCTCTTTATAAATATAAACCTGTGCATTAATAAAACTCGCGTGCATGAAACGATGTTAATGAAAGTATGTTTTCTTCGTACATTTAAAGTTTTAATTATTCAAATTCTTAAATCATCGCAAGATTAACTTATAGAGAATGCAAGTGAATGATTCCCCTAAAAAATGTGCATGAAGTCGTGAGTCAGACGAGTGTCAACGGTGCTACGCTCTTAAATATAGTATGATGCATTACAAGTTAGCACGATATTGTTAAGTCCTCGCAACAACGTTGTAGTAGCAGTAAATGTGAGAAGAAGACATTATTCATTGTGCACCACTGTAACCCAGAGCATCATGTTTAGCCAGTCATATGTCCTAGTTATATGACCGATTATAAGCGGAAAAAGGAAAAGAGGTCACCCAAAGTATAGATGTGTTGATGAAATAATAGCAATACCGGGAACAGACTGGAGAACAAAAGCTAAAAACAGAAAAACATGCAGTAAGCTGGAGGAGGCCTATACCCAGAAGTGGGGTTCCAATAATAGATTATAACTAGTATTTCAATAGCTATAGGAAAAAAATATTTTGGAAATATAAAAGGCTCATTATTATTTTTAGTCGCCTTTTACGACACCCTTAGGATGAGTAGGACACACGGATGGTAAAGTATACACGTATATAATAAGAGAGATAAGATAATACATAAGCAAGAATTTCTAAAATACTCATATAATCATTAATTTATACGCTTCATCTTCTCTCTTGCGTTACATATTAAGGTATTACGACTACAATGGTTCTTCAAGCCTGTTATCGTTTTTTTTTTATTCTGTTGCATTTAGATTGGATATAGATGTGTACTACAGCCAAATATATTACCAAAATTAATGTATTGTACAGGATCTTTTTATAAACACAGAGCTGCGATCCAAAACTAAAGTCGCGGATGTGGGCAAGAAAACTGCCAGATTGAAATTGTTGCAGGGGAGGCCTTTGCCAAGCAGTGGGACACAACAGGCACATAAAAGAAAAACGACGGGTTGCACTCCGGGAGTGCCGGCAGAAGTGAAAACTTTTAACAAGAAATTATAATCTATTAATTACTTTCTACGGATAATTAGTAGATTATCTAATTATCCGTAGAAAGTAATTAATAGATTATAATTTCTTGTCTTGAGGAATATTTACTGTTGTACCTAATATTATTTTATAAAAAAAAAACTTGAATATTAACGTTGTGCATTTTTGATATTTTGGAATGGTTAGAGAATAATTTTGTACGAATTGCTTTCATTATCAGTATTAAAGTACTATTATTTATGTGGTGGAATACAATATTCATTTATTGCGCTATCGTACACAAACATGACAATTTATATTACGTACACACACGAACATTCGCGCAAGCGCCCTGCACCGCCTGTCCTCTCTCCATCCGTCTTACGAATTTTCGATCAGGTCACGTGACCTGACGCGAGTTTATACGTTCTCTCTCCATCCGTCTTACGAATTTTCGATCAGGTCACGTGACCTGACGCGAGTTTATACATTTTTACCCATTCCAAAAAAGTACACAGCGCCTCTAAAGTAGTTTTCAGTTCAAAAAAGAAATGTATTGTAAAATATATCGATTCACTTATAAATATTGTCGTGTAAAAGATATAAAATTTGGAACTCTTATCAGATGCAGATACCAATCTATAAGGATCGAACCAAATACGGTAAATTGCATGGTGAGGTTAAAACGAAACCAGCTAAAATTTGCATATGAATGAACTGTAAGGAAATTGTTATGCATATTGGCTTGTGTACGTAAATGTGTGCAACGTCAATTGTTCGAACTTCTTTGTTCGTGTATTTGTTCTTTTTAAACAGTGTTGTTAGACAACGACGAAGATACAGACATAAGTGTCAGACTCTACATGTATAAAGTTTTCCAAATTGTTTCTATCCAAAATAGTATTACACGAAGAAGTATTCAGTCAAATGATCATCATATAATAGATTTTATTTTATATTTCTTCATATTAAATATATACCACACTAATATTATAAATTCAAAATAAGCTCTGTCTGTCATTTTCACGGTTAAATCGCTGCACGGATTTTAAAGAAATTTGGCATGGATAGACGCTGATTCTTGAGAAAGTACATATGCTACTAATTACCGCGATAACCAACATACACGCGGACGGAGCCTTGGGCAAAAGCTTGTGTTGTATAGAAATTGTGTTGAAAATATTTATAATAACATGAAAAAATCGCACCGCTTTTTAAACAAAAATAATGTACAGAATCGTGTCGAGCAAATGTCAATTATTAAAACTATTCTTGTATTTTTGAGTTACTCTAAAATCACTAACTCCATTTTAAAGACGCCCACGTTTTAATATTAACGCTGATTACTTACAGCCTTGTTTCTAGCGACGTTTTGAAATTATCACTTAAGTATAAATGAGAAATCCTAATGTATTCTCTACATTTATTTCAATTTCGAGTAGCGTAAACTAAGGAAAATAGTATTTAAAATCTTGGTATAACAGCATTTACACAGTCAGGTCAGATGTTAGATCAGGTATTGTAACTCATGTAGTTGCAGGGAGGTCAAATATCTATAAGTAACTGGTCATTTGTATAATATTAAAACTGTTTTTTCTAAGAAATGGATCTTTTTTTTACACAATCTTCTTTACATAATCTCTTTCATCTGTAATGTAAAAGTAAATACCTACAATTATTGATTAAACTAAAGGTAAGTAGATAATTACATATAGGCGTCTTTAAAAAAAAAATCTAAAAGACCGGGTTCAAAGTGAAAAGAACCAATAGAAAAAGGATTTCAAATGAATCATTTGAAGTTGTTTTTTGACATAATTAACTTAATATACATTATCTACAGTAATATAATACTATTTACAGTATTATCAACAATTTAACATAAAACCGTTTCACCTTACTCATTAAAGTAAGGGTTCAATAACTGCATCATTATTACGCTTCAATTTAACGACCAAAACGTCACTCCGTAAAGAGAATCGCATGCCACAATTTGGCCACACTAACGATAGCTTTTGAGTGCAATAGCTGCGATTGACTCAGCACAAAAGCCCAAAGTGACGTGAATAGTGACAGGGCAGTTTCGTAATGGGAACATGCTTCAGTTATATGAAAGGCTGTTTTTATGTGTACCTGAAAGCGAAAATGAAGGATAACATGTTTTGGCTGTCTAAAAATTTTTGTGTGTTCCACCGTTGCGCCTAAACTACTGAACTGATTTTAATGAATGAGGTGTTAATAGGTTCGATATAAAGACCCGGATGACATAAGCTAGAAGAACTAGTTTTTAATCAAAAAGTTTTACATTGTCGGGTTCTGAAATTTCTGCTCGTAACTGTAAACTTAAATAAACTTGTTTATTGAACTTTAGGTTATTTGGGCAATTTTTTTGACACTTTGCCTGATGAAAAATGCTTTCCCTGAACTGAAGCTCATGCTTTTCATCAGGTAGAGTAGAGCACTTTGGCAGACTCATATATACATCAATTATCCATGATCTAGGAAGGATTATCCAAGCACTTTACTATTAACTATAACCATATATTTACTAGCACTTCCGTTAATTATAGTGTGAAGCTTGATGTCTCGACAGGGCACGTTTCAGGACAACCCTTAACCATGGGCTCTATTAAGTTTTTTTATAGAATAGGGTGCAAACGAGCATACGTATCACCTGATGGTAAGCGATTACCGCCGCCCATTAACATCCGCATCCTTCCTTCCATCCGGTATCCTTAATCACTCGGTGTAACACAGCGCAAGCGTTGATTCACATCGGCTTTCTGTGAGGCCGTCGTATCACTCCGGTCGAGCCTGCCTATTCATGCCGAAGCGTGGCACACCGACGGTAAAAAACGGTTCATAATTAAGTGAACTTTCTGGATACACACGTGGGATAAATCACTGTATATGTTCAAAATATACTTAATGTACTCGTATATGGATCCCACTTTCTAAAGCTATTAAAATAATTTCAGACATTAAGTGAATGAAGTGTGGATTGCCGAAGTGCGAATCAATTATTTAAATTTTCATTTCATACAGAGTCGTATCACCGTTGCGATAGTCTAATAAAGCCTGAGTAATTAATATTGCTTCTGCAAATGATAGTGATCGAAGTCCAGTTGATTGGATTTCAAATTTTATGTTTTTTGACCAAAAGTACCTTTATTGTAGCGGGTTTATAAGCTTGTCATTTGATTTAATAGAACTTACATTAGTAATAATAATAATAATAAAAACTAGCAACACTTAAAGCCGTCAGAATTTATCAAACAAATTTCTTTAAAATAAATTATATTTACTGTTTAGAATGGCACAAAATAACAAACAACAATAATTTTCAAGCAGATTAAACATTCCATTGTTATAAAATAAATACAACGAAGAAATAAAATGCATAAATCAAAAATGAAACATAGAAATATCTACTCAACAAGACATGACGTTTAAACGTAAACGTCATGTCAAAACAATACTTGATAAATTTTAATAACGACGATGCTAACAAGAGCTAGACGGAGAGCACAGCTATCACCCCCGGACTCGTCGCTCCGCTCCGCCTTGCCATCTCCGGAAGAAGCAATAGAAGTTCCGGCTGGTGCAGAGGCGTCGAGCTCTTCTTCAAGCGACGAGTTTTTCTCTCCGCCGACGTCGCCAATACCTTTACGTCGGCAGGGGAGAGGCCGGCCACCGACCAGCTTGGGATCCCGAGGACCATTGACCTCGAACAGGGCCCCCGCTGCCGGTGGTGATGTGCGCCGCATGAAGTGGACACATTCTATAAATGAGAATGTCATGCGGGCATATTTTCGGGCTACAGAGTTGGGAACGAACCTTACTGCGTACCGTGTTCGACTAGTCTCTCTGTTTCGGGAGCTTGAGCCAGCTGTCAACGTTTCGGCACAACGATTGTCGGATCAAGTGCGAGCTATACAGCGATGTCACCTGCTGGATGATGACGCACTTGAAAGGATACGCTCTGACATACGGAATAGCTTGACTGTCCCTTCTTCGTCACATGTTCTGAATGTGGTAACAAACAGCCCACCACAGGTACCACAAAATGATGATATTAGTGAATTAGTGGACAGTGAAATTATATCCGTAAGTACCCAATATAATGATAGGATAAGGAGCACTTTGGAGGATGCGATTCGGGAATACCGATTGTCCCGTTTGCCCATACATAAACGAAATTTAGCGCTGGTGAGTGCCTTGGATTCGTTATTACCGAAATATTTCAGTAATAGCGAAGATCTCAGTGATACACACTCAATTCTATACTGTGCGGCTATTGCAGTTTGTCGAGTAGCTGGTGTGAAATTTGCAGAATATACAACCACTACTCGACAAGAAAATACTTTGCCAGCTTGGCAGTATAGAATTGAACGTCGTATTGCTGAGGCCAGGACACTCATTGGTAAGCTAATGAGTTTTCGATCGGGAAACACACGACCGAGAGTGATGCGCTTTGTGAAACGGGCATTCTTGGGGACTACTATTAGTCCTCAAGAGTACATGTCATGTGTCACGGAGCGCATAGACTTTCTGAAGCAAAAAGTTTATGCATGGGCAAATAGAATAAGGCGGTATAGAAAACGAGTAGATCGGTATAATCAGAATCGCATGTTCCAAAGAAATGAGAAGTGGGTGTACCGGAAATGGGAGAACCTGAGTCCGTGTATGAGTGATGGGCAAGTTCCAGATGAAAATGCCACAAATTCGTTTTGGCGCAATATGTGGTCTGTGCCTGTCACTCATACAGAAGGTGATTGGTATCGGGATGTTGAGCGCTCATGTGAGTCTTTGTTACCTATGGAACCTATTAGCATCGATGAAGAGGATGTAAGTTGTGCGGTCCGTTCATTACCGAATTGGAAAGCACCAGGTCCTGACGGACTGCACAACTTTTGGCTTAAGTGGTTCCGAAGCTCACATGCGTGCTTAGCATCTCAATTCCAAACAGCATTGGATTCGGGTTCATTACCACAATTTTTGACCACTGGCATAACCCACTTACTCTACAAATCTGGTGATGCCATGGATCCCAAAAATTTTAGACCAATAACATGTTTACCAACTTTGTACAAACTTCTGACATCTATTCTGAGACTCAAAATTACAACACATATTAATCACAATTCGATACTTTCTATTTCTCAGAATGGATGTAGAAGTGGGACCCGTGGCACTAAAGAGCTCCTTATCATAGACATGACCATTAGCCAGCAGGTGCGTCGTAATCGTAAGAGCCTGGCGACATGCTGGATAGATTACAAGAAGGCTTTTGACTCCGTTCCTCATACATGGCTTTTGAAGGTGCTTGAGTTGTATAAAATTGATACAACTCTGTGCACTTTCTTGAAGGTGTGTATGGGGCAATGGAGAACAGCACTTCGCTATCCTGGGTGTCGGCAGTCTGCGATGAACGACGTACTTATAAAGATCGAGCGAGGCATTTTTCAAGGTGACAGTCTGAGCCCCTTGTGGTTTTGTCTAGCTTTGAACCCTCTGAGCACTCTATTGGAGGGTTCAGGGTTAGGCTACAGGTTGCAGAAAGATGATCGAGTTATATCTCACCTCTTTTACATGGATGATTTGAAACTACTTGCCCCCACTAAATTACAATTGACAGCATTACTAAAGGTTACGGAAAACTTTAGTAATTCTATCAAAATGGAATTTGGTGTAGACAAGTGTGCAGTTATGTATGTAAAAAAAGGTGAGATTGTGGAATCTGAAGGTATAGAGCTTTCAGATTCCACAAAACTCAGATCTCTGTCTGCAACCGAAACTTACAAATATCTAGGTTTTTTACAGTCCTTAGGAATGCCAGAATCTGACATGAAACAAACGTTGCGGGAACGCTTCTTTAGCCGCCTGAAAAAAGTACTTAAAAGTCTTTTGTCGGGCGGTAACAAGGTGCGAGCCTGCAATGGTTGGGTTATGCCGGTTCTGATGTATTCCTTTGGTGTACTTAGATGGACTCAGACTGAATTAGATGCCATTGATAGGAGAGTCCGTACATTGTTGACTGCATTCCGAATGCACCACCCACGTTCATCGGTTATGAGATTGTATATCCCGCGAAGGTTAGGGGGTCGTGGATTACTAAATATCAAGACCCTGCACAATCGCGAGGTATACAATCTTAGAGAATATTTTCTACAAACTGATGTGGGAGTGCATCGTAGTGTAGTCACAGTGGATACCGGACTCACTCCGCTCGCTCTGGCTAAAGAGAATTGGCGCAAGCCTGTAGTACTTGGTACTAATGATCGCAGGGAAGTATGGAAGGGCAAAGTACTCCATGGTCGATTCTATCGGGCCTTAAATGGGCCTGATATAGATTTCAAAGCATCTACGTCCTGGCTACGGTATAGTGATCTCTTCGGAGAAACCGAAGGTTTTGTCTGTGCGATTATGGACGAAGTTATCATGACGAATAACTATCGGAAGTATATCCTGAAGGATGGTACGGTCGACATTTGTCGGGCATGTCACCGTCCTGGAGATTCTATCAGGCATATTATTTCTGGTTGTTCTCGTCTTGCTAACGGCGAGTATTTGCATAGGCACAACCAAGTAGCCAGGATCGTACATCAGCAACTTGCCCTTAAATACAATCTTGTGATTTCAGAGGTACCATACTACAGGTATGTGCCCGATCCAGTTCTCGAGAATGGTCGTGCTACGTTATATTGGGATCGATCTATTATTACAGACAGGACTATTGTAGCCAATAAGCCTGATATTGTGGTGATAGATCGAATAGAGCGCCGCGCAATGATTGTCGATATCGCCGTTCCTCATGACGAGAATCTCGTGAAAGTCGAAAAAGAAAAACAAATAAAATATTTGGATTTATCTCACGAGATTGTCGATATGTGGAATGTGGATTCGGTGATCATTGTTCCGATAGTCGTATCAGCTCACGGATTGATAGCTAAGAGCCTCGACCAACACCTTAAGAGGCTCACGTTAGGGGGCTGGATCAAGGGTCTGATACAGAAGGCAGTCCTTCTTGACACGGCACGTATAGTGAGGAGGTTCCTGTCTTTGGAGCCCTAACCACCGGTTTCTTGGTCCCTGTACCCGAAGTCGGTGGTCTACTATTTTTTATATTTTTTAATGTATTTGTTTTATATGTATATTTAAAAATGTAATTTATATGTATATACAAATGGAATAAAGAGAATAATAATAATAATCTTACACAAATCACCCACGGCCTTATCTTATTTCTTATTGTATCCGGTTCATTCATGTCGAAGCGTGGGTCTCCCACGGCCATCTGAAACCAAAGGAGTTAACTGCCTCGGCGGCGCAGTGGTAGTGTATACGACTGCTATGCTTGAGGTCTCGAGTTCGATTCCCGGGTCGAACCAAATGTTTGTTTTAACTTTAAATACTTTGTGGAGGAACGGGTATCATGTCCCTCCAACACAAAGGGAGGATTCTCCGACCAGGCGAGGTGATCATGCTTGGCGGGCCACTGCCCGAATGTATATATGATAATCGGCGCGAGAACTATTTATTGCGTGATTCAGGATTTGTAGGTACTCCGTGTAGTGCTTTTCTTCTTAGTTATGTGTATCTTCGATAGATGGCGCTGTAGTAGGTTATTGTTGTATTATATGTGAAAGTCGCCACATCACTCCCCTCCAAGACCGGAGGTCGATAAATTGTTGAGTCAGCTGTCTGTGCTCCGTTGTGGAGCTTACTAGTGCCAGGAGTGAGTAGTTCCAGTGAGTCGGAACTGAGTGCCGCAAGTTCCAGTGAGTTGGAACTGAATGGCGCTAGTCCCTGTGAGTCGGGGCTGAAGTCCGCTGATCCCAGTGAGTCGGGATCGCATGCGGTGTGCGGTGCTGCGGTGAGGTCCCCAGTGAGTCAGGGCGGTTGCTGCGTAGTGGATGGCTGCTGCGTAGACGGGAGAGAGATGTTCTGCTTACATGGGCCGTAGGTGCAGTGTGTTTGGCCTAGACGCTTTAGAGGCCGTAGGGGTAACCAGGCTGGAGCGGTCGCTTCCTGCGTGTGGTGTATCCCTATTGAGGCCGAGGTTGCTGGCTGGCTAAGACTTGCTGGGGAGTGAACATGGTGGTGATGCGGCTTGAAGGCTGCTTCCAATCACGTCGGGGTCAACACTGTGGAGGAACGGGTATAATGTTCCACCAACACAAAGGGAGGATCCTCCGGCCAGACGAAATGAACATGCCTGGCGGGCGACTGCCCAATAGTTGATGTTGGGATGTTGTGTATATGATAATCAGCGCGAGAACTATTTATTGCGCGATTCAGGATTTGTAGTTACTTCGTACTTCAGTGTAGCTTCGGTAGATGGCGCTGTAATAGGTTATTATTGTGTTATATGTGGAAATCGCCACAACTTATTTGTTTCGGCGTTTAGTTTTTCCTATTTATAATATGTATGTATTTTCCAATACGAAAAAATATATATTTATTTATAGTAGTTGTCTAGTACCAATAATACAAGCTCTGGTATGTAAATGGTAAATAAACTGATTGAACTGATAAACATAATTATGTTTTTCGAAATACATACATATCATAGATAAATTAAACCCAAACGCAGAATAAATGGTCGTGTTTAATACACAAATATTGCTCCAAAGTGGGATTTGAAACCACGACCGCTATCATATGGTCACATATGTCACTAACAATTAGGCTAACAGGCCAGTCAGTTTAATGCTTCGGGAAATTAACTATTACCATAGATACTATCTTAAAAACAATTTGCATCGGAACCTCACCTGGCACCTATCTACAAAAACTCATGCACACCTTTAGTTAAAACCTGACTTAAGTGATTTCAAGAACTATGTGGGCTACTATTATGGCAGGCAGATGTTGATAATTATCCTATCTACCTGCAGTCGCGACATGGGTTCGTTTTAAAATCACCACACAATCACACAATTCAATCATAAAATTATCTTAACATTGTGTTTATTTTGCCCGACTTTATTTGTTTCCTATTTATACGGACAAACATTATTTTTGTGTTTGTAATATTAACATATTATTTTGATATAATACTTATGGATGTACATAAACAACTGACCAAGCCTACGTGCTAAAATAAATACAGTTTTTCCCGTTTTATATTCACCTCAAGATCTATAAATCTAAAACCCAATACACATAATACTTACTCGAAACATTAGACCAAGTGATTATTGTATTCTGACCATATATCATATTTTATTTATATTCTTCTATCAGTACTGTATTTTAGCAAAATAATCCTAATATTTGTATTACATTTGTAGTAAACGCACGTGTGAGCACAAGACCTTATGGAATAAAAACATTCTTTGATAGCAAAGAAAAACATCAAAACATATAATAGAGGTTTTTTCTATTGTGAAAAGTCTTTAGTAAAAAACTTTCTGTGTGGTTTGAAATTATAAAATGTGTAGAAATAGAATAGAAATGTGTAGGTACTTTGAAATTATAGTGTCATGTGTTGCGGATAAATGTTATGTTTATGACAAGTTTGTATATTTATGAGTAATTGTTTGGTAAATTGTATGTTTTTCACTAACTTCGATAAAAGGAGAAGGTATTTAATTTAATAGTATTATTGGAAGTTAAAATCTTACCTACATTTTCACTTCCTTTCCTATAGAAGTAATGATAGTCCACAGTACACAAGAGATAGAATGAAAGTTTATTGAAGAAATAACACGTACAGAAGTAAAACTGGCCTGCTGTAAAACAAGTTGCGAAAACCACTATTTGTAATAAGAAACAGTAGAAACGAGGGCGACTACGCAAATAAATGCACATGGTTTGCTGCATCTAACATTGCGGATGCAGCCCAAGAACTAAGCCCCTGATGTAAGAATGAGGTATGGATGTTGGAATGTTGGATCTATGACTGGAACATTGAGGGAGCTAGCGGACGTATTAAAAACAAGATGGATAAATATGGCATACTTCCAAGAAACCAAATGGAAGGGCACGAAAGCTAGAGAAATCGGTAAGGGTTACAAGTTTTATTGTTGCGGCAATGGTGGTAAGAGAAATGCGGTAGATGTAGCATTGGATAGTGTTCTGAAAGAAAATGTGACGGATGTACTCTATGTAAATGATAGAATAATAGTTGTGAAAGTAGTGTGGGAAGCGAAGCTGCAGTGAAAGAATTTATTTGGCTGGATTTAGAAATAGTAATGATAGACATTTCTGATTGTGAGGAAATTTTAATAGGAAGAGCTTTTAATGGCATAATTGATTAAGTAACGAGGACTATGAAAGAGTGCACGGAGGTTGGGGGTTCGGCAATTGTTAACACCTGGTACCAAAATGGGGATGAACATCTTATTACTTATTAAAGTGGTAACCACAAAACATAGATTGAATATCTTCTTATTAGGAGAGGTAAGCGGCGCATATGCGCGAGCGCAATACTAGGATAATGCCTGGGTGAGATACACACACTTGCAGGGCTCCTCTTAGTAAACTACTGAAACAAAATCGGTTCACTTAGTCGAAAGTTCAGAGGTAACAAACATAAAATTTGAACTTTTGATACTGACGTGGCGACTTCCACATATAACACAACAATAACCTACTACAGCGCCATCTACCGAATATACACTGAACTACGAAGAAACGCACTACACGGAGTAACTACAAACCCTGAATCGCGCAATAAATAGTTCTCGCGCCGATTATCATATATACAACATCCCAACATCAACTGTTGGGCAGTGGCCTGCCAGGCATGATCACCTAGTCTGGTCGGAGGATCCTCCCTTTGTGTTGGTTGGAACATGATACCCGTTCCCCCACACTATTAAGAAGTATTTTAAAATGGTAAGGAATAAAACATATTCGATAAAAATGATTTTAACGTTTTTTTTATACGAATACGTTGGTTACAATTGTGAAAATCATGTCACCAGAAATGAATGCCATTATACGAGTATTATCTTATTTTTAATCAGGATTCAACTGAACAATATATAAGACAAATACACTGATATTTGGTCACACATACGCGCTGTGTACGTCACGTAGACAATGCGCCCCCGAGAGTGTACGCAGAATAAATTGTACGGAATAAAATCTAAACCCATCACGTACATACGATTACCATACAAAAATATTGAGGTATAAGTAAAAAAGACAATTGTAATTGCTTATGTGGGGCCTAATATATTATTAGGCAGATTTAAAACCTTTTTACGTGTGTTAGCTTTTTACCAAATATATTTGTATATCTAAATATTTGTGCACGATAAGTGAAAGACGGCTTAATTTTTTTAAGTAACAATAGCAAAGATATAAATAAGAGCATAAACATTGTGAGTAAACTATAATATTACATAGATAAAACTAATTCAATGAACCTTTATGAAATAAATAGCATTAATAAAACCCAATGGAGTCAAGCTGCAAACACATTCGGATATTTACAAAACGGGATAAATATAACGATGCAAATACAGTATTCGATTGCAAATGAAAAGCAGCTATTAATACGTGTTAAGACCAGTAAACGAACGGCGATTTAACGAGTATAACCGAAAAAAAACAATACAACACGTTTTTAACTTCCATATTGCACAGATGTTAATGCTTTTGTACTGTACATACATACTCACGCCTATTTATATCTCTGAAGTACTTTAAAGCGGTAAACGGGTATATTCAACGCTTAAATATTTTAATTTTTAATTTTTGTAATCAATATCATCATCGTTTTTTTTATTGATTTGGAGGCAAACCAGCAGACATATCACCTGATGGGAAGCGATTACCGCCACCCAGGGAGACCCGCCACACCAGAGGCGTCACAAGCGCGTGGACGGCCATTGGGAGATGGATAGGGAGGGATGGATGATGGATGGATAGGGATGGGGGGAGGGGGATAGGGGAGTGGTTGGGGTATGGGCCTCCGGTATTCTCACTCAGTGAAACACATCGTAAGTGCTATTTTACACCGGTGAGGTCGTGGTATCAGTAGATTCTGCGGTTGTAATCTACCACTAAATAATACACATACTATCCGTACTTAATACAGTTTTGCTACTATATTTTCTGTTTTTTAACTTTGTGGTATATACAAGTTTAGCTTTAATAGCCAGTGGCTATAAAAGCGTTGAAAACAAAATGTACGGAGTTCCAACCCAATTTAGCTTCGGAAACACTAAAAACTTCGCAATAAATTTAACCATACCACATTTTTCTAATCAAACGCCGTCGTCGTGTGGCAAGCAAAATTAACTCGACGTCCAATTTGATTGCCACGGGGAAATGTTTCGCAAAATTTACTGACAAAAGTACAGTATAATTTGATTTACGAAGAATTAATTTGAACGCAAAGCCTTATTACAGCTATGTTTGTCGGTGTGTGGTATGAGTGTTGTTGACGGTTCTTAGCACATGTTATATGTAGTATAATATAATGAGTTACTAATTTAAATTGAATATACTCTTACGTACACTTACCTGAACAGTCTTATAATTTTGTTAAAATTTGTAATTTAGTTCAACAAGCACGTTTCGTATTCTTGTTACGTAACTACAGAACTAAAACACAGTAATTTGGTTACAGTAGCTATTATCAACCACACCTATCTCTCGATCTCGAAGAATATCTCCTGTTCTGAAATATGAATTTCTGTTTTAATTTAATTTATTTTTATATATAAAAGGCAACCGTTATTGACTGACTGAGTTACTAACGCACAGCTCAAATCACTGACGGATTGCGCTGTAATTTGACACACATATAGTTTTCATGATTAAGGCGTGCGCCAAGAAAGAATTTTACAGAACTCAAAGTGAGTTTTGTAAAATTCAAAGGTATGAAAATAAAAATTAAAGGGGTGAAAAAAGCTGTAACTATATTCTAGTATACCTACCATAAGAAGGATTCAAATTCGACGCGTCTAATTCCTAGAGAATAGTAAATATCAAGTTTCAAAAATTAAACGTTAATATAACACCCAGAACGTTTCGTTTAAAATCTACAAATATTATCTCTTTCACAATTCATACAGAATCATAATGAAAAGGGTGAAAATGCAAACACATTCCTTTCATTAAAAACGATATCACTCTACGGTAAGCGAAAATTTTCGAATATGTATTCCATCCTCTTGGGATTTGAAACGATTTTGTATTCGAATACACATTTATCAGTCGATTTAGAGCTTAGAAAGATACCGTGGTATTGGGGATTTCTCTGGGGAATAATTCAAATGTGTAAGTCATGATACTAAGTGATGTAGGTGTTTGGGGTAGATCTTGCCAGAATTTTCATGTTTACGATTTAGTCGTATATCTTCAACAGACTTTCGATATAATCTTGTTGATTTTATCTATGATTGGAAGAAAATGGAATGTGGGCAGTTTGGAATCGTATGTATATTGCAAAATCAAGAGTAGCTCTGTTTTGTTTGTTACGCTTGCACGGCTCCACCGCTCGATTTTATTTAAATTTGTGTGGAGGTACTTTCATTCTTGAGATAGAACATAGGTCACTCTTTATCGAGATAATCAACATAAGCACGAGCAGAGCCACAATCAAAAGCAAGTTATGAATTAAGAAATAAATTTTATTTACGAATATTAGTTTATATACTTAACAAATACATCAACTGATTTTAATGTGATTTTTTTTTGTAATAGTATCGCCTGATGGTAAGTTATTACCGCCGCCCATGGACATCCCAACACCAGAGGCGTCACATGTTCGTTGCTGGCCTTTGGGGGATGGGTAGAGGGATGAGAGGAGGGGACATACCCCAGTATGGGTGTCCGATATCACTCATCTTCACTCACTCAGTGAAACACAGCGTAGGTGCTGTTTCACACCGGTTTTATGTGCAGCCATGGTATCACTCCGGTTGATCCGTCCAAAGCATGCTGAAGCGTTTCTCTCCCACGATTAAACTGTTTATTTACTTACTCATTTTGCTATAGTTTAGGAATTTAGCTACATAACTCTGTCTTTATGCTACGTGAATACGTAATAGTACCTACGTGTAAAGATACTTTTAAATTCATAATATTATTAGCTTTTACCCAAGGCTTCTTCCGCGTGTATGTCGATAATCGCTTAAGTTGCAGTATTGTGTCTATTCTCAAGAACCCAAGTATCTTCTTTATAAATTTCATCCAAATCGGTTCAGCGGCTTAACCGTGAAAGCGTAACAAACAGACAGAGTGACGAGAATGACTGCCTCGTTGGCGCAGTGGTATCGTACGCGACTGCTGTGCATGAGGTCTCGGGTTTGATTCCCGGGTTTGATCAAATGTTGCAAATATTTGTTTGGTATATTGGGTGTTTTCTATGTTTAATATGTACGTATATACAAAAAACAGTATAGCACAAATGTAGGTTTAGAAATTAATTTAAGCAAAACAATGACTATGACGAATAGCAGCAAAACACCAATCAAAATTAAAGGAAACCCTCTAAACTATACGGACAAGTACATATATCTAGGAAAAACAGTCAGCTTTGATAGAAAAAACAACGACATTGAAATTGAAAGAAGAGTACGGCAAACGTGGAATAGATACTGGAGTTTGAAGGAAATTCTCAAAAGTAATTTGCAAATAAACTTAAAAACAAACATTATGAACTCTAGTCTTTTGCCATGTTTGACGTACGGATGTCAGACGTGGAAGTTCACCGCTAAAGCAAAGCACAAAATAGCCACATGTCAACGAGGACTAGAACGTAGCATGCTTAAGGTAAGGAAACTTGACAAAATAAGACACACGAAGATTCGATCCATAACAAAAGCCACAGATGCCTTAAGATTCGCACTAAAGCTGAAATGGAAATGGGCAGGACACATAGCAAGGCTTACCGACCAGAGATGGACTGCAAAAGTAACGACGTGGAGAGGCCCACTAGGTAATAGAGGAAGAGGAAGACCAATAACACGATGGGACGACGAAATAAAGAGAACCGCTGGTACAAATTGGACTCTAACAGCAAAAGATCGTGACAAATGGGCATCATTGGAGGAGGCCTTTACCCAAAATGGGGTTCTTGTAGAAGTAACAGAAAGCTGTGAATAAGATAAAACTTTTTATAAGTAAAAACTACAAAATACTTACTACTTAGATATAATTAATTATAAATTAGGTTTAAGAAACTAACACAAAATTATATTAGAAAAATCAAGCAAAAATTATTAACTTTAAACACTAGATAAAAGAAATTTGTAACATGTTAATTCAAGAAATAAAAAGGCTTTTTATTTATTTTTATTTATTATATACAAAAAAAGCATATATATTATATCAGTTATCTAGTACCCATAATACAAGCTTTACATTACTCTGCTTAGTTTGGGACTAGATGGCGTTGTGTAAAATCATAATATAAGCATGAATAATTAAAAAAACTTTCACATTGGGATCGCACCAAAATCCTTGTAGTAGCCCTTAGTTGGTAGCTTTTGTCTGCCAAACAAAGCCCTTTCCAATTAAAACATTCCGAGGTATTATAATGAGACCTTTCTCGTTACACTGTACTTAAATTAATGGATCATTGTCAATATAGCAGATATTAACTTTCTAACAATGTAAGCTTTATGTTTAATTTTGTAAAATACATTATTCGTTGTATGAATTTTATGTACTCATTATATTTAATTGATCATCATTCCAATTGACACAGGCCAATTCTTCAATTGCTAGAAGCTACCTACAAAGTTTAAAGTTAAAATAAAGTATATTTAATCATCACCTCTCCGTTTCCAAACGGAATGTTCAGAAATGCACTGGTGAAAGTTGTTAATAAAACAATTTTGAATGAAAAATTTATTCGTGATTGAACGTTTTATAAGTCATGTATTTGTGGTAGAAGATAAAGTTCTTTTTTTATATTATTGAAACTTCCCACAAACATATCGCACAAGGCAGACTTAATGGTCAGCAGTACCTGGCCTGGCCCCGGACCTGGCGCACTAGGGGAGTACTAAACCTCTCCCGGTCCCGCTCCGCCATACATATAGCTTGCTCGCAGAAAAAAACGCGAAGTTCCCCGCGCTCTCGCTACGCAACATGGCTGCAATAATATTACAGAGCAGGAGAGCGGACCTTGATGACCGTCAGGAAATCACGCCTCGGCTTCCCCCACATACAGTTTTATTTTCTCCTAGTCACTTTAGGTATGACTATTTGCAGGGGTAACATATTCAAAGTGTCCTGACACCATCTTACTGATACTTTTAATTTTATATTTGTAAATCAGTAACCAAATTAATATTCGAAGCAATTTCCGTTATACTTTTGAACAGACTATACTTGTGACCTGCACGTTAATAACTTTGGAAAATAAAGACGGAAATATGGAATAATTATGAATTTGAATATATTTTTTATTTTGATATTTTGTTTTATTTTGGAACAAAGGCGGATTGAGGGAAAGACTCTTCACTTCACACATTTGAGACTTCAATAGTTCGAAAAAGCTACTAATCCTACTAATATTATAAACGCAAAAGTTTGTGAGTATGTTTGTTGCTCTTTCACGCAAAAACTATTGAATGGATTTTGATGGAACTTTATAATAATATAGCTTATACATCAGAATAACACATAGGCTACAATTTATAAAGATACTAGCTTCGTACCGCGGGTAGCACCGTGGGGTTTAGCTAGTAAGTATATACGTACATGCATACGTTCTAAAGCTGAATTCAGTACAAGCAAAGGCGTCAAAATTCGAAACAAAACAACAAAAGTAATATTAAAACAAAAACCAGAATGACAAACATTTTATTTACGAATCATTTGTTGATGGATTCAGAATACCAAGTGTCACCATCCCTTTTCATCCCACGGGTGATGTAGGAAACGAATAGCAAACCACGCAGGACTATATCACTGCGAAAAGAAAAACAAACTTGAACCAACCCCTCAACACGTCTGAATAATCCGTTGGGAATCTAAACTGTATCAACATGTACCTAAATGTGCAGACTGATTATAACGTTATATTAGTGTGCAAACTGCCAATGTCCATTTGTTTTAGCAGATTATTACGCCAACGTAAACATAATTCCATATTCAACCTCATTATATGCCGGCCATATCTGGCTAATGCACCTGTGTTCCAAATACAAGACAATTATACTAAGCCAACCGACTGAGAAAAGTTAAATAATATAGTACATATCAGCTTGAATTTACTAAAATATGTGTAGAGAAGGAAGTTATTAAGTGGAATAAATAATGAGGGAGAAAATTGGATAATTGGCTGCATAATTCTGAGCTTTTCCGATCATTAGCAATGATAAACCACAAAAAATATTGGTTTTCTTTGCCCGATCATAAATTTCACATTTGCTATGTATTTAATAGTTACGAGTAATGGGCTACACATAATTAAATTTGAAGACATCCTATTTGCATCACACTATTATTATAAAGGTGAAATTAAGTTTGTTTGTTACGCTTTCACGCGATAGCTACTTAATAAATCATGAAACTTTGTACAAATATTCTTGGAGGTATTAGAAAAAACAGTAGTTTTTACGTGGGAGAGCACGCATCCCCCAAAGGCCGGCATCGCATTTATAATGCCTCTGGTGTTGTTTGTGTCCATGGGCTGTAATCGCTTACCACCACGCTCGTTTGACCATATTCCATAAAAGTGAATCCGCGGGTGTAAGCTAGTTATTAATATATTTATTTAAATTATTTATGTGAACCAGGTAACTTCACAATACTGCAAGGATAATACAACAGCTGTGACCGTGTGTCATCTGTGCCAATTGCCAGTATAACTTGATTGAAATGTCAAGAAATTTAAAGTTATAAACTCAAAACCTATCTTAGCTCCATAATTCCCGTAAACAAAATTACATATAAAACACGTATGTAATGTAACATCAATAAGACTATCGTGTTCTGAAGTCCGTAATAAACTCATTATGTAACCTACTTCACATTCGTTAAAACATTACTTTGTCAAAGGTTTATCGTGCAAACATATTCCTCCAATTTCTTTTTCTCTTCTTATGTTAACAATGGAATATTCGGAACTGCTCATAGATTTATATTTCATGTAATGATTTGAAACGACTCTTAGTCTCATATATCATACATGATGTCATTTAAATATGTCACGCCGGAACTTGAACAAAGAATTCTTCAAAGGAAATCTACTGTGAATCCATTCATTTTTCATTCGAAGACGGGTAAGGCTTTTTTATTGGTTGCAACACATGTAGGGAAACTGTGATACATTTATTAATTTCCCATGAGACGGTGTTGTCGTATGACGTGCGTAAGACTACCATTAAAAGGATTTTAATATAATGGAATTTGAAATGAAATAAAAAAAGAAACACTATTTTGTATTTTCTGTTCTAGTACAATTTTATTAATTGGCATTAGAATAAGTTCTCAAAATCTGTGATTGTGTAACGCTCTTATTCAATAATTAATAATCGGTAATCCTGTATTATATAGATAAGTAATCTATATATATATTCGTATATAGATATCAATCAATGGCCGCCTACTTCTGAACGAAGGTCTTCTCCATGGAGCGTCAACTATCCTGGTCTTGGGTAGTCCGCATCCTTGGGCAGTCTCGATAGATGGATGGTTGTGGCTGTAATCTATTTAATATAAACACGTTAAGTTTTTTTTCTATTTCTTTTATTGAATAGGGGCAAACGAGCAGACGTATCGCCTGAAGGTAAGCGATTATCGCCACTCTAGGACAACCGCAACACCAGAGGCGTCACAAGTGCCAGTGCCCAACCTTTTAAGAAAGAGTACCCACTTTTCTTGAAGGTTTGAAAAACTCAAATAGGTACTTTCTGCACCAATCGAGCTTGCATCTTGAAAGAATATAAATAGAAGTAGCTTCGGGTGATGCCTATGTTGAGCAGTGAGCTATCTGAAACTGTTGATGGCGATGATGAACTTGCATTCTTATATCTGGTGGGGTAGACAGCGATGGAACGAATTCTTCATTATCTTACGTAATAACTAACAATCATGAGATTATAATCTCATGATATCAACGTGGTAATTATTTGTAAAAAAAAATAATATATATATTATATTTAAGTTGTTCTATTTTTTATAAATTTGTTGTATGTATCATCATCATCATGATCAGCCTATCGCAGACCACTACTGGAAATATGCCTCTCCAATTGCACGCCACTTAGTTCGATCCTCGGCTTCTCGCATCCAGCTACTGCCAGCCGTCTTGTGCAACCTGGCCTGTGGACGTCCTACACCACGTTTGCCGAAACGCGGTCTCCACTCATGAACCCGTTTACCCCAACGGTTATAAGATCTACGGCAAATATGGCCAACCCACCGTCATTTCAGCTTTCTAATCCTGTGGGCTATGTCGATGACCCTGGTTCTCTGCCGGATCACCTGAAAATGATGTATGATCTACTCTGCCTGATGAAAAGCATAAGCAGAATCCAAGATTGGCGGTCACCATACTCACTGTGAATGCAGACAATGGAATAATGCAGCATGGTGACCCACACCATGGCAGTACGAACGCTGTCATTTTACGTTGATTTTCTGTGCGAGGGTAGTATTGTGCCAGTCGAGCCGCCTTGAAATATATTTTATATATTACTATAACATATACATATATAACATAGCAAATGATCGTGATATTGATACAATATGATTTTTCCTATTTGAGAATCAAACCCACTACGCAAGCTACTAAGAGGCCACAAGTCTATACTTTTTATTATATGTATCATAAGACAGGCATCAATAACATCTTTAAACAAATCGACTAAGTGGCTATATTATCTGTATGTAACATATGTATCACAAATACGCCCTCGAAAGAAATATATTAATTTCCTAAGTCGCAACATTTAAAGTATCTCGTCTTTTTGTTATTTAACAATGCTTTGGCAATGAATGTGAGTCGACGTAACACGTCTTACTGGAGATCTAAGATTATTTACATGCCTAGCGAAATTGAACTCTTTTCGTCTTACTTATAGGTACAATTTTGTTTAACAGGTTAATATTTAATGTTATCTCCCCATTTACTGGGAAGAATTCAAAATATCTATATGAAGATTGAAAAATCTTTGATGTTAAATTTAGTATATTTGTACCAAAAAGGTTGCTTACGAGTATGTTAAGTAGCCATTTTGGAACTTGTTAATTGTATAAAATAAAAGAGGCTTCATTTTAAACTTTCTTTTACCTTAAGATATAATGTCATCACATAATACTTATGGTCGCCCAGTACACGATATTCAACCATTTTTTTTTTTTATGAATTGGTGGCAAACGAGCAGACGTATCGCCTGATGGTAAGCGATTACCACCGCCCACTAGAGGCGTCACAAGTGCGTTGCCGGCCTTTGGGGGATGGGGAGGGGAGGGGGGAGGGGTAGGAAATGGGGTATGGGCCTCCGGTATCCTCATTTACTCGGTGAAACAGAGCACAATTAATGATTAATTTTCTTTAGGTTTAAATCTGCCGTAAATTACTATTAAAACTTTAACTGTGCCAAATTTCATACTCCTCGTTCGCATAATTTTCGTGTTACAAAACTTTGTTTCACGGTTGAATAATATATATAAATACAGAAAATTAAATTTATTTATGTATTTTCTTGATATTACAAAATATACCAAACGTTTTAATCAGTATTAAATATATACATACATGACGTGTATGATTAATGTAATTACATCGTTAAAATACCAATTATTATTAGCTGCTTACGACATTTTCCTTCCTGAGAAAATTATATTTCTGAGATGAGAGATAGGATTTCTTATTGATATGCCGACGTAGGACAAACAATCGTGTGGGAAGCCAGATCATTTGTTCTATGTCAGTGTGTAATGTATCTATATCACGTATGTATTTGGAAATATATAAGTTCGTTTATTAGTAGTCCGATAACCATAGTACAAACTCCTCCTGGTTTTGGGCTGCCTTTTGTTAGTTGTATGACTTGTATGTGTATCATAGTGCCTGTCAGAAAAGGTATTGCAAAAACACACAGCGCAGTGGAAATTAATACTTCACGCACAAGGTCTCTATGTCAAAAGATTCACACTCTCCTAGCCAAGTTGACATTCCCACGTGGGAAAGCCATGCTTTGGCTAGAATGGACCTGCTCGACCGGAGTTTTACTACGGCCTCACAGAAAAGCAGTGTAAAATGGCGCCGGTTTACACCTCCCCCCATCCCCCAAAGGCCGGCATCGCACTTGTGACGCCTCTGGTGTGGCGGTAATCGCTTATCATCAAGGTGATACGCCAGCTCGTTTGTCCACGATTCCATTACAAAAATCCACATACGTAAAGTTAATAGAAACTAAGAAATGGGAATGACGTCAACGCAATGCTAAGTTACATGTTCAAAACCAGATATTGGCTAATAACTCACGGAAGTAGAGGCGTTAGAAATTGTTTAAAGAGAATAGCATGGCTAAGGTTGGGGTAGTAGTAGTGACGTCTTGCCAGCAGACGGTACCCGCTTCAGTGCGGGCAGGCGCTGGGAGGGGTCCGGTTGTGTTAATAACTGCAGTTCCCGGACCCCTTCCTTCTCAGGCGCAGAGTTGGCACACCGTGTGTTTTTAGTCGGTTCGATTCCGACACACCACCCCGCCGCAAACCCCGGTGGGGTGACGGACCGAGGGTATTTCCACACGTAAAAAAAAAAAGTAGTAGTGACGTCACCAAATTCAGTGTGACAAAGTCAGAGACAGAGTCATACTGAATTGGTGATAGGACGTTAGACTTCTTGAATAAGGGGAGCCCAATCCCCCCGGTGCCAGTGGTTTCGAGTTCTGATTCCCTAGTTAGAACAAAAACATGTATGATAAATATTTGGTTCGGAGCTTTCTATATTTATTTTATTGGAACGAAGTTCCTTATCGCGCCGTTGTGAAAGGGGGCTAGACGGAAAAAATTCATACGAAAAAGTTGTCACGACACGTTTTGTTGTCACGACACTTTTTGCTATTTTAAATTATATTTGTTATTAGTTTATTTTTCATTGCTTGATTCACTATTTTTGTTATGGGAACGAAGTCTTAATATTTTTTATTAAGAAAATATTGTTTTGTTATTATTTTTTAAAGAATTGGTGAAAAACATTTTTCAATTTTATATATAGCGCCATCTTTTGAATAGAAACTGAACTTACATTTACGTGTTATAGTTGTCGTTGCCAGTAGTTTAATATTAATAATATAGATGTCGCTGTAAATTAATGATTTTTAAAATTATGTATATCAAATATAAATACAAAATATATCAATAAATAAGTTTAGCAGTG
The DNA here is from genome assembly GCA_916048165.1 of Spilarctia lutea. NCBI lineage: Eukaryota > Metazoa > Arthropoda > Insecta > Lepidoptera > Erebidae > Spilarctia > Spilarctia lutea. Next base: position 2,006,174 of record OU696471.1, on the reverse strand, counting down.
AACTTCGATAGGCTGGTAACGACACTTTTTGCTACAGTAAACTATTGTAAGCCGTGCGGCGTGCGCATGTTTCTCTGTCTGTCTCTCTATCTCTCTTATAGAAAGCAAGCCAGATATTTTCGTTTCGTCTTTCTATTTCGAACTTCGTTCCATCCGGGTGTCCCTTGACACCTCTCAAGTTTTTTTTTATTTACAAGTAGTAAGGTAACGCCGCGGGGCACAACTGGTCTAAAAATAAGTAGCCTTAGTTACTTATATCGGTTGGAACAAACACACAGACCGACAGACAGACATACAAAAATTTACGATTTTTGTATGTCTGTCTGTCGGTCTATATATATTTATATTTTGTCGGTCGGTATATTATATTTTGGTATATATATTGTGCACACATACATATGCATTTAGTATAAAGCAGTTATTTTAGTATTACAAACAGACAGTTCAATTTTATTTATTTGTATAGACATACCTTTATATACATGTATACGTATAATAAAAAAATGAAAAAAATGTGAGGCAGTCTTTGGGGACTGCTGACAGAAGTGAAAACTAAAATGTAAAAAATAATGCAATGCGGTATTTCTATGTATATATACACAGTTCATAGAAAGCCTTCGGTGACGATGACGCGAGTTCCATGATTTCTGTTCACCCAAAAAGTGCTCAATGAGCCTAAAGAAGTTTTCATTTCAAAAATACGAGTTACAAAGTTGTATAGAAAACAAATAGTAAAATATTCATGAAATTACAAAAGAAAAGTGTGTTAGTATTCTGTTAGTCAATCTCACTTTCATAGTACCTACAAGCTCTGCCGAGTTAGAAACTAGATGGCCATGAAAATCATCGATTTTCACAAATAATTTTATAATGCTGTCAAACGAAATTAAAACCGTGTATTTATTTTTTATTTTTCTCTAATCTCTTCTTTAGTCGCGACTTTCTCTAAATTAGAAAGATAATTTTGTTATATTTGGTACCGTTTTCTTAATAGAAACGAATGTGACCCGCACATCCAAATAAATAATCTCACAAACCTCTCATTTTCTCTGGGAGCGGACACAACATTTCTTTTCCCACTCATTACAATCCATCATGATTCTTCATCGTTAATCCTCCGGACGTTGACTTATTGCAATAATTACTATCGATGTTAGACACTGTGTTACTTTTCCATTAGAGCGTATAAGCTGGAGGTTTTTCTTCGTTGATTTGCTGTTATTTTTTAATCTTCCTTTCATATCTTGTGGAATACTAATCTTAAATGATTGAAGTTTCTTACAAACCTGATTGATGTATAGGGAAAGGTATTTACAGGTAGCAAAACACTGTACTGTGACTGGGTGTCAGTGGTTAAGTGTAGTGTTTAGTTTCATTGATTAAACCAAAAGTTAGAAATAAATAAGAGCGGTGTATAATGTTAATTTTAGTATTAAAAAAATAAACAACATATGTGTATATGTGTGTGACTGTTGTGTATCAGTATACGGAAAAAAATAGAATCTTAAGCAATCCTTCTCTATTTTTACAAATTTTACTGTCATGAGTGTTTAAATCAGTGTATATTTCTGTATTTAAGCTATACAACACCGAACAATACTGAAGTGCAAATAAGCATCACGTATTTACCTATGTACATTTGTATTCTACTTGCATTTTTACATTAAATACGAATACAGCGAGTTTGCGATAAGGTAATGGCTATCGATGTGCGACACTCTTCGGAATGATGTCACGACTCTGTTGCCGAGAAAAGATATTGTGATTGAAGTTTGCAAGCAATACCACGTGGAATATGAAATGAGTAAAACAGGCTTCGAGTAGGTATATAGAGAATATAGGAAAATGGCCTTTGGTTAGTTCTCTTATGAATAGTTTAGCTTAATATAATTGTGTTTAATGAAGCAAGAGGTATGTAGATACCATAATAAATTATAAGCAAAACGATAAGTTTTTATTTATTTATTTATTTATTTAAAAACTTTATGCACAAATGTACAATGGCGGACTTAATGCCACAGGCATTCTCTACCAGTCTACCGTCGGGTGGTGCGGAAATGAATTAGAAGGTGCACTTCGGTTAGGGATTCTATAATGGACATTAAAAACTTAAAATTAAGAAATAAGCGAAATAGTCAAAAAATACTGCATATAATGGAATACGATAAATCTACACAACCATACAAAAATATATATAAACTTACACACATACAGTTATACCAAAATACATACATACTAATATATAATAAATATCAATTTTGTGATGATTCCGCCATCCTCCCGGCAAGAAGAGCCCGCACATTGACTCTAAAGGAGTTACGACTGGGTGCCATTCTGATTTCCTTGGGAAGGGCATTCCATAGAAGGACAGATTGAATGAGGAAGGAGGAATGAATGCATGCAGAAGTGTGGGAGGGGCATGACAGGAGGAGGCTGTTTGTGGAACGGAGGGTTCTGTCATGATTGGATCCCAGGAACTGAAAGGAGGACGTTAGGTATGTAGGCGAGTAAGGGGAGTTTAGGATGGTGTAGAGAGTCGTTAAGGCGCGCAATTGACGACGCTGACGAATAGGTAGCCAATTTAATTTAAGACGAAAGGAGGAGACATGATCGTATTTACGAAGATTAAAAACGAATCGAATGCAATTGTTAAGAAGTCGGTCGTATTTGTTGAGAAGATCTGCATTCAGGTCATAGTAGCACACATCACCATAATCAAAGATGGGTAGAATCAAGGTTTGCACTGTAGGGTGTATCAGTCCACGTTCACTGACGTTAATAAAACGAGTAGTTCTTTGTAAATAATGTTCGTGTATTCACACACTTAACAATTATTACACACACGGTAGTTACACGGAAGAGTAGAAGTTTAGACACGCACAAAAGACATATAATAAGAGTTTAGCGAAAAGATACAGTTTACTAGGTAATGGTAATGGTAATGAACTTTGCAGCGCTGACAATGAAGGCAGCGTCTGCACCACTCTCTAACGTCTCTGCGAATCCCTGGCCATACATATCTCTGTGAGACCAGCCGCACGCTAGCTGTTCGTCCAGGGTGACTCATAAAATGCATCGCTTCAAACACCTGTTTGCGGAATTCCGGTGTTACATAAGGTCTCGGTTGATCGCTCGATACGTCGCAAAACAGTTTAATATCTGAGTCATCCAGAGCGATCATTTTAAGCTTCAATGATGAACCTTGATTGAGAAGTGTCTTCAACTCAGGGTCCATTTGTTGAGATTTAGCGAGGTCCTTAAAGTCAATAGTTACGGCTATTTCCTCGATGCGTGACAGTGTATCAGCGACAACGTTTTCAGGGCCAGGTATATAGCGTATGTCGGTAGTAAATTGTGCAATAAAATCAAAATATCTGTATTGACGGGGCGAGCAATTTTCCCGTGATGTTTTAAATGCGTAGGTAAGTGGCCGATGGTCAGTGAAAACGATGAAATTTGTTGCTTCTACCATATGACGAAAATATTTGATTCCTTCGTAAATAGCAAGAAGTTCACGATCGTAGGGACTATATTTACGTTGAGAAGTACTCAACTTCCTTGAAAAAAAACCAAGCGGTTCCCACGATGTACCAACGCGCTGCTGAAGAACGGCCCCTATGGAGACATCAGAAGCGTCAGTGGTCATTGAAAGCTGTGCTTGAGGGTGAGGATGAGCCAAGAGTGTTGCGGTTGCGAGCGACCGTTTACATTCCTCGAATGCCTGTTGTTGAATCGGTGACATGTGTACTGGGTCTGAACCCTTGACCTTCTCTCCTGCTAGCATGTCAGTCAACTGGGCTTGAGCGTTAGCGGCATGCGGCACAAAGCGTCTATAAAAATTAAGCATACCCAAAAATCGGCGTAACTCTTTAATGTTCTTCGGGACCGGGAATTCCTGGATAGCTTGGACCTTTGTGTTGACGGGACGAGTACCAGACGTTGAGACTTCATAACCAAGGAAAGTCACCTCAGATTCACCCCATACACACTTGTTTGAGTTTATGAGAAGGCCGTATTCCTTTAAGCGGGTGAGCAGCTGTCGAAGATGGAGCTGATGAAGATCAGGACTTGATGAGAAGACCAAAATATCGTCCAGGAACCCGTAGCAAAAGCTATCGAAACCAGTCAACACTTCATCGATAAATCTTTGAAAGGTTTGCGCGGCATTACGCAAACCAAAGGTCATGAACGGAAATTCATATAGTCCAAACGGGGTCGTGATTGCCGTTTTCGGGATATCAGGCTCAAAAAGGGGAATCTGATTATAAGCTTTAACCAGGTCTATTTTAGAGAAGATGGTACATCCTGAAAGCTGGTGCGAAAAATCCTGTATGTGACGAATGGGATAGCGGTCCGGTATAGTGCGTGAGTTGAGAGCACGATAGTCGCCACAAGGTCTCCACCCATCGTCCTTCTTCTTTACCAAGTGCAGTGCTGAAGACCAGGGGCTCTCAGAACGCCTAGCAGTACCATTGGTCATCATCTCTTCGAACTCTTTCCTTGCGATTCTAAGGCGCTCCGGATCTAACCTACGCGGCCTACAACTAACAGGCGGGCCAGGCGTGGTTCTAATAAAATGCACTGTTTTATGTTTAAGAGACTCTTTGTTTACGGTACCTGAAGGTCGGGTTATTTCAGGAAACTCACGAAGCAGCTGGTGGAAGATGGAGTCGCCGCTGACGGTTTTGATGGAAGCCACGTCGTCCGGAACCCTCTGCGCCGAAGATGTCACAGCCAATGATGTAGTTCCGTCTATAAGTCTGTTATTACGGCAGTCAATTAATAAATTGTAATAACTTAAGAAATCAATACCTATAATTGGCTTTGAAATATCAGCTATAATAAATTTCCAATTAAAAGTGCGGCGTAATCCTAAGTCTAAGCTCAGCTGTAGTGGGCCATATGTATTTATTATAGAACCATTCGCAGCAGTGAGACTGTACTTTGTCTTAGCGCAGGGCGTCTTAACAGCTGTACGAGGATAAACGCAAAGATCAGAGCCTGTGTCGACCAAAAACAGCATTTTCGAAAATCGGTCAGTAATGAAAAGACGGCCTGATCCTGTTGGGCAGTCGCTGGCCGCTAATTCCGGCTGCCCTTGTAGTTTTCCGCCTCTCGCCATTCACAAGGCTTAATACATTTTCTAGCCCGGACACCATAATTAAAATGATAAAAACAATAAGGGTGGTTATCGGGCGGTTGAGCCGTTCGTGATCTTGATCTACCTCTTTTATCATTTTTGTCTCGAGAGCGAGAACGAGTACGTACCTGACTCTGTCTATCCAAACGAGTAGTAAGGGATGCTACCTGCTTAGCTAGCTCGGATATCTGACCTGCCATCTCCTTGAAAAGAGCCGTCGAACTCGAACCCGCGATGGCAGCCACTTGACAAAGCCCAGTAGGGGCAATCTCGTTGACTGTGTCAGCTAACTCCGCTAATTTATCCAAAGAGAGGGTGGATTGTGACGCTAACACAGTTTGCAAACTGGTAGGTAATCGACTCGACCACAAAGTCTTAAGGAATTCATCCGGAACCGATGGGCCAGCTAAGTGCTGTAGGTGTCTTAAAAATTGGGATGGTTTCCGATCCCCCAACTCTTCGTGCATAAGTAACTGTTGCACTTTACGCTCCCGGGATGCCGATAAACGTTTAACTAACTCCGACCTCAGTTTCTCGTATTTATTAGTTAACGGCGGGTTGGTAATAATATCTTTAACTTCGGACGCATAACGGTATTCAAGTGCGCACACTACGTGGTAGAACTTTGTATTATCACTCGTTATATTAGCTAAAACAAACTGAGCGTCCATCTGGGCGAACCACATCTCGGGATCATCTGGCCAAAACGGAGGTGGACGTACACCTACACGACAAGTTTCGGCTACCGGGCAATCTTCTTTTTCTGACATCACGTCGGGGTCACCAATGTAGGGTGTATCAGTCCACGTTCACTGACGTTAATAAAACGAGTAGTTCTTTGTAAATAATGTTCGTGTATTCACACACTTAACAATTATTACACACACGGTAGTTACACGGAAGAGTAGAAGTTTAGACACGCACAAAAGACATATAATAAGAGTTTAGCGAAAAGATACAGTTTACTAGGTAATGAAATAAGAATATACAATTAAACTATTATAGCGTAAAGCGACAAGCGAGATATTACAGCGGGAGCTCAAAAGCACTAGCGCGGAGTGTTCGTCGGACGCGAGCAAACAATGCACTGGCTGGTGGGAGTAGACTCAAACCGAAGCGGCGCGCGCGGCGGCGAGTCGACCCGATGATTGTCGACGGCCACACCTCCACCAGACAGCTGTACCGCTACAGCACCAACATCTTTTTTATCTCGCCAGGTAAAAAGTTTTTAAGTCGGTATAACGCCCGCAGGGTTCCTGTAACTTTCTGACTCACACTAGTGACTTGAGGTTGCCAACTAAGGTTATTATCAATAAACAGGCCCAAATCCTTCACAGTAGAGCTAAGAGGAATAATTGATCCATTAAACAGAATAGAGGGCAGAGTATCTTGATAAACTCTTCTGGTCATATGTTGACTGCCCAAGATGGTAGCCTGGCACTTTGAAGGGTTCACGGTCAAGCCGAATCTATCTGACCAACCACTGATGGTATCTAGGTCGAGGTTTATCATGGCTATAGCCTCCGTTACGTTTTCTACAGCAGCATGGTAATAAAGTTGCAAGTCATCGGCATAAAGATGGTACGTACACTGAAGATTTTGAGTGATAAGATTAATAAAAATAGAAAATAACAGTGGAGAGAGAATGCTGCCTTGGGGGACACCAGAGTCAAGATCACACCATACGGAAGTGGATTCGTTGACACGGACGGACTGCTGGCGCCCCCGAAGATATGAAGAGAACCAGTCCAGTTCATCAGGTGATATCATGTAATACGAGAGGATGGACAGGAGAACATCGTGACTGACAGTGTTGAAAGCATTCGAGAAATCAATCAAAGCTAACACGGTAACTTTGGAGTTCTCAACTGCTGTCCTAATGTCACCAGTTACTTTAAGGAGAGCGGATGTTGTGCTATGCCCGGGCCTGAAGCCCGATTGAAAAGGGCTTAGTAAGCTATTCCGATACATAAATTGTGACAGCTGTTGATGTACACACGTTTCGAGCACTTTGGATAAGAAGGGAAGTATGGAAATTGGGCGCAAATGATTCATAAGGGTAGGATTAGGGACTTTAGGGAGAGGTATAACAAACGCGTTACGCCACAGTGAAGGGAACGTCCCTGAATCAAGTGAAAAATTCACTATATGCGTAAGCGCAGGAAGAAGTTGGTCAAGGATAGGAATGATCATGCGACGATTAATCTTGTCACTGCCCATTGCGTTGGATTTAGTAGAGAGGATAATTTTTTTGATATCATCTGGTGCGACTGGAGAAAATTGGAAAGAATTAATATTCGGGCGAGGTAGGTCAGCCAGGTACCTTACAGTGCTACACTTAGTTTGGTGATCATATTGTGGTAGACAGGTGAAATACCGATTAACGTCATCCAAATCAAAGGTCGTGGAAGAGATACATTTCCCGGATTTACCGATACCCAGGGTGCCGAGGAATCTCCAGATATAGGAGGCAGAAGAAGAATTAAGATTGTTGATAATATGGTCGTTTTATCATAAAATTAGCCCAGACATAAATTGTAGATCAGATAATTGTCTTTAAAAGTTTCTTATTTTCATACGAGCCACTGTTCTTAAAATATAAAGAGTCAAAAAGATGAAAGAGCTGTAATCGTCATAATTTTCACATCGTCATATTAACACGCCACCTTTGAGGTAGTGTACTTGGTCTTAAGTCTGTAGTAAGTATGAAGGGAATATACGAGTTCCAGTACCACAAGATAATTATTATATTATTAAACTAGCTGATCCATGCAAATTCATATGCGTCTTTGTCCAACCACCGTACCGTAATATTATACACCGTAAACAAATTTGTTTACCATAAAAATGGTTATGGTAAACCAACCCTATAAGATAGACATATCTTGTCACGGACTATTTAGAGCCGTTTTGCTAAAAATCGCAAATATCGGTTTTTGTGACCTCGGATGACTTTGACACCAAGTAATTATTTTTATCAAAGTGTCGAATCGATGAGAACTTTTAAATATCATTTATGATAGTATTTTGAACAGTCCTACCAATTTTCACCTAAATTCGAATTATCGTAACCTCGTAAATTGACAGGACTAAAAAGGAAACTCTACACCATACATTCTCGTGTTTGGAATTCTGTTTTTATCTTATTAATAATAATGGTATGTATCTCTAATTTTAGCTTCTGAGTGACGTTTACTCTTTACCAAAACCGTAGTTGAGTGCAAAGGTAACATATTATTTATGGTTACAAGTTTGGCAGAAAATGAATTCAAACGATGTTGTTTTTCACATTCAAAAATAATTCCTACGTATTAAGTTTAAAATTTGAAATTCGAGCAATAAAAATTGAATACACTATAACAAATGTGCCACTACGCTAACAAATCTGATACGTTTTCCTTTTAAAAATATTCTACACAGAAAATATATAACGTGTTTTTGTTACAATTTCAGTTATGCACAAAGGAACCTTTCCGAACAATGAAACGGGTCAAAAAGGAAATTTGATAAATAAACAACAGTAGTAAATTACAGGTAGGTATCTTAAATCACTTTTTCTATTCTTTTTTGACAAATTGCGATCACTATTGTTCAACAAAAAGTGTTTTGTTGAAATTCATCTTTATTGGTTCTCAGATTCTTTTTGACAAATTGTGCTTACCATTGTTCTGTACAAAATGTATGATTCTTGCATTTTATTGGTTCTTAGAGAGAATTGTAACTTTGATTAGATACATACTGTGACAATTTCTAAAAGGCTATTGGCTAAAAGGAATATTTGCAGGTAATGGGTAGATGACACTTTAGTCAAAACAGTTACTTTTTATCATCTGTCAAAGCGACAACTTTGTATAAAAAATGTACTAAATACAAACTTGTGACGTCACTGTTTTAGACTACTCAGTTGAGTAATATATTTTAATGTTTATTTGATTAAAATTTGTAATGGAAATGAAAAGCTGTAATAATCATATTTATTATAGAATGTTTTGTAATATTTGTTTTAATTGAGAAATAAACTTTTATAGTTGCTGTGGTAGTGGAAACAATGAGTAATATAATATTACTATGAATAGTTAAAAGTTTCCTAATTAATAATACTCGTATTTCATCTTTAAGAAATCCAGTTGCATTTACAATTAGTTCATTGAAGATTTTTTATTTTTTTCTACTATCCTCTTTTAACTCAAGGTTTACTGAAAGAAGACTCAGTTTTGGTTTAGGCTCGCTTTTTACATGACATTTTCTTGTTCATAAATACAAATACCTTTTCTTGATATCTACATCAGAATTAATTGTATATGCTGTAATAAGTTCGTTTCAACACAAGAACAGTTTTGTGATTAGACGCACTTTTAAAGGCTATCCCACACAGGAGAGCATTAATGGTCGATAATATCACTTCGTGTGTTCCACAAATTGTTGTTCTAAGTCACAATATTTTCTGTGTCCGTGTCATGCATGTTTGTAAAGTCCCCCGCGACACAGGAATTGTTCGTAGTGCGGGAGGTGTCCTTAAAAAAAAGATCAATGTTCGATAATATTGCAAGAACGGAGGAACGTAAACGTCTTATATCTATTGCATCGTTATTTATCTATCGAATACCTTTAAAGGAGCAATTGATGAATTCATTATTTAACCTTCAAGAAAAGAGAGTTTTCCTTCTTAAAAGCCCGGCAACACACTTGTGACGCCTCTGGTGTTGCGGGTGTCGATGGGCGGCCTTTTAATACGATACTTTTGCTCATTTGCTCCCTACTCCAAAAAAATACATTTAAAATTGCATTGTTTACACCAACCCAGATTTTTAAATCTATTTTAATTTATAAAAAAACCTACGCATAAATTAAAACCAACTACTGAACAACACTTTTAATTAAAATCTAAGTTTTATACAATTTTATCGCTTAGCCTACAATTCGTTACACCAAACAGCTGAAACAGTGCTTTGTAGCGTCGACCACCACGTAGACCGAAATCGCTGAGATGAACATTAAACTTTGTGTAATTTTAACTAAACTTTGATGCTAGCCACGTCCAATTGTAGACTCAACCCTTAAAACTACAGTCGTAGGTCAAATAGACCTTGAAGTTAATTAATACTCGTATAAATTATTTGTCTTTTACTTGCCTCATTTCGTTTAAATTACTGGACAGATTATGGACAACAGAGTGTGAATACACTGTATAAATGATACCTATTATAGTTTTTAAAGGATTTCAAAGATTTTGTAGAGTATAATTTAAATAACAACTGACACACATGTGCACATCTCGTACAAACATCAAACAACACGTGGAACAAATGGTAGCCTGCAGAATTTTTGCTAGTAGTAGATCTTTTGAGAAAACATAAATTCCCATAGCAAAGAGTTGCAACCGGTCAACTACTTCTGTTTTAAGGCACAAGAAAGGTTCTTAAAGAGTGATAAAAAATATTTATTTTTTCTATTGGACTGCGACTTGAATGACTTTTGACAGAACGAGGTCTGTCGAGACAGATAGTAGGCTCTATATAGCATATATGTACACTATTGACGCGATATCCGACATGAACGCGGGTAGAGGCGTGGACAATAGCTAGTAATTTGTGCCGATTCACTAGGATCAGCGGACTTCAGCCCCGACTCACTGGGACTAGCGGCATTCAGTTCCGACTCACTGGAACTTGCGGCACTCGATTCCCACTGACTGGAACTACTCACTCCTGGCACTAGCAAGCTATGCAACAGAGCACAGACAGCTGACTCTTCAGATATCGACCTCCGGTCTTGGAGGGGAGTGTAGGCACACAGTATTATATTTTAGCTGAGTAAGCTTTGTCGGTTGGCCACCCGTGAATATGTAAGACCGGGCAACGCCAGTTGCCTTGCGTCGCGCCAACCCTACACAACGAGTGTAGATACCTTGTACTCGTATATATTTTTCAAGTATTAAATATTTTTCAGTTTAAATTCACTCCGTGTTTTATATCTCAGTCCCGACTAGGAACACTGCAAAGTGCTAATTAACTATATACAACCTTCTGATTTATTGACTTCATCGCATTGTCACCAAACATTCAGTTATTGCGATATTGGTGACCTTCGACATACGGTCGGTGACGAGAACGTTTTACGGACAGTGTTATTAAGTGCAAGCGTACTTTGGCGAACATTGGCGCGGCGTAAGAAGCAAATCCTCGGTAGTCCACACAGATACCGAGTATTAAAGTATCACACGTTGCAACCTGCGATTTTCAAGCCATGAAATAAGTTTTTATAAACGATGGCCGCAGCAGAAATCGAATCAATTTCAATGACCGGACGTATTCCAGAAATTTGGCACTTATCCTCTACAGCAGATACAATTGTGGAGACGACTCACCCACTCGAACTGGAAGGAATATCATATTCGAGTAGTGGATTGACAGCTGATAGAGCTTTACTAAGTCGTCAGGGGTCAGAGTTGATGGGAGGCAGAAACCACGGCCGCAATCGCTCTGGGAACCACATTAATCGGCAGGTACAGAGAGAAAGCTCCAGCTTTAGGAGACGGAATGACCCGAACGGACGGTGTTACTATCACTACCCTTATAAGGAAAACGCACGCAATTATTTTTAGCATTGTCATTGGAAGGACACGGACGGAGGGAAGGTACCCAGCCTTCAAATTACCGTATACCTGTGACAAGTTTAAGTTTTCTGGTAGGCAAGCAATGGTAGTGAAATAAGTAAATACGTTTTCAAGAATACGGTCATAAGGTGGACTTTTATTATAGCGCAAGTTAACCGATATGATGCGAAGATATATTAAGCTATTTCAGTTTGCTGGCAGATATAAAGCGCGTAGAATAATGAATAAGACCACCATTTGAAATGTAAATTAAATCGATTAAAAAACGTGTTATGATTAAAATCGACTGGAATTACGAGTCGAACGAAGCTTTTGAACAGTGTAAACTTAGCTTAAAAAAGGCGGTTACATTGTTTCTTCCTTCAGTAGATAGTCCATAGCGTAATTACCTACGCTTCGAAATTGTGTGCAGGCGTTATATGTCAGGTTCTAGCAATGTCGTAGCTGACGCATTATTGCGCGCCGAGACTATTTCCTGTCACACAAGTATCAATTTCAGCAAATTCGCTTAAGCAAAACAATGACGACTAGGTTGTGCAACCAGACAACACAAGTAAGTCAAAGGTGCGAATTAAGCGATTCTTTCTACTTACAGGTAAAAGCATTTGTATTGGAAATGGCGACGAAAAATACTCGACCTTATTGTTTTAGCTATAACGTATATTGTTTTTTCACAGCTCCGTAAGAGAAGCTATTGTTTTAGTGTGATCTACATACATACCCAACTATAATGTACTAGCTGACCCACGCAACCTCGTTTGCGTCTTCAATTGCCCGTAGCGTGAAAATTTTCCCCGTTTTTGAAACATTCTTCATTGGTGCTCCGCTCCTATTACCTAGTATTACCGTGATGATATATAGCCTATAGCCTTCCTCGATAAATGGACTATCCAACACTGAAAGAATTTTTAAAATCGGTTTAGTAGATCCCGAGATTACCCCCTACAATTTAACAAACACACAAACTTTACTTCTTTATAATATTAGTATAGATAATTACCTAATGTACATGCCTGAGTATCACATTTCATTTTGCGATTCGTTGTGAACAATATGTAACAGAGTTCCTATTGTATCAAATTGAATATTGTTGCATTGTAAAGTTTTTGTGTTAGGGTTGATACTCACAGGATTTGGTTGAATTTTCAAAAACATTTTTTTTAGGAGGGGTGTATTGTAGGCACACGGTATTATATTTTAGCTGAGTAAGCTTTGTCGGTTGGCCACCCGTGAATATGTAAGACCGGGCAACGTCAGTTGCCTTGCGTCGCGCCGACCCTACACAACGAGTGTAGATACCTTGTACTCGTATATATAGTATTAAATAATTTTTAGTTTAAATTCACTCCGTGTTTTATATCTCAGTCCCGACTAGGAACACTGCAAAGTGCTAATTAACTACATACCATCTTATTGACTTTATTCGCATTCATAGACACAGTATAGTAACAAATCGTTAATGCGATAGGAGTGATGTGGCGAATTCCACATTTAACACAACAATAACTACAACTGTAGTAGTACAGCGCAATCTACCGCAAATACACTGAACTACGGAACAACGTACAGCACGAAGAAACAACCAATCCTGAATCACGCAGTAGAAGTTCTCGCGCCGTTCCTCGTTCTTACACAAATTAATAAAAGAGCTAAAATATCACAGTAACGTAACATACAATCAGAAACAAAAGTAGATACATAGAAATTGTGACTTTGTACTCATAAAATGTAGTGATAGAAAAAAACAAAATCCATTTATATTAGATTTACTTAAAACAGTACTTTAATTTTCATTTACAATGCTTGAAATTTTAATTAATTAATCCAGAACTCTCTAGTTGTTCAGCCGAAACAGTGGCTCTCAAAGTTAAACAGAATGTAAATACATACCTCGTCTACCTGCGTTACATCACAGTTAATTACCAGAACAAAATGTGATGTAATGTAATTTGTTATTGTCGTTACATTTCGAAAAGTAATTAACATCAACAACAAATTTGTATTTATTGGTAAATAAAACGTGTCTCTTTTATAGTTGAAATTGTGCAGCTTTTTCATATGTTAGCTGAACCCTGCTTTGTAGCTATCTGCAAAATTGGTACAGCCGTTCCGGAGATTAGCCGGAACAAAGAGTCGGATAAAATATTAAAAAAAAGATTTTTTGGTGTAAGTACGGTTTATACTTTCACATGCATTTAGTGAAAAACTGTAAAATTGAAATTACTCACAAACACAAAATATTATTCATTTCTGTAGATTTGTAAGCTTCTTGTATGTAATATTCTAGGACATCGTAGTACATAGACCTACATTACATATTTAAAATGTTCTCTAAAATGTAGTATATATTACATTATACTCGTTAATAGAAATAAGGAGTAGCCCTTAAAGTAGTTTAAGTAATGCAAATGTAGTCATAACCAGGTCCCTCGCCGCTGCAATAACCAAAGCATTCACAACTCGTAATAGTATAGTGATGTAAATATATTTTAATTAAAAAAATATATTACGAGGAATCTGATATCGTGTTCACCGAATAGAAAGAGTATTTTTACTGATATCTTCTTTTCATTTAACATGAGTATTGTTAAACTTGCTTCAATATATTTTATCAATCTGAAACAATTGTAAATAGAACATCATCAATAAAAAGGAACTTAAAAAACTATAAACCCAAACTAAAACAATAACAAAAATAATAATAATAAGTTCTGGTATTTATCGATAGACGGAAAAACTAAAAAGTATCACCCCTGTCCCGGTCGGAATCGGGGGTGTTAGGTTTTTTTCGTTACGGAATTTCTGTCTTTCGGTCTCCACGCTCAAGGCCCGCGATAGAAACTATGCAATAGCTTAAAAATATTATCCAGTCTATGTCACTCCAGCCATTGTTATGAATCAATTGACAGCTAATGCATTTATTAAAATCATTTTAGTAGCGTATAAACTGATTCGCTATGGTCGGGTAAAAATTCTGATTAATTTATACTACACATTAGCATTTTGTAATACAGGTATTCAAACACGTCTCCTCACGTCTTTAGGCTCAACAGCAGACAAATTCAAATGTCAAATCCAGTTGACACGGGACAAATTTGGTCATTATGAATGCTATTGTACAATCGGATTTATTCTAAGAGCAGTATTTTGTAAAGCTTTAACTTCATAAAAGACGGACGATAAGTTTGAAATGTGGGGTTTTATTTTTGTTTACCTAAACATAATACATACATATATATATATATATATATATATATATATATATTAATTTAATTCAACTTCATACATAACAATAATGTTATGGACTGACGCATTAAACAGAGTGCTATCACCCTTATTCATCATGTAGATATGTTAAAGTCAACTAAAGAAACAAATTACACATGATTACCGCACTGCAAAGAAAGGTAAAACTTGATGAAGTTTCTAGAATTTTTCCTTCCTTTCTTGAGAGGAAAGAGAATTCTTCTTTACTGTAATGGTTTTTTATACGACTAGCTGACCCACGCAACCTCGTTTGCGTCTTCTATTGCCCGTAGCGTGAAAATTTTCTTCCGTTTTTGAAACATTCTTCATTGGTATATATCATAAATGGACTATCCAAGACTGAAATAATTTTTCAAATCGGACCAGCGGTACCTAAGATAGCGCGTTCAAACAAACAAACAAACAAACAAACTCTTCAGCTTTATAATATTAGTATAGATTGTAGTCTACGCACCTTTGAAAAGTGTTTTGTATTAAGATTATAATTGTTTTAATACATGAATTATTTGCCTTTGTAACAAAACATTTAGTGCAAAATATATAAATATAGGACAGCTTCCGAAGATGCTCGTATTTCATTTTGACACAGTGATATTTCTAATCAAGACGGGATCTGCAACAGACTGGTTGGCCTTGCGCCAAAGTTAGATATCGATAGGGTTTGCATTGCGCGAGTAACAATGTTCGTATTGGGAATGTATTTAGGTTACTGTAACAGTTACATTCAAGGTGTTGACTAAAGCACAATTAACTAAGCAAACATACGACTAATGTGTAATAATTTAAGTCAGCCTTTTGTTCTTTTGACAAATTAGTTTCTCTTAATGGTTGAAATTGAACCATTGTTTAAAGAAGAAAAATTGTTTTAACAATCTGCATTCCTTCTCTATATAAACTCTAACTGTGCCAAACTTCATACTCCTTCGTTCGTACAATTTCTATGGCTTTGCTCGCATTTCATAAAAAGTATCGTATGTTACTCCCAATACCTCTGAGAATATGTGTACAAAGTTTCATGATGATCGCTGTTGCGTAACAAACAATATTAGTTTCACCTTTGTAATTTAAGGATATTAAGATTATAACACACACGCACACACACAAACTATATAGCTAATGCTCACTTAATTTTGTATTATCGAATAAACAAATTAGTGCGTATGACTTGAGATAAAATTTTATTTTTGATGTTGCTTTTTTCTTCCTAAAATGAAAAACATGGTAATAATTTGGGTCCTTGAAGAAATTACGAAAAAGAATTTGTACATTTTCCTCTGCTCTCTTAATGTTAAGTTTATAACTTCGTTTCGACTTGGTATCTGACAAGTTTAGTTATGCCATTAATCAAGGGTTACAATCCGTAAACGCACACAAAAGTAATACTTTCTCTAGTACATTCGGGCTATAAGTCAATCAATTATGCACTGGCTTGGTACCAAAAATCTGAATGCCAATACGGATAGTTACGTCATGTTAGTTGTTGGTATAAAGACTGAAAGTGTGTGTGTGTGTCAGCTACGACATACGACTGGAGTTTACGTCGCGCCATAATTGTAAGTATACCAGCATATCAATTATTTATATTTATTAATTTGATTTCAAGAGCATCAAATTTAAAGTTCGTAATCTTCACTTCTTTTGCGAACCGATTTTAATATAAGTATACACAATCTTTTTAATTTATTTTATTCTAGCTGGTACCATTCAATTTCAAAAAAATATTACAACCCAGAAGTGATCCAATGAAATCTCAATCAAGCAATTTTTTTTTTCCTTCTAATTTAACATTGCAAGATATGCCGTTCTATAACTAACTACAAAAAAACTACGGTGTTCCCGAACCAATACGACCTTAAAGCCTTCAAGAAAAGAGCGTACTCCTTTCAAAAAGGCCAGCAACGCACTTGTAACGCCTCTGGTGTTGCGGGTGTCCATGGGCGGCGGTAATCGCTTACCATCAGGCGATACGTCTGCTCGTTTGCCCCCTATATAATTAAAAAAGATAAAAAAACGATGTATACTGCTTTCTAAATTCTCAAGGTCACATTAATAAGGATATGAACGTAATAAATAAGTTTACGAGCCGTATTACGTGATACACATACATTAAAAATTATCCATGAAATAGTTTGCATTGTTACTTCATTATTTAACATTTATAAACATTTATAAAAATGAAAAATAATGAAGTTTATATTATTTTTCATTTTTATATGTTTGTTTTCGGTATTCTTTATTTTCGCTAATTAATGCTGGATAAAGATTTCTAGGAAACATTTTAATGTACAGTCTGCCATTTGCCAATGCCAAAATAAACTTATTTCGATAAAAATACAACCTAAATGGAGCTTTTATACTACAGTAGTAAGCAAAAGTTTGAGATAGTTTGCAACGTTGTTTTTGCCCATTTTACATACACATAAAACTTAAATCCCAGGAGGGGTAAACGGAGTTGTATGAAGTGCCCACATTTTTTTAACTAATTTCTAATTCTGATTACTTACTAAGTAGGTATAGTATTCTAAAACCATGATAATTATCAACAATTAGCGTGCATTAAATTAAAACAGCATTATGCTTTTATAAATGCTGGATAGTGATATAAGTGATACAACAGTGATTTAAGAAATAAAATTAAGCTACTTTACTTTTTCTCTTTAAAGGACTCAAAACTAGAAATCAAAGTATATTTTATTTTCTTATGTAAAAATATAAGAGGTAATATATCTTCTATATATACTATTTCCAAGTACTTGAATAGATTTTAATAAATGTAGCATAAAGCAGTATCGAAATATGGGACATTATGAGTCTCCTTTGTTCTTTATAACACACAATAGTTTTTCTCAATAGCGAAACTACAATTGAGGATAGTGCAAAATGTAATATCTCAAGAAATGAAAGTATCAAACAGCGTTAGAATCATACCAGCATAGTACACTACGACACATCACAGAATCGCTTATATCGGAGAAGCTTGTTGCAGCCATTAGCAGTTAAAATTAATTATCATTTGATCCAGTTATGGTCAGGTGAGTCATCTAATGTACAGCAGAGATATAAAAGCGCATAATTGCATCTAAATAAATGAGCATTAAATCTTTCGGACGCCTAAAATAGTAATTGTTACAGCAACCACATTAATCTTACACATGGCCGTCAGATTCTGAAGTAGATAGATATTAAAAGTAACAAAATAGATGATAAACAATACTTATATAATAATAAAAATCTTTATCGATACAAAAACCTTTGAATTGATTAAAATTTGGACACATGTCTTGGTTAACTAAAGGTAATACGAATAATGTAAACCCTGACTCCTAAACTAGGTAATCCTGTGACTTAGAAGTCAGTCTCCTGCTGTCATTATGAGAAAAAAATATTTTAATGTTGTGCCTTATCATTAGTAAAGGTAGTTGTTGACATAACAGATTACGAAGTACCAGGTTTACATCAATAAAGAAGAACACTTACGGCTTTGCATTAAGAATTTAAAGAATATGGAGTGGTTTGAATATATGTGAGTGGTAGTGTATGTCGGAATTAAGATATGTATATATTTATATTTACAGACCATTCACTCCAGCCTATTGCCGTTTACTGCTGAACGAAGGCCTCCCTCAAAGAGCGCCAACAATCACGGGCAGTCCGCGTTCATCCGCTGCAAGTAATTATACTCAAGTCTCCGTCCTAACACATGTCAACTCTAGCAACCATACATATCACCGCAGAACAATTAATCAGGTTCTTAATCAATATTTGTCCGAGGTTGAAATGAAACCGACTACCTCTGGTTCAACAGACGACTCTGAAGTCGACCCGTTAATAAAATGATGAAAAAGAAGTGTGAATTTGTTTTTTCTTTGGTAAAAATAAAACAAAAACATATTAGCGTTTGGTAGGATATAGTTATGTATAAATACGTATCTTAAACTCTTAACAATCATAGATTATGAAGTTGATCTAAAGATGCAATTTCATAAGATGTCATTTTCATTTTCAAGTAATGAAAGTTTCAGGGAGCCTTGGATAATTATCAAAAAAGTTATTAATATCCCACAAAATTTGACATAAAGTACCGAAATGTCAACGTGAAGGCGGGTATGTTCTTCTTAAAAATATTGATAAAAGTCCCAAAGAAATGGGAAAATAATTCTATGCCAGTCTTACCATTTCGGCCGAAGTTGTGAATTTACCACTTAGTTTTGGCACGTACTTTTTATCGTATGAGCTACCGTAGGTATTGGATTAAGATATTTCTATGATTTTGGAGAATTCAGGTTAGGTTTGCTATTAGTCATTTATGGAAAAAAGACGGGTATATAATCTATATTTTTACAAACGAACAAAAATGTAAGTCAATTTTATACTCTCAAACATGGTGACTATCTATAATAATATAATATGCGGTTCAGCCGTGAAAGACTTTCAAATATATAAAACATTATTTTTTGAAAATATTAAAGTGTTCACCATGCACTCTAAACTTTTAAGTATAATTATTACAAGGACATAAGCAAGATACTCGTATCACACGTTTATGGCTTTGTAATCTTAAAATGTTGACGTATCCAGAACAACCAAATCTCAACATTACGGTAATTGATATTAAAACTCAAAACCACTTCTCAACTTACAACAGAAATTACAGCAATCAGCTTCAGTACTCTAAAGCATGTAAAATAAATTACGGGCCGCTTCATGGCAGCCTCAGAGCGCAGAGTTACTTGTTCCTTAACTTTACATAAGGTAAACTTTGGCAATAAATTAATTGTAAGAAGTTAGCTACAGACGGTTATAAAGACTCTTATTAAAATTTTAAACAAATTATTTTGGCGGGGAACGGTTATGTTACGATAATGAAAATAATAATGTTCATTCAGCGCAACATAAACTCAAGACAATCATGTCTATTATAAGGAACTTTGAACAACTTGTTTTGGAACTTATTTTTGGCACGTACTATGACGAAGCCAAAAGGACGGTGGCTGTTCCAATGTGGTGACTATACTCCTCAATCGATTATAATGAATAGAGTATCGATAGAATCGTAATAATGGCCTGGGTAAGACGGGCTTTATAATGTTTCACATGGTTTAGTTCTAGTTTTTCTTAACTTTTTTTGTAAATATACAGAATTGTTTTACTAAAATTACTTCAACAGAATGTAAAAGTAATTGATAAGGCTCAAAGAGCGTTATGGGTTAAACTCAGTCATTCGGTGTAAGGCGACGAAATAATTACTTATGATCGGTATTTTTGAGACCACAGTATACCAGTTGAGCCACCCCGTACAACCCAAAGCATGGTTCTCTCACTAAAATACTTACTCATATTCTTAAGAAACATTAAAATTATATAAACAAGAAAATAAAATTAAAAGTGTCTGTTTGTAATTTCAAATTGACAGCTTTTTACCAAATCTACCGTGTGAGAGTCACGCTTCGGAATGCATGGCCCGGCTCGACAGAAGCGATACCACGTTCTCACAGAAAACCGGTATGAAATAACGCCTGCGCTGTGTTCTACTGAGTGAGTGAGGATACCCGAGAATCCTCCTCCCCATCCCTCAAGGGCCGGCAACGCACTTGTGACGCCTCTGGTGTTGCGGGTGTCCATGGGAGACGGTAATCACTTATCATCAGACGATACGTTTGCTCATTGCCCCCTATTCCATAAAAAAACACATGAAAGCATATACGGTAATTCAAATTTTTTATCCGTCTGTCTCTTTGTTCCGGCTAATCTCTTTAACGGCTGGACTGGTTTCAACGGGGCTTTCACTGTCAGATAGCTGAGGATATAGGTAGTTACTTACGCTACTTTTATTTTGGACTGGCTTCGTATTACCCACGGTTTTTGTAATAAAAGTACAATAACAACCGTGGGTAACACCGTGGGGCAGAGCTAGTTGTATAATAAATTTAAATTGATAAAGTCACAACGCTTGTTCTCAATGAGTTCAGAAGTAGAATCCTAGTATCGAAAGTGTATTGACAAACAAACTTTGAATCAGTTAGTGCAGACATATTTTCTCTTCGTCTTTGTGTAAATGTACTGCATTAGTTTAAAAGCTCATTCAATTAATCAAACTAATGGAAATATATTGAAACCATTGTTGCATTTAAAATGTTCATTAAATAGTGAGTGTGTCCTTTCTTTGTTATTTTGAGAAACAAAGAAAGCAATAACAACGAAGGAGGTTTCAATATCACTGTCTAGACCTGAACGTATCACGTTTTCTTTTTACAAAAGGTGATTGTAGATAAAAAATTCTGAGAAGTTTTACGTACCAAATTTATAAAAATATTCCGTACAGTTTCTTAAATTTCTGTACCATTAACATTTTTGTTGAAATAATTTATTGGGCTATTGTTAACTCTATAAGCAGAGGGCCAGAGTGATTCGACTGTCCCACTGAAAATCGTTGTAAAGTCATTATTATGTTGAATAGATATTAAGAAAACGATAAAGGTTTGATGTGTAACAAATAATATAGCACATTCAGACGACTATGTCTCGCACAGCAAGCACTGTGTCAAATTAAGCTCAATGTATTTATCGGATTTCTGTTACTTGTTTACGTCTCCTTTCGTTACAAAATTGGCATAGTTAAAGACATTAAGTCGGAGAAAAGATGTAACAGATAAAAAATATAAAATCTTATTCTAACTTTTCAATTTGTGCGTCTTTGTCAGTAATCAATCGCTGTAGAGTAGCCTATCTAATTTTTTAAAAATCAAAGTACTTCTGTTTCAAATTTCATTCAAAACGGTGCAGCGGTTTAATCAAACCGCAACCGCAAAACTGCTTCGGTGGCGTAGTGGTAGCGTATGCGACTGCTAAGCTTGAGGTCTCGGGTTCGATTCCCGGGTCCGACCAAATGTTTGTGTGATCTGCAAATATTTGTTTCGAAGTTTGGGTGTTTTCTATGTATAATATGTATGTATTTACAAAAAAAAGTATTTAAGTATTTATATCAGTTGTCTAGTACCCATAACACAAGCTCTGCTTAGCTTGGGACTAGATGGCGTTGTGTGTTAGATGTCCGGAATATTTATTAATCATGAAATCGTAACAGATAGACAAACAGACATTAGTATTAAACACCATGGCAGTATGGACATTATTCTCTACGTAAAGTTTATGTAGCTATTAGTATTTTGTAAACTTAATATCCGAATTATTTATAAATCATCCTTCGTATTCAATTCACAACAGTACGGCAGTATATTCTAGCGAGTCATGTCATGTTACGACATGATGAAGAGGGTTTATAAAATGGCAATACAAATTTAACGTTTGGTGTCAGCCGGTCGTAATGAAATAATAGTATGATACAATCGGAGCCATGAATCAATAAATGAATAATGAAATGCTTAAAAGAAGTATTTACGTTTTACTTAGCTTGTAGAAAGAACATTAAAAATAAAAACATTTTGATGAATTGTGATTATTTCCATTACCCAACAGATATATGTTATTTAAGAAGTTTGAACGGTTAACGAAGGTCTGTGACGGCTGGCTGGATATTCAACTGCCTTGTTGTGGTTGCATGCAAGAAACCAATACTAACATACATTTAATTTATTTTACGTTTGTGAGCTTGTGAGCAACGTCAGGGCAATATACCACCAGTTTTTGTAAACATAAATAGCCAACCGATCCAGTATTAGGAAGATACTGAGCTATGAAAAGATTGTTAATAAAGAAACATTTCTAATAAAAAACTACTGTTAGATATATAATTTACACTCAGACACAGAACCATTGTTCTCAGCCAGAAATTAAAATCATGATCTCTTACTTAGCAGTGTGGGTTACGAACGACCAACCAACAGCAAACTATAGAAAGCTAAATTTGTATATTAACTTACAATAAATGAAAGAAATTTTGTGAAATACCAAGATTGACAAATTTATTTGTAAGTGTTAGTCAACGGGCCCGAAATTCGTTTTGTTGAAACCCTTGTGAGTAAATACACGTAGAGGATTGCAACTCACATCTTCTTCACGATGTATCAACGTCGCCCCGCCCGCTAACATTCTATAAGGAATTTCCCTATTTCACGCTTAACTGAATTCTTTTCTTTTGAGAATGTTTACCGTAGGGCGCAAATATTGTATTTGTTCTGTGGAAGCGTTTTTACTTTGATGCAAATATTTATTGTCGCTACTTACTTTCAGAACTGATTTTATTCTTGTGTGTATATGTATGCATGATTATGTGTATGTTTACAAAAGAACTATGTTTATATTTACAGGATAACAATGTCAAGCTATCAATATTAATGGATGTTTAAGAATGTGTAGAGAAAAGATCAAGAGAGCGCTTGGAACTTCGCTATCTTATTCAGTGAGCAAGTTATACTTACAAATAAAAAAGCGGAGATGGACTAGGGGAGGTGTAGAACTTTTTCAGTCCGCCAGGACCGGAAACTGGCCCGTTTCCTCAGACGATTCAGGCGCCAGAGGTCGCAGAATAAACTCTGTCTTCCACAAGCACAAATCTGGGGAAGACAGGTGCGGCCATCTGTCACCCTAGTAAAGGAAACCGGGTTATACCGCAGCGCAGTATCTGAGATCATAAGAGTTCACTCTGAGGTACGTAGAATTCCAGGATTTTCCATTCTACGGTAGACCTGGTTCGCTAGTTACCTTGAGACAGGGAGCGATTTTTGGCCGGTTCGAGTCTGACACCAGTAGGTGTTATCTGGTTATAAGAGAAAAAGAGCATGTGCACTAAAATTAAGTTTTTGTTTAATTTCATCATCTCATGTTGACATAAGTATAAAACTTTCTAGTCAATCCAAAACTTTATGATAGTTAAACGAAACAAAAAACAAAATGTAATCAACTTTTCACTCGTAAAACTTACAATAACGCGAAGTGCTTTGTTCCAGACAAAGTAAACGAGTACTGAATTTTGTTAAACTTGTAAACTTTTAATATTGCTCATATATTCACGTCGTTACATTCATACGGTTCCTCTTGCAGCTGGGACATACTTAGAATACTGAATGTTGCAATATTAATGAAACTTTATTTTTAGTGTATTATATTTAGTAGCTACTGTTTTCGTATCTGTATCCGCACGTAAGAAATATATTTTTTTTTTTTTCTTTGTTTCATTTTTGCACTACACTCTGTCACGTACTGGGACATTTAGCAGTTGGCTGGTCGGGATTGTCATGGCATGCTCGGTATGTGATCTCAGTCACAACCTACTTCACTTTACTATGATAACTGTGATTTGAGTATGCTCTGGGGCATTTTCCGTTTTAGTCTTCGAGTTGCGTGACTTTCCTCCATCAAGACTTTTGCCAGATGATTTGGGTGGTTTGTAATCCTTCTTTCGTAGGTTCTTGTATGTCGTAAAATTTCTTGTCTGACAGTATGTACTTGAAGGTCGCGATGCAACTGCTCATTCGTCACGTACCAGGGCGCGTTGGTTACCATTCGCAGCATTTTGTTCTGAAATCTCTGCACTATTTCAATGTTAGAGTGAGAGGCTGTCCCCCACAATTGGATACCATAGGTCCAGATTGGTTTCAGTATAGCCTTATACAAAAGAAGTTTGTTACTCATTGATAGCTGTGACCGGCGACCCACCAACCAGTAGTATTTACGTATTTGCAATCCCAATTGTTTGCGTTTGGTGAAGATATGTTTTTGCCATGTGAGTCGCTTATCCAAGTGTAAGCCTAAGTATCTCACATGGTCTGCTCGGGGAATCTCAAGGTTGTTGAGCTTTATTGGTGGGCATGTACCTTTTTTCAAGGTGAAGGTAACATTTACTGACTTTGCCTCATTTGCCTTGATCCGCCACTTCTTGAGCCAGTTTGAAATATTGTTTATTCCATTCTGTAGAATCTTTGATGCCTCTAATGGGTCCTCATGAGAGCACAAAATCGCTGTATCATCGGCAAAGGTTCCAGTTGTTATGCAGTCTGATGTTGGTAGGTCTGAGGTGTAGATCAGATAAAGTAGCGGTCCCAAGACGCTACCTTGAGGGACACCCGCACCGATATTACAAAGGCCTGAGAACGCCTCACCGTGGTTAACCAGGAAATATCTATCCTTTAAGAAAGATTTCAGAAAGTGATAGGCATAGTTAGGGAGCAAAGATTTTATTTTAAATAATAGTCCTTCGTGCCATACTCTGTCGAAGGCCTGAGATATATCAAGGAAAACACCCGCGCAGTACCTTTTAGCTTCAAAAGTCTTGTCTATTTCATTTATCAGCCTGTGCACTTGGTCTATAGTGGAGTGCCTTTGACGAAAACCAAATTGATGGTCAGGTATCAGTCCATGCTGTTCTACTAAAGGCATAATTCGTAGTAGGATTAGCGTTTCGAGTATCTTCGACGGTATGGGTAACAAACTTATTGGCCGATATGACTTTGGATCCTCAGATTTTTTATCTGGTTTTAACAACATTATAATTTGTGCAGTTTTCCACTGCGGTGGAATGAATTGAAGTCTAACTATGGCGTTATAAATTGCTGTAATCATTGTCATCCCTGAGTCAGGTAGCTCTTGCAGGATTTTATTGGTAATGAGGTCGTATCCTGGAGATTTCTTTGAGTTGGCTTTTTGTATTACTCTTTTGACCTCTTTCGTTGTAAATCTTATGGGTGTAATTTCATCTGCTTCTGAGGCTTTCAGATATTCCGCTACCGTCTTCTCGTGTTCTACTGGGCCTTCATAAGGATGAGGTTGGAAGACATCTGACAGGTGCTCAGCAAACGCATTAACTTTTTCTTCGTCACTACGTGCCCAACAACCATCTACCTTTCTCAGTGGTGGGGATATAGTTGTAGGTCGCCTGATCCTTCTTGTTGCTTTCCAAAGAGAATAGTCAGTAGCCGAGGTAGCATCAAGATCCTCAAGATATGCCTGGAATCCAGCGTTTCGATCCTGATCAAGGATATGCTTAAGTTCTTTTATTTTGTGGTTTAATTGTTTTTTTGTACTAGGGCATCTGTTTTGTTGCCACAGTTTGCGGAGATATCTTTTTTCACGAATTTTATCAAGTATATCTGGGGGTACGCAAAGCTCAGCTGGTTTATGTTGGACTATTGGAGTCGAATTCCAAGCCGCGCTCTGGATACTAGTGGTAAAAAAATCAACAGCATTTGCAATGTCATTTTCTGTTTGAAGTGCAATTGGTGCGCCTAAAGCCTCATCTATCAGGATACGAAACAGGGGCCAGTTGGTTCTTTTATTGTGCAATATACATTTTTTGGTTGTTTCTCTGAGTTTTACTCCAATTTCCACAAAAATAGGAGAGTGATCCGATGATAGGTCCCAGCAGCTACGACAATATATGTTGTTTTTTGCTATGCCTTTGGTAATGCAAAAATCAATGATGTCTGGTATCTTTCCTTTGTCCGAGGGCCAATATGTGGGTTGTCCTGTCTAGATTACGTTCATAGCCCCTGCCTGCACGCTCTTAAAAAGTTCGCGGCCTCGTGGTAGGGTTACTCTGGAGCCCCAAAATGTGTGTTTGGCATTATAATCGCCACCCGCTATGAAACAATTGCCAAGAGTTCTGAAGTAATCATTAAACTGTTCTTCCTTAATAGTATGTCTTGGTGGACAGTAAAGAGACGATACTATGATGTTACTTACCCAGTCGTACACAACTACACTCGTGGCTTGAATATAAGCCTTTCGATATGATTGAGATTGATGATGTTTTATATTGGATCTGATAAGAATGGCTGATCCACCGTGTGCTTTACCATCTGGGTGCATTGTATGATATAGTGTGTAGTTGGGTATTTCAAAGAAACTCTTAGTTGTAAAGTGAGTTTCAGAAATTAGCATAATGTCAACTTTATTTATTTTTAAGAAATTTTTTAACTCATTTGAGTGGTTTGACAGGCCATTGGCGTTCCATACGCATAGTTTTATGGTTGAGAATGTGTTGGTAACTTCGACATGAGTTCAGCTAGCATCTGAGTCATTGTTAGCATTTGCTTCATGAGAGTCTGTATTGAGCTATTAAAAGTTCGAAGAATATCCGCCATGTGTTGCCCGGTAGCGTCTACTTCTCGTTCATTGTTTGTTTCTGGTTTTTGGTCATTTTTCACAGCTGCTGCGTATGTCTTTCCTGTATTGTTCTCAACGTTCCTTTGGCTAGCTTTGATTTCAGTTTCTGGGCTTTTAGGCTTTCTGTTATTGAATTGCGTAATCGGGTATTTTATTTTTTGTAATTCTTTATAGACAATGCAGCCCTTATAATTGGCTGGATGGTTACCCTCACAGAGAATGCATTTCACTTTATCGGAGCGTTCTTTTCTAGGGCAGTTTGTTGTGTGATGGGGTCCGGCACATTTCACACATCTGGATTGTCTGTGGCAGTACTTTTGCGTATGACCATATTGTTGGCAGTTGGAACATTGAGGAATTGCACGTTTAGGTCTTGGTGGTTCAATTTCTATACGACAGTTAAGGAGTGATTTGATGCTATAGATGTCCTTATTGTTAGGACTTGGTTTCAAGTCTAAAAAAAACATTGGGAGTGGTTTTTTTGTTCTGCTGTTTTTGACATTCCAAATATTTTTTGGCTTATGGTATAATTCCTCCAAGGCTTGCTTTATTTCTTCAGTGTCAGTTGAGGGATGCATGCGTTTAAGTACAACTCTGAAGTTTTTCTCGAGCTTAGGTTGGTATGTGAAGAACTCAGTGTTTCTGCTTTTAAGTTCTTTATAAATAGTCGAGTATGACTCGGGGGATTTAGCCTGAATTTTGACTCTTTCACCTTGTAAGACTTTGATTATAAGTATATATTATTATTAGTAAGAAATATTTGATGATTAGTTCTTGTTTCTGAATCCAGTAACTTCTAACCTATAAATTAGAAACTGGAATCTAAAAGAGTTAATTAAAAACAAATAACACTAATGTAAAAAATAAATTTCTTAACTAAAAAGAATATTTTAGACACATATGACACACAACGCTATCTAGTTTTAAACTAAACAGAGCCTTAACATAGCTAATTTGACTAATAGAAATAAAAGTATATCGAATATTATTCTAAATGAAGATGATGTTCTTCTAGCCGATTACGACCACGGCGGCCAGTCTTAACGGAGATCAGTCAACTACACAGGAGATATTATAGTGCACAAGCGTATGCGCAAACACAGGTGCACTCTCTGTTCCCTCTCATAATCCGATGGGACGGTTAACCGCCACGACCGGGGAGAGATCAGACGCAGGACCGACAGCTTTACGTGCTCAAGGGTATTCTAAATAATCAAACAATAAACAGATAATAACTAAAATGCAAGATATGTCACATTAAAATTCAGATAAACCTCTTTTATTAAATCTTATGTGGAATTTTTTTATGACTCTTTCATCCTTCTCCTTATTCTTCACTTAATTTATGTTTCTCAAGGAAACAAGCTACATAATTAATGAGAACATGTAAAATGACATTGATTATGAGTTGTATGACTATATGTGCATCTTTAACTGTTCAATGTTGACAATTAGATAACTTCTTACGTCTCAAGTCATTTTAAACTACTACTAACTACTTTTCTTAGTTCATGTAGTTTTTCAAAATCTATCAAATTGTCTTACTCATAGGCGTCAAAAACCATTATCTCATCGATACTTAACAATACCTCTTCGATACTCAACATATTTCAACAATTAATCTTAACATCTTTGTTGAAGACAAATGCGTTCACAAGCAACATTTGAAAACATAATAAACGAATACATTAAATATTTAGACAATTTTCATGTATAGCGTTGGATTTAATTGCCTAAATTTAATTATAATCTAAACCACTATCTATATTATTAAATGTAATCGAAGAAAGCTAGTTCAAGATATCGTTACAGTGCATCACTATATATATATATATGTCCTGTTATGTAAGCCTTTGAAAACTTTTAGTCCGGTCAATTTAGACATTTGAAGGTACATAAATTCCCAACAAGCTGAAAATGAGTAAAATTGTTCAAAATATAATTATAAACAATACCTGAAAGTTCCCCATCATTCCTGTGTGAGGAAAAAAATTATTCAAAGTCAAAGGTCAAAAAAATGAGTTTTTCGCGATTTTCAGCAAAACGGTAAGTTTTATCATAAAAGTACCTTGAAAAAAATTGTAGATCATAAAATTATCTATAAGAAATGAACTAATACTTTTTTCCTACGAGTCACCGTTTCTGAGATATAAAGATTCAAAAAGTTATAAAAGTTGTTAATGTTATAATATGCACACGTTTCCACGTCTCGTCACTATCATTTTTTGGTCTAAATTGACCGGACTATTTACGGTATACTGACAGAATTATATTACAGTGTAGCTGTTAATATGATTTCTTGATTGTGCTAGCATAGTAAGACAAATGTGTTTGCTATGCTAGCACAATGAATTGTATGAATTGAATATTATGAAAATATTGTAGTCTACATGTAAATTCTAATATTTTCCGCCTAAAAGTGCCTACCCCTATCGTACACATAACTTTTTCCTAATCTCCCATAAATGTTCTCACATTTTTTCCTAATTATTAACCATATGATGCCATAATACTCGTATACATATACCAAACAATCACGAAAATAACCATTTACCTGATTGTTTAGTAATTTACATTACTCCTTTCGTTTATATTTTCACATACTCGTAGTTAATGACTAGTGAAAATATAAATAGGGTCGGTTGTCGAACAGTGAACCAACCAGATACAGTGAACCACCGTCATATTTCTAAAATCGCGACGATTGTCACTTGCACGATCATAACAAAACTTGTGCCATGTACCCACTTCCCCTCTCCCGTAGTGAGCCGACGACCACGGCTTAAGCGAGACATGTGGTGTGTGCTTGTTTGTTTCTCGCCGAAAAAACGTACTATTTCCAAGTAAGTATCTCGATTTTTGTATTTTTTGTTTTTAACTAAGAGAATAAAAGTTGTATGGTGCAAATATTGTTATAGCTTTAGAAGTATTATAAGCATATTGCATTCTGAAAATTTCAAATAAGACTTATTTTTTTTTAGCTTGAAAGTTGAAAAGTACCTGAATTGAACAGTGAACCAGGTCTGCATATTACACAGTGAACCGATTCACTGTGTACCGTACGATCCTGGTTTACTGTTTTTTGAAGTGCAACTTTAAAGTGTTTTTTTTTGTTTTAGGATGTCAAAGCAAAAAGATAAGGAGCGGAAGATAAGAAAACATAAAAAAAATACATGATGTCAACTTTACGTATGGTAGAAGATGGGAACTGTTAGAGCGGCGGCAAATGCTTGTAATATTTCATGCCCTAGATTGCGTCGTTACGTAAAAAAAAACTAACATGGAACAGTGATATCACAAAATTTGCCTAAAGCTGCATTTTCCGCAATTCTCGACATGAATAAAAGCAATAATCAAGAAGTTCAAAATTAAACTTCTGTGACAAGTTTGACAAGACATGATGTTTAAATTTAAGTAACCTTCTAGGTGTTACCCCAGATCGAGAAAGTGCATCTATAATATCGTATAACTATACGTCTTATTAAATAATAATTCAATGTGAAATTGCCTTTGTTAAGTATGGGATGATTAATTTGAAGTATTTTGATTTCATTATTTTAAGTGATAGGTAAATTAATGAAGACTGATAGGTTTTGTTGGCAGATTTTTTTTATCTATGGTCAAAATAAAAGATGATTATTAAAGATTCTGTGTTTCTTTTCTACAAATAAGTGTCCCATCAATATAATTGTGTAGTGGTTCACTGTTGAAATAAGGGTGGTTCAGTGTAAACCATCCATAGTACACAGTGAGCCAAATTTATTTATTTTTTAAAACCTCTATAGCGTCTTAAATAATTCCTTGGTCTTTCTGAGGACTATAACTAAGAAACCTTATAAAATTACCTAAACGATGACACCTAAATCATATTCTTATCTTTATTTTATAACGAGATATACGACTTAGAAAAACAGTTGGTTCACTGTTCGACGATGCACCCTACAGTAATGTGCTTTATGTAAAAGAGATTCATGAAAAACCATGAACCACGATACGAACAGAAGAAAAACTATTTGAATAGGTATATATTATTTAGACATTAGTTACGAAAACAACATGTAAGTGAGTGAGTAAATATCAATATACAAACCAATGTACAACTTTATAACAAACGTGTTTTAAAGCCTTTTTCTTTCTCATAGCCAAAACCACTTCCGATTCCGACCCACGTCCAACAAAAATAAATAATCTGAATTTTTAAGCATTCATTCTAGAGTATGATCCTACGGCTTTAATAGTTTTTCGTTACGGCATTTCGTTCCGTAAATTTGTTCGATAAAATCTTCAACTGTGTGTTTCTGTAATAAGTAGTTATAACTTAGAAACTAGTTCCCAACAATGCAGTAATGGTAACTTTAAGTCTAGAGTATCTTACTTAATCTTAAAGTTTATAAATTAGGTTAATACGTGTTATAACCTAGCGCAGTTAGCAGAAAAACTGAATTATTACATGTGAAAACTATGGTCAATTTTGCCAATGCCAATTTTTCTAAGTGTTATTAACAATTTGCGTGAATGTTGTTTTAAACTACGAGTATTATATTTTTATTAAAAAAGAGACATAAAGAAATGAAAGATCAGATAAAACAGTAGGATCTAGAGTGTGTAATCCACGTTAGAGTGTGAACCGACTACCTTCAAGCCCTCTTCCATTCATGCTTTAAGTTCTCAGAATACATCATAGAGAATAATATCAAAAATTATTCAAGAAACTTCGTCAAGATCAACAATAATGTTGTTGTTAATAAGTCACAGTGTGTTACCGTTGATTACCTCTGATGGCAATCTTGTAAACTTCAATATTGGCTCCGAGTCTATCTACTTCGCCCACACATCGATTGTGTTGCTGTACTATATTTGGTTGTTCAATATCAATCATACAAAATGTCTCGCGATACATTTTATGACATATTCACCGAGTTCGGAAATTTCAATAAGTTTTTTTAATCAGTGTCAGCACAGCTTCTGCTGGTAGAAAGAACTACCAAGTGTGAACACAAAATTCGTTTTTTCCAATTTGGATATTTGGCTCTAATGTTAAACCCGATATGGATCTGTTCTAGGGGATTTAAAAAAGAGTTTTCTGTTGAACCTTGTGTTTAAAGAAATTTCAAATAACAGTCTGGAGTATAGAAGTTATCAGTGTTTTACGCCCGTGACCAGGAGAATACGTTAAGCCGTCGCTCCTGGTTGTTTGAACATCTATGGCAATCGTTATTGTGTAGTCAGTACTCTCAAATTTTGTGACGACTAGTTCTACTTTCAAATTTAGATTACCCTCAGAGGGTCGATGCTAGTCACTTCGTGAAAAAACTGATATTCATGTAAAACCGGTTGAATTAGTAGACGACTTCAATTAACACTGAGAATAATAAAGGGCTAGGAAGAAGAATACGAATAATATTTCTAAGAAAGTCTTTGTGGCCGACGACAGCTGGTTTTGACTGTCGTAGAACAGGCTATGATATTTTGAGTAATAGTAAAATAGAAAGTCATCATTGCTTTCTTGGCATCTAAACAATGAATAGTTGATATCAGTTCAATCGGTTTATATCTTTACAGTCCTTATGAGATGAGTAGTCGTCCGATAAAGTGCTATTAAACGGCGGATCTACCTACACATTGATTCCCTGCATACCCTGTATATGTTTTTATGTTGTATATTAGTATGTTTTCGATCGTTTTTGACCCTGTGGTCATAAATTGATTAATTCTGTATATAACTATGTATTGTGCTGTGTATGTAAGAATTTTATTTTTGTAAATCTTTCTTTCAGCCTTAGAAACAAGCAAGGCAGCTTAAAGAGAGCTAAAATATATTTTTGGTAACTTGTGAACTTAAAGAGAAAAAGATTCATTTCTGAAAAATTTCATTAATAGTGGAAGAAAATTCCAGTTCTGTAAAATAGAAATAAGTGAAATCATTAATAAAATAAAACACCACTTTTTCTTAGCGATGAGTTTATTCTATACTATAGGTTAGGTAAACAATCACACTCAATACTGTTAGTACAATTGCACTTCACGACTGCCAAGCAGTAAATTATCAACTCAACTGAGTGAGAACTGTTATAAAATCAAATAATATTGCTCTCGCTCCCACCCCAGAAATCACGCTGTTATGTCACAACCGTCATTTCTAAGCGGCTGAGCAGAAAAATACAATTATTTCGACATTAATTATTTTCTATTCTGAATAACACACAGTGAATAATTAAATCTGTTTTTTATTCTTGAATATTTTAACGATGAACAATACTTATATAATATAATTAAATCAAAGCAATCACAACATAAACATCAATGTAAAAAGAATATGTCAATTACGGGTCTAATTATTATTTGTAAGAAGTTGTCTAAGTTCACGTCACTCATCTGCTATACAACAATTTCTGATAAAGATACTCAATAAATGCCTACATATTTATCTACATACAATTAAAGAAGAAACATACTTATACTGCATTTGAACAAAAGTCACTGTAATTCCGTAATATTCTACCTACATATTATAGAGTCCACAGGATATCTTCAGCATGGAGTGGCATAAATATCTCTGAAAAATCTCTTCACTCTTTGTATTAAAAAGACGCGCTTTGACAATGGCTCGGAGAAATGTACTCGTATTTAGGTGATTTGTATAAAATTCACTATTCACATTTACTTGTTTAAAAAGGAAATCCTTTTGAAAAATATAAATGGAATATGAAAATGGAATATGAAAATTTTGGTGGTGTTAGCCTTTTGTTTCTAGGACCGGACTGGCAATTAAAACGTCTCATGTGAACTAAATATAATCTCACAGTTTTTAGCTGCAAAAGGAAATGTGAGGGTAATACTGTGGAGAAACAGAAACAATGTAACTTCACATATAAAGAAGAATTTAATACCGTCTCACAAAGTGGTATAACACATTAAATAGAAAAAGTAAGTAAAAGCCTCGACCGACCTCACTCGTGGACTTTTTCACTTAATAACATTTAAAACAATAAAATGCATTATTTTATAGTTTTAAATGTTAGTTGCCAAATGTATATTTGAAACAGTCTATAATTTGAGTCAAACATTGGTTTGTCTAAATGTTATTTTATTGGTTTCTGACTGCGGTTGTGCTTGCATTGATGACATTTTAGTTAATCATCATCATCATAAAAAGCTACCAGTGAAGTATGTTTGTAAATATATGCACGTTGCTAAATATTATGGTGATAAGTTCCGATAAATATCCCTAGATGATTTTTAACTTGAATCTTTAATATTATTGGGAAAAGTAATTTTAAATAATTAGATTTTAATTGGTTTAGGCTTATAATAAGATCTTTTAATATAAATTTAGAAAATAGGAATTGCTTCGACGAGAAAGAAATGCGATCTAATATTATAACGTGTAATTTTAGTTTTGTGAATATATCACTCATAGTCTTTATATTATGATTGAGGATAATATCATAGAAAAAATATACTGGCAATATTGTCAAGATACTAATAGTTCCAGTAAAATTTCCGAAATTGTCTGCAGTAACTCAAAAGGTTCATTTGAATTCCAGTTAAGATTGAAACTATTTATACTATGACTGTTAGAGTAAATTCCTTGACCCTTCATTTCAAGTTCATTCAACCACATGCATATCTGTTGCGTAGAATCTTCGGCGGTAATGAGGATTTGAATAGAAATCAATTCAAGTTATACAGATAACGATTGGCTGGAAACAGTAAAGGTATTTTAAATGTATTCATTAAAGGTCCTTGCATAAAAGCTTTAGAATAGTCCTAAGATAAAATCTCTGGAGACAAGAGAGCCATATATGGTTAGAGTCTAGTCCATGTTACCAGTTGAAGCATCCATGATCGTTGATTTTTCGCGTGGTGATGAATTAAGAATACGGAGTGTCACGACCTCTGTACATCCCATGGGTATCCCAGGCCTATGGAATATACACGCGGCTTAAATTAACCCTTAAAACTTACAATACTGAAACGGGAAGTTAGGACCGGTTTAAATCGCGGACATTTATCGACAGATCACCACGTCCTCAACTTTGTACGGTGTTGGCTTTTATTACCTGCATATCAGAGAAAGTGCGTGATGGGATACGAACCAGTAAGCGATCAAACCATTGCTGTTAAGATGAAGGCTTTAAAAATAAATGTGTAGATGAAGTAAAACCACGCATGGCCATAACATAAGCTGCAATGGGGAAATTGAGAAAAATTTGGGGTAATCAGAACCTTACCAAAGTCACCAAGATCAGGCTTGTAAAATCACTTATATTTTCCATTTTCCTATACAGCACGGAGATGTGGACAGTATGCTGGTTAAAAAAAATATAGATGATGCTCTGAAAATGTGATGCTGGAGTAAAATGCTCGGGATATCGTGGACGGAGTTCCACATCATCGTATCTGTGCTAAAAACTCGAGAAACTTGGCATTACACAGAGTCTGTCAAGCACAGTAAGGTTGCGTATATTGCAGTACTTTGGCCATGCCTCTAGACAGAGTAGTGACTAATAGTGCAGGAAAAGGCGGAGGGGATCAGAATCGCCATGCACTGGATCGACCTGTTGAAGTCCACAATTGGAAGCCGCGTGTCTGACTGCAGCCGACAGGGTGAGATGGCGGGACATTGTACGAGGGGCTTTGTCCGCCTGTACCACCAGTGTAGACAACGTGACCACGACGCTCTGCCAAGAGTCAAGCGAGTGAGAAAATTTAAGGGAGCAAACTAGTTACGACAATATCATTGAAAGAGAAGGAAAACTTGAAACAAACCCTATACCAACGAGTATGACTTGTGTGGTACAGTAGTCTAAAATTTCCCTTCTAGGGAGTGGCCTATGTCCAACAGTATATGATGTAAATTATCATTTGCACGAATACATGGCGTGTTTCGTCACGCAAAGTTCCTCATTAATTGATACGCCGTCTCAACTTTTTTTATTTATTTATTGACACGAAATTATACATCCATTAAATGTGAATTATCTGGCCACTAGCCATAACTATATAGTTCATGGCTAGTTAATGCCAATCCACGATAGGCAGACCTAACTCTGACCTTCAACCAAAATGTTGTTTTAATAATAATAATAATCGTTTTATACTGGCTTCACACACCCTTAAAATTTGGGAGAGAATACTTAACAACCGCCTTTTTAAACACGTTATCATATCTGAAAACCAATTTGGCTTCACGCCATCAAAATCTACCATAGACGCTATTCAGGCCGTACGAATCATTGTGGAGAAGCATCGGGCAAACCGAGAAGATTTACACCTTGTCTTTGTGGACCTAGAGAAGGCGTTCGATCGAGTGCCTCGGAAACTGGTGTGGCAGGCCTTGAGAGCACAAGGTATACCTGAATGCTATGTCGCTATAATACAGGACATGTACTGTACAAGTTGCACAAGTGTGAGAAGCCTGGCTGGGCTAAGCAAAAGCTTTGAGGTCAAGGTAGGCGTCCATCAGGGCTCAGCCCTAAGCCCACTTCTCTTCAACATGGTAATGATTTTTTTTACAAAGGACATCCGGTCTCCCTTGCCATGGTGTATGTTGTACGCAGATGACATAGTTCTTGTACAAAAACATGCTGAATCGCTCCAGGATGCCCTTGAAAAGTGGCGAATCGCGCTGGAAGACAGTGGCCTCCGAATCAGCAGAAGTAAAACTGTATACATGGAGTGCGCATTCAATGATAACACCAACAACCCCAACTCGATTCACATCGACGGTAATCCGCTGCCAAAGGTATCCCAATTCAGGTATCTTGGTGCGACAAAGAAGAAGAAGAAGAATGGCTAAGACAAAGAAGAAGAATCGTTTTATACTGTACTCCATATTAATTACAAAAGTAACTTAAAGCTAAGAGGTGCATGTGACGACCTATCACCTGAAGGCAATCTCTTACAGGCAACTATGAGGGCATGTAGGAATTATTAACGCCTAGTATTATAATTTTTCTTATTACTATATTAAATATTAAATTTAAGTGCCTTTAATTTTTTAAACATGAACTGAATTCCTAAAATATTCACTATTTTATTAATAAAATGTTATATTCAATTTAACACGACGACACACTGTACATATATTTTTGTAGAAAATCGCGAGGAAACCATGACATTTCCCTTATTTATGCATAATTTTCTCATAAACCACCATCCCCTACCACTTGCAAACGAACGCTAAGCCAACCCTAACCCTATCCTTTATACGACATTTGGTTTCTTAAGATAAAGGCCTGCTGATACATCATGTTTTCCACCAATTTATCATTTCAATGATTTATGCGCAAATTAATAGGGAACCGTGCTTTTCCAAACATGAAAAACATGCTATGTAATTTCGTGTACATGTAACAACGGAAGTGCAAAATTTACAAATTACTTGATCGTCGGTACTTTCGTAAATTGAAATATAACCTTATATTTTAATGCGTATGAGGCTATTTGGCTTGAAGGAGACACACATTCACGGTATTAACTATGTGGTGTCCCATCTACTCGTTTCTACATCCGTTTTCGTACAGTTTTGTTGTGTGAGGCAGAAAGTTTTTAGAAAAGCGCTAAGTTGTGGACTGCCAACCATCTAAATGATGAGGATCGAAATGCTGTCGCGTAAGACGATTGCGTAAAGAGGCGACAGGGATCAGTTTGAGCAATTCCTCGGAGCACTCTTCATAGTTTCTGCGTCAGAAGATGCATAGCGAAGCCACCGATTATTTTCGAGAAGAGAAATGTCGATAATAACGAATTCCTCCTAGCTTTAGGACGACTATTTCGCTTATAAGCGTCAACGGGTTATAAATCTTGTGTTGGGCCTTTGACCTTCCTCAATTAACTGACTGATAGTTGCAGAGATTTACAGGTTTAAGTAAATATAAGAAAATAGTCTAATATTATTTTAAAATAATAGGTCTTTACCTATGAAATTGCGTTTCTTCAGTACTGGTCATTTCAAATAAAAAAAGTTTGTAATGGCTCTGTATTCTAAATTCAAATTAATTTTGTTTTAAAACCATGACATTCTATTTACAAACTCAGTCTTTTGTTTTTTGATTAGCGTTGTATTTTCATTACATTTGAACATTTTTCGTCATAATGGATACTTTAAAAATTCGTGTAATTATGGAATATGAGTTCCGTCGTGGCACCAACGCGACACAAACGGCACGTAACATCAAAAACGTTTACGGAGAGAACTGTACAAACGAACGCACAACCCTTTATTGGTTTTCCCGGTTCCGTTCTGGAAATTTTGACTTGAAAAATGAAGCTCGTGGTCGTCCGGAGACTTTGGTTAACAATAATGAATTAAAGGCGATTGTGGAAGCTGACGAAACTCAATCTACAGCTGAGCTAGCAGCAGCTTTAAATGTAAGCATCAAAACTATATTGATCCATTTGCGACAAATTGGCAAGGTAAAAAAGCTTGATAGATGGGTGCCCCACGACCTTAACGATCGCCAGCGCAACGTACGCGTCGAGACCTGCCTTTCGCTGCTCAACAGGCAAAGAAATGAAGGAATTTTGAAACGAATAGTTACGTGCGACGAAAAATGAATTCTGTTTGACAATCGAAAGCGCTCAGCAAGTTGGTTAGACCTTGGTTCAGCACCAAAGCAATGCCCTAAACCAAAAATGACCCCTAAAAAGGTGATGGTCACTATTTGGTGGTCTAGTGCGGGTGATTCACCACAGCTTTTTACAAAACGGCATGAGCATTAATGCAGATGTGTACTGTGAAGAACTGGAGAGAATGATGGAGAAGCTTGCACATCTGCAACCAGCTTTGGTCAATCGGTCGTCCCCACTGCTCCTTCACGACAACGCGCGACCCCATACTGCGCAACAGACAGTCTCCAAGCTGCAAGAGCTGGGGTTGGAAGTTCTCCCTCATCCGCCATACTCACCAGATCTTGCACCTACCGACTATTACTTTTTCCAAAATTTAGACAACTTTTTAGTGGGTAAAAAATTCAATTCCCGAGAGGCAGTACAAAATGCCTTTGAAGAGTTTGTTGCCTCCCGTCCAGCTGATTTTTACAAGAAGGGCATCAATAAACTGCCAATGCGTTGGCAAAGATGCGTCGATTTCATGGGTGATTACTTCGAATAACAGAAATAAAAAAGATTGAAAAAATAAGTACTTTCACTTATTGCATACAAAACGGCAATTTCATAGGTAAAGACCTAATATTAATAAAAACCTTCACATCTCACACACGGCAATCTGATATAAGTTACATACGTAGAGCCAGTAATATATTTATCAAACAGCTGATAAATATACTTATATATGCTTTCTAAACATATATCACATACTAACTGACCCACACAATCTCGTTTGCGTCTTCTATTGCTCATTGCGTTAAAATTTTCCCCCGATTTTCTTTGTTTTTGCTCCGCTCCTATTATTATTAGCGTGATGTTATATAGCCTATAGCCTTCCTCGATAAGTAAGCTATCCAACACCGAAAGAATTTTTCTAATCGGACCAGCGGTTCCTGAGATTAGCGCGTTCAAACAAACAAACAAACTCTTCAGCTTTATTATTCGTATAGATATAATAAAGATTTTACCTTTTATTAATATTTTCGTCGGTTTAATTTTAATGTTTATCTTACTTAATAAATGTATCGTTACAGATTCTATTAAAGCAAACGCAAATTAAAAAAGTACATTAAATTCCTTTTATAAATAGTAAACAGTCCTACGTATTTTAATTAAATTCAAATTATATTTATTTTGATATCATTCCAAAACTCAATAGAAGGCTTTGAACTCTTCCATTTTGAGATATAACAACTGGTGCCTAAACAATCGGTCCCAAATAAACAGAGAATGGTTTGCCATTCAAAGGTATTTTATATATTTAATGAAACGCAATATCATTGGAGGAAAAGATGATGTTTTTGGTGTTGGTAATTGCTTAGCTGTTATATTTGTTTTTATTTATATGCCCGTATATTATTCAAAAAGAACTATCTGGTGAATTTTTATAGATAACTGCTTACCCTGACTGATACGCTTATGATTTCAACAGCTGATGTGTATATTTTAAAATAACTCACTAAAAACAAATTTTACACCCTAAGTGTATCTGTAAGTATCGTAAGTGCGTGACCGGAGGCCCAACGTTGCAGAATCATTTTTTTTTTAATTATTAAATAAGGGCAAACGAGCAGACGTATCGCCTAATGGTAAGCGATTACGGCCACCCATGGACACCCGCAACACCAGAGGCGTTACAAGAAGCATCTGAATAGGCCGCCATAATGTTTTTTCGTGGTGTTTCGCCGGGATGGTTTTTAGTGGACTCATCACATACCTGACTCCTCAGTCCCCGAGGAGCCGGAGATCCGAAGGGATTTTTCCACTCGTCAAAAAAAAAGGCCGCCATGTTGTGACTGTGATGTATTACATTATCTGCATTCGCAGTGATTATGGTGACCACTTCTCTTGGATTCTTCTATTACTTTCCACCAGACAGAGTAGAATCACTTTAGCAGGTTCATACATACTAATATATCTATATATACATAAACATATTACTTTGTGAAATAATATCCTTATGCTGATAAAAAAGGGAATTAATGGTTGTATCAAAATTCGTCACTTACAATGTAAGAAACATGTCGTAAGAAATATTCATGCGAGTGAAACCACGAGCAATAGCTAGTTATTAATACGAGTACGTTAAACACTAATATATTTTAGAGTTGTTATGTTAGCATTCATGTATTTTTTTGCACACAGTTAAATATAAATGCTGACGTAATATTCACACGGCTACGTGCTTGTAATTGTGTTTCTCTCTAATTCACAACTTTTTTGACGTGCCTCATATAAATGAGTTACTTTGTAGTTTTGAGGTTGAGGTCCACTGCAGCGTAATAAAACAAAAGTTTTTTGTACGTTACGTACGAAGAATCTTGTCAATATTCTTGCCACTACACAGTTTGCACATTATTTTAGAAGAGATTTATAAATATAAATAACTTTCCAAGCTGATTCATAAATGAAATATTTTTGAGGAAACACACATAAAACACAACTAACTTTAGAACACCATTTCTTTTAAGTAGGTTAAAATCCCATCAAAAACATTGTTTTTTATGTGATATAATATAAAGATGATTTTTATGAATATGGCAAACGAGCAGACGTATCGCCTGACAGTAAGCTGTTACCACCGTCCATGGACACCCGTAACACCAGAGGCGTCATAAGTGCGTTGCCGACCTTTGGGGGATGGAGAGAGGGATGGGGGGAGGGATTGGGGTATGGGACTCTGGTATCCTCGCTCACTCGGTTAAACACAGCGCAGGCACTGTTTCATACCGGTTTTCCGTGAGGCCGTGATATCACTCCGGTTGAGCCGGCCTATGCATGCCTAAGGGATGAAACGAAATGAGAGCCAAGTTTAAAATTATGATATATGTGGTTGTTCACTTCAACGAAAAAAGAACTGAGATTTAAATGGGTGTCAAGATCAATGGTCAGTCCTGAAATA
Source organism: Spilarctia lutea (assembly GCA_916048165.1). Classification (NCBI taxonomy): domain Eukaryota; kingdom Metazoa; phylum Arthropoda; class Insecta; order Lepidoptera; family Erebidae; genus Spilarctia; species Spilarctia lutea. The sequence goes on along the minus strand of OU696471.1, from coordinate 1,964,576 downwards.
TATTTATAACAACATACAATATTTTATAAAAACTTAAAAATATAAACACAGGCTATAATCAATTTTCATTATTGTTTCTTACGTTACAGGCTCTATTACAGTCACTACAAGTAAGTATCCCTAATAAAATCAATTAATTGAAAAATTCAAATAAAATTATAAGACTCTATGGTAAAACCCAACTAGCTATCTGGTTGCCAAATTTGAACTTTCTAGGTCATCTGGAACTGGGTTAGAATTTTGATCTATAGGTGTCAGAGGTAAAAATTTGAATTTTTCAATGAATTTTTCAGTCCATATAGCCATTTGAGATACTCGTATGTTTATGAAATTTAGAAGACATATGTATCTCGCAACTCTAAATATATGAGCCGACATGTCTATGTGAAATAGTTTTTGAGTTATAAGGGTGATTAACGTTACCCTATGCGATTTTATGAACTAAATCCGGCGGTAGCTTGTTTATATATATTATATTATATATACCTATATACAGAAATTACGTTTTATTAATAAATAACAGATTGATTTGAATATTATCCTATTTAATTATATTTACTATAGCCAAATGTGTAAGTCGATTCAACGAATTCATCATTATGTTAGTTGATGGTAAACATAATTTTACTGTTGATATGTACAATTATTTTAGTCTTCTTCTTATGCTTATATGTTTAGCGTTTTTGTACTTAATAATATATTATATGGATACTAAGTACGTACGACTGGCAGGAGCTGAATGCGAAAAGCCAAGGATCGAACTAAGTGGCGTGCAATTGGAGAGGCCTATGTCCAGCAGTGGACTGCGATAGGCTAATGATGATATAGTACGTCCTATTTTTGTGTTTCATTAATTTGAAACTAACATTTATCACTACAGTGTGTGGAGTCCTTTATCAAAGCTACATTAGTAGGTTGACAGGCGGTTGTCGAAAACAGACAGAAACACAACAGGCAGTAATTGGAGACTGAAACCTACATGCTAAAATAAAAATAAAAGATCTAGTTGAGACGATTCGGTAAATATTTTTTTTTATGGTTCGGCGACGACCAAGATGGTAAACAACCGCCGCCTATGGACACATGAAACTCATAAGATACAAGTGTGTTACTACCTTAGAATTACCTCCCTCTCTAACTCCTCAATGTTAGCACAACGATTAGTAGAAAACCATTTACATTATAAATTACATAAACTCATTCCCAGTATTGAGATATCAAATTAATGTACGAAATTTTAGTATAATACACGTAATACCTACGTATCGTATTAAACATTATATTTTTACCGTGGGACACCCACGCTTTAGCACACATGGGCCGACTCGACCAGAGTGATACTACGGCCTCACAGAAAACCGGTGTAAAATAGCGCCTGCGCTGTGTTTTACCAAGTGAGTGAGGATACCGGAGTCCCATAACCCCAACCCTTTCCTATTCCCCTCCCCATTCCCCTTCCCATCCCCCAAAGGCCGGCAACGCACTTGTGACTCCTCGGGTGCTGCGTGTGTCCACGGGCGGCAGTAATCGCTTACCATCAGGCTATACGTCTGCTCGTTTGCCCCCCATTTCATAAAAATAACACATAAGGTTATTGCAAGATTGTTGTTTCAAATCTTAGTTAGTTTCTGAACAAAAAATGCAGAATGAAATTGTGTGTGTTCAAGTGAATTGGGCTAGTGCCAGATATACTAAACACTACGCCGTGTTATGACACTAATATTTGAAAACAAAGTGAAAGAATTTCCTCTGAAACAGTTTATTTTGATAGCCCTACTATATGTAGCTTAAAATTTGTGATTAAACTCTTCTAACTTTGAAATTTTGTAAATTGCTGAATTATATTAGAATTTTTACGTTGGTATTTCGATTGTTTGTTGTTGTGTTGTTGGTGTTGTTGTTGGTTTGTGTTGTTGGTGTTTCTCATTTCTCATGAACGCAACCATAATAGTAGTAGTGAAATATAGCTGTGTGTAGATAATTTATCAACGATCATTCTATATATTTGTTAACCTACCTAAATAAGTATGTATGTTTATCAAGAATCAGCAAGTAGTAACTCAAGACCCATCTAATTTATATGATGACGGTTTTTTTTTATGGACTAACCAAAGTGACTCGACTCGACTCGACTGATGAAAACCATGAGCAGGATCCAAGAGTAATGGTCACCATTCTCATTGCGCATGCAGACAATGCAATTATGACGTTAAAACGTATATTTAAAATTGTAGGAATCAATGAATTCAGTATTTTATGATGAAAATAATGTAAATATACTAAATTTTCATTGTCAATCACTTCAGATTTACATTTATTATTTGCACCACTTGAACACATTTTACTGTGCAAATTTACACAGTAAGCAAAATGGTTTTCGTGAATTAACCTTAAAATGGACAATATGGACGGTCCAACCGGAATATTGTGAAGTTTAAGTGTTAAGAGTAAGCGAATTCTAAGGACTAGATCCACATATTTAAGAATAATAATATGGAAAAAATAAGATATTATATTTGTCTTTAAGAAGTTTCGATAATGATGATTTAGAGAAAATAAGAAAGGTTTTATATCCCGGGCGTTACATGAAGTCAAGGACGACGCCGTCGTTTCTTCCCTGCACTACAAAACAGTACATACTCATTAAAATTGATTTTATAGGATTTTTTTTATCAAAACATAGTCAAAGGTGTATTTTTAACATGTTGGAATCGATCGAAATTACCGACTTACGTAACTTTGACCAACAATTTAACCTTGCAAACACTCAATACTCATTAATATGGTTTGCCAAATTTCTACTCAAAATTACGAACAGTGATTTTTCAAGTAATAGTTATATAAATTCATATAATTATTAATTAGTTATATAAGTTCATATAATGCATATTATTTATTATTACACGAGCCTATATTTTAGAACAAGAACATCAATTCTTGTTCTAAAATATAGGCTAAGGTTGCTTAGTAGACAGCATAAATCAACAAGGTTGCTCTTTATATGTTATCTTTCTAACCCGAATATGTATGAAAACCACTTCAACAATAGCCTTGGTACTCATAATTTAGTGACAAATATCGATATATTTAGGTTTCCTGTATGAAATATGATTTCAGAATCTTTATATAACAATGTATAATGATTTCACTGTGTTTACTGCATTGTGATCTTTAAATACAATTTTAAAAACTATCACTTAATAGTATTCCATTCACCTCGTAAAATCAGCTTGGTTTATAACTCTATGATATTAAACATTAGTCATTAAACATGGTTCAAAAAGCCGGTGAAAAGGTTTATTGACGAAACAAATACCCCAACACAATGCCCCTATGTATTGCCAACGTTGCACAATTCAATGGCTAAATCTTCTATTGATCATGCTTACAAATAACGAAATTATTAAAATAGGTTTCTTCCTGGGTGTTTCATATGTTGGTATAGAAGAGGAAAACTTTAAAAAAGCCCTATACGAACAGGTCAACCAGGCGTGGTACTATAATAGGCCACAGCTATCTTTCTAAGAAGAAGCCTATATCCAGCAGTAGACTGTTATAGGCTGCTGATGATGGTCTTGAACTAAATTAACAGTGAAATATTCTAGCGGCATTTATACATACACATATGAGCCTGCCAAAGTCACTCCACTCTGCCTGATGAAAAGCATGAACAGAGTTCAAGAGTAGTGGGCATTGCGAATGAAGACAATGCATGAATGCAACATGGAAAGCTACTTGTGGCGTCCTATTGATATGCTTCTGCATCATTGAAGCTCCTATCTCGCACTTACCAATGAAACACGATAGCACGTATGCTGTCATATTAGGTTGGTCTTTTGTGAGAAGGTTATGTTGCCCTATTGGAGGCGGCCCGTTCATGCTGAAATCAATGTACGTCGACAACCTTGCGCGTGTCTTCTCCCTTATCACCACTAAAAATTGAATGCACTGTTAAGAATTGCTATCAAATACTTCGTCGTTATTGACCTTCATTATAAATAAATAAAATGATTAAAAATATAAAATCGCTACAGCTTTCGTATAGGCCACACTCAATTAAAGGGGTACGGGTCAAATAGCATAAGTGAAGGCCCTAAAACCACGGCCTCAGCTTAATCCTTAAATGTACAAATTGAAGGTGTCTCGCACAATCGCACATTTGTTAAGCGTTTCATTTACTTTCATTTTTCAGTAAATCGATGGTGTACAAAATTTTATTGAAATTGAAATGTACTGGATGTCAAAGTCACAAAATTGTATTATTTTGATATAATTTTATTTTCGGGGTTTTACTTAAAGATAATTTAATTTTCTAAGCCCTTATCAATCACATTATTATGCGGGCTAAGCTATTATAGCATTCCTAAATGAGTAGGTTAATTTTCTAATGTTGATGAAATTTTTACTAATCTATACGTGTAATTATCTAGAGACATTTTTTAAATAACACATAAAATAAAAACCTTAAGTTAAATGCAACCGATTTCATTTTTATACTAGTCTAATCAATTTGACATTGTGTCTTCTGCTACAAAATCAAATAAAACAATATTAAATGATTTTTAAAAGGTACTTTAATACATAAAGTCTTAAGGAATGTAGAGCCTTGAAACTTATTAGATTAATGGGCTTGACCTCTGTTACCTGCTAATATTTCGACGTTTTCTTGACACTGATTGGGATCTCCCATTTTAAATAAAATTATAGAAAATACTTTTTTCAAGTCCAATGTTTGTATAACTACTTATGCTATACATGATTATATGGATGTGTGGAGGAACGAGTATCATGTCCCTCTAACGCAAAGGGAGGATCCTCCGACTAGGCGAGGTGATCATACCCGGCGAGCCACAGTCCAACAGTTGATGTTGTATGTGGAAGTCGCTACATATGTATAGACATCTATGCTGAAGTTTGTAGACAGATCCTCTAAATCTCGAAAGGGAAGTTCGATATCCTGGATATAAATATCTGATGCAACCCCACGATTTTGTTCTAACTAGGGTAGGTTCGCATCTTACTAAACCACCATAGTATGGGTGACTATGCTGTATTGTCTACATTCGCAATGAGGATAGTGAACACCACTCTTGGATTCTGCTCATGCTTTCCATCAAGCAAAGTAGAGTCATTTTGGCAGGTAAATTTGATGATAAAATTTTATAAAAACTGTCTTTGAAGCGTGTTGTTCATTGTATCAAAGTGCATTTCAAAGTGATATAACATCTTTATCTTACTACCAAGCAGCAGATGTACAGATTTCATGATATAGCGTGTCGGTTATCTCGTCGCTGCAATCAATAAAACTAGATTAAAAGATATAGTTTCATCAGACTGATTTTATATTGAAATATTATTCTTGTGTATATTATTATTTAAACCAAATCGATATATGTGCGACAGAGGAAGGATCACAACAGGAACAAAGATCAGTGATATTTAAGGATCTGATTGATGATATTGTTAAGCTAAGTAAACACATAATGAAGCTGATGATCGAACCATGTGGCATGCAATTGGAGAGGCCTATGGCCATATCCAGTGGAGTATGATAGGCTAATAATGATGAAGTAAACACATAATGCATAATACTAATTGTGTATGAAAATTTAAATCAATGTTTTACTTTAATTATATTAAATCTAAAGATTATTAGATCTAAAGATATTGTAATATGAACAAAATATTATTTTATGCACAAAGCAAACACCGCTGGAGTTTTAACGAGTCTCAATTATTTTTGCTACAGATGAAGTTGAAATGAAAATAGCTGAATTCATCATGGTGGAATGTACAAAACTGTTTCGGAAGCTTTCGGAGCCACTAGTAACCAAAATAAATGAACGTTTGCAATCAAAGTTTACGAGACTCGAAGTGGATCGTGGCAACTATTTACGTTTCGAAATCCCCGTTTTCAAAGTTCATATTTTTGTTTACATTTTTAAATTAGTTTCCATGCTCGATTCTGGAATGTTACTAATTATACGAGTATAATAACGATATTATGCACAAGACTGTAAATAAAATTTTCTTTTCATGGAATGGTTTACATAGGTACAGTACTAGTGTTTAATTTGAAAAGAAGAAAATATGTTTGCCTTTACAAATTTACAAAACTTTTAATAACTAAAGAACTAATGAATTGTAGAAGCAAAGCACTTTCTAATTCATGAAATTTTAAAACGGTAGTTATCGGTTACACGTGGTCTAGTAAATAATAATACAGAAACTACAATGCTATAAAAAAGACAAGATGTTCTTCACACCAATAAATCTCTTATAAATAACAATGACCGCGTGGGTTCAAAATAAACTACTGCCTCCACATCACCGGATATTGGTTTGATATAAAATTACTCCAAGACACGTGATTCGAGTGTTAATGTAGAATGTTACAAAGAGCCCGGATACGTTCTGCTCGTGTCGTTGTGATGTCGGAAAACATTTTTAATCGACTTCAAAAAAGGGAAAGGTTCCCAATTTATGACGATCTTTTCTTATTTATTGCTTGACAATACCCGCCACCCTATTTTAATTTTGTTTCAAGAATTATTTTTTTAGTTAGACTTACTGTAAACACATAGAGATCTCAGAAGTATTTATTTTGTTTGTAATTTTTTATCGATACAATAGTTTTTGATATTGTTGCGGGAACGTTAACTGGAGATCATGTTAACGTTATGAACTGTAGTTAAAGTTATTATCTCGGTAAAAAAAACACTTTATGAAATGCGATGGTCGGTTTAGGTTTGTCAAATATGATTCTAATTATCTTTTTAGGCCGAAAATTTATAGATGAAAAGTTCAACTCCTTTTTAATCAGACAATTGTCTTTTGCGTGTAAAAGTATATGTTATGGGATTGAATGCATTTACAAAAGGTTGATATCTGACTAGACAAAAGTCTCAGGCATTTTTTTGTAATCTCTAAAGATTTTTGAAAATACTTAAAATATAACTGTAAATACACTACAAAGTAAGAGAAGTCAAATGTAACTTGTGTTCAGATGCAAATCAGATTAGTAATAGGATTAGGAAATAAATTTCTGAACTTAAATATATACTATTTACTTCGTCAGTTTCTCTAAAAATTTGTTCATAGTTTATCGTTCAGTCAAACTGATCAAATCATCGCAGATTCCTTGAAGAGATCTAACAAATCCAATTGCTTAGCGAATGGTATTGCAATCCTCACAATACAGTTTATTGCAAGCACATCGTGGAGACCACAAATCCCCGGAAAGTGGGGATAAAAGCGTTTATTTGTTCAGACTAATGCACATTTTATGCGAGACCCCCGCTCCTTATGACTTACGTGACGTAATATTATGGTCCAAGTGAAAAGCTCAAGTAATAAATCATGTCATGTTATATTATATTACTTGCTTAGTACTAGCAGTAGCGTGACGATTAAGCGTAGATATATAACGAAATAAGATTACTAGATTTTGTCATTTCTATTTCATATATATGACTGAGTTAGTACATCGGTTTAATGAATATAGGAAAATATGAAATTGAAGATATAAATACTTGATCTTTGATTGTCTTTTAATTCAATTTAGATTAAAGTTATGGTATTTTTTAATAGAGTAGGGGTCAAACGAGTAGACGTAAAGCCTAATGGTAAGCGATTACAGTCGCCCATGGACACCTGCTACCACACCTGCACAAGTGCATTGCTGGAATTTTAAAAAGTATTCTACAAATTAACATGTTTGTATAACTTAGATTTTGGACTAATTTGCGAGCGGAGCTTGATTATTTCTTCCTTTTTTAAGTATGAGCCTGTCAAAGTGACTCTACTACGACTACTTTGCCTGAAGCTGAAAACATGAGCAGCATCAAAGAGTGGTGGCATACTCATTACGAATGCAGGCACCTACAATTCATGGTGGCCTATTATGATGCTTCTGCAAAACTAAGCTTTCGGTCCGATCCAGTCCGTCCTGTCTCTAGAAGATTGTTGTTTTGAAGTATTTAGATATATATTACAATAAACATGAATTTTTGTCAACAGTCTCATTACAATTTCTTCCTTTCTTGGACTGAGACGTTTATATGCAGTGTCTCAAGATTCAGCGGAGTTCAACTTTGTCACAAAATAAACAGTTTTATCTTTAAATTTTGACACATATTTACTTTTATTTGTTCCATTATATCTTATCATATCATGACATTAACTTATCAGTTCGCTTACAATGGTATGAAATGTAACGATATTTTCAACAAGTTTTGATCATTGCTTATGTCACTTGCACCACTCCTCAAAATAGACAGGACAGAAAAATAGGCCTTCTCATAAAATTCGGTCCGTAAATATGAAAAGAGAAAAGATTTTTTGTGTCTCAAATAACATATATCTATTTGACGCAATGTCTTAGTTCGACCAAATGACGAACGTTTGTCATTTTTGGTCTTATAACATGTGGTAGCCAATAAAATGTAAATTGTAACGCACATATTTGTTTAATATGATAATTATTCCTAGTTTTAATATCATTGTGTACACTTTGAAGTTATGTTAAATAAGAAAAAATCGCCAAAAAAATGTTTCCTATAATGACCTATCGTAGTAAGATTAATATATATGTTTGTTTCAAACTATTTGCCTAATTTTGATAAAATTTCTTATGGAGGTAGCTGATAGCGTGAATTAAAACATACTGCACACACTACTACTTTTATCTGGGAAAAATGTAGTGGGTTGATTCTTCAAACCGCGGATAACACCGCGGGACGCAGACCACTGCTAGATTTAGATTTATCACTACCCGTTACTTAGTTCTATCGTCGGTTTAATATTATAACTTAGCATTTTAGATTTTTATAAATATAAAATATCATTCTACATTCCACTGTGTATGTAATAAGAGTCTAAAGTACAGAGAATTAAAATAATTCATCCATAAAATACACAAAAATGCTAAAGGATTTATTTACCCCCGCTGTCGATAGCATTCGCCATGAGCAACCAAGGGAATATTAGTTATATAGGCAGAGCACAAAGAATTCAGTTACAAAGAAGTTTCGTATAATTTCATTATCAACGTAAACCCGAAACTTTACCCCATATTGCGAAATTCAGAAACAATCACCGCAAATGGTCTTCGAATTTCATTTTCTTTTTTCAACGAATAAAAAGACATTTGTGATGTAATTTTTGCTACAAAGACTTGGGGGTCTATTAGACCACTGCTTAACGATTCGTGTAACTCTGACTTATTGGAGGGTTAATATCCTAATTCTGTTCTATTTAGCGGAAGGTAACATGCGTGAGCATTCAAATGGGTGTTTGTTTACTCATAAGAATAGAGGTTTATAGGGTTAGGGGCACCTATTGTTTACATAAAGTTTTTGTGTGCACATATACATACTCTGTACTTGATATTAATGTCCTGGAAATGAAAAATAATTATGAGTAATTTTACATTGATATTACATAAGCTCGTCAACAGCTACAAAACATTAAGAAAAATTGGATGACTCCCTAAAAAAATCCCTAAAGGTCTTACAATAAAGATAATAAATTTGCCGTAAACATGCTGATTTCAGCACGAACGGGTCGGCTCGACCTGTGATCGGTACTACTCCTACTGAAGACCAATCTGAAATTATAGCATTCGTGTTATCGTTTCATGTTTGTATGATGTTTCGTTGGTGTCTGGTTTCCATGTTTTAGTAAAATCACATAAAATGCCCCAATGGTAAAGCTATGAAAGCCAACCTGTGGTAGTTATGTAAACACACTGATAAACATAGCTGACAACCATACTTATATATTACAAAATACATCCATGTTTAAGTAAAATCACACAAAATGCCCCAATGGTAATGCTATGAAAGCCAACCTGTGGTAGTTATGTAAACACACTGATAAACATAGCTGACAACCATACTTATATATTACAAAATACATCCATGTTTTAGTAAAATCACACAAAATGCCCCAATGGTTACGCTATGAAAGCCAACCTGTGACAGTTATATATACACACTGATAAACATAGCTGACAACCATACTTATATATTACAAAATACATCCATGTTTAAGTAAAATCACACAAAATGCCCCAATGGTAACGCTATGAAAGCCAACCTGTGGTAGTTATGTAAACACACTGATAAACATAGCTGACAACCATACTTATATATTACAAAATACATCCATGTTTTAGTAAAATCACACAAAATGCCCCAATGGTTACGCTATGAAAGCCAACCTGTGACAGTTATATATATACACTGATAAACATAGCTGACAACCATACTTATATATTACAAAATACATCCACGTTTAAGTAAAATCACACAAAATGCCCCAATGGTAATGCTATGAAAGCCAACCTGTGGCAGTTATGTAAACACTCTGATAAACATAGCTGACAACCATACTTATTTATATTATTACAAAATACATCCATGTTTTAGTAAAATCACACAAAATGCACCAATGGTAAAGCTATGAAAGCCAACCTGTGGCAGTTATGTAAACACACTGATAAACATAGCTGACAACCATACTTATATATTACAAAATACATCCATGTTTTAGTAAAATCACACAAAATGCCCCAATGGTTACGCTATGAAAGCCAACCTGTGACAGTTATATATATACACTGATAAACATAGCTGACAACCATACTTATATATTACAAAATACATCCACGTTTAAGTAAAATCACACAAAATGCCCCAATGGTAATGCTATGAAAGCCAACCTGTGGCAGTTATGTAAACACTCTGATAAACATAGCTGACAACCATACTTATATATTACAAAATACATCCATGTTTTAGTAAAATCACACAAAATGCCCCAATGGTTACGCTATGAAAGCCAACCTGTGACAGTTATATATATACACTGATAAACATAGCTGACAACCATACTTATATATTACAAAATACATCCACGTTTAAGTAAAATCACACAAAATGCCCCAATGGTAATGCTATGAAAGCCAACCTGTGGTAGTTATGTAAACACACTGATAAACATAGCTGACAACCATACTTATATATTACAAAATACATCCACGTTTAAGTAAAATCACACAAAATGCCCCAATGGTTACGCTATGAAAGCCAACCTGTGACAGTTATATATATACACTGATAAACATAGCTGACAACCATACTTATATATTACAAAATACATCCACGTTTAAGTAAAATCACACAAAATGCCCCAATGGTAATGCTATGAAAGCCAACCTGTGGCAGTTATGTAAACACTCTGATAAACATAGCTGACAACCATACTTATTTATATTATTACAAAATACATCCACGTTTAAGTAAAATCACACAAAATGCCCCAATGGTAATGCTATGAAAGCCAACCTGTGGTAGTTATGTAAACACACTGATAAACATAGCTGACAACCATACTTATATATTACAAAATACATCCATGTTTTAGTAAAATCACACAAAATGCCCCAATGGTTACGCTATGAAAGCCAACCTGTGACAGTTATATATATACACTGATAAACATAGCTGACAACCATACTTATATATTACAAAATACATCCACGTTTAAGTAAAATCACACAAAATGCACCAATGGTAAAGCTATGAAAGCCAACCTGTGGCAGTTATGTAAACACACTGATAAACATAGCTGACAACCATACTTATATATTACAAAATACGTCTATGTTTTAGTAAAATCACACAACATGCCATAGTACATGATACAATTAATGATTTGTAAATTCATGGATAAATTTAGTGCCATATCAAAAGTTACTTTTATGACAGCATTGTCTTGTATGTCTTTATTTAGCATACCATAAGTTGCAGTATAAAGTCGTCTACTTCGACCAGTTCATATTTGAATTAATTTTGTGAAGAAAAATTCACGTTGTGAGTGATTTCTGGGATTTATAAAAAATAAAATATGTGCCGTTCTAATTGATGTCAGTGTGTTAAATTGTTAATGTTATCAGCAAAAATTATATAACTTTAAATACGAAATGTAAAGCAATATATCTGTGTCAACGAACTTCTACGATAATATACGATAACGAAATGACAAAAACTAGTTTACATTATCGTTCATTACCCAGAACTGACTTAAAGTATTACATATTTATATTAATGTGCTCTTTGGTAAATCCATAAAAAATTATGATAAGCGAATTTTAATATGGTAAACATCACTGAATCATTTATATATTTATCATTAAAATAAAAGCGGAGTTACCTTGTATGATAATCACTAAAATGTCTAATGTTTGGTTTTCAAGTCTTAAATAGGTCTTTTAAAATGTTATAAAACACATTCTAAATGAAACTCAAAGCTGAAATTTGTTGATTTTTTAAATGACCGGAGGCCCAATTTTGTAGAAGCATTACTAGGCCGCCATAGTGTAGGTCACCATGTTGCATTGTCGGCATTCGCAATGAACAATGAATATGGTAACCACCACTTCAGGACTCTGCTTATGCTTTCCATCAGGCAGTCATTTATCAGTCATCATATTATCAGTGTCATGAAAAATAGTTGATAATAAAAAAAAATAGGTTTTTAAAATAAAAAAACAGTACAACGTGCATTTTTTTCGTTTTCATAATGCCTGATCGTGATCTGACCAATCTCGTAGTTGTAAGCGGTGGCTCGTACTCGGCAGCCCTACTGAAATGTACGTTTACGTCACACGTTTGGTACTTACTAATGTTTTTACATTATATAAGCTACAAATGGTTGTAGTACAAAATACAGCAACGGCCATCTTGGATTTTAAGAAGGTAGGTATAAATAAAAGTACTTAAATAAAAATGATAAGATACTTATTCACTCATGTTTGTTTGTCACTACTTTACACAATAAAATTGAAATTAGATAGTTATGCGATTTACGACACGTCACCTTACGTCACCAATCCTGTAAATTAATAATAAAATATATTTTTTATAAAGATTTTATTCTTATCGACATCGTGTCCTGGTGTACTTAAATTTGAAACGGTCAAGTACTTTGAGGGTTTTGCAAAAATCTTTGTGTACAAAGACAAGTGTTTTGTTCTTAACACCGATTACCTTTTCAAGAGGGTCAAGTATCTACTATCGAGTGCCTTAGAAATCAATAAAGAATAATTTTACACAGTATCGCAAATAGCTCAAACTGTGTTGAAATTCGAAAAGCTTAAAATTTTTAAGTCCTTATTAAATTGATAGAGTATTACAAGATTTTATTGCTGTTGAAGATAAGGAAATTTTCCAACTTTCATTAATCAAATATTACGTTTGTACAGAAATGCTGAACTATATGGAATTTGTTCATAGTACGGGAAGTGATTTCTAGGAAGGTACTTTTTACATAAATAAAAATAATGGGAGAGCCATTGTTCGGCAAAAACAACGGCTTCAGAAAACACAGGATTTGAGGTTTTCTTTCATTCCAATCATCCGAGACTTGCAACTCCAAGCATGCAATGAACGTGTAAATTTCGTTAATTATACATAATTTTAAACAAATGTATACAATGTGTTCCGGTAATATACGAATACCTGCATCATTATCTCTGATGTTTAATTTGGCTATTTATTCAACGTCCGACATAATTATGTAATTTTAAATTTTATAGATGTGTTGCTGACTGATACACAAAGATTCGGTTAAACATAGGTATTGAAAAATTTAAATATAAAACGATGAATTTGAATATGCAAATTGACAACGAAAGTTGCCTAAAATCTTGAGGTCACTGTAATATATAAAGTCGTATGGAGCTTTATTTATTTAAAATTTTGGCTAGGCGCCGAAAATCCAAATAGGGTTCAGGTAGCCCACGGTTTCTAGCTCGAACTCACACTTTTAGTCCGTCCGGTTTCGATAAGCTGCCCCACCATAACCCCAAAATGTTGATAGTCCAAGTTCTACCCACACAAAAAAAGCCTGGTGATCCTTCAAAATGTAATAACGAGGAATAAATCTTCAGGCAAAATAAAGTAAAGAGGGGTATAGAGAATAGAGGTGTGTAAGTAAAAAGAGAGGTATATTTAAAGTAGAAACACCTACAAATCTCGAATGGGAAGAGATTGAGACTGTAGGAGTTATACTTAGAGTTCAAAACATTACTAGAATTAAGGTTAATTTTTATACATAAAATTAACATATTTTTTGTTTAAAAGCTATAAAAACAATAAAATAGTCAGAGTATATGGTGCCCTACTCGCTCTCTCATTTGTTTAATTAATTCTACTTATCCACCCTGAACCATTTTAGGAGTCACCCAGAGCGCAATATACATGTAAATCCTAACCACACATTTGTTTGTCGTAAGATTTACGTGCGTCATTTAGGCAGTGAAACGAACTGTGAGCCGGCGATGCGATGGAGGGAACACTGTCAGGTAATTTTTCTACATTTTGCTTTTTTACATCAAAATTGTAAATGTATATGACCTTATCTGTCAAATGATTACAGATTTCGGTTTCACAAGTTTTAGATAAAGATACACGTATCAACAGTTTTATCTGATATATAGTATTAAATAGCAGATAACTATCTGAAATTTGTTTAGGAATATGCGAAACTAGTGTGTACTTGGAGATACTACGTTCCAAGTACACACTGTGGACTGCGATGATGAAATATTGATCAGTATTAATACAAATTTAGGAATCACATTTTATTAATTAAGTATCTTAAAATACTTAAAAGTCAATATTGATTGTGATAAGCCATAATTATAAATATTTTGCACTTGAAACATGTTATTCTATAAGGCTGTTATCTACAAAAATAAACATATTAAATGTGATATTCATTATACTTTAAAGCTCCTCTAAAAATATTATGTCAACTTATTAATTACTTTAATGATAACCCATCTTCTGGTTTATCCTTGTACCATAAAAATATGTAGATAACCTTTTAGTAGAGACTGATGTTGTTCAAAAATTTGTTTATTTCAACCAGTATCAGTTCAAAATCACAAATCCCACTTATCACAATTACCATTTCCAGTACAGCGGCTTGAAAGCTGAATACTTCATTTGATTCTGTAGTGATGAAATATGAGACAGTTACATCAGAAGGACAAACACCCGGGAAAACAAAGGGACTTAGTGACGTTCGTGTTTTAAATTCGGGATGTATGACATGATTTATGTTTGGTACACATAGTGATATGTAGATACTCGTATGTGTTGCAGTTCAAATAGGACAATTCTGGAATAAATGCAATTTTTTTTAATAAAGTTGTTTGGTGTTTGATGTTCGGTATCATGTTTAGTGAAATTCAAAAGCTTAGGGTTTTTTTTGTAACTTATCCAGTAATCTGATATTACGGTACCTTTTATAAAATGTATTCTAACTTCTGTTAGCTAAAATATTTTGGGTTACACTGACTTTGGGTAATTTAAATGCAGGACTAGATTATACTAGATTATGGATGCATGCAGGACTAGATTATGGATTAGATATATGCAATGCAGGACTAGATTATATAGATATGGATATGTATGATTCTACTGGGTAAACAAAACCGATTTCTAAAGCTTACCAATACAAAAGTCTGAAGCCGTTTGAGATTCACAAATAAAGCCCATGACACACTGGACACAGCCGCGTACTTTCGGTCGCTAGGAAGGAATTGAGTCCCGCCTGTCACCATTATTATTTTCGGAAGAAACTCGAATTTAATTAAATATCTTAAAATACTAGATAAACATTCACAAACTTAAACAATCCACTGCTAGAATTACCCCTACTCTTTAAAGGGAGGCTTTGGTCTACCATACCACGCTGGCCAAATGAATTAGTATAATGTTCCTTTCAAGTTTGTCTTCAACTAAAGTAGCAAACTACATAAGACAATACCACTGCTAAGAGAATGTAAACTAGTTAAGTAATTTTAAATTTCAATTTCGGTCTTGATTTTGATTGTATAAACTTTCCAGTTTAAACATGTTATTTTATAAGGTTGTCGGCGCTGTCGCTAAGAAAGGTCTGGTTGTCATGATAACAGCTGTTCTCATATTCCTCCTATCTCAGGCTCCAAGTGGCACTCTGTGTTTTATTCGGTCTGATTGAAAACATATTTTGTGTACGTTCCCAAATTTTCCATAATCAAATCAAAGCAATCGACTAAAATGGCTGTGGGAGAGCCACCACTTCGGAAAGAATGGGCCGGCTCGATCGAAGTAATACCACGGCCTCACAGAAAACCGGTGTGAAATAGAGATTGCGCTGTGTTTAACCCAACCCCTTCCTCCATCCCCCAAAGGCCGGCAACGCACTTGTGACGCCTCTGGTATTACGGGTGTTCTTGGGCGGCGGTAATCGCTTACCATCATGCGATAGGTCAGCTCGTTTGACTCCTATTCCATAAAAAAATATTACTCTTGTCCGTATCGAGTTGTTAGGGCTAAACTTCGTCGTCGGTAAAATGTGTCTAATTAAACTATTAATTTTTATGTTTTATGTTAGGTACCCACAGAAAATTTCAATTTGGTGTTCCATTGGTTTCTTTTTTAAATAAAAGGCTATTTAAATCTTATAGATTTATACAACTAGTTAGGTCAAGCTCATTTAAATGAAATAAATAGCATTAGATGAACTTAATTTAATTTTAAATAAATAAATACTATTTACATGGCGTACAGCTAACTAACCTATAATTAACTTAATTTGTATTTAACATTCCAATTTCTTTTTACCAATTTATATACAGTAATAAATACTACTATTAAGACTAAACTAGTTACTACAATTATAAAGAGTATGACATCAGGTATAAAATATTCTGTAAATGTAGTATTCGCTGAAGGTGCACGAAGATGTGAAGCGGAGCCATGACGTAGCACATGTTCCGTCCACCATACGGCACGCTCCAGAGGTGTTTGCGGCTGATCATTGATGATGTTATGCAACTTCCTTACGTTTTCTTTGTAACTGGGGGTACAAAATATCATAACATATTTCAAACAGTCATGAATAAGTTACCTTAAGTATCAAATTGAATATAAAAAATATTTACTTATAGGTGGGATGAAGTTGTGTTATTCAGAAACTTACAAAATTCAAAAGGTTTTACTATATTTTTCACAGCAGTTTCAAAATATAAACGTTAAATACAGAGAGTGTTACATAACTGTCTGGCCTAATCAAAGTATTCATATTAAGATTAAACAAAAAAAAAAACATTATAAAAACGTACCTATTGTTAGTCAACACTTTATTGACAGTTCCTAATAAATTGTCTGTGGTCATAGTGAGTACGTCAACCTCTTCGGCAATACCAAGCTCCACACATTTATTAACGTTATACCACTGATCGGCAAGCATTGGCAGGCCGACCAGAGGTACACTTGCGTCTATAGCTTCATCTATGGACTGCAAACCACCCTGTGTTATGAAAAGTTTGATGTTTGAATGCTCTGAAAAAAAAAAACATAATTTAATTTTCTTTTTTGATTACTCATCGTTCCTTCTAGAGTTTACACAATGTGAATTCACAAAAAAAATGTTTGAAGAAAAACAAACCTTTAATGCATATTAACATGATGTGCGTTTATCTGATTAAAATAGTGACATTTTAACAGAAAGAAAACGACTAAGAACTTTTGCAAATTAAAATAAGACCACACGGAAAAACCAGCTTTCAAAAAAAAATATATTCATCAAAATCGGTTCACCCAATGAAAAGTTCTGAGGTAATAAACATAAAAAAACAGTTAAATTGAGAACCTCTTTCTATGTCTGTTAAAAAATAAAAGGAATATATTTCAAAAATATTATTGAAATTCAAACAGAATTTATTTACAACAGTAAGACAAAATAAAAGAATAAAGTCGTACTAGCATAGTATTCAGAAAGTGAAGTTAAAGCATAAATTCATTTTATGAATTGTATGCTAATATAGATTTAGATATTTCTCAAGTTTGTCACTACGATCGGCATTGTGCTATGCGGTACAATCGTCAGTGAATGTCTTTTGACTGAGAAGTATAAATGGACGTAAACAACTAAGTTTCTAAATAAGACTATTTATATACGTACGTAATAGGTCACGTTGAGGGAACCATTTTTGGATCTTCACATTACTCGGTACATTTTCGATGTTTTCGTAGTCGAACTTCCACAGTACATCGTATGGCAATGACTTGAAAGTTCCCAAGAAAACCTCCAAAAGTTCAGGGTCCATCATAGATGGTCGAACATTGCTACCGAAACTGACATATATGACACCCCGGCTGGAGTTATCTAAGTAGCTTTTAAGATCCTGTAAACAAAGATTAAATATTTCATTACTAATCTGTAAACAAAGAAGATTTAATTTAAGTTGGTGGAGCATTTAATTAATAGTGATAATTTTATTAGTCTTTATTATTCACAAGAATATTTGCTTATTTAATTTCTTTTAAGAAACAGCAACTACATTTTTGGGCTGACTCTGACTCTTTAGTCACTACCACTACACTAAAGAAGTCACAGTCACATTCATAGCACATATTAAAAGCAATAAATATTCTTACTTGTGGTAAATCTTTGACTTCTTTTAAATGAAGAGCTCCTAAGTATATAACGCTTGGTGGTACTGGTCTATTATTTGCTAATAACGGATGAGAGTTCACAAACATTACGTCAATGTTTTTCTTCAAATCCGCTATGGCTGGTGTCTCTGGTCCAAATCGTTGCCTTAATTTATTATTGTCATACTCTTCGCTTGTCTTTATCATTTGTAATATTTTCCATTCTAAATAGATTTCTCGAATCCGTTGCCATAAAGAAAGGTTTGCATACTTTTGTCTATAGAAATAAGGATAATATGTGGGATGCCATGCAACTGCACCCATAGAATTATAATGTTCCGGGAACCCAAAAAAGGAAGAAAACCATATCACTGGAGCTTTAAATATGTCGGTCACTATTAGGTGATAATTTGCAATTGCCTCAACAAAAATCAGATCAAATTTCTGTGACTTATCTTCTAGAAGATTTTTGACTTCAGGCAATTCAAATTGGCTTGCTATTAGTTGCGTCATACCTCTGTCTGAGTGTCCAGTTAATAAGGAGTCGATGTCCAGCACAATACCTCTTTTCAACATGTTTTGTCCTTGAGCTTCATCATATAGGCGACCCATCACTTGATATACTTCACTAGTGTCAATTTCTGTTATATTATCCTTGGGCCGATCTTTAGGCAGCGCAGGATTTGGTGTTATGATTACCAGCTCGTGTCCTTGTTTGGCTAGTTCCAGCATCAAGGCTCTGAAAACAATCTGGTGGCTAATAGATGGTACAGGAAATACTCCCAATATTCTGGCAGTGTCCACCAAGCCGGCTTGGTATTGGACACAAAATACAACTGTTAAATACACGAGCAACATTTCGTTTGACTGTCGAAAATCAAATGATGGAAATACAATATTTTGAGTCCTCTTTATTCATAAAATTATCTGCCGATGACTATCTAGAACAGTGTTTATCGGAATTGAGATAAAAAACCATCGTTAGCAAATTACGTAAAATAGAAGGCAATGACCGCCTTGACAAGGCCATGCCGCGTTTATTCAAACAAATATATTTTAGTTTCTGAACGGATTATAGAAGCGGTTCCGTGATAAGTATGGAAAATATGACTCATTTAATAAATTAAACTTATTTCATCTAATTCAAACGAAATATATTAAATACTAGCTGAACCCCGCGGTGCTACGGCGGTACGACAATAATCACAGGCAACGTCGCGAGGCGAAGCTAGTATCTTTATAAATTATAGCCTACGTGTTATTCTGATGTATAAGCTATATATTGTAAATCGTAAAATAAGTAACTTTTCTGGATGATTTTTTACACCTTGTTTCTTGAAAAACGCAAATACGAGTATCTTACGGAACCCTATTGTTTTCCAAAATAAAATATAGCCTATGTTACTCGTGGATAATGTAGCTTTCGAATGGTGAAAGAATTTTTAAAATCGGTCCAGTACTTTTTGAGTTTATTCGTTACATACAAAAATACAAATCTTTCCTCTTTATAATATAATTATTAGTGCAGACTAGCTGACCAACGCAACCTCGTTTGCGTCTTCTATTGCCCGTAGCGTGAAAATTTTCCCCCCGTTTTATAAACATTCTTCATTGGTGCTTCGCTCCTATTAGTATTAGCGTGATGATATATATAGCCTATAGCCTTCCTCGATAAACGGACTGAAATAATTGTTCAAAGTGAACCTGCGTTTCCTGAGATTAGCGCGTTCTTGTTTGAACAAACAAACAAGCTCTTTAGCTTAAAATCTATATACTAGATTTTGTGCTTAGTTTATACAGTACCTAACATTTTAAGTGTCAAGTTTTGCCCATACTGGTTTTTCAGTGGATCTGTAAAAAAATAATAGTTTACTTGACTTAAAAAGACTTTAAAAATGTTGTACAAGTTTTTCTTGTAAATAATTAAAACAAAGAATCGGTCTGCGTTAAAGCACCATCATAGCAAATATCAAAAAACAATTCTAGTGGAACCAGCATTAAAATACACACATAAAATTTTACTATAACTATATGTTAGAGTACAAACTTAATATATTAATTTAGTTGTTTGTGTTCAATTCTGTCACTTAATGAGAATGACATAGATTGTATTACATCACACTCCGGCCTATAGTGGAGGAAGTAGTAAAAATACACAGTTAAATCTCTGGGAAACAATTATGCATACTATATATTAGATTTATATATATAACTTTAGGTATCAGATTTCCTGTAAATAAAGTTATAGGTATTCGAAGTCTTAAAGTTACTGGCTAAAACAGCAATAAGTCGCATGTAAAAGATTAAAATTTAAGTCGACGGAATGTAGGCTTTTTATATAAATCTGTTTACACGTTTTGGAAGTATTAGGCGTGAGTTTTAAGGCCATCCGTCACCCCGGCAGAAGCAGGCTCGGGTGGAGGCGCGGACGCTGCGGAGCGTGCGCGCCCCGGGGAACAATAATGGGAACATCGGGGTTCCCACTCAGTAGGGGGCTATCTACAAAGCGTAGGTAGCCCGACGTACGTCGGGGTTCCAGGGTTTTCCTTTCTAGGGTGCACCTGGTTCCCCGACATCTAGTACCCGAGACGGCGTGCGGTTTTAGTCGGTTCGAGTCCGACATGCCACCAGGAGGTTGTATCCGAGGAGATTTCCGCACTAGGAAAAGAAAAGAAAAAAAAATTCGTGACTTTTAAGTATGTATGTAAAGTCGTAAATACATATTTTAGAATTGGCACAACTAGTCTATTTTTAGAAAATTTGTGTGGAATTGCTCCCTCACTCGCAGGTTCTTATGAGGTGGCTATCTGGTACATCAGGTAAGAGATTAGGCCTAGAACCGTACCCCTAGAGGGATAGGGTTAAAACGTCAACTTAGAAATTTTTGCTGTTATTAAGCATTTTTTTAATTTCACAAGAACTCAATAACACTTTTGGTGGAACCGTGAATCGAACACTTTGATCGGCAGACGCATACGTTAACCTTTACACTAATTAGGCAGGCTCTCTCTAGCAAACGGGGAAGTTAACAAAATACTTTCTGGCTAGTGAAAATATAGATATAAGATATATAATACGATTACAAGTTACTAGCCTTTAAGATGAGAGTGCTATCTGTTCCATCCGTCACCCCGGCAGAAGCAGGCTCGGGTGGAGGCGCGGACGATGCGGAGCGTGCGCGCCCCGGGGAACAATAATGGGAACATCGGGGTTCCCACTCAGTAGGGGGCTATCTACAAAGCGTAGGTAGCCCGACGTACGTCGGGGTTCCAGGGTTTTCCTTTCTAGGGTGCACCTGGTTCCCCGACATCTAGTACCCGAGACGGCGTGCGGTTTTAGTCGGTTCGAGTCCGACATGCCACCAGGAGGTTGTATCCGAGGAGATTTCCGCACTAGGAAAAGAAAAGAAAAAAAAAGGCGTGACTTTTAAGTATGTATGTAAAGTCGTAAATACATATTTTAGAATTGGCACAACTAGTCTATTTTTAGAAAATTTGTGTGGAATTGCTCCCTCACTCGCAGGTTCTTATGAGGTGGCTATCTGGTACATCAGGTAAGAGATTAGGCATAGAACCGTACCCCTAGAGGGATAGGGTTAAAACGTCAACTTAGAAATTTTTGCTGTTATTAAGCATTTTTTTAATTTCACAAGAACTCAATAACACTTTTGGTGGAACCGTGAATCGAACACTTTGATCGGCAGACGCATACGTTAACCTTTACACTAATTAGGCAGGCTCTCTCTAGCATACGGGGAAGTTAACAAAATACTTTCTGGCTAGTGAAAATATAGATATAAGATATATAATACGATTACAAGTTACTAGCCTTTAAGATGAGAGTGCTATCTGTTCCTTGGGATTATTTGTTAGTTAATGGTATCCAAAAATGTTCTAGAAACGTGCAAAGTGATTAAGTGTAAATTTTTGAAGTGGTGGAAAGGTTAGTTTTGTGTCTTTGTTTGTAGGAATAAAGCTGCCCACCAGTTTAAGAGTCAGTTCTTTCCTTGAATATTGCTTGGGACAATGTCTATGTCACCATAACGTATGAAACCTGAGACTAGTTAATATTGCCTTAAAAATGGCAAACCTATTCAGGAAAAGTGCGTAAAAATTTCAATATAAAAATTTCCAACGAAATGTTTGTTATACAATGCCGATGTAGAATTATGTCACGCCAATCACAAAAATATATTAAAAGAAAAATTTTTACTGTGAAAACAAAAGAAGAATATTATAAAACTGAAAATTTAAATTATAGGCTTCTCTTTAAATAGGAGAGATCCCTGATCCATTTTTAACGTGTGAAAACCTTATCGGGCCGTCACACCATCGGGATTTGCGGAGGTACTGTGTAGTGATGACTAAATAAATCGACACGGTGTGTCATTCGGAATCCGGATCTTTCCTAGCGCCTCTAAGCAATGACGCAGGCACCATGTGCGGGTGAACTCCCTTACAACGCGAACTATTCTCGTATTGTAAGTTCACCGACAGTGAACTGAGCCTAACTCGAAGGTTAAAAATTTTCGGTTGATACCGATATTGGTAGCAAAATATGTAAGATATTTTTAGGAATTGTGTACAATGACGCATTACATATTTTTTACAACTACAATATGACACTATAAAAATGATTATCTTTAACTATAAAAAGTATGTCAATAACCTAATCGTTTATCAATTCATTTTGATCGATTGAAGTAGGTATTTTTTCATAAGGTGACTATGTCATTGACTGCCGGTCGTTGACTTTTGATTTATATAACGATGAACCGAAATTAAGTTCGATGAACGATAGCGTAGGTATATGTGTTTGCTTACATTATATAATATCTGATTATAATTTTTACAACGCACGTGTCAGCCATTTTTAAATGTTTTTATTACATCTTCTACGCAGTTAATTTGTCATATCGAAGAACACGTGGCGGACCTTTTTAATTTTTTCGTTGAATCCATGGTAATATTATAATTTCTAAATTAAGCTTGTCTGTCTATCTGTTAGGTTTTTACGGCTAAACAGCTTTACCGATTCCAATGAAAAGCGTGGAGAAACTTTGATATTTGAAGAAGGACATAGCCTACTCTTTTAACTGTTTGAACCAACGTACAAAATGAACTATAATTATATTTACTTTATATTACGATAGTTCACCTGTATTCCCTTGGTATAGATGTTGACAGATGTCCTTGGGCGGCGTTAGTTGCTATCATGTAGCCCGTCTGATCATTTACCCCCCTAAACAATCATAATTATATCATAATACAAATTTATATTATGAAACCTACTAATATTATAAACGCGAAAGTTCGTGAGTAGGTATGTAAGTGAGTATGTTTGTTGCTCTTATACGCAAAAACTACCGAATGGATTTTGATAAAACTTTACAATAATATAGCTTATACATCAGAATAACATATAGACTACAATTTATAAATATACAAGCTTCGTCTCACAGCGTTGCCCGTGGTTATTGTCGTACCGCGGGTTGCACTGGTTCAGCTAGTATTTATATAAAAACTGTTACTGAAAATATCAAGTGATTGTCTGTCAGTAATAAATCTAATAAAATAAATGTCTTACTTTCAATTCATGTTAATGTCCTCGTGGGGGGCAGGTAGCGATCTTGAGAATAGAGCTGCGAAAGAAAATATAATATTGCTAGAATATACTTAATAAGGATTATTACAATATGTTATAAAAAAAAATACAAACAAAAATTTCTTGAATGCACCAACTAGTCACTATGATTCTACTCTACCTGGAATTATTGATGTTTAGATGTCTTGTTTGATCTAGGTAGAGAAAGAGTTATCAAAAGTTACATAATAACTACTTCAATAAATATATATCTATAGATCTACAAATATTTGTTTCGGAATTTGGGTGTTCTCTATCTATAACATATATGTATTTACAAAAAAGTATACATGTATTCATTTCAGTTGTCTATTACCCATAACACAAGCTCTGCTTAGCTTGGGACTAAATGGCGTTGTGATAGATGTGCGAAAAAAAAAACATAAAATATTCATAGAGTCATGGTATCTTTTTCAGGTGACCCAACATCATCAGATTTCGACACAAAAAGGGTCGACTGACATTTTGAATCCATTTTGAAAGACTAGATGGTGCTTGATTATTTAAAGTGATAGTAGCACTTGTAAAGACAAATCTTTTTTGGTACATAATTTATTTTACTTGTGAGGTATATAACTAACTAGCTGACCCACGCACTGCGTCTTATATTGCCCGTAGCGTGAAAATTTTCCCCCGCTTTTGAAACATTCTTCATTGGTGCTCCGTATTAGTATAGACTGTATATTATAACTAGACTAATAATTTACTAGTAAAGTAGATTGAAGTAAAATGGTGACGGTACTGTAATAGACAAAAAAATAGAAGACATTCTAACCTTTGATAATGCCAAGGCGAAACCGGTTAGATATAAACTTAATTAAAGTTGTGAAATAAGTACAAGAGAGTCTGATTTTAGAATATACTGCAACAAGTTATATCAAGTGCAGACAATTTAAAGTATAAATTACAAAAAAAAATCGAGTTTCGTACACTATTAGCATCTGTTAAGTGCTGTACGAAAGTGGTGATCGCGTTCTCTTAAAAATTACCATCAAGTCCACTAAGTAATCTGTAAGTGATGAACCTTTATGCCGCGCACAGCAAAGCTGTGGAATGAGCTGTCGCCTGCGGTGTTCCCGGACCAATACGACCTTCAATAAAAGAGCGTACTCTTTCCTAAAAGGCCGGCAACGCACTTGTAACGTCTCTTGTGTCGCGGGTGTCCATGGGTGGCGGTAATCGCTCTCCATCAAGTGATACGTCTGCTCGTTTGCCCCTTATAAAATAAATAAATAAAAAAAAAAAATTCCTCATTTCTCCCTAAAATTTTAAATAATAAATATCTTCCTAGCCTTTATTACTACTACCATCAGCTACTAGTAGCAACTGGTTTTACCAAAATATTAATTTTTCCACAGAGTAACTGTAATCAGGCCTTCGTTACTCTGAAGGCGAACTGAATTCGAAGGTTGAGCTAGTTATCAATATATTTGAGGGCAATGACTTCCAAATAACAATTGATATAGGTGTTCATGATGGCTTAACGTGCAATCCGCGGCATGATCATGAAATACCGCTTTACTTTCATACTCTGGAATGTTATTAAGAATTTCTTGTAAGAAAAATCTAACAACACTTCCAACCCGACCCGGGAATCGAACTCGAAACCTCTTGATCGGCAATCGTATACGCTAACCGCTAGACCAACGAGGCAGTATATATTGTAATGAGTACAGGTAAAAAATGGATAACAATTAATAACTACAAAGTTGTATACTGTTACGCTTCTCTGTGGCATATTGTGGAGATAATGAGAAATGAGAAGAAATACTCACTTTAAAATTAACTATTAAATAATAATATTTTAAGAAGATTAAATGTCGTGTCAAAAGTATAAAATGATGTAGAACTCTTCGAGATTTTGTTGTGTGAAAAGGTTTAGTCGTACTCACATTTCATTTCATTTTCGAATTCTACGTTATACTTGAAAATTATTGTAGAAACACTAAAATAAATAGAAATTATTTTAAAGGTAACAATATAGATATGAACGCAATAATGGCAACCTACATAACCCAAATTGACAGATGGTACCTCGACAGAACATTCCCACACCGGTTTCAGACACCTTTCAAATTTGATGTATATACCGTTAGCGGCGCGGCCATTCCTCACAATTCCTCAACCACTTTTGATATATGATAATACACTCTTGTCATTCTATTCGTACACCTACTTCAAAGGGAAATTGAAATTACATTCGAAAATTGTGAATTCAAAAAAATACAGATAACATGAATGATGGTGTGAAAATTTATCGAGGATCCCATTAACACTATACTTGGTCATGATCAGAAAAACCATATTCGGACCAGTTTTAGCAAATTTACCGCTAAATTAGATGTACCTGGTGGTGTGTGTGGTCTTGACTGCTAAAACAAAGGTGGGTTTGACTCACCCTTAGTATAGTGAAAACGAGCATTAGTTCTGTGCATGGTTGGGATTTATCTATCATATGTATACACGAACTATTGCCCGCGGTTCCACCCGCGTGTATATCGATTAACGTAGTAAAGAATGTTTTGCTCTCTGCTTTGTCAAAAATTAAAGCATCTCCATGCCAAATTTCATGAAAATTTACCAGCTGTTTAGACACGAAAGCATAACAGACTGGCTGATAGGCAGAAAGACAGACAAAGAAACTTTTGAATTTATAATAATAGTATGAATGAATTTAGAAATATACAAGTGTGTTTATAAGTAGCTTAATTAAAATAGTATAGGTTTTGGATAGACAAAGTTGCTTTTGAATTTATAATAATAGTATGAATGAATTTAGAAATATACAAGTGTGTTTATAAGTAGTTTAATTAAAATAGTAGGTATAGGTTTTGGTACAGACAAAGTTGCTTTTGAATTTATAATAATAGTATGAATTAATTTATAAATATATATGTGTGTGTTTATAAGTAGTTTAATTATGTTTTGTCTAGTTCGGGATCAGACGGCCGTGATAAGTGGCAATTTTAATATTGTTACTGAGTAGGTGTGATTCCATTTGTTCTTTGGCCGCTTTAACTTATACTATAAAAAAGCTGTGATGTTTTGTTGGTCCATCGGTAAATCTCTATACAAACTCTGACCAGAAAACAAAAAGTATTCAGAACAAAAAACTGGGCTATCTGTATTAATTTTTGTGTATATATTTAGTGACTTATTAGTCTGATTAGAATTGTACAAGCTCTGCCTTTGCCTGTATATAAAGGAAAATGTTATTCCTTTTTAAATTCTGTTTCGAATTTTACAAATTTGAAGACTGTAAGAAATGTCTTTGTTAAGAATTTATAAAACAAATAAAACCAGTCCATAACAATAATATAAATTAATTTACGAGTCGTTAGTTTCAGACGTGACTTAAATGTAAAAAGATTACTGTCCTTATCATACGGGTTATTCTCAAAGGAGAAACCCATAAGGACTTTCAGAATATACCCTAAAACTTCCAGCCCCATTTACCACCACTGAATAAATTATCAAACAAGCGTCCGCAGATAAGGCAGTGCAGAAACTTTATGCCATTTTAAACAGGCGTTATTACCATAAAAAGGATCCACTTACAAACTCCGAGAATCACCCAAAATTTGTTCCCTTTTCTGGTCGACCGCAGAATAAAAGCAAGTTATGGTTCTATTATTTTACTATTTACGAAAGAGAATTTTGTGCGTTAGTATATTTTTAGCTGTAAATGTACCGTATTGGGAGTACAGTATTAATTTGATACCATAATAACAATAGCGGTGATTGTTCAAATTTTCATAATAAGATTACATGGGTATCCTTTGCTTCTGTTTCTCTTTAACGATCTTGTATAGATAATGGTTTCAAGTTTCATAATGTAGCAAGGGCTTTTATTGTTTGGTGAGTTTGATTACAGTCTAAATTTGAATAAAAAATTGTGGTTGTTTATTTCAGTTTCAAGGTGACAATATTTTTTGCACATTAGGTACAAGCAGAAGTGTATTAAACGCTTACATTTAATTTATTAATCGGTTTTATTTATTTATTGTTGAATTAACACTAACATTGTTAACCCTGTTTCATTATTTATTTATTTGTTTGTGTGGGTCAAACCTAGTAATTCAAATTTGAACCCATTCTTGTTGGCAGATTGATCTAAATTTTGGTACAAAATGAAAAATTTAAAAATCTCTTTAAATAAGCACTTATCGAGTAATCATACACCAAAAAGCGTTGCATTATTTTCGAAAGAGCTGATACTCTTTCACTGCTGGACCAATATTAACCAAATATAACATAAATTAGTTCATAGATTTTACGATTAATAAGGAAGTAAATATTTAGAATAGAATAGAATAGAGCAATCTTTATTGTACATTACATAAATAGTTTACATAAAATAATACATCAAATGACTGACCATGTACAAATGGCGTTACTGATGAATAAAAAATAAATATTTCCGACATCTAACATTGTTGTGTTATGCTAGATGGTGTTCCATCTAGTAGTCCCAAGCTAAGCAGAGCTTCTGTTATGGGTACTAGACAACTGATATGAATACATATATACTTTTTTGTAAATACATACATAATAATACATAGAAAACACCCAAACTCCGAAGAAAATATTTGTAGGTCACACAAACACTTCGTCCGACCCAGGATTTGAACCCGAGACCTCAAGCAAGGCCGTCGCTTTTACTACCACTGCGCCACCGGAAAGTCAATTTTTTTTTTATAGATTAGCTGGCCTACGAACAGACGTATCACCTGAATATACAATAGAATTATGCATATACATTTTGCCAACTACAATTTTAACAGAGCAACTCTTCCACTCTCAATGTCAATATATGTATATTATATTTTAAGAAGACTTGAGAAAGATGGGAAAACAATAGTGGAGATCAAGTATTACGTGTGCGAGTGTGTTGGTTATTTTAAAGGTTAGTTAGAGTAGGTCGGGGTCGTTCACCTTTCACTCGACTCTCGAAAATAATTTATATCTTTAAATAGGTATATTGCGTTCTACACTGTTCGTTTTTTTACACCTAAATCGCGTTATCGAATACGACGATAATACGTTCTGAAGGTCAGATCAAGTTGACATTCGCACAAGGGTACACGGTCAATGATTCGTTTTCCTCGTATCTACGATAACTAAGTAAAGTGCTTTGAAACACGTAATACTTGCGGAAATTATTCGGTGTCAAAAACATTAGGTAATTTATTGGTCATTGACATGAACCAAGTAAATAATATCTTGATCATTGCTCATATGACGTTGTACTTTTTTAATGACGTAACAACAGAAATATTGATAACGTTCTTATTTTAAATGCGTACGGTACAAATACTATATGTACTATGTGTTTCATATTAAAAATGTATTATATTTTAAAAACAGAATTGCTATAAAAAAAATAGATATTAATAAAATTAAAAGTAAAACGCCCTTTATGTGTGCTTACGAGAATTAATGCGCTTACGGTAAATTTAAAAAGTAGGAAGACTTGACCGAGGCACTACTACCCTTTCACGGAAGACTAACCTAAAATTATAGTATTCGTGTTATCGTGTTACGTTGGTTAGTACGTCTTGCACCTCTGGTGCAAGACCAGAGGTCCAATGATGTAGTAGCATCTCAATAGGCTGTGGATCACACTTCTGCATTGTTGCATTATCTACAGTCGCAATAGGTATGGTAGTCACTCCACTATACTTTTGGATATTGCTCGTGCTTTTTCTTGCAACCCCGACCATTAGCTGATTCAAAACTTTTGTCTTAGTGATTTTAATTTTTTAAATAACAGTTTATTAACCTAAAACACAATCGTAAATTAATAACCTAAAGCAAAAAGGTGATGCATTGAGAATGTTAAAATCTTTGGTATGATGAACGTAACATAATGCTAAATAGCTTCCATCTGGGGCGGTACACTATAGAGATCTTGTGTCAACTGCGGTGAATTTCCATGCGTTTAGGCGATTCTGCCATATATACTATAGGAATCCAATTTAGCTCACTTAGGACTTATAATATTTTATTCGTGGTGCTTCCCGACTTAATTTTGTCTTCCGCTTTGCTAAGGAGGAAAGTGGACACATTACATATATTGCCAACTCTTCCAGTTTTCTTCTAATTAATTTCGTTGCGGGTGTTTAAAGTTTAATTTTTCCTGAAACTCCCCGAGTGTTACAACTTGGTGTGTACGTGGGTTACTGCTGTTGCTCCTGGTGTACATGAGTTACAGTGGTAGGCGTGTGGGCGGGATTTGTCCCATAACACTTGTGTTAGATTTTGATTAAAACTAAAATTCTCTCGTGACAGAAAAAGGCAGGATTGACCCAGTACCAAAGCTTTATAGAAAATCGAGATAAAAATTATTTCCCATCTCTTTACCAATAAAGTATGAGTTATCAACGGCTGTTATCATTTTGTTTTATATTCATACTAGGCAAGCCCTGAGAAAAAGCTCGAGAGTAATTACAAATAGACACTTCAATTTCATGAATTTGTATAGATTATTATTATTTGCTTCTATATTCTAAAAAAATGGACTGAGTTTTCATTATGAATGTATTTTCAAATTATTATCAAGATCTAGAACGTTCTGACTCAATTCGAATTGCATTTCGTAAATTGTAATCTTTGGTTGTATTGTAATAAAATTTATGAACGATTCAATATTTTAAGTACATGTCAATGCAATTTGTAAAATACTCTATATATTTTGTTGATTAAATAATTGCTAGTGAAAATCAAGGTGTGGTAAATTAATTAAAATCATTAATATAATCTTATCTGGTTGGTTTCCGCACCTTAGTACTTACGTTTATAAAAACAACTTAATTCATATAATTTCTTAGGATTTTAATTTTTTACGAAAATTTAATTAGCAGGTTCATTTCAAAAGTTAGGTACACTCTAAGCCCTTAAATAGAGTTTATATAGTTTATTTCTTGCCACAATATAGTAGGTATACATTACATTAAAAATACAGAAGCATATAAATCTTTTATAATATTGTGGAAGACTGGTGCCTAAGCTAAGCTCAAGGCTTGTGTTCTTGTATTTTTATATGTTTGTGTGTGCATGATTGTTGTCTGAATGTGCACGTGTGTGTGTGAGTGTGTGTGTGTGTGTGTGTGTGTTCCATTTTTAACTTGAAATCAGTTTTTTTCTTATTAAATCGGTTAACACAACTATTTATTCCTAAATGTTCCTACCATCAGTACAGTGGTACTCAAACAGTGAAACTATTAATTAGACTTACAAATACTCCAAACTCACAATTGAGCTGTAAATTGGTATTCACGAATCCATCCATTTCCACCCTCTCCAACAAATGTATCCAAATATTGCAAAAGAACATCGGTCATACTTAGACTGAGCTTGGTGCCAAAACTGTTCGTTTTGATGTTGATTACTTCAAATTGTGTCACCAAGTGTAAACGGAGCACGAATTTAATATTATAATGTTAATATTTCTTACTTAGTATTTATATAGAAGCATCGCTTTAGAACGACTTTGCTTTACGACGACTTTTGGTGTGTTCTTACTTAATTGTTAGGACAAGGCCTGTATATACTTACGCTTATGAAGAAACAGACGCATTAAGCGCTCAGTACAATTTTTACCCAATGGCCTCTAGTCAGGATTTTTTTTTAAAATATTTTTTATGGTCAAAACCGACTGATGTGTCAAGAACGAATAATGAAAAACTGGCAATAGTCTTTCTCCAGAACATTGATATCGCCTGGTAGGGTAGGTAGGTACTAACCCAAGTAGTTTTTTTATGGTCATTAAATTTGTACATAATTAAATAAATGTTATTTATGAATCACATTTCCGTATTACAGAATGCTCGAATAATCAAATAAACTAAAAAGTATCATTTTTTGATAAGCCGTGGCCTTGCGAATTCGGTCATTGCCTTCTGTTTTACGTAATTTGGTAATGATGTTTAATAATCTGAATTCCGATAACCGTCCTTCTAGATAGATATAACAACAGATAAAAGCATGAATAAAGAGAACACAAAATATTGGAAATCCATCACTTGATTTTCGGCAGTCGAGCGAAATGTTGCTTATATATTTAACAGTTGTGTTTTGTGTCCAGTACCAAGCCGGTTTGGTGGACACTGCCAGAATATTAGGAGTATTTCCAATACCATCAATAAGCCATCAAGTTGTTTTCCGAGCTTTAACGCTAGAGTTATCTAAACATGGACACGAACTTGTGATTATTACTCCGAATCCTGCGCTGCCTAAAGATAGACCTAAAGACAATATTACTGAAATCGACACTAGTTCTGTATATCAAGTTATGAGTCGTTTATATAATGAATCTCAAGGAAAGAACATGTTAAAAAAAGGTATCGTGTATGATATCGACTCGATAATAACTGGAGACACAGACAAAGGTATAACAGAACTCATTTCATACCAATTAGATTTGCCTGAAGTAAGAGAACTTTTGGAAGACAAAAGACAAAAGTTTGATCTTATATTCGTTGAGGCGATAGCAAATTACCACTTAATAGTGACCAATATATTCAAAGCTCCAGTGATATGGTTTTCGTCTTTTTACGGCTTACCAGAACATTACAGTTCAATGGGGGCTGTAGCATGGCATCCAACGTTTTATCCACACTTTTATAGACCAAGGTATGCAAGCTTCACGTTTTGGGAACGGATACGTGAAATTTATTTGGAATGGAGAATATTTCAAATGATCAAATCAAGTGAGGAGTATGACGCAAATAAACTGCGGCAACGTTTTGGTTCAAATACACCGACCTTAGAAGATATGAAGAAGAATATTGATGTCATGTTTGTGAATTCTCATCCATTATTTGCCAGTAATAGACCAGTGCCTTCGAACGTCGTATATTTGGGCGCTCTTCACTTACAAGAAGTGAAAGCCTTACCACAGGTGAAAATACTTGTTAATTTAACAAAATGTTATTCTAATTCTAAATGATATATTATTTATATATAGATTTATAACAATTTGTATTTGTTACAGGAACTGCAAAACTATTTAGATAACTCCAGTCGAGGCGTAATATATGTCAGTTTCGGGAGTAACGTTCGACCATCTATGATGGATTCAGATCTACTCCAAGTATTTCTGGAAACCTTTAAGTTACTGCCATATGACGTTCTATGGAAATTTGATCATGAGAACCTTGAAAATGTGCCCAAAAATGTTAAAATTCAAAAATGGTTTCCTCAAAGAGACTTATTACGTATGTATTTTACCATTTGGAAATTTAATGACCTAAAATTTTTACAATAATAGTTTTCTTTTTTATATTATGTCTATGTAATGACTATATAAGTACTATATTCAGTGTTAATGATAGCTAAAGTTTTCCTCAAAGTAGCCTAAAAGTAAAAGTTTAAATATTTTCGCTAGGATAATATATATTTGTTTCTTTATTTTTTACGAAATAAAAGAATTCTAGTTTTTATGGAAATATAAACTACAAATAGCCGAATTTAATTGTAATATAACTATAACAGTTTGCGCGAATGAAGGTTGAATTTGCAGTGCAATAACGCGACATCATTTTCTATTGAGAAAGTATGAAAAATGAGAATGTGTTTTTTTCTTTTCAGAGCATCCGAAGATAAAACTATTTATAACTCAAGGTGGGTTGCAGTCCATCGATGAAGCAATAGATGCAAGTGTACCTCTTGTTGGTTTACCTATGTTGGCTGATCAGTGGTATAATGTGAACAAGTGTGTAGAGCTTGGTATCGCTGAACAATTAGACGTACTTACTTTGACTACAACTGATTTAGTGAAAACAGTCACAAAAGTGCTCACTGACAATAGGTAAGTTATTATAAACTAAAACTTATTTTTATTTTATCTAAAAATTAGAATACATTTGATCTTATTTCATGTGTAAGGGATATACTAACAGATGAGTCACCAATTGATAAGATTTTATTGAATTTTGAGATTTGTTTGCAGAATTTATATTTTCTTTCCATCTCCCAGTTGTCAATTTTCTATCATTAAGAATTGATAAATGATTAATGGCATTGTGTACCTTCAGTTACAGAGAAAAAGTAAAAAAACTTCGTGAGATCATTAAAGATCAGCCCCAAACACCACTGCAGCGTGCCGTATGGTGGACAGAACATGTATTACGTCATGGCTCTGCATCACATCTTCGCGCACCTTCTGCGAATACCACGTGGATAGAATATTTTATGCCTGATATTATACTTACAATATTTGTTATATTTGTAGTAGTCTCTTTAGTATTATTTATGTGCATTTTCAAAATTATTCAAAGTTTCAGAAGAAACTTTAGAGTAAAATTAAAATTAAAATAGCTAGGTTATATAGATTTTTATTATTACTAATTTATTATATAGTAACTTATTGAAGATTAAAAAATTTTTAGAATAAATTTCAGACTTTCATTTTATTGTTAATGAAATCCATTTTACTACAAAATAAGTACCGAGGTGATTTCAGTAACTTGTTCTTAAAATGATTTCCTAAGTAGTTGTTTATCAATGATAACTCATTATTTATGTTTGACAGCGTTGTCTTCTATTGTGTTAAATTCGTGTCAAAATTGTTCATCATCCACATTGGTGGATGATGAACAATTTTGACATTCCAAAATCAATTCGCCAATTTTCATTCATTCTATTCTGGACGAGAGAAAAAAAATTCAAATTTTTTCTCATAGTAAAATGCACAAAATAAAGACTCATAATTTATTAAAATGATAACCTAATGAAATAAAACATGTCTTTTTTCAAAGTAATTTCGAAGTCACCAAGTTCTTTTCGGAGATTAAATGCTAGAATTATTGAAACTGGAACACGAACTTTATGATTGTTATACCAAACCCTGCATGTCGAAAAATAGATTCAAGGAGAACAGAAATCGAAACTAGTTCTTTATATCAGGAACTTCTTGCGTCGTTTATTTGCACAACATTTATTACATTAACTTTAAATATATACATATTTAATGACTTATTTGCAATAAATATATTCGTTTAAAATGAGTTTTCCAGGCTATTTTTAAAACCATCACTGACCAGGTTGTTATCAGAGTGCTTTAATGCTAGAATTATCCAAACATTAAGACGAATTTTCTATTCTCACAACAAACCCTGCATGTCGAAAACAGGACTAAGGATAATATAACAGAAATCCACACTAGTTCTTTATATCAGGAATTTCTTGCGTCGTTTATTTGTACAACATTTATTACATTATCTTTAAATATTTTTGTATTTGACTATGAATTTGCAATTAATGTGTTTGTTTTAAAAGACAAAGCAATTTTAAAAGCCACCACTCAACAGGTTGTTTTCAGAGCTTTAATGCTAGAATTATCTTAACATGGACACGAATATTAATGATTTACCTTTCTTTGTGCAAAATTTCTGTGATGTAGTACTTTTTGCAGATGACACTTCGCTTGTTTTTAAAGTTGATCGTAATCAGAATAGTTTTGATGATATTAACAGATCACTTACACTAGTCCAAGATTGGTTTACAAGCAACAACTTACTATTGAACTCGAATAAAACTAAATGTATAAAGTTCACTTTGCCTAATGTTAAGAAACTCAACACGAACATTATAATAAATAATGAAATGATTGATCTCGTAGAGTCAACTATGTTTCTAGGAATAACCTTGGATCATAAGCGTCAGTGGGGCGCCCATATATCGTATTTAGCAGGGAAACTGAGCTCCGCGGCATTCGCTGTTTGGAAAGTTCGCCAGTTAACTAATATTGAAACTGCGCGAATAGTTTATTTTAGTTATTTTCACAGTGTCATGTCATATGGTATTCTACTATGGGGCAAGGCAGCTGATATTCAAACCATTTTTGTAATTCAAAAACGGGCAATTCGTGCGATTTACAAACTTAAAGTTCGAGATTCTCTGAAAGAACGATTTAAGGAAATAGGTATTTTAACAGTTGCATCTCAATATATATTTGCTAATATTATGTTTGTACGAAAAAACATAGATAAATATAGTTGCAAAAGTGATCATCATTCACTAAACACAAGGAATAAGCACAAATTAGTAGGCCAACATTATCGCCTTAACAAAGTCCACAATTCATTTGAAGGACTTGGTGTGCGTTTTTATAACAAAATTCCTGTCGAAATCTTGAACTTACCCCTACAAAAGTTCAAGAGTGCCGTTAAGAGTCGTCTTGTGGAGAGGGGCTATTATACGATAAACGATTTCTTGACTGATGCAGTGCCTTGGATGTGAGTGAAAGTGAAATAATTTATTGGATTATAATTAATTCTTGACATCTTATTCTGCATTTATTACCTGACATTTGAACTTTGTTAAGTTGAGGCGATCTGTGTTTACATTGTTGGAGCTTAAATAATTTGTATTTATTATTTTATTACATTTTAAACGTTTTTTTTCTTTTTCTCTGGGACCAGTATGTATGCACACATTGCTTTTACTCCTTGATGTGTAAGTGATTGCAACCTTATATGCTATGGACTAATTTTTATTATTTTATTAGACAAAAAAATTTTTTTCCTAGCTTTAATATCTTATTAGACCGCTTTCTAGCCTTTGTGTTTTGGTTGCCTTAACTTGCACATAGAAATACTGTTGTCAAAAACAAACAAGCTTTGTATGAATTATCTGAAAAGATGGTGCACATGAGTTTCTCACCAGCTCTTCTCATGAATGCAATACCCATCGGAGCTGGTACTTGGATTGATTTCAATTTAAACCTTTGAGTTGAATAGAAATCAATCTAAGCTCCGGTAATTCAAATCATCTCAGTGCATTTAGTATTAGGAGTTTTGTTTTATGTTTTTATGTTTGTATTTTTGACGTGTTCAAGTGCCTTTTGGGGCCTATGGAAATAAATGATTTGAGTTTGAGTTTGAGTTTGAGTTTGAATTTTCTATTATCACATCAAACCCTGCAAGTCGACAGACAGGACTAAGGATAATATAACAGAAATCAGGAACTTCTTGTGTCATTTATTTGTACAACATTTATTACACTAGTTTCAACAGATATTTTAGTCAATAATATAGGCTTCTGTTATAAACTTAACGTTTTGATTGTAAATAGAAGAGCATGTCGGCGAGATAATGCCCATACACGTAAATTTTATATTTATCAATTAAAAACTTTATTGAAATCTCTGTTTAAGGAGACAAATCGGTTTTCAGTTTGTTTTGTTCCTTAAACAACGTGGCAAACGTGGTTGTAGGTACTTGGTTTAAAAATCATACCAATAAATATGAAAACGGTGAAGATCAGTGGATCTGCATTTGTACTTTGTAGAGGGAGATAATTTAATAAATTTGTAAGATATAAAAAATTAAAACCAAAATTTTAGTTTGTTTTTAAATAAATTTACGCCTACAAAATTGGATATAGCAATACACAGAAATTATTTGTGTTATAAATAAATTGGATTATCGACATTTTATGCTTATGTTTAGTCCTATATAAGTTATTTTCGCGTCGTCTATATGATTAAATTTCTCAGAAACCATTTTTTTATAACACATTTATTTATTTATTTATTTATGTATTATAACATCACCTTTACTATCATTACAGGTTTCCCTAATGCGATAGAGAGGCTAATTTATATTTATATTATTACATACACAGACATACACACACACACATGATTGACATTGACGCTAATTTAGTTGTGA
Source organism: Spilarctia lutea (assembly GCA_916048165.1). Taxonomy (NCBI): domain Eukaryota; kingdom Metazoa; phylum Arthropoda; class Insecta; order Lepidoptera; family Erebidae; genus Spilarctia; species Spilarctia lutea. The sequence goes on along the minus strand of OU696471.1, from coordinate 1,926,763 downwards.
CCGACGTTTACAATGGTAAACAGGGAGTATTTTTGCATTGGAAGAAATAGGTGATTAATCATTTATCTGTAGGAAGTAATGTGGTATAAAATAATGAGGACTTTCCATAACATGAATTATTTTTTCTCTTAAACAATAAAAATCTATCGTATGGATTTTTTTTAATTTTATAGTCTAAATCACAAAGGTCATGATTACGAATCTATTGAAACCTCTTTCATTAAAATCCGTTTAAAGTTTAACGGAATATACGAGTACATAGACTAGCAAAACTAATCTTTCTTTCGGCTTTGCCGTAGTCGGGTAAAAATATAACAAAATTATTGATTTCTTACTTATGATTTTCTACACATTTATGAGTTTTTAGGACATAAGCTTTTCAGTTATATAAAAGATTTCAATAATTAAAATTTATACTGTTTTTCAGTTTTCAAAAAACAAGCATCAGTTAGGTATTGTTTCACAAAGTCGGACGTATTTAAGTTAAAAAGATTACCAAATGTTTAGTTATCTATTCGTATGGATTGTGCTGTAGGATTGTTTTGTAATTGTATACAATTATCATACCTCTTATAGTAGCTTTTTTATTTATCTACGTGCCTGCCAAAGTGAGTAATCGGATGGGAATCCAAAAGTTCACCATATTCTTTGTGAACGCAAACAATGCCGTATGGTGACTCTAACTATGGCGGTCTAATGAGATGGTTCTGCTTCATTAGAATAGATAAAGTTAGATAAGTAAAAATAAAGTTCCTAAGATCAGAAATTTTAGTGTAAGTCCAGTCCGGTGTGTGACAAAATTTCTTAACACCGTTACTTGGCCTTTGACAAAGCTACATCTTACAGGCAATCCCGCTAAGCTTCGTTATACACCAAGTATCGTCGCTTGAAACCATGGCTATTATTTATTTATTCTACGACTTAGTAATTCAAAATTCTCTCAGAGAATCCTACAGAATAAAATATATTTTTTTCATAAATGTTTGATATTAATAGACAGGCTTAAAAAATTAGTAAAAACAAAATAAATAAAAATAAACTTACAGCCCTCGTCGATGGTGTCTTTATCTTGTGAGGTCAAAGAAGTAGCTCGGCGCGTAGATGACACTCTGCGATGTTTGGGAAGGTGTCCTCAACTGAAATGTTTAAAACAAATGTCAACAAACTATACTATACCGGTAATGCTTCGCTGCTACGCATCTTGTGGTGCAAAACAACCGTTTTTAAAAGTATATTGTATTCAAAGTGCGAGCTCCATCGGTGCAGAACTTTTAGGATTGTTAAGTGTGTCAAAGCGAATTTAACATTTATATAATTTAAATAGCTGAACCCCGCGTTGCTACCCGCGGTACGACAATAACCGCTGGAAACACCGCGAGGCGAACCTAGTATGTTTATAAATTGTAGGCCAAGTGTTATTCTGATGTATAAACTGTAATATCGTATAGTTTCATCAAAATCCATTCTGTAGTTTTTGGGTGAAAGAGTAACAAACATCCATCCATCCATCCATCCATACTTACAAATTTTCGCTTTTATAATATTAGTAGGATATGTATTTATGTCGCAGCCAACTCGCGTAATTAGCTGTTCAATGAACAGCCTAGCCTCTTTATTAAACATCGCCGTGCAACTACCGGTCGTGTTATGAATGGAGGATCTTGGGAATGGTTAAGTTAGAGTATTTTTCTTGTTTTAAAATAAATAACCTAACCGCTTGTTGAAAGGCGCTGTTTAGTATAGAGCTAGGCTAGGCTGTTGAATGAACGGCTAACTAAGCAAGTTAGCTGCGACATATATATAATTAGTTACCAAGGCACAAACCTCCTTGGTAAGGAGAAACTATGGTGAAAACAAATAACGTAGAAAAATATTAAAAAGAAACTTGTGGGTAAACGAGAAATTTCATTTCGAAAACTGTTTGAAAGTTTAAAAATTTTGTCACTATCAAATAAAAGAGTTTGACTAGTAGAACACAGTTCACTATGAAAAATTAATAACTAAAAACTTGAAAATAAAATAGTACCGCAAGTAGCACCGCGGGATCAGTTAGGTTTCAATAAAACCGCTTAAATTGTAGCGACTTCTACTTACAACACAATAATAACCTACTACAGCACCATCTACCAAAGACAAATAATTTTAAACTGTTCGAAGGCCTCCAACTAATCTTCCCGACTGTTAATCTATGATAACAACAGGGATCTACTGCTTAACGTGACCTCCGTATCACGGAGACGCTCATGGTATCAAGCTACTGGCGATCCACCCATCCAGGTGCTAACCACATCGTTGTTGCTTACACTCGATATCTCTTGTACAACACTAGTTAGAATCCTAAATAACTGTATTACATTGTTAACCGTGAGAAAGCGCTTATCGAAGCTCATTTAATTAAGTAGAGGTCAAATGAAAGGAACAGCTGTCCGAACTCGTGTCGAAGATACGTCCATTAAACGCTTAATGAGGAAGCCTTTACGTTGTAATGGATGTAGTTTAAATTGCTTTGGGATTGTTAAATGTGGAGTCTAGGGAAATATGATTGAATAAAATCTTATACATATATGATAATTTTTCAAATATTTTCGGGATTAGGACAGTCAGTCGAACAAAATTGAGTTTCTCTGTAAACAAAGATTTTTTTTTTAATACATGAAATAAAAGTGTGGGTGTATTTACTTAGTACGTTAGTTACCTGTTACATACCTGTAAATAAAGAAACGACATTTAATGTTATTATTATAATACTTTAACAATTGAATTAATATTATAAATTATTGTTTTCTCTTAACAATCGCGAGATGACCACATGTTAATATATATTTTTCATAGCTCACAAACGACATCTGTCAATTCTCTATGCGTTCAATAACGTTTGATGCGCGGGGTAAAGATTCCAATTAAAGAAAATTATGTTTTTTTCTTTACATATACACATACATGGCAAGCAATTAAACCTGAAACCATTCAAAATGTTTGAAGAAAGCAGGTTTCAGAAATAACGTGGTTGATGATGACGTGTTGGAAGAAGAAGAACCCGAGATACTGCAGGGTTTTCCTGGATATTCTTCCATTGATGACAATGTAGCACCGTATGAAATTCAATCAATTGAAAATCTTATTCAGAATGTGAATAACACACAAAACGAGGCCCATATAAGTAACAATGACGAAGATGAGTCAACTCCGGTTTTGTCAAACGCCCAGGCATTATCAGCTGTTAATGATTTAAGACGCTAAAATAAGTGATTATCCTACTACTATTATAAAGGCGAAAGTTTGTAAGTATGGATGTATGTATGTATGGATGTTTGTTACTCTTTCACGTAAAAACTACTGAATGGATTTGAATGAAACTTTACCACAATATAGCTTATACATCAGAATAACACATAGGCTACTATTTATAAAGATATAGCTTCGCCTCGCGGCGTTGCCCGCAGTTTTCATCGTACCGCGGGTAGCACCGCGGGGTTCAGCTAGTTTTAAATAATGTATTGAATGTACATAATTTAGAATAAAAAGAACAAAATACCTTATAATACATACCTATGTACATAGTACGTTTTATTTTCCCTATCCCGCATAATACGCTTTCTCGTTTAAGACGTGTTTTTGGTGGGGTCCCTGAGAAATCGTTTTAAGCGGGTTATACTGTAATATATAAAATTCTCGTGTCTCAATGTTAGTTACCATACTCCTCCAAAACTGCTGGACCGATTTTCATGAAATTTCTATTTTTCATCCCCCTAAATATTAAGGGTAGTTCACCCTTAATTTTTTTTTTTTTTTTAGATAATTTTTTATTTTATTATGATATGAAACAGAATTAGAAAATACATACAACCCTGAATTTTCAACCATCTACGATCAACCCCTATTATTCCATCGCGATTTTTATTGACCCACCCCTAAAATATATGCCCTTTTTATGACAAAGCAACGTTTGTCGGGTCAGCTAGCATTATCTAATAACATATATATGTACATACAAACATACATATAAGAATAAGTAAGTTTATATTAATCTCAAAAAGCCAAACAGTTGTGAGCTCAATCAGTTCAAACTTTGCGATTGTTTCTCTTCAAAAATTTAACCCGACTATAATGAATTTGTCAGTCTTTGTACATATGTTCCACCAAAACGCATAAAAAAATTATAGCCACTGTTACAACAATAATTCATATGATTATTCTGCTACAAAAAAAATGTAGAGTTTTTTGATGTTAGGTTGTTGTATATATGATAATCGGCGCGAGACTTCTATAGTAACTTCGTAGTTCAGTGTGTCTTTGGTAGATGGTGCTGTAGTAGGTTATTATTGTGTTGTAAGTAGAAGTCGCCACAATTTAAGCGGTTTTATTGAAACCTAACTGATCCCGCGGTGCTACTTGCGGTACTATTTTATTTTCAAGTTTTTAGTTTTTAATTTTTCATAGTGAACTGTGTTCTACTAGTCAAACTCTTTTATTTGATAGTGACAAAATTTTTAAACTTTCAATTAGTTTTCGACATGAAATTTCTTGTTTACCCACAAGTTTCTTTTTAATATTTTTCTACGTTATTTGTTTTCACCATAGTTTCTCCTTACCAAGGAGGTTTGTGCCTTGGTAACTAATTATATATATATCGCAGCTAACTTGCTTAGTTAGCCGTTCATTCAACAGCCTAGCCTAGCTCTATACTAAACAGTGCCTTTCAACAAGCGGTTAGGTTATTTATTTTAAAACAAGAAAAATACTCTAACCTAACCATTCCCAAGTTCCTCCATTCATAACACGACCGGTAGTTGCACGGCGCTGTTTAATAAAGAGGCTAGGCTATTCATTGAACAGCTAATTACGCGAGTTGGCTGCGACATAAATACATATCCTACTAATATTATAAAAGCGAAAATTTGTAAGTATGGATGGATGGATGGATGTTTGTTTGTTACTCTTTCACCCAAAAACTACAGAATGGATTTTGATGAAACTATACGATAATACAGTTTATACATCAGAATAACACTTGGCCTACAATTTATAAACATACTAGGTTCGCCTCGCGGTGTTTCCAGCGGTTATTGTCGTACCGCGGGTAGCAACGCGGGGTTCAGCTATTTAAATTATATAAATGTTAAATTCGCTTTGACACACTTAACAATCCTAAAAGTTCTGCACCGATGGAGCTCGCACTTTGAATACAATATACTTTTAAAAACGGTTGTTTTGCACCACAAGATGCGTAGCAGCGAAGCATTACCAGTATAGTATAGTTTGTTGACATTTGTTTTAAACATTTCAGTTGAGGACACCTTCCCAAACATCGCAGAGTGTCATCTACGCGCCGAGCTACTTCTTTGACCTCACAAGATAAAGACACCATCGACGAGGGCTGTAAGTTTATTTTTATTTATTTTATTTTTACTAATTTTTTAAGCCTGTCTATTAATATCAAACATTTATGAAAAAAATATATTTTATTCTGTAGGATTCTCTGAGAGAATTTTGAATTACTAAGTCGTAGAATAAATAAATAATAGCCATGGTTTCAAGCGACGATACTTGGTGTATAACGAAGCTTAGCGGGATTGCCTGTAAGATGTAGCTCTGTCAAAGGCCAAGTAACGGTGTTAAGAAATTTTGTCACACACCGGACTGGACTTACACTAAAATTCCTGATCTTAGGAACTTTATTTCTACTTATCTAACTTTATCTATTCTAATGAAGCAGAAGCATCTCAATAGACCGCCATAGTTAGAGTCACCATACGGCATTGTTTGCGTTCACAAAGAATATGGCAGGCACGTAGATAAATAAAAAAGCTACTATAAGAGGTTATGATAATTGTATACAATTACAAAACAATCCTACAGCACAATCCCTACGAATCGATAACTAAACATTTGGTAATCTTTTTAACTTAAATACGTCCGACTTTGTGAAACAATACCTAACTGATGCTTGTTTTTTGAATACTGAAAAACAGTTTAAATTTGAATTATTGAAATCTTTTATATAACTGAAAAGCTTATGTCCTAAAAACTCATAAATGTGTAGAAAATCATAAGATAGAAATCAATAATTTTGTTATATTTTTACCCGACTACGGCAAAGCCAAAAGAAAGAGTAGTTTTGCTAGTCTATGTACTCGTATATTCCGTTAAACTTTAAACGGATTTTAATGAAAGAGGTTTCAATAGATTCGTAATCATGACCTTAGTGATTTAGACTATAAATTTAAAAAAATCCATACGATAAATTTTTATTGTTTAAGAGAAAAAATAATTCGTGTTATGGAAAGTCCTCATTATTTTATACCACATTACTTCCTACAGATAAATGATTAATCACCTATTTCTTCCCATGTAAAAATACTCCCTGTTTACCATTGTAAACGTCGGTCACAACCAAATTAGCGTCAATGTCAATCATGTGTTATAAAAAAATGGTTTCTGAGAAATTTAATTATATAGACGACGCGAAAATAACTTATATAGGACTAAACATAAGCATAAAATGTCGATAATCCAATTTATTTATAACACAAATAATTTCTGTGTATTGCTATATCCAATTTTGTAGGCGTAAATTTATTTAAAAATAATCTAAAATTTTGGTTTTTATTTTTTATATCTTACAAATTTATTAAATTATCTCCCTCTACAAAGTACAAATGCAGATCCACTGATCTTCACCGTTTTTATATTTATTGGTATGATTTTTAAACTAAGTACCTACAACCACGTTTGCCAAGTTGTTTAAGGAACAAAACAAACTGAAAACCGATTCGTCTCCTGAAGCAGAGACTTCAATAAAGTTTTTAATTGACGAATATAAAAATTTACGTGTATGGGCATTATCTCGCCGACATGCTCTTCTATTTACAATCAAAACGTTAAGTTTATAACAGAAGCCTATATTATCGACTAAAATATCTGTTGAAACTAGTGTAATAAATGTTGTGCAAATAAATGACACAAGAAGTTCCTGATTTCTGTTATATTATCCTTAGTCACATCTTTCGACATGCAGGGTTTGATGTAATAATCAAAACATTCGTTTTCATTTTTGGATAATTCTAGCATTAAAGCTCTGAAAACAACCTGTTGAGTGGTGGTTTTTAAAATTGCTTGAAGTCTTTTTAAACAAACACATTAATTGCAAATTCATAGTCAAATACATAAATATTTAAAGATAATGTAATAAATGTTGTACAAATAAACGACGCAAGAAATTCCTGATATAAAGAACTAGTGTGGATTTCTGTTATATTATCCTTAGTCCTGTTTTCGACATTCAGGGTTTGATGTGAGAATCGAAAATTCGTCTTAATGTTTGGATAATTCTAGCATTAAAGCGCTCTGATAACAACCTGGTCAGTGATGGTTTTAAAAATAGCCTTGAAAACTCAATTTAAACGAATATATTTATTGCAAATTAATTATAAAATATATAAATAATTAAAGTAAATGTATTATACATTTTGTGCAAAGAAATGACGCAAGAAATTCGTGACATAAAGAACTAATGTCGATTTCTGTTATATTATCCTTGGTCCTATATTTCGACATGCAGGGTTTGATGAGAGAATCGAAAATTCGTCTTAATGTTTGGATAATTCTAGCATTAAAGCACTCTGATAACAACCTGGTCAGTGATGGTTTTAAAAATAGCCTTCAAAACTCAATTTAAACGAATATATTTATTGCAAATTAATCATAAAATATATAAATAATTAAAGTAAATGTATTATACATTTTGTGCAAACAAATGACGCAAGAAATTCGTGACATAAAGAACTAATGTCGATTTCTGTTATATTATCCTTGGTACTATGTTTCGACTTGCAGGGTTCGATGTGAGAATCGATAATTCGAGTCCATGTTTAGATAATTCTAGCATTAAAGCTCTGAAAACAACCTGAAAGTGATGGTTTTTAAAATTGCTTTAAGTCTTTTTAAACAAACACATTAATTGAAAATTAATAGTCAAATACGTCATTATTTAAAGATAATGTAATAAATGCTGTGCAAACAAACGACGCAAGAAATTCGTGATATGAAAAACTAGTGTCGATTTCTGTTATATTATCCTTAGTCCTATCTTTCGACATGCAGGGTTTAAGGTGAGAATCGAAAATTCGTCTCCATGTTTGGATAATTCTAGCATTAAAACGCTCTGATAACAACCTGGTCAGTGATGGTTTTAAAAATTGCCTGGAAAACTCATTTTAAACGAATATATTTATTGCAAATAAGTCATCAAATATGTAAATATTTAAAGTTAATGTAATAAATGTTGTGCAAATAAACGACGCAAGAAGTTCCTGATATAAAGAACTAGTTTCGATTTCTGTTCTCCTTGAATCTATTTTTCGACATGCAGGGTTTGGTATAACAATCATAAAGTTCGTGTTCCTGCTTCCATAATTCTAGCATTTAATTTCCGAAAATAACTTGGTGACTTCGAAATTACTTTGAAAAAAGACATGTTTTATTTCATTAGGTTGTCACTTTAATAAATTATGAGTTTTTATTTTGTGCATTTTACTATGAGAAAAGATTTGAAATGTTTTTTCTCTCGTCCAGAATAGAATGAATGAAAATTGGCGGATTGATTTAGGAATGTCAAAATTGTTCATCATCCACCAATATGGAATTGGATATAGAATACAACGCTGTCAAACATACATAATGAGTTATCATTGATAAACAACTACTTAGGAAATCATTTTAAGAACAAGTTACTGAAATCACCTCGGTACTTATTTTGTAGTAAAATGGATTTCATTAACAATAAAATGAAAGTCTGAAATTTATTCTATAAATTTTTTAATCTTCAATAAGTTACTATATAATAAATTAGTAATAATAAAAATCTATATAACCTAGTTATTTTAATTTTAATTTTACTCTAAAGTTTCTTCTGAAACTTTGAATAATTTTGAAAATGCACATAAATAATACTAAAGAGACTACTACAAATATAACAAATATTGTAAGTATAATATCAGGCATAAAATATTCTATCCACGTGGTATTCGCAGAAGGTGCGCGAAGATGTGATGCAGAGCCATGACGTAATACATGTTCTGTCCACCATACGGCACGCTGCAGTGGTGTTTGGGGCTGATCTTTAATGATCTCACGAAGCTTTTTTACTTTTTCTCTGTAACTGAAGGTACACAATGCCATTAATCATTTATCAATTCTTAATGATAGAAAATTGACAACTGGGAGATGGAAAGAAATTATAAATTCTGCAAACAAATCTCAAAATTCAATAAAATCTTATCAATTGGTGACTCATCTGTTAGTATATCCCTTACACATGAAATAAGATCAAATGTATTCTAATTTTTAGATAAAATAAAAAGTTTTAGTTTATTATAACTTACCTATTGTCAGTGAGCACTTTTGTGACTGTTTTCACTAAATCAGTTGTAGTCAAAGTAAGTACGTCTAATTGTTCAGCAATACCAAGCTCTACACACTTGTTCACATTATACCACTGATCAGCCAACATAGGTAAACCAACAAGAGGTACACTTGCATCTATTGCTTCATCGATGGACTGCAACCCACCTTGAGTTATAAATAGTTTTATCTTCGGATGCTCTGAAAAGGAAAAAACACATTCTCATTTTTCATACTTTCTCAATAGAAAATGATGTCGCGTTATTGCACTACAAATTCAACCTTCATTCGCGCAAACTGTTATAGTTTAAATTATAATTAAATTCGGCTATTTGTAGTTTATATTTCCATAAAAACTAGAGTTCTTTTATTTCGTAAAAATAAAGAAACAAATAAATATTATCCTAGCGAAAATATTTAAACTTTTACTTTTAGGCTACTTTTAGGAAAACTTTAGCTATCATTAACACTGAATATAGTACTAATATAGTCATTACATAGACATAATAGTAAAAAGAAAACTATTATTGTAAAAATTTTAGGTCATTAAATTTCCAAATGATAAAATACATACGTAATAAGTCTCTTTGAGGAAACCATTTTTGAATTTTAACATTTTTGGGCACATTTTCAAGGTTCTCATGATCAAATTTCCATAAAACGTCATATGGCAGTAACTTAAAGGTTTCCAGAAATACTTGGAGTAGATCTGAATCCATCATAGATGGTCGAACGTTACTCCCGAAACTGACATATATTACGCCTCGACTGGAGTTATCTAAATAGTTTTGCAGTTCCTGTAACAAATACAAATTGTTATAAATCTATATATAAATAATATATCATTTAGAATTAGAATAACATTTTGTTAAATTAACAAGTATTTTCACCTGTGGTAAGGCTTTCACTTCTTGTAAGTGAAGAGCGCCCAAATATACGACGTTCGAAGGCACTGGTCTATTACTGGCAAATAATGGATGAGAATTCACAAACATGACATCAATATTCTTCTTCATATCTTCTAAGGTCGGTGTATTTGAACCAAAACGTTGCCGCAGTTTATTTGCGTCATACTCCTCACTTGATTTGATCATTTGAAATATTCTCCATTCCAAATAAATTTCACGTATCCGTTCCCAAAACGTGAAGCTTGCATACCTTGGTCTATAAAAGTGTGGATAAAACGTTGGATGCCATGCTACAGCCCCCATTGAACTGTAATGTTCTGGTAAGCCGTAAAAAGACGAAAACCATATCACTGGAGCTTTGAATATATTGGTCACTATTAAGTGGTAATTTGCTATCGCCTCAACGAATATAAGATCAAACTTTTGTCTTTTGTCTTCCAAAAGTTCTCTTACTTCAGGCAAATCTAATTGGTATGAAATGAGTTCTGTTATACCTTTGTCTGTGTCTCCAGTTATTATCGAGTCGATATCATACACGATACCTTTTTTTAACATGTTCTTTCCTTGAGATTCATTATATAAACGACTCATAACTTGATATACAGAACTAGTGTCGATTTCAGTAATATTGTCTTTAGGTCTATCTTTAGGCAGCGCAGGATTCGGAGTAATAATCACAAGTTCGTGTCCATGTTTAGATAACTCTAGCGTTAAAGCTCGGAAAACAACTTGATGGCTTATTGATGGTATTGGAAATACTCCTAATATTCTGGCAGTGTCCACCAAACCGGCTTGGTACTGGACACAAAACACAACTGTTAAATATATAAGCAACATTTCGCTCGACTGCCGAAAATCAAGTGATGGATTTCCAATATTTTGTGTTCTCTTTATTCATGCTTTTATCTGTTGTTATATCTATCTAGAAGGACGGTTATCGGAATTCAGATTATTAAACATCATTACCAAATTACGTAAAACAGAAGGCAATGACCGAATTCGCAAGGCCACGGCTTATCAAAAAATGATACTTTTTAGTTTATTTGATTATACGAGCATTCTGTAATACGGAAATGTGATTCATAAATAACATTTATTTAATTATGTACAAAATTAATGACCATAAAAAAACTACTTGGGTTAATACCTACCTACCCTACCAGGCGATATCAATGTTCTGGAGAAAGACTATTGCCAGTTCTTCATTATTCGTTCTTGACACATCAGTCGGTTTTGACCATAAAAAATATAAAAAAAAAAATCCTGACTAGAGGCCATTGGGTAAAAATTGTACTGAGCGCTTAGTGCGTCTGTTTCTTCATAAGCGTGAGTATATACAGGCCTTGTCCTAACAATTAAGTAAGAAAAGTAAGAACACACCAAAAGTCGTCGTCAAGCAAAGTCGTTCTAAAGCGATGCTTCTATATAAATACTAAGTAAGAAATATTAACATTATAATATTAAATTCGTGCTCCGTTTACACTTGGTGACACAATTTGAAGTAATCAACATCAAAACGAACAGTTTTGGCACCAAGCTCAGTCTAAGTATGACCGATGTTCTTTTGCAATATTTTGATACATTTGTTGGAGAGGGTGGAAATGGATGGATTCGTGAATATCAATTTACAGCTCAATTGTGAGTTTGGAGTATTTGTAAGTCTAATTAATAGTTTCACTGTTTGAGTACCACTTCATTGATGGTAGGAACATTTAGGAATAAATAGTTGTGTTAACCGATTTAATAAAAAAAAAACTAATTTCAGGTTAAAAATGGAACTACACACACACACACACACTCTCTCACACACACACTCACTCACACACATACACACACACACACACATACACACACACACGTGCACATTCATACAACAATCATGCACACACAAACATATAAAAATAACATAAATATCTAACTTTAGTCATTGAATGTTATAGTGCCCGGTTTTTGTAAAACAGAATGTAAACATACATAGGGGGGAGACCTGGTATCCTGGAACACAAGCCTTGAGCTTAGCTTAGGCACCAGTCTTCCACAATATTATAAAAGATTTATATGCTTCTGTATTTTTAATGTAATGTATATATTGTGGCAAGAAATAAACTATATAAACTATATTTAAGGGCTTAGAGTGTACCTAACTTTTGAAATGAACCTGCTAATTAAATTTTCGTACAAAATTAAAATCCTAAGAAATTATATGAATTAAGTTGTTTTTATAAACGTAAGTACTAAGGTGCGGAAACCAACCAGATAAGATTATATTAATGATTTTAATAAATTTACCACACCTTGATTATCACTATAAATTATTTAAGCAACAAAATATATAGAGTATTTTACAAAAGTCCATTGACATGTACTTAAAATATTGAATCGTTCATAAATTTTATTACAATACAAGCAAAGATTACGAGAGCTGCAAAACAAAAATGCATTTTATTTAAAATATTACGTAAAGATAATTTACGAAATGCAATTCGAATTGAGTCAGAACGTTCTAGATCTTGATAATAATTTGAAAATACATTCATAATGAAAACTCAGTCCATTTTTTTAGAATATAGGAGCAAATAATAATAATCTATACAAATTAATGAAATTGAAGTGTCTATTTGTAATTACTCTCGAGCTTTTTCTCAGGGCTTGCCTAGTATGAATATAAAACAAAATGATAACAGCCGTTGATAACTCATATTTTATTGGTGAAGAGATGGGAAATAATTTTTATCTCGATTTTCTATAAAGCTTTGGTACTGGGTCAATCCTGCCTTTTTCTGTCGCAAGAAGAATTTAGTTTTAATCAAAATCTAACACAAGTGTTATAGGACAAATCCCGCCCACCACTGTAACTCCTGTACACCAGGAGCAACAGCAGTGACCCACGTACACACCAAGTTGTGACACTCGGGGAGTTACAGGAAAAATTAAACTTTAAACACCCGCAACGAAATTAATTAGAAGAAAACTGGAGGAGTTGGCAATATATGATTCGTTTTCCTCGTATCTACGAAAACTAAATAAAGTGCTTTGAAATACGTAATACTTGCGGAACGTCCACAGACGTGGTGTGTGATTCAGCATGAAAGTTCTAGCGTTTTAAAAGTGTTTTCTAACCACGATCCCTAGACTCCAGCGACAATTTAGAGTGAATTACAATGAACCTTTGAATTTTTTTTATATATTTTATTTTTGTTAATACATACAGATATTATTATACATAGAAAACACACAAACTCCGAAACAAATATTTGCAGATCATACAAACATTTAGTCCGATTTGGGAATTGAACCCGAGACCTCAAATACAGCAGTCGCATACGCTACCACTGCGCCACCGAGGCAGTTGCTTATGCCTTAACTTGCACATAGAAATACTGTTGTCAAAAACAAACAAGCTTTGTATGAATTATCTGAAAAGATGGTGCACATGAGTTTCTCACCAGCTCTTCTCATGAATGCAATACCCATCGGAGCTGGTACTTGGATTGATTTCAATTTAAACCTTTGAGTTGAATCGAAATCAATCTAAGCTCTGGTAATTCAAATCATCTCAGTGCATTTAGTATTAGGAGTTTTGTTTTATGTTTTTATGTTTGTATTTTTGACGTGTTCAAGTGCCTTTTGGGGCCTATGGAAATAAATGATTTGAGTTTGAGTTTGAGTTTGAGTTATATATTCATGTTACCCGTGCCATTATTATGAATATATTCACAAACTATTCATTTAAATCAGTTCAGAGATTAGGAGCTACGGTAGAATATACAAACCCACGTAGACTGCCTTTCTTAACTTCACTGCAGTCGGGTAAAAAGTCATTAATTGTATTTAATTTGTAAGTAAATCTTTACAGATATTTTTACACGTCGGAATAGTTATAGTCGTATAGTTACTCGTATACTTGCAATTTTTAATGAGGTAAGTAATCATAATATATGCCATATTTAATTTATATTATACATATAATAAAGCTGAAGAGTTTTTTTGTTTGTTTGAACGCGCTAATCTCAGGAAACGCAGGTCCGATTTGAAAAATTATTTCATTGTTCGATAGTTCATTTATCAAGAAAGGCTATATACCATCACGCTAAGACCAATAAGAGCGGAGCCCCAATGAAAAATGTTTAAAAAACGGGGGAAAATTATTACGCTACGGGCAATAGTAGACGTAAACGAGGTTGCGAGGGTCAGCTAGTAAATTATAAAGGCTTATGAATGAAGCAGCCCAGTATGGCAAGTATTTGTTGAAAATGTACATATATGCTTTACAATTGGCCTTTAATAAAAACGAGAAAATAAGTGGGTAGTCTTTCAAATAGACATGGTTCGCTTATCTGTTACTATAATAGTAGTTTATTTATTTCTCTCATACACAAAGGTAAGTACAATATTTATAGCCACAATACAGCTCACGAGTCACTCTCGTTACTTTGTCAGTACTACTGGTGTCTATAGTAGGATACCCTGTATCACAGATCATCAGGCTTCCACCGACGAATCTTAGTAACAATGTATATTTACTATGATTGTGATTTAACCGTAAATCTTGTCAAGACCACACATTATGTAAATGTTAGTAGCTTTAAATATACCCACATCTTTTTTTTTTTATATAAAGTATAGAAAACTATAAAATTAAATTAAATTTTGAACTACCCTCCAGCATTATTACGATTTAAATCAGTACAACAAATGGTAAAAAAACTAAGTCTATTTAAAAGTTTTGTATTATATTTGAATTTAAAACTGACGGTGTTGCGAAATTTCGAACTAAAGAACTTTTCCAATTCACTCCGAGACAAGAATACTTTTTAATTGTATCCGAGGAGTGTAATCTTGGAAATACGTATTGAAATGAATTATCAAGAAAATTAAAGCATATCAAGTACAGTTAATATCGTTTGCTAAATGTAAATTGTAGGGTAAATTGAAAAATGAGTTTCAGCTCGAACTTATTCTAGCTGACGCTACTGTAATAAAAATATGTAGGAAGCAAAACTAAAAACAAGTTTTTAAAGTTGAAGGTTTTGTTAGTAGCTACTGCAGTGTTCCACTAAGAGATTAAGTTATAAGTGGGTACATTAAATAAAATATAGTACATGGATAAGGGCTTTTATGGTAAATTTTCTAAATATGAATCCCAGCTAGACCGATTTATCGCCCCCGTAACCCCTGCATACAAAATTTCATGAGATTTGTTCCTTTAAATGTAATTAAATTAACATATTTTTTACGATTACCCCTTTTTTTATTTACATACTTTTATCATTACACGTAATATGTACACGTTTGTATGTAAAAGTTATAAATTATAAGTTTGTGGTAGTTTCAGTTGGCTGTAACTAACAATGTTCATCTAATATACAATTCTTGTGTCAAGGTGTTTGTTACCAAACACCTTCGAAACGGCTGGACCGATTGTTATGAAATTTTGTGTGCATATTGGGTAGGTCTGAGAATCCGCCAATATCTATTTTTCATACCCCCTAAATGATAAGGGTGATTAACCCCTAATATTTTATTCTTTTTATGCGAAAACAACGTGTGCCGGATCAGTTAGTAACACATAAAATTTTATTTAAATCAAATGAAAAGGTAGTCTTGATTTTTTTATTTAATTACAATTTTCTGTTATTTTTTTTTAGAAAGACATTTAAACAAATATAATTACAATAACTGTTATTATTTGCTTGGTTCATTGAAAGGCGTAAGTCTAGCAGTGGAAGTTTTGAAATATGTTAAAATGGAACGCAATAAATTTTAGTTCCTTATTTTGTTACGGGTGTCTCTGCTTTCCTTCCTGTTAGATCTATGTACTCTGTATCTACTGGAAGCGTTTTGACCATGGTAATTATACTTACATATAAAAAAAATCTGTATGTACCTACTCCTCTACAGGTTTTAATCTCTCTCTCTAAAAAATGATTAAAAGAAAGTAGGTATTACACACGTGGTATTATCATCAACAACCCATAACGTCGCTCGTTTGGGTTTTTGGTTTTTACGAGTCTCCTTTCAGTACGGAGTTAAGGCCATGCATCCCCACACTGGCCGAGTGAGGGTTGGGGACGGGTAAGGCAACGTTTTACCAGCAGAAGTGGCCCGCTTCAGTGCGGGCAGGCGCTGGGAGGGGTCCGGTCGTGTTGATATCTGCAGTTCCCGGACCCCTCCCTTCTCAGGCGCAGAGTTGGCACACTGTGTGGTTTTAGTCGGTTCGATTCCGACACACCACCCCGCCGCAAACCCCGGTGGGGTGACGGCCCGAGGGGGTTTCCACACGTTAAAAAAAAAAGAAAAAACGGGTAAGACAACGTTGTGGCTACGTAATCTTAACGTTAGATGTTTTATTAAGCTGCCCAAAGGCTAAAACTAAAAGCTAAGCTTGACGACTGTTATTATATGATAACAACCGGAACCGCCTGCATAACACGACCTTCTAATCACGGAGAAGCTCAATATCTCATGCCACTAGAGGTCACCTGTCCAGGTACTGACCGCGCCGTTTTTGCCTATCCTCTGTGAATATTTGTAATCACTGAGTCAAACTGGGCTTAAATAATAAATAATTCTGATAGTGGCAGGAAAAAGCGGGATAGGGAGCGAAACACGTCGATTTGATGAGTGTCCCAAATTAATAAATAACAGTTTCTAAAAATCAATACTTTGAGAAAATACGATGGAAAACTGAGAAAAACTTGTGGCATACAAAGTGAATGGTACCTTCCCGAGTGACCCCCAGCTCTAACATGTCAGATTGGTGACTTGAAAAATTTTATTCATTTTCATTAATAACAAACTGATTTTTGTTTTGGGGCTTGCAAAATATATATTTTACATAAAAAATGCATCGGCATACAAATTTGATGGTAATTTTTTTGAGACCCACACTCGAAAAAATATTAACATAATCTTGACAACTTTCGAGCTACACTCGAAAGTTGTCAAGATTATCGAATTTGTATAAAACTTCAATAAGTTTTATACTTTTCTGCCAAATAAATTCTATAAAAGATGTTCATACAAAATCTTAATTTATATAAGGACTAGCCTAACAATGCATTAACAAAATTATAGAGCTGCAATAAGCATGTATAAGTATGAAAACACCATCGTTTGTTCCTTTTTCAAATTGAACTTAATTCTAAACTACCCTCAGTTGACTTTAGAATTCACCGTATGACTAATAGTCCAGGAGCCCGGGTCTATTTTACTATTAAGCTATTTTTTTCATGAGTAGCTTCATTTTGATGAGACGTCTTGATTGTGGCAGCTAACAGAGGAAACTACTACAATTTCTACTAAAACTACAATTTCAGGCGCCTCGCTTGCTACGTAGCATGCAGAATGATGGACGTAGCGTAGCGGTTTATGCTACGCCAAATGTTGCTGGTTCGATTCTGTCTCAAATAGAACATTTGGTGGCTAAACATTTATTTTATAGTTTGAATTGTTAGCCATTGGGGGGTAGAATTAAATAGACGCAACATGTAATGTCTCTTAAGTTCCTTGTGGATTACGGGAGACCATTTTGTATTTATTGACCCTATGAAGGTAGATCCATTTGTTTACAATCAAACAATGTTTTACTTACATGGAGCTCCTGGGTCTTCAGGATCCATGCATGAGCTTGAACCGCGTCCCTGAATAGATGTGGCACTGTTCTTCGAATGTCTGTTAAAATTCGGTAGTACATAAATGTGATAATCTAGTACAATGTTTTAAGAATTTTCCAAAACAATAGTTTAACGTAAGCGTTGGATTTAGCATATTTTAAAGTAAGCGTTTTATGGCTTAAATGGCAAATTAAATTTTAAAAAAGCAAATTAAATCGTACTTACTCTGTTCCCCTGTCATAGTTCTTCTATTTCTAGGTACTAAAGGACTACTGTTAATACGCTTCTTCGAAGCACCGTTGATTGAAAAATATATTAATAAGTCGACGTTATACCAATTGAATTTAATGTAGGTAGGTATAGGTACACAGATGTAAGAATTATGTTTGCGTATGAGCCTTCTGAGAGACGAATACGAAGTGGTGAGTGCCGTATGTCGATGAGCATATGTCCTATGTCCCCTGTTAGCCGCACCGCAAACCCCGTAAGCGCCTACGCATCACTTCCATTAACTGTGTCACGGTCACGGTAGTAATGCATATTCTGTGTCTATGGTCCTGGTAATCGCCTAAACTATAGTTAAATTTTATCGACTATACTTTTATTTCCTTCAAATATTAGAACACATCCTACCCTTCCTATTCCCTATTTCCTATCAATTTTGTAAATTTAGTGGGTGACGATGGATGTACGGATGTTCGTTTCTCCTTCACGTGAAAACCACTGAACGGATTTAGATGAAACTGGACAGAAATATGGCTTATACATCAGAACAATACATAAGTTACAATTTATTAAGATTTTATGTATTTCGGCAGTTTTATTGATGTAATAGAGAAGCAAACGTGCGGACGTATCGCCTGATGGTAAGCGATTACCGCCGCCCATGCACACCCGCAACACCAGAGGCGTCACAAGTGCGTTACTGGTCTTTGGGGGATGAGGAGAGGGATGGGGAAAGGGATGGGGGAGGGATTAGGGTGTGGGCCTCTGGTATCCTCATTCACTCGGTGAAACACAGTGCAGGCGTTGTTTCACACCGGTTTTCCGTGAGGCCGTAGTATCACTCTGGTCGATCCGGCTCATGCGTGCTGAAGTGTGGCTCACCCGCGGTATATAATTGAACGATAAGTATATATTAAGAAAAATCTAAAAAATTACAAGACAATAACATATGGTGGAATTGTTTGTCTTAAACAGTTCCAAATAACATTCCACAATAGCATGTATATTTTTAGTAGTAATAGAATTGTATACTTCTCTTACCATGCTCATTTAAGATTATTTACCAAATTCTTATTTAATGCAGAAGAACTTTGAATAGATTAAAACTAATCATGATATCATTGCATTGAATGACTGCCTCGGTGGCGTAGTGGTAGCGTATGCGATGTTGACTGACCAAATGTTTATATGATCTGCAAATATTTGTTTCGGAGTTTGAAGTGTTTTCTATGTATAATATGTAAGTATTTCCAAAAAAAAAAGGATAAAAGTATTTATATCAGTTGTCTAGTACCCAATCCACAAGCTCTGTTTAGCTAGGGGCTAGATGGCGTTGTGTGTTAGATGTCCGGAATATTTATTTATACCTATTTATTTATGAAGCCCCATTGAACGCTTTACTATAAGGCAGTGCGAGCGCAGGGCTGGAGGGTAAGTGTATTCGATGTTCAATGTTATTATGTAATGGTATTGACATTGATAACCGACATAAACGAAGGCGAATTCACAGGCAAAATTAAGTCATATCTTTAGAAATAAATAAAATAAAATTAAATGAATATAAAAGTATATGCGACACTTGCATAACAAAACAACTTTTATATTTTTGTATGTTTGTCTGTTTGTCTGTTTGTTCCAGCTACTCGTATCTTTAAAACGGCTGGATTAATTTTGACAATATTTTTAGTGGCAAACAGCTGACATAAAGTGTACCTTAATTTTTAGACCCATGGGTAGCACCGTGGTTTAAAACTAGTTAAAATAAATAGGTACAAACTTTATAGATACATTACACCTAGACTTACCTAGGTCATAAATCATTTAGAACGCTTACCTAGAAGTATTTTTTTTATTTACGCCAAATGCATTGGCTATTGGTACCCATTGATTTCCTTATTTATTTATCGCATACCTTTAAACGAGTAATTCTTCTAAATAAATAATTTGAATCTCGGAAACGGCTGTAACGATTTTCATCAAATTGAGTCTGTAAGGGTTTCGGGGATGATAAATCGATCTAGCCAGGATCAATTTTTAGAAAATTTACCAAAAAAAAAAATACCGCTCAAGCTCCAGGCACTCTTTTATAAAACAACATAAAATTCAATTCCATCACAATATTTCAAAACGATCATTCAGTTTAAACCACCTTAGATTATCTAAACAATTTCGCGAGTTCTCAGCCCACTGGTTACCGTGTTATAAATCAATCAGAATGCTATTAGATCGAGATGAAAATCGATTAGTATTTTACGATATATTTCGGAATATATCACTATGGGTGCAAGCAGGCAAGTTGGATACGTGTACACTTGATTTTTATTCCATTGTTCCGCTCCAACTCAGCTCATTCTTTGTTTCAAAAGTGGGTAGACGTCGTCAGTGTTATAACGGTTTTATATGTATCCCCAACTTACAAAATCTTTATTGCAAAGACGGTTAGTTCAACGATATGTACCTAATAGGTTCACTTGAATACTTTTTGCAGATTATTACGGTGATCTCAGGTTGTTACAATAAATAAGACTAAGCATGTTTTATTATAAATGTAAAGAACTGTAATAAAATGGTTACAGCGTTTAGCAATAACTTTAATATGGCTAACCACTCAAAAATTCTTAATTTGCAGTTCTTTTAATGAGATAAAAACAATGTATTTGCGAATACAGTTTTTTATGGATTAGGTGTCAAACGAGCAGACGTATTAGTTGATATCACTTGATAACCGCAACACCAACCAGAAGGTGCGTTGCCGGCCTTTGAGGGATGGGGAGAGGGATGGGCGCAGGGGTTGTGGTACGGGCCTCCGGTATCCTCACTCACTCGGTAAAATCAATCTCGGCACTATTTCACACCGATTTTCTGTGAGGCCGTGGTATATCTCCGGTCAAGCCGGCCCATTCATGTCGAAGCGTGGCTCTCCCACGTATAAAGCATTATTGAAAGGAGGCTTATGTCCAGCATAAAATTGTTAGAGGATGTGATAATATAATGTATCTATCCAATGTGGGCAATCCACAGAAAACCGGTGTGAAAACTTTGAAAATATTTGTGTCAACCCTAAACGTAACACAAATATAGGTAGGTGTGAGTTAATTCCCACATGTATTCTACGTTCTGTTCCCTGCTTGTTAGAATAGTTACATTTTTGTTCAGTCTTTGTTCCATGACAGAAAAATGTTACACAGTTACAATGTTACCTGGTTGTTACGTGGTTTACTAAAATGTCAAAATGTTAAGTAATAACTTTAAATAGCTAAATCGAACTGCATTAGTATTAGAAAGCCTGCCTAATTTGAAATTTGAACTAGTTGTCAGTATATACCAGTATATAATCTTCGATGCACGAGCGTGAAACACTGCCAAACTTAAATACTTCGGCCAACACTTTTGGCCCGACCCGGGAACTGACCTGCTAGACCAACGAGATAGTTGATGTTACAATTAAGCCTGTGGGTAATGCCGCATAAACATAACGTTGTTACCAATGATGAACTTCGAAACTATCTAACCGATATTCCAGTTTTGTTTTTAAATTTGTATTTTCCTCACACGCCTAAGTTGGGGTAGTTGACATCATGCTGAGACCAAAGAAGCCCAGTATGATTGTAAAAAGATGCACACGAAGTTACGTGGGTTAGCTAGTATATCTAAAATCCTTACTAACTGTTCTCGAGTTTGCCTCAAAGTAATATTTAGCTATTTATTTCTATAAACAATCGATGTGTCAAAACGATGTGTCAATAAAACGTCAGAGGTCAAAGACGCGTAAGTAGATCAAAAAGCCGCACAGAGCAAAAATTAATTTACCTAAGAGTATATTGAATTATGAATTAAAACTGAACACTAAATTTTATTATTTAAGCCCAGTTTGACTCGGTGATTAGAAATATTCACAGAGGAGCAGCCGGTTCCGGTTTTTATCATATAACTACAGTCGTCAAGCTTAGCTTTTAGCTTAGGCCTTTGGGCAGCTTAATAAAACATCTAACGTTAAGATTACGTAGCCACAACGTTGTCTTACACGTAGCCACAACGTTGTCTTACACGTAGCCACAACGTTGTCTTACCCGTCCTCAACCCTCACTCGGCCAGTGTGGGGACGCATGGCCTTAACTCCGTATTGAAAGGAGACTCGTAAAAACCAAAAACCCAAACGAGCGACGTTATGGGTTGTTGATGATAATACCGCGTGTGTAATACCAACTTTCTTTTAATCATTTTTTAGAGAGAGAGATTAAAACCCTTAGAGGAGTAGGTACATACAGAAATTTTTTATTGTAAGTATAATTACCACGGTCAAACATAGTTCTAACAGGAAGGAAAGCAGAGACACCCGTAACAAAATAAGGAACTAAAATTTATTGCGTTCCATTTTAACATATTTCAAAACTTCCACTGCTGGACTTACGCCTTTCAATAAACAAAACAAATAATAACAGTTATTGTAATTATATTTGTGTAAATGTCTTTCTAAAAAAAATAACAGAAAATTGTAATTAAATAAAAAAATCAAGACTACCTTTCCATTTGATTTAAATAAAATTTAATGTGTTACTAACTGATCCGGCACACGTTGTTTTCGCATAAAAAGAATAAAATATTAGGGGTTAATCACCCTTATCATTTAGGGGGTATGAAAAATAGATATTGGCGGATTCTCAGACCTACCCAATATGCACACAAAATTTCATAACAATCGGTCCAGCCGTTTCGAAGGTGTTTGGTAAGAAACACCTTGACACAAGAATTGTATATTAGATGAACATTGTTAGTTACAGCCAACTGAAACTACCACGAACTTATAATTTATAACTTTTACATACAAACGTGAACATACTACGTGTAATGATAAAAGTATGTAAATAAAAAAAGGGGTAATCGTAAAAAATATGTTAATTTAATTACATTTAAAGGAACAAATCTCATGAAATTTTGTATGCAGGGGTTACGGGGGCGATAAATCGGTCTAGCTGGGATTCATATTTAGAAAATTTACCAAGCCCTTATCCATGTACTATATTTTATTTAATGTACAAAACCTTCAACTTTAAAAACTTGTTTTTAGTTTTGCTTCCTACATATTTTTATTACAGTAGCGTCAGCTAGAATAAGCTCGAGCTGAAACTCATTTTTCAATTTACCCTACAATTTACATTTAGCAAACGATATTAACTGTACTTGATATGCTTTAATTTTCTTGATAATTCATTTCAATACGTATTTCCAAGATTAAACTCCTCGGATACAATTAAAAAGTATTCTTGTCTCGGAGTGAATTGTAAAAGTTCTTTGGTTCGAAATTTCGCAACACCGTCAGTTTTAAATTCAAATATAATACAAAACTTTTAAATAGACTTAGTTTTTTTACCATTTGTTGTACTGATTTAAATCGTAATAATGCTGGAGGGTAGTTCAAAATTTAATTTAATTTTATAGTTTTCTATACTTTATATAAAAAAAGATGTGGGTATATTTAAAGCTACTAACATTTACATAATGTGTGGTCTTGACAAGATTTACGGTTAAGTCACAATCATAGTAAATATAAATTGTTACTAAGATTCGTCGGTGGAAGCCTGGTGATCTGTGATACAGGGTATCCTACTATAGACACCAGTAGTACTGACAAAGTAACGAGAGTGACTCGTGAGCTGTATTGTGGCTATAAATATTGTACTTACCTTTGTGTATGAGAGAAATAAATAAACTACTGTTATAGTAACAGATAAGCGAACCATGTCTATTTGAAAGACTACCCACTTATTTTCTCGTTTTTATTAAAGGCCTATTGTAAAGCATATATGTACATTTTCAACAAATACTTGCCATACTGGGCTGCTAATTTACTAATTTACTAGCTGACCCTCGCAACCTCGTTTACGTCTACTATTGCCCGTAGCGTAATAATTTTCCCCCGTTTTTTAAACATTCTTCATTGGGGCTCCGCTCTTATTGGTCTTAGCGTGATGGTATATAGCCTATAGCCTTTCTTGATAAATGAACTATCGAACACTGAAAGAATTTTTCAAATCGGACCTGCGTTTCCTGAGATTAGCGCGTTCAAACAAACAAAAAAACTCTTCAGCTTTATTATATGTATAATATAAATTAAATATGGCATATATTATGATTACTTACCTCATTAAAAATTGCAAGTATACGAGTAACTATACGACTATAACTATTCCGACGTGTAAAAATATCTGTAAAGATTTACTTACAAATTAAATACAATTAATGACTTTTTACCCGACTGCAGTGAAGTTAAGTAAGGCAGTCTACGTGGGTTTGTATATTCTACCGTAGCTCCTAATCTCTGAACTGATTTAAATGAATAGTTTGTGAATATATTCATAATAATGGCACGGGTAACATGAATATATAACTGCCTCGGTGGCGCAGTGGTAGCGTATGCGACTGCTGTATTTGAGGTCTCGGGTTCAATTCCCAAATCGGACTAAATGTTTGTATGATCTGCAAATATTTGTTTCGGAGTTTGTGTGTTTTCTATGTATAATAATATATGTATGTATTTACAAAAATAAAATATATTAAAAAAATTCAAAGGTTCATTATAATTCACTCTAAATTGTCGCTGGAGTCTAGGGATCGTGGTTAGAAAACACTTTTAAAACGCTAGAACTTTCATGCTGAATCACACACCACGTCTGTGGACGGTTACATTTTATTACAAACGCATCTAAAAGCCACAGTGAAGTCGAATGAATTGTGTGGTCACTACTATTAGTTACAAAATACGTCAGTAGCTATAGTATGAAAAATTTAAATAAAAGTTTTTAGCGGACAGTCGTCATCGTGTAAATTTTATCTAATTTTCTACATCAGTTTATAAGAGTATAGTTGTAAAAAAAAAATTAGTTCCTTGAAAATGGAGTAGACAAGGTAAGCATTCTTACAACTGTATCCCTACGTTGTCGTCGTGGGGGCTTGCGTGGGTCAATGATCACACGCTGGTTGTTGCCCCGCCTGGGCGTCGCAGCGTCGTGCCGTCAATGCAGTCATCGGAGGAGATCTCCCACTACCAGCCGTATACGCTTCATAGCCAGTAGCGATAGTAGCTTCACCGCAGTTGCAACCTTCTGCGAAGACGTCATTTTGCAGAAGGAGGCGGAGAGGGCCCGGGAGGACGACCTCCCTCAATTCGCCGCCGAACCGAACCGGACAGCGGACAGGTGCCCTTACCAGCGCCGGAACGTGTTTGCCCTCCATCCGCTTTAGTGGCCAGCCGTGAGGAGGCGAAGTTTCGCGTGTGTCCTACGCCACCTAAATAGAGAGTTTCCTAGCAGACGGTGCCCATTTTAGTGCGGACAGGCGCTGGGAGGGGTCCGGATGTGTTAGTAACAGCAGTTCCTGGATCCCACCCTTCTCAGGCGCAGAGTGGCACCACGTGTGGTTTTAGTCGGTCCGATTCCGATATAAAACCCCGGTAAATAGACGGTCCGTGGAGGTTTACACACGTTAAAAAAGGCTGGATAACCAATGTATATTCAAAATCGTTAAATATAGCAATATCCAAGGAACATTAGCCGTCGTCTCTTTCTATTCCATAAAAAGTGTAAGTAAGTATAACGCTATATTGGTCCATGAATATACGTAGGTACGGATAGTGTAGTTAAGAAAAACTCGTAGTACCAGACATCCGAATGACCGAGCAGTTAAATCTGGATAGATGGCGAAGCTGAACTTTTGACTTCGAGGCTAAATGGCATATATGCAATCCGGTGTGAATTCAGAAGGCTTTACACTTGCAAATTACAGTTAAAATGTTCAAATGGAATTTGTTCCAATGTTCCTTTTTTAAAATTCAACTATTGAAGGATACTTGTAGAAAAATCATCTGTTCAATAAATCTAAGTACATGAATTAAATAAATTTGGCTGGTGAAATTTGTAACAGGCAAATGGGGTTCGTTGATTTAGTTTTTTGTATATATGAGCAAGCCATAGTCACTTTACTCTGCCTGATGGAAATCATGAGTACAATTCAAGACTGGTGGTCACCATCCTCGTTCAGCCAATCAGCTTAACAATGGAGCATAGTGACCCACACTATAACGGTGTATTGTGACGAACAACGAAACACATTTATGGCTTGAGTGCATTTGTTGCTTACGTTCAATATTTACACCTCGTAAAAAAATATCAATATATTTACAGTATATATATTATATAGTATATTACAGTAATATTACTATTGTAGTATTTTTGCAAAAATATACTTAAACTTGTATGTATATGTATTTAATACGTATTGTTATGTGTATCTATACAAATTATTACTAATGGTTAAATAATTTGTTATTGAGAAATCAACTTATGTTTTTAGTTTTGTGCATTTACCTTGTTTTAGCTCTGCCGTTTTATGTCGATACATAAGTTCGACTGGTAAAAAATGCTTACGGTATTTGTCACTGATAATGTGCATAAGGTATAAATAAATAAACCAGTTACTGAGCACCCAGGACTAGTTAAGGTAAAATTAAAAGATTTGATTAACATTCCATTACCTATAAGAATGTATATTCAGACAATATTCGTAACCTAAGTCTCAAACATATGCAAAGTGATACTCATGTACATTACTATCGATTGCGGTTTATGTAGCTTTAGTAATTCTAGTAGGTACTAGGAACTAACGAGATTAGGTATTGCTTCACAGTCATTACCCCACCTCTTTAATTTATCAAAGGATGTTGATGGGAGCGTTCTTAATTAAACCTTTAATATAATTAGTATTGCTTGATTTTAGATCTTACCATTTTTTAAAGATCTTAAATATACTTCAAATCATCGTTCATTAACAACCCATAACGTCCCACTGCTGAGCTCGTCTTATTATGTTTAGTTATTTTATTTTGTACTGGGTTTTGCTAGCAGCTCCGTCCGTGTATATGTTGGTTATCACGGCGATTCTTGAAACTTTAAAGTGATACAACTTATTTATTTTACAAACGATAGAAATAAAAGAAACACCAAATGATAAGAAGACTGCACAGTTGGCCTAGTGGTTAAAGCGGTCACTACGCCGCTTGCTACTACGCCAAGTGCCGTGCCTGAGTCTGGGTGTTCTTTGTGTCCGTTACATGTATGTTTGTAAAGTCCCCCGCGACACAGGATGTATATTCCAAATACGGGAGTTGTCTTTTAAAAAAAATAAAAAAAAATAAGTAAAGTTTACTACAGTACATATGAGAGAACCGCCTCCAAATGGGTCATCTCACTGCTAGATTTGCTCACAAACACAAAGATTAATAGACAAGCAGAAAAAAAAAATGCTATAAATATGTAATAAATAAGTATACCTATTAAAATTCATGCTAAATAAACCTAGATATTAGAAAAGCACAATGAATATCTTGGGCTTATATAAAAATGTAGATATAAAGATCCCTTACAATTTTATTACTTGTATACGTATTGATTTTATTTCATTATACTACCATTTTAAAAGCTTAAAAATCCAATTCACGAAAGTAAGAAATCTTGCCAAAAACCTATGCGAGGTACCCTCTGGAGAAAAGAAGGGGCAACTCTGATTTATCTAATGCTTTTCTAGCTTATGTTTTGCTAACGTGGGATCGAATTTTGGGTAACCTATGTTTTGTAAATTTGAATGAGTTTGTTTTAGCGTTTGCACTCATAGTTTCCTTTGCAGGGGTGGACAAGATGAAAATTAAGATGGTTGACCAATAAAATCATAAATTCCAAAAGAATTAGCATGCTATATTAAAACATTTTTATAACCTGACTTCGTGAAAATGAGCAAATTGAATGTTAAGAGTAACAAAAATAATACACAAATTTATTGCAATTGTAAATTTTTAGTTAATTTCCATAAATTAAAATTAATTTCACACAGGTAACAAAAGTGTTAAATAATCTTCTAATCTTCTTTTAGTATTTATTTAAAATCTTCATGATCTATCAGCTTCATGATCCAATTTTATTCGTATAAAGTTAAGATTGAGTTCATTTGAATAGGTAACGAGATTTGTATTTAAATCCAGTCTGTAAGTCATTACCCTACTAATTTTTTTATTGAATAGGCGGCAAAGGAGCAGACTTATCACCTGATAGTAACCGATTACCGCCGCCCATGGATACCCGCAACACCAGGGGCATAAGTGCGCTGCCGGCCTTTGAAGGTGGAGTACGCTATTTAAATGAAATAAACAACAGAGTTTTTAAAATTTATTGCAACATTTCTTCCCTAAGAATTTTCTCATTCTTTTTCCCTTTTCGTGTACACAAGTTTACTAAAGCTATGGCAGTGTTTTCCTTAAACAAACTAGTTTTTTTTTTAATACCTTCAGCATCCTTTCCCGTCGACATTGTAACCTATTTTACTCTTTATATTACATTTGTACCTCCATCGCTTCCACCTGCGTTTATAAATCTAATCTGAATGTGGCTCGTAATGGTGCGAAGAGCCGTTGGGACCGATATTTCACTCTGTACAGATTGTAAGGAAATCGCAAAAATGCGCTCGTATGCCAATTATGTTAATGGACGACGATGAATCATCGTAGTGACGTTTGTTCCTTGTTCATGTGTCATATATTTTTATTGTGAACACAGCGTGGAGACATGATATATGTTGTACCATTTAAAAAAACAACTTCCGCATTAATGCAATGTGTAATCTTCAACTAAAACTTTAAGCCAAGTGTTACGAGTATGTTCAACTTTCTGAATATTGCCAGCGGTCATTGAACGCCAATTTCAGAGCATTGCATACATTTGCTTGTTGTCATGTTAAATGTAACGAAATGAAACATGAAACGGACACAAAGAACACCCAGACTCAGCACAACAATTTATGAGTCATACAAAGTGTTGCCCCATGTGGGATTTCGAACCCACAACACTTGGCGCAGTAGAGAGCGGCGTGGCGACCGCTTAAACCACTAGGTTAAATTGAATTGAAATAAAAGGTTATCGTCAAAGGACAGAGTGTGTATGAGGGTCGCTGCTGTTCGTGCACGTGCGATCCTGGAGTCAATTAGTGGGAATTTAAATTAGATTATTTCCAAAAAAGGTTACTACTGTACATTAATTATAATGTTGGCTTTTGTGTACGATTGTGGTCATTTTTGTTTTAATCCTCTAGACGAACATTATCGAATTAAAAATATTGTTAAATAATTACACGACTATCTCTTAATGGTCAGCAGATAGCTTGAAGGTAAGTGACCACCTTCACCTACGAAAACACCTGCGAGTGGAGAAACAATTGCGTTGTCGCTATTTAAGTACCCAAGAATTTAGTGTAGGTATGGGTTCAAAAAATGTTTGAATCCTGCTTGTTCAAAATCTTTTATGATGAATGGTTTTTTTTTTTTTTTATCTTTATAATTTTTTAAGGAACTTTTGAACACTTCATGCCAGTTCCATCTTAACCTAAACATATAAACATTTGACAACAACAAAAAACAAAAATTTTTTTTCTTTATCATATAATATATATTTTTTCTGTCATCTGCGGTAGATGACAGAAAAAATACCGCTTCAGTAACTATTTTAACCTATTATATACTCAACTCAACAACAAAATATCAACATTATGTGTGCAACATTTTAGTCTCACGTGATGTCGGTCTTGATAAGATGCTAGTAAATGCACCTAAATGTAATTTATTTATGTTTAATTCCCTAACAATTCAATTTCTTTCAGCTTCGTTCTTGACACATTTCATTAAACGGTGATGTACATCCTCAACCATATTACAAACTTGCCAGTTAGGCGAGAACTTTTTTCATTAAGAAAGCGAAGCCGTTGAGTGGCATATATCCCGAACGAAGCCGGTACCAAAATATTACGATGCATCTCGTGATTACTAGACCACGGGAAGCGAGAAGGTTCATTTTGAATATTTTTATACCAAATTCCTTTAAATTTAGCTACCTCATCAAATTGATTTCTCCACTCATGATGAATAGTTGAAGTTCACAAATACTTAGTTTCAAGTTAATCCATACTAATATTATAAATTCGATAGTAACTCTGTGTCTGTCACGCTTTCACTGATAAACCGCTACACCGATTTTAATGAAATTTGGCATAGAGGATACTTTGATTCGTGAGAAAGAACGTTTTTTATCGCAATAACACACATACACGTGGGCAGAGTGGCGGGCAAAAGCTACTAGTAGTAATGAATGTTCTCCTAGTCGACAACGGCCACAGTGGCAAGTCTCAACGAAGACCAGCCAACTACGCAGTAGATATTAAGCACAAATGTGTGCGCATTCAGAGGTGCACACTCTGTTCCCTCTCTCTCATAATCCGATGGGATGATTAACCGAGACCGGTTAAATGTTCGATCAGGTATTTCTATAATCAGAGAAACTTAATGACACTTTTGGCCCGACCCGGGTTTCAAACCCGCAAGACTAACGGGGCAGTTCAAAGCTAGGTATATATATATATATTAAAAAGGGGCAGTGAAAGTTTTAAAGGTCTGTAAGGTCTGTATGCCATTAATGAGTTTGAATCCATTACTTAATAAATTATTAAGAACAATACTGCAACGATTTCTCGTAGATATTAGAAATTTAATTCATCATCTTTTATGTGTGGCCTTACCAAAATTACTATACTCTGCCGGATGGAAAGCATAAGCAGAGTCCAAGAGTGGTGGTCACACTATGGCGGCCTAGTGATGCTTTTGCATCATTGAGCCTCCGGTCTCGCATTCACCAACGAAACACGACAGCACGAATGCTGTTATTTTACGTTGATCTACTGTGTAGTACCGCTTCGGTCGAGCCGGCTCATTCATGCTGTTGCCATTTAATCACATCATATCAACAGCTTTTAACAATCCACTACTAGATATATACCACGCTGGCTTGGTCTATACCAACTTTTGTTTCAAACTTTTCTTCTCTTTCTAGTGATATTATCCTGTGGGGTTTGCTGCCTTAGTCACCTTCTACGTAACCCATGGGATAGCTGGGGGCAGTAACGTTCCGTATTCTTAATACCTCGGCACACATAAACCCCATTTAGTGTAAAGTCGTAAATAATGGTTAAAAGGTTATTCGCACATTGTCCCAAAGAATCTAAAAAGACTTCGTACTATTTTAACATGCGATACATTTTTAAATAATATTCGCCTCTATGAGAGTAGGAAGTAGGAAAACCATACCACTCTTTTAAGGTGTAAGGTATGGGGCTTTAAATCATTGTTAATGTTCCGGTCGCCCGACATGGTGGGGTTATTGACTTTTTCCTTTGTAAGTAACGATACGAAATAATAGAGGTACATTACTTGCAAATTTGACCAAAAATGAAGACTATGTCTTTTCCTGTTTAAAATTTTACTGAAATAGAAATTATGAAGGGATCCAAGGATTTTTAAATGAAGTTCTGTAAGGCTTTTACTTCTGTCGTGTTCTATTAGTGTATAAACGTTTCTTTTTCGTTTATTTACTTATTTAATGTAAGAAATAAAAAAGTGATCCAAGCAAATTTGGAAATTACTTGAGTTAGTGTTGTGATTGCTTTGATTTAGTTATAATATTTTAGTATTGTTATGGTTAATTCTTAAAATATTTAATGTGAAGATAATTGTAACCGCACAGAACTGACGGATGTGACGTAACATTGTCATTTCTGGGGTGGGAGCGAGAAAAACATTAATTAATTTCATAACAATTAGTAATTTGATTATTATTCGTAACTGTCAAACTATTTGGGATGGAATAGTATTTTCATATCTTTTCTTTCTTTTTTTTTATTACAGTTCAATAAGTTCAACCACTAATGACTCAAAATTTTATTAGTTAGATTAAAAATGTTGATCATTTCTTTAGCAGGAAGTATTTAGTCGATCTTATTGAGGGTAAAAAACTTTGTACTTTAATATTAATAATTTATTTCATAAAGAACAGTATGGTTTCACAAAGGATCGCTCAACCATTGATGCTAGTTCAACACTTATAAAACATATATTTAATGCATGGGAAAACGCGCTAGATGCTATTGGCGTTTTCTGTGACTTATCCAAAGCATTTGACTGCGTTGAACATCAAACGCTTTTGCGAAAACTCAGGCACTATGGCATTAGGGATACTGCACTTGATCTGGTTGCCTCGTACCTTGGGGACAGAGTTCAACGAGTGGATATAAATGGAAGTAGGTTCTCCGGATTACCTGTCTCAATGGGCGTGCCACAGGGCTCAATTCTGGGTCGTTTTCTCTTTCTAGTGTATATTAATGATTTACCTTTCTTTGTGCAAAATTTCTGTGATGTAGTACTTTTTGCAGAAGACACTTCGGTTATTTTTAAAGTCAATCGTAATCAAAATAGTTTTGATGATATTAACAGGTCACTTACACTAGTCCAAGATTGGTTTACAAGCAACAACTTACTATTGAACTCTACTAAAACTAAATGTATAAAGTTCACTTTGCCTAATGTTAAGAAACTCGACACGAACATCATAATAAATAACGAAATGATTGGTCTCGTAGAGTCAACTATGTTTTTAGGAATAACCTTGGATCATAAGCTTCAGTGGGGCGCCCATATATCGTATCTAGCAGGGAAACTGAGCTCCGCGGCATTCGCTGTCGCGAGTCGTCTTATGGAAAGGGGCTATTATACAATAAACGATGTCTTGACCGACGCAGTGCCTTGGATGTGAGTGAAAATTTGGTATGGACTTGTTGTGTGCTGGTTGAGGTAATTTATATTTATAAGCAATATATTTATTTGTTTACAATCCTTAATATAATTTATTTGATTGTAATTAATTCTTGACATCTTATACTGCATTTATTACCTGACATTTGAATTTTGTTAAGTTAAGGCGATCTGTGTTTACATTGTTGGAGCATAAATAATTAGTATTTATTATTTTATTACATGTTGAACTTTTTTTTTTTTTCTGGGACCAGTATATATGCACACATTGCTTTTACTCCTTGATGTGTAAGTGATTGCAACCTTATATGCTATGGACTAATTTTTATTATTTTATTAGACAAAAAACTAAATTAAATATTTCTTTAGACTGTTTTCTAGCCTTTGTGTTTTGGTTGCCTTAACTTGCACATATAAGTATTGTTGTCAAAAACAAACAAACTTTGTATAAATTATTTGAAAAGATGGTGCACATGAGTTTCTCACCAGCTCTTCTCATGAATGCATTACCCATCGGAGCTGGTACTTGAATGATTTCAATTTAAACCTTTGAGTTGAATCGAAATAAATCTAAGCTCCGGTAATTCAAATCATTGATTACTTGAGTTACATCCTTTTATCACTGATCAATTCAGTACTTAAGTTTAATTTTATAATTGTATTAATAATGTTTGATGTTTGTATTTTTGACGTGTTCAAGTGCCTTTTGGGGCCTATGGAAATAAATGATTTGACTTTGACTTTGTTTTTTTCTGTGATAAGACAATATCAAACTCAACAAATGAGTATGATCACGTTATATTATATATATTATTATATATATATTATTATATATTATATATATATATATATATATATATATATATTATTTTTAACAATGAGGGTAGTTAGTAGTAAGTTTTGAACGTAAAAGAGAACAATCCGCCTGTGCACGGCTATTTTAAAATATCGGTCAAGATGTTATTTCGAAAGATATTGCCAACACTAAAATATATTTAAACATTTACACAAGAAAATATTATACTATACTGTCAATTCAAAATATCGAATTCAAATAAAGATTCAAAATTCATTTTACTTTAGAAATTATAAGACATTGGCTTTCATTTATAAGAATGACGCATGCCCTAGTCACACGAAGTGTTATCCCATGTGGAGCTCGAACCCACAATATTCTATGCAATAAAAAGCGGCGAGATAACCGCTTAAACTACCATGCCATCGGACCAGTCATGAGCTCAAGAGTCAAACAAGATGCATATTTATGTTTAGCATAAAAATAAGTACAAGCGATAGTTCAACATTTGAAGGAAAATAGAAAAGCCTCAACAATCAACCGCTATTTATTACACAAGATCCCAAACAGACATGATAATATATCTAACGTAAGGCTGAGAAATGTTCGCCACACCCCACCGAAGCGGTTGTTCTTAGTCTCGGATCACTTTTTCCTCATAAAGTAAAATGGCCTCCATTTATACGAACAAGAAACATTTGAGTTGAGAATCATGAAGAGATTCGCGGTCCATTTGTGAGGTGAACTTCGTAGTTTGTTGGTAGTTGTATTGTAAAACTAGATTTTTTTTACTAATAGAAATGAATACTTTTGGCGGTCTATATATAATAATAATATTTCGGACATTTGACACGCAACGTAATCCAGTCCCTAACTAAGCAGACCTTGTACTTGTTAATATACTTTTTTTATTATAAATATATACACATTATTCATAGAAAATACCCAAACTCCGAATCAAACCCGAGACCTCAAGTACAGCAGTCCCAAACGCTACCACTGCGCCCCGTGGCATACATGTCAATACGGGAGAGCCGTTTTACCGTGGGAGAGCTATGCTTCGGCATGAATGGGTCGGCTCGACCGGAGTGATACCACGGCCTCACAAAAAACCGGTGTGAAATAGCGTCTGCGCTGTATTTCACCGAGTGAGTGAGGATACCGGAGGCCCATACCCCAACACCTCCCCCCATCCCCTTTCCCATTGCCCAAAGGTCGGCAACGCACTTGTGACGCCTTTGGTGTTGCGGGTGTCCATGGGCGGCGGTAATCGCTTACCATCAGGTGATACGTCTGCTCGTTTGCCAACTATTCAATAAAAAAAAAACGGTCGCCGTAGCACCTGAACTATGAAACCGAATGAACAATATGTCAATATATTCTTAATAATGGCTCGGGTGTCATAATCTATATTAATTATATCAAAAGCTTTATCATAGTCTGGTTACACTTTTTTTTTTCTTGTTTCATCTTCCAGTGCCGTATTTTATTGAAATACGTATGTATATTTAAATTTTATTATAAGGATTGCTGGCCTTTTGCTATGTTGCTGGTTTTATTATATTGCCAACGGTCCGTTTTTAATTCTGCCAGGGTAATTAATTTAAAAGTAATATTAGCCACTACCTGTGAGGTGCTCATTGCCCAGTTGCACTCGATGATTAGAAACAATCACCAAGGGTAAGCAGCGACGGCGCGGTCAGTACCTGGATGGGTAACCGCTGGTGGCATGTTACCATGAGCGTCTCCGTGATTCGGAGGTCACGTTAAGCATTCGGTTTCGGTTGATATCGTAGGATAACGTAAAACTTAGTAGGAGGCCTTTGGGCGGCTTAAAAATATCCAACGGCAAGATTACGAGCCACGTAGCCACATCGCTGTCTTGCCAGTCCCCAACCCGCACTTGGCCAGTGTGGGGACATATGGCCTTAACCCTCTCCTGAGAGGCGACCCGAGCCCGGCAGTGGGACTTTATGGGTTGTTGATGATTAGCCACTACCTACCTTTATAAACTATCGTTGCATGTTTCGAAAAACATTAATAATTGACTTAAAAATTTTACATTTTATCTTAACATTTACTAATAGCACTGTAGCTTTATAATAATATTATAATGTAAATATTTTAATCGTAATATAATAATTAATGTTCATTTGGTTTAACTGCCTCGTTAGATTAGCGCTTAGCGTATACGATAATAGATCAAGAGGTCTTAGATTCAATTTCCGGTTCCGGTCAATAGTGTCCAAAATAAAACGATTGCTTCTTAAATTACTTGGTACATTTTCAATTGTTGGTGTTTGTGTTTATTCTGTGAAAATAGTCATCGTACATATGATTGAATATTAAAAGAAACTGACATGCTTAGTTTATGCTTAAATTAAAGTGACAAAAAATACTTTCTTTACTTAAAGAATCAAAATGTGAAATTTCATTGCAAAATTGCATTAAAAGCAGGATAGACAGACATACAGAGGTACTTTCGCATTTATTATTCATGTATATATATTATTATCTATATATATGTCGCTCAGCGTACCATGGAAAGAGCTATGCTTGGAGTCTCTCTGAGGGACAAAATTTGTAACGAAGTAATCCGTCAGAGAACCAAATTGACCGACATAGCTCTGAAAGCTGGTAGGATGAAGTGTCAATTGGCTGGTCACATATGTCGTAGGACACAGACAACCGCTGGAGTAAGCGTGTTTAAGAATGAAGACCACCGCGTCTTGGCAAGCGTAGTGTAGGACGCCCTCTGGCCTGATGGCGGGACGACCTACGTAAGAGGGCTGACAGCGGCTAGATGCAGAAAGCAACAGACCGGGCTCTGTGTTCCTTGAGAGAGACTTATGTCCAGTAGTGGACTGCAACGGGCTGATGATCATGATTATTATTTATTATAAGTATAAATAATTTTTATTTCTCTTTCTAGACTTTAAAAAAAAACAGTACTATTAAAT
The DNA here is from genome assembly GCA_916048165.1 of Spilarctia lutea. Taxonomy (NCBI): domain Eukaryota; kingdom Metazoa; phylum Arthropoda; class Insecta; order Lepidoptera; family Erebidae; genus Spilarctia; species Spilarctia lutea. The sequence goes on along the minus strand of OU696471.1, from coordinate 1,890,182 downwards.
ACAATTTGAACTAAACTGCAGCAGTGAAATAAGTACGATTCTCGAACTCGAACTCGAACTCGAACAAAGAAAAGTTTTGTATTATATTTGAATTTTAAAACTGACGGTGTTGCGGCATTTTAACCCAATGAACTTTTTAAATTTATTCCGAGACAAGAATATTTTTAAATTGTACAAGAGGAGTTTAATCTTGGAATTACGCGATGAAACGGGTTTTCAAGAAATTTATAGTGTATCAAGTGTACTTAATATCGTTTGCTAGATGTAGACTGAAGGGTAAATTGAAAAATTAGTTTTATGTTCAGCTCAGAACTTCTTCCAACTGATGCAACTTTAATAATAATATGCAGGAAGCGAAACTAAAAACAGGTTTTTAAAGTTGAAGGTTTTGTTAGTAGCTACTGCATAGTTCTACTAACAGATTAAGTTATAAGTTCCTCTTATTCCGTAAGGTTACTAGTATTTTTAAGGGCATAAGGTTTTGCTAATGCCATAGGGAGAAACCGGTCAGGATTAAAGTCAATGGTAATTGTGAAATAAGTACACGTGCACGTGTGTTATTACTCAATGATGCAGAAGAGTCACTAGCCCGCCTTGGTGTGGGTCACCATGCGCATTGTTGCATTGTCTGCATTCGGAATGAGTATGGTACTACCACTCTTTGATTCTGCATATACTTTCCGTCAGGCAAAATAAAGTAATTTTGACATAAAAAACGGGTATGTATGTAAAGAAATAAGATTTCTTTCTTTCATATAGAGTACGCCCTGTCGATAGAACACTAGCTTACTACCTTCATTTACAGCCAGATGGCGTAGTTTGACAAGTGGCTGTCATGGTTTAATGATAAAAAGAGTGAAGTGTGAGGTTAGGCAAAGAATTATTTTTATTATTTGATTTGTGAAAAGGAATCGATAAATCTGTTAAGAAACTTGAAATGTCGTTTCTTTGTATTTTCAGAGCAACACAATAAGTTTTATTTTGCCGATTTCTAATAATCTCGACTAATTGTCTAATATGTATTGTAATAAGTGCCATCAAGTGCCGACAATCGAGAGTATAAATTATAAGTAGGTAAATTTATACATACAATTTACCTTACGAATGCCTTTTATTTATTTACATTAAATTTTATTATTACATAGCTATAACTGTGTACACTTGTTTATATAAAAAGTTTCTAACTATAACTGATAAGGTTAAAATAGTTTCAGTTGGTTGTAACTATCAATGTTCATAATACAAAACTTTAATATAATCAATTTAAAAGAGGTGAGTGTGTCTATGTGTGTAAATGATACTTTTTTAGAACATAGGGGAGATATACTATTTCGTGTTAAAATTATACTTCAGCTAGTCAGCTGAACTGAGAATTCTATACGAGTAGGTAGTCACCTACTCGTATAGAATTCTCAGTATTAATTTATGAAGTTACAAATCCATACTAATTTTATAAATTCGAAAGTACTCTGTCACTGTCTGTCTTGTGTGCTTTCACGGCTAAACCGCTGCACCGATTTCAACGAAATCTGGCTTGGAGCTACTTTGATGCTTGAGGCAGAATATATGCTAGTTTTTACCGCAATAACCAATTTAAATGCGGGTGGTGCCACCGCGAAAATTTCAGATCACCCACGCGATATTATTACAATCAAACAAACTTTAGTACTTTAAAGTTTAGTTTTCAGTCTTAATAACTCGGTGTGGCTTTTGGATATAGTTTCGTGTCTTAGGCGTCTGTAACAAAAATAATAATAATAACAAAAGATGAGATGAAGAGAGACAGAGATATATACGTAACAATTGGCGGATTTATCTCTTACGGCGAATTCTTCCAGACCACCTTAGTATGGATATTGGTGTTTAGTTTGAGGCAGTTTTTAACATTATATTTTGACTTTTAAGTGAACAAAATTACAATCAGGTAACTGTGTACCATTATCGTGTATATACGGTTATATTTTTGTGATAGTGCTTGTTCCACGACAAATACTATAACAAAAAAGTATATTTTAACATACAGGGAACAGAATGTAGAATACATCTGTGAATTACCTCACTTACTATCTATATTTGCATTGTGTTTAGGATTGTCACAACAATAATTATCATGAAGAGTTTTAATTTTAGAATCGGCTTAAGTCAGAAAGAATGGAAGAAATATCTTCAAAGAGAAAATGATGAGTTCAGATGAAATCTCGATTCATCTTCAGCGTGTATAGTAACAGTTAAAACTGAAAACAACTGCTTGAGATAATGACGAATTGAACAGTAATCATTTTGTCTTTGGTGGAACCTTCTTGTTAATAAAACTTTTAGCTGAAAAGTTTTCAATTGACGTTAAGTCATCCCTATGAATTTATGATAAAGCAATAATATATTTAAATGAAAATATTGTTTTTATTATAAAATAAATGACCCATAAATATAGTGTTTTAAATTTACAGGTCAATTTGTTGAGTTTTTTATTTTTGTTTGACTGCCGTTTTTGCATAAATTTGATTTATATAGGGGGCAAACATCTGCTTCTTTAACCCCATAAACTACAAAATAAAAAAAGAATGGAACCCGTGATTCCCGAACTGAAGTCAAACGAAGTCATTGCGTAATAGAAGCAACCATGAAACTTTTTTTTTATTGTATTGGGGGCAAATGAGCAGACGTATCGCCTGATGGTAAGCGATTACCGCCGCCCATGGACACCTGCAACACCAGAGGGGTCACAAGTGCGGCCTTTGGGGAATGGAAAGGGGGATGGGGGATGGGTTGGGGTGTGGGTCGCCGGTACCCACAGAGAAACGGTAAATTTGCAGGATTTACTTAACCAGCAATGAACTACGCACATGAGTAAAACCACAGTTAATTTATTCCTTCCAACGAATTGGCTGCGACATCACCTACTTGTATGGCCCGACCGTGCGCCTTTATTAAGTACCCCAAGTAGTGATTAATGATGGCTTGACGTATTGACACCGTATTAACTACATCGCCCCCAAAGCAAGAAGGATTATGTCATTATTGCTAGATGGTATTATTTACTGAAACTTTGTTGCACAGTAATACAGTAAAAACAAATTTAGTTGATTCAAAAATATTGAGGGTAGATGGTATTTTAGAAGTCTACCTACGTATTATTAGATATAGAAACACAACACGTTTTGTGATGTTTTTACCTTACAATATGTATTTATTGTCCTTACAATATTTATTCTCTAATCTCAGTTAAAATACTAGTCTTGTAATAAATCCTAAGGGGAGTGACGCCTCATGCTGAAACACTCGTCTCACCTAGTTCGGTAGTGAATGCTGTTCGTAGTTTATTTGGCCCTACAATGTTGTACTGTACCATTTTTTGGATGGGTTTACTCAATTTATAGTGGATGTATATATATATAATTTATGGAGTAGAATCTCTAGATTCTACTTCTCATAATTTTCCTCAAATTATTATTATACAATACTTTAGAGAAAAGTAAGACCGACTGTCTTTAGTGTATATTTAATTGTAGCTGATTGATGTTCTTCAACTGAATTACGAGATCTTTTTTGTTTCATTAAGGAAATAAAACTTGAAAAAAGTATCAAAGAAATCTATCACATACATTTTAGGCACGCTACTCACACGCCTGCCGCAGGGGCAATTTAGAGAGTAAGAGTGGGGTTGACCCTTAATTGCCTCCTTAAGCATAATGTGTATAGGCAAGCACGGGCAGTTTTCTAGATTACCTTTCCGCCGGAAGGTAGGCCTTCCTATCTCCCTAGATTACCCCTACCACTCTGCTATGTCAACGCATGTTTTTTTTATTATTGCTCGTTTGCGTAGACGTATCGCCTAATGGTAAGCGATTACCGCCACCCATGGACACCCGCAACACTAGAGGCGTTACAAGTGCGTTGCCGTGCGTTTTGAAACAAACAATGAGCTGAGTTGGAGCGGAATAATGGAAAAAAAATCCAGTATACACGTATCCAACTTGCCTGCTTGAACCCACAGTGGTATAATGTATAATATATCGTATAATACTAATCGATTTCCATCTCGATCTTGATTTATAACATGGTAACCAGTGGGCTGAGAATTCGAGAAATTGTTTTGATAATACGAGTATAAAGCAAGGTGGTTCAAACTGAATGATCGTTTTGAAATATTTATGCCGAGTTTCACTCGTTTTTTTTTGGTAATATCTCTAAATATGAATCCTAACTAGATCAATTATTCGCCCTTGAAACCCCCTGCATACTTAATTTTATTAAAATCATTGGAGTCGTTTCCGAGGTTCAGATTTTATATATACAAGAATTTTTCATTTTAATTTAGATTAGGAAACAATGCGTTTGGCGTAAATAAAAAAATACTCCATTCCTAGAAGTTCTAAGTGATTTATTATCTAGTCATATCGGAGTAAAACGTATCTATAAAATTTGAGCCTATCTATTTTAGCCTTTGCGCGCAGCTCCGCCCGCGTGTTTGTCGATTATCGCAGCAAAGAGTAGCCAATGTCCTTTCTCTAAAATTTTATTGAAATCGATGCAGCGATTTAGCCGTGAAAGCATGACAGATAGACAGAGTTACTGTCGCATTTATAATTTGAGTATGGATTAATGTCTAATAAATTTTGTTCAGACGGCTGGAAATTTTCCGATTTATCTAATACTTATAGTTAAAATATGGCCAAATTACACAAAATCTTAATAAATATTAGCTTATATATCGTTCTGATGTAATAGCTAAATTCCTGTTCAGTTTCATCCAAATCCGTTCAATAACTTTTTGCGTGAAAGAGAAACAAACATCCACACATCCATCGTCATAAACTGAATTTACTAAATTTGTAGAAAATAGGAAGTAGAATAGGATGTGTTTGTGTATTTCCTGAAATACAAGGTACCCGAATGAACCATTAGGCTTTCCGCTAATACTTTGAAAGAAAGAAAAGTATAGTCAATAAAACTTTACCCTAGTTTCGTCGATTACCATAGACATAGAAAATGCGTGACGACCGTGACCATGACACAATTAGCGGAAGTGATGCACAGGCGCCTGCGGGGTTCGGTGCGGAGGACGGGGACATAGGACATATATATTCATCGACATACGTCACTCACCACTTCTTATTAGTGACCCCGAAGGCTCGTACTCATACATAATTATTACATCTGTGTACCCTACATATAGTAAAATTAAAATTAGTATAACGTTAACTTATAGATAGATCTAAGGATAATATTACAGAAAACTAGTTCTATCGACTTGTTAATATATTTCGCAATCACCGATGGTTAGAATGAAGCATATTGACATTAGTCCTTTAGTACAGGAGAATGGAGTAAGTACGATTTAATTTCCTTTTTTTTTATTTAATTAGCTAATTAACGCTTTCTTTGGAAAAATGTTCAATAGAAGCTTAACTATTTTTTTTGTTCTTCAAAATTGTACTGAACTATTAGACTTACTGGCTTCCGAATTGTCATCAAGGGCATTAATGAACAATGTTTCCTCAGATATTCGAAGAACAGTACCACATCGATTCGAGGATCCGGTTTGCAGCAAGCTCACGAGTTGATCAGACTGGTGACTTTAGGCCCTGAAGACGCAGCAGTTCAATGTAAGTATAACTTTGCTTGTTAGCAAAAAAATCGATCTACCTTCATAAGGTCGATAATACTAGTACCCCACAATTCACAGGAGACTAAAGGGATATTCCAGGTTGTGTCTATTGAAAGGAAATTTATGAAATTTGCACATTTTCTATTAAAATTTAAAAATATTTTAGAAATTTTGTACTGGGTAAATTTCTACCCCCTAATGCCTAACAATTGAAACGATAAACTAAATGCTTATTCACGCTAATGTTCGATTTGAACGAGAATCGAATTGAGAACCTTTGGCGTAGCACTCCGTTACACAAACCGCTACGCAAATTGGCCGTCAATGTGTACGCTACGTGGCAATAGCGGCGCTTGATTGTAGTTATAAATTCAGGGTGCTGGGTCTATTTTTAACATTTATTACTATCAACCTAATTTTTCGTAAGTAGTTTCATTTTGTTGAGATGCCCAACTTTTTTTCTTACGAATACTCTCCATTGTGGCACCTAGAATTAAGCGTATAACTAAAACAGTGAATTTCCAAGCCTAACGCCGGTACTGTGTGATGTCATTCTTGTGAACGAAATTACTACCGTCGATCGAGAGAAGTTAAAGAATAAGTTCATTTTTAAAAGACATCGAACGAAGATTTTTATTATTTACATCTAATGTATAAATATTTAATACTACGATGTTTGTGGACACAGTTCCCCGGAAAGGGTAGACCGATATAATTGATATTTTATTTCATTGAAAGGTGAGAATAGATTATAAAATATTTTTACTCTTCTACCGATAAAACGGCTGGATAAATACTGATAAAATGTTAAAATGTAAGTTTTCTGGAAAAAAAAGCGTTCACGAAAAACTTGAAACTAGACAAAATCTTAAATAACTCCAGCAACCACAGCGAGTAAAACCGCGGGGCTCAATTAGTGTTTAAAAAGAAAATATCTTTCTTGTACTACAAAACATGCAATATACCTATAATATTAAACCAATTTACATTATTCTAGCCAAAATGCGATTTAGTGATGTTGTTATTATAGTATCATACATTTTATGCTACAGCTTTTCAACACAAGTAAGTCATTTAATATACGTATGTAATTTAATTTAAAAATATGTTTAACTTCTAAGGCATCGGCACTGCGATTAAACGTAAGCGGGATCACGAATAGCTGAAAATGCAAAACCACGTATTGCGGCTGGCATTTTGTTTAAATTTATTTTCCTGATTTCTATCTACCATGGATTTCTGGTGAGCAGTATGTGCTGTGGCTTTGGTATTTAAACTAAAAAATAGAAAACGGAAACAACGCCGCCGCCATACATAATGGGTACATCCACTAACCGATCAAAGACATTTGAAAGGATACTTTTGCAGAAACGTGCGTCGGTATTCCGTTAAGTTTCTTTGATAATAAATAAATTTAATTTACTAAAGAAGCAGTTGCCGTCGCTGTGTGTGCACCACAGTACTGTTACTATGGGATACAACAAAAAAATCACGCGTTTTCAAATCGCGGTCAAAACGAGGCAGGTTAATTTACCTGACCTTACCAGAGTTACTAAAACCCAACACTAATTCTTTAACAACACATAATGTACCACTACTGGGCTATATACGAAAGGTTGTGCAACCAAGATATGCCCCGGCATGGTGTGATACGGTACAGATAGCATGTCGTATTTACTCAATTGAAATCCTATTCGGTACAAAATCATTTGTAATCATGCTACTAGCTCTGTATCGTGTTAACGTCAGTTGAAAATTACAGTAGGTACTTGGAAAATAAATAAATAATTCTGAGGTAAAAAATTCTACCCACTGTTAATATATAACAATTCCTGCTATAAAAATGGCATTATATATGTTTATTTTAGACATAAATATGAATACTTTCGAATTTCTAGTATTAGTAATTATACTAATGTGATTTATCACATCATGCATTATATTTTCTTTATATTCATATAAGTAAGTATAAGTTATCGTAAGCTTGCTATTATATAATGTTTTCTTGCAATGCGTACAAAATTTTCTGCTGCATATTTCAAAATATTGCTTTCAGACTCAAACGGATCTTTGAAAATAATCCATTTCTCGATTACCCACAAAATATTTTTAAATGTTTTTCTTCGTTATATATTTTAGTCCTAGTTCATACCTACTTATCAAAGACTTGTGTGCCTTATAAACTATATTTATACATTTTTAATAATCTGAATGTTAAGTTCACTATAACTTTAAAAAATTAAACAGCTATGCACAGATCGAGCTCACAATTCAATATGAACACAAGTCGATACAATTTTTTTTTTTTGCTACTACTAAGATGCGATAGTCTGTGTCGTGTCTGATAAGGAATACAAAGTGTCACTACCCCCATTTACCCTATGGGTGTCACAAGAAGCGACTAAGAGAACAAACGAAGCAGAACAACATCACTACAAAAAGGACTTTTTGAAATAAACCCTATACCAACTTGTCTATCCAGGGTGGTATAGAAGGCCAAAATATATTTTCCAAAGAAAGGCATGTCCAGCAGTGGACTATTAAAGACTGTAGATGAAGATGCGATACAGCGAAGCATTGCGATTATAGCTAGTTTACATTATATTTTGAAACATTTCAGTTGGGGACCCCTCAACTCGTACATCGCCGAGTGTTATCTACGCGCTGAGCTACTTCTTCGACATGCCGAGCTGAAGACACTATCAACGAGGGCAGTAAGATTTTTTTTATTCTATTCTTAGTTTAATCACTTCTTTTAGTAGTTCATTCTTTTCAAACCTTTATACAAATAAATTATTTTGTTTTTTAAGATTTTTTATGAGAATGTTATATTACTAAATCCAAAAAGCGATTACCAAATACCTACCATATAATACACCAAATTATGATGTTGTGACTCAAATTATAAGCATCGCTTTTTTATTTACTTATAGAATGTTCTCTGCGTTTTAAGAATGTGTCTGAACTTTAAAAGAACTTTAAAAGAGACGATGATAACTGACTTTGATTCGTCCTCTCTTCTGAAGGCTAGTCCAGTTAGGAAAGGTCGAAATTATGTGCTCAGTCTAATCTAATCAGCTGTTAAGATTTGAAATTTGACGTACCGATGTACAATATATAAGTTGTATTTACCACCACTACGCATTGTAGTTCTACATAAAACAGTTTTAGTATATTGATATTATAGATGCATACAATTGTCTTATAAATAACACACTTTTATAATTACTATTTTACGTAAAAAAAATTCCTTTAACCAAAAATCATCAGTTTGATTTCATTTGTTCAATAACACTCGAAGAGAGTAAATATATCAAATTAATGATTCACTGTCGACTGTACATAAAACCACTCATAAATTAGTATCGACCAATCAGGAGTTGATTAGGTCACGCGAACGGGAGCCGGATCGTTGTATCGACGTTTTTGTTAAATGTAAATATTTGTTTTATTGTGAAAGTTTTTGGTTTTGTAAGTTAATGTGTTATGTTAAAAGTGCATAAATACATGTGTGATAGTTTATGAGTGATAGTAAATGTGTAGAAGTTAAAGTAATTTTACTCTCGGGCGCCTAAAAAATTTTAACTTCGAAACTATACTTACAAAGCTGTCTACAGCACAATCCATCCGAATTGATAACCAAACATTTATTGTTCTTGCATAAACTTAAAACTTGTCTGACCTTGTAAAACAGTACGTAACCAACTGGTACTTGTTTTGCCAAATGAAAAAAGTAAAAGTAATTGTACTAAATATCACATTGGTGTAAAATATCAAATTCTATTTTGTATTTTTTTATATTTTTATCAGATTACGGCAAAGCTAACAGGAAGAGTAGTTTTGCGAGTGCATGTATGTTTGTGTTCCGTTTTAACGTAGTTTACTACTGAATCGATTTAAATGATCGAAGTGTCAATAGATTCTTAATAAAGACCCTTGTGAAATCGACTATATTTGTGAGTATGTGAGTATGTTTGTTGCTCTTTCACGCAAAAACTACGGACTGAATTTTTATGAAACTTTACAATAATATAGCTTATACACCAGATAAAACACATAGACTACAAATTATAAAGATTCTAGCTTCGCCTCGGGGCGTTGCTTGCGGTTATTGTCGTAGTACCGCGGTTAGCACCGCGGGGTTCAGCTAGTCGGTTATAACTTTCTAAGTTTTTTATGGCAATACAAAAGTTTTTTTAATGTTAGAGAAAAGAATAACACAATCTTTTTCTCAAAGTATTATGATAGATCCTCAATTTTGAAATATTACTTCCTACAGATAAAAGATTTATACCATATTCCTTTATATGTACAATATTCCTCATCATATTTTGATTAGCGTCAATGTCAGTCATTTATTTATTTATTTATTTATCTTTATTGTACACAATAACAAATATACAAAAGGAGTTGTAGTTTACAAATCTGACAATTGGCGGTCTTATCGCTCATGGCGATCTCTTACAGACAACCTTTGTACGGATATTAAAGTAAGCGAGATTATTTAGGGTAGCAGTAGTGGGGTGCACAAATATTAAATTTACGATGTGAACATAAAAAAAGCAACAAATTCAAAATATTCAACTTTTACATATAAGTACTTAAATAAAGTCATATATACATACACAGTCCAAAATATATACACATTATACATATATACAATATAAAAAATTACAATGACAGATAATAATCCTTCACCAGCTTTTTAAATACTGCCAAGGTTTTGGCGCGACGGATTGTTTCAGGCAAATCGTTCCAGAGTCTTACTGCTTGTACAGTAAAAGACTTATCTGTAAACCGGGTGGAATGTTTTGGCATTTCAAGTTTCAAATTCTCTGATGATCTCAGGTCCCTACAATGAGTGTTGTGTAAAAACTGAAAGCGTTTTTTAAGATAAAAGGGGGTATGAGGATGAAACAGAACACTGTATAAAAGAGAAAGAATATGTACATTCCGGCGAAAGCGTATTGGGAGCCACTTGAGTTTAGAACGAAACTCTGAGATATGGTCATACTTGCGTAGTCCAAATATGAATCTAATGCAAAGATTTTGGAGTCGCTCAAGTTTATTTAGCTGGTCTTCGGTGAGATCTAGATAGCTGACATCACCATAGTCAAGGATAGGAAGAAGAAGAGATTGTGCGAGCGCAATTTTAGTGTTTGTAGGAAGAAAGTTTCGCAACCTTCGCAGAGACCCCGCTGCCGCAAATAGTTTGCGGCTAACTTCCCCAATCTGGGGGCCCCAGGATAGGTACCTATCCATAAGTATCCCCAGGTTTTTTACATTCTCACTGAAGGGAACAATAGAGCCGCTGCAAACAATGTCTGGTATCTGCTGGAAGTTTAATCTACAGTGTAGCCCGGGGCTACCCACTATCATGACCTGCGTTTTGGTCGGATTCACACTCACTCCAAACTCCCTACCCCAGTCACATACTTTTATCAAATCTCTGTTTATTGTATTTACTACTTCTGTTAACTCATCTGGAGTACCTTGTGAGTAAATTTGTAAATCGTCTGCATAAAGATGGTAGGAAGAAAGTAATTGATTTGTGATTGAGTTAATAAAAACTGAGAAAAGTAAAGGTGATAAAACGCCGCCCTGAGGTACGCCTGCAGTTGTAGTGCACCAAGAGGAGTAAATATTTTCAATACAAGCACGCTGCTGGCGACCATACAGGTAACTACGAAACCAGTCAATAGCTGATGGAGATATGTTAAGAGAGCGCAGAATACCCAACAAGACATCGAAATCTACAGTATTAAAAGCGTTGCTGAAGTCTAGCAAGGCAAATACCGTTAGCTTTCCGTCCTCCATACCCGACCTAACATCATCCGTAATGTGGACTAGAGCCGTTGTAGTACTATGGCCAGGGCGGAAACCAGACTGGAGTTGATTGAGGAGACCGTTTCTTGAAAGGAATGAGCTTAGCTGTCTGTGAGTGAGACGCTCGAGGACTTTAGAGAGAAACGGGAGGATGGAAATGGGACGGTAATCTGTGAGGGTGGAAGGATTACTTTTCTTGGGGAGCGGAATAACTTGAGCTAGCTTCCATGCAGACGGAAAGGTATTGACGGATATGGAATAATTAAGGATATGTGTGATCACGGGTAGAATTTCATCTAGGATGGGAAGAATCATATTACGACTGATACAGTCGCTCCCTACAGCATTCGAAGTTATTGACACTATACTCTTCTTAACATCACATGCAGCGAATTGAGCGAAAATAAATGGGGAACAGTCGGGAGTCGGCAGAGTAGAAAGATAGTTCAGCGTCGCAATCTTGGTAGCCCCGCCATAATTGGAGGAGGCAGAAAAATATGAATTCATGGAATTAATATCAAAATCTTTCGAAGCACAATCAGGACGTGATTTGCCGACTCCTAATGACCTGAGAAACTTCCAAACCCTAACTGGGTTACCATCTTCAACAGATTTGTGGATATGTCGGCGCTGAGCATTCCTACACATCTTGTTGCAGTGATTTCTGATGAGTACAAATTTTTCCCAGTTTGTTGCTGTGGGGTGACTTTTGTACCTGGACTGAGCTCTCGCCTTTTTCCTTTGTACCGCCCTTATCTCCTCCGTAAGCCAAGGTGCGGGCAGATGTCTTACCTTTTTCTGTTGTATTGGAGCATGCTTATCAAATAGGTACGTAATGTTATTTGTGAAGTGGTTAATTTTATCATCAATACAGTTAGAATTCAAAAGCAGACTCCAATCGATGTTTTCGGCATCTCTGCAAAGATCTGAGACGTTCATGTCACGGAAATTACGATGTGATATAATTTTAGTTTTAGGTTTAGGAGTACGGAATAGATAGGAAAGAAAGAGTAGATCGTGATAGGAAAACGAATCTGCAGAGCATTGGCCGTATTTGGCGACATGCTCAACAGAGGATACAAAGACGAGGTCAAGAAGAGATGGATTACGGTTTGGTAAATTATGTGTGGGATTTAATGGGAGAATAGTAAGGTTACTGGATTCAATAACAGATCGCAAGATGGCAGAACGAGAATCGTTTTTGAGCAAACAGGTGTTAAAGTCACCCATGACTATGGTATGACTGTACGAAGGGGTTAAATTTTCCAACAGAACTTCGAGGGAAGAAAAATAGTCTACCCGTAACGAAGGACTATAGTAAACACCGAGAAGTATTTTTGTGTTTTGGAGTAATATTTCAATGAATAAATGCTCGCCAGCATTTGTGGGTGGGGGCTGTGAGGAAATATTAACTACGGAAAAAGGAATGTGAGATCGGATATAAATGGCAACTCCACCGCCGCGCCCACAAGTACGATCGTTTCTTACTAAACGAAAGCCTGGTAGCGAATACGATACGGTGGATAGACATGGCTTCAGCCATGATTCCGATATGAGAATTGCGTGAATGTTTGTACAGTCGAAGGTTGTCAGCATATCAGGGAAATGTGCCGGTATGCTTTGGGCATTTAGATGAACAACATTGAAGTTCCTGGGAACATCAGAGAAATGATTCAAGATGGCATCTGCTAGCGAAGGTACACTAATAAAGCTGGCGTCATCACTCGATACCGAAAAATATTCTTCGGCATCACTATTAGTGACAGGTGACAGCATCAGTAAAGAATATGATTATCTAAATACTAGTAAAATATACAATAGTAAATATAAATAAATATATATGTATATGTATATAACAAAAATAAAAATAGTAACCAAATACTGAGTATAAAATATTCTTTTCAAAACCCAAATAAACTATCCGTCTGCCGGTTGTATGTTAAAAAAAAAAAAAAATAATAATAATAATTTACAATAAAAGAAACGTTTGCGAAATACAGTTTGCAGAAATAAATTCAAGATTGCTAATGAATGTAAAAGGGTGAAAATTCAAAAGACTAGTATCCAAGACCGAGAATGATTAAACAACTGAAAAGAGTTAAACTGGAACGCAATCTTGTTGTCACATTTGACATCTCACCCAATTTGACGTTAAAAGTAATATTAATGACTAAAATAATAATTATAAAAACAACACCAAAATAGGGTAAACATGATAATACCCAGCGCAGAAACAGTAAACATTCAGTGCGAAGGTAAGGCACTGAGTATAATATGACGCTAAAGCATACATACAACTATCTTTGTTGATTGTAAATATAGGTCATTTGGATGTCAACAAACAGTAATTAATTAGTTAACTTTTTGGTCGCACGCCTGGTTCTAGTTACCGTTGCCTTGGTGGCTGCAACAGGCTTCACCACATCGCCACCAATAGCGCGTCATGTTATAAGAAAATGGTTTCTGAGAAATTGAATTTACTAGGCGACGCGTAATAACTTTTATACGAATATAGGACTAAAATTATGCTTTAAATTAATTCCTGTGTGTATTCGTAAGCGCCTCTTATATAACTTACTAACTTTTGGCTGCATTTCCACCCGCATTTATGTCGCATCCTTCCTCAAGAATTAAAGTATCTACATATCCAAATTCATTGAATGGTTTCAATGAATTACATCCTTGAAAGCGTTACAGACAGAAATACTATCAAATTTATAATAGATATCACCTCAATCGGCTACTTAGATCTATTTAATCTGTTGGTTATTGTGCCTAAGTGATATCTGAGTACACACACATTGCAAAGTTATGCGATCTAATTACACCAATTCCATTTAACTGAAGTTAAAACTTCAGTTAAATGGAATTGGTGTAATATGAGGTCTGTCATGTCTTTGTCTGTCAGGAGTTACGAGCTTACAGCTAATCTCATCCTATTTCTTTTCATCATATAAAGGGATAGCTTTTTATATGATAAAAAGATCTAACTTAAATATTAAGTTCTAAAGTCAATTTCAAATGGAATATTCCACCGTTGGCAGGTTTGAGGCTCACCGTTGATATACATGTATATAAAAATCGTTTGATATTTAAATTACAATATTATTAGTACTTAGTCAAATAAAACTTACAGCAAGTGGAGTTAAAAACGTCCAAACACCAATGAAAAATTTCTAAAATTTCCAATTTATCTACCAATCCATGACGCTAAAAATTGCTTGTCTTTAGGGCGATATAAATTAATAATAATCCCCAAACAAACTAAGTGTCTAAAATACAAGCTCTACGCCCTTGTTGACGTTATACCACTGGTCAGCCAGCATAAGTGAATCATCAAGAGGTATACTTGTTTCTGCAGTTTTATCGTTGGATGTTCTGTAAAACAAAACTAATATAATAATATTTTTTAAACCCATTATAAATGAAAATTAAATTTTAAAAATTTACTGATTTATAGTAAATTTTTAAACTAAAAGCTCTACGCATTCGTTAACGTTATACCACTGGTCAGCCAGCATAGATAAATAATCAAAAGGTACACTTGTTTCTTCAGCTTTATCGTTCGGTGCTATGTTAAAACAAAATTAATATAATAATATTTTTCAACCCATTACAAATGAAAATTTAATTAAAAAAGTTTACTGATTTATAGTAATTTTTTTAACTAAAAGCTCTACGCACTTGTTAACGTTATACCACTGGTCAGCCAGCATTGGTGAATCATCAAGAGGTACACTTGTTTATCGTTTGGTGCTCTAAAAAACAAAATTAATATAATAATATTTTTAAAACCCATTACAAATGAAAATTTAATTTGAAAAATTCACTGTCTTAGAGTAAGTTTCTAAACTTCAAGCTCTACGCACTTGTTAACGTTATACCACTGGTCAGCCAGCATAGATAAATAATCAAGAGGTATACTTGTTTCTGCAGTTTTATTGGTAGGTGCTCTGTAAAACAAAATTAATATAATAATATTTTTAAAACCCATTCTTAATGAAAATTAAATTTGAAAAATTCACTGTCTTAGAGTAAATTTCTAAACTACAAGCTCTGCGCCCTTGTTAACGTTATACCACTGGTCAGCCAGCATAGATAAATAATCCAGAGGTACACTTGTTTTTGCAGTTTTATCGTTGGATATTCTGTAAAACAAAATTAATATAATAATATTTTTAAAACCCATTCTTAATGTAAATTTGATTTGAAAAACTTACTGTCTTAGAGTAAGTTTCTAATCTACAAGCTCTACACACTTGTTTACATTGTACCACTGGTCAGCCAGCATAGGTGAATCATCAATAGGTACACTTGTTTCTGCAGTTTTATCGTTGGATGCTCTGTAAAACAAAATTAATATAATAATATTGTTAAACCCATAAAAATGAAAATTGAATTTGAAAAATTCACTGTCTTGGAGTAAGTTTCTAAACTTCAAGCTCTACGCACTTGTTAACGTTATATCACTGGACAGCCAGCATAGATAAATAATCAAGAGGTATACTTGTTTCTGCAGTTTTATTGTTAGGTGCTCTGTAAAACAAAATTAATATAATAATATTTTTAAAACCCATTCTTAATGAAAATTAAATTTGAAAAATTCACTGTCTTAGAGTAAGTTTCTAAACTACAAGTTCTGCGCCCTTGTTAACGTTATACCACTGGTCAGCCAGCATAGATAAATAATCCAGAGGTACACTTGTTTTTGCAGTTTTATCGTTGGATATTCTGTAAAACAAAATTAGTATAATAATATTTTTAAAACCCATTCTTAATGTAAATTGAATTTGAAAAATTTACAGATTTATAGTAAATTTCTAACTAAAAGCTCTACGCACTTGTTAACGTTATACCACTGGTCAGCCAGCATAGATAAATAATCAAGAGGTACACTTGTTTCTTCAGTTTTACCGTTGGGTGTTCTGTGAAACAAACTTAATACAAATATATTTTAAACTACTTCTCGATGTAAATTTAATTTTCGAAATTTACTGACTTAGAGTAAGTGTCTAAACTATAAGCTCTGCGCCCTTGTTAACGTTATACCACTGGTCAGCCAGCATAGATAAATAATCCAGAGGTACACTTTTTTTTGCAGTTTTATCGTTGGAAATTCTGTAAAACAAAATTAATATAATAATATTTTTAAAACCCATTCTTAATGTAAATTTGATTTGAAAAATTTACTGTCTTAGAGTAAGTTTCTAATCTACAAGCTCTACACACTTGTTTACATTGTACCACTGGTCAGCCAGCATAGGTATAAATATTTAAATAAATATTTTTGGACATCTAACACACAACGCCATCTAGTCCCAAGCTAAGCATAGCTTTTGTGTCATCGATATGTACACTTGTTTCTGCAGTTTTATCGTTGGATGCTCTGTAAAACAAATTAATATAAAAATATTGTTAAAACCATAAAATGAAAATTAAATATAAAATATTTTTTTAAACTAAAAGCTCTAAGCACTTGTTAACGTTATACCACTGGTCAGCCAGCATAGACAAATAATCAAGAGGCAAACTTTTTTTTTCAGTTTTATCGTTTGGTGCTATGTAAAAACAAAAATAACAATACAATTTCAAAAAAATCTCGATGTAAATTTAATTTGAAAAATTTACCGACTCAAAGTTTCTAATCTACAAGCTCTACACACTTGTTTACATTGGTCAGCCAGCATAGCAGGTGAATCATCATTATACACTTGTTTCTGCAGTTTTATTGTTGGATGCTCTGTAAAACAAAATTAATATAATAATATTTTTTAAACCCATTATAAATGAAAATTAAATTTTAAAAATTCACTGTCTTAGAGTAAGTTTCTAAACTACAAGCTCTGTGCCCTTATTAACGTTATACCACTGGTCAGCCAGCATAGATAAATCATCTAGAGGTACACTTGTTTTTGCAGTTTTATCGTTGGATATTCTGTAAAACAAAATTAATATAATAATATTTTTAAAACCCATTCTTAATGTAAATTTGATTTGAAAAATTTACTGAATTATAGTAAATTTTTAAACTAAAAGCTCTACGCCCTTGTTAACGTTATACCACTGGTCAGCCAGCATAGATAAATCAGCAAGATGTACACTTATTTCTGCAGTTTTATCCTATGGTGCTACGTAAAAATAAAAATTTCAATACAATTTAAAATAACTCTCGATGTAAATTTAATTTGAAAAATTTACAGATTTATAGTAAATTTCAACTAAAAGCTCTACGCACTTGTTAACGTTATACCACTGGTCAGCCAGCATAGATAAATAATCAAAAGGTACACTTGTTTCTTCAGTTTTATCGCTTAGTGCTATGTAAAAACAAAAATTATAGAACAATTTGAACCCATTCTCGACGTCAAATTATTTTTTAAAACTTACCGAGTTAAAATAAGTGTCTAAACTACAAGCTATACGCCCTTGTTAACGTTATATCACTGGTCAGCCAGCATAGATGAATAATCAAGAGGTACACTTGTTTCTTCAGTTTTATCGTTCGGTGCTATGTAAAAACAAAAATTATAATACAATTTGAACCCATTCTCGACGTAAAATTATTTTTTCAAACTTACCGAGTTAGAGTAAGTGTCTAAACTACAAGCTCTACGCCCTTGTTAACGTTATACCACTGGTCAGCCAGCATAGATAAATCAGCAAAATGTACACTTATTTCTGCAGTTTTATCGTTGGATGCTCTGTAAAACAAAATTAATATAAAAATATTGTTAAACCCATTATAAATGAAAATTAAATTTTAAAAATTTACTGATTTATAGTAAATTTTTAATCTTAAAGCTCTACGCATTCGTTAACGTTATACCACTGGTCAGCCAGCATAGATAAATAATCAAAAGGTACACTTGTTTCTTCAGCTTTATCGTTTGGTGCTATGTAAAAACAAAATTAATATAATAATATTTTTCAACCCATTACAAATGAAAATTTAATTAAAAAAGTTTACTCATTTATAGTAAACTTTTTTACTAAAAGCTCTGCGCCCTTGTTAACGTTATACCACTGGTCAGCCAGCATAGATAAATAATCAAGAGGTACACTTGTTTTTGCAGTTTTATCGTTGGATGCTCTGTAAAACAAAATTAATATAAGAATATTGTTAAACCCATAAAAATGAAAACTAAATTTAAAAAAATTACCGATTCATAGTAATTTTTTAAACAAAAACTCTAAGTACTTGTTAACGTTATACCACTGGTCAGCCAGCATAGATAAATAATCAAGAGGCAAACTTTTTTCTTCAGCTTTATAGTTTGGTGCTATGTTAAAACAAAATTAATATAATAATATTTTTCAACCCATTACAAATGAAAATTTAATTAAAAAAGTTTACTGATTTATAGTAAATTTTTTAACTAAAAGCTTTACGCACTTGTTAACGTTGTACCACTGGTCAGCCAGCATTGGTGAATCATTAAGAGGTACACTTGTTTATCGTTTGGTGCTCTGTAAAACAAAATTAATATAATAGTATTTTTAAAACCCATTCTTAATGAAAATTAAATTTGAAAAATTCACTGTCTTGGAGTAAGTTTCTAAACTTCAAGCTCTACGCACTTGTTAACGTTATACCACTGGTCAGCCAGCATAGATAAATAATCAAGAGGTATACTTGTTTCTGCAGTTTTATCGTTAGGTGCTCTGTAAAACAAAATTAATATAATAATATTTTTCAACCCATTACAAATGAATATTTAATTAAAAAAGTTTACTGATTTATAGTAATTTATTTAACTAAAAGCTCTACGCACTTGTTAACGTTATACCACTGGTCAGCCAGCATTGGTGAATCATCAAGAGGTACACTTGTTTATCGTTTGGTGCTCTAAAAAACAAAATTAATATAATAATATTTTTAAAACCCATTACAAATGAAAATTTAATTTGAAAAATTCACTGTCTTAGAGTAAGTTTCTAAACTTCAAGCTCTACGCACTTGTTAACGTTATACCACTGGTCAGCCAGCATAGATAAATAATCAAGAGGCAAACTTTTTTCTTCAGCTTTATAGTTTGGTGCTATGTTAAAACAAAATTAATATAATAATATTTTTCAACCCATTACAAATGAATATTAAATTAAAAAAGTTTACTGATTTATAGTAATTTTTTTAACTAAAAGCTCTACGCACTTGTTAACGTTATACCACTGGTCAGCCAGCATTGGTGAATCATCAAGAGGTACACTTGTTTATCGTTTGGTGCTCTAAAAAACAAAATTAATATAATAATATTTTTAAAACCCATTACAAATGAAAATTTAATTTGAAAAATTCACTGTCTTAGAGTAAGTTTCTAAACTTCAAGCTCTACGCACTTGTTAACGTTATACCACTGGTCAGCCAGCATAGATAAATAATCAAGAGGCAAACTTTTTTCTTCAGCTTTATAGTTTGGTGCTATGTTAAAACAAAATTAATATAATAATATTTTTCAACCCATTACAAATGAAAATTTAATTAAAAAAGTTTACTCATTTATAGTAATTTTTTTTAACTAAAAGCTCTGCGCCCTTGTTAACGTTATACCACTGGTCAGCCAGCATAGGTAAATAATCAAGAGGTACACTTGTTTTTGCAGTTTTATCGTTGGATGCTCTGTAAAACAAAATTAATATAAGAATATTGTTAAACCCATAAAAATGAAAATTAAATTTAAAAAAATTACCGATTCATAGTAATTTTTAAAACTAAAAGCTCTAAGTACTTGTTAACGTTATACCACTGGTCAGCCAGCATAGATAAATAATCAAGAGGCAAACTTTTTTCTTCAGCTTTATCCTTTGGTGCTATGTTAAAACAAAATTAATATAATAATATTTTTCAACCCATTACAAATGAAAATTTAATTAAAAAAGTTTACTGATTTATAGTAAATTTTTTAACTAAAAGCTTTACGCACTTGTTAACGTTGTACCACTGGTCAGCCAGCATTGGTGAATCATCAAGAGGTACACTTGTTTATCGTTTGGTGCTCTGTAAAACAAAATTAATATAATAGTATTTTTAAAACCCATTCTTAATGAAAATTAAATTTGAAAAATTCACTGTCTTGGAGTAAGTTTCTAAACTTCAAGCTCTACGCACTTGTTAACGTTATACCACTGGTCAGCCAGCATAGATAAATAATCAAGAGGTATACTTGTTTCTGCAGTTTTATCGTTAGGTGCTCTGTAAAACAAAATTAATTATTATTTTTAAAACCCATTCTTAATGAAAATTGAATTTGAAAAATTCACTGTCTTAGATTAAGTTTCTAAACTACAAGCTCTGCGCCCTTGTTAACGTTATACCACTGGTCAGCCAGCATAGATAAATAATCAAAAGGTATACTTGTTTCTGCAGTTTTATCGTTGGGTGCTCTGTTAAACAAAATTAATATAATAATATTTTTAAAACCCATTCTTAATGAAAATTAAATTTGAAAAATTCACTGTCTTAGATTAAGTTTCTAAACTACAAGCTCTGCGCCCTTGTTATCGTTATACCACTGGTCAGCCAGCATAGATAAATAATCAAGAGGTATACTTTTTTCTTCAATTTTATCGTTTGGTGCTAAAAACAAAAATTACAATACAAACAAATTCTCGATGTAAATTTAATTTGAAAAATTTACAGACTCAAAGTTTCTAATCCACAAGCTCTACACACTTGTTTACATTGTACCACTGGTCAGCCAGCATAGGTGAATCATTAATAGGTACACTTGTTTCTGCAGTTTTATCGTTGGATGGTCTGTAAAACAAAATTAATATAATAATATTGTTAAACCCATTAAAATGAAAATTTAATTTGAAAAATTTACTGAATTATAGTAATTTTTTAAACTAAAAGCTCTACGCACTTGTTAACGTTATACCACTGGTCAGCCAGCATAGATAAATAATCAAAAGGTAAAGTTGTTTCTTCAGTTTTATCGTTTGGTGCTATGTAAAAACAAAAATTATAGTACAATTTGAACCCATTTTTGACGTAAAATTATTTTTTAAACTTACTAAGTTAGAGTAAGTGTCTAAACTACAAACTCTGCGCCCTTGTTAAAGTTATACCACTGGTCAGCCAGCATATGTAACTCAGCATTAGATACACTTTTTCTACCTCACCATTCCCTTACCAACATTATCTTTTAATCATAGATCTTCTATAACTATTAATACATATATGTTAAATATGATAAATACTTATTATGTGGAACGTAACAATTAGCACAAGTATTTACAACTGTCCTTTTTCATTACTCATTTTTTGCATCACATATCCAGCCGGTTCTAATCATAAAAAATTGAGTTCAATATAATAAATATTATATGCCAATTAACACAGTTTACGTTTAAGAACTTAACAATAAAACTAAACAAATGGCGGCCTTGTCGTTAAAAAGCAGTTTCTTACAGGCAACCTTTGGATGTACAAATCAACCTTAGAAACACAAATTCATGGGTAGTTTTGGTGTTAAAATATGTTATGCGAAATTTCTCGTATCTAGAGGACATAAATATGATTTAAAGGACTTTTTTCTTACTAGAGACCATTGGATATGAATTGTATTGCGCACTTAATGCATCTCTGTTTATTTCTTCATAAGTGTATATACAGGCTTTGTCCTGACAATTAAGTAAGAACACACCATAAGTTGTCAAGTCAACTCGTTCTAAAGCGACGCTCCTACATAAGTGTTAAGTAAGAAATATTATCATTTTAATAATAATATCGTGCTCTGTTTACACTTGGTGAGACAATTTAAAGTAGTTAACAGCTTTGGCGCCGAGCTTTTCTCTAAGTATGATCGATGTTCTGTCGCAATATTTTGATACATTTGTTGGAGAGGGTGTGAATAGAGATTCCGTAAATGTCAAGGTCAATCAAGTCATTTTACAGCTCAATTGTAAGTTTAATTAAAAATTTAAAGAGTTCGTATTGCAGATCCTAATAGAATATTCATATTTAACTACAACATTTTTTTGTGAAATAAAGTTGGTCTTTTTTCTGGTTTCACTGTCTCGATCAATCCCTAGATACTTGCTTAAATTGTTTTACTCTACAACTTGTTGATTATCTTCATTTCATCTGTCATTGTTCGTCTCCAAGCTTTATTTGGTCAATGCCCTGGGTTTGGAGTCAGTTACATTTTCGGCGTTTAATTTGCTCAGATTGAAGTTTAAGCGTTCCAACAGTTGTTGGTAGGAAATGTTCTCTAGCGAATAAACTTATATACTTACAATAACTGTTGTTCAATAATAAAGTTTAATAACACTTGCTATGTGTACTAAGATTTAGAGTACTGAAGGTGAGATGTAATTTTATAATATTAATAAAAGCTCCACTAGAAAGTGAAAATAGTACCTAATTTTAGTGAAATACGATCTTCGTGCGCATTATTGCGAGCTTTGGGAAAAATACGCTGTATAAAATTACAGCTTTTAAAACTACGCTCAAGTGTAGGCTTTTTAGATGGTTTGAAAAACTTTTATCGGCTTAATCTTGGCAGGCACTAATGTTATTAGAGCAAGAAAGTAACTTTCTTAATTTATTGACAGTCCTGCCTTCATTATCTTAAGATTGGTCGAGTTTCACATCTCTGAAATAAGTTTCGGTAAACTTTCGATTGTCGTGTTGGTAAATTATAAATGTGCCTCTTAATAGTTTCTCTTTTAACGAGAGTACTCGAGTGATAATTTGAACTTCAAAGATATTCTTGAATATCCTTTCTTTTTGTTTAGCGCATAATTATGAAAATTTTAGTGATGTCATTTATTGTTATTTGTAGTAAATAGGAATGAACAATACTACAGCTAAGTTTAGTCTTAATTTAAGGGTAAAATTACCCAATTTTCGAAATGAACCTGCTGATAAAACTTCGTATAAAAACGATATTCTTATAAAATAATATGAATAAAGTTATTATTTTTTTAAACGTATAGTGCTAAGGTGCGGCAATTAATCAGATAAGATTATTTTTAATGATTTCAGTAAATTGACCACACCTTGGTTACCGTTAGCAATAATTTAAGTAATGAATAATATGGAATATTTTAAAAAAGTGCATTGACATGTACTTAAAAGATTGAATTGTTGATAAATTTGATAATACGGCAAGCAAAGATAACGAGGGCTGCATAACTAAAATGCATTATATCTAAAATATTAATTCAAAGTTCGTTAGCCATATCAAAATGGATTTGACTCAAAAAATTCTAGATCTTGATAAAAATTTGCAAATTCATTCAAAAATTCATAATAAATACTCGGTCAATTTTGTAAAATATAGGGGCAAATAATAATAATCTATACAAATAAATTAAATTGTTTGTTTGTAATTCCAAATTAACAGCTTTTCACTAAATGCAGATGAAAGGATTTATGGTACTTAGATACATATTTTTTTTTTAAAAGTTCTCTATTTGTTCCGTATAGTCTCTAGAAAGGCTGTACTGATTTTAAAGGGACTTTCACTGGAAGATAGCTGATGATACAAGTAGTAACTTAGGAGATAAACGCTGACGCTGTATTGAGACTAGCTTTATCCCGTAGCGTTTCTTGAGATAGTTGATATATATATATATAAAAAAATGATAAGACGCTGATTCCTCTCTTATTGTTGAAAAGGGCGAAAATTACTTTATCTAGGTTCTCTTGGTACTAGGGTCAATATGCCTTTATTCTGTCGCAGGAAGAATTTCGTTATTATCAAAGTCCAAATAAAATAATATTATTTTATAAACTGGTAAAATTTTAATAAACTATAACACGACTACGTATAATCTTTTGATAAAACTTATACGGCCTATCACCTAATTTAATATAATTGGTTCTGTACATTAGGCGCTACGGGGCTGCGGTGGAATAGACAAACATGCAGTTTATGCTAAAACTATCGCCCTACCTTTTGGGAATGCTGTGGCCGGGTAAAAAAATGAATGAAGTCGTCTCTTGTGTAGATTTCAAAGACATAATCAACACATAATAGAGACAATCTATGTTTAGTCAAGTAACCAGTTTAGTAAAAATATGTACGAAAGCATTCACATATCGAAAATTTATCCGACGGTTATTACGGTACAGTATCTTATGACTTAATATTAGTCATAAGATACTGTATGTTTTCCAAATAAAATAAAATAAGAAATAAAATACCTTGTATCAGCGTGTTTTTAACGATATTCGTTATTCTTATTTCTTACATTGAAAATTTTAGAAGGTAAGATACACACAGGAAACCGTCGGATAAATTTTCGATATGTGAATGCTTTCGTACATATTTTTACATATTTTTTATATAAAAAAAATAAACCCTAATTAAATTACTATAAACCATTTACACGTTTTCACATTTAGATATAAAAGTGCTTGATTTTTAGAGAACAGAAAAAAAAACAAACATTACAATTATACAAGATTACATAATATACAGAAAAGCCCTAAATAGAGTTGGATGAGTATTAAATAAGTCCAATTTAGGCAATTCATACAACTCGTTGACATAGATAGCGGATCTTATGCAAAATTACCGATTTCTGTAGTTGGTGATACTTCAGGCTACATGCAAGGTATAGGAAATTCTAACAGACCGGAGACCTAGACCTAGTCGGAACCCTTAGGTATAACTTATCTAGAAGGTAAGGAGAACCTATTTTTGATTGCGCTATTTTCACTAGGAAAGTGACATCAGCAATTTTCCTCCTTTCATGTCGTGGTAATAAGTGCTGCCTTATACACCTGGCCTCATAGCTAGTATGTACTTAATATATTTTAAATTATATGAGCCTGCCAAAGTGATTCTACTCTGCCTGATGCAAATAAGCAAAATGAGCACAATCTAAGAGTAGTGGTCTCAATACTTATTGCGAATACAATGCAGGATGGTTATCCACACTGTGGCAGCCTATTGAGACGCTTCTACATCATTAGGCCTCCGGTCTTGTACAAATGCTGTCATTTTAGGTCGGTGTTCAGTGAGAGGGTAGTTCCGCCTCCGTCGAGTCGGCCCATTTGTGCTCAAATCATTAAAAGTTAATCGTAAGCTTTGTACTTTCCTTTTTATTTTATTAATTTCTATTTTTAATGTTTTCAATTTGTTTTAACAATTCTGTTTTTAATCCTACTAATACTATAAACGCGGGGTTCAGTTAGTGTACCTACTATATTTTCATACTAGCTGATCCCCGCGGTGCTACTAGCGGTACGACAATAACCAAGGTTAACGCCGCGAAGCGAAGCTAGTTTTTTTATAAATTGTAGCCCATGTGTTATTCTGATGTATAAGCTATATTATTGTAAAGTTTCATCAAAATCCATTCAATTGTTTTTGTGTGAAAGAGCAACAAACATACTCGCTTACATACTCACAAACTTTCGCGTTTATAATATTAGTAGTAGGATATACTTAGTACTTGCACCATGCGCGTCTTATATAATAACGTGATCACGATTTTTATGGCCACGTGATTAAAAAAGTACAACGTCACATGAACAATGATCATCAGATTATTTATTTGGTTCATGTCAATGACCAATAAAGTACCTAATATCTTGGATAACAAATAATTTCCGTGAGTGTTACGTGTTAAATCACTTTATTATTCTTATCATAGATATGAGGAAAACGAATTATTGACTGTATAACCTTGCGCGAATGTCGACTTGATCTGACCTTCGGAACGTATAATCATCTTATTCGATAACGCCATTTAGGTAGAAAAAACGAACATTGTAGAACGTAATATACTTATTTAAAGACATAAAATAATTTCTAGATTCGAGTGAAAGGTAAACGACCCCGACCTACTCCAACTAATCTTCACACTCCCCAATCTACTTGCTTAAGCAATATTCCTTCTCTATTATATCTCTATTATTGTCTTTCCTTAATACACATGTTTTTTAAATATAATAGGTATATTGAAAGTGGAAGAGTTTCTCTGTTAAAATTGTAATCGATTTATATGCAATCAGGATGTCCACTAAAAGTTGATGTACATGAGCAATATATTTTCCCATGTACATAAGCAAGGCCAATAGAGTTCTGTAAATAAAAATAATATAAATCTGAGCATTTAAGTTGCTTTTGCGTATACCTAATGTGCAAAAAATTACTGTTACCTTGAAAAGGAAATAATTCAAAAATTGCATCTAATTTTTTAATTTAAAATTAGACTGTAATCAAACTTACCAAACAATAAAATCCCTTGCCACATTATGAAACTTAAAACCATTATCTATACAAGATCGTTAAAGAGAAACAGAAGCAAAGGATACCCATGTAATCTTATTATGAAAATTTGAACAATTACCGCTATTGTTATTATTATTGGTATCAAATTAATACTGTACTCCCAATACGGTACATTTACAGCTAAAAATATACTAACGCACAAAATTCTCTTTCGTAAATTGTAAAATAATACTACCATAACTTGCTTTTATTCTGCGGTCAACCAGAAAAGGGAACAAAATTTGGGTGATTCTCGGAGTTTGTAAGTGGATCCTTTTTATGGTAATAACGCCTGTTTAAAATGGCATAAAGTTTCTGCACTGCCTTATCTGCGGACGCTTGTTTGATAATTTATTCAGTGGTGGTAAATGGGGCTGGAAGTTTTAGGGTATATTCTGAAAGTCCTTATGGGTTTCTCCTTTGAGAATAACCAATATGATAATAACAGTTATCTTTTTACATTAAGTCACTTCTGAAACTAACGACTCGTAAATATTTTTTATAATTATGGACTGGTTTAGATTCAATTTACATTTCAACTAGAATAGATCTAAACAGAATTTAATAACTCTAAAGATTTCTTATTCTTGATAGAGGCAGAGCATATTTCTCCGTTTTTTAACATATTTTAATAGTGCTCCGGTCCTATTGGTCTTAGCGTGATGATATATAACCTATAGTCTTACTCGATAAATGGGCTATATAACACTTAATCATCACTGAATATCTAACAATATCAGTAATTGGAGGACAGTGACTTCTCAATAACGATTACCATAGGTGCTTGTGGCAACAGGCATAGACGGGTTAACACCACCATCTTCCATACTCCGGGTCGTTTAATAAGAATTTCATATGCGAAAAACACGATACATCAATCTGGCCCGACTCGGAAATCGAACCCGAGACTTCTTGATGGGGAGTTGCATACGCTAGCCGCCAGAGCAACGAAGAAGTCCTACTAATATTATAAATTGAAAAGTAACTTCGATTCCTGGGTCAGACCAAATGTTTGTATTATTTGCAAATATTTGTTTTGGAGTTTGGGTGTTGTTTATGTATAATACGTACATATTTACAAAAAAAATATATTTGTATTTTATTACAATCTCAGCTTAGTTTAGAACTTGATGGCGTTGTGTGTCAGATTTTAATATTTATTTATTCATTTGTACATTGTAAAATTTATATATATATATAACATATCAAAAGTGGCTGAGGAATTGTGACGAATGGCCGCACCGCTAACGGGATATACATCATTTGAAAGGTGTCTGAAACCGGCGTGGGAATGTTCTGTCTAGGTACCATCTGTCAATTTGGGTTATGTTATTATTGCGTTCATTTTCATTGTTACCTTTAAAATAATGTCTATTTATTTTCTTATTTCAAGTATAACATAGAATCAGAAAATAAAATGATATGTGACTATGACCTACAGTTGACGTATCAATATATATATATTTTTATTATATATGGACGACAAACGAGCAGACGTATTACCTGATGTTAAGCGATTTCCGCCGCCCATGGACACCCGCAACACCAGAGGCGTTACAAGTGCGTTGCCGGCCTTTTAGGAAGGCGTACGCTCTTTTCTTGAAGGTTTGAAGATCGTATTGGTCCGGGAACACCGCAGGCGACAGCTCATTCCACAGTTTTTATTGTTTTTTTATCTATTTACTTCGTTGCTAGCTTTTACGTTGCTTCAAAGTAATATTGTTACTGTTTTTGTAATGTTTTTACACGAGGCTGTGCTACATTCCGTCTTAAAAAGCATTCCTCAATAATATTCAATTTTAACAAATAATTCATAAGATTTGTATACTAATGGGTAGAGATATAAGGTATAGTTTTGGTTAGATTTAGAAATGTGAAGTTATATTTATTATAGTTATGTTATATAAGTATACGCATCACAATCTTAAACAGTTCTAAAATCAATTTATTTTAACTTTCGACATGATGTATAAACCGCTTCAAATATGGTTTATATCTATTTTTGGAGTCTTTTTTTTTCCTCAATTCTAATCTTATTTTTATTATTAAATCGCGGGCAAACGAGCAGACGCCTGATGGTAAGCGATTACCGCCTCCGATGGACTCCTGCAACACCAGAAGCGTCACAAGTGCGTAGCCGGCCTATGGAGGATAGGGGAAGGGCAACACAGCGCAGGCGCTGTTTCACCCCGGTTTTCTGTGAGGCCGTGGTATCACTCCGGTCGAGCGGACTCATTCATGCCCAAACTTGGCTCTCCCAAGGTATAAATCATCATTACCATCACAATCTAGCTTAAGTCCAAGAGCTAAAGTCCAAGAAGCCATTGAGGAGGATTACCTAATGGTGAATTGCTTTATTCCACAAAAAAAAACATAGAAGTACAGATGAGTAGACATAATGTATTACTGCATTTTTTAAATTACAATACCGTCTCAATTTTTCATCTATCTACTTGAATTTATTTATTTCGACCTCAAAACTGAAATAAATTGTGTACCAAAAAAGAAATGTCTTCACAAGTGCTGCTATCGCATCAAATAATCAAACACGACCATCTAGTTTTACAAAATAGATTCAAAATGTCAGTCGACCCTTTTTGTGTCGAAATTTGATGATAGTTGGGTTATCTAACAAAGATACCGCGACTCCATGACGAAATTTATTGAAGTAGTCATTCTGAAACTTATGGTAACCTTTCATTTTATTTTACTTTTTTATGATATAATATATGCGAAATACTAATAAATAAATTACGATATCTTGAAACACAATCCAATATTTATGAAAAAGTACCGATTCTTATGCAAAACATATATTATTGATGTCCCTAAGAGTCGAGAATCGATTAGTTACTTTTGGGAATGTTATCATAATATTTCGGCTATTTCGGAATTTCAAACACACAGGGTTTTTCCTACTGTCAAACCATCAGCACGCTTGTCTCTTTATTCCACGCTGCATTGTTGCATTGTCTGCATTAACATATAGTATGGTGACCACCGCTCTTGGATTCTGCTCATGCTTTAGATCAGGCAGAGGAGGGTCACTATGGCAGGTTCATTCACGAAAAAGCAATGTAACTTTTTGACTTTCTATTGTAAATATCCACAATTATATAGCGGTATTATATTTATATTCGCAGCTTAATACTGAAGACAACAGCTGTGGTGCTGCCCTCTACCCTATCACAAGGACATAAAGCCAAAGTAAGTTATATTTATTTTATAATGATATTGTTATTTTGATGTTAATATTAAAATATGATGGTCGCGGTTCATTGAAACTGGTCAAGCGGCTTAGCCGTGAAATTCTAACAGTCAGACAAACATTTACTTTCGAATTTATGATATTAATATAGATTTCTCAAAGAAATCAGAGAAAAAATCAACCGCCACGTGCTATCGGATGTAACAAATTTACTGCGTAGAAGATGTAATACAGATGTAAAAATATTCAGACTGACTGGTACACGTGCGTTGTAGAAAATAATAGTAATAGATAATATATAACGTAAGCAAGTACACATAATCTATAGTTCATCGAACTTAATTTCAGTTCATAGTTTTTTAAATCAAAAGTCAATGACCGACAGTCAATGACACAGTCACCTTACGACAAAATATCTACTTCGATCGATCAAAATGTATTGTGATTAGATTATATAAGCGATCAGGTTATTGACATACTTTTGATAGTATAAGATTATCATTATTTTAGTATCACCACGCTTAAATAGTGGTTGTAAAATAAATAGAGTCAAAGATAATATATATCTGCACCTATTATCGCTAGTATTAATCATATGAATGCTAAAGGAAAAGTATAAAGCCCGTCATAGTACACAGTTCCTAAACTTATAGAAAATTATTTATTTCATTATTTTGTTACCAATCTGGAACTCTTTGCGCTTTGGAACAGAATATACCTTTATTAGCCACCAGATTGTTTTCAGAAACTTTAAGCTAAAACTAGCTAAACAAGGGCACAAGCTGCTAAACATAACATCAAATTCTGCGCTGCCTAAAGACAGGCTTAAGGATAATATAACAGAAATAGACACTAGTGCAGTGTATCAAGTGATGAGTCGCCTATATGATGAAGCCCAAGGACAAAACATGTTGAAAAAAGGTATTGTGATAGACATTGACTACTTATTAACTGGTCCCTCAGACAGAGGTATGACGCAACCCTTAGCAAGCGAATAAGATTTGCTTAAAATGAAAACTCTTCTAAAAGATAAGTCACGGAAATTTGATCTCTATTTTGTTGAGGCAATTGCAAATTATCACCTAATAGTGACCGACATATATAAAGCTTCGGTGATATGGTCCTCCTTCTTTTTTGGCTTCCCGGAACATTATAATTCTATGGGGGAAATCGCATTGCATCCCACATACTATCCATATTTTTATAGACAAAAAGTACATAAACATTTCTTTATGGCAACGGATTCGAGAAATCTATTTACCAATCTGGAACTCTTTGCTCTTTGATACAGAATATTAGGAGTATTTCCTGTACTTACTACCTTAATTAGCCACCAGATTGTTTTCAGAACCTTGAAGCTAAAATTATCTAAACAAGTACACGATCAGCTAATAATAACACCAAATCCTGCGCTGCCTAAAGATAGACCTAAGACCAGTGCAGTATACCAAGTGATGGGGATATGATGAAGCCCAAGGACAAAACATGTTGAAAAAAGGTATTCTGCTAGACATTGACTACTTATTACCTGGTCTCTCAGAGAGCAGTATGACGCATGCCAATAAGATTTGCCTTAAGTGAAAAGTCTTCTAGAAGATAAGTCGCAGAAATTTGATCTCATTTTTGTCGAGGCAATTGCACATTATCATCGATCACCGAAGCTTTATATATGTCGGTAGATTGTGACCGACATATTTAAAGCTTCGGTGATATGGTCCTCTTTCTGTTTTGGCTTCCCGGAACATTATAATTATATGGGGGAAGTCGCATTGCACCCCACATACTATCCCTATTTTATAGGCATTGCATTTTTATTGCCATACGATGTACAGTGGAAATATGACAAAATGATGTGTGAAGATCTAAAAATAGTTGCCTTAACGTGACTTATTACGTACGTATATAAAGTGTTTTTTAGAAACTTAATTGTTTACGTCCATTTATACATCTCAGCCAAAGGACATATTGTATTGCAAAGCAAAAGTCCGATTTTTGTGCCGACCTTGAGAAATATCTATATTACAATACAATTCATAAAATTATTTTATCCTTTACTAGCTGACCCACGCAACCTCGTTTGCGTCTTCTATTGCCCGTAGCGTGAAAATTTTCCCCCGTTTTTTGAAACATTCTTCATTGTTGCTCCGCTCCTATTAGTATTAGCGTGATGACATATAGCCTATAGCCTTTCTCTATAAATTGACATTGACATAAACAACTATTATCTACTCCAACGCACATACGCACACTGGTTTGATAGATATGATTGAATTTGAACTTTGTATAGCGGTAATAAAGTGCAAATTGACTCATTGACGTTAGGAACACACCTACATTGCTTAGACAACAGTGAGTGCTTGTAATATATGAAGTTTATACAATAGCAATAAAGCTCAAATTGACTTTACGTTTTAGTTAGAAAACGTTTGTATGGTAAAAAGAAAAGGGCTGTTTTTAGGGCTTTTCCGGCCATTATTCGAATTTTTCTCGCCGTAAAAACCATCCTTGAACTTCAACAAACATTTAAAAAAAGAATTGGCCAAATTGGTTCAGGCGTTGTTGAGTTATGCGCTTACCAACACATTTAGCGATTCATTTTTATATTATAGAAGATAGATTACACACCTTCTAGATACTATGCTAGTACGACTTTGTGTTTTATTAATTTTGCAATTGTAAATGAATTACGTATAGTTTTTAATAATAAAATTGTAAAGATATGTTCCTTGTCTGTTTTTGACAGACTTCAAAAATGAGGTTCTCATTTCGACTCTATAGTGAACCGATTTTGATGATTCGTTTTTGTTTGATAGCTGGTGCTTCCCGTGTGGTTTCATTTCAATTTGATCCAGTTCTTGTAGTCAGTTTCTTTTGTTAAAATTTAGATATTTTAATCAGATAAATGCACATCATGGCTAACAAGCATTAAAAGTTTGTCGTTCTATAAATAACATTTGTTGGAGAATTCACATTCAGTGTAATGATACCAGTCTAAATTCCAGAAGTTACGATGAGTAATCAGAATAGAAAATGAAATTGTTTTTTTTTTCAGAGTATCCTATAGAACCAGTCTATAGATGTAGCTATAGACGTAAGTGCACTTCTCGTTGGACTATCAATGCTTGCTGATCAATGATACAATGTAAACAAATATGTGGAGCATGTCATTGCCAAAGAGATAGTCGATAAAGTGTTGACTAACAATAGGTAAGATATTCTAAAGTTTTTTTTTTGTTTAATTTTAATATGAAAACTTTAACTAGGTCAAAAAGTTATGTAACACGCACAGCTTTCACTATTACGTTTATATACATAGACGTAAATACTGTTGTATATCCAACAATATAAAACCTTTTGAATTTTCTAAGTTTCTACATTTTATACACAGACACAGATATTTTTTTAATTTCAATTTAATACTTATAATGTAACTTATTTATGACTGTTTGAAATATGTAATGATATTTTGTACCCCCAGTTACAAAGACATGGCAAAGAGCGATGGAACCCTTACCCCGATGTCCGCCATGAGATCACGCCTCGGCTCTCCCCACGCCGGACATTCTGCCAGCCTAAAGATCTACATCTATACTCTCATCTCATCTATAGCTACCTATAGACGCAAGTCTACCTCTTGTCGGACTACCAATGCTTGCTGATCAATGGTATAACGTTAATAAATGTGTGGAGCTTGGCATTGCCGAAAAGGTTGACGTACTCACTATGACCAGTCAATTCATTAGCTGTCAATAAAGTGAGCTAACAATAGGTAAGTTTTTATAAAGTATTTTTTTGTTTTTATAAAGTAGTTTTAAGATTAACTTAATATGAATACTTTGGTTAGGCAAGAAAGTTATGTAACACTCTGTATTGTTAACATCTATATTTATAAGAGTAAATTTTATTATGAAACGGCTGTAAAAAATATAGTTAAACCTTTTGAATTTTTTAAGTTTCTAAATAACACAAATCTATCCCACCTATGAGTAGATATTTTTTTGTATGTTCAATTAGATTCTTATAATCTAACTTATTCATGACTTTTTGAAATTTGTTATGATATTTTGTACCCCCAGTTACAAAGAAAACGTAAGGAAGTTACATAACATCATCAATGATCAGCCGCTAACACCCCTGGAGCGTGAACGGAACATGTGCTACGTCATGGCTCCATGACCATCGGTGAATACAACATTCACAGAATGAGATCACGCCTCGGCTCTCCCCACGCCGGACATTCTGCCGGCCCATAGATGTAGCTATAGACGCAAGTCTACCTCTTGTCGGACTACCAATGCTTGCTGATCAATGGTATAACGTTAATAAATGTGTGGAGCTTGGCATTGCCGAAGAGGAAACATACTCTTCATAATTATAGTAACTAGTTTTGTCTTATTAGTAGTTTGTAATTGGTATGTTAAATATAAATTAAGTAGTTTTAGGTTAGTTAGTTGTATGTAATGTAAATAGAATTTATTAATGGAAATTAAATTATGTTCATTCTAATGTTATTTATTTTATTTAATTGAGCTCGGGGTAACCTGCTGTATAAATCTATGAGATTTTAATAACCTTTTATTTTAGAAAGATACAATAGTCTTGTGAAGGAACGAGTGTCAAGTCCCTCCAACACAAAAGGAGGATCCTCCGACCAGGCGAAGTGATCATGCCTGGCGGGCCACTGCCCAACAGTTGATATTGGATGTTGTATATATAATAATCGGCGCCAGAACTTCTACTGCGCGATTTAGGAT
Organism: Spilarctia lutea; assembly: GCA_916048165.1. Taxonomy (NCBI): domain Eukaryota; kingdom Metazoa; phylum Arthropoda; class Insecta; order Lepidoptera; family Erebidae; genus Spilarctia; species Spilarctia lutea. Next base: position 1,855,556 of record OU696471.1, on the reverse strand, counting down.
TGGTAGTTTATTCGTGCTGTACGTTGCTGCGTAGTTAAGTGTGTCTGCGGTAGATGACGTTATAATGTAGCTGTTACACTCTGTGGAAGTTGTCACAGTCTATATTAAAAATTTAAATTTTGTGTAGGTAGCTTTACCATTAAAAATTAAATAGTTTAATGATAAATTACATAAAACACTAGCACCTTTTATACCAGAAGTAGTATTCAAAAACGTTTTAAATGCTCATATTTTACCGAATATAAGTTTACTCCCAGCAAGTCGGCAAGGAGAACATCACACAGAACAATAATTGAAAGTTTTATGAAACTCTAATTTATGTACTAGAGTTCATATAGGTTGATATAGTGAATGTAATGAGATTAGCATACATATTGTAAAAGGCACCGTCATACCAAATCACTAGACGAGTTACAAAAAAAACTTTGAAGTGAGCAGGGTCGACGTGCAATTTGCGAAGGACCGAAAGAATTTTCAAATTTATTTTGCGCAGATGTAATGATATGACAAAAGTGTTACGGAGAGTTTGATCGAAGAAGGTGAAAAGGATCATTGATTTGGAATATAAAACGATGGAAGAGGGTCTTTTATTTTTCAATAAATTACAGAAACTTTTTGAACCAAAGCAAACAGCCATATCATATTTTAAGAAAAAGAAATAAGTTAAGTATGTTTCTAAGTTAGGCCAGGTGGCGTGATAACTTGCGCTAGGTGGCTAACAGGAGCTAGATACAAGAAGCCGAATATCGAACCAAGTGGCTTGCGATCGGAGAGTTTTATGTCCAGCGGTGAACTGAGATAAGCTAATGAGATGATGATGTTGGTAAACTAATGTTATTTGACATAGTACCTTTGGGCTCTATAGATTAGGAAGCTGTTCATCCAAAAAAGGAAAATACTTACCAGAATTTAAGAGACTTGTCACTATTACAAAGTCTTCCACTAACACTAAATATTATAATGTTAGTTTGTAGGCTTATAATAAAGTTTTTTTTTATATTTCCTAACAGAAACACCAAAACTATTTAGATAATACCAGCCTGAGAGTGATATAGGTATTTCGGTTTTGGTAACAATTTTCGATCATCCATGATAAATAAGACCGTTTGAATACGTTTTTTTAAAACCTTCAACTTATAGCCATATAATTGTTTTGGTTTGATTATGGAAAAAATTAAAATATACACAAAGTATGTTTTTAATCTACCTTGTTATTATTTTATTGTAGGGAGGGAAAACGAACAGACGTATCGCCTAATGGTGTGGCATCACAAGTGCGTTGCCGGCTTTTAGGGGATGGGGCAGGGATGGAGGGAGCGGTTGGGGTATGAGCCTCCAGTATCCTCACTCACTCGGTAAAACACAGCGCAAGCGCTATTTCACACCGGTTTTTTTGTGAGGCCGTCAAGCCGGCCCGTTCATGCCAAAGCGTGGCTATCCCATAAAAAATAATGTTTACAAGACATTTTATTTAACGGTTTACTGTTTTGTATATAAAAGCTGTAATGATCCTAGTTTCCGTATCATGGTACTACCGTTTAAATATCTCCTTTTTAGGAAAAAAGAATCCTCGAAATCGGTTCATAAACGACGTAGTTATCCGCGAACACACAAAAAAGTTACTTAATTTTATTATTATGTTACGCTTTCACGCGAAAACTACTTAACCGATCATCATGAAACTTTGTACACATATTATTGGAGGTATTACAAGTAACAAATGATACTTATTACATATATAAACGGTCGAATTGAAAAACCTCCTCCTTTTTTAAGTCGGTTAAACACAAATATCATGTATTTAATCTTATCGATATGCGTTCAAGCTAATCGCAAATAATTATGTTAATATCGATTGCATTGCAAATGTATTCACGCCAGCTAGATCCACTGCTTACTATAATATATTGTTTATAGTACAATTACACTTAGTTCGGTTAACTAACTGTTATACTCTTACTTATTAGTCATGTTAGTACCTCATCAATCTTGGAGTTTAAACTCTAATGAAACATCTAATAAAGTCCAAAATTCATCGCTCGACTTCAACCAGTTCAAATTACAAGGACACTAATATAGTCTGCTTGTGATTGTTTTTGCTCCTTAATTCACCCGTATAAGCAGGTTCTATTTGTTTTTATTACATTACTATTTCTTGCAGTATATAATCGTTTGATATTCAAAGAGGTATATTGGATTGATATGTCAAGAGAGTAAGACCCAATTTTAATTGGCAAAACAATGACACACTTCGAGCTCGGCCATAAGTGTTCTTAATGCAATTTAGATTTCAAAGAAACAAATACAACTAGATGAAAATGACAACTCTGGTAACAACCCTTTAAATAATACCCAATAAAACGTTATAGGAAGATTCAATTTCAACCCTTAAACAACTCTATTCGTATTACTTAAACCATTCCATTTTGTAAAGCAATACGAACAATCCCAGCGGCAAAGACCATGAACTTTGTTTGGCTAATCCAACGCTCAAGTGACCACATTAGGGGGAACATAAACCAGGACTACCGCTAGTATAAATCCAAAACAGCTACCTTGTTTTATGGCCACTTTCATTTTGAGACGTGCATGGCATAAGCTGAAGCGATTTCTTCTTAAAACTCTTAGAGGATTGGGTGGAGTTTCCATAACGTATATATAGGCTTTGTTAGTTCTACATAATGCGTAACATATTACTTAAGATAAATGTTACTGCTTTAAAGAATCGCTGATCGGTACCATTTCATGGCAGCTCAAAGAGAAAGCTCGTTACTGTCCTTATATTCTGATATAGAAACCGAAGAGTGAATAGCAAAGTCATGGTAATAGTTTTTATAGTATAATGCAACTTACTCGCGATAAAAGTTGTTGAAAGGTACCTTATACTATATCCCGACGTTTCGAATGGATTTTACGAACACTCGCAATCACGTAATCATAAATCGTGAAGTCCGAATAATTTTATTATAATGTGCCTAGTCTGACTATACACGTGTAAGAAAATATAATACACGTATAATACTATTTTAAAGTGTATTGATTATAGTATTTTAATATCACTAATAAAATTGCTAGACAATCAATGAAACTAATTTAAATAAATAAATAAATATTTCGGACATCTAACACACAACGCCATCAAGTCCCAAGCTAAACAGAGCGTGTGTTATGGGTATTAGACAACTAATATAAATACATAAATATTCTTTTTTTTTGTAAATACATACATATTATACATAGAAAACACCCAAACTCCGAAACAAATATTTGTAGATCACACAAACACTTGGACTGACCCAGGATTTGTACTACTGCGCGACGTAGAAGCGATTGCTAATATTGAGGCTGCTGGTGCTTGCAAGCCGATGACGTCGTTTATCCGGTCAACTAGGTCAGCCAGGCGCTCCATCCTTACAGAAGAAAGCAAAGAGAAACAAACAGAAGTGTAGCAAGTATAGTTAACACGATTCATTGAATAATTTTACGAAATCGCAAAAAATCATTACTCAACGGACACAGTAGAACACTGAATACTTTTCTTGTGAGCAGTGCTGCCGGATACTGAGTCAACTGAAAGAGAGAGATAGAGAGACAGAGAGGCAGAGAAGTCAATATATCCTAATACATGTCTGACTCAGTCTCATGCGTGTGGATAATGCCCTCGCGCTCTTACCCACGGAGATATTAAAATTGAAATTAGGGGATGATTGGCCCTTTGGATCGATCTGTCTTTTTGTAAGAGGTTTTAAAATAGTTGTCTGGTAGACATATATAAAAATGGAGCATCAGAATTTACGTGAAGTTACGTCATTATTTTGGGAGCTTGAAAGCGTCTGTTAAGCAAATCGGCCCACGGAAAGTGTCTGGGAGTATTGGCGACTTATTTTTAAGGATATTGCCTAAAATAAACGTGAAAATCAGCTTTCAGAATTTACGTGAGGTTCGTTATGTTTTTAAGTACCTTGATTACCTGATACCTGAAAATTGGCCGTCTAATCAAGTTAGCAGGTAGGCATGCGTTCTTAGTACATACTACCACTACGCAATCAGCCACATTTCGTTCGTCAGAAAATACGTGACGTCTGGCGGCCCTGGGATCTTGGACTAATACATTTAATTATGAGAGACATTTTCAATGACGCAAAAAAATACTAGTCTTTCCTTTTTGTACATAATTTAATTAAGATTTAATTCTTGCTCATGGAGATGAAATTATTAAAATTATTACGTTGCTCTGACGACCTTTCATTAAAGAATAAATCAGTTTTTTGGACGCGATTTCATTAAACTTGTTTTAACCATTAAATTCCATTATTAAATTAATTAATTATTTTAATATAAATAATATTAATCATTAAATTACCATTCAATAAATCTGGGAAGTGAATTTTATTTACAAAGCCAATTAAAATGAAACTTTGTACGTAGATGTGATTCTGATGACACTAGTGTCAATTGGTACCTTCGAACAATTACACCTACCTTGTTCCTGATGAATTCTTGAGTGGAGACCTCGTCTCGGTAAACGTGATGTAGGACGACATCCAGGCCACACGGAGTGATGATTCGCGCAAGATAGCTGGTAGTAAGTCAAGGATCGAACCAAGTCGTGTATAAATGAAAAGGCATCAGAGTAGGTAAAAAACATGGCCAGAATGACTAGTCGTAAGTTTATAGCTTGAACCAACATTCAATTACAATGTGTGGTTCGTACTAAACTGCATTACAAATTTTGTTTACAAATGGTTGACTGCGTTGGACAGAGATCTGTTTCTATATATGTACTGGAATTTTACTTAAATATTGAAACTGAAAGTCGTAACTACTTTATATTCCTCATATAAGTATTCCAAAGTTTCTCAGAGTAGACCGACATGATTCTAATATAATATACAAAAACGAGTGAAACTTATGTGAAATATTACGTATTTTTAAACGAATGGATGACACTGCACATCTACTTCGAAACACGAAACACATGTCCCCTATTATACTCCTACATCTTTAATATTAAAAATGTGAATGTAAGTTTGTTTGTTACGCTTTCACGCGGAAAATACTTAACCGATCATCATGAAACTTTGTACACATATTCTTGGAGATATTAGAAGTAATATAGGATTTTACTAAATACGAGCAAAGCCGCAGCCACAAACTAGGACGTAATAGTTTTTTATATAGTATTAAAATAACACTACGGCCTTATTCCGAGCCTTTTTTAGACTACAGTCCGGCCACTCAGAGAATGCGTTTCTGACACTTGTAATTTCGTCATGAGTAGTGATGTACCATGAATATCATTAATAATATTTGGTAACAGTATTTATAGCATTCATTATGCATAATTATTCAATTTAGATTTATTTTATATTTCAAACACAATATTAACAAAATTGTTGACGGATGAATTAAATTTACTCGTAATTTCTGAATGAAACCAAGGGAAAGAAAATAAAAAAACTGTATTTATTGAAAAATATATATTATGAAATACATAGCTTTAAGATTTCAATAATGTCAAATCAAAATTTAATTCGACTGCGATTCGCTTGAGGACTCGCTGTCATCTTCACTAACATGATTTATCATGTTATTTTCAATCATAGTGTCTATACGAATATCGCGGTCAAAGTCATCAAATATCATTTTTTTAGTTTTTTCAACCACCTTCATCCAGTCATCTCTTGTGACTTTTTCGCATGCTTTTTTTAAAAGTGTCTTCATCTTTTTTATGCCATATGGTGGAGAAGTATTATGGCGGGCTGCATAACCTTTAATTTGAGCCCAGATTAGCTCTATGGCATTGTACTGGCAGTGATATGGAGGAATTCGGAGAACGCAATGACCGTACTCCAGAGCCAGTTCATCTATTTCGTATCGAATATTTGATAGCTTATGGTCGTTGACTACTTTCATCAGCTCAGCTTTTAGCATTGACATATTTGCGTCAATGCCACTTCTTTGCAGCCAAGCCACCAATTCCTCTTTTCTATTAGCTATTATATTATTATTATTATTATTTTCTATTATTGAGTAGGTGCTTTATTTATTTGCACCGAATGATAAGGGGCGTTATCCATTATTATAACTGAAGGCTCTGGAAGGCCAGGTAGCAACACATCCTGGAACCACTCCTTGAATACAGCCGCATTCATTTCTTCGTGGTAGCCAATAGTAGTTTTTGACTCAAATGCTAATAAACCATTTTCCACAAAACCATACTTCGCACAACCAGCGTGGCATATTATGAGACGTGCTCCTTTACCGATTGGCACTTTCGACGTCGACGCTTGAGTGTCATCTGTCCAAGAACGAGAAAGCTCGTGATTGGTGTTGAGCCATGTCTCGTCAATGAAAACGACATTGTCCCAATTATATTTTTTTTTGCGTCTCTTAGAAAAGTTATTCTTTTTACCAGAAATATAAAGAGATAAAAATAGTTTTTCATTTATTTTTAATTCAGCTGACTGATATCACGACAATTATTTTCATAAGTTTGGTTTGGTCGTACCTAAATCGTATTATAAACTATATTAAATATGTATTAAGTACATTATATACACTCGAATAATTTCTCCGATGTCCCCAGGAACTTTAATGTCGTTCGTATAAATGCCCAAAGCATTTCGGCACATTTCCCTGAAATGGTGACAACATTCGATTGTACGACATCCTTACATACTTTGTAACTCATCTTGTTCTACTGTTTTTTTGTGATACTGAGTCAACTGTAAGAGAGAGATAGAGAGACAGAGAGGCAGAGAAGTCAATATATCCTAATACATGTCTGACTCAGTCTCATGCGTGTGAATAATGCCCTCGCGGTCTTACCCACAGAGATATTAAAATTTAATTTAGGGGATGATTGGCCCCTTGGATCGGTCTGTCTTTTTGTAAGAGGTTTTAAAATAGTTGTCTGGTAGACATATATAAAAATGGAGCATCAGAATTTACGTGACGTTACGTCATTATTTTGGGAGCTTGAAAGCGTCTGTTAAGCAATGTAAGTATTCAATAAAGATAAATAAATAAAATTATATATTTTAAAATTAAAACGTTTTATTTAACAATATATCGACCGACAGAATATATTACGATCCCAAAAATACTCAATTACAATTCAGTATTATTTTGTCTCATGACTACAAAAACAAACTATTGACATAACCTTGAAACAGCGCAGTTTGACGTCGTTAGACTTTTAAAAATTATTGTTCTTAAATTAATTAATTGATTAATTGTTAATAACTTTAGCCCAAAATAAAACGTTTATTGTACATTGGCATGATTATTCAATTTTAAATGTTATTACTCATTATTAAGGTTAATAAAAGATATTTAAAATTTTGCCATAAATTGTACGCCAGTTGAAAGTTACATCGCCCATTGGATCACGACCTGTCATAAACGCATTCTCTCAGTGGCCAGACTATAGTTCGGTTTTAAGTCTACTACCACCATATTATATTATGTTTTCGTGGAGCGACTGGTATCAAACCACCACATGGGTAACTGCACGTTTGCCCTAGCGGTTTAAGCGGTCGCCACGCCGCTTTCTACTCCACCAAATGTTGTGTTACGTGATCCATTGTTTGTTTGTTTGTTTTTCCGGGCCATTTCCGCACTTAGCCTCTTGATTGGGCCATTGTACGTACGTCTGTCACCTCCTTACTCCAGCCAACCCAATTCGTTCCAGAAGCTAAGCAGCCTTTTCAGGTTACTACACGCTTCCGGGAGTGATGATGATTGGAGAATGTCCGCCCGTTGGTCTGCCACACTTCCACATTCCATGAGAACGTGCTGCGGCGTTTCTTCTGCCTCCATGCATCCCCTGCACAGAGGGCTGTCTGTTACACCTATAGTAAATAGGTGCCTGTTCAGGAGACAATGCCCTGTCAGGATACCTATGACCTTCCTGAGGTCGTCCCTTTTTAGTCTGATCAGATTGCGGGCAAGTCTTTTTGGTGCTACCGGAACTGCACGTTTTGTTTGCCTGCATCCTTCAATGTTTTTCCATAATGTTTTGTGTTTTCTTTCGGTAACGGCGCGCAGCCATGTATTTGTTTGGCTTTGGGGCAGGGGTAGTAGTGGTTCCCCCCAATGTATCCCTACGTTGTCGTCGTGGTGGGGCTTGCGTGGGTCAATGATCTCTGGGGCTGTGCCGGGTAGAGCTACTCATGCCGGATTGGCCCAGGGTGAGACTCCAGACCAAATGGGATACCAGACGGAGTCTGGCTGCAGACTGCCGCGAAGGGCGTGACGCTCAGTCGTCGCGCGGCACTCCAAACGTCCCTCTGCTTTAGCAGAAGGCGTGTTGGAGTGCGAGTAGATCAGATTGGCTGGCACGTGAGTGTCACCGTCTGTGAGAGAGGGCTAGCCACCCTCTCGCATTTCGTAACCATTAGGGGCTCAGCAACGACCTGACTGGTGGCTCCAAGAGGGTACGCTGAGAACCTGATGGCCGGAGGGCTTGCCTTGATTGGCCGGCCCATGACAAGGATAGTCTATAACACCCGACAGCAAAGTCGTAAAAAACCTGTGGATACTGGCCGACCTCCACAGTACATAGGCTTGCCCGGGTATTGGGGATCTCTGCCCGGGTCGACTTTTAGTTCTCCCCTAATCGTGGGTTTAACTATGGATACAATTAATAATACAAATAATACAAGGACTGAAATTAAAACAACGACTACTGGCAAGCACAACGGATCAGAGAAAGAAGGGAAGAGGAGGGAGAGGAGGGAGAGGAGAAACGCCAAAGGGCAGTTTCGGAAGGCAGACGGCCACTCGTCAACCGAGGAGGACGCTGCTTCTGGAACGCCCATTTCGGTGGGGCTCCCAGAAGTCGATCCGACTGCTGGGAGCCGCAGCCGAAGAACGTCGGAGCGTTCCAGGTCCAACCACTCGTCGGATGGTACGAGTGGTACCTCCCTGGCAATGGACTGCGAGACTGGTGACAGCCGCAAACGCGGCCTATCCAGGGAGGTAGGTAGTGACGCGTCCCTGGAGATGCTGCCGCCCAAAATCGGGAGTAGCCAGAGGGGGAGGTCTCGAACCCCCGCCACGGCCTCGTCGGGTTCCGTCTTTTCGAAGGCGGAATCCTACAAAAGGGCCAGGGCTGATGGCGAGCTCCAGGCAGAGGAGGAGATGAGTGGTCTTCTGCTTAAGATCAGGGGACCGGTGGATGGGGATTCAGAGCCCCAATCATCGGTCTCTCTGCAGGAGACAGCGGACGCGGCGGTGGCCATAATAAACAAGGTGGCCACCAAGTCCGTGAACCTTAAGGGCTCTTTCGTGAGGGCCCTTAAGGACTCCTCTTCTGCCGTGGCGGGGGTCGTCGAGACCCTAATTGGGGACGTGGCCCGCCTACAGTCGGCCAACGACCGCCTGGCGGGGCAGGTGGCTGAGCTTAGCGCTCAGTTCGCCCAGTTCCGGGCGGAGCGAGTGGCCCCGGCCCCGTCAACATCCCAGCGGGCCGCGTCCAAATCCCAGCAGGCCTCATCTGCGCCGCAGCCGTCCCTTGCCGGCACTGGGATTACAGACGCCCAGCTGGCTGCCATCCTCGACGCATGCTGGCGTATGATTGAGGGTCGTACGGCCGGCCTGGAGGCGAGGCTGCCTGCGGCCCCTATCATGCGGCCGCCGCTTGCGGCGCCGAAAAGGGTGGTCGCGTCGTCGGCGGCGACTCCTCTTCCTGTGGTGGGGGGTCGAGTGTCGTACGCGTCGGCGACGGCACCACCACCACCTGCGGCTGCCCGAGGGGCTCGTCGGGCGGCTAAGGCTCCGGCCAAGACGGCTGCCCCGAGGCCTGGGCCGAAAGCGGGGGCAAGGGCTGGAGCGGAGGTTCCTCCGCTCCCCACTCCAACGCCTGTGCCTCTGCCTGGACCCTCCACGTCTGCCCCCTCCAATGAGGGTTGGCAAGTAGTCGGGGGGTCCAAGAAGGCCCGCAAGCGGGCCAGAAAGGCTGCCCGTCGGGCAGCCTCTGGCCCGCAGGCGCCACCGGTGGCAGGGGCCACCCGCAAGAAGCCGCGGAAACTACAGATGCCGAAATCCGCGGCTGTGGTGGTGACCCTGTCACCGGAGGCGACAACCGGCGGGCTGTCCTACGCGGCCGTCTTTAAGAGGGCCCGGGACAGCCTCGCCGGTGAATTCGAAACGGCCGGTGTCCGTCTGCGCCGCGCCCAAACGGGGGCTCGAGTTCTCGAGTTCCCTGGGGCTGATGGCGCAAAAAAGGCGGACACCATGGCTGAGAAGCTGAAGGGGGTTTTCGCCAGCATGGATGGTGTGAGGATAGCCAGGCCCACAAAGTGCGCGGAACTGCGCATTTCGGGCCTGGACGATTCCGTGACGGTCGAGGATGTCCGCGCTGCACTTCAGGAGAAGACGAGCTGTAGCGCGGACAACGTCAGGGTCGGCACCATCCGCCCCGGTCCAGGAGGGCTTGGCGCCGTTTGGGTGAGTTGTCCCGTAGCGTCGGCCAAAATTTTGGCTGATGCCGGCAGGCTCCTCGTCGGCTTCGTGAGTGCCAGGATCACAGTCCTGGCCCCGAGGCCGATGAGGTGCTACAAGTGCCTTGCCGCGGGACACACTCGTTCGAAGTGCGCCAGCTGCTTCGACTGCAGCGGACTTTGTTTCCGCTGCGGTCGACCGGGGCACAAGGCGGCAGAGTGCTCTGCGGCCCCTCACTGCCCCGTGTGTGCGGCGGGCAAGAAGCTCGCCAATCACCAGATGGGGCAGGGGGGCTGCAAGCCTCCCCGTGCTTCTCAGCAAGCGTCGGAGGCTAGCCAGACGACCCTGGCTACCTCCGACGTTGATCGTGCGACAACGTCGTCGCCCATGGAGGGGGTTGGAGAAACGATTCAGTAATGGATCAAGTCTCCAACCTCCTGGTCCAGACGAACCTGAACCACTGCGCCGCGGCGCAGGATCTCTTCCTGCAAACCATGGCGCAGTGGTCGATAGGTGTTGCCGTAGTCGCGGAGCCCTACTACGTCCCTCCCCGTCCAAACTGGATGGGTGACCGGGACGGCTCCGTGGCAGTCGTCGGCTCCTCGGCGGCTCGTTCCCCGCCCTTGTCGCTAAGAGACAAGGGCTCTGGATATGTGGCTGCCGAGTGGGGGGGAATCACCGTTTACGGTGTCTATTTCTCCCCCAACCGAAGTTTGAGCGACTTCGAGGTCTTCCTCAACAACTTGGAGACCTCGATACGGCGACTAGCGTCTGGGCACGTCCTCGTGCTGGGGGACTTCAACGCAAAGTCCATTGCGTGGGGTTCCCCGGCGACGGACGCCAGGGGCGATGCCGTTGTGGAGTGGGCGGCTTCGGTGGGCCTCTGTTTGCTGAACAGAGGCGCCACCAACACGTGCGTGCGACAGCAGGGGGGGTCGATAGTGGACCTTTCGTTCGCTACCCCTGCTGTTGCCGCACGAGTAAGGAACTGGTGTGTCCTGGATGAGGTTGAGACGCTCTCGGATCACCTGTATATCCGATTTGAGCTCTCCCGGTCCCAGGGCCCCAGTAGGGGTCACGTGGCGCGGCATACCTCCCGCTTTCCGCGGTGGGCAGTTGCCAAACTCGACAGGGACCTGCTAGAGGAGGCGGCCATTATTCAGTCTTGGCTGTCTCCGCGGGCCCCGGCCGAGGAGGTCGACATGGGGGCTGGCCGCTTTCGCACTGCGATTACGCAGGTCTGCGATGCGGCCATGCCCCGCGTTCGGGGTTGTCGGCCTTCACGGAACGGGGTCTACTGGTGGTCCCAGGAGTTGGCGGACCTCCGTGCGGCCTGTACTCGTGCCCGGAGGTCCTACACCCGATGCCGGCGGCGACGCCACCGCGTAGACGGGGAGGAGGGCCGGCTTCATGAGGAGTACCGCGAAGCGCGGAAAACTCTGAAGCTGGCCATTTGCCGCGCCAAAGAGGCAAAAAGAAAGGAGATGCTGGAGAGTCTCGATCGTGACCCCTGGGGTCGCCCATATCGTGCGGTGCGACAAAAGCTCCGCACGGCGGGCCCCCCCCTTACCGAGACTCTCCAGCCCAGCTTCCTGCAACAGGTGGTCGAGGGCCTTTTCCCGCAGCGGGCGGAGCACACGCCCCCGTCGATGGCCGGTCCGGCCAGAGACGACGGGGACGGAGGGAGTGAGGTGCCGCCCGTTAGGGAATCGGAGGTAGGGGCGGCTGTTCTAAGGATTCGCTCCAAGAACACCGCCCCCGGGCCGGACGGGGTACCCCCCCGAGTGATGGCCCGAGCCCTCGACCATATGTCGGACCGCCTCAGGGAGGTTTTGGACGCCAGCCTGGCGTCCGGACGCTTCCCTGAGTGCTGGAAATGCGGGAAGCTGGTCCTATTGCCGAAGCCGGGACGGCCAGCCGATTCGGTCGCGGCCTATAGGCCCATCGTGTTGCTGGACGAGGCGGGCAAATTGTTCGAGAGGATTCTCTCTGCCCGCATCGTCCAGCATCTCAGCGAGGTGGGGCCCGACCTGTCGGACGCCCAATTCGGGTTCCGAGAGGGGCGTTCGACGGTCGATGCCGTGATGCGCCTTAGGGCCGTGACCGAAGAGGCGGTTGGCTGTGGCGGCGTGGTGTTGGCGGTGTCCTTGGACATCGCCAACGCCTTCAATAGTCTGCCATTCAGCTGCATCAGGGAAGCACTCCACTACCACGGGGTGCCAGAGTACCTGAGGCGGCTGGTGGCAGACTATTTAGAGGAGCGTACCGTCGTGTACGAGGACCGAGAGGGCGTCTTGAGACGGCGACCCATGTCGTGCGGCGTTCCACAGGGGTCTGTCCTCGGACCACTCCTGTGGAACGTGGGGTACGACTGGGTCCTTCGAAGTCGTCTGCCTCCCGGGCTGGGCGTAATTTGTTACGCCGATGACACTCTTGTCACAGCCCGGGGGGCGAATTTCCAAGAGGCGGCGCGCCTGGCCACCAGGGGTGTTTCTCTGGTGGTTGGGCGCATCGAGGCGCTGGGCTTACGGGTGGCCCTTGACAAGACGGAGGCCCTGCTCTTCCATGGGCCTCGTCGTGGTCCACCCCCCGGCGCCTCTATCGAAGTCAACTCGGTCCTCGTACCGGTTCGGGCCCAGATGAAGTATCTGGGCCTGATCCTCGACGGTAGGTGGCTCTTCGACGAGCACTTCCGACAGCTTGGCCCTAAGCTGGTCGGCGCTGCCTCCGCCCTTGGGCGTCTTTTGCCCAACTTGGGTGGAGCCAGCGTCGCTACTAGGAACCTCTACACGGGGGTGGTCCGGTCGATGGCCCTTTATGGGTCACCGGTGTGGGTCCCGGCTCTGACTGCCCAGAATAAGGCGCGCCTCTGGCGCCCTCAGAGGGTATTGGCAGTCAGAGCCATACGCGGATACCGCACCGTTTCGACGGAGGCGGCATGCGCCTTGGCCGGAACACCCCCGTGGGATTTGGAGGCGGAAGTGCTCGCCGAAGTTTATCGGCGAGCGGCTGAATATCGGGCGGAGAACGGGTATCGTCCTCCGCCCGAAGAGGTACGCGATTGGCGTGAAGCCGCTCGCCGAGCCACGATGGCTCGTTGGTCGTCCCGGCTGGAGGCTCCACGTGCTGGCTTTGCCACCGTGGAGGCGCTCCAGCCGGTCATCCTCGAGTGGGCAGGGCGGCAGCACGGGACCCTTTCCTTCCGGCTGACGCAGGTGCTTTCCGGGCATGGTTGCTTCGGAAAGTACCTGCATTCGGTCGCTAGGAGGGAATTGTGTCCCGCCTGCCACCACTGCGACTGCAGTGAGGACTCGGCCCAGCACACGCTGGAGTTCTGCCCCGCTTGGGCGGAGCAGCGCCGGGCCCTCACTGCAGTCATCGGAGGAGATCTGTCGCTACCGGCCGTCGTACTATCCATGGCCGGTAGCGACAGCAGTTTTACCGCGGTCGCGACCTTCTGCGAGGAAGTAATCTCGCGGAAGGAGGCGGCGGAGAAGGCCCGAGAGGACGATCTCCACTCGGACCCGATCCGCCGCCGGCGCACGGGGCGGCGGAGGCGCGCCTATCAGCGCCTCATGCCGCCCTGAGAGTGGCCGCGGATGGACGGGATGGGTTTTCCCCTCCATCCGCATTACAGGCCAACCGCGAGGGGGCGACGTACGCGTGTGCCGTGCGTCGCCTAAATTGAGATTCTAATTGGAAGAAGGTGCCCGCTTCAGTGCGGGCAGGCGCTGGGAGGGGTCCGGTAGTGTAATATCTGCAATTCCCGGACCCCTCCCTTCTCAGGCGCAGAGTTGGCACACCGTGTGGTTTTAGTCGGTTCGATTCCGACACACCGCCCCGCCGCAAACCCCGGCGGGGTGACGGCCCGAGGGGGTTTCCACACGTAAAAAAAAAAAAAAAAAAAAAAAAAAAGGGGTAGTAGTGGTTCCGGTCCACACACTATCGTTTCCGATCCCCTTTTAGCCAGTTCGTCCGCAGCGTCGTTGCCCATTGAGTTACTATGCCCTTTTATCCATTGCAAGGTAATTTTATTTGTAGTTCCAATGGACTGGAGATTGTCATGACACTCCTTGATAAGGGCTGAGGTCATCTTGTTGTTTAGCAGGGCTTGAAGCACGGATGCACTGTCGGAGACAATTCTGATGTTTAAGTCTCTCACATCTTTGGCTGCAACTGCTTGTGCTGCTTTGATTATGCCAACACATTCTGCTTGGAAGATTGTGTTTAGCTTGTCTAGGGCGGTTGATATATTGATATTTAAGTCGTTCGAGAAGACGCCAGCTCCAGTACCCCTTTGTGTTTTGGAGCCGTCTGTATATATCCTAACTTCGCCGACGCCAGAGTTATCTTTTGTTTCTGCGGATAGTTGGATATTATAATTTCGATCGAAGACATGTTGGCATGAGGTTCTGTCCATGGGTGCCTCGAGGAGTGGAATTTCCTGTAGGATCCCCTGCAGAATTTTTGAGTGTGTTGTTTCTATGTTTGTCTTCCACAGTCCGTTTCATCTTAGTCTTAGGGCAGCTGCTATCGCTTCCTGTTGTATGACCAGATCTAGAGGTCTCAAGTTCAAGAGATACTCTAATGCGGCTGATGGAGTAGTTTTCATGCATCCAGTAGTTGCTACTGTGGCCAACCGTTGTAGACTCTGGAGTTTCATTTTAGCTGTGGATAGTTGCGTTCTGGGCCACCATACCACTGATCCATAGGTGATGGAGGGTCTGATAACTGCAGTGTATAACCAAAGTGTGATCTTTGGGTTTAGACCCCATCTTTTACCAACTAGTCGTCTACACTGGTTAAAAGTTATACAGGCCTTTCTTGTCTTTGTTTCGATGTGACTCGCCCAGTTCAGTTTGCTGTCAAGAATAACGCCCAGATATTTTACTTGAGTCGATAGGGAGAGATTGGTGTTGAATAATTTTGGTAGCTTTAGTTCTGGTAACTTCCTTTTGTTGGTGAAGAGGATGAGTTCTGTTTTTTTCGGATTTACTGACAGTTTCTGTTCGCCACACCATTCTTCTACAATTTGAAAAGCTGAACGCATGATCTCACTCAACACATTTTCCGCGCTCCCGCTTATCAGAATTGTTAGGTCATCCGCATAACCGATAGTAGTGTATCCTCGATCATTTCATTTCTTAATGAGACTGTCTACTACTATGTTCCATAGAAGCGGTGATAGGACGCCACCTTGTGGGCATCCTCTAACTACCCTTGCCCTCATAGTAGTATTCACCGCTGTCTGAACCGCCCTTTTACTGACCAGCTCAGTGATCCATTTTGTGATGACTGGCTCGGCATTAAATTTTTGAAGGGCGCGATTTATGCTGTTGTGTATAGTTTTATCGAAAGCACCTTCTATATCTATGAAGGCCGCCATTGTTGACTGTTTATTTGCAAAAGCCGACTCAATCTTCTGTACCACCATGTGAAGGGCCGACTCTGTTGATCTGCCCTTTCTATGGGGATGTAGTGTAGTATTCTTAAGAAGTCCATCCCGTAGGTGTCTGTCTACTAGTCTTTCCAGAGTTTTCAGGAGAAAAGATGTGAGACTGATGGGCCTAAATGATTTGGCTAATGTGTAGTCTTCCCTACCCGGTTTTGGTAGGAAGACTACTTTTGCCTCTCTCCACAGTTTTGGTATGTATTTATAGGCTATACATGCCCTGTAGATAGGTGTTAGATGTTTAATTACCTCTTCGGGATGCCACTGTAGAAGAGCTGGGAAAACTTCATCCAGTCCCGAGGATTTGAAGGGTTCAAAACTCTTTAGCGCCCATCTGACTTTATCCTCGGTTGCTACATTGTATGCGACTTCCCATTCTTGGGTTGTTGGTGTGCTGTATTTTTTGTCGATCCATTCCTTGTCTGATGTGATTTGACATCCAGGGAAATGTGTATCTAACAATAATGCACTGGTTTCATCATCTGTATTTGTGTAAGTGCCGTCTTCCTTTTTAAGGGAGCCTAGGAGGTTGAGGTCGCCCTACGTGATCCATATATCGTTGTTCTGAGACTGGGAATTATTTGTGTCTATTTTATGTATGTTTCTAAAACCCCCACGACACAGTTTTTTTTTTCTTTTCGTTTTTTAATATATAGGGGGCCAACGAGCAGACTCATCGCCTGATGTTAAGCTATTACCACCGCCCATGGACACCCGCAACACCAGAGGCCGGCCTTTTAGGAAGGAGTACGCTCTTTTCTTGAAGGTTTGAATAAACAGGTTAGATAGTCTAGTGTGTATATTCCTAGTGCAAGTATTGTCTTTTCAAAAAAAAGATGAGAGAAATAAATTTAGTCGGTATTATTGTGGGGGAATGGGTATCATGTTCCACCCAACACAAAGGGAGAATCCTCCGACCAGGCGAGGTGATCATGCCTGGCGGGCTACTGCCCAACAGTTGATGTTGGGATGTTGTATATATGATAATCGGCGCGAGAACTTTAATTGCGCGATGCAGCATTGGTAGTTTCTTCGTTTTGTAGGTTACTCCGTAGTTCAGTGTAACTTCGGTAGATGGCGCTGTAGTATGTTATGTTGTATGTGGAGGTCGCCACAACCTGTTCTTGTTTATAGGATACCACAGCGCCTGACACTGTAGGATCCGCAACTAGTCAGGCATCCTCAAAATATGTATTAAGTGTTTATTAAATTAACTTTTTAGATAAGTCTAATCATCAAGCTAAAATATTAAGGTTTCAATAGCAATGCAGTTGAATGGTTCCATAGTTATCTGTCAAATCGTTATCAAAGAGTGGAGCTGCCTCTTAATGGGGGGATATCAGTGGTTTCTGAAATCACCCCTGTAGAGAGAAATGCCCCAGAGATCAATGTTAGGACCGTTCCTTTTTATTACATATTGCCCGGACATAACAAAATGTTTTAAAAATTCACGTTATAATATTTATGCTGATGATAATAATAATAATAATAATCTCTTTATTGTAAACCAGATTACTTAAAAAGGTAACACAAAACTAGAAGGTACAATTGGCGGCCTTATCGCCCAGAGGCAATCTCTTCCAGGCAACCATGGGATGGAAAGAAAGACATGGAAAGTATAGGGTAGTCCCTGGTGTATAAAAATTGGTTGGAAAAATAAGTATATATACACATATTATATAAGGTAACAGTAAGAACTAGTGTGGATGATTAAATAATAATAATAAATAAATAAATAAATAGAGATATTATTAAATTGCCATAATATTAATTAATATATGCTCCATATCTACTCAAGTGGAATTTGTGACCCATTTAAGAACGAGGTCGGTTATAGGTCGTTGAAGTCTCCCAGGTAGTATGCTTTCACCCGTCTCTTAAAAGAAGCTAATGTCTGTGCACGCCTTATCGTTACTGGTAAGGCGTTCCACAACCGAACTGCCTGGACAGTGAAGGAGTGGTCGAGGAATTTTGTACTATGTCCAGGCATTGTCAGTTTCAGGTTCTCCGACGATCTCAACAATCTAGGGTGTGTGTCATGCAGAAAGGTGAACCTTGATTTAAGGTAAAGTGGAGTATGAGTATTGAATAGGATATTATAAAGAAGAGAAAGAATATGGGCATTCCGGCGAAGGCGGATAGGTAACCATTTAAGCTGTTTGCGATAATCGGAGACATGATCATATTTGCGTAATCCAAATATAAATCTTATACAGAGATTTTGGAGTCTCTCAAGCTTATTCAATTGGTCTTCATTGAGATCTAGATAACTGGCATCAGCATAATCGAGGATAGGGAAAAGAAGGGATTGTGTAAGAGCAATCTTGGTTGATATAGGTAGAAAATTGCGTAATCTGCGCAAAGACCCTGCAGCAGCAAACATTTTGCGACTCAGCTCTTGTATCTGAGGACCCCAGGATAAGGTACAATCAATGTAAATGCCCAAGTTCTTCACCTTGTCACTGTACGGTATCAGTGAGCCATTGCAAGTGATTCGAGGCAGTCCCGTCCAATCAATTTTGGAGATCATTCGCGAGCTCCCAATAACTATCACCTGAGTCTTGGATGGATTTATTTTCAGGCCGTGGGTGCTGCTCCACTTACATATTTTGTCCAGATCAACATTAGTGGTGTTAATAGCATTAGTCATATCGTTCAGTGTTGCTCTAGTATAAATTTGGAGATCATCTGCGTATAGGTGGTAGGAAGAAGATAGATTATTTGTGATGGTGTTTATAAAAACAGAAAAAAGTAGGGGAGAGAGCACGCCGCCTTGTGGTACACCGACTGTAGTATTACACCAAGAAGAAACGGTGTTTTCAATACTAATGCGCTGCCGGCGACCACACAGGTATTTGTGAAACCAGTCAATAGCGGTTGGAGATATGTTGAGAGAGCGCAGTATACACAGCAATTTAGATTTCTTTAGATTTCTTTTAAGTTAAATAATTAGGATAGAGCTATTTCTGAATTGAATAATGATTTGTGCAGAAACGTACATTGGGTGGGAGATAAATTCATTGATCCTCAACCCAAATAAAACAAAACACATGATGTTCGACACGAATCTTAGTCTAAACTCATTTTCCATTTAAAATATAACTCTTATGAGGCAGTCAATTGAGAGAGTCAATGAGCCTCGTAATCTTGGCCTGCTTTCTATGACTTCTTAAATGAAGTAATTAGTCAACACACTCCTATACATAAGAGTAATAAATTCGATTATCCTCATTGATAGTCATCGGCACTGAAAAAATGTCTCTCGGAGAAGGGAAGTTATCATAGTCGATTCAAAAAATATCAAAATCCGAGAGACTATGATACTTTCTCGTTGTTGAGAAGTACATGTAAAATTTTAGAAAAAGAGTGTTACCGGTCCTTTGTATCGCGGACGGAACGAGGTCTACCAGCTAATGTCAAATGTTTTTGGAAATTTGTTAATAGTAGAAGAGGTGCTAATGGATTGCCACAAACAATGAGACTCGATGGAGCCATCTCATCAGAAAGTCAAGTTGTTACTGAGATGTTTTCGAGGTATTTTGGTTCCGTCTTCGAGAACTCTGCTCCTGCATCCATTGGCGCTGCAGAATACATTAATGCTGACTGCGACTCTCTGACCACATTCCGCATCGAGCAATGGCATGTCCTTCGACAAATTAAGGGGCTGGACTGTAATAAGGGTGCGGGTCCGGACGGGATACCACCAATTTTTTTGGTTACTTGTGCCGATGAGTTATTTTTGCCGCTTTTTTATTTATTTGATCGATCTCTTGAACTTGGTACGTTTCCACAGGCCTGGAAGACAGCCCACGTTGTTCCGATTCACAAGGATGGTGATAAGTCGGATTGTACAAATTATAGGCCTATCAGCATACTATCCGCTATGGCAAAACTTTTTGAATCTGTTATTTACAAACATCTTTAGTATCACTTTAAACCTAGCCTAACTGAAAGTCAACACGGTTTTGTGCGTGGCAAATCAACACTTACAAATTTAATGGAGTATAAAAATTACCTGTGCACCGCATTTGCAAAGGGTGGTCAAGTGGATGCTATTTACACGGATTTCCGTAAGGCATTCGATAAGGTTAATCAAAAAAAAAAAAACAAAAAAAAAGTTGTTAAAACTTATGTCCTATGGAATACATGGAAATTTATATCGTTGGGTCCAGTCGTATTTGGAGCACAGAAGTCAGTTGGTATCTATCAGAGGATATTTATCGCAGCCAATATCCGTCACCTCTGGTATACCACAAGGATCTCATTTAGGCCCTCTATTCTTCTTAATATTCATCAATGATCTAGCAAAATTATTAAAATGCCCTTGTTTATTTTACGCTGACGATTTAAAAATCTTTACATCCATAGAGAGTGCTGCCGACTGTGAATCCTTACAACAGGATCTTCTATCTGTATCAAGATGGTGCAACTTAAATTGTATGTACTTAAACATAAATAAATGTTTCGTCATAACTTTCACTAAAAAAGGTATCAAGACCACCTATGATTATAAACTTGAGAATCAAATACTTACTCGTAAAAGTGTTACTAGAGATCTTGGAGTTTTATTCGATGACCAACTGTCTTTTCGTGAACATTATACTAACATAACGAACAGAGCTTTGAAAATCCTGGGCTTTATAGCCAGAACCACGAAAGGTTTTAAAAATCCACACAGTTTTATATCATTGTACAACAGCCTGGTCAGAAGCACGTTGGAGTACTGTTCAATAATATGGTCGCCCTGCTACGCTGTGCACTCTGATGGAATTGAGAGGGTCCAGAAAAAGTGTTTGAAATGGATTTCATATAGACATGGCCTTTCAAGGGAACTTATTAGTTATACCGAACGTCTGGTTGAATTTGAAATTGCGGCACTACATGTGCGTTGTAAGCAGCGAGACCTGATTACTCTTCATAGAATTCTCCATGGTTCGCTTGACTCTTTCACTTTGCTTTCCCTCATCAATATTAACACTCGATATAATACCAGATCACCGAGAACTTTTTCACTAAACATTTTCAAAAACAACACCTCTTACTACAACCCTATTGTCAGAATGTGTCGTCTTTATAATGAAATTACAGAAATAAATGATGGCAAGTTCGACATTTTCGACTCACGAGCTACTGTTTTTAAAAGAAATATTCTAGCTCTATCGCTTTAAAACTGTAGTAAAACCATTATCACTGTATTTGTTACGGTATAAATGCCAAAAAAAAAAAGAAAAAATTGTTATGTGTACTTTGAATATCATGTTGTGTGATTACGGAAGGGTACCAATCAGTACTGAACCTATATTTATCCTTAAAATGATGACTTGTTTGTTACCTGTTGTAATTACCTTAATAAATAAATAAATAAATAATTGTGTCCTAGTGTTTGTAAATTTTTCTACTTTATTTACATTATTTCTAAGTATTCAGCTCAAACATATTTTGGTTAACCAACGAACTAGATTAAAAAACAAATATAAATAAAAAAAATATTAATACATATAAAGGAGTGGAGCCAGGGTGTCATGTCCCTCCCTCCCTCCAACACAAAGGGAGGATCCTCCGACTAGGCGAGGTAATCATGCCTGGCGGCCCACAGCCCCACTACCCAACAGTTGATGTTGGCATGTTATATATATGATAATCGGCGCGAGAACTTCTACTTCACGATTCAGGATTAGTAGTTTATTCGTGTTGTACGTTGCTGCGTAGTTCAGCGTGTCTGCGGTAGATGGCGCTATAGTATGTCGCTGTTGCGTTGTATGTGGAAGTCGCCACACCTTCAAACATACTCAGTTGTTTTAAGACAGAAGTAGGTGCTCATCTCGAAGTTAAGGATAGTTAAACAACCTTTATTAAGATACACTTAAGGACGCTATTTGTACAAAGTTAACAATCAAATATGAATAGAGTAGTAGGTAGTAGTAGTCTGCTGCAGTTTTTATAACATTTATTGTATGTACACACAACATGTAGTTCCAAGCTAAGCAGAGCTTGTGTTATGGGTACTAGACAACTGATATAAATACATATTATTATTTTTTTGTAAATACATACATATTGTACATAGAAAACATCCAAACTCCGAAACAAATATTTGCAGATCATACAAACATTTGGTTCGACCAGGGAATCGAACCCGAGATTTCAAGCACGGGCCCAGTGTTGGGCAAATTTTAGTTGTACTAACAATTGATGATTAACAATTGTTAAATTGTAATAATAATAATAATAATAAATCTCTTTATTGCACACCAGATAAGTAACAAAATTAACTTAACAACGAAAGCTTAATCTAGGGAAGTACAATTGGCGGCCTTATCGCCCGGAGGCAATCTTTTACAGGCAACCATTGTAATTGTGAAAAATACAACTAACAATTAATTAGTTTTTAATCGTGATTTTATACAGTTAACCATTGATCAATTGTTAGTTATTTTACAAAAAAAAATGTAAATTTTCAAATTTTTTTTACCTAGTGTCTATTTTAGTATTGTGCACTTACTTATGTGGATTTCGCCAAGTCAAATATATTTACTATATTTACGGTAGTATAGAACGATGTTTACTGCCAGGACTTATTCAGACCATCGCTCTCAATAAAATTTCCCAAAAAGTTATTTGTTAGTTTTAATTTCTTCACAAAACAATTGAAAACGTTTATTGCGATTATTTTAATTGTGATTTACAATTGATGTGCATCAACGCGATTAAATGTTTAATGGCGACTAATTCAATTGCAATTTATTTAATCACAAACTCAAACTCAAACTCAAATCATTTATTTCCATAGGCCCCAAAAGGCACTTGAACGCGTCAAAAATACAAACATAAAAATATAAAACAAAACTCCTAATACTAAATGCACTGAGATGATTTGAATTACCGGAGCTTAGACTGATTTCGATTCAACTCAAAGGTTTAAATTGAAATCAATCCAAGTACCAGCTCCGATGGGTATTGCATTCATGAGAAGAGCTGGTGAGAAACTCATGTGCACCATCTTTTCAGATAATTCATACAAAGCTTGTTTGTTTTTGACAACAGTATTTCTATGTGCAAGTTAAGGCAACCAAAACACAAAGGCTAGAAAGCGGTCTAATAAGATATCAAAGCTAGGAAAATAAATTTTTTGTCTAATAAAATAATAAAAATTAGTCCATAGCATATAAGGTTGCAATCACTTACACATCAAGGAGTAAAAGCAATGTGTGCATACATACTGGTCCCAGAGAAAAAGAAAAAAACGTTCAAAATGTAATAAAATAATAAATACAAATTATTTACGCTCCAACAATGTAAACACAGATCGCCTCAACTTAACAAAGTTCAAATGTCAGGTAATAAATAAATGAATAAGATGTCAAGAATTAATTACAATCAAATAAATTATTTCACTTTCACTCACATCCAAGGCACTGCATCAGTCAAGAAATCGTTTATCGTATAATAGCCCCTTTCCACAAGACGACCCTTAACGGTACTCTTGAACTTTTGTAGGGGTAAGTTCAAGATTTCGACAGGAATTTTGTTATAAAAACGCACACCAAGTCCTTCAAATGAATTGTGGACTTTGTTAAGGCGATAATATTGGCCTACTAATTTGTGCTTATTCCTTGTGTTTAGTGAATGATGATCACTGTTGCTACTATATTTATCTATGTTTTTTCGTACAAACATAATATTAGCAAATATATATTGAGATGCAACTGTTAAAATACCACAATAACTTTTTAATCAATTAATTAGTTAAATTAAAAATTAAATGATTAATGTCCAACACTGAGCACAGCAGACGCCTATGCTACCACTTCGCCACCGAGGCAATTGTAATATATTAATTGATTGTAACTTAAGGTTCGAAAAACATGTTGCTGACTTTGTGCGAAACTGTAAATTAGAATGGGTGTTAAATAAACGTGATTGTAATGTGAGACAGTGCTCTCTAACACATCATTCTTAAAATTAGTTCTGTAGTTTAGACGTTACAGTGTAACATAGGCTGCCAAAATATTACCCTCCTTTCGACTTCGCCGTAGTCGAGTTAAAACGTTACAAGCAATAACATCCTACCTAAAGAACCACCAAAAATATTTTACAGACATCCAGTAAGGGCGTTCGTCAGTTTATTCATAAGGACAAACCCTTTAAACCTGAAAATAGCCTTCCTTTACAATTCTAAATACTCCATCATCATTACCTAGGGACCTCGGACCTTCAATATGTTAGCGGTAATTCTAATAATAAAATACAGTTGTGATTGTGCTATTGACTTCCGGAATATCTGTCAGTTGAATATTAATAATGCAGATAATTCCGAAAGTCAAAGGTATATTGATTAAATTATTAAAACATATTAAATGTCATAATTAATAAATGGTAAATGTAAAAAGACGGACTTGATGTCGGGCTGCCATTATGGAGGGGATATATTCACCTCATAATGGCTGCCAGCAAAGAAAGTAGTCTCGATCGAGGAGTGAAACAGTTAATACGTAAATAACAAGAATATCGAGTGACTTTATTTTACTACAACCTTGGAGGCTTTTAGATCAGAAGTGGGATGAAAAACACGCGTTTGTATCCGTTTTGTTTACTTTATCCTGATATTAGCAAAGCGCATAAATTTAAGTTCAAGGTTGTATAAGTTGTGTTCTACTTGCGGGTAAGTCTGATTTTGTTATTAAAATAATTATGTCACGATCTAGTAGATCAAAAAGGTACGATTCTTCACGTAAATCACGACATACAAGCGACTAGATCCCGCGACAACAAGATGTCGTGATCACTCTGATAGTCGTTAATAATGTGGACGTAATGTATTGCGATGCACCCGAAAAAGAAGTCATATAGACTTCGTGCAACTATCCGCACACAATTCTTTTAATTTTCATTATTTTGGGAAACGATCAACTACCCACATTGTTGGATGTTTTTACTTTACTTTCTATTTGTGTGCTTCATTATGTCGAGATCTAGGAGTGTGCCTTCCGATAGTCAGTGCCAACGAAGGCGCGATAGATTGCACAGTCATGAAGAACGAAAGCGTTCTCGTAAGCGCGATCGTTCGGTGAAAAACGCATTGAACACTATAAGTGCTCGTTTGAACGTCATCGAAGAAAGCAACCCGCGTGAAACTCGCACACCTCCAAGACCAACACATCGCAGCCCACCGCAAAACAGTGAGTCTAATTTTTCATAAACTTGGCTTGATATTTTGATCGCAACGAACCCGTTTAAATCTCGTAATTATGTTTCGAATTTTGACCCCTTATTACACGATATTGAGGTGTGGTGTGAGGTGGAGCGCGCTAAGTTTGTTAAAAATTGGAACGATTCGGAATGTCTTTCGCGAGTGGCTAATTGTTTCAAGATACGCGAAATACTTGGCTTGACGGGTGGGTCATAACGAAGTGAATTGTTTTGCCAAACGTTGTCGTTCCGAGTCGCAAGACATTAACCGAAAAATGAAGTGAACTCTTGTTTGAATGTTGTTAGTGCTCTTTTCTGACTAGTGAGGTCGAATAACTAGACCAGATAATTAATGACGGTCAGGTGAAGCCGAGCTCTTCGTAAAATTGAGGCGCTTGAGAAAACAGTAGTACTACTTTATATTACGGGTCCTTTGTTACCAACGAACGTTTCGGAAGACACAACACATTTTAATTTTAATTGATTCTTTCTCTAAATACCGCCTCTTGTACACATTATATAGACAAGATGCTGTTGATCTCAAGCGGGTTTTTCTCGAACGTGGTGTCAGGATTTGGTACCCCGAGTACTATCTTATGTGCCCGTGGCCTAATGTAGGAAAGAAGTGCATTTAAGGACTGGATGAACGAACTTGGTCGTTCATTACACTTCATCACCCAGGCAGCTGCACAGTTTATGGTGCTCTGGAAAGGAGAGTGGTGCCCTGATACTTGTGCAGGCTTTTTCGATCGTGAGTAACGTTTGATCTGTTACAGATATGAGTGAGATGACGAGTGACTGAGGTTGATTGGAAGCTTCGCCTCTACCATCAGTTGAGCTGAGATGGTAGAGCGTCAGTGGCAGTAGACTGAAGTCTTACTGAGAGCTGGGAGGTTTTTGTTTTTAACTCTTAGAGACATCGAGCATCTGAGTTACTCGGTGCGAACCAACACCGTCTCTGAGTTCGAGGCCAACTTTGGGCAGCCGCTGGTGACGCTGTCGGTCCACGCCGTGTGCGGCTCCGAAGGCAGTGGCACGCACCTCCTTCGTAGTCGTAGCCGCGTGGACGTGCTCGTGACCGATCGCCGGCGACGCCGCGCTCTCTGCGAGCGGCGCGAAGCCGTGTCGACTCTGCGAGCGGCGCGAAGGCGTGTCGACTCTGCGAGCGGCGCGAAGCCGTGTCGACTCTGCGAGCGGCGCGAAGCCGTGTCGACTCTGCGAGCGGCGCGAAGCCGTGTCGACTCTGCGAGCGGCGCGAAGGCGTGTCGACTCTGCGAGCGGCGCGAAGCCGTGTCGACTCTGCGAGCGGCGCGAAGGCGTGTCGACTCTGCGAGCGGCGCGAAGCCGTGTCGACTCTGCGAGTGGCGCGAAGGCGTGTCGACTCTGCGAGCGGCGCGAAGCCGTGTCGACTCTGCGAGCGGCGCGAAGGCGTGTCGACTCTGCGAGCGGCGCGAAGCCATGTCTACTCTGCGAGCGGCGCGAAGCCATGTCTACTCTGCGAGCGGCGCGAAGCCGCGTCGACTCTGCGTGCGGCGAGAAGCCGCGTCGACTCTGCGAGCGAGCGGCGCGTGGATGTGGCGCCTAAGCGAGCGGCGCGTGGATGTGGCGCCTAAGCGAGCGGCGCGTGGATGTGGCGCCTAAGCGAGCGGCGCGTGGATATGGCGCCTAAGCGAGCGGCGCGTGGATGTGGCGCCGAAGCGAGCGGCGCGTGGATGTGGCGCCTAAGCGAGCGGCGCGTGGATGAGGCGCCTAAGCGAGCGGCGCGTGGATGAGGCGCCTAAGCGAGCGGCGCGTGGATGTGGCGCCTAAGCGAGCGGCGCGTGGATGTGGCGCCTAAGCGAGCGGCGCGTGGATGTGGCGCCTAAGCGAGCGGCGCGTGGATGTGGCGCCTAAGCGAGCGGCGCGTGGCTGTGCCGCCTCTGCGAGCGGCGCGTAGCGGTGCCGCCCAAGTTGGTGTGAAATTACACCTATGACTACGTGGTGTGAAATTACACCTATGACTACGTGGTGTGAAATTACACCTATGATTACGTGGTGTGAAATTACACCTATGACGATGTGGTGTGAAATTACACCTATTAATGAGTAAGCAGGGTTGAAATTAGCCCGATATGATTATTTGGTGTGAAATTACACCTATTAATGAGTAAGCAGGGTTGAAATTAGCCCAATATGATTATTTGGTGTGAAATTACACCTATTAATGAGTAAGCAGGGTTGAAATTAGCCCGATATGATTATTTGGTGTGAAATTACACCTATTAATGAGTAAGCAGGGTTGAAATTAGCCCGATATGATTATTTGGTGTGAAATTACACCTATGAATGACGAATCAGAGTTGAAATTAGCCCGATATGACTATTTGGTGTGAAATTACACCTATGGATGACGAATCAGGGTTGAAATTAGCCCAATATGACTGTTTGGTGTGAAATTACACCTATGAATGACGAATCAGGGTTAAAATTAGCCCGATATGACTATTTGGTGTGAAATTACACCTATGGAGGACGAATCAGGGTTGAAATTAGCCCGATATGACTGTTTGGTGTGAAATTACACCTATGAATGACGAATCAGGGTTGAAATTAGCCCGATATGACTATGCGGTATGAAATTACACCTACGACTATGTGGTGTGCAATTACACCTATAAATGATTAAACAGGGTTAAAATAAATACATTTATATCATAAATTGCAATATATATTATTATTATATAAGAATAACTAATGTTTAAAATTGTTATGTGTAATGCATTTTTAAATTTTGAATTGTTACTATTTCAGTGTAACTGGTAAGTATGAAACATTCATAATTGATGCAAGATCGACAGCAAAATTGTTAGATGGCGCTGTAGTGGGTTGTTGTTGTGTGTGGAAGTCGCCACATATGTTATAAAATATATATATATATTTAATTGCAAACACGAGGACGTGTTAATAGCAGGATAGCCGAATCTGTTAGCGGTAATTCTAATAATAAAATACAGTTGTGATTGTGCTATTGACTTCCGGAATATCTGTCAGTTGAATATTAATAATGCAGATAATTCCGAAAGTCAAAGGTATATTGATTAAATTATTAAAACATATTAAATGTCATAATTAATAAATGGTAAATGTAAAAAGACGGACTTGATGTCGGGCTGCCATTATGGAGGGGATATATTCACCTCATAATGGCTGCCAGCAAAGAAAGTAGTCTCGATCGAGGAGTGAAACAGTTAATACGTAAATAACAAGAATATCGAGTGACTTTATTTTACTACAACCTTGGAGGCTTTTAAATATTATACATCAAATGATCGACATTATGAGCGCAATTTGAGGGGTCAGCTACCCCCATCTGAATTTGAATATAAAGTTATTATTGTGGTTATGAAGCTAACTCCATATTGCGTAAAGTTATTTAGTGTTGTTGATAATAGACATTGTTTTGGAATGTGAGCTTTGAAGGTGCAATATAGCTTATAGGTGTGATAGCTTATACGCCTTTATTATAATAGTGTATTCCACTTATATTACAAACGCGAAAGTTTGTAAGTATGGATGGATGGATGGATAGATGTTTGTTACTCTTTTACGTAAAAACTACTAAATGGATTTTGATGAAAATTTACAATAATATAGCTTATACATCAGAATAACACATAAGCTACAATTTATAAAGATATAGCTTCCCCTCGTGGCGTTGCCTGCGGTTATCGTCGTACCGCGGGTAGCACCGCGGGGTTTAGCTTGTCTGTTATAATTAATTGCTTTGGTTTACCAACTTATATGTACCCGTACAGCTGTATAGTTTGTTGTTATGTTTGTGGTTTGGTTATGTACCCTCAAATTCAGTTCTCTTGGAGTGATTAAGTCCACAAGTCCACCTACGTTACAACGACAGCCCAAACTATCTCTTTGACGGCATCGGTGGCATATATTTAAAGAAAAATGTACACGTACAAATCTATATCTCTAGTACCCATATTCATGCTCTGCTTAGTTTAGGTCTAGGTAAAGTTGTATGATAGATAACCCGATAAAAAAAAGTAAATACAATTCTAATATGCACTGAATAAGATACAAAAATTTTAAACTAAGTATTTTTAGATTATTTAGATTTTTATTTTTTTTTATTATCAGATTATATATATATATATATAGATAGAAGAAAGTAATTACAGAGAAAATGTTCTTCTGTTTGCGAGTGGGAGCGATCTATATAAATCAATAAATAAATATTACGCAAGTAATTTAAGACTAGTCCACTTTTTTTCTTTCGGTATTACCCACGGATATTGTTTTCGGATCGTATTTTATTTCTTAATTTCTATTCTATTCTATTATTTTTAATATAATAGAATAGAAATTAAGTAATAATTCTATTATTATTATAAGTAATAATTCTATTATTTTTAAGATAAAAGTTAAAATAAATTACTTCTTATAGAATGATCTATCTGCACGTGAAAGTCCCGTGAAAATCGATCTAGATATTCCAAAGTTTAATTAGAACAAAAAAGAATTACCGTACGAACTATCATATATATGCATTTACCTAAAATTTGTGAAGTAAATACGAGTACAAACACATACTTAATTTTGTTTATGAATTGATATGGAGATTTTTAAAACATTTAATTCTTAATATTTAATATCTCTTCTTTAATTTCACTGTTTAGAAATTCAATCGTAAACAGTACAGTAGTAGCATGGTTGAATAAATAAATAAAATAAATAAGTTTAGAATACGTTGACTGCACGTTCGGCCTAGTGGTTTAAGTGGTCGCCACGCCGCTTACTACTTTGCCAAGTGTGGTGAGTTCAAATCTCACATAAGACAACACTTTGTGTGATCCACAAATTGTTGTATTAAACCTGGGTGTTCTTTGTATCCGTGTCATGTATCCGCGACAGAGAATGTATATTTCTAATGCGGGAGTTAGGTTTTCTTTTATATATTTATGTTTAGTCTATATCTATACTAATATAATAAAGTTGAAGAGTTTGTTTGTTTGTTTGAATGCGCTAATCTCAGGAACCGCTAGTCCGATTTGAAAAATTCTTTCGGTGTTGGATAGTCCATTTATCGAGAAAAGCTATAGGGTATATATCATCACGCTACTACTAATAGGAGCGGAGCAACAATGAAGAATGTTTGAAAAACAAGGAAAATTTTCACGCTACGGGCAATATAAGACGCAAACGAGGTTGCGTGGGTCAGCTAGTTACATAATAAATTCGTTCGATTCACACAAAGACTTTTAATATTCTTAATCCTAGCCAGCACAAATGTTTTGGACACATATATAGACTAACACACATAATATATAGTGCTCATATCCGCAATTTACAATGTCACGCACAAGTGATAAATAACGGCCATGAATCGCATAACGTCTTTGTTGGTGGTGCGTGTTCGGACGTGGTTAGTGAACATCCTTACGAGCGCCCTCTTCATATTTTGATTGCTTGACTGTATACAAATAAATAAAATTGTAGTGTCTGTTTGTAATATTAAAATAACCGCTTTTTATAAATTTTGTCCGTCTGTCTCTGTTTGTGCCGGCTAATCTCTGAAATGGTTAGACCGATTTAGACGAGACTTTTACTGATACGTAGCTGATGATATAATGAGTAATTTTTTTTAGACTAACTTCGCCCGCGACATTACACGCGGTACGATAAAGTTCAGCTAGAAGCAATAATTTATTGTCAAATTTAATGTATGGTCATTTGATCTCGTGGTAGACAGAACCTATACTAAGTAGGCTTAGACAATACACACAACTATAAAATCTATTTCTAAATCTACAGCTAATCTTCTTCTCTTAGGTATCTTTGCGCAAGGTTTTTAAAACTGTATTTAAAAGGTATTACAAATATTATCTTCCTAATTACGTTTCATATAACTTTAGAAAATAATTAATGAAAAAAAAAACCTAAACCTAACCTGTAAAAATATTACTGCGTCCTTACTGTACTTCTAAATTTCTTATTTTCATATTTATTACACTCTGCGCACATTCCTAAATGTGTGACTAGCAATATTAATTTCAAAAATTTTATCTTTCTAATTACGTTTCACATAACTTTAGAAAATAAATAATGAAAAAAAAAAAAGTAACCTAAACCTAACCTGTATAAATAATCCATCCAGTACCCGTACAAATAGTCACTTCGTATTTTGTTGGACACCAATTTATATGTGTATATACCTACCTTTCAAGTGTTTGTATTGTCTAAATACCAGATCCATAAGCTTTCCCTCTTTTAACTAATAAAAATTCATTCGGTGATTAAAATGTTTCGATGCTTTTTAAACTTATGACCAAAACTGTATAACAATAGTACAAGAATGATTTTAATGTATTGATTGTTACCAATATTAATAATATAATATTAATCTCAAATAAAACACACAAAAATATACTTTCAAAGAATATTTAAAAAAAGAAGTATCTGTCAAACACGCCGTAAGCGTTTCTCTTTATTTTCTATAGTAAATTTTTCTAAATACCTAATCATAATTTAACATTTTAAGTAACAAATAAAGATACGCCTAAATCAACAACATAAAGTTTAAATTAGTCGTATCTTTCTTTTTAAGGGCCATTCGCCGTTTTATTCTTATGCTGTCTGCTTTGTTATTGCCAATTTACTTTTGACTTAATTCTTTATATCTTGACACCGTCTCATTTTGACAAACACTGTCACTCTTAATGTTTTTAATCGACTTAAAGAAACGGAGGAGGTTCTCCATCCGGTTTTATTATCGTATCGTTACCCGTGGTTGTCTTTGACATAACTTAGCTCAGCTAGTTTGGAATATACTTTTCATAATAAACTTTATTTGTATGATGCACGCTTACAAAAAAGACTTTGTTTTCGAAAGCTGGCGAAAATGTTTACCAATTTTAGAGTCTGCAATATAAGGAATTGTTTGAAATTTATTCATAGCAAGTCCTTGTCGCCATATTTTAAAGATACTGCAAGAGGAAAAATAAAAGAATATCCTATAGTTATGTACATTTTACTATTTTAATTGTTTACTAGTTATAAAAAACTGACTTCTTTTACCTCGACCGGAGTGATACCACCGCCTCACTGAAAACCGGTGTGAAACAGCGCCTGCGCTATGTTTCACCGTGTGAGTGAGGATACCAGAGGCTCAACCCATACCCCATCCCTCTTCCCATCCCCCAAAGGCTGGGAACGCACTTCTGACGCCTCTGGTGTTGCGGGTGTTCATGAGCGGCGGTAATCGCTTACCGTCAGGCGATACGTGTGCTCGTTTGCCCGTAAGTTTGTTTGTTTTTGGTTGAATGCACTAACCTCGTGAACTATTCTTTCGAATTAAACAATCTTTCAATATTTAATAAGAAGAATGTAAGCTATTGTTATACTTACGCCAGAAGAAACAAGCGTCAATAGAATTTTGTATAAACAGAGTATATTCCCATTCAATAGGCGAAAACAAAATTGCGAGTTTCAGCTCGTCAGAGATAAATTACTCGATGAATAAAATAAAAAAAGTCTTTATTTTTTCATACTGCAGTTTAAATGTGTTAGTGAAAGTTAGTAAAAAATTATTTACTAAAATACTGGATACATAACATCAAACCTACGACCTTTCACTTTTCGCTGTCTCAGTCACTAAGTCGATTTCACAATACGTTCACAAAACAAAATAAAATCCGAATGAAATTTGAAGCCCGGCAAATAGCAAAGTTTGCTATGCAATATTCTGAGTATTGCCAATTGGGTATCATTTATGAATATGCCAAATTCAGCGGCCATCGTGAATGGACACCAATTTCAGAACACTACATGCATTTAGATGTCATGTTAAATGTAACATAACAGTAAATTTCATCATAATAGGCATATAATAGGGATTTGTGTTTACGCTTCAATTTAGAAGTGATACAAGTGTTACTCTGTGTAGATACAGATTAGGAATCAGGACTGTCAGCACATCTGTTCATTCTATGTATATTATATATATATATTCTTATTACCATAAGGTGACATCGCTGCCAAGAGAAGTAAAACTGACCAACCTGTTTAGTCGTGTTATAATAATATAATAATAAAATAAATTCTTTATTGTACACCAGATAGCTAAATAAATTACTTAATGCTAGGTCAGTACAAATGGCGGCCTTATCGCTTAATATGCAATCTATTTCAGGCAACCGTGGGATGGAAATACATACTACAGGATTTATTTACATCCTGTACACCCTGTACAGGTGGACAGGACAGGACAGAGAAAGGAAAAGCATCACCGAGGTGTAAATACCGTCTTTAATATGGCTCCCACCCTACGTTTGACGAGACACAGTCTCCTCTCTTATACTCCTCTACAATATCAATGCTTGAACATCTAAATTTTTTATTATTTTCATAAAATGTTTTTATTCCTTTTTCCTCAGAAACTTTTTTCCATAATCGGCTAAATATTTAATGCTCAAGTTCATTTATTAACTTTGAACACTCCTCCAATCTATAATATAAAAATGAATCGCTCAATGTGTTGGTAAGCGCATAACTCAACAACGCCTGGACCAATTTGGCCAATTCTTTTTTTTAATGTTCGTTGAAGTTCAAGGATGGTTTTTAGGCGAGAAAAAATCGAATAATGGCCAGAAAAGCCCTAAAACCGCCCTTTCCTTTTTCCCATACAAACGTTTTCTGACTACAACGTAAAATCAACTTGAGCTTTATTGCTATTGTATAAAGTTCATATATTACAAGCACTCACTGTTGTCTAAGCAATCTAGGTGGATTCCTAACGTCAATGAGTCAATTTGCACTTTATTACCGCTATACAAAGTTCAAATTCAATCATATCTATCAAAACAGTGTGCGTATGTGCGTTGGAGTAGATAATCGTTGGATAGTCCATTTGTCGAGAAAGGCTATAGGCTATATGTCATCACGCTAATACTAATAGGAGCGAAGCACCAATGAAGAATGTTTCAAAAACGGGGGAAAAATTTCATGCTACGGGCAATAGAAGACGCGAACGAGGTTGCGTGGGTCAGCTAGTTTCATATAATTTCAAGAATTCATTAAAAGCTAGACTCAATATAATTACTCGTACTTTATAGTAATAACATTTATTAAATTCAGATCTAATTTGAAAGGAATTAAACTTATAAGTAATGAAACGATTTTTATTACTTTATTAATAACTAGAAAAATATTGATTAGTTTTTATTAGAAAACTGTAAGCTCACGTACTATATATCAGTCAACTAGACTCGATTTGCAAGAACAAACAAAAGTAATGATGCTGGGTGAAATACATCGCGTTAAATAGACATTTCAGTAATCCTTAAATAAAATTAACCAAATTAACACTTTATATTACTTTTCTATACAAATAAATAAAATTGGAGTGTCTGTTTGTAATATTAAAATAACATGCATATAAATGTATATACGGTACACATATCAAAATATATATTTTTAAAATTTTTGACTGTCTGTCTGTTTGTTCCGGCTAATCTCTGGAACGGCTGGACCGATTTGGACGGGACTTTCACTGGTAGGTAGCTGATGGTACAAGGAGTAACTTAGGCTTTCATTTTTTAGACTAGCTTCGTCCCGCGGCGTTACCCACGATACGACAATAACCGCGGGTAACACCGCGGGGTTCAGCTAGTATAATATAAATTGTCTTCAAATACCACGTTTACTATGTCTTAAAATTTTCACACTTACCTACTTCATTTGTAGCGTAGAAACTATTTATAACATTCTTCGTTTTAAAAATGATCAAATCTGTTTGTTTGTAATATTTAAATAACCGATGTTTACTTAATGCATATAATAATATGTATGTTTACACGATACATATATCAAAGTATTTTTTATTTAATTTTTGACTGTCTGTTTGTCTGTTTGTCCCAGCTAATCTCTGGAACTGGTAGCTGTTGATATAAGGAGTAACTTAGGCTACTTTTTTGGACTAGCTTTGCCCCGCGGCGTTACCCGGAGTTACTGTTGTACCGCGGGTAACGCCACGGGGTTCAGGTAGTATCTAATATAATCCGAATACATTGCTCTCGGGTACAAGACAAGTATTAATTTTATTACAGAACCTACTGTATTACTTGTACGAATATTTTTAAAATGTCGAGTCTAGCTTATTTAATTTATTTATTTCGTGTCACCGGATATTCGTATGCAGTTATTCACTACTTCATACACACCTAATATATAATCTAAAAACAATAGTATTTGTTTTTGAATGGAAACACAACAAGCCTTGGAACTATAGGACTAATTGATAAATATTCAAACCAGTGTCGATTCCAACCGTATTATTTTTTAAAAGTAAGAAATTTTGATACTTTGTGCACCATATTTCTAGTTAATCCGTCTAAAACAATCGGAGAAATACTACGAACTATACTTATTAATATAGTTAAATAACAGTAACAAAAAGTAAATATAAAACAAAGTAATATAATTTCCAGTTTTATGAAAGAAATATCACAAAAAACTACATTTTAAATCCACGTTACTTACACAGATTAAAAAATGTTGGAAAAAGAGGGTGAAAACGTTATTAAACACGATTTCATTTCTGCCACATGTAAAGCAGCAATAATGAAATTCAAGCTTGGTAAAAAAATATTATTGGTGAATAATATATAAAGTTTTGATTAAAACCTAAACAGACGGCATTTACCTTTGATGTGTGTATTTATTTAGGCTGTGAGGGGCCTTTAGGCGGATTTGGCATTGTGATAAATGTGTTGTAAACATTTTCAACTCTTTGACCGACTTTGTTTATACATCGCAAAGTGAAATAAAGTATTTAGAATGGAGGGTATTCATTCAAAGTATCGCAATTAAATGATATGGATAATTTAAGATTACATATTGAAGTAAACTCAACACATCAACGTATTATCTGTATAAATAAAAATTAATCACAAAAATATATACGAGTAAACGCCTATAACTTTCGATTGACTGCGCCTAATTGAATAATTCTTTTTTTTATGTATTTGTTATTGTCAGGACAAGGTTTGTATAGAATACATCTACACTAATATTATAAAGAGGAAAGATTTGTATTTTTGTATGTAACGAATAAACTCAAAAAGTAATGGACCGATTTTAAAAATTCTTTCACCATTCGAAAGCTACATTATCCACGAGTCACATAGGCTATATTTTATTTTAGAAAAAAATAGGGTTCCGTAAGATATTTGCGTTTTTCAAGAAACAATGTGTAAAAAATCAACCAGAAAAGTTACTTATTTTACGTAATATAGCTTATACATCAGAATAACACGTAGGCTATAACTTATAAAGATACTAGCTTCGCCTCGCGACGTTGCCTGTGATTATTGTCGTACCCCGGGTAGCACCGCGGGGTTCAGCTAGTTTTAAAAATAAAGGAGGTGTTATATTCTTTTAGCCCGCTTAGTACGCTGCGAGAAATTGAAACGGGCTGTTAGAAAATATTCTCAAAAATAAATGAGGCGATACGAAGTTCATCGGGTCAGCTAGTCTTGAATAACTATGACAGACATGAATTGTTTATAACTATACGATGTGCAGAGCTAGGGAACTATATTGTCAAGGCTTTCAGTTATAACTCCAAACAGAATTTAACGAAGCTAAAGGGGAACTCAGAAGCCGAGAGACGAACGAAGTGGTGTGCAATTGGAGATGCCCATGTCCAGCTGTGAACTGCAGCAAGCTCATGATGAAGATGAAAGCTCTTTTTTCATTCTTGGCATTGAGTTAATATTCGGGTCATGTCCAGCAGAAGACAGTTTATTAAGTATAGTCCATGCGCTTGGATGGATACGGTCACTTTGATCGCGCTACTTTTGCACATGTGGCAGCCGCCATGAAATCAAAGCGCCAGCCATGAAATCATACTTGTCTGCGGCGTACACCTGCAGATAAGTATGATTTGTCAGTTTACGCCGTTGCATTAATTAATATATTCGTATTTTACAACAATAATCACAATTGCGTGCGGTTGTACTGACACTATATAAACGAATGGACTATTCCAACAAACTTGCAATAAATTGTATGCATTATATCACTTAATGCAAATTATATTAAAAATGTTTATCTTAACTTGACGTCTAAGCATTCCTAAGATTAGATGAAAACACGCGATAGATGGCGTTTGTACGTGCCTACTGAAATGAATTCGTTTCGGCTTACGTTCTGACATTGAGTAAATAATGCGGTGTGTGCTTTTTCTCTGTTTAAGGAAGAATTGATGACGGGTGCTCTCGGAGGCAGTATTAGATTTCGAGGATGTGGGATGATATAATGTGATCTTGCGAAGAAAATTGGACGAAGGTGAGCTGAGGAAATTGCGTATTGTGTTTATGCAAAAAGTATTGAAAAGAAGTTATTTTGGAAAGTATTGTAAGAATTAAAGAAACGAATTGAGCGTGTAGGGTATTTTAATGTTTATTTTTCGGTTGAATACGAATATGTGCAATGAGGAGTTTAATATATCAGCTGTCATTCTTTCGAGTGTGATGATTCTATAGATAATTCAATTAATGTTTATTAATAAAATGTGTGTGTTAAGTAAATGTACATAATATATTCAAGAAACTCGGCCACGTAACTCTTATCGCAACAAGACTAAAGTATGATTGAGAAGAACTCAGACAATTGAAACCCTTCAGTGATCGGTTTCAAGAGCTCAAAATCAATATGGCAAAACTGGTTGAATTCGTCTCAAAATCATAACACTATTATGTAAAAATGTTTGATTTTCTAGTTTGCTTATAACAAGAGCATTTTTTTTTTCTTGACTTTGAGAAGTTCAAATATATTTACGAATTTATTGCTCTCGAGCGTAAAGCAATGTACCATAATACCTTTGCGTTATTACTCATTGCTTTCTAACCCTGCTGTTGCATTACTAAAATTGTCAAACAGCGTGTATAACCTCATAATCTAGGTGATTATAATTCTAAGCTGTTTATAATCGGAGCGCATGAACCACGGGGTTTGGAAAGCATTCAGAAAACTGAGTTGGACTTACTGGTCAACGTGTCTCTAAAATTTAAAATATTAAAGGTTGCAATATCGGTATTACTAAGTTCCGGATGTGTTAATAACAGCAGTTCCCGGATCCCTCCCTTCCCAGGCGCAGAGTGGCACATCGTGTTGATTTAGTCGGTCCGATTCCGACACACTGAACCCGCCGCAAACCCCGGTGGGGTGACGGCCCATGGGGGAATCGACACGTAAAAAGAACGTTGATACTAACAGACCGTACCTATAGATAATCTTAAATAAGTTATGCTTCGATACAAATTTGGTGACGCGATCTCCAGTGTTAAAGTATTATTTTCTTTTAGAACATAAAAGATTGCGACTTCTTCACAATATTTTATAATCTTAAAGAAAAGTAGTTCAAATCAATAATTATTATTATATTTTTTTTTGTTTTATTCTGCTCTGTGGCAATCTGTTAAATATTCTTATGTAACAATAAGCCTGTACTATGTCCGATATGTTGCATCTGTTAGAGCATTTTTAAGTTCGGTAGGACACTTCTCATATAGGTGTCTTAATTCAGCCTGACGAATATATCCCGCAGAGTTGGAACACTGTGTCTTTTTAGTCTTCTATGTTAATACAAGCTCTGCTTAGTTTGGGACTAGATCACTAGATGGTGTTGTGTGTTAAATGTTCAAAATATTGTTCTACCTACACCCACACAAATAATTTCTTTTAAACCAAAGTACTATTTAAGGTTGGAAGAATAAATATTGCGTGTGTTTTCCATTGGCCAGTATTCCTTCGGGTGTATTACATTTAACTAAACTTTGACGGGCTATGTAAAAGAACTGCCGCAATGGGAATACGAAGCCTTGTTTTCTTAGCGAATTTTATGTGATATTTAACTTCGTTTACTTATAAATATAGAATACGCTGACCTGATTTTGTTAACGTTTAACCTTCAACAATAGGTCGAATCTCTAGCTGTTTGTGCTTAAATAGCAACAACTTGTGTGATATTTGAATAGTTTTAGATAATATCTAAAACATAAAACATCTAATACAGTAAACATAATATCTAAAACTTAAAGCAAACTCGGTGCATAAATGATGAAAATGTCGACGAACATACAGAATAAAAAAAGCGATGCCGACGAATTGATAATCTCCTCCTTTTTTAAGTCGGTCAAAAACTACCTAGTGCACAATATTTCTTATTTAGCAGCATTTTTATAAATGAATAAGTACCTCACACCTCACTTATTTAATCTGTATGTTTTTAAGGCTCCATTGCGTAACCTTCAAGCGTATGTGTTTTTTCTAATACCGAATCATAAAGTTAGTTATAAATAGTCAATGGTTAAAGCTGTGAATAAAAGCTTTCACGCAGTTAAATGTAGAATGAAAAGACTCGGGTCAACAATGGGTCCCTCTAAGAGATTACATAATGGGTATACCTGAAAGGGTTTGCAAATGATTTTACAGAAATGGACACACAAGAAATAGGCATACTATCGTCTATGATACAAATTAAATAAAACAGTAAACAGTAAAACAGTGCTTGCGTTGTGTTTCACCGAGTGAGTGACGATAACGGAGGCCCATTTATTTTATTTTTTTAACCTGTACCTCAACCGCTCCTACTTGTGACGCCTCTGGTGTTGTGGGTGTCCACGGGTAGCGGAAATCGCTTAACATCAGGTGATAAGTTTGCTCATTTGGCCCCTATTGCAAAAACAACAAACCAGTAAACACCTTACCACGATATGTAATAAATGGAAGAGAAGAACGCTGGTAACTATTGTTGTTGTATATTAAATGTTATCGTTATTTAAAAATGCTTATTTACTGATAAGCTATTTAATGTTACTAATCTAGTACACATTACTTCAATAATAATATTTTAAAAAAAATCGGACATCTAACACACAGCGCCATCTACCTTCAAACTAAGCAGAGCTTGTACTATGACAACTAGATTCATTGATAAAATAATTATATACTTTTTGTAAACACATACGTTTAATTTAAAGAATCCACACAAACATAGAACCTAATATTTGCATATCATATAAACATTTAGTCCGACCGGGAACCAAACCCGATACCTCAAGCATATCAGTTGCATAGTACTGCGCTATAGAGGCAGACATAAATATTTTTTTTATTTTTTATTTTTTTTTTAAAAAGACAACTCCCACATTAGGAATAAGCATCCTGTGTCGTGGGGGACTTTACAAACATACATGAAACGGACACAAAGAACATCCAGACTCGGGAAAACAATTCATGGATCACACAAAGTGTTGTAGGTACCGCGTGGGATTTGAACCCACGACACTTAGCGCAGTAGCAAGCGGCATGGCGACCGCTGACACCACTCGGCCAACCGTGCAGTCAGAACTGAAAAATATTATTATAAATAATATTTTTCAGCTAATATAAAAGATACAATTAAAATTGTTGTGCAATTAACAATATGAAACAGAACAATATAACATTATGTAATTAAAATAAATTCATTTGTAGTGAAAAAGAAAATTTACATGTACACTACTTATCCCGTGGTTCGGAGAGCACGTAAGGCCGTCGGTCCTGCGTCTGATCTCTCCCCGATAGATCTTATGTCAGATAGCCGTCCCCTTCAGATTGTGAGAGTGAGAGAACAGAAAGTGCACTTATGTTTGCACGCACACGTGCACAATAATACCTTCTGCGTAGTTAGCTGGTCTCGGTTGCGACTGGCCGCCGTGACCGAAATCAGCTTCAAGGACATCATATAGTTATTATTATACATGTATTTTAACATCTGTTATTTAAATTTCTAAGTCCCCAATAAACACGAACATAGACAGTTTCCAAAACAAGAACCAGAATTTTTAAGTTTATTTATTGTTTAAATATTTTAGAAAATGTTAATGAAGTTTGCAAAGTTTTTAGCGACAAAGAATCATTTAAGCCTCTGCTAAGTGTTTCTATTAAGGCGAATATACTTTTAAATATTTTTTTACCCCACTGCACAACAACCAAAAGGAAAGGTAATAGTTGTGTGTCTATGTATGCATATTCATATACAATAAACTACTGAACTGATTTTAAAGGATGACGTGTCAATAGATTCAATTTCTATTCAAATTCAATTCAATGATACTGATTATTCTGGAGTTTAACTGACATCTTCAAAAATCGTAGTTGATGCGTGGGCCCAAAGTGCGTCAACGGCCTTTGGGTCCTTCAATATTTCCCTCTGCCAGGACCAGGCAGAAGGGGTTCCTCTGATTAATCCACTATGTCGGTGAAAGAAAACAAAGGTATAGCTCCTCACGACTTTTATGTGACAGTGTGATACCATTCTGGTCGAGTTAGATTCTAAGCACCGAAGCAAGACTCTAATGTAAGCCATCACCTGAAATTGTGCATACCATGAGTAGTATGGTATGTACGTATGTCAAAAATTGTTACGCCGCACCAGAATAGAAAAGTAACTCATAGGTGCAGCTGACAAACACTAGTTGAAGTTAAGATAGAGAGTGGGAAATAAAATCAATATTCTTTTTATATAGAACTGATAAAAAAGTACCTCAAAATAATCGCCATAAGTGGTAAAAACGCCGATTGTGATACTTACATACATTGTATCTAATTTTTAGAACTGTTTTGCTTTGTATATACAATAAAGATAAATGAACAAAAATAAATAAATAATTATTTCGGACAATTGAAACACAACCCCCAAAAACCCGGCAACGCACTCATGACGCCTCTAGTGTTGCGAGTGTCCATGGGCGGCGGTAATCGCTTACCATCAGGCGATACGTCTGCTGGTTTTCCCGCTATTCCATAAAAAAAGACAACGCCGTCTGGTTTCTTACTAAGCAGAACTTTAATATGAAAGCTAGATTTACTTTTGTGTTTTTTGTAGAAAAAACCCAAACTTCAGAACAAATATTTGCAGATATAATCACTTGCATGAACCTGAGACAGCGCCACCGAGGCCAAATTTTGTTATCACATTAATTATACAAAAAGCATAAATACCCCATATTTGTGTTCCGTTTATGAACGATTCATAACCAATGTAAACATACCGATTAAATCACTTTCCTCATGTTTAGACGTTAAAGTGCAAAACATACTTGCCCTTAAGGCCCCACTTATTTACGGGCCCTAAAACTGTTGACAATAGCATCGCATATTCATGACGCCTATCTATTGTAGCATTTATGAATAAAAGGGGGAATTTATGCTTAAATAGTCAAGTTATCGGTAGCACATAATTTAGCGATTTTGGGCCTTTGTCGAGTTAATATGTATGAGGTAGATGTGCTATTATGTTTTGTTATAATTGTTCTATGGCTCTAAGAGTTAAAATATTTACGCAATATTATGTTTTAATACAGAATGTCTCTTCAAATTAAAGGAGGTAATGGTTTTTGCAGTGATTACGATTTAATTTTCAAGTATTACTTTAGGTAGTGCTTGAGTAAGATAAATTAATTTCGACTTCACGGTAAAAACTTCTAACGCCCATTCATTCCGTTGTCATACT
Organism: Spilarctia lutea; assembly: GCA_916048165.1. NCBI lineage: Eukaryota > Metazoa > Arthropoda > Insecta > Lepidoptera > Erebidae > Spilarctia > Spilarctia lutea. The sequence continues at coordinate 1,812,912 of OU696471.1, read as the reverse complement.
AACCTGTTTGTCTTTTTAAGAAACTAATTTATTATATTTTTATTCTGAAATTTTTTTTTTTTTTTTTATTGAATAGTGGGCAAACGAGCAGACGTATCACCTGATGGTTAGCGATTACCGCCGCCCATGGACACCCGCAACACCAAAGGCGTCACAAGTGCGTTGCCGACCTTTGGGGGATGGGAAAGGGGATAGAGGGAGGGGTTGGGGTATGGGCCTCCGGTATCCTCACTCACTCGGTGAAACACAGCGCAAACGCTATTTCACACCGGTTTTCTGTGAGGCCGTGGTATCACTCCGGTCGAGCCGACCCATTCATGCCGAAGCATAGCTCTCCCACGGTAATATCCCAGTAAATCCATGGTAAATCGCAAAAAGGGGACCTTCATATTTCCAAAATCTTATTATTATTATTATACAGTAGTTCTTCTTGCAGATATTACTGTAAATATAGACAAATCATTTTAATCTTGGCGCTCCCGAAATGTCAAACAAATAAATCTGAAGATACGAGTATACATTGTGTCGTGTATATCAGAGTGCATCCCCGTCCCGCATCTCGCAAACTATCGAGAAAGCCAAGCTTAACTTTATATACTATCAAGTATTAACTGCTAAATCGACTATCAAAGAATTTACTTACAGATATTTTCAAAAGTAAAGAAAATAATGTACATTATCAATTACCCTTAAAAGTACTATCTTGATTGTCATATGAACTAATGGCAGGTATAACAATACCATCTTTCTAGCCTTTATAATTTGCAAAATTAAATTAGGGTCGACTACTAGGTTAATCAGATTTACCTAAATAACAGTTTTTTCACAAAGCGCCTGGCATCGGTCCTCCACAACCCAACCTGGGTTTACCCATCGTAAGTATGTAATAAATTAACAGCACCTGCTTGCTATCTACAGTGACAATGACGATTGTTATGCAACATTAAATAGGGCATCGTGTCTTTATCCTCTTACGGTATACACGTAATCAATAATTAATGTTAGTTGCTTAACAAACATTAATCTTAATCAATATTATAAATGCGAATGTTAGTATGCATGTCTGTTAATAAACTTTCACAGATAATTTGCTGGACCGATCGTCATGAAAATATGCGTTTTTGCAGGGACAAAAAAATACTCAAGGAGGATATTGGGGGACACCGAGGAAGAAAGAAGAAGGAACGATTTATACCAGGTATAACATCCTGTTTAGTGTAGATTTTTTGTGTCTATTTAAATTTATTATTAATGTCTAGATGTGATATATGATTATCACATTATAAAATGTGATAATCATTTTTTTGAGACTAATGTAGCCCATACGCCTACCACAACAACTCTTGTTTATCAGGATAAATGCATCTTCTACGGCATTTACTCGTACCATGGGGAGTGCTCAGAGGAATTGTTCGGATTGATCCCTGCCGCCTCTTTCCGCCATCGTCCTACTCGACAGAAATTTCATCCTCATCATCTAGATGGTTGGCAGTTCACGTCTGTGCGATTTTCCCAAAACTTTCTGCCGCGCACAGCAAAACTGTGGAATGAGCTGTCGCCTTCGGTGTTCCGGACCAATACGACCTTCAAACCTTCAATAAAAGAGCGTACTCCTTCCTAAAAGGCCGGCAACGCACTTTTACCGCCTCTGATGTTGCGGGTGTCCATGGGCGGCGGTAATCGCTTACCATCAGGCGATGCATCTGCTCGTTTGCCCCCTATATAATAAAAAAAAAAAAGGGTATACCACATCGAGTTATGCAACTTGGGAAGTCCCAAAAAAAAAAACTGTCTTGTAACCCGCAATGAAATTAATCAGAAGAAAACTACAGGTGTCCAGAATATAATATTTACTGCAAATAAATATATGGTACATTCAGCTTATTATTATCCAGTCTTATAACTTCTGGTTCACCTCTAGTCTGTAGGAACAGTTCATAAATTCGTATTTGCTCCACACTCAATCAATATTCTATATCTCCACAATTTGTTCAGCATATTTATGCGGAATAAACCGCAGACCTTGAAAATTGATGCCGTTTACTTTACCCAAATACATTCAATGTTACGATCACTCAACTTAATGGTTAGACGGATGGATGACTGAAAAAGCTTGGTGTTTTTTTAAGGAAAACATTTTGCTAAGATAATAACATATATTAGAAAATTGGTATTAGTCAGGTCCGAGTGAGGTCTATTATCGGAAAATCTAAATCTTGTCACCATACTGCGTTGTTTAAATTTCTGCATTTGCATCAGCTTCATACACAAACAAACGAAAAACCAGCATAATCATAAGTAAAGTGGAATGCATTAAAAAATATTTAATATTCTATTTCAATTAAATTATATACCTAAAACATCATGTATAAATCTATACTAATATTATAAAACTGAAGAGTTTGTTTGAACGCGTTAAACTCAGGAACCGATTATCCGATTTGAGACATTCATTCAGTGTTGGATAGTCCATTTATCGAGGAAGTCTATAGGCTATATATAATTACGCTAATACTAATATGAGCGGAGCACCAATGAAGAATGTTTCAAAAACGGGAGAAAATTTTCACGCTAAGGGCAATAGAAGACGCAAACGAGGTGGAGTGGGTCAGCTAGTACTTTATAAGCTAGAATCGCTGTCCTTCTCAAAATTATGATATGGTGCTAATTTCTGTTGTTGCGTCACTAAGCAAAGCAAAACCGATTAGCACCAACGAATAATGTAAGATCTGGTCTTGGTTGCCGCGACACAAGCCTCGAGCTTAGTGCGGGAAAACCGTCGTTAAGTTCAAACCTAATTTGTTTATGTACTAAAAAAATAAAAAAATAACATGAATATAGAAATTCACATTTTAAATGTAAATCGAAGGTTCTAAAATAGCACAAGTGACAACACACACACAGTGTTACAGAGGACAAGCTGTCGACTTTCAAGCAAATATTTCCAATTGATAAGACAAAGATAATCCGAAACAATATGTTTTAGAAGATATCCAGTATTTGGCAAATAAGAACAGTGTACCATTCCGCTACATACCTACGGTATCCGGATTTCCTTATTCAAAGCAACTCAATTATTAATTGTTAAGACAAAGCATTGAGATTCTGCCATGAAATCACCGAACCGTAACCAAGATACTGGCTTATAATATACGTAGGATACATACAAAGCTTGATAAACCCACACTGGTGGCTTAATAAGAGCAATAAGACGCTGTCATATTTGTTATCCAATATGGCTACATTTGTACCTAAAATATTATGATGGTATTTAATTAAAATATTAAATTAATTTTGGTACTTGTTCCTCCGCATTTAACATAATACAAGGTAGTTTCGAGTGATTTAAAATACAAGGCATTAGTGACTTGCTTATTACAGTTTACTCAGCAGCATGAATACATAAGAAGAATAAACCTTGGCACGAAATTTTGTTGCACTTGGTGATTAAAAACAATTACCGAGGGTAATCAACGACGGCGCGGTCAATACCGGGATGGGTGACCGCTGGTGGCAAGTTACCATGAGAGTCTCCGTGATTCGGAGCTCACGTTAAGCAGTCGGTCCCGGTTGTTATCATAGGATAACAGTCGTGAAGCTTAGTTGGAGGCCTTTGGGCGGCTTAAAAACATTCAACGGTAAGATTACGTTAGCCACAACGGTGTCTTGTCAACCCGCACTTGGCTAGCGTGGGGACGTATGGTTTTGGAGGAGGGGGCTCCTCCTCAAACCCTCTCCTGACGTAATGGGCTCTTGATGATGATTGATAATTCTCAATTGGATAAATAAAACTGATAGCTAACATAAATTGCGCAGGCGCTTGAACTGGGGTAGCCATTAGACAGCTAACATAGTTTAGTATCCTCCAAATGTCTTTTTCTCATAATAAAATATTTAAACTCTATTCAAGCAGATATTTGTATGATTTCGTTTCGTGCCCTAACTTTACTTTAATGCCTAATAAAAATAAGTACACACACCTCACAGATAGCCATCTGAATCTGAACTAGGCAGAGCCTGTGTTACGCTGACATAAGCAATGACATATTTATTTCGATAGTTTTAATACAAATACATACTGACTAGCGCCCTTCAAATATAAATTTAACCGAAGTCACCTTGGCACTCAACCGCTTGAACAACAGTCTTATAAATAACTAGCGACCCGCCCCGGCTTCGCACGGGTGCAATGTTGATACTAAATACACGTTGTATAATAAACATAGCTGACCCACGCAACCTCGTTTGCGTCTTATATAGCCCGTAGCATGAAAATTTTCGCAAAATAAGTAACTTTTATGGTTGATTTTTACACCATGTGTCCGAAAAACCCAAATATCTTACGGAACCCTATTTTTTTCCAAAATAAAATATAGCCTATGTTACTCGTGGATAATGTAGCTTTCGAATGGTGAAAGAATTTTTAAAATCGGTCCAGTAGTTTTTGAGCCTATTCATTACAAACATACAAACATACAAAAATAGGTACAAATCTTTCCTCTTTATAATATTAGTATAGATAAAAATAATTATTATTAACATTCAAGTTTTTACATACTTGTGTGTCGGTGTTAGCCACACTAGGCTTAGCCTGTATTGTAGCTAGCTATTTTGCGATTTACAGTCGGACTTTAGTTGCAGGGACTTATACTAATAACAATAGTATAAACAAAGTTTGATACAATTAGTAATGAAACGGTAAAATAATATTATGTTTATAGTTGTTGTGATGTGTGTGAATAAAAAACTGTGCTTAACCGACCCATACCCCAATCTCCCATCCCTTTCCGCATCCCCCAAAGGTCTAAATATTAGTTTCGAGGTTTTTGAGTGTTTTTTATGTATAATATGTATGTATTTACGATAACTCTAACACTTTTTATAAAATTTGGTATCCAGAGGGTTTTGGGGGGTTAATAAATTGATTTAGGATTCATTGCACAACTCAGTCATTCAGGTGCTCGATTGTAAATCACTCTCAAGATCTAAACCAGTGCCTCATCTCGCAGCCTGAGTTATTGTAATATACATAATCTACGATATCCTTGAGAATAGTATATATTTGTTACCTCAAACCGTTCTTACATTCCCAACCTTGCGTTTCACACCATTTATTTTTCTATATATTTCACTTACAGCTTTTGGTCTTAACGTCTGATTTGTGGTATCTTCATGCATTTAACGTAAAACGGTTTTAGTTTTATCACAAAAAGGCATCCTTTTAGTTTACTATTTTTATGTTTTCTGTTTTGTTTTTTTATGATGATTGATGAGCACCTATCATGGAAATCGCATATAGATGCAGTTGCGAAACGAGTAAGGAAGCTAGCTCACATTTTTAAAAAAATCAGATCTATAGCAGATCCACAACTTATTAGAGCAGTATACTTCTCTCTTTGTCAATCTATCATAGATTACTGCATTGTTGCTTGGGGAGCATCAAAAAAAACATATCTCCTTAAGCTTGAACGCAGCCAACGAGCTATATTAAAAATAGCATTCAAAAAACCGTGGAGATATCCCACTAATACACTGTACTCAGAATGCTACGTCCTTCGTGTAAGGCAACTTTATATTGCTTCAGTACTTCTTCGCTTTCATAAAGTTGCTAAAACTAAAGCGCGAGCGTCTCACAGAACGCTTAAGTGGGACATACTGAGAGCACGTTCTACTTTTGCTCAACAATCCTACTACTATTATAAAGGCGAAAGTTTGTAAGTATGGATGTATGTATGTATGGATGTTTGTTACTCTTTCACGTAAAAACTACTGAATGGATTTGAATGAAACTTTACCACAATATAGCTTATACATCAGAATAACACATAGGCTACTATTTATAAAGATATAGCTTCGCCTCGCGGCGTTGCCCGCAGTTATCATCGTACCGCGGGTAGCACCGCGGGGTTCAGCTAGTCTTTTATATATAAAGGTCCATATCTATATCGCAAATTATTTAAAATTAATAACGCAATTATAAACATGACTTCACGTCGTCTTAAAAAAACTATTCAGAAATGGCTAACACTTAAAGACTATGCCGACACTGAGAACCTGCTAAACACTGGTATTTAACATCAGTCGCACAGAAATACATGTACACATTCACTAATATATATTGTATACAAGCACGAACTCAGACCTATGCACACTACATACATAACATACACAGTCACACTCACACTCTCACACACACACCACACACACACACACACTCACACACACACACACACACACACACACACACACACACACACACACTCGGGGCAGAGGAGAAACTGCTACCGGGCGCGTCTCCAGCTGCGGATAGGAGGAAGCTCGCTGTTCTTAGGAGCAGAGGGTAGGGGCGAAATAAAATAGCTCCCGCGGACAAAACTCCCTTAAGTCAAGGTGTACAGATACCGTGCCGAGGACTGTATGGCGCCGGGGTTCGGCGTCGCTAACGGTTCCCCTGGGGTACCGGGTCCGCCCCCCAGGCGAAATTATGTGACCTTGCTCCGGCAACCGGGGCTCTGCTGGAGTTGACCATTGATCTTCCCTAGGTACTCGTGGGAACAACATGGAAAAAATTATATATTTTAATAAAGATGAAGTTGATGGAAATGGGCACCAAGCCCAAGAGGCAGCGCTAGAAACAAGTGCTGAAATGAAGAGGACACAGGCCTTGGAACGCCTTGAGAAACTCATCGAAGAGCATCAAGAGTTCCTTCAAACAAAACTAAATGTCCACAAAGAAATAAAGGCCAAAGCGACTAGTATTAGTAACGCCATGAGGAGGTTTAAAACCCTAGATGAGGAGTGGCGGGTCATACGGAAACGCCATTTGTGTGTGAAACCAAAGAACTTAGGCGTGGCAGCGCCGTCATGTGGTCAAATAAACACCGAATCGATGACAGAGATAGACACCGGTGTTGAAGCAGACAGTGAATCAGTAGTCGAGGAGCACCATGGCAATAATAGGCCTGCTAAAAGAAAGCAGCGGACGTCTCCTCAGTCTGACAAAAAACAGGTGACAAAAAAGATGAAGGACTCAGCACCGAGCCCTGCCCATAAGGAGATAGCACAGGACCCCATAAATAAGGAGACGACAGACTGGAAACTAGTCCAATCAAAGAAAGCCAGGAAGAACCAGCACAGGGAACAGCTTTCGAAACACCCATTGGAGCATTCACTGCCAAAGCCTAAGCAACCTCCACTAAGGCCTAAGCAGAAGAAGCCACGAAAGTCACCTCCCAGACCGAACGCGCTGATCATTCGCCCAAACGAGAAGGACAGTTATGCCGATATCCTCTGTCGGATCAAGAAGGACATTCCTGACGACATGGTCCGTTCTACGGTAGACAAAATTCGTAAGACAGCTACCGGAGACTTACTGATCATACTCACTAAGGAGAACAAGGATAAAGGCCAAGGATTGCAAAAATCTATATCTGGCCTCCTAAAAGAGGACGCTACCGTGATCAGCAAAGGACCGCAAGAAGACCTCGAAATACGAGACCTAGATGACGCCACAACGAGGGAAGATATCCTAGCAGCCTTGCAAAAGGCGGTTGGAGGTGAACATCAGATCACATCGGACGCAATTAAATCACTGCGCAACGCCTATAGAGGTACCCAAATTGCCTTAGTGACACTTTCAGTACCACTAGCGCTGAAAGTACGCAGTGACAACAATAAAATTAGAATTGGCTGGGTCAACTGCCGAATAAGATCAGTAGAAAGACCAATTCAGTGCTATAAATGCTGGCACTTTGGGCATCTCGCTGGCCACTGTAAAAGCGGAATAGACCGATCCCACATGTGCATTGGATGTGGACAAGGAGGTCACAAAGTCATTGAATGTACGAACACAGCTCGGTGTGCTCTTTGTGCTGAACACCGCAACACAGAAACTATTGCCCACCATGCTGGTACTAGGCGATGCCCCGTTTTTAGAGAGGCACTCCTGAAGTTCAAGAATAAAAGAACATGAAGATACTGCAGCTCAACCTCAATCATTGTGAGGCGGCTCATGACCTACTTATGCAGACAGTGCGGGAATTGGAACTGGACGTAGTACTAATAGCGGAGCCCTATAAACATCTCAGCAACCAACCATGGGAAATGGACAGCACCACTAAAGCCGTCATTTGGTCTTGCGGTAAGTTTCCTTTCCAAAGTACAGTCAACACTGGAGAAGCTTGCTTCGTAGCAGCATGGATAGATGGAATTAGATTCTATAGCTGCTATGCACCGCCTAGTCTTTCTATAGATGAATATACCGATTTCCTAGACCGGCTGATCGAAGACGCTAAGCAGCATTATCCAGTGGCAATAGCCGGCGATTTCAACTCCTGGGCAACCGACTGGGGCAGCAAAGAGACTAATGCGCGGGGTGGAGCACTGCTGGAGGCCATCACTGCATTAGATGTAGTCCTGCTCAACAGTGGTGGTACACCGACGTTTGTAAGAGGTGAGGCAAGGTCCATAGTTGATCTCACTTTCGTCAGCAGCAGCCTTACTAGGGGAAGATACATCTGGGAAGTGATGGATAGCTATACCGCTAGTGACCACAATGCTATATTTTGGGAAATATTTACCAGCCAGAATTCTCGAAGAGCAAACAGGCAAACCAACGTGGTTGGGTGGAAAGCTAAATCTTTCGACCCCGTCGCCTTCACAATAGCCTTTGACAGTGACACAATCATCTCTGGAAATGCGGAGGAAAAGACCAAGTGCCTAATGGCGAGAGTGGTCCAAGCCTGCGACGCGAGTATGCCTCGAAAATGTAGCGTGAAATCACATCAGCGCCCTACGCAAAGCGTGTCACAAAAAAAGACGGCTGTCTCAGCGTGGCCATTGCAGACAAAATTATCCTGAGCTGATGGAGGAGTACAAAATAGCACGTCGAATGCTGAACAAAGCTATCAAAGATAGCAAAGCAAATGCTGGAAGGAGCTGATCAACGAAGTGGAGAAGGATCCGTGGGGCAGACCGTACAAGGTGGCTATGATCCAGCTGAAAAGCCAGTCGATGCCATCGCCCACATGTCCACAATTGTTACAGAAAATTTTAACCACGCTGTTTCCTCAACAACAAGAGGTCAATTTCTCAGCAGCACAGTACAAACTGGAGGAAATTCCACCTATCACGATGGAAGAGCTGATGGAAGCGTGTAACCGAGTAGGGAACCAAAAAGCACCAGGATTAGATGGAATTCCAAACACTGCTTTAAAAACCGCTATAAAGGCAGCACCGGCACTGTTTTCGGAAATGTACGAAACATGCCTTAAAGAAGGAATTTTCCCTGGGAAGTGGAAACAGCAGAGGCTGGTACTACTCCCTAAGGGAAAAAAGCCACCGGATGAACCGTCATCCTATCGACCGCTCTGTATGCTAGACACGGCAGGCAAGGTACTGGAACGAATAATCCACCAAAGGATCGAAGCAGTTGTCGAGCCATTTTTGGCTGACAGCCAGTATGGCTTCCGAAGCGGGCGGTCTACACTAGACGCGATCGATCTTGTCGTCACCATAGCCAAGGATGCGATCGCAGGGACCAGATGGAAGGGAGGTGCGAAGAAGTATTGCTTGGTAGCTACATTAGATATCAAGAATGCCTTCAATTCCGCCAACTGGGACTGCATCATGTGGGCCCTCGAAGAGAAGAACGTACCAGGGTACCTACGTCGGATGGTAGCGAGCTACTTCACAAACAGGCTCCTGAAATACGACACGAAGAATGGCCCAAGGGAATATAAAATAACTGGAGGAGTACCACAGGGTTCAGTTCTGGGTCCTCTTCTGTGGAACGTCATGTACGATGGTCTGCTGAGGATAGTCCTGCCAGCGAATGTCAAACTAGTGGCATATGCTGACGACGTGGCTGTAGTAATCGTCGCAAAGCATCTGGACGAAATAAATCTCGCGTTTGATATCACCTTCGAGAGAGTTAACCAGTGGATGAATACGGTGAAATTGCAATTAGCACAGCACAAGACCGAAGCTGTTCTAATCACAAGCAGAAAGCAGGCGGAAACCATCACGCTACGAGTCGGTGACCATGAAATCACATCACAACCGTTCATACGGTATTTGGGAGTCATGCTTGATACCCGACTAAATTTCAAGCAACAAGTGGAGCATATAAGTGCCAAGACATCTGTAGTGAGAACATGTCTATCTCGACTGATGCCTAATGTTGGAGGCCCAAAACAGACCAGAAGATCCCTGTTGTCATCGGTTGTGACTTCGGTGTTGACCTATGGAATTTCCATCTGGGCGGATGCCCTCAAAGTTCAGGACACTAGGAGAAAAGTCGCATCGATTTGCCGACTGAGTGCCCTGAGAGTGACTAGTGCCTTCCGCACAGTGTCTGAAGAAGCGGTGGGCGTAATTGCCGGAATGCTACCTATCCATGTACTAGCCGAGGAACGGCAAACCCTATATCGACGACGACGATCATCGACAATGAGTACAGATGAACTTAGAGTCGAAGAGCGGCAGAATAGCATACGTCGATGGCAAGCGCAGTGGGACGTTGCAGTAAAAGGAGGTGGACGTACCGGTTAATACCGCAAGTAAATATCTGGCTGAGACGGAATCATGGCGAGGTCAACTATTATCTGACACAAATGCTCTCAGGACATGGCTGCTTCCGAGAATATCTCAATCGCTTCAAACACGATGATTCTCCAGAATGTCCGTCCTGTACCGGAGTCACCGAAGACGCGGAGCACGTGTTCTTTGCGTGTCCGCGCTTTAACTCGTTGCGCAATGATCTGGAGCTCGTCCTGAGACAGACCATCAAACCAGAGACTTTAGTCGATGCAATGCTGTCATCGCAAACGGCTTGGGACGCGACTAGTGCTTTTGCAACAAAAGTTCTCCAAGATCTCCGCTCCGCAGAGAGAAGGAGAGCTACAATTAAAAACTCAAGAGAAGGAGCAATGAGCTCGTAGAGCAATAGCTTAAACCTCTCCCCGCGAAGTAATGCCTAACGGCGGTTTCCGCGGGGAACAAGAGGCTGGAGAAAGAGGAGGAGGTTTAGTCGGTATTGACATAGATCTGAGTCCGACATACCAGGCCACTTAAGTGGTCCTGATGATACGTAAAAGTATTTGCCCATACCTCTATAAAAAAAAAAAAAAAACACACACACACACACACACACACACACACACACACACACACACAAATACAAACACTAACACACACACACGCACGCACACACACACACACACATACACACACACTCATACTATTCTATACTATACACTTATATCTTTCTTTTTTCCTAATCAATTAGTTTTAATTTGTTTCATTTTTTCTGTAGTTCTATACATTTGGTTGCATCTAGATAAATACATCCATTTTCATTGTAATCTTTTGAAGCTTACGGAAGGGACTGGACCCCACGACACAGGGAACCCTAGTGTGGGGACCAGGGATGTTTTTGGTTCAACTTGATTATATTTACTGATAAATTTTGTATATTATTTTGTGAACTTACTTTTTGTGTGAATAAAGATTACTTACTTTTTGTGTGAAAAAAAGATTACTTACTTTTATGGAATAGGGTGCAAACGAGCAGACGTATCGCCTGATGGTAAGCGATTACCGCCGCCCATGGACACCCGCAACACCAGAGGCGTCACAAGTGCGTTGCCGGCCTTTGGTATGGGCCTCCGGTATTCTCACTCACTCGGTTAAACACAGAGCAGGTGCTGTTTCACACCGGTTTTCTGTGAGGCCGTGGTATCACTCCGATCAAGTCAGCCCATTCGTGCCGAAGCGTGGCTCTCCCAAGGTAAATGTGAATCAAATGTAAAATTGATTTCTTTCTAACATAATAAGATGAAACAAAGTGTTCATATTAAATTTCATTTATTATATTCATGTTTCAGACAACATATAATAAGAACCTGGCGTCGACAGACCTCTTAATATAGCTGGTTATTTATCATTAATTAAATTAACACCCCGGTTACCCCTGGAGCCTCGCTCATTATATTTACACTCACGACAGGAAAGTAATCGCGAAATGTGGGTAAGGTATACTCATAATATAATTGACACGTCAATTATATTTTGGTTATAGAACTTTATTTTTTTCAAAAGAAATTATTAATAAATTTCACTTCATGAGATCATTTAATAAAAAAACAAGAGTTACACAGTAGCGAACTTAATGGCATTTTTATAAATATAGGTAGTTACCTATAGTAATACGTGCTTACAGCTTGTTAATAGATGAACACTAGTACATACCAACATTATAATGTCGTACACCTTCATCAACTCCGTTCCAAAAAATAATAACAATCCGATACTAGGAGCAATCACACTCAGTTAGGACTTACAAACAAATAAACACTTTACATTCGAAAATAAATAATATTGTTATAAACTCATGATCACAGTATATTCAATATATCTTTATTGTGCCTGCCTCGACTGCCTCGGTGGCGTAGTGGTAGCGTATGCTACTGCCAAGCTTGAGGTCTCGGGTTCGATTCCCGCATCGGACCAAATTTTTGTATAATCTGCAAATATTGGTTTCAAAGTTTGGGTGTTTTCTATGTATTATATGTATGTATTTACAAAAAAAATATAGTATATAAGTATTTATATCAGTTGTCTAGTACCCATAACACAAGCTTTGCTTAGCTTGGGACTAGATGGCGTTGTGTGTTAGATGTCCGACATATTTATTATTATTATTATATTGTGGATCAAAGGCAGGTACATAATATAGATGTTTTGTATACATTGCGGTCAGCCATGTCCCGCCCAATGGACATACTATGATATTACATGTTGTAATTATTACAATTATTTCATAGTCATAATTTTATAAAAAAAAAAACACAAGCTACCAGCAAATTACAGTAAGTCAATGGATAAGTGCATGCACAATCAACTTAAACTTGAGAACATTTAAAAAGAATACAAAAACACGATACGAGTTATATTAGTAGCCATACCGAACACATCATGAATGATGTATACCACATTGTGGCAGTGACTTGTCTGTTAAGTAGATCATTATAAAATAATAGCACTTGTTTATTAATAGTTCATGGAGTATCCTTTAAAACACTTTTGATTCTGGAATAGACCTGATAGAACTCGATATATTATTATATATCCGTGAAGCCGGTAGGTGAAGCAGGTAAGTAGAGGGGAGGAGACCCAGGGGCCGTAGCCCGTTGCGCTGGGTGGACCAAGTTCGCACTACTCGGGGCACCACCATCCATGCTGCCCTACACACTGCGCACAATAGAAACAGGTGGCGAGCTATCACTCGCACAATGGCTCCAAATAGAGTTAACAACCCTCAGGATTGAGGATAACGGCGCAAGGAGGAGGAGTCGTGATGCTAAGCGGAAGACACTTTCATGCATTAAGTGCGTCTTACTAGGAACTAATTGCAATTTATCTTTATGTCGTCCTCGAGCACGATGCTGAAACAAATCTATATTATTCCTAGTAAATACCGCAACCTCAAATACGTATAAACGTGGAATTTTCAGTAGGTTCATTTCCTTGAAGAACAATGCACAGGAAACCGTTTCACGTAAATTTAACATGGCCCTGATACAACGCTTCTGAGCAATAAACGCACGTTCCTTATCTGTACTATTGCCTCAGAATATCACACCATATCTTAAATTACTGTTGGTGAAAAAAGCAAGTTTTTTTACGTTGTTATATCACTTAGACCTTAATAATACTTTATATCAAAATATCTATCTAATATAAATGATGAAATTTAGTATGCAGAGGGTTTCGGGAGCGACAAATCGATCTAGCTAGGATATATGTTCATATAATTTGCCAAAAGGAAAACACTGAGCAAAACTTAGTCATCCAGGTACTAATTAGCTACATAGAAATGTAAGTCATTGTAACCAGACCGATAAGCATATTGTACCTACTTGTGTCTATATTTACCTATAAGATTATAAAAATTAAGATTTTATTTGTTTGGATGAACGCGCTAATCATAGAAAATACTGGATCAATTTGGTTATATGATACACTATAGAACTTTGAGTTCACTCCCTCCTGTATTTTTAATATCATCAGTCGAAAGACGTTAACTGCCGGACGCACACCTCCCCAGAGACTCTCTACAATAACTGGTTCTGTGCTACCCTCATCTTACGGCTTTCCGCGACCTTGACCGTATTTTATGCACGTATACGACCCTAAAACGTAATGATAATTGAATCATACTACTGGAGTGTATATTACTAAATTGAAATCACGTGGGATTAAATATTGTTCGGTGAACGAATTCTGTGCAGGCGATTGTAAACTTTTAATTGATTTCCCTTAGGTTCAAAACAAATAAACAATCATGTTTTCGGTAAATATAACGCTTCAGTTGTCACCGCTGGAATATGTTCATTAGGTTTGAAGAGTTTTTGATTATTCAATTAATTTAACTACTAAGAGCCGTTATATACAAAGGAACATTTTTATAAAGAAACATAAGACTATTTACTGCTTAGGTGGCACAGTGGTAGCGTAAACGACTGCTATGCTTGAGGTCTCCGGCTCGACCACTGCCACTGCCTAACAGTTGATGTTGTATATATGATAATCAGCGCGAGAATTTCTGCTGCGCGATTCAGGATTGGTAGTTTCTACGTGTTGTACGTTGCTACGTAGTTCAGTGTATCTGCGATAGTAGTGCGCTATAGTATGTCGCTGTTGCGCTGTATGTGGAAGTCGCCACAGCATGATCTAATAAAAGCACGGGCTACACATTAATCAACCTGAAGCTATGATTTCGTTTATATACTGCACATAAGTTAAACTAAAATAACATGACGTGCAGTCTATTATAAGTTTTAATTAAATCCCTAGATGGGAGTAATTAAAAATAATAGTGTGGAGGAGAACGTACTTTATTGATGGAGGCAATTAGTTTTTATTGAGAATGGTTAATGTCTGAATGTACAATTTATTGACGATTTAAATTGAAAACTATTATTCTCTCGTTATTCTGCACTATGTGATATTTTCAGTAGAATTTGCACTTGAGAACATAGGTTTTGTAGAACGATGGATTCATTTCGTATTTTAGGATTCTGCGGCGGTGTAGATTCAATAAAAAAATAACACATACATGTTGTTCTATTTGTACAATGTACATTTATCATTGTATGTAGATACTCTGTTTTAAATCTGTAATCCCTGCAAAAACATAAATGTGAAATGAGAGTCGAGTTCAATATTATTATATATGCCTATATAATATATATACATACTTCAAAGACAGACAGAGATCTAACTAAATGGGTGTCAAGTTCAATGGTCAGTTCTGATTTTTTTTATATAACAACTTAAAATTTAATTTCTTCTAAAATAAAAAAAAAAAAAAACATGAAGTCTGACTTGGCTAGTTTTAAATAGTTTTGGAGTTATGAAGGTGTCAAAAGTGTTCCGAATAGTTCGTGTAATATCTATACTAATATTATAAAACTGAAAAGTTCGTTTGTTTAAACGCGTTAATATCGGGAACCGCTGGTCCGATATGAAAACTTATTTCAGTGTTGGATAGTCCATTTATCAAGGAAGGCTATAGGCCATATATCATTATGCTAATACTAATAGAAGCGAAGCACCAATGAAGAATGTTTCAAAACCGGGGGAACATTTTTACGCTACGGGCAATAGAAGACGCATTCGAGGTTGTATGGGTCAGCTAGTTACGAGTATATGTATAGAGAGAACTTGGCTTGACACGCTACCGTGTGTTTAAATTCGAATACAGGGTTTTCTATATATCTATAACATAATGCCGATAAATGTAATAAATTATAGTATTTAACATCGAGGATGGAATGACTTGTTTTATCCGATTATTGCTTTTGATAAATTGTCAGTGTGCCGGTGGAACAAATACTGTTTATCTTTCATGTAGTACTAACACTATTGTACCTGAATATTTGAAAACGAGTAGCCATGAGTTTCTTTACCACTATTCTTCTCATAAGGCTCTATGCAGTTTTAACCAGAACTTATTGAAAGGGGTCAAGGGGCTTGTGACTCAAGATACAAATGCGAGGTGGGTCACTCGACCGCTTCTAACTTGTCTTAGGAGGATTGTCACTCTTTAATTACCTCTCCCCCAGGCAATTGAAGGATCGCATTGTATTGTACTTGTTATTTTTTAATAGCAGGTGTTGGCGGTTCTCTGAATGGTGGTAGTTGTTTACCCCTGTCTGTCTTTCGATTTTGATAAAACTTTCACTGAGAGATAGCTGATGTTATAAGGAGTGACTTACACTGTTTTTATTTAGGACAAAATATATCTTAGTACAAAATAAGCCCTCCAAAAGCAACAAATCCCGTGGGTGATATTTCCGAGCGCAGTTAGTAAATTAATATATATCTAAATAAACCTAAATAGTCTTTATTAATCATAATTGTAAGTATTTAAAAGTAAACAAGTCGTTTTAACCTCAAACATATGACCGCGTTTCAATTTATTTTTACCGCAGTACAACTGTCCTTAGGACACCCTCTATCATAAATCACTTTTAAAGTCTACCAAACGATTTGTCTGTTTTAAACGACATTGAAATCATAAAAATATTGTGTGAAATTGTAAACCACATCGACCATTTTTCAAAGAGACACGCCATTCCAATTTAGCTGGAAAAAATGTGTGATTAGACGAAATTTGTTGGCTCCGAAACCAGTTAAATTTTGTAAATATTGGTATCTAGGAAAATACCAAACCAAAACATATACAAATAGAAAATAGTATTTATTTATGTTTCGATTTATTAATACAGTTTACCAATGCCAATTTATTTAACACTATTTATTTTGTTGCAGACAAAATAACTGATCAAGGTAATGATACGAGTATAAAATGATGTATGCTAGTGAATATACCTAACGCTTGCTGAATTCGCATTGATTGATTGAGTTATAGATCTAAAATGCTGATATCTTTATCTCAATCTTAATTGGCTAAATATTTGTCTATGCTAATGTTTTTTGAAGTGAAAACTTCTTTAGCCGCATTGAGCATTTTTTTAAATTAACACGGTTATCTAAGGAACTGGTACCAATTAATCAATTCCTTGACTATAAGAAAGCTCATTCATTGATGAAGACTGTATAATAACACGCGACTATCAATAGAAGCCGACCATGAATGGATAACTTTAACAAAACGTGCAACAATTATATCAGATATCTATCTAGTACCTTTAAAGGAGCAATTCTGGTATATATTTATCTAATCTGAATACTGGAAACGGCTCCAACAATTTTCATCATTCAAATTTAGTATGCAGCTTTTACTAAGCTTACACTAAATTTAAACATTTTTTTTATTGAATAGTGTGCAAACGAGCAGACGCATGGTAAGCGATTACCGCCGCCCATGGACACCCGCAACACCAAAAGCGTCACAAGTGCGTTGCCGACCTTTGGGGGATGGGAAGAGGGAATGGGGGGAGGGGTTGGGGTACGGGCCGCCGGTATCCTCTCACACTCGGTGAAACACAGCGCAAGCGCTATTTCACACCGGTTTTCTGTGAGGCCGTGGTATCACTCCGGTCGAGCCGGCCCATTCATGCCGAAGCTTGCTCTCCCACGGAAAAACTTATACTTCTTCGTTCGCAGAGTTGCAAAAAGGTACACAAACTTTTTGCTTCACTCATTAATATATAGATCTTCAGAATAAATAAAACATAAGACAAGAAGAAAAATTCCAACTCACATTCAGTGATTTAAAACCCGTGAAATTATTAGCATCTGTTCATAAGTTTTATGGGCAATTATTCAAATGTGTTGCCTATTGGGAGAATCAGGGGAAGTAGTTCAATAACAGTTATGAGTTTAAAGTTACGAATGTCGTGCTAATATGTTTTGGAAGGCTTTTGAGAGTAAGTGATGGTTTCGTAAAATGTATGTGTAAAGTTTTGGTAATAAATGTTATTGGCTCGAAATTATATCTTATAACACATTATGTTCAGCTGACAAGTATTATGACTGCTTCGTTGATCTAGTGGCTAGCGTATGCAACTAGCTGCCGGTCAAGAAGTCTCGGGTTCGATTCCCGAGACGGGCCAAAGTTGATGTATCGTGCTTTTCGTATTTGAAATTCTTATTAACTGGCCCGGAGTATGGACAATGGCGGTGTTACCCGGCTCGTGCCTCGGAGAGCACGTTAAGTCGTCGGTTCTGGTTGCCATGAACATCCATCTAACTAAAATTATCTAATGTGTATAAAACTGACAGCATATTGTATCTTCATTTAGTCTTGTGGAAAGCAAATATTTTAATTTTTATACTAGCTTTTAGCGAATCTACTCCCTTATCTGTCGGTTTTCGCGTTAAAAAATAGCATGTGTTACCTGGTAATAAAGTTAATTTTATTCATTTTTATTTAATTATTTATTTATTATATTCATTGTAGATATAAACGGTTCATTGATTAAGGTGGAAGTCGAGATAAACCAACAAACTCACATTCGCATTTTTAATATGTAGTAGTTTTTTAAATTTTCTTTTGCTCTTTTATTTTTTATTTCAATTTCTACCTAGGTGTTAGCGTACAATATTACTATTATATTTAATAAATATTTAGAAACAAAATGATATGCTCATTCATTTTTCTATCTATTCAATTTATCTATCAGAATGCATTAGCACAAAGTTATTTCACTATTTGATTATTTCCTTGGAACACGTGAATCGTGGAAATGAAACAAACCCAGTTTAAAATTTTTTGGCACATTGCCAAAAATCAAAACGATAGAAGCATTTTGAATTTGGTAGAAAAATCTATGTTTATTTGTTTCTATCAATAGCGTTTAACGAAATCCTTTTGAAAAACTTCCAATCATTGCTAAATTAAAAATCGAACTGCAGATGTACAGTTTGAAAAGCACATTTAAATCGAGTAAGTGTAAATAATTTTTTGACATCGACACTCCCCATGATAAAGGACTGGAACTAATTGAGCATCCCCAAAACACACACTCGATAAATAAATCTAATAAAACCGAATAAAGTCGTCGGTCTTAGTACACATAGTGAGTGAAGTGCTGGATGGTCTAATAATGATGTATTTATTTTGTGTCCGATTCATGTAGTTTTTTAGAGTCCCCCGCGGTGCCATATACACATTTTCTTATGCGGGAGTTGACTACAAAAAATACGATAATTCTTTTTAATGTGTTTGTTATTATGAGGTTTGTTTAAAAGAAACTTAAATGATAACCAAAAAGTAATATTTTTTTATGTCCGCGACTATACAGTACCTATGGGAAGTTAAGGCGATTATATTCTCTAAAACAACTTTTTCAGAAATTTAGAAAACATTTACGAAAGAAAAATATAGCGATACAAAGTTCGCCTGGTCAGCTATTAAAATAGTTATTCGTGCGTAAATTCCCCGAAATAAATAAATATAAGAACCTAATTCCTTTCCAATATTGTAAAACTGTTTCTTTGTAACAAGTCAACGATAAATTAAATTTCACCCACATTTCATAAATCAAGTAGTCTTGCTCTGAAAACTTAATACAAATGTATTTGACAAGAAGAAAAAGTATTTTGATTTATTGAAGATTTTAGCAAAGAAGGTCTCTTTTTAATTTAGATTTTACGTTAATTTATTGAGTACTTTTTCTTTTGATATGTTAAAACAGTTAAGGTACGATTTAAGGCTAAAATCAAGTAAAATAAAAAATATATTGTGACAGATTTCAGTAGACTCGGCAGATTACTAATTAACATATATGTCAAAACCAGAAAAAGTTTTAATACTGTAACCTATATCATAATATTATGTAGCCTATATCACCCTGGCAATTATTACAGGTTTATTAACATATCAGTTATCTAAATCGGTTCGCTAGATTAGACGCTATACCTAGGATCATACAAATACGCCTAGACTGGCAAAAATAATACCCTTTCTTTTGGCTTTACTATAGTGGTTTAATCATTTCAAAGCACGGCAATACCTCTGCAAATATCAGAAAAAAAATGACAAGCTCTTTCTCTCATTTCATGAATCTGAGTTTTCTTTTATAAAGTACCATGGGAGAGCCAAGCTTCGGCATGAATGGGCTGGCTCGACCGGATCGATACCACGGCCTCACAGAAAACCGATGTGAAATAGCGCTTGCACTGTGTTTCACCGAGTGAGTGAGGATACCGGAGGGATCCCCCACATCACCCATAGGTCGGAAGCGCACTAGTAACGCTTTTGGTGTTGCGGGTACCTATGCGTGGCGGTAATCGTTTACCATCAGGTGATACCTACGCTCGTTTGCCCCCTGTTCTATAAAGAAAATAAAAAAAATTTAGAAGTTAGATTAAATTTCCAAGAGTACTTTGAAAGTAAAAGCATAATTCTCAGCCAAACTTAAAAGCTAAAATCTAAATAGCTTTATTGAATGAATTTAATAACTTTAGTTTGATTACAGCCTGACACTACATAACAGAACCAGATTTTCTAATTTTAAAATATAAAATTACATAACGAACGTAAAACTAAATTAAGGTAGTTGAAAAGTAGGTAAAGGTAGGGAATTGGGTATTCACTACGACGGTGTTTAAATAAATTCCACATAAATTCTCCGAACTTCAAAATCAATTAGCGTAAAACGCAATTTTCATCTGTTCATGTCGAGGGTTTGAATCAAAATTAATTGATATTTCACTCCTGATACCTATGTCACAAAAAAAATACGGCAAAGATAACGAATAAAGGAATCAAATTAAACATGTACTTCATTATTTTGTTTCATTTCAACCTGCCTGAATCCCTTAATTAAAGAAACGTGTAGAATCAATTTGACTTCGTTTATTCCATATGAAAAATATTTAGATACCGTAACCGTTTGTTAGGTTTTTTCAGATATATAGATTATTTATTTGCTTAAATTTTGAATATATGTTCATTATTTAGTATCTGGATGACCGGCATTTTTTTTTGGTAAATTTTCTAAAAATAATACCTAAGTAGATCAATTTATCGGTCCCGAATTTAGGAATTAAAATGAAAATCTATAATACCATTATACCACAAAATTATTTATAAATTTATTAAAATTGTAACTAAGTCGGCTCTTTTTCAAGTATATTTCTATATTAAACGTTCTATCCTTCAGTTAAATTGAACATACGCGTTATAAAGAGCCTCATTGATTAAGTAGCTTTACCAACCCTTCCGGGTAATATAACGCCTTTGTATGAAAAATGATTATCCACTTATGATGAGGGTAGAACATGTTTCTTTGGTACTAATTCGAGATAGTATTTCAGTTCGTGTTGTATATAGGTACAATACAACATGTAGCGTTAGTTACTTTTCATCAAGTTACCCTTCTGGTTAACTACCATTTTTTAAAACTTTTATTATTTAAATGGGTATTATTTAATCAATTCGTAATTTGAAACTATTATTTTTTATGGGTTATGTGGCAAACGTGCAGACGTATCACCTCATGGTAAGCGATTACCGCCGCCCATGCATACCCGCTACACCAGAGGCGTTACAAGTTTGTTGCCGGCCTTTGGGAGATGGGGAGATGGGTTAAGATATGGGCCTCCGGTATCCACACTCAGTCGGTAAAATACAGCGCATGCGCTGTTTCACACCGGTTTTCTGTGTAGCCGTGGCATCTCTCCGCTATTCTGATGTCATTTAGAATTTCTTTAGTTTTTATGCAATAAGCCAACAATATTATTGTGGCTTATAATAATGCACCTACAATATCAATAGTTATTTACAGTTCACTGCTGGTCACAGGCCCCAGCATCTAAACTCTTAGCAAAATATAAAAGACTCTAATGTATATTAAATAAAGTTTGAGTTTGATAGTTCAATAAACGAGAAGCGGAACTTAATAAATTCACTAGCAGACATTTCACCAAAGTTTTCGCTTAATCTGCTTATTATTCCATCATAAGTAATACGGCAATTCGAACCACTAAGTCGTATAATCGAATCTGCAAAATCAGACGAAAACTTTCCCTGGAACTTCTTGCAGATGTCTGTGAAAGAGAACCTAATTATATGTGTACATAACTAGCGACTTGTTCGTCTTAATAGCAAGTTGAGATTAAGCCGAATCAAGTAGTGCTGAGTATTAGTTCTATAATAAACATTTTTGTTATGATTTCAACAAACTTGAGTTTAGTTTGTAAAAATAATCAAGAAAACGTTTTAAAAGGCTACTTATTTTTGTTTAATGAGCTGTCGCCCGCGGTGTTACCGGATCCATATGACCTTCAAACCTTCAAGAAAAGAGCGTACTCCTTCCTAACAGGCCGACAACGCACTTGTGACGCCTCTGGTGTTGCGGATGTCCATGGGCGGCGGTAATCGCTTACCATCAGGCGATACCTCTGCTCGTTTGCCCCTATATAATAAAAAAAAAGCCTACTAGGTTTCGCCTGAGGCTTCTCCTGCGTGTATGTTAATTATTACAGTAAAGAGTAGCCTATGTCCTTCATCGAGTATCAAAGTACAATCAGGCCAAATATTAATGAAATCGGTAAAATAGTTTAAACCGTTGAGCCTAAAGAGTTAAAGGCAGAGTTACTTTGGAATTTACAATATTAAGTATGAATGAAAATGGAAGTAGTATAATACAGGCAGGAATGAAGCACAGCATTGATGAAGAGAAGTAGGCATAAATCTAGTACATGTAAGTATAGACAGAGCTCAACGTTAGCGATTACCGCGACAAACAGTGCACTCTATTTAAGCAGTACTTAATACAATTTGCATCACGGTAATTCCGTATTTGAGCACAATTTGGTTGGATGGGTTGATAAATGATGTCTGCTACTGAGTTTCTAAGTAAGTAGTTTACCTGTTCTTGTCTGAAACTACTGAACAGATTCTTTTTAAATTTTATAAGTGAACTTGTAGAATGTGTCGGTGTGTCTAGTTCAAATAAATGTTATATTGTCATATCTATCCTGTATAGAAGCAACTTGAAAATAAGTTAAATGGGTAATTTTTTAAGTCAATCTGAGATGTACAAAATCGTAATTTCCATTGTTAATTAAAAAAAAATATATGTAATAGATTTCTGTGCGCTTACGTCTTGATACCAATTCCTTAAAATCGTACTTACTCTTATAGCACATATACTTTCTCTTGAAATATAAATGGGGCTAAATTTACAAAACACCATGCCAAACATCGCCTTGCTTACCGTATGGTATATTATTTTGTTTAGATGTCGACTATAAAAGGCTGTAGATGATGATTGGTCGTTTGAATGTGAAAAAAATCTGAAGTAATAAATTAAAAAAAAAACAACTGAGTTCTGTTGTCAATACGCTCTAGAATTGAACATTTCGGTTCTTGCTTCTTGTGCTGAGCAGTCATAACTTGGAACTGACTACCATCGTGTTTCTTTCTAAATACTATCTCGGGTTCTTTAAACGCGGTATAAAAAACATCTTACTAGACTACCATAGTGCGAGTCACCATTGTTTTTAATTTCCAACCATTATTCTTGAAGTCTATTCAATCTTTATCTCATAGTAGAATAGTTTTGACAGGCAATTTAAAACAAAACAAATAAATGGGAGTCTCTCATCTTACTTCGGTTCCATAGATTCGCATCCATGTTTTTGCACTGATTATATTTTACCGAAGCCTGTCCGGTGTTATATGGATTAGCTTTTACACGTGTCGCGGCCGTAATGAGAACAAAAACACCCTGAATTTTCACCAGTTTAACACCGCCTGATTAAATTATCGCATTAGTGCCCGTTTCGGTAGTAGGAGATTCAGCTGTATT
The DNA here is from genome assembly GCA_916048165.1 of Spilarctia lutea. Taxonomy (NCBI): domain Eukaryota; kingdom Metazoa; phylum Arthropoda; class Insecta; order Lepidoptera; family Erebidae; genus Spilarctia; species Spilarctia lutea. Next base: position 1,789,123 of record OU696471.1, on the reverse strand, counting down.
TAAAATAATTTATGTAATAAATACAATTGTACTTAAAATTTTAGTACTCTGAAAATTCTAGCAACTCTTCAACAACAAAGAGGTGACACTAAGCTGTTGCATTTGAGAGATTATGCACCTTCTTGTACTGTTTAATGAGCAATTAGTGGAGACATGCACGAAGTACCGCAAGTGGTGTTAAATTAATGCTATGAATTTCATGCATATTACTCATGCAAGTTGTACAAAACATGTAAAACATACAACCCCGCGATGAATAGATGTGTAGATGAAATTACTAAGTCTTTTAATTAAAACCTGGAAATTACTACCATCGTACGTCTTTCCGACACACTATGATCCTGGGTCCTTTAAGCGGGACGTGAAAAAGCATCCACTAGGCCGCCATAGTGTGCTACATTGCATGCTACATTGTCCTTATTCGCATTGAGGACGGTGACCACCACTCTTAATTTCTGCTTATGCTTTCCATTAGGCAGAGCAGAGTCATTTTGGGCGCTAAGATAGAAAAAAAAACAAGTTTTATTTCTGACCTAACTTTGAAAAATAATGAATGACTTTATTTATAAGAATATATAATCATGAATAATAATAATTTCTTCCCCTAATCATAATTTCATAAGAGATGACCACGTTCTAACAGTGTAATTTATCTATGTTATGTTCGTATTTAGAGGAATATATTTTATTCTCGTTAACGTAATATAAAATCAACCTAGTTTAAGACCAGACGTCAATATGTACGATGGGTGAGGTATTCTAGAAGAAGAAATTATTAATAGCAGCGCGGAGTATGGAAGGTGATGGTTTCCGCCCATACCTCGGAGAGCACGTAAAACTATCGGTCGCGGTTGTCATGAACATCTATGGCAACCGTTATTGAAAATTCGGTGTTCAAATATACTGACAACTAGTTCAATCTTCGAATTCAGTTTACTCTCAGGGTTGCGGAGGTTCGACACCAATCGCTCCGTGGAAAAATTGTAATTCATGTAAATCCAGTTGAATTAGTAGCTGACCACAAATAGTCTAGGTTAATAAAGGCTAGGAAAATAAGATGATGGGTGAGGTACTTCTAATTATATATTTTGACATAAGCTAATCAAAATTTTTGACTTTGCATTTATCAAATTACATTCAAACTCAATTACATTTCCTGTGTCTTAATAGCTTACTTTCTCGAAAAGTATCTCGGGCTCTAATTGAAGTACACGGTTTGTTTTGTACACTCGTTAGAAAGAACTCTTTAATTTAAACTTAAATTGGTTAAGTTGAACAGAAGTTAGGTGTGAATAGTCAACTTAAACATTAACCTTCCAAGCAGCACGGGACCCTTGGTTTAATTGAAACTACTTTTGTTGTCAACATGACATTATTCGAAGTCAATTTACTATGGCAGTATAATCCCGTTTAACCTTGTGTATCATTTTAATTAACTGAAGTTAGCTCAAAAGATCGAGTAACACGAAATCGATCAGAGTGGCGTGCAGTAGGAGAGGCTTATGTCCAGCAGTGGACTGGAATAGGCTGCAGATGATGCTGATGGCTCAACAGAAAGGACGCTGAGCTATCACAGGACACTGGTATTAAATAATATTTTTCCTAATTTTCACTAGTTATGAAATTGCAGAAAACCCAAATTATCCTCTTAATTCTTGGAGGGTACAAGATTAATTCCATCCAAAAACATCGATTTACAAAGTCTGTTTACTACATAGTAATCGATTCGATTATCCCTAGTCGATAAATTCTAACATAAAATTATCTAACGCAAAAACTATCCTCTCCATCAACTAAAGGTAACAAAAAGTATCATAAAAGTGAGTCTCGTCAGCATGCGTATACGTCAGCTCCTGACAAATGTGTGAGTCTTTGGCCCGGGACTGATACGAGGCAATCAATCAACGCTCAGTCGGAACATTTTGTGTAGATGTGGACACTGTTCTACGATATGGGCTGTGTGCCGGAAAAAATAGACTGTTCTATAAAAGTAATGACTGAAGGATTTTTGCTTAGGAAGGGGAATAATGTCGTCTTATTTTAAGGTTCGTTTTGTTACGTTATATTGCTTCACTAATGATTTTGCTGTACATTTTTCCTCTTGCTTTCCTGCTTTCATTACTGATTTTGTGAGAAGAGATGGAAGTCTGTTACAGAAAACCGAGTAAGAACGCTTTATGAATATAATAGGTATAAATAATAGTATATTAATGACGCAAGATTTCACAAAACCCGGCAATGGAATATTAGTCCCTAGAGTTTTAGATGTAGTTGAATTCAGATTGAATCACTGATGCAATCTTTAACGCAGTAATAAGGTTTGAAATTAGTTGACATAATTATTTTAAATGTATTTTGCTGTGCCCTGAAGAAATTATTATACATTAATCTTAAACATAAGAACCTGAGTACTCATTGCTGAATGCAAAAAAATATATATTTATAATATATATAAAACAAATTGTTATATAAAACAATAGATAGTTAAATAACAGAACTCACAACAACAGTTTTTAGAACTCTTGTCTATTTTTCACAAGTGACTAAACCGATAACGACAGAGTTTTCTTGCGGTAAACCTAACTTAATATTTAATGTTTATTTTATTTCATTCAGTTTAAAAAATTACCGCGGTAACCAACAAAAACGCGGGCGAAGCTGTAGGTAAAAGTTAGAATCTAATAAAACGCATAAATTACTAACACAATTTTTTTTTTTTTTAAGGCGACTCCCACTTTAGGAATAAACATCCTGTGTTGTGGGGGACTTTACAAACATACATAAAACGGACGCAAAGAACATCCAGACTCGGGACAACAATTCGTGGATCACACAAAGTGTTGTACCGCGTGGGATTTGAATCCACGACACTTGGCGCAGTAGCAAGAGGCATGGCGACCGCTAAAACCACTCGGCCAACCGTGCAGGTTCGCAGCAATTCATGTATCAAACTAAAAATTGATGTACCTTCTGTGTAAAGTAATGGCAAGAATACAAACTACACGATTTGATAATCAGAATCGACTGCACGGTTAGCCTACTGATTTAAACGGTCGCCACGTCACTTTTACTGCGACAAGTATTGTGGGTTCAAATCCCACATGGGACAACATTTTGTGTGCTCCACGAATTGACATTCTGAATGAGATGTTCATAGTCTCCCCCGGAACACAGGAATTATATTCTTATGTGCAGGAGTTATCTTTTAAAAAGAACAAAAAGAAAATATGTTATCGTTGATCCTGAGATGTCAGATGTTACATACAATTTTCGACTACAGTAAAGCTTACATTTTTTATTGCCTATCTGCCTTGTGGAAATAAAATACTAAGTATGACAAAAACCTAAAAAAGACATTGAACATAAAACATAAAAAATAAGCCTCAGTAAACAAGTTGATGTCAGTTTCAACAAAAAATAAAAACTTTGTTTTATACTCACGTTTGTGTGTTTGTTTTGGCGCAGATTCAAGATTCGTTTCCTGCATTAGATTTGAGGCTCAATTGTTCCGACTTATTTTTTGGATTACAATCAGTTTCATGATGTAAAAATATAAAGATATTCCTCCCATTAAGACATCCCATTTCCCACTCGACATCTAGCAAGTTAAACTAGTTGCTATATTCTCAGTGCCATGTATAGTGAAGGTTTTTATAGAAATCGCAATTTTTTTGAAAGGAGCTTTAATTCTTAAATCGAACCATATCGCAGTAACATGTAGGATATATTACAATATATAAATAAATATTCCGGACATCTAACACACAACGCCATCTAATCTCAAGTTAAGCAGAGCTTGTGTTATGGGTACTAGACAACTGATATAAATACTTATATACTTTTAATTTGTAAATACATAGAAAACACCCAAACTCCGAAACAAATATTTGCAGATCATACAAACATTTGGTCCGACCCGGGCATCGAACCCGAGGCCTCAAGCACAGCAGTCGCATACGGTACCGCTACGCCACCGAGGCAGACAAATAATAATGAGCTGGATAAATATCAGTCAAGTATGAATAAAATGTTGTAAAAACAGGGAAAATTGTTTTTAAGAAACTCAGAGAAATTTGCATGGGTTCACTAGTCTGTCTAAGTCATTATACATATAGGTATGTTAAGTTGGAGAATGCATCAATTGTACTTAAATAGTTCTGCACCTATTTTTGCAAGTTTTTTTTAAATATTTTTTGGTCTACAACGAGACGTACTAACGATAAACGACTTAAAAAGGCCAAGAAGGCTAATAGTAAAGGAAAATAAATAATCCTAAATTTGAAAGACAAGCATCAATGCGGTGAATCCTTTTATCAGATTACCCTTCAGCTCTTTTGCCTCCTTGATAAGTGTACCTATTATTGCTCTTGTGTCATGTGGTTGCTCACGGTGAACTCCAAAACTATACAACTGATATTCTTGTTTTCTTTTTAAATGTGTGTTTCACTGGCGTGCCTAAGATAGGATAGACCATGAGTACTAATATACTAACCGTTCACGCTAAATTTGCCGCTAGCGATATGACGCCACACACAAACACAAAGGGTAGCGTCAGCAAAAAAAAACGAACAATGTTTAAACTATTTTTATTCATTTGTTTCAATAAAATTTTGTATTTGGTTAACATGCGGTGCGGTAGGCGGGACAGGGAACGTGCATACGTGCATTCCACGGACAGGTAAAATTATCGCGCACGGGTAGTATTGACAACTGTTCAATTTTCGAATTCAGTTCACCCTCAGGGTTACGGAGGTCCGATACCAGTCGCTGATATTCAGGTAAAACCGGTTGAACTACTAGTTCTTATATATATATATATATATATATATATAGTAGTAGTTATATAGGGTCGGCTACTAAGCCGACCCTATATAATCTTGGGAATAATAAAGGCTAGGAAGATGAGGATGACACTTAGACCATGAGTCGAGCATAATTAAAAACGAACACAAACAAAGTTGCATGGGTAACATAAGATGCATTTAAAATTTTGCTAAATTTTAAGGAAATACTTTTTCTTTTCAAAATGAAGAATGAATGAATTCAAATCATTCTGATATCAAAACACTTCGACACATGATAACAATCAGTACCCTCCATAGCGCTCAGCGTTGTAAGTAACCGCACGACTAAGCTATCCGTGCAGTCAAAATCCGATTGAGCACATTGATTCTTAATTGCTCTTTGATAGTTCCGATTAAAGCAGTTTCAAACCAGTTGGTCACAAAATGATCGTAATTAGCGGAAATAGGGCTAGATGCTTGCGTACGTCACGAGTTGTAGTGCATTTGGGAAATCCATGTTACGTGTAACGCAGGTGACGTCATCGCTACATTTCTACGATCTGTGCTGGAGCATGCTGGAGCTACGTTACGACGGATCTGTAGCGACCCGTAGCCTACCTCTGTTTTCAGATATTAAAAGACATTGAATCTTAACTTGTTGTCCTTACTATATCGTAAACAATATATATCTATTTACTTTACTTCGTTGTTTAGTTCATCGCATCCTTCCTTAATTGGTCTGGGGTTTCCTAACCTTAGGCTACTACAGACCTACCCACACATATTCTTGAGCTATCGCTTTATAAGCTTTATTTCTTGTTTTATACTATTTTTAACCTTCTGTTAATCTGTTTCATTAGTCATTTCTGATAGATATTGAGATGCTTGTTTTTCTCTTTTTAGCTCATTACATTTAAGTTTTATTTATTTTATTTTTTTAAACTACTGTCTGAATAAATAAAATTTAGAGATTAGATACTCTCTTCACTAATAAAGGTTATCTATTGAAATCTTCATGAAATAACTCGAACAACTAAAGTTACTGTAATTATGTATATGTTAACCATTGTAGTCTTCTACATTACACTGTAGGCACACAGTATTATATTCTAGCTGAGTAAGCTTTGTCGGCTGGCCACCCATTTGTAAGACTGGGCAACGCCAGTTGCCTTGCGTCGCGCCAACCCTACACATCGAGTGTAGATACCTTGTATATCTTTTTCAAGTATTAAATATTTTCAGTTTAAATTCACTCCGTGTTTTATATCTCAGTCCCGACTAGGAACACTGCAAAGTGCTAATTAACTACATACAATCTTATTGACTTTATTCGCATTCATAGACACATTAAAGTAACTTCACATTTATGCGATAAGACCTTATAACTGCAACTATATAATACGGCTCTTGATGGAACTCGAAACATTTCATAATGAATTTATGGAGTCGTCAAAATGATAATGTTTAGTAGTTAATAATTCTGATTACCACTTATAACAGTTTTTATAGAGATTGTTTTTTGTTTTTTCGAAAGACGGTTCCCATTTCATGTTTTCCATATTTTATATATTTTTTATCATTAATTTAATCACGACGAAGACTTGAAGACTCGAAGACTTATAATTGAAGACTATAAATACTTGACATTGGTAGAAATAGCTGATCCGAGTGATCCGGCTAGTTGCCATTTCATCAAAAGAAGAACAGTTTTTATTACAATACATTGAAATAACTTTAAAAAATCGAAACAAACTGAAAAATTATAACCTGACAGGTGATGTTTGAATATACTATTTGTTGATATCACAAGTTCTATTCCATACAATTATTTTATTACGCTATTTGCTAATCTTCATTTAAATGTATTAATATTTAAACGTGGCCTGCCAAATATAACCCCGGAGGGCGGAACAGCTCGCCCTTCTCATAAATAATTTAATTTTGCTAAAAGAAACGACATAAAAGTAAAAATTACTCATAAACTTGAGTGGGCGTATTGGCAATTGGTGTAAAATGCGAGCGTTAGAGCACCATTTTTGTATGTTCTTTTTCAACCTAATATACTGAAATAGCCTGTATTAATTTTATATTTGCACTTAAGCTAGGAGATGTTATTATGAGGTACGCAAAACCACCATTGAAGGTCAGGAGATAAGGAAGAGGTGGGGAGGATGAATTCAAAAATAACTCTGCCTGTCTGTCTGTCTATCGGTCTGTCACGCCGTCGAATTTCGCTAGGGTATTTTTTATCACGAAAATCGATATTAGATCTGCACGTTTGGCCTAGTGGTTATGCGGTCACCCCGCCGTTCTCTACTTCGCCAAGTGTTGTGGGTTCAAATCCCACATGGGACAACACTTTGCGTGATCCACAAATTGTTGTTCTAAGTCAGGGTGTTCTTTGTGTCCGTTTTATATGTGTTTGTAAAGTCCCCCGCGACACAGGAATTCCTAGTACAGGAGTTGTATTTTTTTAAAAACACATAAAAAAAGATGATAATAAATTTGAGGCACCAGCCATACCTCCATCTGATTTTGTACTGTATTAAGTAAGTGACAGATATAATTATTGAACATCCTGCTAAATATTACAGAATAGATACATAAGAACACACGGTGACAAGAATTCAGACACTCCGTAAGTTAAGTGTTAACCTATTATTTTTACTAAAATTATTTACACTATAAAATTTCTTTTCTCTCTCTTTTTAACTTTTGAATACAAATGTAAACAAGTAACTGGAAACACAAAATCGTTCTAAAACCTAGAATTTCCTAGACCAACTGCAGTCCAAATCCTACTTTCTAATTAATACGAACCTTTTTTAAAGACAAATACCGCTTTGAGAATATACATCCTGTGTCACGGGGGACATTAAAAAAATACAGGAACGTAAAGAACACCCAGATTCAGGACAACAATTTTTGAATCACATGTGCCAAAGTGTTATCCTATGTGCGATTTGAATATTTTACATCACTAGCCCAATTATGCAATCAAAGTAAATCAGTTAGATTATACGAGTATGTTACCGCAAAATCATGCCCGAGAAAAAACAATGGTGGCTCTGACTCTGGAGCACAATAATAAGTTATATCACAGTCATATCTCCACGCCGTTTCATCTACATCATGTAGATCTGAGCTTGTCTGCTTAATGTTCGCTATAAATTAACAGAGGGAGAATTTTTGCCCAACTTTATAGGTAAAAGGTATTGGCAGTTTTATTGGCGAGTTACGTACGTTAAAGGTAAGGCGGAATATTGTAGATATCCAATAACGTTTATGTACTTTACAGATGTTTTGGCGTTGATGTTCCACATACATATTTAAGAACCATTATTGATATGTTTTGCATTTGAAGGTAAAAATAAATATAACAGAACTTGCCGCTTACGAGGGAATGTATGTATATAAACAAGTCATCAATGATTGAAACAGTGATAGCGGTTAATATCTTCGATCAGTTAATAACAAATCAATATATCACATATATTTTATCTGCATCTTGTGTCATATTGAGGTTAATATAAATGTTCTTATTTTTTTTTTACAAAAATGTTATTTAAAGAAAATTTTATAATATTGTTACCGGGGGAGAGCCACGCTTCGGCATGCATGGGCCGGCTCGACCGGAATGATACCACGGCCTCACAGAAAACCGGTGTGAAATACCGGCGCTGTGTTTCACCGAGTGAGTGAGGTACCAGAGGCCCACACCCCAACCCTTCCCCATCCCTCTTCCCATTCTCCTAAAAGCCGGCAACGCACTTGTGACACCTCTGGTGTTACGGGTGTCCATGGGCGGCAGTAATCGCTTACTATCAGGCGATACGTCTGCTCGTTTGCCACCTATTCCATAAAAAAAAAATGAGCTCACCTTTGCGTCGGTCATATGAAAGGCATATTTTGTTCTTTAGTAATTTTATAATCTTTTAAACCTTCTTTAAAATAATTAAAAATACTTTTGAAATTCGTTAGAGTTAACTTCCCTAGAATTATATTGCTTGGGGTTGCCATAATTTCACGAGTCACTGGAATTATAGTGCAGTTAATCCGAGTTTGGAAGTGACAGAATTGGAGTGTGTAATATTTTTATTTGCATATATAAAATCAACTACCCTGACTGACTTAACAATGCCGTCTAAGACGCTGAGTTATTAAATTATAAATTTCGTGCTTGAAATGCTATAAGCACTCAGCCCGAAAGAATCTTTGCAAATTTCACCTCATATAAAAGAAACAAAAAATTGGGTGTATTTTTATGGAAGTGTGACATTTTTATTGTTAAAAACTCGAAACAGTAAATTAACGATTGCGTAGCCTGAGGGAATAGCTAATTCTATTTAAAATTATTTGTATATTATGTTTTCGAATTATTCTACAAATAATCTATTTCATATGTACAATCTACAGATTTACACAATAAGAATATTACATGGTACTATTAATATATAATATACAATAATATATATATGCATTAACCCATCACTACATAGTATAAAACAAAGTCGCCTTTTCTGTCCCTATATCCCTATGTGCGCTTAAATCTTTAAAACTACGCAACGGATTTTGATGCGGTTTTTTGCAATAGATAGAGTGATTCAAGAGGAAGGTTTATATGTATAATACATGCATCATATACTAAGGCAACATTGCTAATTTTAGAGGTTTCTATTTTATGCCCGTGCAAAGTCGGAGCGGGCCGCTATATTTTTATATACAACGTTCATAGTTTTTCTGTAGTGTATTTAATTTAGTATCAGCATTGCACCCGTGCGAAGCCGGGGCGGGTCGCTAGTATCAAATAATCTGTTTCAAATTGACATCAAATACATCGATAGATGTCGTTAACACCACCTATGCTCTCTGAAGTAATGTACGCAAGGTTTTATCTCAAACGTCTGCTATATTCGCGAGTATATTCTACGCTGCTTTATCTACACAGTAGCCAAGATGTGCGATGTGCCTAATGTCTCTGGTATATTTATTTCTTCGTGATTTTTTTACAACTCACGATACGAGAATAACATAAATATTTGTTCACTTCCAATTCAATTTTCATTTAAAAATCGTCATACTCGTATATTTGGACAACGACCAGACGGGTTACTTAATAGCACCTAACCACAAGGGAGTTATCTCTTATTGTGTGAAATACTGCAGAATTAGTTCTAGGAGAATTTACTCACTTATGAAAAACTCCGATTTACTATGAGACGGTGGTATACAAATCACTTTCATCGTCAATACAGAATATTTTCTCTGTAATATATAGATAATATATAGATTACGATTACTAAAGCAAAGTATAAACAAGCAACAATGTAGCTATAATATACCAATAGGTAACAACAAAATATTGTTTTGTTGCAGAAATCTAACACAAGGCGATAAAATCGATAGTTGACGAGCTTGAACACTGTCATACTAAATTATTATCCAGCAGTACATACTCAGAAATACTAAGAGGGGAATGAATAATTAACTAACATTGCCATTTCAGACGATACAATGTATGTTTAATTACACATATCTAAAGTTAACTATGTAATGGCATACTATATTTACTTTACACCTTGATAACATAAGTTTATTTATTGAAATATTCGTGAGAAAATATAGAATAGATGATTTCATAGGGAGTTAGATTATATTCAGATGAAGGCTGTTTAGCGCGCGTTTTGCTAGTGAATTTTAATTGCTTCTACAAAAAAAAGCTTATTAAATGTAACCCAATCCTTAGCGTTAAATCGCGATTGATTTGGTTTATTCATAAATCATATGAGTTATAAGTGCGGGTTTTTATTGTGCTAACGGGTGTTTATTAAAATATAAGTAAAATGTACTAACACATTATTTCATTTTACCCATTTATTTTATGTTTGAAAGCAAAAAACAAAAAGAATTGTAAAAAATAATAATTTAAACGGTTTTATTAAAAAAAATGTACCAGCTATCACACCCCTCTCCCTAAAAATAAAATCGTTAGGCGTAACGTAAACTGAGTTGACTGGATAAAAACACGTGCCTTACTATTTTTTTTGTCTAATCAAAGCCTAAGGTTAATAAGGGACAAGGGGGTGATGACTAAAACCTGGGACCTACCGAATTAGTTTTTAGCTTTTAGTACATTATTTTTAATAAAACCGTTTAAATTATTATTTTTTACATTTTTTTTTGTGTTTTTTGCTCTCGAACATAAAAAAATGAGTGAGTTATTTTCAATTAATCTGTTTAAATTAAAAAAAAATACACATTTTTTTAATTTTCAAGTTTTTAATTTCGTTGCATCGTACTTCTTATTCTATTAATTTCATCAAGCCCTATTATTTGATACTCATATGTTGGTAGTCATAACAAAATGTGTAAACCACCATTTTGTAGCGGCGGTAAACGTGTATTTTTTTTTCATAGTGAACTGTGTTCTACTAATAATGTCTCGTCTGTGAAGGAGCCAATCACAGGTCTCGGTAAAAATTGCCCATCTGTGGAGAGACCTGTGACAGGTCGCATTACAAACGCGCGCCAGGTGTTTATTTCGCGCCCAATTTAATTAGTAATTAAGTTCTTACTCGTTCGCACTTATTAAAAATCATTTAAAAATGAACGGGTTCTCCCTCTCACATGCAATTTAGCTATTCTATGGAACAAAAAAAGTTGATATTAATTCGTTTCTTCTGTGACCGGGTCAGCAAGTGATTGCCGCCAATAAACTATTATTGTTGTGCACAATTTTGGGAGTTCTACTGATTTATACCAAAAAAATGATGGAGCAGTAAGTAATATTTAATTTTATTTTCACATATGTATATATTTTTTACATTTTAAGTCCGAAAAAACCTTTGCAAATACGACTAAGTCATTTTACGAATTTGTAGCTGGATTTTATTTTGTCATATTTGATAGTAAAAATATTAAAACCCAAACGAATAAGGGTAAATAGATAGCTATTCTAATGAATTTCAATCTAATTACTACAGAATACGTGTATTTTAGTCGCAAATGTATAAATTTCGACCTCAAAGATATGAATAAACTCATAGTCCTGTACTGGGATTCGTCATTGACAGGTGTTTTAAGTTACAAAATGGCTGTCAGTTGAACGCAATATGGATAAGACTTGCATTTACAATAATTATTTTGTTGATATTTTCTTGTTGTTTTACTTATTTAATTTTTTATAATTTATACTACTGATTTTTTTTATATTATTATTTTATTTCATTATATATTCATATTAATTACATTTTATAATACATAAAAAAGATAAACAATAACATATATTTAAAAACATAAAAAATAGTAGACCACCGACTTCGGGTACAGGGACCAAGAAACCGGTGGTTAGGGCTCCAAAGTCAGGAACCTCCTCACTATACGTGCCGTGTCAAGAAGGACTGCCTTCTGTATCAGACCCTTTTTTTTTTTTACCTGTGAAAACCCCCTCGGGCCGTCACCCCACCGGGGTTTGCGGCGGGGTGGTGTGTCAGTATCGAACCGACTAAAACCACACGGTGTACCAACTCTGCGCCTGAGAAGGGAGGGATCGGGTCCGAGTGGAGATCGTCCTCCCGGGCCTTCTCCGCCGCCTCCTTATGCGAAATTACGTCTTCACAGAAGGATGCGACCGCGGTAAAACTGCTGTCGCTGCCGACCATGGAGAGTACGATGGCCGGTAGCGACAGATCTCCCCCGATGACTGCAGTGAGGGCCCGGCGCTGCGCCGCCCAAGCGGGGCAGATCTCCAGCGTATGCTGGGCCGAGTCCTCACTGCAGTTGCAGTGGTGGCAGGCGGGACTCAATTCCCTCCTAGCAACCGAGTGCAGGTACTTCCCGAAGCAACCGTGCCCGGAAAGCACCTGCATCAGTCGGAAGGAAAGAGTCCCGTGCTGCCGCCCTGCCGAGGATGACCGGCTGGAGTTCAAAGCCAGCTCGTGGAGCCTCCAGCCGGGAAGACCAACGAGCCATAGTGGCTCGGCGAGCGGCTTCACGTCATTCGCGTACCTCTTCGGGCGGAGGACGATACCCGTTCTCCACCCGAAATTCAGCCGCTCGCCGATAAACTTCGGCGAGCACTTCCGCCTCCAAATCCCACGGGGGTGTTCCGGCCAAGGCGCACGCCGCCTTCATCGACACGGTGCGGTATCCGCGTATGGCTCTGACCGCCAATATCCTCCGAGGGCGCAAAAGGCGCGCCTTATTCTGGGCGGTCAGAGCCGCTACCCACACCGGTGCACCGTATAGCGCCATCGACCGGACTTCTGTATCTGGCCCTTGATCCAGCCTTCTAACGTGAGCCTCTTAAGGTGTTGGTCGAGGCTCTTGGCTATCAATCCGTGAGCAGATACGACTATTGGAACAATTATTACCGAATCCACATTCCACATATCGACAATCTCGTGAGATAGATCCAAATATTTTATTTGTTTTTCTTTTTCGACTTTCACGAGATTCTCGTCATGAGGAACGGCGATATCGATAATCATTGCGCGGCGCTCTAATCGATCTATCACCACAATATCAGGCTTATTGGCAACAATAGTCCTGTCTGTAATAATAGATCGATCACAATATAATGTAACACGACCATTCTCGAGAACTGGGTCGGGCACATACCTGTAGTATGGCACTTCTGAGTTCACAAGATGATATTTAAGGGCAAGTTGCTGGTGTACGATCCTGGCTACTTGGTTTGCCTGTGCAAATACTCGCCGTTAGCAAGACGAGAACAACCAGAAATAATATGCCTGATAGATTCTCCGGGACGGTGACATGCCCGACAGATGTCGACCGTACTATCTTTCAGGATATACTTCCGATAGTTATTCGTCATGATAAGTTCGTCCATAATCGCACAAACAAAACCTTCGGTTTCTCCGAAGAGATCACCATACCGTAGCCAGGATGTAGATGTTTTGAAGTCAATATCAGGCCCATTTAGGGACCGATAAAATCGACCATGAAGTTCCTTGCCCCCATACCTCCCTGCGATCAGTAGTACTAAGTACCACAGGTTTATGCCAATTCGCTTTAGCCAGAGCAAGCGGAGTGAGTCCGGTGTCCACTGCAACTACACTGCGATGCATTCCCACATCAGTATGAAGAAAATATTCTCTAAGATTGTATATCTCGCGATTGTGTATTGATATTTAAAAGTCCACGACCCCCACATTTTCGCGGGATACACAACCTCTTATTTTATTTATTATTATTATATTTTGAGTTGTTTTTAGCAACATTGGTTTGATTGCTTTAAACATTAAAGTGCTAACACTATGATTGCCTCTGTGGTGCAGTGGTAGCGTATGCAACTGCTCTGCTTGAGGTCTCAACGACGACGACGGGTTCGATGCCCGGGTCAAATGCTTGTATGATCTGAAAATATTTGTTTCGGTGTTTTCTATTTATAATATATATGTATGTATTTATTATGTTTATTGATGCATATTCAATAATATTTAATATTATTTTTGGTGTATTTTTTTTTTATTATTTGTTACCTATTTATTTCTTGAATATTTATTTTAATGCCACTACATATTTCAGAAAGGCATGTGTTATAGCCGGCCAATCCACCCTAAAAGGGTAAGCATTCTAATTGTTTTAAAGATAAATATGTACAAAACGGCAAAAAAAATGTCTTCAGATGATCCATGGACTTGATCACCCCAGCAACCCCGTCAACCTCTCGCGGACATAGATTCCCGCCGCCCATGCCTGTGTCGTGGGAGACTTTACAAACATACATGAAACGGATACAAAGAACACCCAGACTCAGAACAACAATTTGTGAAGTAGTTGTCGCTACTTTTATAAAATTATTTTAATTCTTTTTGACTTTTAAAGCACACAGTAATTAAAACAATTGCGTTATTGAGTTATCAATATTTAAATAAAAGTTTTTTCGAAAAAAAAAAATCCAGTCACATCCATACTATTTAGTCTTATGGAGTAAATATGTACATTTTTCACGATGTTTATGAACTCGGTTTTTGATATTTTTCTTCCAAATATGTAGTATATTTTATTGTAATAAATGCCTAGTTCCATTTAAATCTTGAATAATTAATTATAATAACCATTGTAAACATATATTCTGCAAAATCTTAGTTTTTATAAGACACGGTTTTTTGTGCCAATTTTGAGTCTCATATTTAGAGCATTCATACTCAAGATCTGTATTATATAACAATGTACTATTCTCGAAACTAGCTTGGCGATAAGCTTAAATTATTGTAAACAAAACACCCTTTTTCCCTGACGCTAAGAATGTTTTGATAACTACTGAAATGTGAGACCCACTTGAGTGCCATTTGAAGGAGACCTTTTTTTGTCCAAAGTTTAAAAACAAGTGCAGTATAAAAAAAATGTATTGGAGCATATGGGATTCGGTTTTTATTTAATCATATACGTAAGATTGTATAATAAATACATAACATTACATCCAGCAAGCGTTTTATTTTTTATTAATCGAGAGATTAAAATTAAGTTTTGGGTGACTCGTAATGTTTATCATAGAACAGTTGCAACGCAATTTAAAATGAAGTGTAATGTAAGAAATTGTATACAGAAATATATATTATTGATAAAACTAATTGCAGTTTTACAAAATTTCAATTAGTTTTCGAGAAAACCATGTTTTTATAAATCTAGGTTTCAGCAATTAGTGCTCAAACCCCTATCTGTGGAAAGACCTGTCATGGGTTTCACAGATTACTAGATGTGTCAGATTTTTCCTTCACAGTTGAGTGGATAATGCCTTTTCATTTGATACCCATGTTGAGATACTCATGACAAAATTTGCGACCATTTTGTAGCGGCGGCCATCTTGGATTTAACAGAATTTATTTAATTGTAGTGTCACCAAAACTATAGCTGTGTACCAAATTTCAGATCAGTGTGTCAACAGAATGGGGATCAAATTTCAATTACTATATTTGAACTAAACATACACAAACACACTTGAGTGCAGTAATGTAAATGTAGTTTCTATAACAAGAACTCACTTGTTCACGTAACTCCTATATTAAAGTGGAAAGTGCTATCAACACACGGTCGGCGCACGACTAAAGCCAACTATCTGATAATATTCTTGCCTTCACAAGTTAGTCATTAACTGCAATTAATTCCTTAATAATGAAATAATTAGGGTATTTCGTAGTTGGGCGGAGATCCTGAGAGCCGGCAATATTGCGCTATTGCGACGACCGCAACGAGTGCTGGCAATCAGGATCATAAGGGGGTATCGCACAATCTCCTTTGAGGCAGCGAGTCTCCTGGCCGGAACTCCACCATGGGACCTGGAGGCGAGAGCCCTTGCGGCTCTGTACCAGTGGCGCAAGGAGGCGCGGGAGTTGGGTTTGAGTCCTGAGAAACGAGAAGTCGATGATCAGAAATCCCAGCTCCGCCAGGTCCTCGTGGAAGAATGGAGTGAACGACTTGGGCAACCGAGCGCTGGGCACGCCGTTATTGCGGCGATAAGACCCGTTATGGGGGATTGGCTCGAGAGGCGTCATGGGACCCTCTCATACCGGCTGACGCAGGTGATCACTGGAAAAGGATGTTTCGGAGATCACCTGTGTCTGATCCGTAAAGAGCCAACGCCTGAGTGCCACCACTGTGATGGCCAGACCGTGGACACGGCACTCCACACGCTGGCAGAATGCCCGGCGTGGGAGGAGCCGAGGCGCGATCTCGTGACGGCCATCGGGGTGGGGGTTCTCTCGCTCGGTAACATGATTGCGGCCATGTTGCGGAGCGGGAGCGCTTGGAACTCCGCCGTTTCTTTCTGCGAGCAAGTTATGCTTGCCAAAGAGACGGCGGAGCGGGACCGGGAGAGATTTAGAACTCTCCCGGACCGCCGGGCCCGAGAACGGGCCAGGTACCGCAGGCGACTCAGGCGCCGGAGATCGCAAAATGATCTCCGTCCTCCATAAGCGCGGGCCTGGGGGGTGACAGATGGCCACATCTGTCACCCCCAAACTTGCAGCAAGCAGAAGCAGGGCCATGTGACGGCGCGGACGCTGCGGATCGTGCGTGTCCTAGGGGACAGTAAAGGGATCATCGGGGTTCCCACACAGTCGGGGGCCACCTGCAAACTGTTAGGTGGCCCGAGGTACGTCGGGGTTCCAGGGTTTTCCTTACTAGGGTGTACCTGGTTCCCCGGCTCCTAGTACCCAACAAGACGGCGTGCGGTTTTAGTCGGTTCGTGTCCGACATGCCACCAGTAGGTGGTATCCGAGGGGATTTCCGCACGGGAAAAAAAAAAAAAAAAAAAAAAAGGGTATTTCGTAGTACCAATGTCGTAACATATAAAACGTTTTATCTTATCTCACGCTGAGAGTAAGCGTCGTCGACCTTGCCTCTTGCGCGGACAATTTATCTTGAACCGTCTCTTGAAATTCTATTCCTTAATTAATATTGTTTGCAAGGAAAATATAATTAATTATAACAAGGACTGATTTGCTTTTAATAATTTATTAATAAAGGCGGTAGATCATTTTACTTCCTGCAGCGTACATTTGGAATGTGGCGAGGTTGACTACGGGCCCGTGTCGAAACTTGATGGGTCATATGAACCACGAGGGTACCTTTTTAGAAAAATACATTATAACGCACATACAGCACTATGCCGTTACTTGTAAGCTGTCCAACTCAATACTGATGAAGTGGAGGGGTAGCAACGCTCGAATTTTTTTTTGGTCTCTTGATTTTTGTTCGACGTTGCGGAATAATGAATTAGAAGGGGTATTGAAATTGTATGGAACCGATGCTGTATAAAATCAAATGACCGAATTGACTGAGATAATTGCCGGAAAATCGAAAAACAAAACAACTTTGTGGCGCAACAATTTTTGTGCGGCATCGGTTCCATACAATTTCAGTACCTCTTCCAATCCATTATTCCGTAACTTCATACTAAAATCATATGATAAGGGAGAAAAATCGAGGGTTGCTACCGCCTCCTCTTTACCTGTACTCAGTTGGACAGCTTTCAAGTGACGGTATAGTGCTGAATGTTTTTGTTCTATGTCCCTGTATCTTTCTCACAGGCCTTCTGGTTGTTTACATGAACCATTAATTTTCAACACGGGCCCGTAATCTAAGAGGAAGGGTAATTGCTTTGTACTTATTTAGTACTTGTACTGTACTTCTTATCTGACTTCATTGGCAACTTGGTGCTACAGCTCGGTGGAAGATTCAAAGGCAGACCGAAGACAAGAATGGGAAGACTTAGTGCTAAAGAACATAAAAGACTGTCAGGTTTCCGAGTACGACGCGAAGGGTAAGATAAAGTGGAGCAGACAGACGAATTAAGCTGACCCCGCCATTTGGGATGAAAAGTATAGACTATACTGTATCAGTGACATCGTAAACGTCGACATAATTATGACCTCCATGAATCGGTGTCATCACTTGCTTAGTGCAGGAGTACTAGGGTAAACTGAATTCAAAAGTTGAACTAATTGTCAGTATATTTGACACATGAATATTGAAACAACAAAGAGTAAACAGAGTAATACAGACATCTACATGTCCACATAGCTCCGCAACTACTTTCCTACTATAAGTTCAATTGCATTAAGTATACTCGACGAAGCAAAACTAATTAGGATAATAAGACTATTCAAATAGCATTTTCTATATCCTGCCCATTAGACTGAAAATTAGCATTCATATTTCGTATCCTCACTTTCCTCTCGGCTTAATAAGGTAACAAAAAAATCATAATAAAAAATCAAAATATACCAAGATAAATATGAATGTTGTAGCAATTTGCGTTCGAATCACGTTTCGGCAACAACGTGTTAATCTTTTTAAAGGAAATGAGAAAACTTTTGAGTCTGGCCCATGCTTAAATATGGTTAACGTTTTTATGGAAAAATATGGGCCTTTTATTGTTACTTTCTTTTAAGGAACTCTTAATGCTGGCTGTACCCGCAATCCTTTATGAGGCTTTTTCACTTTTCTCCGGTAATTTAAAAGATTATTTAAAGGCCTAGGCGACTATTAAGTCACGAAGAATCTTAGTTTTTTTATTTGACAACCTGCCAAAGTGACTCTGCTCAGCCTGATAAAAAGCTTCAAGAGAAAAAACAACATTGGGGAGGGGGGGGGGACACCATAATCACTGTGAACGCAGACAATGCAGTATGGCGTCCCACATTATCGCGGCTTAGTGCGATACTTTTTCACGACTCGCTTAAACTCAACCGTTGAAAATGCAGACTGTTCGCCGCTGCAACCGGTCGAGAGCATCAAGCAAATACTGCGCGGATCCATCACAAAGATGAGAACAATACGTCACGCACGAGCGAACCTGGGTCTTATAATGAAGACATAGAGGCTTGGGCGCGAAGAACCGTCTCACCCTGTTCAGTACACCAAGTTGCCACGGAAACGCCTCGGTGACGCTCTTGATGTACTCCCGCGAGTTGAGTTCCTATCAAATATCCATACCCAGGACATCGAGCTAGTCTAGTAAGTAAATAATTTAGCTTAATAAATCTATAGATAACTAGCTGAACCCCGCGGTGCTACCCGCGGTACGATGATAACTGCGGGCAACGCCGCGAGGCGAAGCTATATCTTTATAAATAGTAGCCTATGTGTTATTCTGATGTATAAGCTATATTGTGGTAAAGTTTCATTCAAATCCATTCAGTAGTTTTTACGTGAAAGAGTAACAAACATCCATACATACATACATCCATACTTACAAACTTTCGCCTTTATAATAGTAGTAGGATATAAAGTTAAAAAGTTTGTTTGCTTACTTAGTTGAACTACACGTTCAGCAAGTTGGTACTGATCTCTAACCCTGCTGGTTGGATTAAAAAATCTTTAAGACCCGGATAGCTCATTCATCTAAAAAGACTGTAAACTATCAATAATAATAAAAAATGTTGCAAATAATTATCAATATTTATTCCTTTTGAAAGCCACAGGCAAAGTTGCACCCAGTCAGTATGTAAAAATTGTTACACTTCATTTCAAGCACAAACATAGTGAACTTATGATTCAATATATAAAATCAACAACAAAATAGTGTCAAAAAAAATTATGTCCATTATTCTTACTCAAAAAAAATTGACTTTGTATTTTCAAATAAAATATCATTAACCAAAACAAAACAAACAAAATGTTGTAATTCTATTAATTATACTTCTTTTATTAAATTCTACGGTAACTGGAATAATCTCGTTCATTCTCTGTAAAAGAGAACGAGGATTATAAATATGACGTTAAATAACTTGGTAATTGTTAAATTTAAGGTGTCTGTTTCAGCAATTTTGTACAGCCCTGACGTTACAGCCTTAACGATTCTATGACTCTAGCAACTCGCATTAATCTAACTAAGTGTCAATTAAGTAGAAAATAGGGGAGGCGCAAACGCCTATAAATACATTTATTGTGACCTCTGTAATATTACACCAATTCCTTGTCAGACAACTGTGTTTAATATGCTCTAATGAAGATTGAATATTAAACCGAAGACATCATAAATGGAACGAGTTCATGAGCCATGTCGCCTTTTAGTATCTGATAGGCATCATTCATTATAAATTCAACTGTTTAACATAATGTTTGAGTAGGAAATTGTTACTAATATAGGATTTTAAGGAAATTTAGTAATGTGTGATCAGCGTTAAACATTTTAAATGTAAAAAAATATTACCTCTTTGACCGTTAATTACACATCATCGTCATTAGCCCGTTGCAGTCCATTGCTGGATATAGGCCTCCTGTTGCTTTTTGCATTCAGTCGCTGCCAGCCCTCCTATGCAAGTCATCCCGCCATCTGGCCAGAGGGCTCACTAAGTTTGTCAATACGCGGTCTCCACTCCAGAACGCGCGTAATGAGTGTGTAGGGGAACAGGTGCTATGTTCCTGCGACACAAAGGAAGGATCATCCGTTCAAGCGAGATGATCATGCCTGGCGGGCAACTGCCCAACAGTTGATGTTGGGATGTTGTACTTATGATAATCGGCGCGAGAACTTCTATTGCGCGATTCAGGATTGGCAGTTTCTTCGTATGGTACGGTACCCCGTAGTTCAGTGTAACTTCGGTAGATGGCGCTGTAGTATGTTATGTTGTATGTGGAGGTCGCCACAAGTGAAATTGGTAAAGACTGTCACACCAGAGTTGTGAATGTCTTTAAGCTGAAGAGCTGTAAGGTAAACGGTCTGTTCGGTGTCTATTGGTTGTCTCTAAAGTCGGTTTACGGACGGTACTTTTACGTGATGACGTCAGAAAACACTAATGCAAAATATGCGTCGAAGTCGAATGCTTAGGCCGATCGTGCCTCTCAATCGCTTGTTACGCGCTCTCGTTTGCACACTTGATTCAGGCGGAACGTGACTATGAGTCATACTTTTAAATGTGTGCAGTCGGCGTTCATTAATTCATAAGACGTTATGACATCAAAAATAATTAATAGTTATTTATTGTTACTACATTGTAGTGTCCTGCAGTGTCTGAAACGGACTTATGATTTCTCTAGCAATTAAGTTTATTTATTCCTAAGTTCCAAATTATTAAATAATATTATGTTTATGTAGATTCCATCATCATCAAAAATGCATAATGTCCCACTGCTTGGATTGGGTCTCCTCTCAGGAGAGGGTTAAAGCCATACGGTTCCACGCTGGCCAAGTGCGGGTTAGGGACTAACAAGACAACGTTTTGGCTACGTAATCTTGCCGTAGGATGTTTTCAAGCATTAAAATCAATTCAGAGGTTTAGCCGTAAAAACGTATAAAAAAGACAGACAGAGTTTCTTTCTAAATAATAATATTAATAAAGATTTAGTTAGTAAAAAGATACCATTTTTGTCACCGGACAAAATATGATTTAAGAGAAATCACATCGCATTGCGAAAGGTGTTTGTAAAAAGGACTCATAGTTTATTTACCATGAATTATTAATAGCTTCTGTTTTAAACGTGGTATAAACCTCCTAACGCCTTAAGATCAAAACAAGATGACGTAACAGCATGGTGGCGTAAACATGTTTTCCTTCCCTAAATAAGATTTATAATATTGTACTTTGGTAATACTGAGCGCGTCAAACTTTGGCCCATGATTGGGTTGTTGTGAATTTTCATGATATTGTTAAAACCACAACAAAATATTTCATAACAAAGGCTTTTTGAACCGACTTCAAAAAGGAGAAGTTTGTCAATTTCGAGGTTTATATTTTTTATGTATGTTCGAGTATTACCCCTTCAGTTATAAATGGTTTTGTAAACTTATTTTTAGTTCGAAAGCGGTTTATGCCGAAATAGTTCGAGTATCGAAGACAGACAGTGAAACTGTTTGAAAAATGAACAAATCAACAGAGGGGTTGGGGGGGTATGGGCCTCCGGTATCCTCACTCACTCGGTAAAACACAGTGCAAGCGCTATTTCACACCGGTTTTCTGTAAGGCCGTGGTATCTCTCCAGTCGAGCCGGCCCATTCATGCCGAAGCGTGGCTGTCCCACGGTAAACTTAGACTTAAACAAATAAATAAAAAGTAATAATGGTTTAAACTCTAAGGAAATAACTCCAGAACTGCTTTCACAAACTTAAAAAGGTAAAATAAAGAAAAATAAATATAAAAAATAATTTTCTTCAAAGTATGAAATAAAAAATATTATCGTTATGAAGTTGTGTTCAGTTTCAATTTTTCAGGAGGTCTGTTGAAGATCTCCGGGGAAATCAAGACGGAGTCTCAGCACTGTCTCGTTTAATGCTTGTTGTTCATTAACTGAGACGGCAAAGTGAAACAAGTCATGTTAATTATAACGTATTGCTTTTAGATAAGGTTTGGGAAAAAAAATTAGATAGACATCAGATCAGACATAGAATCATATTTTTTTCGACTTCGACTAAACTAAGACATAGGTCGATCAACACAATTATGTTGCAACGCTAGTTCCTCCCTTCCCCCATCTAGAGTTAAGAGGAATTGAATATAGCTTCCCATAAAAGAAACAAAAAATTGCTTAAAGGCGGTAGTAACACTCCGGCAGCGCCACCCTATACGTGATGCAAAACTAGAAAACCGGTCACAAATTTTGAGTGATGTTACAAAATTTACTAAAAACAACTAAAAGCACTTAATCCACAGTAAGGTCAGAATTCAAAGAAAACCCAGACCAGTAAAGTAAGTCGGAAAACAAGAACAAAAGTTAAATAAAGGTTTTAATGAAAATCCCGGCTTAAAACTTTGACAAAAGCATGACACAGTGTTTATTTTGGAGTTGAACTTCATAAAAGTCAGCATTTAAATATACATTTGAACATACATATACTTCATCATAGGAATACTCACACCTTTTCAGAATGTAAGGAGTAGTTTATTGAGTAGTTTAGGCTAATAACGTCAAATGTCAAAGGTTCGGCCTCACATGGAATACTGTCCTCATCTCTGGGCAGGGGCACCCCAATACCAGCTCCTCTCGTAATCGCTTACCAACAGGCGATACGTCTGCTCGTTTGCCCACTATATTATAAAAAAAAATAAAAAAGATAATTACGAAAACAATCAAATATCTACTTGAATTAATCGCCGTTGATGTTTAAAATTTTCTTTCGTTTGCAATTATAACTTTTACATAAGCTGTATAAGCCAATATTATCAATAAGCTCTATCCCCATAACTGACGAATACGCAAACACACTCACTTTGAAAGCACTACAGATAACAACCATATCCACTTAACGCCATTATTGCGGTGTGTAGCCGCCATCTTGGATTTTGACGTCACAGTACACTGTAATTGTAAAGTTTCTAATGTTAATGTTTATTCTGTTTGTTTGATCGCGTAATGGCTGTTGGTTGGCTAATTTCCTATTAAAGGATAAAGTTCGTACATATTACATTATTGTGCTAACCGCTACGTTTAAACAATACTGTACCGTATAATGAGTTCCTGGAAGTTTAAATTGCTTTATAAAGATATTCTTGTTTAAATGTGTAATATTAAAAATAACATGAAGTTTTTTGTATTTGTGTTCACGACCAAAACAGCGTCGTAAAAATTTGTTATTGGGAAATAATACTGTTTCTTTAAATTACACCTTTTAAAATAATCATAGACATACGACTTGATTGATGACTTATTTCTAAATCTTTACTTTTTTGAGGTAGAATATTAATTTAAAAAGGCTACATCTAAACTAGTTAAATAAAAACAATAAACTTTGTTCATAAATAGTGAAGATACCGTATATAAGACGTGAAGAAATATGTACCTTAAATTAATAATGTCAAATACACGTGTTCATGTTTATGTAAATCAAACACGTGTTACTAGGATGATTTACAACACAAAATTTTATTACATATTTCAGTAACCTTCTAAAAGATTCAACTTCATAAGTTTATTGCAAAATACCTGGGTCTTAACTTTTAGCACGCCTTATACTTAACTAGAATGTACCCAAGTGAATGACTTTTTATTTATATTAGGTCTTTACCTATGAAATTGCCGTTTTGTATGCAATAAGTGAAAGTACTTATATTTTCAAACTTTTTTATTTCTGTTATTTGAAGTAATCACCCATGCAATCGACGCATCTTTGCCAACGCATTGGCAGGTTATTGATGCCCTTCTTGTAAAAATCAGCTGGACGGGAGGCAACAAACTCTTCAAAGGCATTTTGTACTGCCTCTCGGGAATTGAATTTTTTACCCACTAAAAAGTTGTCTAAATTTTGGAAAAAGTAATAGTCGGTAGGTGCAAGGTCTGGTGAGTATGGCGGATGAGGGAGAGCTTCAAACCCCAGCTCTTGCAGCTTGGAGACTGTGTCTGTTGCGCAGTATGGGGTCGCGCATTGTCGTGAAGGAGCAGTGGGGACGACCGATTGACCAAAGCTGGTTGCAGATGTGCAAGCTTCTCCATCATTCTCTCCAGTTCTTCACAGTACACATCTGCATTAATGCTCATGCCGTTTTGTAAAAAGCTGTGGTGAATCACACCCGCACTAGACCACCAAACAGTGACCATCACCTTTTTAGGGGTCATTTTTGGTTTAGGGCATTGCTTTGGTGCTGAACCAGGGTTTAACCAACTTGCTGAGCGCTTTCGATTGTCGAACAAAATCCATTTTTCGTCGCACGTAACTATTCGCTTCAAAATTCCTTCATTTCTTTGCCTGTTGAGCAGCGAAAGGCAGGTCTCGACGCGTACGTTGCGCTAGCGATCGTTAGGGTCGTGGGGCACTCATCTATCAAGCTTTTATACCTTGCCAATTTGTCCCAAATGGATCAATATTGTTTTGATGCTTACATTAAAAGCTGCTGCTAGCTCAGCTGTAGATTGAGTTTCGTCAGCTTCCACAATCGCCTTTAATTCATTATTGTTAACCAAAGTCTCAGGACGACCACGAGCTTCATTTTTCAAGTCAAAATTTCCAGAACGGAACCGGGAAACCCAATAAAGGGTTGTGCGTTCGTTTGTACAGTTCTCTCCGTAAACGTTTTTGATGTTACGTGCCGTTTGTGTCGCGTTGGTGCCACTACGGAACTCATATTCCATAATTACACGAATTTTTAAAGTATCCATTATGACGAAAAATGTTCAAATGTAATGAAAATACAACGCTAATCAAAAAACAAAAGACTGAGTTTGTAAATTGAATGTCATGGTTTTTAAAACAAAATTAATTTGAATTTAGAATACAGAGCCATTACAAACTTTTTTTTATTTGAAATGACCAGTACTGAAGAAACGCAATTTCATAGGTAAAGACCTATTATTAGGCATACATTTATACGAGAATAAATACGATTTGTTATTTCAATTCTTTGACATACGAGTAATATGTAGGCATGCCATGCCTAAATGTAAATTTATTTATTTTATATCATCTTTAGAATAAAACATATCTTTTTATATAATGTAAAACAGAGTTACACTGGCTTGGTTAATATAAATATTCTATTTGTAACAAAAATATTTAACTTTATTTTCTTACGTTACTTAGGTTTCGTTAATATTCCGTAAATATGTCGTCACAGTAATCGAAACGTCCGATACAAATGGAATACAGCTAATTACTGTGATAACTGAATACGACATTTGAAATTGAACAATTGCAAGTTATAAATAAGCTGGTGACCCGGCCCGGTATCGTACGAAAGTTTTTGAAATTCTCTAATTCTCTCTACTATAATATGCATGTATTATTTGTAAAGGTTTTCTTCTTGAATCATTATTATTCTTCTATTTCATAAAATAACATTAAAATCTGTTAGCTTAAACGATCTGTGCAACAGCAGAAGCAACTTAATTTTATACTATGTAAAGGTTGATTGACCTCTTCAGTTGCACGTATTTTTAGGTTTTTAGTTCAACGAATCAACAGTACTGAGAAATTAAAAAAAAATCACTTATAACTTGACTTAGCTTATATCAGGTAACCTAGATTTTAGAGTTCCATACCCAAAGGGTACAAAAGGACTTCACTGTCAGTCCGTCTGTCACCAGGTTGTATCTCATGAACCGTGAGAGACAGTTGAAATTTTTAGAGATGATGAATTTCTGTTGCCGCTATAACAACAAAAACAAAGAGTGTTGGATAGTCCATTTAACGAGGAAGGTTATAGGCTATATATCATCACGCTAAGACCAATAGAAGCGAAACCCTAATGAAGAATGTTTAAAAAACGGGTAAATTATTACGCTACGGGCAATAGTAGACGAAAACGAGGTTGCGAGGGTCAGCTAGTAATAAATATAGGTATTTAGGGGGGCTCCGTGATTTTATTGCTCGCTTAAAAACAAATAAACACTTTAAAAAGTACACAACGAGAAAATTCTATTTGAATTTAAAATTTAATATCAGAAATGAATAGATTTTCTTTAAATACACTTTTATCAAACAAACAGTAATTCCGACGAAGCGGAAACTTTTGCCAACAACATCCAAATTATTCGACCCCCGAGACTGCTTCGCTCCAGTGTCGACTAAGCACAAACTCCGCTTTCAAAAACTATTGTAACATAATTTAAGCAGTGGGATGGAAAAGTACGAGAATAGATCAGTTGGAAAGAAAAATATTACAAGCAAAATTTTAACGCTTTTATGAATGCCAAATACTTTTTTTTAATAATATTCCGAGCATCTAACATAACGCCATCTAACCCTAAACCAAGCAGAACTTGTGCTATGAGTACTAGATAACTGATACAAATACGTCTACACTTTTTAATAAATATTATACGTAGAAAACAGACAAACTTCGAAACAAAAATTTACAGATCGTACAAACATTTGATGGGTCGCCATGCATCGAACCCAAGCCATCAAGTACAGCAGTTTCATACGCCACCACTGCACCACTTAATATGTATTTCGAAGTTTGTCTGTTTTCTATGTATAATATTTATTAAAAAGTACCCTAATATTTCAGAATATGTGAAATAAAATATAAATTACTGTGAAAATACACCAATGGTCTAGTCAAATAATTTGTCCACAAAGCTTTTGGTCTCGACACGTCAATTAAGAGTAACTGATCATGTACTGCTACTAATTGACAGTTTTCCCTGCGTCTGATAGATTTGATATCGGAGCCTGTAGTGTGGTCGACTTTGTCTAATAAGAGATGAGATGGGAATAATGTCTATGCTTCCTTATTGCTGTTAATTACAACACAGGGACAATCTGCCTCTAAATAATAATAGTCAGGATAGAAAAATATTACAAAATCAGTTCTTATTCTATCTTGTCTTTTCTTATTTGTAACTATCTTAACCGCGCAACTTTATCTGTGTCAAAAAGAATAAATTTACATATTTTTTCTTTGATATTTAGCTGCTATTAATTCTAGTGTGATGGGCATACAGCAACTCGATAGAAAGTAGCCATTCGCAAGCATTCCCCTCTATCGAAGTATAAGTTCAAATGGGCCTAAGCATTACACTATAATGACACAGAATGGGTTTATAGCTGTGTGAAATTGTGGTTTTGTTTTCGTTCGTAGTGACAGGCGATTACTTTGTACGTGAGTCTAAAAGAAGTGACAGATTGTTTTGTCCATACCTAAAACTATAAGTGCATTTAACTCCCACTAGAATTACTTTTAGTTTTTCATGCAACACTAATCATCATTGATTTTACAGTTCTAACAACTAAACAGGGTATCACACACACAATCACATGTTTGGGACAGATAAGAAATACAATTACTACTTCTATTTCTAATGTAGTTGCAGATATAGACGTAACGCTAATGTGTAATGTGAATGAGTTCTTTCTGAAAATAATTCAATTATATCACCTCGAGCTTTTTTTACATTAAAATAATTACTTTAATTTATTACTCCATTCTTAATTTGAATTAATAAAGAAAATATTATCTACTTATCAGTTTAAAAAAAAAAATTAAAAAAATAAACAGGTGAAACAATGAGTTATTGTGAAAAACACAGATTGCCATGTAGCAGCATAAAACACAAAACACAAAAAAACAAATAAAAAAACTTTTTAGTTTGGGTAATTTACAAAACCATGTCTTTTTTATTTATTTATTTTAAATTTTATTTATTTATACAATAAAGATAGGATAAAGAAAAATACAGAGGAGTAACAGTGCCTCAATCCTTAAAAAAAACTACTAACTAAGAAAACTAGATATAATATTTGTTCATATGTTGAAGCTCATTAGCGCAAAATATTTTACAAAATCTCATTTTACCTCGAAAATAAAAACTGTGTAAATAATGACCACTAAAACATTTTCATAGAAATGAAGCCACAGCATTATTTTACAATGTTTTCGTTTCTGAATAAAAATACAACATGCCTTACTTTTCAAATTCATATATGAATACATTAAGCTATAGCACTAAGAATGCATATCTGCTGACTTCCTCAATGGCGCAGTAGTAGTGAATGCGACTGATGTGCTAGAGGTCTCGGGGTCAAATTCTGGGTCGGACCAAGTGTTTGTGTGATCTACAAGTATTTGTTTCAGAGTTAGGGTGTTTTCCATGTATGATATGCATGTATTTATAAAAAAGTATATATGTATTCATATCAGTTGTCTTAGTATCCATAACACAAGCTCTGCTTAGCTTGGAACTAGATGGCGTTGTGTTAGATGTCTGAAATATTGATTTATTTATTAATTATTTATATTCATGTTTCAAGCAGCAAATACTTGCGTTCACCAATCTTTCTGTATAATCATAAAGTACACTACTGAATTTAGATTATCGATAGTAATAATCTGGTGCCTCTTGTCTGAATAATATTACAATATTACCTATAAACCATAGCTGTTCAGCAAGTGATTTTGAAAAATGACTACTTCTTTGGATTATAACAATCGAGTTGTAGGTGTCCATTGGTGGCAGACAAGACTCCTAATTGTCAAATACTAATATAATATATAGTAAGAAAGATATACACCTTAATAGAAAGAATAATATTACAATAGTACAAAAACAGTGGTACAATGGGCGGCCTTATCGCAGGCTGCGATCTCTTCCACGCAACCTTAAGATGGACCATACTAATTAACGTGTAGTTTGTTGTGCACATTTACAAATAGCGTATAAAATTAATACTTCCTACATACATATATCCACACTAACACATATGTATAATATATTCCTATATATATAAATAGGTGACCTGACCGATCCTTTTGCCCCTGTATCAATCAGAGAACGACTTCCTACTTGCTTAAACGGTTAGTATATGCTACCAAGAGGTTTTGCGTTCGATTCACAGGTCGGGCCAAAGAGCGTTATTGAGTTTTTCTAATTATAGAACTGCTTAATAGAAGCCTGGAGTTTCGAAGTTAGGGCTTCAACCCCCGTGTCTCAGATACTTCGTTAATATTTCCTGCGTCTGACCTCTTCCTGGTCGTGGCGAATAGCCGTGCTATTGTATTATAAGAGTGAAGATGCAATGAGCGCACCTGTGTTTGCACACACATTGGTATAATATAATATCTCCGACATAATATGTCCGAAATTGGTTAGGCGTACATGATCATAAAGAAAAACAAAAAAAATTTGAGTTATCATCCAAAGATCCAAAATACATAAACGATTGAGTTCACCATTACTAAAAGCTCTAGAAACACACTAACCTAACCATGAAAAGTAACTAAACTTTTTTTTACTCAACTTTGCCTTAAATACCACGTACTAAAGCAGTAATAAAATAATTAAGTTCTTTTCTCCGCGAAATGAAACCATTACCCCGATGTTGAATTTCTTAGTGATTGTGTTCAATTCCTTTGAGTCAACTTGGCCTTTTATTCTTTCAAATTAATTAGTGAGTTAACTACAGTTTCAGTAGATTTTATCTTCCACTTTTGTAAAAATGGTAGTTAGATGGAAGTTTGAAGAGATTTTCTTTTTTTTAAATTATGGTCGATTACCCTTTTTACTGGGTTTAACAACGTACAGAGACACACATATTTAAGTTTGAAAAGCCTTTGTCACACGTTGATGCAACGTGTGCCTTTGTACATTGTTAAATCCAGTGTCCTGAAAATCTTGTTTCATACTTTTTCATTGTCGTTTTTTGTCGTAGTTAGGTTTTATTTTACATTTTTTTATTGTTTCTGACCTTAATTTTGGTTTTACTACTACTTTATCACAAGTCACTTGATAGTGAGTGACTATCATTGCCCAGGAACCGTTACACCTCAAGAGTAAAATGTATTTTTTTTTACACAACGTCATCTAGTCCCAAAAAAGCCCAAAAGAGCTTTGAGTATGGGTAGTAACACTGTAGTATAATTAAATGCATATAAATAAAAGAATCACTGAAGCACTCGTAGTTATATTAAGTATAATAAAAAAATTACAGATATTTTACATAAATTAGCCCCCATATAGATAGGGGCTAAATTATGTTACTACGTTTTGTAAATAACTGTTGGTTTTCCAAATCGAAATAAATTAAAATAAATAAATATCAAACCTAAAAAACGCTCAAACTCCGAAACAAATATTTACTAATTAAATCAATAGTTAAAGTTTAGATTGTGTTTAGTATAAATTTAGACACGGATAAGGATAAGGCAGTCAGTCACAAATCATGAGATTCAATGAAATTTTCACGACAACTAAAAAGTTTATTATTTTAGGATTAATTTCTGCAAATATTTGTTTCGAAGTTTGGGTGTTTTCTATGTATATTATGTATGTATTTACAAAAAAAAAGTATATAAGTATTTATATCAGTTGTCTAGTACCCATAACATAAGCTCTGCTTAGCTTGGGACTAGATGGCGTTGTGTGTTAGATGTCCGAAATATTTATTATTTATTTATTTATTTAACTTCTTCGTTTCTTTCTTCCTCCAGCTTAATTAAGTGAACTGTTATGAACACAACAAAGTTAAGAGTTACCGAAAGCCAAATCCCCTTGTCTAATCCTGGTGTATGTGAGTAACGGTAGCCAATTCTTTAATTCCGTCTGCTCATTTTAAAAACATACTTACCTAAATCAAATTTCATTATCGATTTTTAAGCTCAAAAGTTTTCTATTTTATTTAAATTTTGAACCCTTCTAAAACCAATAAACATAGATAATTTTAAACGACAATATAACAAAGAAACATTTCTATGGTCAACATTTTCTAAAAACTGCTGTTAACACAAGGCGCGTAGGCCGGGACTGATAATAAGATCTATTTGTTATATCTCCGCAGGTACAATACTCGTGAGTTATGAAAACATACTGAATTCAAATTTGAAGAACACGTTGTAATAAAAATATGTTCTGTTACGTTACAGTAAAAAAAATCGCAATCATAATTGTGTACGTCTAGAGATCAAATAATTATTTTAGGTGTCAAAACGGCGCAGCAAAAATGTAAATAAAAAACGATGATACTGGAGGTAAATAAAAATTTTTTCATCTCACAATCACTAATTACCTAATACACAACAATATAGTAATAAAAAATATACAAATTAAGCTTATAATTTTGCAGTAGTTAAAACATTTCACAGTTTCGTAAACATGTTCGAAACAATATTCTTCCGTATAAGACCGTCGACAGATCAAAGTGTTAACGATAAATTCTATCTGAATTCACGTGTCCAATATATGTTGAGGTAAAAATATGATACAATCAAATTGGGTGATATTTTTATAGGTATGGCAGCACAGGAGCAAACAGGTACTAAATGGTAAATGGAACCGCATACGGACATCTGAAATTAATGCAAAAGACACCAGTTTGTTGCTGACTGTTCTATTTAATGACATGTTCGAAGGAGAGCGATCTGCCTACGGTAAAATGCAATTAAAGATAATCAAATATCGGTTTTTTGACAGTCCACGTTCTAATACCGGTCGATTCTTCGGTTTATCAAATAATTATAGCTGAAGCATAGCTGTCTCACTGATAAGGACAAAAGTTTGAGTTTTTTTTTATCTTTATTGATTACATACAAAAAATAAAGGCTTATAGTCAAATACCTCTGATGATTACGATTTTTTCCATTCCCATCTATACGATACGTAATATAAGTTCATATTTCACACTTATTATTTTAAAAGAGCTTCGAAAATAATATATGTCAGATAATATTACGGTATCTCAATATTTTTATTTTTCTTTACCTATATGTGGAGGCTTGTTGTTAGCAACTTGATTACATATTTGTATTATCCATAATTATGTTTATTACTCTGTAAGCATCATCAAAATAAATAAATGAAAAAAATCTCAATATAAAGATAATATACTAGTAGATATATAAAAGCAAAACTACGGCATATCGGCTGTGCAAATTCAAACAGTGTTTTTACGGTATTCTTCTTCAAAGGCAGCTGTGTTAAATTCATCAAGACATGCTTTGAAATGAAATATAAATTTCAGTTAACCTAGCCAGTCCACATCGAGAACAAAAAACCTGCCTCGGAAACTAATTCAAAACCTACTACGGCACAGTGACAATTTCAAAACCTAGCAAAGGACTGTCCCTTGCTGAAAAAAGAAGAAAGCGGGCGTGTGCACGTCGTTGTGTCAGTTATGTAATGATTTACTGTTTATAATAGCACAAAAACAAGTTTTGCTGGTCTCCTGCAAGGCTGTGTACCATCGCCTACTTTGCTCCTTTTACATATCAATGACATGTTGAGAATTAGCGGCATTCATTAATATGCGGATGATAGCACAAGCTCTCTATACCGGTTGCGCTCGTTCACGTAATGTGTCGTATATAATCCTAAAAACGGGGGAAAGTTATTACGCTGCGGGCAATAGAAGACATAAAGAAGATTTAATATATACATGGGCGTACCCAGGTTCTGGGCCAGGGGGGGGCAAATCGGGATTTTTTAAAAGCGTCAAATAAATGGATTTGAAAAAGGTATTTTTTTAAATAAATTATTTCATTATAGAATAGCTATTTTAAAAACCCTTTCGTAGTCCACTACTAGACATAGGCTTCTCCAATTATTTGCACGGCACTTGTTTCGATCACATTTTAAAATAAATTTTCAAAAATCTTCGGCAAAACAGTTTAAGATGAAACATAAACGTTATCGTTAACAAATTGTTCTATGTACACGTAAAGTCCATTTATTCTATATTTGCCTGGTCCGCTGTCAGTATAGCAACATTCACAACGGTACTTGTGCGCTACAAAAATCCAAAGCGAGTCTCAGACTTGCTTCTTGAAGTCCACAATTGCCTACAGGACTGGAGGCTAAAAGCAAGTGCCGCTAAATCAGCCCAAATAACATTCACTGTTCGTCAGGGTAACTGTCCGCAATCAGACCGAGGTGGCAGCTTAAGCGCTTATTTTTGGGCAAAAAAGGAACACCGGGATTTCTGCACAGGAGGGAGCCGTCTACAAACCGTAAGTTAGAGGGTTTTCCTTTTAAGGGTGCATCTGGTTCTCCGACTTCTAGTAACAGAGACGGCGCGCGGTCCAGGACCAGTCAGTGGTATCCGGGGGTATTTCCGTACAGAAAAAAGGGTAATTCGCAAGTAAAAGTCGGAGAAAATATCTAACCGCGACGTGTGTGAACCTTTTTGTTTTTTTTTTTGTACCCTCGAATATCACCTTCTGGTGGTTATGTTGGACTCCAAACGACTGAAAACCGCACACCGTTTTAGATATTAGAAGCCGGGGAATCAGGTGCACCCTCGGAAGGAAATCCCTGGAACCCCGACGTACCTCGGGCCACCTATGGTTTGTAGATGGCCCCCTCCTGTGTAGGAATCCTGTTGCTCCTTTTCTATTTTAAAAAGGAGCCCAAGCTATCCCGGCTTGCTTCTGCTAGGGAGGTCCTCACCTGTCGGGTGACAGGTTTATCGTTATCGTATCGTTTGGCGATCTCCGGCGCCCGAGTAGTCTGCGGTACCTGGTCCGATCCCGGGCCTGGCGGCCAGGAAGTGTTCTAAGCCTCGCACGGTCCCGCTCCGCCATCTCCTTCGCAAGCATAACTGGCTCGCAGAAAAAAACGGCAGAGTTCTACGCGCTCTCGCTACGCAACATGGCTGCAATAATGTTACCAAGCGAGAGAACCCCCCACTCCGATGGTCGCCTCGACTCGCCCTACTCCGGACATTCTGCCAGCGTGTAGAATGCCATGTCTACGGTCTGGTCATCGCATTGGTGGCACTTAGGCGTTGGCTCCTTGCGGATCAGACACAGGTGCTCTTCGAAGCATCCTTTCCCAGTGATCACCTGTGTCTTGAGTATGAGAGTGTCCCGTGATACCTCTCGGCGTGCCCAGCACTCGGTAGTCCAAGTCGTTCCTTCCATTCCTCCACAAGGACCTGGTGGAATTGAAATTTCTGGTCTTCGGTTTCTCGAGTCAGACTTCGGAAATGGTGTCCCATCGGCCTTTGGGTGCGAGCCCAAAGTGGGCATACATATGGACCGGTGGAAAAACCATAACAAAGCAAAATGAGATGATATATCTATGCGGCACAAAAACCTGTAGGTACTGGATGCTAGGACGAAACTACAAATTATTACTGGACAACAAACTTCTGATATATCAGACGATAATTAAACCTGGATGTACGGCATACACTTGTGGGAATCCGCAAAAGACTCCAATATAAACGTCATATACATTCCTTCTGACTGAATTTTTATTATCCTTAAACTTGAGTAGTATAATTTTGTTTACATTCCCCTACTCTAGGAGATTCTCTGACGCGGAAAATAATCTTAGATATAAGCTGAACAATGTACTACACACTATTAGTACATATCATGATTGTGTGCATGTAATAGACACTAACAGTTTTGTTAGCAGGCACTTATATTCGACAAAAGGTAGCTTTTACCTTTCTGATAGTTTTAAGAGACAGATAGCATTATCGCTATCCTATTTTATTGATATCATTGCCAGGAACTTGGCAACTAACAGATCTGCTTCTATTGAGCAGAACAATGACAACCCATGCACTGATATGGTATCAGACCATAGTCTAGGTCATGAGGTGATTAGATGTAGTGTTGATACATCAAACAATTTAAACTAGGACTTAGGACAAAGGATAGGCAGGCCAGTAGTATTAGGTTATTTCTTCAAAATTTCCAGGGCTTATCCGGCAAAGAACTTGAGTTAGATTTGTTTTTAATAGAACATAAGGTACAGATTATGTGTATCACTGAACATTGGTTAAGGAATCATGAGTCATTGTATATTAATGACAATTATTTAGTTATGAGTGCATTTAATAGGAAGAAAGCCACACATGGTGGATCGATGATAATTGTTAATAAGACACTAAAATGTAAGGAACGAAGAGACATTGTGAAGTTATCTATTGAACGCACTGCTGAACTGTCTTGCATTGAATTAAAGCATTATATTATAGTATGTGTATATAGACCTCCACACAGTGATATTACTATATTTGAGACAGTTATGGAAGATGTTTTAAGGCGTTTGAGTACTGGTAATAGGAATTTAGTTGTATGTGGCGATTTTAATGTGGACCTACTTCAGCAGTCAGTGGGCTGCACTAGGTTAATAAGCTTATTCAAATCATTTAATCTGGAGCACGTATTCTTTGAGCCAACCAGAATTACATCACATTCTGCAACATGTCTAGATAATGTATTTAGCAACTGTGAATATCTTAGTAAAGCAATATTTAGTCACTTGAGATCTGACCACTGTGGGCAAATGGTCATTTATCCTACAGATGAAGTAGTTAAAGCAACGAAAATCACATGCAGGCCGATGACTTCTAACCGCCTGAAATGCTTTAATGAAAATATTGCAGATAAGGTTACCAACATAGATTTCAGTGAGGATAATCCGGATGTCTTATACGGGAATTTATTTCATTTAATTAAACTAGAATATGATTTAATTTTTAAAGAGAAAACTTTC
Organism: Spilarctia lutea; assembly: GCA_916048165.1. Classification (NCBI taxonomy): domain Eukaryota; kingdom Metazoa; phylum Arthropoda; class Insecta; order Lepidoptera; family Erebidae; genus Spilarctia; species Spilarctia lutea. Next base: position 1,752,998 of record OU696471.1, on the reverse strand, counting down.
ACTAAAAATGTGAATACTAGATTCTGTGACTGGGCAACTCCTGGAATTTACAAAAGTAGAGATAATATGTATGAACTATATGGCATGAAACAGTATAATTTTGATCCTGTTTTTGTACAATATGTTAGAAATTATTCCAAAATATTTAAAAAGGTTTGTTTGGTAGCTAAATCAATTTTTCTAAGTAACAAAATTAAACAGTCTGATAATAAAATAAAAACTACTTGGACTGTAATAAATACTGAATCAGGGCGGTCTAAACCGCAGGATGATAGGTTAGAATTAGTTGTTAACAACAATATTATTAAAGATAATCGGGGTTTGGCTGAAACTTTTAACAATTATTTTGCAAAGATACCAGTTGATACTACCAGTTCTTTGGATTCCTGCTCAGTCACAGCTGAATCCTTGGCCAGGGGCAGCGTGAAAGAGTGTGATGTCATGTTCAAGTTTCAGTTTATAAGCCCTAATGATGTGGTGAAAACTTTCAAGTCGCTCAATTCAAAGAAATCAACCGACTTGTGGGGTATTTCTGTCAAATTATTGCAAAATATAATTATTGATATAGCACTACATTTAGCTGTAATATTTAATAAGTGTGTAGAAAATGGTGTATTTCCGGATTTAATGAAACATAGTAAGTTGATACCATTATTCAAGAGTGGGTCTAAGAGCGATCCAGGTAATTTTAGACCCATCTCAATCTTGCCAGCAGTCAGTAAAGTCTTTGAAAAACTTATTCTTCAGCAGTTAGAAACTCATTTTAATATTAATAATTTATTTCATAAAGAGCAGTATGGTTTCAGAAAGGATCGCTCAACCATTGATGCTGGTTCAACACTTATAAAACATATATTTAGTGCCTGGGAAAACGCGCAAGATGCTATTGGCGTTTTCTGTGACTTATCCAAAACATTTGACTGCGTTGAACATCAAACGCTTTTGCGAAAACTCAGGCACTATGGCATTAGGGATACTGCACTTGATCTGGTTGCCTCGTACCTTGGAGACAGAGTTCAACAAGTGGATATAAATGGAATTAGGGTCCTCCGGATTACCTGTCTCAATGGGCGTGCCACAGGGCTCAATTCTCGGTCCTTTTCTCTTTCTAGTGTATATTAATGATTTACCTTTCTTTGTGCAAAATTTCTGTGATGTAGTACTTTTTGCAGATGACACTTCGCTTGTTTTTAAAGTTGATCGTAATCAGAATAGTTTTGATGATATTAACAGATCACTTACACTAGTCCAAGATTGGTTTACAAGCAACAACTTACTATTGAACTCAAATAAAACTAAATGTATAAAGTTCACTTTGCCTAATGTTAAGAAACTCAACACGAACATTATAATAAATAATGAAATGATTGATCTCGTAGAGTCAACTATGTTTCTAGGAATAACCTTGGATCATAAGCTTCAGTGGGGCGCCCATATATCGTATCTAGCAGGGAAACTGAGCTCCGCGGCATTCGCTGTTTGGAAAGTTCGCCAGTTAACTAATATTGAAACTGCGCGAATAGTTTATTTTAGTTATTTTCACAGTGTCATGTCATATGGTATTCTACTATGGGGCAAGGCAGCTGATATTCAAACCATTTTTGTAATTCAAAAACGGGCAATTCGTGCGATTTACAAACTTAAAGTTCGAGATTCTCTGAAAGAACGATTTAAGGAAATAGGTATTTTAACAGTTGCATCTCAATATATATTTGCTAATATTATGTTTGTACGAAAAAACATAGATAAATATAGTTGCAAAAGTGATCATCATTCACTAAACACAAGGAATAAGCACAAATTAGTAGGCCAACATTATCGCCTTAACAAAGTCCACAATTCATTTGAAGGACTTGGTGTGCGTTTTTATAACAAAATTCCTGTCGAAATCTTGAACTTACCCCTACAAAAGTTCAAGAGTGCCGTTAAGAGTCGTCTTGTGGAGAGGGGCTATTATGCGATGAACGATTTCTTGACTGATGCAGTGCCTTGGATGTGAGTGAAAGTGAAATAATTTATTGGATTGTAATTAATTCTTGACATCTTATTCTGCATTTATTACCTGACATTTGAACTTTGTTAAGTTGAGGCGATCTGTGTTTACATTGTTGGAGCTTAAATAATTTGTATTTATTATTTTATTACATTTTAAACGTTTTTTTTCTTTTTCTCTGGGACCAGTATGTATGCACACATTGACTTTTACTCCTTGATGTGTAAGTGATTGCAACCTTATATGCTATGGACTAATTTTATTATTTTATTAGACAAAAATTTTTTTTTCCTAGCTTTAATATCTTATTAGACCGCTTTCTAGCCTTTGTGTTTTGGTTGCCTTAACTTGCACATAGAAATACTGTTGTCAAAAACAAACAAGCTTTGTATGAATTATCTGAAAAGATGGTGCACATGAGTTTCTCACCAGCTCTTCTCATGAATGCAATACCCATCGGAGCTGGTACTTGGATTGATTTCAATTTAAACCTTTGAGTTGAATCGAAATCAATCTAAGCTCCGGTAATTCAAATCATCTCAGTGCATTTAGTATTAGGAGTTTTGTTTTATGTTTTTATGTTTGTATTTTTGACGTGTTCTTTTGGGGCCTAAGGAAATAAATGATTTGAGTTTGAGTTTGAGTTTGAGTTTGAGTTTGAGTTTGAGTTTGAATGGGCATGTCAGCTGATCATAAAAAACTACATAAAACGACTCAGACGATTTACTATCTTAGGACTATGATGAGTAGTTCTCCTCGCTAGAGAGCACGCTCTGATCGTCACTGCGCTCGAACATCGCATAGCATAGGACTGATGACGATTGGCGATCATACAACACAAAAATTAAATCTGTTTTTGTCCATAGTCGATCTTAGTCACGTTTTTACGGGTCTGAGAGTGCTTTATATATAATCGAGAGAATAAGATAGTACGACCGTCAACATCTAGGGGGGGGCAGCTGCCCTCCCCTGCCCTACCCTCGGTACGCCCATGAATATATAACATTTTGTCGGTCTCTTTTTCTGGAACAGCTGGACTGATTTTGACGGGACTTTTACTGGCAGATAGCTGACGATTTTAGTAGTAACTTTTTTAGACTAACTTCTTCTGACTACCTAAACACAAATCAACTAACTACGTTCATTATAAAATAATTTATACTGGATATAAAACTGATTGTACAATCTATGTTCTGGAGTCATCACAACTAAATAACAAACTAATATTACTTACTAAGGTCTACTTCCTGCAAGACAGTAAAAGTTTTGGTTCAAGAAGTGTGAGTAGCAGGCAAATGCAGTTCAGTTAAGTGTACAACTAAGTTTTTTGAACTTAAACTTCTCTCGTAGCGTAAAGAAGTTACCGTTGTAAAAAATATACAAAAGTATCTTCTAAACGTCCTACTTTCCTGCGAGAAATGTAAAACAGATAATGAGCAATATGAAACTTAATAAAACGGGCCAAAAACTCAATCAATTCATTCAATCTCAAATTTATTTAGCTAAAAGTTGATGGCATAAATTCTATATTAACTAATGATTTTCCAAAACGTATTTTATTCAGTTACTGGAGTCACAATCCCTGTTTTCCCATTCCTAACTCTTCCCTCTAGAGTTAATAATATCTTCCAATGGAAGAGAGAACTCCAAAAGTATCGCACTTGAATTCCTTGAGATGCATCAGATGCCAATCCACATCCAGGAACAATCGGGTCTCGTTTATCAGTTACACCATAAATAATAATAATGATGATATTCTCCTAGATGATTACGGCAACGTAGACTAGGTAACTACGCAGGAGATATTATAGAGCACAAGACTGACATGTATACAAGCTCAAAAATAGTAGGTATTATTATTATATTAAATACGAATTTAATATTCTGTAACACATTTTTTTATGTTTACCACCAAACAATTGCCGTAAAATTGTATTTGTCACCACATTCGCAAGTCTTGTATGGTAAAACTTCCACCCTCTTTGCTCTTAGTATTCCTTCCGTTCGTACTTCATCAAATTCGATTTGAATTGTTTTTCTATCAGCTTGAGTTAGTGAAACATGATGTTTACTTTGCCTTTTTGCTTTTACTCATATGTTATTTCTACCTGAGATATCAGGCTTGAAAATGAGGCAAATAGACGGTAAATATTATATATCAAAGGAGAGACAAGCAATAATGGTTTCAGTAGTAAATTTTCACATATACCTTTTGTTTAATAGACTGTCATTGTAGGATTCCGACTAAAACCATGTTGTATTTTTGCTTTTAGCATGCCACTGCTGGAAAGAAACCACTTCTTAGAAATAATCTTTTGGCTTTTTGGCTAGGGGTGAGATGTAATAATACCTAATAGAATTCGTATTATTATTTTCTTCTCTTTCCAGTGCTGTTGCCTTTTGTATTTGGCTACCTGCTTTATGGTTGTTACGACACCTGTGGTGCTTAACTATATATTCAAATGTTGCCAAGCCGATTTCATAGGTGAGAAATAATAAACTAATTTGCCGATGATTAACTTTGAACAAAATAGTTTTACAAACTATGAGTTTGATTTTTTCCATTCGTTTTCTTGAAATCGTTTCCACAAATTTCAGAAATGGGAGAAAAAAGAAACCCTAACTTGATAGTGTTTTCTCTCCTTTCCTGGAATCAAAATTAATATTACAAATTAGGATATCAAAATAAAACAACATTTTAGAAATACCAAGAAAAAGGAAGGACAATCATACTTTCTTCCATTGGTGTTAAATTCATTTTGCCAATTTGTAACAAAAATAATAAAACATTGCAGAGCGACTCGGAGTTTCGCCTCGAAGATAGAATAAAACAATTGAACAAGACAAGAACTCTGTTCCCGTTCTTCGCCAAGTACTTCATGTAGCAATCACTTGGTTAAGTTGGCGACAATGTATTTGATCGATCGCACTAATTGGATTCTAGAACTTCCAAGAATTTGTAATTAAGCGCCAATGCTTGAGTAGTGTAATAGTGGTGTACATTGAGAGCTAGTTTCTGATTAACTTGCTAATGTTGTATGTATTGTAAATCATTGAGGAACTAATTAAGCTAGAAATATAAATTAGTAACACATGAATAAGCAATTTATTTAGACTGTAGTATTTTAATATGATTAGTTCTGCCGCAACTTTGTTGGCATCACCTAATTAACTAACCAACAAATATTGAAGCGATAAGATTTCAGTAATACTAAGAAATAGTGAGAAATCGATGTAGTAGCTAACACAAAAGTCTACATATATTATATTATCGATGCCAGAATTTTTATTGCTCGATAGACGAGCAAATATTTTGTGTTTCAATGTGTCTTCATTAAATAACATTGCAATATATTTCTAGCTGAACACGGTGAAGCTATAAGAAAGGGCAATCGTTTTGGCAGTCTCTATATGTTTGTATGTTCGACCGTAGTGCCTTAACTAATAAACCTATTTTATTTCATGAGTTTTCAATAGATTTGTAATGTTAGCTCTCGTGATATACTGTATAAACTTTACTTAAGGTTTTTACGTAGTGGAATTATGGTTTGTGAAACTTTCATTATCATTTTGTAAATGGATATCCAAATCCCAGTAGATTAAACATTTAGATCATACTTGAGCTAGTTTGAAATCAACACTTGATAGTTTTTTTCTATCTGATGACGGGGCAATCGAAACCATAATTCGCAGAGAAAACATTAAGCAATGCTAAGTAACTTTTACATTATTGTATACCAGAGTGAGCGAGCTTATGAGAGGCTCGAGTCAGTCCCAACGGGATAATCCAGTGTGGTAGTGTATTTAACATTCTCTTAAGTTGCGAGTACCACCATCATGTGTACTTTCTGGTCAAAACAATCCAATCCAACAACGGCAACTACTTACTAAATCTAAATCAGTTTTGAATCACTATGTTTCAAAGATTGCCTCTTATCTCCTACATTCAACGTGAATATTGTATAAAATTAATTAAAAGTAACAAAACATCTATCTGGTGCGTGTCTAAACAAATAAATCACGCCACAGTGACACCTCATAATTTAAGAGACGCTCGTAAATAGACGTAAAATATAATCAACAATAGAAACGGTAACCCTTGTGTGATGCGGTCGGATGTAAGAAGATTATTATGAAAAGATACAAAGACAAGGAAAACAAATTACAAAACATGATGGAAAAAGATTTTTTTTTATTGTATAGGACAATCAAGCAGACATGTCACCTAATGGTAAATTACATTGGGCAGTCAGCTTTTAGTTTATCAGATACCTTTTTTTTATACATGAGTTACCAAAATGACTCTGCCCTGCCTGATGGAAGGCACCAGCAGAATCTAAGAGTGGTGGTCACCTTCCTCAAAGCAAACAAAGACCAGCACTATGGCAGCCTAGTGAGATGCTTTTTCACGCCCCGCTTAAAGGATCCGGGATCATAGTGGGACGGAAATACGTGCGCTGGTAATGAGTTCCAGGTTTAAACCGCTCGGCACATATACAGATGTACACCCAACTATTGAGACATTCTGTGTACACCTGCATCCAAAGAGTTACAAGTACGTTGACAGCAGTCCCTTCCACGATCACGAAAATAGGACCAAAGACTAAAGCGTGAGTAGAACCTAAGACGGTCACCATATTAATTGTGAATGCTTTCATTGGTCATGTTGACACGCTATATGGCAGTCAATTGAGATGATTGTACATCATTGAGCATCTGGTCTCACACTCACCAATGAAACACGACAACATGAATGTTGTCGTTTTAGGTCGGTCTGTGAGAGGGTAGTACCGCCTCTGTCGATTCAGCCAAAATCAATGTAGCTCTACTACCTTCCGACAAAGGTAAATTAGCTTTTTAATATCAAAGAAAAATATAAATTACATTGCTGACTAATATCATATGTGTTATTTTCAAATAATTATATGAGTCAGTATTATCAGTCAGGTCGTTATCAGGTCGACCGGAACAAATTCTTTTTAAATTTAAAAATAAAAATACCCTATCCATATAATTGTATTCTATACAGTCTTTAGAAGCAAGTACACTCCGTAACAAAAGAGTTGTGCGTGACGAATTCCTAGAAAGATTTAATACCTTTGCGTGAAGTTGGAACAATGTGCGTACTTGATCCCCTTATAATACCAACGTTGTGGGGATTTAATGGAACCGTATATACAGTTTGGTATTTAGTTTAAATCTGTTCGGTAGATTTTCATTTCAAGTCCAAGTTCGCTCTTCAATGCTAGTTTGCATAATGGAATTAGAAGTTTGTATTCGTTAGTAGCTGTGTTCGCGAGAGTACTCGTAGTACAGACAAGAAACATAATACAACACCCGTTGCATTTCTAAGTCTGTATTCATGAATAATTCTGAAGTTATGAGTTATGCACTTTTGGAATCTTATTATTTTTATATACACTATGCATAAGTAAGTTAGGTTGCCTAATCCGCTGGTATGCCGTCCACATAGGGTCGTTAATTTTAATGGTGCGGTGGTTTGATGACAAAGCCAGCGGCAAAGCTACCAGCTGGCATGGTATGTTGGGGGGCTTCAGAATAGTAGTTAGGGACCCTCATTGCTGTGCCAAAGGTCGTAGACAAATAGTGAATTTTAAGTACAATTATTTCATTTTTGCGAATGATAATATGTATTATTAAAACTACTACATATTTATAAATGATTATCTTTAATTAATGTAAAATATTGTACCCTTTACCTTTTCTTCGTCTATGTTTTCAAAGATAAAATTACATCTTTTTCAAGTTGAATTAAGAGGTTTTTGGTATGATGTCTTTAATAATGCTGGAACCAAATCAAATACCATAGTCTTTCTGTTATTATTATAGTCCATTCGCTTATATACGGTTGGCTTGATCGCACCGTCGCTGCATTTGAGGTGTGTGTAAAGGCAAGCCGCCACGAATAGAAAGAAACCACCTGTGGTGTACACCCCTTTTTTATTTTTTTATTTGCAGAAATCCCTTCGAATACCACCTGCTGGTGGCATGTCGGATTAAATCAAATGAAATCAATCAAATCGATCATATAAATCTTTCATATCAACTAAATCTAACAAAATAAAAACTCTCAATCTAATTAAATTAAAATTGTGTAAATCAAATCAAAACGTACTTTCAATACGTACATACGTTGCTAGTGATACTGAGAAGAGCATTCTGTAACAAGCATACTACAGGGATTCATTTGAAATCGTCACAATTCTGATTTCAATTAAACAAATAAATTTAACACAAACTTTAAGTTTGATAGCTTAATGTTTGTTATCTGATATGTTTATACATGAATTTCGATAAATAGTAATTTGATCTATCATACGTTAAGTCAGCTAATCAAGGCTGGCAACGCACTTGTGACGCCTCTGGGCGGCGGTAATCGCTTACCATCAGGCTTGTGTAATCTTAAATTTTGTTTTCATGAGAGGAAGAGTAAACGAGAAGATGGTCACCTGGGGCAAAGTGGCTGGCATCGCTCATGAACGCGTCTCAAACGCGTTGCTGGTCTTTGAAAAAGGAGTACGGTCTTTTTTTGAAGATCGTTTTCAATTAATTGCATTACGTAATTGCAGTATGTAATTTCAACAACATCAAACATTTTACCAGTATTCGTGTTTTCAAAAACCTTTTTCAATGTTTTATATATTATAAAAACGTGAATGAATATAGGTGTATGATTATTTCTTTATTTACTCGTATCAAATAGAAGCTAAATAGAACTAAAATTTTATGACAAATTATTTTAAACCAAAGAAAATAAATGTTAAAAAAAAAAAAAAAACTTTGACATAAACCTGAATTACATTTTAGCCAAAATCTACCTCAAGTCCCCACATTTTACCTTCAAAAATAAAAATCTTTCGCGTCATAACATTGTTACCATATAAGAATGAATGAATAGAATTTACTCTCAGATTTTAACGACCACGTTACAGCCTCCCATGTATAACACCTTTGGGAAATTTGCATGAAAATTCACGTCCAGATTTCCATTTGAAACGAAATTTCGGCTTTGAAACGATCCTTCACGGATTCTGGGACATATTGTTGGTTATTTCGGTATATTTCTAGTGTGAAATTTACTCGCGTATTGAATGCAATGGAGTGCCCATTTCTGCTGTGTTGTCTGATTTTATGCGAAATCAGATTTTAGGCTATACCTAGTTTGGTTTAATGCTTTTGGTAATACACGTGACATAAAGTTCATAAACTTTCTAGACTTTGATGAATATTATAGTTTTGGTTAGCTTAATATCTTTTGTATTAATTGTATCATAAATATTACAAGGTTCTTCATTGTGTCCTTGGCTTTGTTAGCCTGAAACTAGTTTAATACCTACCAAACAGTAATATTAATCCAAAAGTAGTATATTATATTCTAGCCTCCGCCCGCGGCCTCGCTTACATTTAATAAAAAGTATAATATGTTACTTCTAATACCTCCAAGAACATGATTGTGTTCACGACAGGAACTAAGGAAAGATAATTTATTTACATTAGACTGTATTATAGTAAAAATACAAAATATAGGCGAGCTGCGTGTGCACATTTCAAGTAGTTTTTTAGGAATGTAAGTAGAAGCGTCCAGATTGGCCGGCAAAGTATCACGTCATTTTCCTATTTGCTGATTGGTTGCACGATGCCGCCAACATTATGGCGGTTCGTAGAAGCGTTGATCCATTGGTCGGTAAAAGTATCGCATCCTTTTATCAGCTTCTTACATACATTAAGATAATGTTTCAATACTGTATTATGTACCATTTCATTAAATATTCTGTTGTGTTGCAATGTCGTTAAAATAAATACTTTTTCTTTTCTTTCTTTCTTTCTTCTTCTGATTTGTGGCGTGCTGGCGCTTACAATGTGTGCAAAGTATCATAATGATCGATTAAGTACATTTCGCGTGAAAGCGTTACAAACCAACTTACGTTCACATTTATAATAATAATAGGATTATTTATTCAATTGAATTTTTGTAAAGATATTCAGCGTTACAGTAAAAAGTTTTATTCGTCTCTCTGCTACGACATATATTCACTTGGTCCTATTACTATTAAGTTTACACTCATTTTTCAATTTCATGGGAATATTTTGCTGTTCTCATCCCAACTTCAAAACTTCGTAAACATTTTCATAAAATAATAGTAAGTTTAGGACGATGGATGATTAATTACTATTTTTGATTTGGTATTTTGTAGGTAGTCATTTCTTACATTCGTGACAATTTATTTATTTATTTACATCTTTATGCACAAACACATGCATCGGCGGACTTAATGCCTAAGGCCAAGCCTGCCAGTCGACCGGCTGGGCAATGCAAAGAAAACATGAAGTAGGTGCACATCATGGGCGAATAATAAATAGCAGAGGTTTCAATATTATTAAACTAATAATGCAAATACATACAGTAATACACACAGCATATATAGCATAGCATACAACAATTTAGTGAACTTAATTATTTTATTATCAGTACGCTGAATATCTTATACGATACCCTCTTATTAAATTTCGTTTTCACGCTCTGATAATCTACATCCGAATCGGTTGAAAACACTCCATAAATTTAACCATAAATGAGTTGACATGTACTAATGAAAGTATCTACATATACACCAGTCTGTAGTCCGTTTCCCAACGACAACCCATTACCATCAACGCAAAGTCCTATTTCAGACTCTCAAAACACAGTAACCTCAGAAGATTCATTACAACAGGTACCTTTCGTTTTCACATTAATTACGTGCGTGACTTGCTCAAAACTTAGGGGTGTCGAATGAATAATTTGTAGGAAATTATGAGGGGAGTGGGCAAAATGAGAAATGAATTTATGAAATTGAAAGTTATATAGGGCGTCGTTTGAAATCAATTATAGTCAAGTAAACGGTATCTAGGTTGTGTGAGATAGAAATGGTTTTAAGCTTTTAATACTTGAAATAAGCTTTATGTGTGTATGAGGGTTTAAGATTAATCGATGGCCTGGTAACGAATAGATTGTTAGTAAAACTGCAGTAGTACATGATTATATGAGTAATTTAATTTGTTTTTTTTTTAGGATTATGAATAAAGTTGCAATATTTTTTATTAGAAACAACCAAAGGTTATACGATTGGAAATCATTTATATATTTATAAATTAGGTTCTGCGATTATTATTAATAGAACATGCATTAAAATGCACAATTGTATCTCTAGAAAGCTGACAACAACATATTGTAAAGCAGTTGCTTTTGAAGTGAAACTTCTTTATCGGGGTTGTCAAAAAATTTAGTGTAACATTTTTTCGTTACGCGTCACATTTATCCGTTACGCGCCATCTTTTTTTTATCCCTACCACGCGTGATTCGAAGTATACTTTCTCCAGCGGAGTAGGGATTGGTAAATGTCTCCAATGTATTTTGCGGCCCGTTTTGAGTAGTTACGTTTGAGTTTTTTTCCTGTTATTTATAAACTGAAATAATTGTTCATTTATAGTCTCTACTTTATTCAGAGACAATCGTTCAAATTCTGCTTGTAAATCGATGGTGGACGTTGACGTTTTTCGGTCATGATAAAATGTTTTATCATTATTGAGAGTAGTTATATACAATCCTTCAAAAAAAATTTATAAAATAAAACAAAAAAACATTTTCAAACACAAACAGGACCAAATTAATACTACAATGAAATATCACATTACAAACAATATTATTTTATTTAGTCCACAATGTAAATAACTACACACATCACATTCCACAAACTTACTTCATTCACACCACAGATCGCGAAATATTTACTCAGGTCTCGCTTCTTAACTTTTATTGCACTTGAAATAAGAATTGTCACGAATATTGCTGGTTTATAAATCTTTTGTCGTTATACCTTACGTCGACATATGATATTTATTTTTTGAAAAATAACGTCATAAAGAAGTTTCACTTCTTACGGGTGTACGCTAGTACACGCAACTTTTTTTTATTAATTTGACTACATAGTTGCACAAAACAGTTAAAACTCAAAATTTCTCAAAACTAACGCATATAGAGTTAGTAAGCTTGTGTAGTAGTAGTAGTAAGTAGTAAGTTTGTGCAGTAACTTATATAAAAGACATAATACGAGTTAATACAAAAACTGACATGATCTATTTTTTTGTGTGGTATAAGAGGTAAACGTGCAGATGCCTGATGGTAAGCGATTTTCGCCGCCCATGAAGACAAGATCACCAGAGGCGTCACAAGTGCGTTGCCGGCCTTTTAAGAAGAATAACCTCGTTTCTTGAAGGTTTAAATTCAGCCTATTGCCATACTACGTAATAATATTAATGTTTCGACCATCTGAAGCGGAACGCCATTTAGTCCCAAATTAAGGCGAGCTTGAAGGCACTACGAGTCTAGTACTCATTGTTGCACCTGATTTCAAGACATATTTGTATATATATATTTATCTGAATACACACATTATTATGTACAATTGTTCAGCCTAATGTGTCTTATTGTTTGAAAGTGGAAGCGTGCTAGTCACGGTTTTAAGCAGCCATTGAACACAATCGACCGCGATATGCGGTGCTGTAAAGGTGAGTTTAAATCAAGCTAACTTACCTTGTGGATACAGCTGAAAATTAAGTACAAGTACAATCAAGAACTAGTTCTACTGCGCAGTGTCCTAGGCTCAACTATACTTGCCAAAACCTTTGAAATCAATCTTCTTTGAAATCCACGAGGTGTCAGCGAAGTTCACAAATTAGTCATTATCACAAAGGTATTCACAATATATCACAATATAGGTGTTTATTGTTCACAGATTTCAAACAATTTAATAGTTTTTCACTTCAAGATTCGCTTTGGCAATTCATAAAGCCACGCGGTTCACCAATACATTTAACTCAAGTCAAAAGCGCACACTGCACCCACAATATCCGACTAAACAACGAGTTATTCCAAACTTATCAATGTGGTGAGAGGGACGTTTATTAGTTATAAATGTCTAAACCACCAATGTTAATGATTAAAAAAAAAGCGTCGGTCGCGACATTTTAATAAGTCGGCACTATATTTATTGACAGGAAATGAAATGACTGCTTCAACTTCCTGCTATAGATAAAAAAGGAGTTACCGATTATACGAATTGAGTAGGGACGAAACAACAATATTAATTTTTCTTTGTTTTATATAACAGTTGTTAAAACAAATAATCAATAGGCAAGTGTCATAGTAAGCATATTTATAAATATTTTAACTTTTAGTGTAAGGAGAAAGAAAGTAACAATTTATTCTTAAATATTATTTTTTTGCTAAAAATATTCATTATAACTTTATTATTTATTATAGGTACTTGGATAACCCTATACAAAACACGTGCGGACTGACCACAAATAGTAAAAGGTTTGTTTTAAGCAAAGCGTTGTTCAGTATTCTAATTGATTACAATAGTTATTACTTCCATGATGAGCTAAAACTCTGGGAAGAATGTCTCTTTAGAAAGTACTGACAATTATTTTTGTTCAGGTAATATTCTCGTCTGAAACAGTAAGTACGTTTTAGAACAAATTTATGATTATGACAGTACAGGCAATTGTCTTCAAATTGATAATAAAACACATGCTTGGTGTAGTTGAAATAGGTATTTCTCTAGCATCGTCTCTTTCCGTCTGAACATATTTATGTTATGTTGATTAAACAGTGTAAAACGTTTTTGCATTGAGAATGGTAACCATTACTTTTTTATTCTACTCATGTTTTTCATAAAAGAAAGTAGAGTCACTTTGAAAGGTACTGCATTAAAAAGCAGTATATGTGTGTCCGCTTCACACGACTGGAGTTCTCGTCACGTGTTTCCACAAGCTTTTCCACACAACACGTATTGTACGTTGTGCAATGTGTAAGCAACGCAATAAGCGTTCTAGCGATGTTTAGTTGTAGTTAACGCTCGATTTTACTCACCATATAATATACCCGGAGTCAAAACTGAAAATCGTTTCTTAAGAAGTAAACTCAAAAAGCGTCGACGAAGAATGTTTAATACCATTTTGATAATTTTAAAACCGTTAAAAAATAAACACGTGGTATTGTTGGGTAAGGGTTGGTTAAGTTATCTGTTCCTGTGTATTTTTAAACTCTACGAATCTAAAGCTCCCCCATCGAGTCACGCTGACCTGATAAGAAACGCTTAACTTAGCTAATTTAATGTTAAAATAAATTCTGCAAACAAAATTAAGTCATTTCATTATATATCATTGGTTAATTATGGCATACGGGTTTTTTTAATATTACCAAGATTATTTGGGCTGGATAGTAGTTCAACCGGTTTTACCTGAATATCACCTCTGCAAACCCGAGGGTGAATTGAATTTGTGAAGTTTAAACTAGTTGTCAGAATATTTCAGGGCATTGACTTACCAATTACTAATAGATATTTATGACAACATCATTACTGAACAAATAAACAATTATATTAAACCTATTCTTAACTGGTGTACTTAACTTAGTATTGAAAATAAGTTCTTATTAATGATCGTTTAAAGTTCCATCTAGATCTTCAGTATTTCTTAATCACAGGCTAGAGCCGGGTGTTTTCTATAATCGATAAAAGAGGATTGTCATCTGTCAATGTCGAGACCGATCGAGGCCAGCTTATCCTGAGAAATTGCTTAGCGATGGGCATTTATACTAAACATAGAAATAAGGAAATAGTTCTGCAAGCAAATTTAGCCTTTATTATTTCGCCACGTATTTCTAAATTGTTATAATAAGTTTATAAATTAAAAAAATGATTTTTTTTATAGAATAAGTAAATGGAAGTAGAAACAATTGTAGTTAAAAGTGTGAGTAGTTTATTTAATATACTAATTCATTATTTTCGCTTTTGCTCTTGTTAGAAAGTAATTTGTTTTTTAGGGCTCCGTAACCAAAGGATAAAAACGGGACCAATAGGGTCCCAACTTAAGACTCCGCTTTCCGTCTGTCTGTACCACTAGGATAGAAATACTAAAAACAGAATAAAATACCGGCAACATGTAGACATTTGAAATGTATACATAATGTTGATAACGACTTACACTTGGCCGATTTTTATTCAAGTGTTTTAGACTATTTTCTACTTTATCTATTTAAATTGATTGATGACCATACTAGAATAGTCTTAAATATAGCATGTTATCTATAAGGGGTACAAGCCTTTTGCATATTAAAAAAAACAGTATTAATGGCAATAAATGAATCTAAAAATTTACCCAATTTATAAGCTAATTTGTTATCATATTTTTAGTGATAAAAATCATGTATAAATATTGCACAAAAATAATTTGTAATTAACACAATAATAATAAAAAAAACGATTACAAAAGTCGGTTAAAGCAAATAAACACCTAGATTACATAATCTATCTATTAATAATTATATAATCTAATAATTATAACTATATAAAAGAATATAAATGATACTTTTATTAAAAACAAAAAAAGCGTATAAAAAGATCGAGATAGTTAAAGCGTGTCAAAAGTAATTTAAATTGAGACCTCTTTCTCTTTGAAGTTGATGACAAAACAAGTCAGGCTACCGGCAAATTAGATTTTATTGTAGCTCCAGATAAATCTTAGGCGCTTAACAAATACATACGTTAGAACTTAACACTTCAAATCTTTTTAACCCTTTTTCTATTACGTTCGATACTTAGGAATGAATTTACCAAAATATATATGGGGTCGGATCAGAACCTTTCATTCCAAGGTCCCTGGCCATTAAGTAGGGTAAGATTCAAACCCAAGAAATTCCCTGAGGGATTTCACAACCGACTCGTTACGATATTGGTGGCAGTCATGCGGAATACTTAATTTTACGACAGGTGTTTTTAGGACCGAAGCCAGATATTACTGGGAACAATAATAATTACGTATGTTTCTATATGAAACTAAAGAATTTCACACTGGTAGTTTCTCTAAACTAACAACATAACTTATTAGGTTTATCTAAATTCTGAATGAAAGAAACACTCTTTTTAAGTAGTAATAATTTTATCTTAAGTTAGAATATCGATAACAAGACTTTTATTCCAAGTC
This sequence comes from Spilarctia lutea, assembly GCA_916048165.1. Classification (NCBI taxonomy): domain Eukaryota; kingdom Metazoa; phylum Arthropoda; class Insecta; order Lepidoptera; family Erebidae; genus Spilarctia; species Spilarctia lutea. The sequence continues at coordinate 1,736,956 of OU696471.1, read as the reverse complement.
TAACAGGTATTTTCCTTTCTTTATTTTCTTAAAAAGTCAACTGCTGTATTAGGAATAAATCCTCTTTCACGGGGCACTTTACAAACATACATAAAATGAAGACAAAGAACACGCAGACTTAGATTAACAATTTAAGGACGAAACAAAATGTTGGTGCGTGTGGGGTTTGAACCCACAACCGGCGACCGACTACAAGGCCAATCGTGCAGTCAATAGTGTATTTCTGTTTAGCGGAGGACTTTACAAATATGCATAGAATGGACACAGATAACACAAAAACTAAGTATAACAACTTGTGCAAATGTTGTCCCATGTGAGGTTAGAACCCATAACACTCAGCGTAGTAGAAAGCGGTGAGGTGATCGCTTAAACCACTACACCATCTGCCGTCTTAAAGTAATCCAAAAATAATTATGAATAAGAAATAGTCAAAACAATAATCAGACTAAATTGAACATAAACTTATCCAAAATATGTGCCAACATCTTTATGCAAGCTTTTTTTTCCTGTGCGAAAATCGTCTCAGATACCGTTTTAAAAGTAATATCCTTAATACCAGGTACGATAAATACACAAACCTACTGAAATTTTGATCATTACCGCGGTCTGAACATTGTTCTCTAGATACAACTGCCTTGGAATTCATTTTTACCATTGATTGTATCGCTATAAATGGATAACTATTTACTCATAGCGACACAATCAATGGCCAACAAATCAATTTTTTTACGACGATAATTCTAAAAATCACATGAAATCTTTCGATAACCTCACGGAATAAGTTCAAATACTTATTTAACCTTGTAACATGTGTATCTACGAAATGATCTGGAACCTCCACATGACATAAATATCAAAGCCACAAAACTATAAAACTGTATTAACAACAACGATGTATGATTTTCCTCGAACACATCCAAACTTTATCTTCACAGAATTAGAGCAAAAATTTTATGACTATCGTAAAAACTTTGATAAAGATGATATAAATATAGATATATATACGTAATATAGACAATACTAGACTGACAGTATCAACGGTTTGAGAAAAATAAATTTATTGCTCTAAGTAATTCTATAGTTTTGTTCAGGTTAGTTATAGGTAACGAGATAATTGCAAAAAAATGTAATTATTGTATACTACTATCGCTATCCCCTTCAGTTTATTTTCTATTTTAACTTCGTAAATGATTCAACAATATTTCTTTGTACTTCATTCCTTATTTTATCTCCTTATGGGTAAAATTTCCAAAAATAAAAAATGTTGTGTTCCTCACTTCAGGGCTGTTAATAGCATTAGTACCTAGAGTGAGCTGTATTTTTAACCAACTTCAAAAAAGGTGGAGGTTCTCAATTCGACTGTATTTTTTTAAGTCAGAACTTTCGACTTCTGGATGTTGATGCTTTCCGTGTGGTTCCATTTTTATTTGGTACAGTTCTTGAAGTCGGTTTTTTCTTATTTACCTTATATAATTTAACAGTCCATCAAATTTGAATTGGAAAACATTGGGTAACTACATACTACTTATTATATTAGAATTATATTACCAACCAAACGTTTAGCATTAGTAAGGAGAAATGACGTGCAGTCCCGGACACCATGGTGACAAATTGTTTCACTGTTTGATAAAGGGTTCTCTTCGATCCCAAAACTAAGTGCAAACATATTTAAAAGAAAGGGTCAGACCTCAATCCTTGGTCTTATAAACAATTCTGTGTATCATTGCAGTTGAAGTATTCTTGCCGCACAAACATAAATGAACTGTATTACAAATATCAATAAGTTTATTATGATTAATATTAAATATTTTTTTTGATGTACGAATTTTAATTGCTTTGAGCGTATCATTTATTTATATTCAATAGTCATTAAATTAGTTATGTACTGTTTTTAACATCCTTTTCTACAAATGAACTCTTAAATTCTATGCATCCTAAGCATCAATCATTATTATGGCGAAAAAGTCAAATGTGAAAGTTTATGTAACTCCTTCGTGGAAAAACAGTTTTCCAGATTCAGATGTAATATTTACTGAAATACATAATTATACTTTACATTTCTTTCATTTTCATTATCGTTTTGTATGAGACTTCCTTCTCTCTCTATAATCGAAACTTCTGATTAGCGTAAAACATGATTGATCATTACAGGGATCTAAATCATTTATTTTCAGCAATTATTTATTAGGAGCATCAAATTTGAAACAATTCAGATTCATGAAATTGGTTTTACAAATTTAAAATCTTGTAATTTTGCAAAATATTGATCTACTGTACAAACACATAAATAATATAAATTAAATTACAAAAATTCCCCGACAGATAAATTTACACAAGGCAGTAAAATGAACCAATGAATTTGTATTCAGAAAAAGTCTGTTGAGTTCGTTGTTTATTCAGACAAACTAACACAGGTTGTTTGGAAATTTCTGCGTAAAATATAGTACTGCAAATTATAATGTTATTCATTCAAACTAAATGTGTAAATCTATGTATTTGTAAATAGATAGATTCTATTTTGAATATAGAGTCTGTTAAAGTTCACAATCTTTAGAGTGCCATATTACTTAGTAATATTTTAAGCCTGATTCAGAATGCTCATGTTTCTTTTCAGGTAGGGGCAAATGAGCGACCGGGCTACCAGTTGTTGTTGTTGTAGTAGTAGAAGTTGTTGGGCAGTTGTCACAAGCATCGTGCAGTATCGACAGTTTTATTCATAAGTTGGTGATTAATTAATCTTTTTTTGTTTGAGGAAAGATAGGTATTATGCAGTTTTAATGTATTTGTTATAAGCAAATTCAACCGATATAATAATCCTTTCAAGCAATATATATATTTTTTTTTATTATATAGGGGGCAAACGAGGATACGTATCACCTCATGGTAAGCGATTACCGCCGCCCATGGACACCCGCAACACCAGAGGCGACACAAGTGCGTTCCCGGCCTTTTAGGAAGGAGTACGCTCTTTTCTTGAAGGTTTGAAGGTCGTATTGGTCCGGGAACACCGCAGGCGACAGCTCATTCCACAGTTTTGCTGTGCGTGGCAGAACATTTCGGGAAAAACGCACAGTTGTGGACTGCCAACCATCTAGATGATGGGGATAAAATTTCTGTCGCGTAGGACGATGGCGGAAAGATGCGGCAGGGATCAATCCGAACAATTCCTCGGAGCACTCCCCGTGGTAAATGCGGTAGAAGATGCACAGCGAAGCCACATCTCTACGCAGCGCCAGAGAGTCTAGCCGAATTGAAAGATCCCGGCAATCAACGATACGAGTCGCCCTCCGCTGAATGCGGTCCAAAAGGAGGAGCTGGTATTAGGGTGCCCCTGCCTAAAGATGAGGACAGTATTCCATGTGAGGCCGAACCTGCGCCTTATAAAGCCGAAGGCGGTAGGCCGGAGTGAAATACTGCCTCGATCTGTTGAGCACACCTAGCTTTTTTGAGGCCAATTTGGCCTTACCCTTCAAATGGCCACGAAACTGGACTTCGCTCGATACGTCGAGACCAAGTATCCCAATATTGGCTGAGGCAGATAGGGGAGTGTCTTCAAAACGAGGACATACGACCCACGGGAGTTTTTTTGCGGTGAACGCGCAAATTTGTGTCTTTGTCGGGTTGAATTGGACCAAACTAAGTCTACCCCAATTCGAGACCCTTTCCAAAGCGGTCTCAACTTCAGACACAAGTTTGTTTCGACTCTCAATGACGTTTTCCCGAGAAATATTGGCGCGGCCGGTGTAGAAAGCATCGCCCGTACTGTCATCCGCATAACAATGAATGCCGCTAATTGGCAGCATGTCATTGATATGAAGGAGGAACAGAGTAGGCGATAGCACACAGCCTTGCGGGACACAGGCATGGAGTCAGAGCATTCACCGTCGACTACGACCTTTATGCTTCTACATGCCAGAAAGCTAGTGACCCAATCGCATAATTTCTCGGGAAGCCCATAGGAAGGGAGCTTCGAAAGAAGCGCTTTGTGCCAGACCCGATCGAAGGCTTTCGCGATGTCCAAACTAACTGCCAAGGCTTCCCCCTTAGTCTCAATCGCCTGAGCTCAGCGATGTGTCAGGTATGCCAGAAGATCACCAGCTGATCGACCCTTACGGAAACCGTACTGCCGGTCACTAAGCAGATGATGATCCTCTAGGTACCGCAGGAGTTGATGGTTAATGATGGACTCCATTATTTTCGAGAAGAGGGAAGTTATGGCTATCGGCCTGTAGTTAGTCGGATTTGAGCGATCGCCCTTTTTAGGGATCGGGGGGACCAATGCTGCCCTCCATGATGTCGGGACTACGCCAGTAGAGTAGGAGAGTCGAAAAAGACGCGTTAAGACCGGTGCCAACTCTGGAGCGCACATCTTCAACACAATAGAAGGGATTCCATCCGGGCCGCTCGACTTGTGGATTTCAAGGGACAAAAGTGCTAAGCGCACGGAGCGTTGGTGGAACTGGATATCCAGCATACAGCTCTCACACCGCGGTATGGTAGGCGGCTCCTGTCCCCCGTCATCCAAGGTCGAGGTGGTATAGGTAGTAGAGTCATGCTGATTTCAGCACGAATGGGCCAGGCTCGACCGGGGCGGTACTACCCTCGCACAGAAGACCAACCCAAAATGACAGGCTTCGTACTGTCGTGTTTCGTTGGTGAGTGCGAGACCGGAGGCCCAATGATGCAGGGGTGACAGTTGTCGTGGTTAGTGTGAGAGCATTGTAATGCTCGTGGAGTCATGTTGAGGGTGGCTTGGATCGATCCGTCGGCCAGGGAGACCCGTAGAAACGGTGGTGCCGCTGGCCGTCCGCGACATAGAGAGGGGCCCAACCGCGGCTAACCACCCTGGGAGGCTGCCCCGTCAGGTCGCGCATAATCCACGGAGTGGCTCGTCGTGCCGGTTGGTGACCGGACGGTGGGACCAGGCGACCACTTCCGGGAGGGTACGGGGGCCCTTCCGTCCGACGTCCGACGGTTCGGTCACCGTCATGCCTCACTGTTGTATGACGACACAGCACTACGAGTCTCAGTTCTACACAGCCACGACAACTGTCGCGCCTTTTACGCTCCCCTTCCCCTACCCACTTTTTTTATCATGGCAGCAAAGAAAAAGTTAAAATGTTCAACAGCGGCACTCCATCCACCCACCAACGCGCTTTTTGAGGTGGAGTTCACAAACATCCGTGGACTCCATGCAAACCTCAACGCCGTCCACCAGCATCTTGAGACGGTACGGCCGGCCATGCTTTTTCTAACGGAGACACAAATACGCCGCCCTGCCGACACGACATATCTACACTATCCCGGCTACGTTCTTGAGGAGTGCTTCCTCGCGAAGGCTGGGGTATGTCTTTTCGTTAGGGCGGATGTTTGTTGTCGCCGTTTCCGCTGCCTTGAGGACCCATCCTTCTCCATCCTGTGGTTGCACGTGGATATTGGCTCCGTGAGCCGATTCTACGTGTGCCTATATCGATCCCACTCCGGAGACTCTGAGACAACTCGACTATTTGAATATCTCAGTCAGGCGGTGGACAAAGCGCAGGAGCAGTTTCCCACCGCCGAACTGGTGTTCCTGGGAGACTTTAACGCCCACCATGAGTCCTGGTTGGGATCTTCCAGAACTGACCACGCGGGTCGGACTGTCCACGCATTCGCTCTCACGCATGACCTCACCCAGCTGGTACTCCAGCCCACCAGGATACCAGACATACAGAGTCAAGCGCCTTCCTTGCTGGACCTTCTGCTGACGAGTCACCCAGCGCAGTACAATATATCGGTGCTCGCCCCTTTAGGATCCTCCGATCACTGCCTGGTGTCTACCACGGTGCCTTTAGTTGCCGCCCCACGACCAGTGGCAGCGAAAAGACGACTATGGCACTACTCGTCAGCGGACTGGGATGGAATGCGGGATTATTTTGCATCCATCCCGTGGGCTCAACGCTGCTTTAAAGACAAAGATGTGTCGCAAACTGCGGCCGCCGTGGCTGGCGAAATCACTGTTGGAATGGAATACTATGTTCCCTACAGTGAGGTCGCCAGCGCAACGACCCGTCCTTGGTTTAATCGCGAGTGCGCCCATGCTGTTGCGCAAAAACGATCGGCTTACCGCGCATGGACCAGAGCTCACGCTCGCGGCTGCCCCGACGTAGGTCAACTAAAAGCAGCGTTCAACAAAGCCACAAGGGAATGCAAGAAGGCTTACATTAGAGCGGATGCCCAGCGCATTGCGCGGCTTGGCCAAGAACTCGTCGCACACCCTACGGGTAGCCGAAAGTTCTGGCGATTGGCTAAAGCCGTGCAGTCCAACTTCTGCCAGTCCTCGCTACCACCGCTGAAATGCCCCGACGGATCACTCGCCCATCAGCCGCAGGAGAAAGCAAAACTGCTTGTTGATCTCTTTGCGGCTAACTCCCGAATCGACGACCGTGGCAAGCACCCGCCTACCATTCCGACCTGCGACACTACGTTGCGGGATATTCGCATCCAGTTGAATGATGTCCGCGCGGAGCTTCGGTCACTCGACGTCCGGAAAGCCAGTGGACCCGATGGCATCCCAGCGGTGGTTCTTAAGAAATGTGCACCAGAGTTGTCTCCGGTATTGACGCGCCTGTATTGCCTGTCGTATTCATCAGGAACTGTCCCGATGGCCTGGAGAGAGGCGAATGTTCAACCCATCCCCAAAAAGGGCGACCGTTCAAACCCGGCAAACTACCGTCCGATAGCCGTCACCTCAATTCTCTGCAAGGTATTTGAAAGAATAATAAATAAACAACTGATTCACTACCTGGAGGATCACTCCGTACTAAACGATCGTCAATATGGTTTTAGACCGAACCGATCCACGGGTGATCTTCTAGCGTATGTGACACACCTTTGGGGTGAAGCTATTGACAGGCATGGGGAATCCTTGGCAATCAGCCTTGACATGGCCAAAGCCTTTGATAGGGTTTGGCACCGTTCGCTTCTCTCCAAGCTACCGGCATACGGTTTACCCCCCAAACTCTGCAACTGGGTTGCCGCATTTCTGCACCAGCGCCGCATTAGAGTCCTTTGCGACGGTGCGGCCTCCGATTTTCAGCTGATCAACGCTGGAGTACCTCAGGGGTCTGTCCTGTCACCCACGCTGTTTCTTCTGCATATCAATGACATGCTCGCCCTTGCCAACATTCATTGCTATGCAGACGACAGCACAGTTCACGGGCGATATTTTGGACATCCCACAGCTGGGCTAGCAGATAATGATAAAAAACGACGGGAACTTGTCGCTCAACTCGACCATGACTTGGACCGCATTTCTCAATGGGGCTCTGAGAATCTGGTCGAGTTCAACGCCAAGAAAACACAGGTGTGCGCGTTCTCTGCCAAAAAGTCTCCATTCCTTCCCCTTCCCACTTTTCAGAGCACTCGACTGCCATTACAAGGTAGGCTCGATATCCTGGGCATGGATATCAGCCGCGATCTCAACCCTCGCGAATACGTTGAGAGTGTCACTAGGGCGGCCTCGCGGAAGCTAGGTATCCTTAATAGGGTGAGACGGTTCTTCTCGCCCGAGCATCGGTGTCTGCTTTACAAGACCCAGGTTCGCTCGTGCGTGGAGTACTGTTCTCATCTTTGCGATGGAGCCGCGCAGTATCTATTCGACGCTCTCGACCGGTTGCAGCGGCGAGCCATCCGCATTGTCGGCAGTCCCCAGACCACCAAGTCCCTTGAGCCTCTGCAGTTGCGTAGAGATATCGCCTCTATGGCAGTCCTCTATCGCCTTTATCATGGAGAGTGTTCTGAAGAGCTGTTCCAACTGGTCCCCCCTTCCCCCTTCCTCTACAGGACAACACGTGCCGGTCTTGGATGTCACCGCTTCAGAGTGGTAGACATACGCTCTCGTACTCGCCGCTTCGGTTCTTCCTTCCTGTGCCGAGCGGTCAAAACCTGGAACTCACTACCTGCGTACGTGTTTCCCTCCCACTATGAACCCGGGTCCTTTAAGCGGAGCGTGAAGAAGCATCTCACTAGGCCGCCATAGTGTGGGTCGCCATGCTGCAATGTCCCTATTAGCATTGAGGATGGTGACCACCACTCCTGGATTCTGCTCGTGCTTTCCATCAGGCAGAGCAGAGTCATTTTGGCAGCTAAGACATAAAAAAAAAAAAAAAAAAAAAAAAAAAGGTGGACGCAAAGTGTTTTGCCAGAAGATCGGCTTTCTCCTTTGCGTCATAGGTCAACGGATTATTTCCTACGTGAAGAGGTGGAAAGGACGGCTTACAAAAATTCCCTTCGATAGCCTTGGTAAGAGACCAAAATGCCCGAGTTCCCGAAGGAAGACGCTCAAGCCTCTCGCCATCCCTAGCGATGTGCTCCGATTTCGTCCTTGCAATGTCTCTTAAAAATAAATACAGTACATAGAAACTTAATATAGGAATGTTTATTAGGAAGCTTTCACAGCCAATATAATTGTACACTTTTCACTTGATCTGTTAATAGACTTGATGATTACAAAGCACTTCACTGTAAATAATGTGAAAGTTTTACCCAAAACTTATTGGACCAAAATGTATTTGGATACTTTTGAAAAATGGTTAGGTTTTTATTATTCTTAAATATTTTGTATTCTCCAGAAACGTTTGTGCAACTTAAGACGCGAAAACTTACTTGATTAAAGATAAGTATTTCATGAACTTGATTAACGTATTATCAATGCCCAAATCCCCTCCGGCTAAACTGGTCTGCGGTTGACCATTATATTGGAACTTTGCGAGTCTCTAGACTTATCTTGGCCCTTGCTTCTTTGGAGGCTTTTAGATAACACGATTAAAATATCCATGGTACGTACACACGACAATGTGATAATTCTTGACGCGAATAAAATCACTCTAGATCAAAATTATTCACAAATATTATTTTCAAATATATGTGATCTTTCAGGAATTTACTTGGCCCATCTTTAAAGTGAACCCCTATTTATCAATGTCCAATGTGGAACGTTTTCTCTAATCCGTTATTGACGTGGCTGGGTGCTTATTGACAAATGCTTTCTCGGAATAAGGGTTTCGGTCTGAAATATTTAAACAAACCCACTGACAACTTAGTATATATCATGAAACAACTTCTTCCGTCGCGTCTATCTGTCATATTTGTTGAAGATCTCGGGAAAAAATTAAGCCGATCATCTTCTTAATGTGACATAGGCTATATTATATTTTCCGCAAAAGATTTCATGCGAAGCTTGGTCAGGTTGGTAGTTATATCTATATGAAGAAACGTTTAACATAAAAATATCCTACGAATATTTCCGTTATTTCTAGCAAAGTGTAAACACTCACCAATCGTTTTCTACACAAGTTACAAAGGCATGCCTCGAATGAAATACCTCCTTTTTTGCCGTTTATGCCTCACAGAAAACCGATGTAAAATATTTTTTTCGTTGTTCTTCATCGAGTGACTGAGATTATTAGACATCCAACCCCTACTTTTATATTAGGGAGGAAGCTGCACACAAAAAGTCAAAAAGTACTTGTGTTTTCTCAGGACGCTGGTCCTTTGACTAGTAGGCGACTTCTCTTGGTCGTTTGTACTATGATAAATTGTTATAATCAAATATCAACTCCAAATCCTGAGCAGAAATTATTAATTCTATCGTGAGATGTAACTGGCACTCATTGTTTAAATATTCAAATATATATTGAGTTCAAACTTTGTTCTAAATGTATAATATAAAATAGTTTAGAAACTCGGTTTTGTGGTAATCAAATAAGTCAGATCACTTAAATATAAGTGAAGTTGTTGTTCATTTGACAGGCCCATCAATGTTTTTTTGTTTAGGATTGTGTTAAATCAATGTATACACAAGAGATTCGCAGAATAATTAATAAGTTTTTTAATCTTGATGTAAATAAAGTTTGAGGATTTTTACGCTAGGTTTAGGATAACTTGATTGAAGATTATTTTATTAAATAAAGTTTTGTCAAGTTCAAATTACAGTTTCAACAGTAAGTAGTGAAAAGTTTTGTAAGTAGGAGTGCTATAATTCCAAACATATATGAGCTAGCTTGATCGGAGTGATAAAGAATTGCTTAAAAAGATGTTTTTTTTTTCTTGGTTTTCATGAAATGTATGAGTTTATTGTAGATATAATTCGCAATAAAAATGTGGGCAATCTAAGAGGTACGGAAGCAGTCGCCACTGCACAAATGAAATTTTGCATGGAGAGTCATCATTATCCCAAGCTAAGTAGAGCTTGTACTTTTTTTTTATAAATACATACATATTATACATAGAAAACACCCAAACTCCGAAACAAATATTTGCAGATCATACAAACATTTAGTCCGACCCGGTTATCGAATCTGAGACCTCAAGCATAGCAGACACACTACCACTACGACACCGAGGCATTCAAATAATAATCATAGTTTGATTCTTGATCTGTGTTATGAGGTGCAAAAAATGTATTTGAAACCTTAAGACCGCCAATAAAGGCAGTTGAGTTTCATTAAACTCATATTATATGGTTTTTTTAACTGGATAATTTGCAATCCTTTGACTAAATTGCAAAATATAGAAGTTTAAAATCATTTTAAACGTGAATTTTTTATTTGTTTCAACGATTTTATACTACTAAACGTCAGTTTCACCATTTCCCCATAAACTTTTCAATAGAAATTTGCCACATAACTAGCACTTAACAGATAAAAGCTGCTGATATATGCTACCTGTGGCAAATGTTATGTTATGAGCACGATATTTTTTTCTTTATGGGGTAAAATTTAGCTATGTAAATGATATTTATTTTATAAGTAAACATTTACAGATATTTTTACACGTCGGACTTTACAGCTAGAAGAGGCCGGCATTTCCTAAGATTCACACTGGGAAGAAATGTCGAAATGAACCACAGAGATATGTCTTTTAATTTTTTTAAGTCCATGACATTGATTCATTACAAAATAATAAAAATCCATGCGAGCACAGTATTGGATCTGAGTTGGGAGGAACCATAGTATTGAGTCGACCTTTACCGACCCCATACAGACGGCATACGAGCAACAGCCATCGTGTTACTTAACCGGTATAAGTCAAGATTAACGACCCAAAGCGCGACACTACCGCCAGCTGGACCTTAGGATAGGCCGGGGCAACACTCAAAACCACCAGAACGATGCTAAATATGAATTTATATTACAAGCCTAGACAATACTCACATATACATACACAAAATAATTCAATTTATGTATGTATATTAATTTATATACATACATATATTACGTAGCATAATTTAGTTAGCTACTTAGTCATATTGTGTGTCTCCATATAGAATTGCATTTTCTGCATTCTCAACGAGTATGGTAACCACCACTCTTGGATTCTCATATGAACCATCAGATAGAGTAGAGTAATTTTGGTAGGTTAAGACATAAAAAAAAAATCTTTTATAATTTTAAAACTGTTAATTTTAAAGTATTAAGAGATGGTTGTTTTAAATTAATAATGATTTCTTATAAAAGCAAAAGGGCCTGTTACTCATTTTATAATGAATAAATAAATTACTTTTGGGAAACTCTAAATAGATCGTAATGAGCTTGTTAAGTAATAACCGTGGATAAAATTAAAACAAATATTTATTTTTTCAGTAAATTTATATAATATTTGTTTATGAAAATACCCACTGTAAAACTTTTAAGGGACAGCAAACAAATTATGAATACGAGAGTGAAAAAAATAAGGGGTCTCCAAGATTTTTGACCGCAATGTACTCGTAATAGGAAAAAGTATTTCGGACTTTGAGAAATGTTATAAAAGAGCCCATTACTTAGAGATAGATTTCAATGTGAATAAGCTTAAATAAAAATATTTATATTCAGAGATAAATATACTGGGATAACTAATTAGCAAGGATATTTAAAACACGTCGTTGTATTCTATGATGTTTTTTTATTTTGTTTTATTATTTATTTGTTTTATTATAATTTAAATTCACCTTTCATTGAACATCTCCCAATTTGCCGTACCAAATATAACCATGAAAATTTAACGCAAAATTTATATCAGGCATAATCGTAGAGCTTAACGTTTTCGCGCATCACTGCCTACGACCAATCTCTGGAAAGTTAATCTCAAAACATCGTGCACTTGCGAGCTATGTATTTTAATTTAGCCAGTTCACACCGTGACACGTACCTCTTAATTAACTCGGAACCGAGTTTATTACCTACAACGTTTATTTTATCTGCGCCAAAAGAGAGAAAATTGTCCCTGGGGTGTATTTACTGGGCTACTAAGTGTTGTTAGGTGGTACGAATACATCGTAAGGGTTAGCAAATAGGTAACGGAGTCTGTATTGGAGACATTTCCTTGTGTGACAGTAGTAATGGTGAACAATAAAGCGGTTTCTATTTTTACGATGTCAGTAAGATTTAAATATATATCGTTTTAACACTTGAAGAAAAGAATACCTTTCAAATTAGTGTTTTGTAATTTATCAAGTGTGAACTAAGTTTTAAGTTAAGTTAATGTGATTGATTTCAAAAATTTGCTGTAGTGACGAGCATTATGTCCCTAAAAACAAAAAGGGAATTTGGCAACCAGGCAAAGCGCACATGTCTATGGCCTACTGATTGATTTTTTAAAGTTTTTTTTAATAGTAACATAGGACTTTTTACTAAGAACTGAAAAAACGGAACGACTTGCAGCTTTCGTTCTCAATGACTCAGGTGTCCAAGAGCGGGAGTACTTACTTATCATCTAGTAATCCGTCTGTTCTTTTAGACGGAACTATTGGACATATACTCATAACATAGAGAAAATATTAAGATTTAGAAATCTTTGCAACCCAAGTATCATTTCTTGGACAGACAATTTTATTATTTAATTTTCGATTACGTTACGTGCTGAATGACATGACGTCAGATTACTGCCTCAAATTACACTAAATGAAATCGATAAGCCGCGGTCAATAATACTGTAAATGAAATCAACGATTTGCTAGGTCGCTTGAATTAACTTAGATGTAGTCATTTTAGTAATCCATTTATCGCAAATTGGAAAATAACAGAATGAAAAGTAAAATAATCATAAAAAAGGCAATAGACATATTTATTGTTATTGATACTTCATATTATTCATATAATCTATCAAAATCTCCCTACATACTGACTGTACTTACTTTATCTCCTCCAAAATAATTGGACACTTGAAAATACAAGACCCAAGATTGAGTACGCCGGTCATTGATAATGTAATTATTTTCAGAAAAGAAAATTATAATGAAGGCTGAGACTTTCAAAGTTTCATTGAAGCGATTGAAAAAGATATGAACGAATCGTAATATTAACTAAAATATCAAGTTTTTTCTTTATATTTTCTTTTTTGATGAATTCTTTATGTTTATAAATATTTATTGCAAACTAAAAGAAAAGACACAGTAACATTATGTGCGAGCGTAACTGTGTCGCAGCCATTATCGCCTCCTCCGGTCTGAGGCCTTCAGAGTTACATCAAAAATATAATATATGAACAATACATATCAAATAAAATTGAACTAAAATTGCTGACAATAGATGATTTGGATACAAACTTTACTAAATTAGCATGTGTATTATGAGTATGTGTATGTGTTAGTAACAGAGAGAGGTGTGTGTCAATTGTATGTGTGTATAAGTGTGTGGTGTGTGATATTTTTAATTAAGTTTAATGTAGCCTTTTAATTCATAGAGTTTATAAAATCTTAATTATAATAGGAATAGTTTTAGGATGCCGACCAGTTGAAAGTTATGAAATAATTCAGTCTCATTCTGCACAACTGATAAAATGGCAGACTTTTCTTAGCATTTTTTTTTTTTTATTGAATAGTGGGCAAACGAGCAGACGTATCACCTGATGATAAGCGATTACCGCCGCCCATGGACACCCGCAACACCAAAGGCGTTACAAGTGCGTTGCCGACCTTTGGGGGGATGGGAAAGGGGATGGGGGAGGGGTTGGGGTATGGGCCTACGGTATCCTCACTCACTCGTTAAAACACAGCGCAAGCGCTATTTCGCATCGGTTTTCTGTGAGGCCGTGGTATCACCCCGGTCGAGCCGACCCATTCACGCCGAAGCATAGCTCTCCCACGGTATAAGCATTAAGAAGAAAGGCAAAAATAAGACTAAGTAGTGAGGATGATAATAGGTCTTTACCTATGAAATTGCGTTTCTTCAGTACTGGTCATTTCAAATAAAAAAAATTTTGTAATGGCTCTGTATTCTAAATTCAAATTAATTTTGTTTTAAAACCATGACATTCTATTTACAAACTCAGTCTTTTGTTTTTTGATTAGCGTTGTATTTTCATTACATTTGAACATTTTTCGTCACAATGGATACTTTAAAAATTCGTGTAATTATGGAATATGAGTTCCGTCGTGGCACCAACGCGACACAAACGGCACGTAACATCAAAAACGTTTACGGAGAGAACTGTACAAACGAACGAACAACCCTTTATTGGTTTTCCCGGTTCCGTTCTGGCAATTTTGACTTGAAAAATGAAGCTCGTGGTCGTCCGGAGACTTTGGTTAACAATAATGAATTAAAGGCGATTGTGGAAGCTGACGAAACTCAATCTACAGCTGAGCTAGCAGCAGCTTTTAATGTAAGCATCAAAACAATATTGATCCATTTGCGACAAATTGGCAAGGTAAAAAAGCTTGATAGATGGGTGCCCCACGACCTTAACGATCGCCAGCGCAACATACGCGTCGAGACCTGCCTTTCGCTGCTCAACAGGCAAAGAAATGAAGGAATTTTGAAACGAATAGTTACGTGCGACGAAAAATGGATTCTGTTCGACAATCGAAGCGCTCAGCAAGTTGGTTAGACCCTGATTCAGCACCAAAGCAATGCCCTAAACCAAAAATTACCCCTGAAAACCTAGACTAGAGTGCGGGTGTGATTCACCACAGCTTATTACAAAACGGCATGAGCATTAATGCAGATGTGTACTGTGAAGAACTGGAGAGAATGATGGAGAAGCTTTCACATCTGCAACCAGCTTTGGTCAATCGGTCGTCCCCACTGCTCCTTCACGACAACGCGCGACCCCATACTGCGCAACAGACAGTCTCCAAGCTGCAAGAGCTGGGGTTGGAAGCTCTCCCTCATTCGCCATACTCACCAGACCTTGCACCTACCGACTATTACTTTTTTCAAAATTTAGACAACTTTTTAGTGGGTAAAAAATTCAATTCCCGAGAGGCAGTACAAAATGCCTTTGAAGAGTTTGTTGCCTCCCGTCCAACTGATTTTTACAAGAAGGGCATCAATAAACTGCCAATGCGTTGGCAAAGATGCGTCAATTGCATGGGTGATTACTTCGAATAACAGAAATAAAAAAGTTTGAAAAAATAAGTACTTTCACTTATTGCATACAAAACGGCAATTTCATAGGTAAAGACCTAATATTTATTTAATAACATCATTATCGTGGGTAAAGAAACTGCTTATAAAGCATGTATTTTGAATATTCATAAAAATAAATCGAAAGATAATATTTATATTTATTTTCGATTACGGTACGTGCTGAATGACATGACGTCAGATTACTGCCTCAAATTACATTAAATGAAATCGATAAGCCGCGGTCAATAATACTGTAAATGAAATCAACGATTTGCTAGGTCGCTTAAATTAACTTAGATTTAGTCATTTTAGTAATCCATTTATCGCAAATTGGAAAATAACAGAATGAAAAGTAAAATAATCATAAAAAAGGCAATAGACATATTTATTGTATAAAACTTATGCTTATGCGTCAACGTTCCCGACGATTTCTTAAAGACCATCTGGATAAGTCGCCTCTCCCATGGAATCCAGACGGTGCTCGTAGGTCAACCGATAACCTCCTCCACCGACGATCTGGCGGACTTGGCCGATCGTATTCAAGAGCTGGCCGTACCTTCACCATCTGTAGCTTCTACAAGTATGGCCGCTCCTAATTCATCACTGGATATTCTGGCTAGAGAAGTCGCCGAGCTTCGGAGGCAGTTCCAGGACCTTGCTGCAGACAGGAGCAGACCCCGTGCGCGATCTACAAGATCACCTCATCGCAGATCGGTCTCCAGGTCGAAGCGCTCTCAGTCGAATTACAGGAAGTTCCCGCTTTGCTGGTACCATAACAGATTTGCAGAGAAAGCCAGCAAATGCGTATCCCCCTGCGATTACAAATCGGGAAACGCCAGGGGCGGTCGATAATGGCGACTGCTGACTGCCCTTCAACTCCTACTGGTCGCCTGTTTGTCACAGACCGAGCTTCGAAGACACAGTTCCTCATCGATACTGGAAGCGATCTCTGCGTCTTCCCCCGGTCTCTTCTTCATGATCGACGTGCTAGGACGGACTACAACTTGAGTGCTGCGAATGGTTCCACGATTTCCACATATGGTTATATACACCTAAATTTACATTTTGGCTTACGTAGAATATTTAATTGGCGTTTTGTTGTAGCTGAAGTAACTAAGCCCATCATAGGCGTAGACTTTTTAAATTACTACTCTCTTATTGTAGATTGCCGTAACAAACGCCTGTTAGATAGTACTACCTCTGTATCTTCTGTAGCCATAGTAGTAATATGTAGTAGTATAGCCTCCGTTAAAGTTTTGACTGGTGACTCCCGGTATCACAAAATTCTCGAAGAATTTCCCCAGATTACCCGTCCAACAGGAACACACCGTAACGTCACTCACCATACAGTCCACCATATACGCACCACTCCAGGCCCTCCAGTTTCATGTACACCACGTCGGTTAGCTCCCGACAAATTAAAGATTGCTCAACAGGAGTTCCAGGCTATGCTCGCGAACGGTACAGCTCGACCTTCGCAGAGTCCCTGGGCATCACCTCTCCACCTAGCCCCGAAGAAGGACAACGGCTGGCGTCCTTGCGGCGACTACCGCATGCGCAACGCTCGCACCATTCCTGACAGATATCCGATTAGGCACATACATGACTTCGCCCACAATCTTGTTGGTTGCAAAGTCTTCAGCACCCTTGATATGCTTAAGGCTTATAATCAGATAGCTGTCAGTGAGCACGACATTCCGAAGACCGCGATAACAACACCATTTGGTTTGTATGAATTCCCTTATATGACTTTCGGACTTCGGAATGCAGGCCAAACTTTCCAAAGGTTTATAGATGAGATTACCAGGGGCCTAGACTTTATATACTGTTATTTGGATGACATCCTGGTGTTCTCCAAGGATGAGCTGTCCCATGAGGAGCACCTCCGTCAAATTTTCACCAAACTGAAAAACTTTGGTTTGCTGATAAACACAGAAAAGTGCGTTTTCGGTATGCCAGAGGTAACTTTTTTAGGTTACTCCATAACCGAGAGAGGCTCTAAACCTTTGGACTCCAAGGTGCAAGCTGTGAGAGACTTCCCGACACCAACAACTGTGCGCCAGCTCAAGGCATTCTTAGGAATGCTTAATTTCTACAGGAGGTTCCTTCCTCGAGCTGCAGAACTTCAAGCCCCTTTACATGTTTTATTAACAGGTTCAGTGAAAGGTTCCCATCCCGTTAATTTGACAGGAGACGCCCTTACAGCCTTTATCGCATGTAAAGATAACCTTGCCAATGCTGCCCTACTGGCACACCCTGACTGTACCGCCAAACTTGCCCTGGTGACAGACGCCTCCGATAAGGCAATCGGTGCAGTCCTCCAACAATACCAGCACAGTTCATGGCAACCGCTAGCCTTCTTTTCGCGGAAGCTCAGCCCTTCACAGACAAAATATTCCCCTTATGATAGGGAACTGCTTGCTATATATGAGGGCATAAAATACTTTAGACATATGCTCGAGGCCCGGCACTTTGTCGTTTATACTGACCATAAGCCGATCAGTTTTGCATTCCATGAGAGGAAGAAAAACTGTTCGCCTAGGCAGTATAGACACCTTGATTTTATATCTCAGTTCACAACTGATATCCGGCACATATCTGGCAAGGATAACATAGTTGCCGATACGCTGTCACGTATCGAAGAACTGGGAGCCTCGAGCAGCTAGCCAAAGGTCAACCTACTGACCCTGAACTCCAACACCTAATCGACAACGGCTCATCATTACGTTTGGAGAAGCTGAGTGTCCCTGGAAGTCGTATACCCCTGTACTGCGACGTCAGTACACCGACATCTAGGCCCTATGTTCCAAAATTCTTTCGCAGACAAGTATTCGAAAGCCTGCACTCGTTAAGCCACCCTGGACCGAATGCATCTGCCAAACTTATAGCAGAGCGGTTTGTCTGGCCAGGGATACGAAAGAACTGCAGAGAGTGGGCGCGTACTTGCATGGCTTGTCAGAAAGCCAAAGTTAATCGCCATGTTACTGCACCACTAGGTACGTTTAATCTTCCTCGTACCCGGTTCAAACAGATCCACATAGATCTTATTGGACCTCTACCGGTTTCACAAGGCTATCGGTATTGCCTGACGGCGGTAGATAGATTTACTCGATGGCCGGCAGCAATACCGATAGAAGATATAACGGCAGAAACCGTGGCTAAAACACTAGTTTCAACGTGGATCGCTCGTTTTGGCTGTCCCACGGATATTACAACTGACCGTGGTCGCCAATTCGAATCCGCTCTATTCGAATATCTGGCGAAAACAGCCGGTTTCGAGTACAAGCGGACCACTGCCAACCATCCGGCATGCAATGGCATGGTGGAACGTTACCACCGCGTTTCCAAACTCAAGGCCGCAATAGTCTGCCACGGAAATGACAGATGGACAGAGTCACTGCCATGGGTCCTGTTAGGCATACGAACCGCCTTTAAGGAAGATCTCCAAAGCTCATCTGCGGAACTCGTCTACGGAGAACCCTTACGCTTACCAGGGGAGTTCTTCGATGAACCTACCGAAGGAAGCACGACTGACTTGTCAGATTTCTCTTTCCGCCTGAGAAGTATTGCTGCAAAATTACGACCTATACCAGCTGCGCGACATTGCAAGCCTAAGGTCTTCATATACAAAGAACTTGCAACCAGTGATCACGTGTTCTTCCGTGAAGACGCATCTCATGGTTCGCTACAACCAGCATACTCAGGACCTTACAAGGTACTAGCCCGAGATACTAAAATTTTTAAAATATTCCAGAGGGGCAAAGAGGTCACAGTATCTATAGACCGAGTCAAACCGGCCTTCATACTGTCCGATCAAACCAACATTGAACCCTTACCAGATGCTCAGAAAGAGTTTACAACACGTTCTGGACGGCGAGTTAAATTCCCAGATTTTTATCGCCCGTGACGGTCTCTGGAGGGGGGTGGTGTAGGCTACCTACTACACTTACCATACTACCTCACTATATTTTACTATATTATTATAATAACCTTGAGAATAACCTATATCTAAATTTTATAACTATTTATATATTTACACTTAAATATATATACATTCTGTATTATTATAATTAACCTACTAACTATATTTACATATTTACTTTTCCCATATAAAATATTTAATAGTAACAACATACAATATCGATATTGATTGCATCGACGCTTGGAGTGCACTATATCGGGCCGCGCAACGCACTAACACAGGGCGTGCGCGCGCGCCGGTGAGACAGTCGTAACTTGTTATTGACGCGGAACGTACGCTTGTTTACCTCAGTTCATATACTAGTGTAAATGCTTTAATATCGCTTATGTACTTTATGTTATTTTGTGTGCTATGCTATGACTATACATCTTCCTGCCTTAAACTATTTATTGTGCTGTGCTTATGCTTGTATCTTCCTTTACCGCACCTTCTATTGTTTACTTGTGAGTGTTGGACAATAATACATATTAACCGTGAGTTGAACTTTTTATTATACCTGCTACACACGAGTCAAGTAGTTATTGCCCCATCACCACACTGGTGATCGGCACAACTATAGAACCAATAAATATCAAAATAGCTCTTTCAAGATTAGTCAATGCAAAAAGCATATAAAATGTTCCTGAGATATAAAATATTCTTGGCGGTATTAGAACTTTTTGTTAAATGCGAGCGAAGCCGTGGGCCAAAGCTATATTAAATTCTAAAATTTATTTAAATTCAACCATTTTAAAATTAGAAGTACAAAAATATACTCACGCAAGCGAAGCCGCACGCAATAGCTAGTCAATAATAAATATTTGTCGGTATATAAGGTAGGTATCTAAAAACCATTCCGTTTGAAGTTTCTTAAATATGTTTTAAATTACTGATAAACGTTCTAAATTACATATGTTTCAATAATACAATAAGTCATATAAGTTTAAAAGCTATAAAGTCACTATCTCAAATCTAAATATCTTTGTATACTCCATTTATTGTAATGAGATCACCGTTTATAGGAATTTTCCTTTTCTATATGATGTTCTCCTACCTGATTTCAGTACCAATGACCAGTGTTAACGGAGAGCAGCCAACTAACCAGAAGATATTATAGTGCACAAGCGTGTGTGCAAACAGGAGCACTCTCTGTTCCCTCTCTCTCATAATGCGATGGGACGGTTAACTGACAGTCCCTAACTTTTGGAACAGTTACTTTTAAGGATGTAGTTATGTGTTATATCGACATTGTTACATACCAACATTGTGCTACAGAAAGTAGAAAGTAGGACGCTAATTTCAATTTGGATTGATTTAGCATTCGTAGATAACCTAAAAATACATTGCAGTTTAAATTTGTAATTAGTTTTACTTTTAATTACTAAGTTATGAAAACACTATTAAGTAGGTAATTTGGACAACTTCAAAGTTTCCAGGTTCAAAAGTTCTGGTAAATTTCACACGTGAAGTGTCGCAATAGAACAAGTATCAATCCATTCGACTCACGAAAATCCAACCTTGTGATCGGTAATTCGAAGTGTAACGCGAAAGTGATTCACCCGCAAATAACAAATTTGTTCTTTTAAAACTGAACTAAACTGTTTTTGCTATCTCTACAGTCAATTTTAGCTCTTAAATAATTATTTTTAAGGTTCAAAGATGTCTTGTCATCCAACAAATGAGTTCCTTCGTGTCGATCGTTAATAAATTTTAGAAAACTTTTAATGGGCTCGCGTTCATAAAGTTTTAATTTTCGATGGTAGCAACTTTTTTGCCTTTGCTTTGTACTTTGGGAATATTTTGTGGGATGTTTTATTATTGTGCGGTAAGGACTGAGGATTGAAGTAAGTTTTAATTTAAATTTGTGACTGAGCAAGTTCTGGTGTCATTGTCTCGGTCATTAATATCAATGGCGGTATCGATGATAAATTTTACGATTATTCTGTAAGAATATTGGTAAAATTTTTTAGATAATTTCTACGAATTTTACGATTAAGTAACTCTTTATTTTCTGTGTGTCGGCAATAACTAATCCACTTCTTTTGTTTATCTTGTCTTAGTCCATTTGCTCTGTCAACTACTTTTAATTTTTTTCTTAAATTTTCTTCTAAATCTACAAATTAAAGGTCCAAAGTTTCCTCTTTCGCGTTAATGGTATTAAATCAAAGCTACGTATTTGTCTGATGGTAAAAATATTAAACTTCATATTATTCATATAATCTATCAAAATCTCCCTACATACTGACTATACTTACTTTATCTCCTCCAAAATAATTGGACACTTGAAAATACAAGACCCAAGATTGAGTACGCCGGTCATTGATAATGTAATTATTTTCAAAAAAGAAAATTATAATGAAGGCTGAGACTTTCAAAGTTTCATTGAAGCGATTGAAAAAGATATGAAGGAATCGTAATATTAACTAAAATATCAAGTTTTTTCTTTATATTTTCTTTTTTGATGAATTCTTTATGTTTATAAATATTTATTGCAAACTAAAAGAAAAGAAACAGTAACATTATGTGCGAGCGTAACTGTGTCGCAGCCATTATCGCCTCCTCCGGTCCGAGGCCGTCAGAGTTACATCAAAAATATAATATATGAACAATACATTTCAAATAAAATTGAACTAAAATTGCTGGCAACAGATGATTTGGATACAAACTTTACTAAACTAGCATGTGTATTATGAGTATGTGTATGTGTTAGTCACAGAGAGAGGTGTGTGTCAATTGTATGTGTGTATAAGTGTGTGGTGTGTGATATTGTTAATTAAGTTTCATGTAGCCTTTTAATTTATAAATTTATAAAATCTCAATTATAAAAGGAATAGTTTTAGGATGCCGACCACTTGAAAGTTATGAAATAATTCAGTCTCATTCTGCACAACTGATAAAATGGCAGACTTTTGTTAGCATTAAGAAGAAAGGTAATATTTATAATGTGAACTAATAACAGTTATAATTACCGTAGGAGAGCTACATAAATCGAGTCTGCCTATGCATGCGTAGGCTGGCTCGACCGGAGTGATACCACGGCTTCATAGAAAACCGGGGTGAAACAGCGCCTGCGCTGTGATTCACCGAGTGAGTGAAGATACCGGAGGCCCATACCCCAACCCCTCCCTCCATATCTCTCCCCATCCCCCAAAGATTGGCAACGCACTTGTGACGCCTTTGTTGTTACGGCTGTCCATGGACGGCGGTAATCGCTTACCATCAGGCGATACGTCTGCTCCTTTGCCCCCTCCCATAAAAAGTTTAGTAATACTTTTTCTATTCATAAATATTTATTAATTAATAAATAAAAACTTACAAGTTACCTCAACTCTGAAATTATCATATCTTATATTGTTCACTTCATTCATTCCTTCTAGCTATTTTGAGAAACAATTTTTTTTTTAAACCAAAAGAAATTTTAATCTGCACAAATTGAAATAAACCTTACGTATCTTTTAAGCTTTCGTGAAATATGACAATAGGGCATTATTGCGAAGGGATGTTTAATCTGCTCTGACTGCTTTTCTTCCAAAAACAGAAATTTTCATACGCGACAAGAATAGTTTAAATATAAATTTGGAAGACAGAATTTGAATTTAAAATAATAAAAACTCGAAAAATAAAATAAAAAATAGTAGGTCCACTTAAAGGTATTACAGACCTATAATGTTATAATCTAATACCTTTAAACGAATAATTCTATAAAATACTCCTAAATTATGTTTTACCTGAATCTCGGCAACGGTTTCAACGATTTTAATGAAATTTAGTACATTGGTTTTGGGATCATCCAGGTTATTATAAGTGAAACGTATGTAAAGTTAGTTGCTACTTCTACTAAACATTGCTTACAAAGTCGAATTTTCTCTGTGCCGGATATAACTCAACAGTACTCTAAGAAATTTGCATAAACAGAAATTACGCTGAAAACATTTTATTTTACTAACACGTGTACCCTTACTTATAGGGCTCTAAGAATTGGCTATTATATGTTTTTGGAAACATCTCGCTAAAACATCAACGAAAAATGAAACTATTTATTTGCAATATTACGTAATAGTTAATATAAAATGTAACAATGACCATGAGTATACCAAATTATAAGAAAGACCATACTGAAAGAATTGCACAAAGTTAATAAATTTACTAAAACATTAAAACTTTCAGTGTTATCAGAAAAACTAAACCTCATGAAAGTAAAATTACTTCTTAAAGAAACATACCACTATACCACTACTTTAACTACTTTACTACTTAAATATACAGTTACAAAAACTTACTATCGATTACCATCAAAATGAACAACAACCAGTATCTAAGAGTATAACCTGTCTTCATTTTCAAGGTCTGGGCCATCTTAACAGACGCAACTAAAGCCAAAACTTGAAGGCTACCTAGTAGCAATTATAGAGCTTATTTCTCTATCCTGGCAAACACCCAATACCATCATAAGATGACTGCCTCGGTGGCACAGTGGTTCCCGGGTTGGACAAAATGTTTGTATGATCTGCAAATGTTTGTTTCGAGTTCGGGTTTTTTTTTATGTATAACTAGCTGACCCACGCAACCTCGTTTACGTCTCCTATTGCCTAACATTCTTCACTGATAGAGACAATAGGAGCTTGAAAAACATTTTAATTTTTATAATTATTCCCCTTTTAAACCTTCCCTGGGCTATGAAAAATATTTTAAAACCGAAATCGGCCGAGTCTTTCTCGAGTTTTATTCGAGAGTAAAGGATACATGTATTAATATCAGATGTCTAGTACCCATTATAAAAGCTCTGCTTAGCTTGGGACTAGATGGCGATATGTGTTAAATGTCCGAAATATTTATAGAATTAGTTTTAATACAAAGAGGGGAAACGGTTATATTTAAGAGATATAAACGAAAAACCCATTATCTGATAAAATAAAGTTTTACTGGTTGCTATTATTCTCGCTCTAAAGTACACACCCAGTAAGGTATTTTATCCGAGTACTCTGCTGATTAACTGAAAATTCAAGAATAATATTCGTGAAGTAGTGTGGTACTTTAATAGAAAACTTAGACCAAAAATGATAATTGCTATAATATTTTACTGTCAGTGTAAGTTTGGTATGCTTATGTAAATTTTATAAAATAACTAGCTGACTCAGCAAACGTTGTTTTGAAATAAATATAAAAAATATTTAGGGGTGGGTTACCTTTATCTTTTAGGGGTATGAGAAATAGATGTTGGCCGATTCTCAGACCTGCCCATTATGCACACCAAATTTCATAAAATTTTGTGCAGCCGTTTCAGAGGAATTTGGTAACAGACACCGCGACACTAAAATTTATATAATAGACTAGGGAAAATAACGCTATAAGTTTTAATGCCCAGTTTTTTGCTAGTCTTTGTCGCCTCCCCTCGGCTAACATTAAGGCGTTGGAGAATTTTTCCTTATGGCTTGCTTACGCATTGCTGTATAATAACTTCTACTTTATATTTTCATTACAAAGCTATAAGAGAATTTTATGACTATTTCGCTAACTGCAATATATATTTTTTTGAATAGATCCCTACTGTGTTTTCTAACCTGATCTTTGTAAAAAAAATTAAACTGAACAGCTTTATCAACACTGACAGACAGATTGTGGGAAAAGAAAATGAATTGAAGCCTACGAAACCTGCACCCTTTCTGAAAGGTCCTGAAATATTCCACTAAACTATTCTTGGTATTTTTCGTTCTAACTCAGTAGCCTCACCAATAGACAGATATGAGGTAAAGGTCCAATGCCTTCGGAGAAAATGCCATTCTCATCTAAAATTTATATCATCGACAAGAATATCCAGTACTCCCCACACAAATTCGTTTGGCAATTCATGAATTTAAGATACATATTCTTAGCACTTAAGATCTCTTTATCGTTAAAAGCACCAATGGTACGATATAATATTAAAAACAAGCGGCTGCAAAGCCGCAGTGCATCATAAAGTTTTATAACATTCCGTGACTATGAAGATAGTGTTTGAAAACTGCTTCAAGGAACGGAAGCTATATTTTATCGATAAGATGATTTAATACTTTATGTTGTGTAGTAAAGGGCTGTCGAAAAGGTTCTAAAATATTTGGTTATAGCATGCATTTTATGGTTTCTAGATCAAGACTCGTATATGCGTAACTGTTGTGTTTAAGAATGAAAGTTTCGGTATTCCAGTACCCTAGTGTTATGAGTCTGTTGGTACAAAGCTTATTTAAAAGTGATAGTTTTATCACTTTTTTTTTATCGTGGGTAACGCTCTGGCATGGATGCGCCGGCTCGACCGGAGTGATAACACGGCCTTACAGAAAACCGATGTAAAATAGCGCTTGCGCTTTGTTTCCTTAAACCTACTTATGAATATTAAATAAATAAGTAATGAGGTCTTTTTTTATTTCTTCATCATTCCTTTCATCTTCAATTACCATCACAATTTTTTAATTTGTTCAATTTGAAATCTCAGCAAAGAAACTGACACGGGATTCTTGATATATTTGCATAGAAAAGGAATGTTGATATTAAACTTTCAATAGACTTCTAAAAGGAATTTTCCAATGAAAACTTACCAGTGTTTCTGCCGCGGGATACACGATATCTTAAAACTATAAATTCTTGTCGAAATATGAAAGCGATTACTATAAGACATTTACATGTTCCGATGTTTTATGCTATAGGATGAATAAGAAATAAATAAATATTTCGGACATCCGCACACAACGCCATCTAGTCCCAAGCTAAGCAGAGCTTGTGTTATAGGTACTAGACAAGTGGTATAAATACTTATATACTTTTTTTTTGTAAAACATACATATTATAGATAGAAAACAGCCAAACTCCGACACAAATATTTGTAGATGAAACAAACAGGTCCGACCCGGCAATCGGACCCGAGACCTCAAGCACAGCAGTCACAAACGCTACCACTGCGCCACCGAGGCAGTTAATGAAGATTTATAGTGGATAGATTTCTAACCAAGGTGATGTATGCAAATTAGACTGCACTAATAGCACTTGGGCCATGTAAGTGATCAGTTTAAGTGGCGGTGTTATCCCGACATGATTGATGGGAACAAGTCCTCATTTATGTAGCTCTTTAGTTATCTACTCAAGGAGCGGCTACTTACTAACCACTGATAAACTTAAGATAGGGTTTTGTGTTTAGGTTAAGATTTATGGTATTGTTATTGTTATTATTTATTTATTTATTATTTATTTGACTGCCTCGGTGGCGTAGTGGTAGCGTATGCGACTGCTAAGCTTGAGGTCTCGGGTTCGAATCCCGGGTCGGACCAAATGTTTGTATGATCTGCAAATATTTGTTTCGGAGTTTGGGTGTTTTCTATGTATAATATGTATGTATTTACAAAAAAAAAGTATATAAGTATTTATATCAGTTGTCTAGTACCCATAACACAAGCTCTGCTTAGCTTGGGACTAGATGGCGTTGTGTGTTATAGATGTCCGGAATATTTATTTATTTATTATTGTAGAGGTAAAAATAAAGTCGTTTTAAAGTCAACGGTTTTTATAATTTAAATTAAATTTACAAATGTCACAAAAGGGTAGAAAGGACAAATACACAAGAGATACAGTTTAAGAAAGCGAAGGAACAATAAAGTTAAATTAATGATAGAATAAGAAAACACATTCAAAACCGCGAAATAAATAAATTGCAAAAACGACAAACTAAAGTAAAAGTGTGCGTGCGAGCAAGCGAGCGCGGGAGTGCCTTGCACAGCGGCAAACAAAGGACTGGCGGCGGGTCCGCGGTAAAACCGAACGGTGCCCGGCCGCGCCGAAGATCACCGAAGAGGCAACGAGCTCGACACGATGTCACTCGTGCGGCGGTGGTACCGCTTCGGTATCGTAATGGTACATTTAAAGAAAAAAGAAAAAATCAAGTACATTACTGAAATAATTTACTGTTCAAGTCTTATTGTACCTGACAGTAATTACTCATTCTTATTTAAAAAATTAAAATAGTTCTGAATTATTGTGTAGTATCTTCCCATTATTGCTATAATCGATCGAATTACCTAAAATTTTCCGTACCTCAAACAGCACTCAAGTGATTGTTGTTAAACTAACAATGGTTCCCGAACTTTTATAACCTAGTGTTTGTTAGGTTTTTTTTAAAGGCGGCCCAATATCAAACTGGAGATTTTTTTGTGGTTATACATCTAGTGACTGAAATTATTCGAAGCCCCATCTTCCTTACTTCACTCTACACTCAAACGTTGGCAACACACTTGTCTCCTCAATTGTATTGTTTGTCCCCAATACCATAAACGACTTTTATTTGTATTGATAGACTTATTTGTATATTTTGTATTTATCATATTATTCATATCCACAAGAAATTTATTATTTTCTTTTTTTGACGCAATGCCATCTAGTCCCAAACTAAGCAGAGCTTGGACTATGGGTCAAGTGATAATTGTAAATACATATATATTATACATAGAAAACACCCAAACTCCGAAACAACTATTTGCAGATCATACAAATATTTGATCCGACCCAGGAATCGAACACGAGACCTCAAGCACAGCAGTCGCATTCACTACCACTGCTCCACCAAAATTAACGAAACATTAACAAATTAAACCAAAAAATATGTATAAGAATAGGTTCATAACAATTTCTTAACAATAGAGTTCCCAAAACAAAAACTTTTACCACAAAAGTTCAAACACTTAACTTAATTTGCTGTTTTATTTTGATTGTTGTTTGAAAACTCAAAATGTTAGCGGAGACTTCTTTATTCACTAATTCCTACTTATTACTGCTTAGGCTGTTATTATTTAAATTAAACTGTAGTTTTACAATAATTAAAAACGTTCATTAACACCCCATAATGTCCCACTGCTGGGCTCGGGTCTCCTCTCAGGAGAGCATTAAGGGCATGTCCCTACGCCGAGTACGGGTTGGGGACTGGCAAGACAATGTTGTGGCTACGTACCTCGCCGTCGGATGTATTTAATCTGCCCAAAGGCCTCCAGCTAAGCTTCACTACTGTTTACCCTATGATAACAAGCAGGACCGACTGCTTAATGTGACCTCCGTATTACGGAGACGCTCATGGTATCATGCCACCAGCAGGCATCCATCCATGATTGTTTCTAATCACCGAGTGCAATTGAGTTATGAGCGCCTCGTTTACATATGTACTCGTATATGTGTATATTAAAAACGTTATAAGGATATTAACAATAGGAATCGGACAAAAAATAATGTTGAAACACATTGAGAGGTCCATGTCTCTCGTCCTGGTTTTGTGTCGTTTTTATACTATCTCTGGTCAAATAATGAGCATATTAACTGCAGTTTTAGTGTCTTTTCTGTCTATGAGACTTAGGCCAATCCAGTTTTATCCTTAATTCTATTAACAGATTACATTTATAAGGAAGACACCTTTGAGGCATGCTTCAGCACACAAACGAACGGGCTTAGCACGGCCTCATGGAAAACCAGTATTAAGCTATTCCTATATTGTTTTTCACCTGTATAAAAGAAGTGAAACTACTGAAGCTAAGACCCATCCTCCACTCAATAGACGGAAACGCACTTTTGACTCTTGATTTGCATTTAATACTCGTATGAGACGTATACACGGTGGTAGACTTACCCTCATGTGAACCGTCTCATAGCCTGTGCCTTTGCCCTTCTATAATAATGAAAAAAGTCGGATGATCTTAAAATAAACCGATCTCAAATAAAATTTAAGAAAAAACAAACCAAAAAAATGTTCATCGTTATCAATATAAATAGTGAACATTTCCAGTCGTTTCCACTACGTATCATCTTAGTGGCTTTTTCATTCAAACCGCACGGGATCCGTTTCATACGCGGCTGTTTTGTAAAAATGTGAAGCGATTAAAGTAAATTTATTGCGAACATTGAATAGTAAAACATTTGCTTGTAACCTTTTGTTGACGTGAAGTGTTAAGTTTAGCTTTAATGCTTTTTTTATCTTCGCTTCTTATTTTTATTGTATATGTATATAATATTTAAGTTTTATTTTTGTAACATTATAAACAGTTAAAACCCTGTTTTATTTTTCTGAATTTTCAGAAACAACAATTACATCGTCAATTTTGTGTGGACTGAAAAAGCACTAACAACTTGCACATCGTCAGTCATCTTCGTTAAGCAGATCTTGAAAGAAAAAGTTTTTGACGTAATAATTAATTCACATGGTTATCCAATTACATATTCACCCTCTGAAAGACAAATTTTGTCATGCAGCTAGTTGATATCACCAGCAGTCGCAAATAAGTCGCAAACATTTATAATAAGAACAAAAACTTTAAAAATCTAGAACCTGACTTCACAAAACTCTTAATAAAATGTATATAAAGCCTATGTCATACGACTATTATCACGAACTTATTGGTATCATCTAATGGTACGGTGTAACATACAAATATACAATTACTCTCAAAATTATTACCCTTCCTGTTGGAAAAAATATACTATTTTAAATA
The DNA here is from genome assembly GCA_916048165.1 of Spilarctia lutea. Taxonomy (NCBI): domain Eukaryota; kingdom Metazoa; phylum Arthropoda; class Insecta; order Lepidoptera; family Erebidae; genus Spilarctia; species Spilarctia lutea. The sequence goes on along the minus strand of OU696471.1, from coordinate 1,707,131 downwards.
ACCTGGAGTGTCGAATAACAAAATAACAATTACAATGTGAATAAATGTGGTAAATTACTTTTTACTTGTGTCAATGACTGCCTCTGAGGCTGTGTTTGAGGTTTTGGACTCAATTTCCGGGTCGGACCAAATATTTGAATGATCTGCAAGTTTCGGAGTTTGTGCATTTTCTATGCATAATTTATAAAAATAATAATATATTTAAATTTACATCAGTTGCCTAGCATCCATAATACCAGCTCTGCTTAGTTTGGGACTAAATGGCGTTGTGTGTATGTAACACATCTTTCGGAAATATTAAGTTCCTTTTGTTGGTAAATAAATATTTATCAGTTGTGTTTATTACAATCGATTTTTTTTAAATATATGTATCTATCTCAATTCAATTAGCGACAATAACATCTATTTATAAGCATCGATACATACTAGCCCTAGAACAGTATTAATACTTTCCTTAATGGAGATTTGGGAATCGAAGTAATAACAGTTTGATTACATGAACTTCAGAATCATATTGAGAATGATTTTGATCAGCCAAAAATATAAACCACATACCGTTTGCCAACTCATCTCGTTGGCCTAATAAACGTAATAAGATTACTGGCAATATCTGCCTTTATCGGAGCTGTTTAAGAAAATACAAATCATCCAAAATTGTCCAACAACGGCTGTCATCCGGAGATTACAATTTATAATTGGCCAAGTTTTTGGTCTGGGTAAGGATCAGGGGCTAATTGGCTTGCTCTGATGACGGGCTTCAAATGGGAGTCATGATTCAAGAATTACACTTACAAACTCTCTCTACGATAGCACTGCTGGATGTAAAGTTTAGAAGTTTTTGAATGGTACAAGTAAAAAGATTTAAGAGATATTGATATTATTTATTGATAAACTTTTTAGATTTGACGATTAGGTACTCCAACTTATTTTAATATTTTTTGCTTGTTTATGTTTGTTTCCATAATTGTAATTTTTATATGAAAAAAATGTTGCAAACACTTGTTTAAAAGATAAGCTTGAAAAGATTTTTAACAACACTTACGTGTACATATGACTGTGCTTTCAGTTAAACTAATTGCAGTTAAAAAAATCAGGAAATCATAAGGTTTTAACTTGCTCCAGGGATTAGATCACAGTATGATTTCAGACATTTGGAAAGTAACATGGATTCCAAAAGACAATAGAATATTCGCGATGTTGGAGAATATCGTTTAAAACGTAATGTGGGTTTTATTGTCAGGATCTTAGAACAATGGCAGACTCGAACAATACTAAATTTTCCTTTAAACACATCGTTCAATTTTCTTTACGATTAAACGATAATGTTAGATAATAATAAGTTTGTCAATATTTATAAATCTTGTACGCAAATATATTTCATTCATTCAAAATTTATTTATTACTTGCTCTCCAACAGACTTTGTTCTATCTAAAATGATTTGGCGATTCTTTAGTTATATGGATTATCATGTAATACGAAATGGTTTTTAGAAATGGAAAATAATAGGAATTACTTTTGTGAAATTCTATTTTATTTAATAAAATATTTGTGAATATTTATGATGTGACAATTAATATTTACAATACAAAGCTATTTGATTATAACTACGAGATCTTGATGTCAAACAACATTTGCATTAATATTTTATATAACAAAATGGCCTCTTAATTTTAGGAACATCTATGTATAATACTGATGGCTATAGAAAAACCTTTGTGACCTTTAAGTACCTTTAACGTATATCAATATGAGGAAATAATACAATTCGGTATTTAAATTTAAATGCTAAAGCCTTAAAAATATTAATTAAAAAACTAATAAGTCCCTTATTTTGGTTTACACTAGAATGTCAGTTCACTCTTTTTTCAGATCGATTCTCTTTACAGTTCCTGTACTCGTTTCAGTATCATTTGATGAACCAGAAGTAGAATGTTCTAGTTTTATTGTATCACCTCTTTTAATCTTTGCATGTCTATTCAAAATGGAAGGCGTCCTCATACTTTTTCTCTGTTTTACTTTAACAGCCTTTTCTGGTGGTTTGTTAATACTTTCAGTACGGTGCTGAAGTTTATTTAAACTTAGATTCGGCTTTATTTGCGCTGTTTTTTCTAAATCGCTTACGTCTGGTAACAACAAGTTGCTAATACACACATAGTCTTTATCATCTTTTATCTTGGATGGAATATTCCCATGATTAATCTTAACTGGTACGATTTCTAGTTTTTTTTCAAAAATAGTTTCAGGTCCTTTTGAATCAAGCATATTTGTTGGTGAGTCAATGCCTCCAACTAATTCTTTGATTAGTTTATTTTCAAAATCTTCAAAAGTTTCATCATCATCATCATCATCTTCGTCATCATCGTCATCGGAATAAAATGAAGAAAATGATGTTAATGATCCTTGTCTTGAATGAAAGTCATCTGGTAAGCGCACCCTTGGAGCATTTATCGGTATCTCAATCTGACTAGGTGATGGAGTTATAACTGTTTTTGGATCTTGTGATGATGGAATGTCACTTGAAGCAATTATTACTCTTGGAACTCTTTCTTTTGGTATCGTGACAGTTGAGTCTGTTTTAATAAATTTATTTTTGTTGTGTATTTGATAAATGTCATGGTAAGATGACAGGTCGTCTATATTTTCATAATCGTTTTGTGTAATATCTTCATTGATTTTCTTAACTTGTGAAACGTCAAAAGAAGATAAAGGCTTAGTACTTTTATAAGCAATACGTCTTTCCAATGTTGTAGTTCTTGGTGGTGGTTGTGGTGGAACACGAGGGCGATCAGTTTGACTCTCCATAGAATAACCACGAAAGGTTTGTAATGAGTTAGGCTGAAGAGACAATCTTTTTTGTGCTTTAGGCAAGTCAGGTAATACTTTTGGAAAATTTCTATTCTTCATATGCTGCAATGCTTGTTCAGCAGTCATGGGGTTGTTTGGATTGTCCTCCCTTGTTGTCACGTTAATGTCATTTCGAAACGTAACTGGTGGTAAAATATCCGCAATATTTCCATATTCAATTTTTTCCATTAATTTTTCATAGTTAATATCCGTAATAGGATCTGATGAGGAATGTTTATGAGAAATCACCAAAGGTTTTTCTTCAACGGATAGTGTAATAATATTTGTAAATGTTTCATCTTCTTTCTTGGTTTTAATAACGCTTTTAGGATCATTTCTTATAAGCTTATGCAAGATACTTGAATTGGAATGTATTTGATCACCGGCATCACATGATTTTAGGATTTCAATTGGATCTTGATTGAGTATGGAATTAGTGCGAGCAGCAGGCGTAGCATCAATAGCTACAGAAACCTTTTTGGATTGAAGACTTTCTGTGTCTTTACTTTTTAAGGAGTCAATAGATTTACTTTGTTTTTTATTTTCATTAAGTGACCGCTTCGTAGTGCTACTTATCGATGAATGTGAACCAAGGGCCGACGTAGACGTAGTTTTTTCTGAAGTTTTAGTTTTACTATAAGTTTGAGATGTCAAGCTTTTCGAGTTAATGCTACCGTTCATTTTAGATTCATCTTTTTTTTTCTTTGATTCTGAAAGTAATTCTTCGGATCTTGTGAACGGCTTGGCCACTGTGATACTTTTTTCGTTCAAATCAGAATTTGATTTTCTAAGAATGCCGGGGGAACATCGATGCATGACTTCGTTTGCAATCCAGTCCCTTACTTTTGTATGAGCATCCAGTGTACTGGTAGATAAATGTCTCCTCAATTGAAACCTTTCTCTAAAACCCGCCGAATCATCTGATTTTGGAGTTTTACAGACATCAGTCTTTTTTTTTTGTTTCTTAGAATTGCTTTTCCCTTTATTGAAGCTCATAGACTTAATTACACTGCAGCTATTTTTTAAAGTTCTTAAAGCGCTTTTGTCATCTTTAGAACTTTTTTGACCAATTACATCTACTTCGCCGATTTCAGCACGAGGCTGTCGAGAAATATCAAGTGTTTGCTCCCGAAGTCTAAGTTTACGTTTTTTGAAATATAAAATGGAACAGATTCCAAAATTTACTGCTAAGAAGAGGATGCCTAATGAGACTATTAACGTAATTGTAGCACTCGATGTTTTGACTGGTATGTTGAGTTTTGTTTTCAGTGTGGTAGTCTCTACTGTAGGTTTTTCAATTAATCCTGATGGCGCAGAATGCGGCTTATCAATGGACATGATTTCTTTATATATAAAATCTGAATCCGGTCTGTGTACAGGCTGCGAATAAGGTCGCAACCTACCGTATATAGATGATGAATAATGTGGTGTTTCTGCTACACGTGGTGCCGATATTCTATGTGTGGCATCTGCAATAATATATTAATCTTGTCAGCATTAAACCTAGATATTTTTTATTACTTGGATTAAAGATAATAATTTATAATGTTATTACGATATTCTTATAACTATAATATTCAGCACGAGAATGTTGAAAGTGCCAGATGAAACCTGACAGATATCACATTTACAATAAGTATTTACCTGATGGGTTATAAGTGTTCCTGTGCACTGGTTTGGCCGGTTTTGGTCGCTGAGTGGTCTTGACTTTATGCGTGTACTCATATAATGGATCTACTATGAATTCACTCATCATTTTTGGCAAAGTATCTCCCCAAAATTTAGTGAAGTTTGACCTATATGCTGCTTCTTGTCCCGGTGGTATATCTATAATAATAAAATATGCACAACTGTTTCAATGAATTCATTCACAAACAACAAATAATTTTTAATCAAGGTGTATAATAAAAAAGTATTTCATAATTTTTGACTAAGAATCTAAATTTACACTTATATGGGATAATTGTCATAAGTCAATCGCTGAACTGAGCTGCTCTCGAAACATAATATTATTTAATTGTTCTATTATTTTATTTTGTGTCTGCATTATCAGATCATTAAAAAAATTAAATGTATCATAAAAATTGCACAACTCTTTTGTTTATGCGTTCGACATTGTATTTATTTTGGAGATCTGATAATGAACTCACAAACTAGATAATGGTAGTTCACGATATTTCTATTGTTTGATATATATAGACGCGGACACATATGTGTATATTTAAACTAAAATAAAGTATCATATATATTTTGCATACGTTCTTAATTTTATTAGATGAGTTATGTGAATACCGACGTTCGGATTAAGGAGAGACTAAGGGTTCCTGTTAGTTAAATGTTTTATTCATTAAAACTGTCAAAAAAACATGATATCCCATTACTTGACTTACCGAATCTTAAATAAGTTTGATGTTCAGATTCATATTCAGGCCAATAAAGATTGTAAAGGCTCCATTGTCTTTTATCCAGGGTGAAGAATTTCACAGCTGATTGTATATTTGGAGACCTGTTGGAAGCACGGAAAGTATATTATATTATATTCATATATGGTCATGCTGAAAAATCGTTTTCAATAACAAGGAAAATTAACGAGAAATGATTAAGTAAAAAGTTCAATTAACATTCATTTTAGTTTTGAATCAAACAATGAGATCTAATCTTACATAACCTATAAAAATAAGAAAATGTAATTAATAGACATATGGTACTGAAGAAATAAGTGTGAATATTTTAAATGAATGGGTTGCGTTTTTGTACACCACGTCATTGCAGGAAATCAAATGTGAAAAATTTGGCTGAACCCATTTATACAACGTAGTATACAACCATAGCAAACCGAGCCCGAAATTGTAGCAATAGCTGAAATCCTACCACCGTGTGACATAGCGTAACGAAATAGGTTCAGATAACAAGATTACGCTATATTTTTACTAGAACGCTCCCTTGTTTATATAAATGTTATGTTACAGTTCGCTCTACTGCCATGTTTATTTTTGGTAAACTTATATTTACGTTTTGAATAAAACGATTTGAGTTATAGCATACTAGGAAAAGTTAGAGACTTGATATATATTTTATTGTGTAAACAACAAGTGAACAGCCTTTTGGAGTCCACTGCTGGTCATAGGCTTCTAATTAGAAAATAAGTTTTGCCCTACTGGGTATACCACGCTTGCCAGACGAGTCAGTATAAGATTTCAAGTGAGATTCATTGTTGTAGTAGTATAAGTTCAGCTTTACTCATTGGGTCAGTAATAACTATTTACCGCATGGGTACGCGGTAAAATAACAACAACGGGTGGCACCGCGGTGCAAAGATAGTCTAAAGAATGTTTTCGAAATTATTTCTTATATTATCAGCTATTTGCGAATGAAAGTCCCGTCAAAATCATGCAGCCATTCTAGAGATTACCCGGAACAAATAGACGGGCAGGCAGACAAACAATTTAAAGATTTATTTTTTTATGTAAGCAAGTACTACACTTACAGTAGTTATATACTTTTATACTTATATATATATATATATATGCAATGCAATTAAATATGAGAAGCTTTTAATTTGTAATTACAAACAGACACTTCATTTGCTTGTAAACATAAATATAATGTAATCTGAATATTGCAATATACGATTATTCAAACTCATAAGTTAAAAATTAAAGTATAATTAAAAAATATGACACTTGTGTGGCGCTAACTTGGTCATATGTAAGTATGGATCTTTTGCCTATTTATAAGGTTTAAAACATCTGTGTGTGTGTATGTAAAAATGTTTTTGCCTTCAGGTACATAATCCAGCAAAAAGGATGATTTTTAACCAAGAAGTCTATGTTGGTATACCCACCTTCTCCCTATTAACAATACTGCTTTCTACTGAAAGAATACTTCTTAAAACTTTTCGGAGATCCTACAAATCACAATGGATATGACTTAAAGTTATTGAGTTCTTGTCTAGGTTAAAACTGTTTTCCTTATTGGACTGAGTTCAAGCGACTGAGACTGAGACTGGCTTACCAAAGTTTTGTTGTAAATCATATCTTTTAGGTCCACATCCAATTTTAATATTTTAGAACTTTAGATACTACATGCCTAATAAGTTTGACCTTACCCATTTTTGACAAAGTTAGTCCACATCTTCATAACAACTTCACTGAGAAGTTTTTCTTGTTGGGTGTAGTCGACACTAAAATGTGTGCTTGTAAGACCAAGTGGAACTCCGAAAACATATGGCAATTCTTCCCCTTGGACACTTTTATTGAGCTGAAATGATAATAACATTATTGTAATGAGGTAATACGTTTTAATCCAAATTACTTTTATTACTCGTATCTAAACATTTTTATCATTGAACAAATCTGATCTAAAACATATTGTAATCCTTAAAACTATGAAAGTGTTTATGGCATTTTTATTTTTGATTACCAAAAGCGTATTTATAAACAAATTTATGCACGTACAGCAATTAAAACAATCCAAAAAAAAATGATTTTTCAGTTTATGCCAAGATAGCATAAATGCGAACAAATTGTGAACGAAATGACTTCAACGCATTTAAAAGACAATGCAAACACAGCTCAAAATACGTTCATAGCGGCAAATTCGAAATCCATTAAATTCACCATCATCATTACTTTCGACACTTGTTCCGATGGACTGGAAACTAAAAAAGGAGGTGGTACCTCAATAGTTTTTTACATTCCATTGTTCAAACACTAGAACAAAAGGTATTCACGATACGTTTTACTGGTCTAGTGTTTCCAACTGAAATGGCAAAGTCGATTTGACATCAGAAAATATATTTCGTTCGTGAAATCTTTCCATTTACTTGAAATGCACATTCTATTTGTATTTTACTCAGAAAAATTTGTTTGAGAATTTATAACTTTGCCCTACAATAGAATAGTTTTGAAACGATTTACCTCAAAGATGATTTGATTAAATCTGTTCAAAGTGTCGTGGACATAAAACTGTACTAGTATACTAAGTACAATAAATAACTAAAACAATAATTTAACATACAGCATGGTTAACAAACATTGAAAAATATATGTTTCAGTTGTTCATTCAGTTTATTGTGGGATTTCAATTAATAAAATAAGTATTCACTTTATTCAGATAATGAAAAGAAAATGAGAACAAGGAATAGAAGGTAAGGCAGAAAAAGTAAATCAAATACTTACAGCAGCATAATCAGAACTGACAGAGTTGTGCCCAAACACATAGAAGTAGGATTGACTGTTGGCTTTAGACTGATAGTCAGCAAAACGGACAACTGGAGATAATGATCGAGCATCACTGAACATATTAAGAATGACGTCACGATTGGTTTCCACATTCCATCTTTGAGGATCTAATTTTGAGGGAGAATATCTAGAAAACAGAAACTCAATTTTAAAAATATTTAATAACTTTAATGACGAAAGTTCTCTGTACTATTCAATTATACTTTATATCATAATAGATTAACTCATACTAAATAAATTCTTGGTAGCATTCTTCGATGACTTTAAAGAAATAGTAATGTTATACATTTAAGCTGCCTAGAAGGACATTTAGGATCGTAAATTTCAATTGGAAAAGTAGGAAAACTTTGCACAAATTGAAATTACAGTTTCTCGTTTGCTTGCAACTCAGCATTTACCGTGTTCACTTTTCAAACGGCTTGTTAGCGTGTAACAGAATATAAATGTCCTGAAGGTATACCACTAAACAGAAAAAACTTTATAGAAAATTTGTTACGGCAAATTTCTTGCTTTGCCATGATTTAACAACATTTAACATTTTATTCTTTATAAGGAATTTCTTTGCTTGCAAGAAATTTCTTTACAAGGACATTTTTTGCTTTCAAGAAATTATTGTGCAGTTTCACACAATTTGGTATTTGATGTAGTATTAATTCACCATGCGGTGGAGAACCCTTGCTTCTGGACCAATTACAACGTATTAGTTTGCTACCAGTGTTCCGGGAGCTTTACAAGTTTCCTATTATAAGGAAGAATATTTTATAGCAATAGTTTATCTATAGCGTCTAGCTTAATGATTTCTTTAAATATTTTAAAATTGCACTAGATGCCCAAACAAACTTAAATTGATATTTTTAACATTTTGGATTGTATATTTAAAGAAATATTCAGAGCACTGCTATTATGTTGTTATGTGATGCCAGACATTCTCAAGAAATTATGTTTAAAACCTGCTTACTTTTTCAACACTGCCTTTAGCACTTCATTTTCAGCACCTTCAAATATAATTTTAGCGTATTTCTTTATGAAGTCATCCCGTTGGTTCTCTAATACTCCATGTTCTAGTTCTATTACTCCAAAATCGTGGTACCGATCCAGTTCTGCTACACCGCTTAGCAGTTGATACCTGGAAAATAATAAGTGACAGAATATTTTAAACATTTTTTAAATATGACATGAAATATAAGAAATGCATTTGCTTTTGACTTTGTTAACTTCAATGACAATTATGATCTTTTAAAGAATGTGAATCACAGACGAACAAAATAATACAAACAAACTGAACAGATTTTTTTTCTTTTTGAAGTAACAATAAAAAATAAAAAAGTCCGAGGACTCGATCTTTATAATAAAAGCCAGTTTAAATAACAGGTATGCAACCCTCATTTTCTCAATTTTTGCTTTTTTTACTTCCGCACTAGGAATGCATCATCCTATACCGTAGGGATTTGCCAAACATACACATTCATAGTACATCTAGACTTAGACAACAATTTGTGGATCACACAGTGTTGTCCCATGTGAGATTTGAACCCATAACACTTGGTGAGTAGTAAGCGGCGTGGTGACCGTTTAAAATACTAGGCCATACGTGCAGTCAATAATAATAATGCATCCTAATTATACTATTTTTCTATGTATAATATGTATATATTTACAAAAAAAAGTATACGTATATTTATGTAATTTGTCTAGTACCCATAACACAAGCTCTATTTAGTTTAGGACTAGATGGCGTTGTGTGTCAGATGGCCAAAAATATTAACTTATATGTATTATATTATTTTATAAGAAAATATCACTTATACTTTACAGTCCTTCCGTATACTTCATATTTTATTAAATTTTCTTTCTTTTGAACCCCAGAGTACTTAAGCTAACAATACAGCTAAAAAAGCAACGTGTGTGAGACCAAACTACCTATGATTAGTAAAATGCAAGTGTAATATATGTGATAGGCAGAAGCCTATCCCCTTGAAAATACAGAGGAGATTGTGTGATGTTAGTTAAAATAGAGTAATGCACTATAATCAAGTGGTGATAGCTAAGGTATGTTTAAAGCTCAAAACAAGAATTTCAGAAACATTTTTAAAAAAGAAACAGCCCAATAAATAAACTTAATAAAGTTGAAACGAAGTGTTATATGTAATTTTCAAACCAGTCAACAGTCAACACAAAATCACCAATCAATGTTTTGAGAATAATAACACGGAAAGATGAATATCTGAAAAGATAAACACAAAAAAGGCTATGTGTTTTCTTTGATGAGTAAACTTGATCCGTATTTGGGTATCGTTTTAAATTCAATAAAAATAGGATATTAATGGGTTTTTCTACAGAAAAATCGGTTTACATTTTATCATATATAATAAATATTATAATTATTAAAAATTTTAAAATACTCGTAGTTAAATGTGTTGTCATTTTTAATTTGTTTCACATTTTGATAAAGTTGCATGAGCTACAAATAACGTTGCGTAGTATTTAAAGATATTGGACAAGCAAATACATATATACATAATTAATGAAACTGAATATGTTCTAACTTGTTCCACGTTTATGATACAATCGTTGCCAAAATAGCTTCTCAGTAAATATTACGAAGTAACTTATATATTGCAGATTACATAGGACTATGAGAGTCATAACGAGCGACAGACAAACAATGACTAACAAAACTATAGCCATCAATATCTGCCGAATATAATGGAGAGATAAATTCCTCTGTACCACGCTTCTTAGCTGTATAGTAACAAATAGGTTCTTCGAATATTTCATAGAAGCTTCGGGTCTACAAAAGAGTTTTCGTTGAAAAATATTTTTATTTTTGTCCTCTGTATATATAAAACTTCTTTGACAATAAGTTTAATAATTCCCAAGATTAGATTAGAAGATCAAAATATATTAATTTTGCGTATAACTTGGTTAATCCATACCATACCGGAGCAAGTAACAGTATGATTAAATCAAATGTGTAAAGTTTAAAAGTAGTTAATAATATCTTAACATATAAATTTAATATTAAAAAAAAGTTACCATTGTTTTAAAATTATTTAAAAAGTGCTTGACATCTTACATATTTAATTAAATAAAAATGATAGTCATAAGGACTGCCCATAGAAATGAAAACTTATAACATAGAATGTTATTTATAAAATAAATGAGTAAAATTAAAAATTTTATAATGTTTAAATTAAAATTATCAACATCAAACATTAGCATGTCGGTGACGCGAACCCATAAGATTTTTCTCTACTAAAAAGTGCTCAACACGGCTTAAGAAGTTTTAATTTCAAAAATTAAGTTAATTTTTAAGTTAAATTAAAAATATGGAACGCGATCCTTTATTAATAAAGAAAAGAAAGAAAAGCCACATCGAGTGCACTATTTGAAGACCTTGATACTGCGACAGATATAAATACCATCTTTTCTTTGAGAGGAACAGAAGTTTTATACAATTATTTTACTTCGTCCCTTTTACCCATACACTTTCAATTTGTCTGCTCGAGCATTACCTTTTTTATTATTTAAAAAATACCTAGGATGAAAGACTGCTAGTTTGTAAAAGAATTACAAGTATTGCTATCAAGACGTGTTACACACATGAAGTCTATATAATGATTAAGAATACCTACCTATCACACACATATACATCAAATACATTTAAAGACTCTTGTATATCCTTGTTATCATAATTATTATCTGAGAATTAATATCGTCTTCCAAAGCTACACGAAATACGATTTCCCTTTTACTAAAATATTTTGTATCTAAATTCAATTTATCAAGAGGATTACAGATCAAACAGTACTTAAAATCGTCCGATCAATTACCTTCTGGAGTCCCCGGTCAGGAGATAATACATAATTGATTTTTATTTATTATCCCCGGCTGGGGATCAAAGAAGGCTGTATCAATTAACGATAAAGGATTTTGTAACTTCTGCTGATAAAATTTACATTAAGCTTATATAATTTAGTCTTGAACAATTTCTTATACGGATTGATTGAAGTTTAAAATAGAAATTTCGTGTTTGTAATACTAGATTTGATTTTGCCGGCTTCGCCGAGTTCATCTATGGTAAATTTAGTTCTATCAATTTAGTTTAATCATTATTGAGTCATGAACATATCATAAATAAGTAAGCAATTCATTAGCAGTTTCGCATTATTATATGACGTATATTAGTCGTATACATCTTTTGAAATAAAAAGCTCTTTTCATAACATGATCAGTTGTTTACGAATAGCTCGATAGAATATTTCTAATACTTAATGTTTATTTGTTGAAGAAGTTGAGAAAGCTTTTTTTCTAATATTTGTTTTATAGCTATAAATACTTTACATAGTTTTTTTTTTGTAAGTAGCTACAATAAACCAAAGTATCTGAAGAACATCATCATGTCCTATAGGAAAAAAAGTATTCACAATCAGATATCAAGTTATGCGGGACTAAAAAAATCCAAGATATTTAAAACTAGCAGACGATTCGTATTTTTATTTCATCATTTCTCGTCAGTCATATTTAGTTTTTTTTAGCAGAAGTGCTTTAAAAAACATAAACAATATATCGACATTATCATTTTCGCACGACTGTCATTCAAATAAAATTTTCCGATATTTTTGATCGCTCCAACTTCATTCTTATTAATATTCATGTCAGTTTATAAGAATTAATTTTCTTATTTATTTCTAATGTCCTGAAAATATACTTGCAAAGATATACTCACTTGCTTAAAAGGTTAGGATATGATTCCATAGTCTTAGCTGGTTCATTAGGTATGAATGATCCGGCAACCACTGGCCCCAATGGTGTCTCGAATTCTCTCGCCAGAATCTGGACTTTTTTTATTTCGGATAATCTGTGAATAAAAACTTACAATAGTATACGTGGTAGAAAGAGTTTCATATTTAATTGAACGACAGACTTGAAATATTAAAATAGTTGGACGTATAATCTGGAATTATTTATTGCCAGATCCTAAGTCCTAATGTTTTTGTGTATATTAAAAGTAATAATCTCTTCTCTCTAGTTTCGGTCCAGATAGTGTTAAAGAAATTTACTTTAATATTGAGAAATCATCTTTGAATTTCATTCTCTTCATTAAGCCGAAGTATTTGTATTCAAATTTCAATTGAAAATGAGGAATCAATATGATTATGATCCTAGATAATATTTTAACGGATGAACAATGCTGAATTCTTAGAAACCAGTAATGGAAATATGTTACGAATTCTAAAGGTAAAGTTTATTACATGAAACCTTTTGTTGGTTTCAAAGCAACCTTGAAAACACTTTCATTATTAAAGATAGAACAAAGGAAATAAAATTTCAAATAAATTTGTATAGTTTTAGGTTCAACACAGTAGGTATTCACAACTGCTATTCGAAAATGAGCCATTATGAGCGTTGCTAAAGCAAAATATTAAAATATTTTGAGTTTGTTTACCATTTGTCATCGTCGCTCTTTAGATTTTTTGAAAATCTGCACAATATTTAACAATGGCCAAACGTGAAAGGAAAAAGAAAAAGTAAGGAGAATAAATGAAAAACGAGGCAGCGAGGGTTGAAATACTGCAAGTCTCGGATCAGGAGCTACTGAATCCAATAGTTAGTACAAGAGGCCAAGGTCGCGGGCCCATATGTACTCGAAAGTCTTGTGATTTAAGAGAATTGCTGAATTAATGTATGAATAATTTTCTTTACTGTATGGGAGGCAGATGATACTTTTCATGATAAGTAATCACCACGGGCACTTGCCACCCAAGAAACACAAAACTGCAATGAAACCAGTGTGGCGACCTCCACATACAGCGCCATCTACCGAAGATACACTGAACTTCGAAGTAACGCACTGTACCTACAAACTACACTACACGGAGTAACTACCAATCCTGAATCGCGCAAATAAAGTTCCCGCGCCGATTATCATATATACAACATCCCAACATCAACTGTTGGGCAGTAGCCCGCCAGGCATGATCACCTCGCCTGGTCGGAGGATCCTCCCTTTGTGTTGGGTGGAACATTATACCCGTTCCCCCACACCAGCATCAGGGGCTCTAATAATCTCATTCTTAATTAACACCTATGATTTTTTTAATAAACAGCGGTTTTATGTAGTACCGTGGTATCACCTTACATACTCATATCATATCACCTCACGTCGAGTCGGTCCATCTGCCCCAAGAATAACTCTCATGACTTTTATAAAATTTACAATTCTATACCACAATAAAAAAATACGACAGGTTGTTCAAAATTAAATTATACTTGCTTTTTATGGGTGATAAGTATATCTCAAGGTACCTCAAGGGTCTCTTTGTTTACTCATATATACCTCTATGTTTATTTGCTTTTAAGATAGCTATAAACGTTTAAGTCGTTTAAAAGCGAGACCTAGAGTAGAAGTTTAATGTTTTTTTTTATTGTAACTTCAGGTGGGTACTAAAATCAGTTGATAATATTTTCTTAAAGAACGATATTGATATTCTCTATTAAAAATTTAATATATTCCTGTTACAGAAATTTTAAGTGTTAATTAAGTTTAGTACTCTTTTCATTCCCTTCGTATTTTTCTTTCTAAGGAGAGGTTTGTGTCCAACAGTGGATTGTTAATAAAAATATAGGTAGGTATAATTATTATATAGGCTGTTGATGACGATGACATTTATTCTATTATTTATTAGTTTAACATTAAGACTGTATGTATGTTTTTATAAATATTTTTAGATAGCTTTCAATAAAAGAAACCAATGCAGGAACAACTTTTTTAAAAAGAGATTAATAAAAATGGCTAGTATGATAACGGGTCTTTTTTCTTTGAAAATAGATTTTTTACAGATTTTGAATGAATAGCTTGCAAAAACACAATTTCGCCCTTTAAATCCTCTCCCCCGCAACCGATAGGTCGTACTTACGGTTTTTTCTGCATACATGTCATCATATTCTTGGAATTGGGATTGCAACCCAGACTTTGGGCTACTTGTAGCGTATAAGGTGTCGGGTCTTTTGTCATCGCCCAATCAGAGAGCGCCGAGCCTGACATGAGTATTGCTCTATGAAATAGACCTGGAAAATATACAAAACGACTCCTTAGAATAGAAAGCTACGGGACTTGGACGAGCCTCTTAATTTAGTGATTAGTGAAAACACTCAAAACTGATATCGTGTGATTGGCTTCCCCCCTAACTTCGCCTACGTCTCCTATTCCTTTTATGCTCGGCATTTATTGGTGTAGCGAGATACAGTGAAAGAGGAAGAATACATAATCGAGTTTTACTAATTTCATGAAAATTACGGATATGTTTGTTTAAACTAGATGCAGATACGAAAGGTTCAAAAGGCTGTAAAACGTATTTACCATTAGATATTGGTGACAGCATTAAGAAACTAATGCACGCAGCCCCAGTCCCATGCCCCATTAGGGTTACTGATGTTGGATCCCCATTCATATCCTCAATATTGTCTTTGATCCACTGCAACGCTGCCAGTTGATCTAGAAGTCCATTATTACCGTAAACGTGTTCTGTTAGACTTGGTTTCATAAAACCTGTAATATAAAATACAGGTAAAATATATGTAAACAAGGGTAGGCCGCTTACAGAGAATGGACGATATAAGATTCACAAAGGGAATTCATAGAACGAATGTCTGGAAGAGTCGAAAGAAGTTGCCCACGGTCAACATTTACCGACCAAATTGGTGATGTTCTAAAAGCAGCCATGTGAAAAGTACCAGGAACCGATGAACATGCATGCAGCGATTGATAAACACAATCAAAATCAAATATTATTCTTCCATTTCAAGTAGGCGTCTTCAAGCACTTTCGAAACATTACATTAATGATTCTAGTATCTTCGTTTTAAAATGTGATTCTTATGTAGAAGAACCGGCAATAAACTCCAAGCAAAAGAGGTGTGTCAGAACACAGGAGATATCGGTGAATTCTGTCTGTCACTCTGGGAAAATAAGCGTGATAAGCGTGGTTATGTTTATATGAAATAAGATTTTTCGAGACAAAATAATGTGTCTACTAGCCAATTCTAAGCATGGTTATAAACCATAGTTGCCACCCGCAACTACTGTTTATAATTAAATTTGTTTTTAATTATTGTGAAAGTTTTTAAGCGCTATTGTTATACTATAGACCTTTTTGTTTAATTCAACAATTTTTGTTTTATATTTCATTTAAAATGAACGTTTTAAAATAACGTTTAAAATAAAAGTTTTAAAATGTTACAAAAACGACAATTTATAAAATGCGTATGCCGTTTAATCTTAGCTGTTGCAAATTAAGCTACGCCGCTTATCTTACTTTACGCTACGACCCATAGAAACGATACAGTGGTCATAAACATATGTTAATTGCGTGGAGCGAGTAACTTCTACAATACTATGTGGCTTTCAATCCAGTTGTATCTGCTCATGTTTGGCGTCTAAGAACTTCATCTCTTACATCTTCATCCACATCCCCTAATATACTGTTCACTGAATGACTTAACATATTTAATACTCACCCAATATCCCAAGCCTGAAGTTAACAGTGATAACCATGACATTTCCATAAGATGCCAACATTCTGCCATCATACGGGTTGCCAGAACTCCACTCAAAGGAGTCCCCGTGGATGAAGACGACGACAGGAAATTTCCGCGTCTTCTGTTCTGAAATCAATTTCAAACATTATAAGCAATGATTCAATTTTATTCCAGGCTAGACATGAGGCCATCCGTCAACTTAGCAGAGGCAGGTTCGAGTAGGGGGCGTGCTCGCTTCACAGCACTCGCGCGTCCCTCTTGGGGACCATGGGGATTTCCACACATTAGGGGGCTATTTACAAATCGTAGATGGCCCCGAGGTACGTCGAGGTTCCAGGGGTTTCCTTTCTAGGGTGTACCTGGTTCTCCGGCTGCTAGTACTCGAGATGGCGAGCGCCTTTAGTCGTTTCGTGTCCGACATGCCACCAGGTGGTAGTATTCGAAGAGATATTCGCACGGGAAAAAAAAGGCTTTTGTTAAAAAAAGAGACAACACGATTTTAGACAAGCAAATTTCAATTTATTTTAAGAGTATTTCGGTAAATCAAATGCCATATATTAAAACTTATTGTTATACGTATTGTATAGAATTTCGTGGTTTAATTGTTTTATTAAACAATTGGTTTATTAAACTTCCACATGTAAACACAACAATAACCTACTACAGCGCCATCTACCGAAGATACACTGAACTGCGAAGTAACGCACTACACGGAGTAACTACAAATCCTGACTCGCGCAATAAATAGTTCTCGCGCCGATTATCATATATACATGCTGTTGTATCTGTTAATTTTTATTTCTAACTAGGCAAAACTGTAGCGAATTAAAATATTAAAATATATTAACGTTGCTAAAACTTATGTTTTAACGAACTTTAATTTATTTTAAGACAATTTCGCATACCAAGACTATTTTGGTATTTATATAATAATACGTGAAGCAAAACTTTGTATTCCTGTTTAAGAAGATTATACGAACGGAGGAGTATAAACCGCGCGCGTGTGCGTGTGTGTGTGTATGCGTGTGTGTATTATAAAATAAATTTGCCTCGATCCTCAGTCCTTTCATATTCCAGTTTTTTAATTATATTCTGTTAATTCATTAATAGGTAATATCTACTCCTAGGAAAATTACATCAAAATCTTCAATAAAGTATATCTAAATTTACATTTGAGAATTTCAACCTTCAGTAAAGAGCATTAAGGCTATATATGTATTTGATTAAAATAATTTTTATCAGTTAAATGTAATTGGTGGAAAGTTCAGATTTACCTTATCCACAAATCTATAGCTACCATTCTATTTTGAAACTAATGTTTTCAGGAAAGTTTCAGGTATTTTTAGAATGTTATTTGTTAGAAAGGGTTGGTGAGTCTGTGTATATGTAATAGTAAATAATTTGTTTCTTTGCTTATAAATTCACACAAAATTACGTGGCCATTTTGCGGTATTAGTTTCAATTTCTCTAGTAATCATCAAAATCATCAGGCTACCACAGTCCACTGCTGTCCCTAGTAATAGTTATTGAAATTACAGGTATCTACTGACTAGGTACCTATTTCGTTTTCCGTGTGCGTTAAATAAAATATTTCGAGAAGCGCTTTCTTTTTTAAAGTCGGTTGAAAATGATAATCGATTTCGGTCCATCAATGAACTGTAGTCACCTATGATTTATTCGATTCTAAAAAGTAACTACTGAGATGCTACTACCAAAAAAGAACTAGAAACTGACATCATTATTCCATTTTCAGGTAGATTAGGTACATTTTTTTTAAGTTTGAATGGATAAAGTAGATAATATATCCTATTAAATTGTCTAAAAGAATAACAATACTGATGAATAAAGTCGATTTAAATATTATATCCCTTTACTGAATAATCTTGTATTAAAGTTTAAAGAATCGTGGTGACTGGTGTAAGTAACAATCATCGAAAATGTGGCTAAAAATAACCGCTTTAGTTTAACATCGATTATTTTATGTAATGGTTTAAAGCTTTAAATTGTTTATTATTATTTGGTTCCAAGCGGTATTTTTTAAATAACTGATTGTAAAACTATAAGACTTTGTTACCAAAATTACAATAAGAAAGTTTTGACTGGCAGAGCCATCTCGTAGCAGTCCTTTGAAATATCTAAGTTCCTGAAGTGCTGAATCATAAAAGCCACACTGAACATTTGAAGCGACTAACGTGGACTCAGCAGTTTTAGTATATCTCAAAAGATGGCAGTATTATAAAACTATTAACTTGTGATGATTTTATGAACTGTGGAATCGACATTGGGTTCTTAATAGGAAAGTTTCTAAATATTTTAAAGGGTATTAATTTTGTTAATGATTTTATTAATTAAAACTTATTCGTTATTCTCATAGGCTTAAGAATAGCTAATTATATTAATATTATCTACAAGTATTTGCCCGCGTCTCCACCCACGTGTTTGTCGGTTATCATAGTAAATAGTAGCCTGTGTGATGATGTGAACTATTAACTAATGTAAAGTGCCATGTTAATCCATTAAGTAGTTTTCGCGTGAAAGAGTAACAAATATTCGTACATCAACCCTCACAAACTTCCGAAGTCAAATTAATGCAAAGTTTGAATAAATACAACTTATTGAAACGTTCGTTTGTCTCAAGAACGGCTGGGCTAATTTAGCTAATTTTGGTTTAGAAATGTTTGTCGTAATCCAGGTAAGGTTTAAAGTGTTAAAAAATAAAAATAACTTGAAATCCAAATGTCACGTGTAAAAAGTAGCGGGCACAGCTAGTATTTAAATAAATTGAATAGTCTCTTTGTAATTTTATATTAACATTTTTTCACTAAACGTATATGAAAGTGTGTTTTTCGGTTAATCTCTGTAACAGCTGGACTGATTTAGACGGGATTATTTATTATTATCATGAAATTAATTTAACTAAACTATAGTATATTATATAATGTATCAAACTAAGTAACATTTCAAGCAGTAGAGCCACGCTGATTTCAGCACGAACGTGCTGGCTCGTGGTTCTACCCTCTCACAGAAGACCAACCTAAAATGACTGCACTTGTGCTTATTTTTAATGGAAAAGTTGGGCAAACGAGCAGACGTACGAGCCGGCCAAAGCGTGGCTCTCCCACGGTGCTGTCGTGTTTCGTTGATAAGTATGTGACCGGAGGTCAAATGATGCAGAAGCACCTCAATAGGCTGCCATAGTGTGGGTCACCATGCTACATTGTTGCATTTTCTGCATTTGCGATAAGTATGATGGCCATCACTGGCAGACATATATAAATTTTTTTTTAAAAATAACCAAATACATAAAGTATATATGTGTCATAAATCATTTGCAGATTCTTATGGTAAGACAGACTCTTAAGTAATATACAAACTATTTTATCGCAAATATTTTAAAAGTAAACATTATAGTACGAGATCCGGTAGTAGAATCAGTACATACATCGAGTGTTTTACTAAAAACCAAATTTTTACGCATATTAATGATTAAGAACATGTATATCTATCAAGTTGCCTAATAAAATGTGGCCGCTAATACTTTTAATTAAATTATTGCTAATTGATTTTTGGGAAAAAATCATTCATTTGTTTTTTAAATAAAATATCGTCCACTTCACGGCAATATACTCGTACATAAACACTCTGCTGAAAAATTTGATTTTTAGCAAACACTCGATGAATGTTCTGATTCTACTGCCGGATCTTAGACTATTATATACGTATATTGTTTGTATGTATGTATATATTCTTGTATAATTATGCCGATATATTATTTTTCAAGGTTTTCTTCATAAATTGTTGTGCACCATCCATGCATTAAGTCTGCCATTGTACATTTTGTACATAAAGTTAATAAATAATTAAAATATATCATTCTAATTATGACTTTGCTGTGTGAATTACCAGTAATATGTTATTTCTTGCAGCCAGTAACAAAATCCGATAGTTACTTATCCATAAAACCTAGAATGTAATGAAGGCTTTCAACAATCCGCTATAATATGTGAATATACGCGTGCGTACACTATTGTTTTACGCGAGCATTTTTTTCATTTGCCTACCCAATTTTAATACTCTATAATTATTATCAAATATTAATTTTAGGCAAAGAAAACCAATATTAGCAGTTGCCACGTGGCCTATGACCGTGATCAATGCAAATTGTAAAATAACCTTGAGATATCTTAATCGAGTTGATTCCCGTTATTTAAAGTTTGTAATAGGAAATTTGCAACTTATGAAAACACAGCTGCAAAAAAAATGTATAAAAATAACAAATACACTGCACAGACGAAAAAATAATATTTTATAGTTGAATAAGAAATTCAACTCACTCACTTAATATTTTTGATCCGTATTCATCGTATATTTCACACTTATTATATACGTGTACAATACAAGAAATGAACACAAAGAACATCCACACTCAAGAGAGCAATCTATAGATCATCAACAAACCATTATAAATGATTGTGTTCGTTCATTAGTATGAGGTTAGTTTCAGGGTCTTTTGGCGGTAGGCGATTTAAGAAAGAATTTCTTACTCTTGCAATCTTTACATATTAATATGATTCTCACATATGATTTGGCTCTAATATCGGTGCAAATTTGAACAAATGTTATGATTTTGCATTTACAAACCTAAGGCTAACAATAGCCTAGGATGTGTTAGTTTGACGGTGTTTGAATCCCGTGCCTCGAAGATTACGTTATGCCTTGGGTCCCGGTTGTCATTAACATCTATGGCAATCGTTTGTTTGAGGTTTAACACCAATTAAAATAATAAAGGCTAGGAACAAGCTATCCTTTTGCATTAATATAAAATTCAATATGCATGTAAATTGTAAAAGTTTTAAAATATTTCTAGCAAACAATTTCATCTTAATAATTAATACTGTAAAATTGAATTGAACAGTCACAAACTACAAACGATTACGTAGCTATTATCCTTTCTGCAGAACTCACTATACACTAATGTTCACGCTTGTTAATTAAGAGTGACAAATAAATGAGCGCATGAAACAACCGTTTCCTCAAATTCCGTGCAAAATGGTATATACCTATCCTAGTCTGACGTATTTGAGTAAAAAGGGACGGTGATATTTTTACGAACGTTACGTAAATCACCGGGCCCTTTTGTTGAAACCAAAGCGAGATTTTCTTTGACGAGTCAGCATTACGCCTTCAGGGTTTTGGTTTTAATGACTTAAGTATTCTAAAGTAAATGGGTATTGAAGCACTTGCACTAGTTATATACACACTTTCATTTAGCGAAATGTTTAAGTGCTTGACAATTAAGTGTACACAAAGTGTAAAATTTTAATCTTTTATTTAACTCAAGAAATGTAAATATCTGTTATTTCGTAATGTACGTGATCAACTTATTAAGTAATCATAACAATGATTTCCCCGACTTTAATATTGGAAAGAACAAGATTCACGTGAATTGACGTCTTACTTATTTATAAAATTGATGAAGTTTGAATTTTAATCCAATTTTCTTCTTTCATTCGATGTTTATCTATTAATGAGAACAAATGCAGTCATAATTCTTCTAACAATTGTGTCCTACTTAAAACCACGTATTTAAAAGTTTAAAATTAATTAAAAAATGATACTACTATTTTTAAAATAAACTTGGATCGCTGAACTAATAAAATTTATCTGAAAGCGAAAGGACAGCCTATGGGGCTAAATGCGGGTATAGAGTCCATTACTTTAACTTAGGTACAAATCTTGACACGTTAAACGTTTTCAATATCCCTTTGTTGTCTGTCTTCCTATCTGTCTGGCTGTCAAGACCCTTTTACTTGGGAACCTTTTAAAACCATAAGTTGATAATAATACTGTTATAAAATACTTATGTCTGCGATCCTGTCAACTTGTGAAATACAGGTATATAACCTCAAAAAAACGATGCCCAAAATGGAAGAATTGTTCAAATGAAATGCCTTGACTATGTGATATTTCTTTTTATATCATCGCAATACAGAGTAGAATATGAACTTCCTCAAGAGTCAAAGTATCTCCATTCCAAATTTTATTGCAGTCGGTGCACCGGTTTAGCCGCCATAACGTAAGAAACAGACAGAATTACCATCGAATTTATAATTTCATATTTATCCAGCCTGATGTACCTATGTGGCATTTTAAAAAGATGCATTTTATTGAAGAATTTACAACTAAAGCGTAGGCAGCTCTTGACCTTTCTCAAACTTTTTACTTTATGTTCGAATGAAGAATATAAATATTCAGGCGTGGGGGTATGTATAATATTATGATTATATTTACGTTTGAAGTGAAATAAGGATAATATATTCGCATTATCTTTATTTTGAAACGTAACGTGAACGAATGTTTGGCTTCCATATGTTAAAAATTGGTAAGAAGCTTTGTAGTTACCTGTAAGTTTTTATCTATCATCAATTCTCTTAGGCTACAATACCTTTTTCAACCGTTTGGTATTTTTCTTTCGATTTCCCTGTTTGTGTTATCTTTAGTTGATATCAGCTGTCCAAGAAATACATTATACAAATTCTTTAACATAACTAGTTTGTGTTCCGCCTATGATAATACAGCTTTTATGTCCATTCGTCATTACTTTTGTTTTATAGATTTTAATTTTAGTCTTACTTTTTCACTTTCCGATGCAAGTTCGTTTTAATACTCTGGCGTTTTTGCGAATAGCACAATATCATCGGCAAATCTTAGATGCATCAGTGTGCGGCCATCAATATTTAAGCCCAAGTTTTTCCATTCAAAGTTTTTAAGTTCGTTTAAGAATGATCTCTGCAAAGATTTTGTACAGGTTGGATATTAAACTTATTGGTCGGTAGTTTACGATATCATGCGGATCTCATTTTTTGTAAAGAAGAATTATATTAGATTAAATCCATTGCTGTGAGATTTTTTCTGTGTTGACAATATCATTGAAGATTTGTCTAAAAATGGGTGTTATTGTCTGTTTTACTTATTTTAGTACTTCATTGCTTATTCCGTCGGGTTCTGGAACTTTATTGTCTTTTTGAGTATTTATAGTGCATTCTATTTCTTCTTGCATAATGTTGGGCACGGATGAGGTTACATCTCTTTTTCTACTTTTGTATTTACATAAAGTTTTTTTTAATATGATGTAGCAGTTCCTAATATTGCTAGCCTTCGGTTTCCTTAAGTCCATTTCTATCATTCATCTGCACAATTTTGATTAAAAATTAACAAATTTACTAGAATTTGGCAAAATAAAATGGTAAATCATATTACTATAGGTATATTGTTCCACTTTTCTTAAAATATTCCTTGAGTTGATCTTACAAATAATCAAAATCTCCATTAATTTTATATGTACATTTTTATTATTGATAATAATATTTGGTGTGTTCTATGTATGATATGTATGTATTTACAAAAAAAAGTAAATATGTATTTATATCAGTACCCATAACAAGATTGGGACTAGATGGTGTTGTGTGTCCTAAATATAATGTTATATGTCAGATCAAAATGGAAGGAGTTGGAGGAGGCCTTTGCCAAAGTAGGGCAAAAGGTCGATATTATCGATGTCGTTGTTTCACTAGATTCAATAGCATTTTTTAACTTGGAAAAAACATTATAAAGATATTGTCTAAATAAAGGCTTTGTTATTAAAAAAACCTTATTGTGTATGTGTTTTCTCCATTTTGAGTACTACGTAGTAAAATATATTGATAGCTCTATTGAACTAGTGATACAAAAGCAAGCGCACAGCGGAGGCCGTGTATATGGTTATAAATAGGAAATCTGAAGGATTTTCCACTCCATCAATGTTTTGACAGAATCATCTAGTCTCATCCGATCATCATATATGTTTAAACGAAATAATGTCTATTACTCCACAGCAAAATCACCATATTACAAAACCCTACTAACCATATATCCTGACATACTTCGCTATAGTGTGTTGTTTTTTGCATACTATGAGATGAAAAATGAAGAACATCAATGACACTAAAAATAGAACGCAGGTTATTGTTTAAAATCTATTAACACCTATTTTTTATAAATCAGTTTAAACATACAAACATAGATTGCCAAAACTATTACACTTCCTTTTAGCTTCGCAATAGTTGGGTAATTAAGAGGGGTCAAAAGCTTAATGACAATGTGCAAGCGAGCGTGTGAAACTACCAACACATCATATTTCAAAGTAGCGCTAACTCCACAAACGCCGTGACACATTGGGCGCTAGATAATTACTTAATGTTTTTTGGACATTTAAAAATAACATTAAACAATGGTGTTGAACCCTTGCAGCCAACACGTCCATTCATTGTTCAACGTCCTTTGTTCTAAAATCTTTTGTTTGTAGGAAAATTACGTGAAAATTTTACTTGTGGCAATATGCAGAACAATGAAGGTAGTTCAGTTGGAAATTGTTTGAAAACTGTGTTTGTGTGTTGTTTTTTGTCCTATAGGGGTCAAATGGTGGAAAATAACTGCAGCAACCCATGGAAATATTCAATTGAAGGGACACTAACGTTTTACCGCCTACTTGGTTCCCTCATTACAGGAGGTGGGGAGGGACCTCATTCATATAGTAAAAAGTTATGATTTGCTAAGAATCGGTTGTCTGTGAGGTCATAGTATCACTCCCGTGTAGTCAGCTTATATGTGCCAAGGCATTGCAGTAGCACTGTTGATCGTGACGTGTATGTAAGTTTCGAACACGTGTGCATATGAAATCTTTATAAGAACGAATTTGTTTAGGGGCCCACTGAAAGGAAATAACTGTTTATACTGTAAGTTTTAGAAAAAGTAGAAAATCGTAGCAAAAAAAAACTATGGAAATTACACGAACACTCAAATGAAATATTAAGATGCAGGGCATTATCTTTGTGTTTGAAGAAAACAACTACACAGCTTAGAGATGTAAAGTAAAGACAGACTTTAAACAAATTTCTGTTAAAGTAGCTTTAGCAAATGCAAGTTCTAACTCAAAATCTTCAACACAAGCAGTTATTTAAAGCACTTAAATCGCTCCTCTATTTACTTAAATAGTTATACTAATACCAGCTACAGCATTTAGATAATACCTAACACTAATAAAGTCTAATGTTGCTGAAATCTAAATACTCTTAGAAACCGTTACCATTATTAATTTAGATTTATCATTAATGAAACACTTGGGGTACCTATTTAAAGTACTGCTTCTTTCTATTTGCAGTTTCGATAAGTTTTATCTTTAGCTAGTTTTAGAACATACTAATGTGTTAGTGAAAAATGTCATTCATATTGTGATCAGCTGTTGCTCACTAGGAAATGGAAGCTCTAACAGTTTCTTTCTTTCTACTAGTTTACTTAAACTTGAGTATATTGAAGGGGAATACGACCCCATATTTATAGTCCCAAAAGCCCTCATCTAGGTCCTCCATCCGTTCCATACTTTAAAATCACTAAAATAATAATAATCTTCATTAAAATATCTATAAGCCTCGCCTTTAAAATTCCAATAATATTTTATGTAACAGTATAAAATATTAAGTAACAAATAAGTAAATTGAACAATTTCCTTTGAAATGTACCACTTATGTGTAAGCGTACCAGAACTTTGGTACATTAGAACGAGAGTTTACAACAAAGCAAGAATGCAAACCGGACGTACTCAAGCCTCCACTCGCTCAGAAAATGTGCAAAATTAAACTTCTTACATTTTACGTACAACTACGTTCGTTAGGTTAACGTCTGGAGTTGACGGCACTTTGATAATCTTTTACACAAAACCAAGCCTTATTCTCAACATACTACAATTTATAATACCCTTGCGTTTATTATTTTTAGTAGTTCCACTTTTTCTATTGAAGATTTTATCGGCACCTTGTTACAATGGTACGTAGATTGAGGGTGCTTATTGGTCTAATTTTTAGTTTAACAAAGGAGTGATCAAGTGATTGTATAATCTGCTAAAAGATGGGATAGATTACTTAATTAAAAAATTAAGTTTTCAAAAGTGATTGGCTATAATCTTTTTTTTTTAATTGGGGGCAAACGAGCAGGCACTTCGCTGGTAAGCGATCACTTTTCTTGAAGGTTTATGGGTCGTATTGGTCTGGGAATATCGCAGGCGACAGTTCATTCCACAGTTTTGTTGTGCGAGGCGAAAGTTTCGCGAAAATCGCACAGTTGTGGACATCCAGCCATCCAAGTGATGGGGATGGAATTGCTGTCGCGTAGGACGATGGCGAAAAGAGGCGGTAGGAATCAGTCCGAACAATTCCTCGGAGCACTCTGATTTGGAGACAGATATATGTGGGTATCTGAAATTTGATAGAAACAACTTTGATTGCTCCTATAATCATAGTATTTAGGATTTTAATATCTTATTTTATTTTGGAAGAGACATGCCATAGTACAAATGAACCAGTTTCCGAAAAACATGATGGCAATAAAGTTATGACTTTTAAGGAGACTTAGAGGTATCCATGGCTGGTGATAATAACTTACTACTTAGTGATCCACCTGATCATTTATTCCCCATAACATAAACCTATATGTAAACTAGTACACGTACTATAAATACTAGTAGACATACAAAGTAGTACATTAAAGACAAAACAAGATCTAATAAATAATAATTATCCATGTAGGTCTTTGTGAAAATAATGATGAAGCTCATTTTTCTCTCATACTCATTAAACAAGGTTTATAAGACAAAGTAAAATACGTAATTGGATTAGTAGCCTTGGAACAGAATATATTATGTACAACTTATAAGCTTACACGAAACGAGAGCCTACATTTAATGTTTAGTAACATTTCATAAATATTTAGAGTGTAGGTAAAATACTGATTTACAAATTTACGAAACTTCATGGAATTGTAAGCGTTTCATTGTCGCCGAGGTATACGAACTAAAATTCATCATCACCTGCAAATCATGTCTTAAACTGCAGATCAAACTATTTAATAGGTGTATTCCATTCACTCACTATTATTTTTACATATAAGCCTGCCAAAGTGACTCTACTCTATCTGATAGAAAGTATCAGCAAGAGTGGATGTTACCATAGGTACTCATTGAGAACTCAGAGAATACGGTTGGTGACTCACACTGTGGTGGACAGCTTCTGTAGTATTGGGCCTTCAGTATCGTATGCCCCAACAAAACACGACAGCATGAATACTGTCATTTTATTTTTAGAGAGTAATACTGCCCGGTCGAGTCGTTATTATTTTTTAAATGAAAACTAAAGCGCACTGAATAATTAAATAGTGAACTTTGTATAACCGTGTCAATTTCAATGTCCATCAGAATTAAATCTTCAAAACGGCAGCAGCCCTAGTAATAATAATAACAGTGAAATCTAAAGCGAAAGCCCTTTGGGTTTGGACAGACAACACACCTTCAAAAAATAATACGTTCTCTGTCTGTCATTTAGTTACAGGGCTGTATCTTTTGAACCGTAATCACGGGACGTCGGAATCGTTTCACAGAAGGCGTATTAAGATATTCGCTATTTAATATCTAAAGTAGAGTTATCCTCGTCTATGTATATAGGAATTGGTTTAATATTCTAGAAACTCAAAGGGAGAATCTAGTGACTAAACTAGGTGGTCATGCCCGACCTGTGATATGGAGAAGTTGTATACATACTAATTTAATAAAACATTTTCATGCGCTATACATGCTGTTAGTGTTATTCCATAGTCAGATGTGTCTTCGTAAGATGGTACTTAAGTATGTTTTTTAAATATGCAAATCACTGTCATTTACATTCTGCAAAATATCTAAACAATTCCCTCTCTCCATATTTGAGGACATGGTTAAAAATTTGTTTCAAACCAGGGCTCTCCGATGTTGTCATGTCCTGATGACATCTTAACAGTTATCATTCGATGCGATATGTAGTCGATTCTGCAGAATAAGTTTTAGTGTTATTTTTTCTACTTTTATTATTTACTGATTATTTCTGTATGTATATGTATTTTCTTTCTTTCTATATGTATGTTTGGAGAACATTACTAACAGTATAAAACAAGAGATGGGACCTGTAGTATTAATTTAAAACATTTAACTAAAAATTCTCACATGAAACGATTCGATTCAGCAAAAAAAAATTAACCAAAAGGAATACCAAACTCAAACAGAGGTTACAGAGAGCTATAAAATCAAAACTTGCAAGATATTTCCAATGCTTGCCGACAAACATGCCGATAAATACCAAGATTTAAAACAAATCAACGAACAATATGGCGACGCCTCGTTGTTGCCAAATAGATTTATAGTATCTAGTTATTTTACATTTCACTTTTCATCATATACAAATGCTTTCCGACTAATTTTGTGATTTAATTTTAATATACACATCGTACCCTACCCTTACAATCCTACAATCCTGTTAATATCGCGTCAGCTGCGTTCTATTCCCGAACTATTTTATCACTTCCGTCCCCGTTGTGTCCGAATTCCTTAACTAAAAATAAACATTTGTAACTATTACATTTAAACGTATGATATTTTAAACTGCCAAAGTTACGTTTCATAATGTGAGGAACTATAATATGTAGCAATTTTTATATCACAATTAAAGTAATAATGCTATTTTAAAGATTGATATATATAGAAATATATTTAAATTTAATTTAACTTTAGAGAAATAAAACTCAGATAACTTCTATAATCCATATCAATATTTAGCCTTGGGAGAACCACGCTTCGGCATGAATGGGCCAGCTCGTCCGGAGTGATACCACGGCCTCACAGAAAACCGGTGTGAAACAGCCTTGCGCTGTGTTTCACCGAGTGAGTATGGATACCGGCGACCCATAAACCAACCCCTCCCCCATCCCCCTTCAGATCCCCCAAAGGCTGGCAATGCATTTGTGACGCCTCTAGTGTTGCAGGTGTCCATGGGCGGCGGTAATCACTTGCCATCAGGTGATACGTCTGCTCATTTGCCGATTATTACAGAAAAAAATCGGAAACAAAACTGTATTATGTGTTACACTTTCAGTGTTGTATTTTTAAGTTAGTTATTTTTAAAGATTTTGTGATATTTGCACATCACGACATTTTAAAAATTAAGATATCAGTATTATTCTCTGCTATAGAGTATCTGCCTCAAGTTTTTTACTCTCAGACCTCGAACGATCTCTGGCTTAGCAGTGATCCTCACTAATCTTCATCATATTTTAATTATTCAGTACATTGTCAGTTGTAAGCTTATTATATAATATTGGCTCATCGATCCACAGAATGTAGAGCTTCGAAAGAGACTTCAAAGTGTCTAAAACGGTCATATTATTGCTTCATCTCAATTCTTAGCAATTGAATGTTGACTGCATAGATGCCGTAGTTGAATGTTGTGACATTCAGAGAAACGAAGTGACTGCTTAAACAACTGTGACATCTGTACCCACATACAGAAACCCACAGGTTTGATTCCTACGGACTACGGAGGATAAAAGTTGTATTGTATGATGCACAAATTATTGCTTTGAGTCTGGATATTCTTTGTGTAGGTTACATGTATATTGGTTAAGTTCAACGCGACGCATCATACGGTTTTTCTAGTGTGGGAGCTGTCTTTAAACATGAAATATCTTATAAAAGAGTTTTGTTATTTGAAGAAAATAGTCTTCACTTCCACTTTAAATATAGAATTCTAAACTAAAATAGAGTGGAATAGATAAGCAGAGTGGAATTGACAAAATCCCTTTAACGCGACATACTCGAGCTATAAAACCAGACAGTTATTTTTGAATCTAAAAGTGACGTCAACTTGGATGATTCACTACGTGACTCAATTATGGCTTTCGAAGAATGAAGAAAATTCTATGATTAATTTAGTGTAGGAATGATATAGTACAATTATGGTTTATGTGATAATCTTCTACCGATAAATGACGAATATAAGTTGAGTCCTAAATCTTAGTTTTGGAGCCTAAATATTGTGAAATAATACCATTGCATCTGTATAAAATGTATCCATTAGATGTGTGTTACCTTTATTTTTATCACCTACTACAAAGAAAATGAGTAACTTCTCAATTTGAAATGTTATTTTCATTTAATGCTTGTTACCTGAGTACTGAAACATTTATTGGCCGATTTTTAAGATGCAGTGCTGTTATCTGGCTTGATTTGGTCTCTTACCACGATTACCAAAGTTTGTTGGAGTACCATCCCGCCCTAAATAAATTGTTTGATTGCCCTAATTCCATTTCCACAGTTAGCGAATGTCCAAACACTTTTTCTGTAGATACGGCTAACATTAGCATGATTGACATATATTTACTCTTACGAATCTTAGTGATGGCGCCAACGTTATTTTAAACGACGGGTATAGCCTATATTGGTTTTACGAGGAAATAGTTTTAAGATGTGAAGTTTCTTGTGCTATATTTCTGTTTGTTATTTATTTCACCTAGTAGCTAAATGTTAAAAGTTTTGTGCGTTAGTGTCGTATTTTATTTTAATAATGCTTTTTATATTCAAGAACTTGGCAGCTTGTAGGTGTAATTGACACCTGATAACATTTATGTCATTAAGGCTGTGTTTTCGAAGACAGAGAGGTGCTAGAGCGGTTTAGTGTTGTGTTATGAGAAATTATACCTCGTAAAATATAGTGATTTCAAATAATTCGTGTAATGTTTTGTTAATATTTGTTTAATTATCTACATATGTAATAGCGTCATAAATAACTCTTTGAATCATTTCAAATCGTACAACCTAAGCATTATAACCCTAGAAAAATCTTGGTAAGTCGTGATTTCAAACACAATAATTTACTATAATTGACAAATGAAAGTAGGGTGGTATTAGGTTGCTTTACTTATTCACTTATAGAAGATCACAGAAAGCACAATGGACAAAACCTAGCGATCAAAATTAAAAGTTATAAAGATGATGAAAATATTTTAATACCAATAAATAATAAAATATTAATAACTGAATACTAAAACTGAGGTCTCAAAATGCCAACATTAACTTCAGAAAATATACGAAAAATAAAGACCGTGCCTAAAAAAATTGAGGGTTTCCCTCGACTTCCCTGGGATCTTATCATCAGATCCTTATATGGCGGCAATGACACCACCATTTGAATACAAAATAATTTTTGAAATCAGACCTCGACAGAATAATGGATGAATCTCCTTTTTAGAAGTCGGTTAAAATAATTAAAATTGATGATACTTTTCCTGTGAATAAATTAAATAGATTCTTGTGTGTCTCTATTTAATTACAAATTCAGTTCACTGACTTATCGATATCACAGTACTCCAGTGACACGGCAGATACAGCGCAGTGAACTGTAAAACCGGGACACAGGACAGCGACAGGCTGTACTATCATCTGGGTAATGTTTTACAGAAATAAAATAACAAAACTGAAGGGTGAGGAATATAGGTATCAATGCACATTTCTACCACTCTTTCTATGTATAATATGGTTTATGTATGTTTATTTATTGTTTTATTATATTATATAGTGGGCCAACGATGGTAAGCGATTACCGCGAGGCGTTACAAGTGCCTTTGTGCAAAAAAGTAGGTATATAAGTATTATCTTGGTTAACCTAGCTTTCATAATACCAGCTCTGCTTAATTTAAAACTAGATGGCGTTGTGTGTTGAATGTCCGAAATACCATTTTCATATTATAAATCACGTGTCGCGTTGTATGTAACTATTTAACTAATTTACAAGTTTCTATAAAAACCTGTATCATGTTGCCTAACATAGGATAGTTAACATCAAGTCAACACTAATAGGAGCCCATGGTTGATACCTACTTGGATTCTTGAGAAAGTACATAGGTTACTTTCGTCAATTTCTTAGGACTTAGAAGAAAACAATAAAATTAAATTATTTTAAATTTTTATTTAAAATGTTCTGAAATATTTATGAATGGGTCTAGTTGCCACCTATTTAATATCTGATCTTAAAATTTGATATTTCGGATCAGATATATTTTGAATGTTATTTAGTGGGAGTCTTGCCAACTACCACCGTTTCCAGTTTCGTTGACCTACAACTTGTGTGTACAACAACATGTGGTGTGGGTTCAGTATGTGTATTTGTTTTGTTTGCTGGTGTATTTTCTACCAGTAAATTCTACATTTCAACAAGCACTGTTCTAATTGGTTTCTTAAAAAATAAATAGTCAAAAAAGTACTTAAAAATTTCTACTGAGTTTAATTTTTAGTTTATGGTAAAAATAGGTTAGTTATACTATTAGGTCTTTACCTATGAAATTGCCGTTTTGTATGCAATAACTGAAAGTACTTATTTTTTCAAACTTTTTTTATTTCTGTTATTCGAAGTAATCACCCATGCAATCGACGCATCTTTGCCAACGCATTGGCAGTTTATTGATGCCCTTCTTGTAAAAATCAGCTGGACGGGAGGCAACAAACTCTTCAAAGGCATTTTGTACTGCCTCTCGGAAATTGAATTTTTTACCCACTAAAAAGTTGTCTAAATTTTGGAAAAAGTAATAGTCGGTAGGTGCAAGGTCTGGTGAGTATGGCGGATGAGGGAGAGCTTCCAACCCCAGCTCTTGCAGCTTGGAGACTGTCTGTTGCGCAGTATGGGGTCGCGCGTTGTCGTGAAGGAGCAGTGGGGACGACCGATTGACCAAAGCTGGTTGCAGATGTGCAAGCTTCTCCATCATTCTCTCCAGTGCTTCACAGTACACATCTGCATTAATGCTCATGCCGTTTTGTAAAAAGCTGTGGTGAATCACACCCGAACTAGACCACCAAACAGTGACCATCACCTTTTTAGGGGTCATTTTTGGTTTAGGGCATTGCTTTGGTGCTGAACCAGGGTCTAACCAACATGCTGAGCGCTTTCGATTGTCGAACAGAATCCATTTTTCGTCGCACGTAACTATTCGTTTCAAAATTCCTTCATTTCTTTGCCTGTTGAGCAGCGAAAGGCAGGTCTCGACGCGTACGTTGCGCTGGCGATCGTTAAAGTCGTGGGGCACCCATCTATCAAGCTTTTTTACCTTGCCAATTTGTCGCAAATGGATCAATATTGTTTTGATGCTTACATTAAAAGCTGCTGCTAGCTCAGCTGTAGATTGAGTTTCGTCAGCTTCCACAATCGCCTTTAATTCATTATTGTTAACCAAAGTCTCCGGACGACCACTACAATACAATTCATTTTTCAAGTCAAAATTTCCAGAACGGAACCGGGAAAACCAATAAAGGGTTGTGCGTTCGTTTGTACAGTTCTCTCCGTAAACGTTTTTGATGTTACGTGCCGTTTGTGTCGCGTTGGTGCCGCGACGGAACTCATATTCCATAATTACACGAATTTTTAAAGTATCCATTATGACGAAAAATGTTCAAATGTAATGAAAATACAACGCTAATCAAAAAACAAAAGACTGAGTTTGTAAATAGAATGTCATGGTTTTAAAACAAAATTAATTTGAATTTAGAATACAGAGCCATTACAAACTTTTTTTTATTTGAAATGACCAGTACTGAAGAAACGCAATTTCATAGGTAAAGACCTATTATTTCGGTTATTTATAGTGCTAGTTATTCCTTATATTTATTATCTTGATACTATTATGAAAGTGTATATATGAATATGTTTATTATGCAATTACAGAAAAATAGCTGAATAAATCTAAATGCAATATGACATAGAGATAACTAATATTGTAAATTAGGAAATAAGAAGATACATTTTTCGTTTTCTTCTTCAGTCTATTGCCGTCCACTGATGAACAAAGGCCTCTTCCGAAGAGCGCCAACCAACAAGTTACATTTATTATGAGAAAAATAAGAAAATCGAAGTGTGTCGAAGAAGGGAATGACAGGAACTAATAGGTAAATACTTAAAAGCGTTACAAAATTTTCTAATTCTGAGTTTTGTACTACTTTATCCTCTTATATTTCACTTAATTTATATTTTTAATCGCAAAGCTTACAAGAATTACGATTGGCATGCGACCTATCGACGTCATATAGTACGATACAACATGACCACATTTATGTCATAGAATTTATCTTCAGCTAACATCTCGGTAACAAATAACAAAATGGAAGCTACTGGAGTATTTAACGCGCCTGTCATTTAGTATGATCAAAGCAATAGTTTGAATAATGACAGGTTGCGCCAAATCGATCCAATAGTTCGCTTTCCTGTACACCAGATGAACAATTTAAGCGTAAATGCTGGTTGTTGATTGAGCTATAAAGGATTAAGGATTTTTAAAAGTGTAAATTTGTATTATATATTTCAATTTAAGTAAAAAGTTAAATATATATTGTTACTTGTTAATATGTATTTTGTTTTGCTTAGGAAGGGAAACCTGCAAAATACAAGCAACTTTATAGTAAGTGCGTTTATTTAAGTTCCCTCTTTCCCGAAACAAGGGACGGGGTTTATACTCCGGGAACATCATTCACTCGTATGTTACGCATACGAGTGAATGTAATATACATACTATATACATTCATCAGAGGCAATAGTTACACAAATAACAGGTAAGTAGAGGACTAAGACACTTTATCGTTAACGACGTGGTCGCCCAGTAGTCAAAATCTGACCGTAACTTTAAATTGTTTTTAGGTTTCTACTCTCCTTCACCATATGCGTTTTAACTGTGCCACATTAACTACGTTTATACAATTTTCGTACACAGGGATATAAAGCTTTTGCTTTAAGAATAAATAGTATCTGGATGACAGGTATTTCTAAAAATGAATCCTAGCTATATCGATGTATCGCCCTGAAAACCTCTATGTACTGCTAAATTTCATGAAAATCGTTGGTGCCGTTTCCGAAATGCTCGCTTAGAGGTATTAGATAGAAAGAATAGAAGGTATTTGCCAGATAACCAAACACGAGAATAAAGAAAATTGAAGCGAAAGAACCTTGAAGTATTTAAGCAGCGATTATATTTTTGACGGATATGATACGATTAAGTATACTTGAAAATTTTCGACGCTCATTTCTGGAGCTAAATAGGCAATTCAACTTTTTGATGAGCACGCCATCTATTAGACCCTATTTGCTCTACGTTGGGTGAAAAATTTTGGAGGTGCCTTTTAAGGATCGTAACTCGACTGGACAAATTAAATATTAATATTGAAATACGTTTTAATTGCATAAAACTTTTTGAAAATTTGGTTCAGGCCAACAAGTACCGTACTCTCGTGTCACATTGCTGCTCACGATGAACTCTAGAACTATCTAACCACCTTTATGCTTTTTAAAAATGTGTGTTTTACTAACGTGCCTAAGATAGTTAACGTCACGTTTAAACTAATAGGTGCCGAATATGATTGAAAAGAGACGTAAACTAAGTTGTGTGGGTCAGCTAGTAGAAGTATTTGTATAAGTATAGAAATAAAATTATAAATATTTCTGACATCTAACACACATATAGTCCCAAGCTAAGCAGAGTTTGTATTATGGGTACTAGACAACTGATGTAAATACACATATACTTTTTTTTAAATACGTACATATATTATTGAAATTCGATACTTTAGTGCAAAGTATCGGCGCTCTGCCGCTGAGCTAACGAGTCTTAAAATTTCTCAAAAATCTTATTTTACGTTTATATTTTTTGTCCTTATTCCATCGAGTGGTCTCTGACTTTGTTCGCAAATCGACATAATTACACCACTTAAAGACGAGTATATTAGAACAATATAAAATGTTGGAAATTTTTAATAAAGATTACCAAAAGCAGACGAAATTATGAACAGGTAATCATACGGTTAAAGTTATTAACCTTAAACTTGAATTACAATTTAAAAGAGATTTAATGACTTATCCTTTGCAGAGTATAAATGCCTAGTAGCGCATAAAACCTGCTTTGCTACAAAAGTTACCTAGAATAATTTGTAATTAATATTAAAGGACATTAAAACTCGGTAGATTACAATAACAAAATTGAGCATTTAATTAAGAAAGACCTACTTAGCCTCAAGATTTATTATCGTCATTTAAACTGCTAGCAGTGTTCCTCGTGTTTTACTAGTTCCGTATCAATTTAATACCATTTTTAGGGTTTTAAGTAGCTATTTGTGCACGCTTATACGAATTTACTTTGCTTATAGTGAGACCAACTAACCCGTAATGTAAAGTTTTAAATTTTTGTGGTTATTT
This sequence comes from Spilarctia lutea, assembly GCA_916048165.1. Classification (NCBI taxonomy): domain Eukaryota; kingdom Metazoa; phylum Arthropoda; class Insecta; order Lepidoptera; family Erebidae; genus Spilarctia; species Spilarctia lutea. The sequence continues at coordinate 1,670,389 of OU696471.1, read as the reverse complement.
TGACGTCATCTCTTCTAGAGGAATCGGGTTTCTTTTTCTATTTTTTTTTTTAAAGGCAACTTCCGCACTAGGAATAATTCCTTTGTCCCGGGGGACTTAAGAAACATACATAAAACGGACACAAAGAACACCCTGACCTAGAACAACAATTTGTAGATCACACAAAGTGTTATTCCATGTGGGCTTTAAACCCACAACCACTAGGACAAACGTGCAGTTAAAAAAGGGATTGAAGAAACATGCTAAAGGAGCTAGAGTAAGATATATGAAGGATATGAATATATGGATTGACTAGGTAATACCATGGCCTTACAGAACACTGATTGTTAGTAATTCGCGGTGGAACGTTTTAAACTCACTAAGGAAAGAGGAGAGCACTTAAAAGGCGTTAATACATATACATAATATATATCTTGATGTGTAGATGACCATAATGCTAGTGTGCCTTTTATATTATGGCAATTGAGTTGTTAAATATATGTGTTAAGAATTCCATGCCTCGAAGAGCACGTTAAGCCGTCGGTCCCAGTTGTCATGAACATCTATGACAGTCGTTATTTGGAAGTCTCCCTCAAATATACTGACACCTAGTTCAATCTTCGAATTCAGTTCACCTTCAGGGTTGTGGAGGTCCGATGCCGGTCGCTTCGTGGATAAACCGATATTCAGGTAAAAACGCTTGAACTAGTAGCCGACCCCAATAAATCTTGGGAATAATTAAGGCTAAGAAAAAGATATAAACACATATCATACCTATAAATAAGTAAAAAATACCTATGTTTTACAACAGCATTCAGAAAGTGTGTTTCAACAAATTCTCATGGTTATTTATGTGGCATGGGGTAATTTGATGTGACTGTGACTCATATGAGGTATCTTAAAAATTTAACACATCTGCCAATTTATTTGCCAATGCTATTATTTTAAGTGAAGAAGAAAACGGCAAATATTTGACACGAGATAAAAAAAATAGAAGAAAATAGGTCTACTCACATTTAAAACTATTATATGCCAAGAAAGTGTCATTAGATGTTACAGTTAGTTCTGGGCTAAAGTTTCTTGATCTAATTCCTCGTTACCAATTTCTAGATTTTGTCATATGTAATAATTAAGTCCGATATAAATAACACCCCAAATAACATGGAGTTTATTATGAAAGTTTTATGAAAACACTAATGAAATTGCCTACACATATATAGATAACGGAGTTTTATATAACTCGTTTAGGAAACTTCATCCACACGCCAGACATTATTTTGTTTTTTTTTTAAGATAAAGGGACTCGTGTACTGCTTTGTCCCATAAGCCATAAATAATGAGAAAATATTACAACCATCTTCTTCATCTTCCTAGCCTTTATTATTCCAAATATTATTTGGGGTCGGCTACCAGTTCAACCGGTTTTACCTGAATATCAGTTTTTACACAGAGCGACTGGCATCTGACCTCCGTAACCCTGAGGGCGAACTGAATTCGAAGGTTGAACTAGTTGTCAGTATATTTGAGGGCACTGACTTCCCAATAACGATGTTCATGACAACCGGGACCGACGGCTTAACGTGCTCTCCGAAGCACGGGCAGGAAACACCGCCATCTTCCATACTCCGGGCTGCTATTAGGAATTTCTTGTAGGAAAAACCCAACAGCAGTCTGACCCGGGAATTGAACCCGAGACCTCTTGATTTGCAGTCGCTTACGCTAACCACTAGACCAACGAGGCAGTCAAAATATTACAACCATCACTTCTGAGAATTTTTCAACGGATCAGATATCTTTCATATTTGAATCTGCATCGCCCTTAGGTCATTGGGAAAAGGCTTACGTCATAAATTCACCTTTACCACATACGTTAAAGACAAAAAAAAGAAAAAAAATGAAACTAATATCTATTGTTTACAGTTCTGAATCACGGTTATGCAATTTAAACAAGATAAATTCTGTCAGTTACTGGTAAAAATGTTTTTCGATTTTGGTGCACGTTAATGGTGTAACTATTATATAGCTATTTTAAAAGTATAGTCAAACTGGTCAACAACCGAGGAAAACAAAGCGCTGAACTGGTTTTTAAAATCAACCGCTACTGGTTTTAACCGTGGGAGAGCTATGCTTCGGCATGAATGGGTCGGCTCAACCGGAGTGATACCACGGCCTCACAGAAAACCGGTGTGAAATAGCGTTTGCGCTGTGTTTCACCGAGTGAGTGAGGATACCGGAGGCCCATACCCCAACCCCTCCCCCCATCCCCTCTCCCATCCCCCAAAGGTCGACAACGCACTTGTGACGCCTTTGGTGTTGCGGGTGTCTATGGGCGGCGGTAATCGCTTACCATCAGGTGATACGTCTGCTCGTTTGCCCACTATTCAATAAAAAAAAAAAAAAAAAAAAACAATTTATATGATCGGCTTATTATTTCAGGTTATATTTCAATTGCGAATAGCTCACAAATATCTTACAAATTAATTAAAAATAAGTTTATACTTTGACATATTGCAAAGTAATTGATTTTTTTTTCTATTGTTTTTCTTAACAAAATGTTTTTGAATCCAATCATATGTGAAAAAACCAGTACCACTCGTAACTATGCTACTTCAAACGTTTCTAAAACTAGTTATTCAGAAAATAACCAGCTGGTCTCGAGATGTGATTCATATTGAAATGTTATAAATGTTTGTTCTTTTGCCAATTTATTAGATAGTACACATAAAACACAAATTCAAAAATATAATACTCTCTATAAACAATACATTTTGTCCCACATTCATTTTAAATTACGCTCACACTTCCATTTTCAGCACGTAACCTATAATCCTGGACTCCAGAACTTAACAAATGAGCTAAAAGCTGATCATTATTCAGCTGATTCGTTGTAAGACATGGCACCTATTCTCTAGGTAAACTCGCATTGGAGAAATTCGAAGATACGCTGTAATTCAATCAGGTTTATTGGTTTCTGGGATTTGTAGGACGTCTGGATGTTTAGCATCTGGTTTTATTCAACCCTCGTTTGAGTTTTCCTTTTTCTTATTTATTATAATGATTAAATAAGGACTGGGTTTATTTTATTTAAGAACTAGCTGTCGCACGTGGCTTATCTTGTGTTTAATAGAAAAAGTATCCTATGTTACTACGACGTGTAAAAATATCTGTATTGATTTACTTACAAAATAAATATCATTTATCGTTTCTCGATGATCGGTTAAGTAGTTTTCGCATGAAAGCGTAATAAACAAACGTATTTTCACATTTGTAATAGTATAAGGATTATAATTTGATTTTTGACTTATAATATATACAAACGTCTTTAAAAACTCTTAGAACCAGTAAGAATAAGAAAATCTATACTAATAATTAATCTCAGAAGCCGCTGGTCCGATTTGAAAAATTATTTCAGTGTTGGATAGTCCATTTATCGAGTATGGCTATATATCATCACGCTAATACTAATAGAAGCGGAGCACCAATGAAGAATGTTTCAAAAACGGGGGAAATTTTTCAAGCTACGGGCAATTGAAGACGCAAACGAAGTTGCGTGGGTCAGCTAGTAAAAATATAATTAGACACTTGCTTAGTAACTCTACATTTAAAACGTGAGAAATCCAGCTGCAGATCCAAAAAGTAATATAAAGTGTAAATATTTTAAAAAAGCAATTCTATTGGTGTATCAATGAAATTTGAATTTTAATATTTTTTTAAAAGAAACCTAACAAAACCATCTCCCATAACTTATGATTGTGGTCGCTTTTATAACTAACTAGCTACATTAATTATCTTTTCTCATTCTTTTCTTTAAAGGCAACTCCCTTATTAGAAATATACATCCTCTGTCGCGAGGGACATTACAAACATACATGAAACGGTCACTAAGAACACTCAGAACAACAATTTGTTAGAATAAAAAGTGTTGCTACATATGGGATTGTAAGCTCCAACACTTAGCACCGTAGAAAGCAGCGTGGCGACCGATTAAACCACTAAGCTAACCGTGTAGTCATGTATCATTAGTTATCATAAAAAACAATAACTAAACCAGTTAATTTGTACACAGTAAATTAATTACCGCAAATACTTAGTGACTATAGATTTTAAAAAGACTGATGATATCCGTCAACACATTTGTCTTTTATGAATTGCCAAAGTGCATCATTGTTTATAATGAATTGCCAAAGTGCAATTGTTGAGTGCCGTGTACTAGGCAAGCTATGTACGACTAAATATTTATATGAAAAATTATAAATACTTAACGTAAAACTCGTAAAGCTCGTTAATCGTTTACTTCTGTTTCCCTTTCAAAGGCAAAATTGTTAATGAGTCTATTCTTAGCGCTAAGGACTGAAATAGTCAAGCATTTTGCTACTGTCGATTGTGTCTAGGACTATGTCAATGCCGTACGTTAAGAAACTGTTTTTTTTAAACTCACTTTTCTATAACTAACTAACTAAATAAAGGCAAATATTAAAGTAATCAGGTTTATGCAGCATGCCACAGCGCGCAAAATAAATTTAGAAAATAACAATGAATAAAATAAAAAACCGAAGTAATTAACAATAATAACATTAATTTGAATCATTTATTTAATGTAATCAGCTTTATCAGCAATTTATCACCAACATACGAACAAAAACAAGAAAGTGTAGATATTTTGCTCAAAATATTTAGCCGGAAGAATTTCAACAGCTGTTTTCAACACTTTATTTTCGGGATTGAGAATAAAATTCTAATTTGAAAATACACAAATTACTACAGAGAAAATAGTACGCACTATATTTTTAAAGATCTAACCTAATCGTTTCGTATCAAAACATAGAATTAGAGTTTAATTATGTACACTAATGTTTAATGCAGACGACCTTGTGACGTAGTATGTCTGAGTATCGCCAATTACTTTTTTTCATTTCAACGAAATTGTATTACTGTATTTTGTTATTATTATGTTTAGTTACACAGTACTCTTTAGTCCGTAATCGTAGGCTTATTATGTGTTTACCTTTGGTAGGGTCGCCAAAACAATAAGGGCCAATTTCACCGATTGCTGATAGTACTAATAGACTATTTAAAATTTATCTGCCAGATAACGAAATATTTCAGTTTCATATGTCTCGAATTAAGACAAATATGTCAGTCTAGCTGAACTACGCGTTGCTATCCGCGGTACGACATAAACCGCGGGCAACGCCGCCAGGCAAGCTATATCTTTATAAATTGTAGCCTATGTATTATTCTGATGTATAAGCTATATTATTGTAAAGTTTCATAAAAATCCACTCAGTAGTTTTTGCATGAAAGCGTAACAAGCATCCATCTATCTATACTTACAAACTTTCGCATTTATAATATTAGTAGGATAACCATATACATATCAATCAACAATATGCATCTATTATATAGTGTTATATGAGAGATAACTACTCGAAATTTAATCAGTAACTGGTGCAACGATCAGTTATGAGTTAGAAGTCTTATCTTACTTACTTAGTAGCCAATTTAGGAATAGTAGTAGATAAATAAGACCAATAATAATGGTGGTGACTAACACTGCCTGCAAAATTAGCGTATCATCGCTTTTGATACTTCTCCTAGGATTACGAAAGGGCAACGAAAAATGCATAACATCACACCAAAAAAAAATGTTTAATTATTATCACGTCGTTTTTTGGTTTTATTTTTTGTGTAAATACTTTACACTATAACTAGAGAAATCATAGTAAAACAAATTTAATACAATGTATGTAAGCTACTCTAAATTTTGAAACACCTAATGTCCATGCTATGGTTGTCTGGCAGAAATCGCCGTGAGCTAAAATACCGCCAATTGTTATACATAAATAAATAAATAAATATTCCGGACATCTAACACACAACGCCATCTAGTCCCAAGCTAAGCAGAGCTTGTGTTATGGATACTAGACAACTGATATAAATACTTAAATACTTTTTTTTTGTAAATACATACATATTATACATAGAAAACACCCAATACATCCTTACACACTTTGTAACTTACAACAAAATGTGTTGTACTATTTAAAATAAAGATAAATAAATAAAATAAAAGCGAATATTAAATACTTTACTACCCATAAATTACGACGATAGGCAGACTATGTCTTGTATACATTATAATCGCATATAATTTTGTTTATCATATCGTTAGCGATAAGGGGCGTGACGTATGATATCTTAAAAGGATTAATTAATAAGGCATGAAATCATGATACATTATTTGATTTCACAGGTCGCGTAATTACAATATTACATTACGTTTTGATTACAGAGTATCGTGATATGTGAGAAATGGAAATTATTATGTTTTATTACATTGTACATAAGTATGTATTTGTATATATTTAATTGAGAATTTAAGTAAAATAGGTTTAATAATAAATAGTATCTGTAATCAGTTTTTCGCTCTAGATTTTATTTTGGAGATCCATGCTTCTTCACATGTGGACTAGGCTCAACTAAAGTCAAATTACCAAGCCAAGACACGACACAAAACCGGTGTCAAGAAGTTCTGTCGGTGCTTTTATACAAAAAAAATAGTTTACTTTAAATCCGATAATATAAAGTGTGTGATCTGAAGTGGGCAGGGCACAAATGATGTGGGAATAAAGGAGACATGAACAAATATTATAATGGAGTAGTACACCAAAGACTGTCGCAAAACCCTTCTGTCTTTGTCGTTAATTTTTTTACTTTGTGTATTGTTTATGGTTTAAAGGGCAAACGAGATGTCAACTACGACTTAAAACGCACAGTTTGAGATGTATTGCCCAAATATTGAGTGTCTTTTGTGTGTAGTGGTAATAGATAAAATTAAAGGGAGGCAGACTAAACACTGGGAAGACGACATTTAACAAATAGCTGGTCCAACATGGTGCCGACTAAATTAGTATAGGTTAATGTCACAATCTTAAGAAAATATATATGTTGTAATTAACTAGTAACTTAGATCCGTTACCGATTATTGCAAATAACTTTATGGAAACTTAGAGTTACGTTAATTTGATTTAAGTTATAATCTTATTACGAGTATTAAGAATGTAAAGTTAACAAATAGCAATAAAGATTTATTTAATTTATTTCTACAAGATTTTTTATATGATAGAATAATTTTTAGGGCTACTAATTTACTTTATTGGACCTCAAAAACCCAAGTACTAGATTACGAAATCAAATCTATGTTGACAGACCTCTGTCATATTTATTTAGTGTTCCTCCCACCAATAATAAAGTTTCACATAATAAACTACTAACCAGAATGTGCAGTAAATATAATACCGTTTACTCACAGGTCATTATCTAGTCTAGTTATCTTTCACGAAAGTCTCTCTCCTACGTTATAGCAGACTTTAATTTTAATGCCCACTTCAGTTTCTTATACTATGGTTTTCTTTTTTTTGGTTCTTCTGTTCTTTTTTTTTGTTTCTTATTTTCTTATAATTTTAACGTTATACCAAAATGCAGCACTGTCTACTGTTAAAGTTGTGTATAGTTATGTGGTAAGTGAAAATGTGTAGGGGTTTATAAATAAATAACTTTACAGTACACTACAGAAGAAACGAAAGTTTATTGAATAAATTACACATACACACAAGCTACACAAGAATATAGGAGTGATAGAATTACAGAATAGTTTAGAATATAAGATTATTAGTAATTTAGCGCAGCGAGATATATAAGACAGAACGGCGTTAGAACCGGGACGGTATTGCTCGTCCTCCTATGCCCGGGCTGTCGCGCTGTAACTAGATGTTAGGTTTATTGTAATGTACTGTAAATACTTAATTTTTTCATATTATCTGTGTCTGAACCTATTGTATAAATAAAATACAATAAATTTTGGGGCTGTAATTAACCGTAATGATAGCCAAAGATATTCGTTTGGCACCCCGTTCTCCAAAGCAGAGAGGAGTCTCAATGAGTATGATTACTCAGCATTCATAGATTAACTTAGCTGCCACTGAACTACGAGCTTTTAAATTTCGTATCATTTATTTATATTTCTTAACGTTTAAACATTTTTTTAACCTTTACAAAGACATATGAGATCACAATTATCTACCGAACGTCATGCATGAATATAAACACACACTTTGTTTATTTATAATACGTTTCCAAATTACTGAATTTCAATGTGTCTATCGTTCCATTCAGATCAAAGAGAATATTGGAATAAAACCGTACAATTTTTTGGAGGGAATAAGTTCCAATGAAGTTAGCGTATTATATACGTAATTTATTTAATTTTGCTTTTTATGTTTGTCTTTGAAATTTAAATTATACAATAATTAACGACTCATTGCTCAATTGTAAAAAATAACTTAGAAATGTGTTTATATTATTTTTAATTGTAACTTTTTGAATGTATGCAGTACATATTTTTACCCGATTATGGCGAAACCAAAAGAAAGAGTAGTCGTTTTAGCAGTCTTTGTTTATTTTCACTGTAGCGTCTTAGTTACTGAACAGATTTCTATGTACGAGATGTGAGCTAGAATCGTAATAATAGCCCGGGTGATTTAGGCAATATACATTTTATTAAAAGCCTTTACGTAGTCCTTTTACAGTATTTTGACATTTTGTTATTTTAAACATTTTGCAATGAACACTATTTCTTTATTTAATAATTTTTTGCACTACTGTACACCGTAGGATTTAATGCATACTCTTCTAGTATACTTTCGGGTGATATAGAAATTTTGTAAGGTAGGTGCACAGTGGTTGCATATTCACTTTTATGTCATCATCTTTTTTATCTATTCTATGTTTTTTGGATGTTAACGTCCTAAAACTAAACGTTATAGTGATATAAACCAACATTGCCTCGGTGGTATGAGGTCTCGGGTCCGAGAGGTCGATTCCCGAGTCGGATCAAAAGTTTGTTTGATCTGCAATAAATTGTTTTGGAGTTTGGATGTTTTATATATATAATATGTAAGTATTTACAAAAAGTATATATGTATTTACATCAGTTGTCTAATAACCATTAACACAAGCTTTACTTAGCTTGGAACTAGATGACGTTGTGTGTTAGTGTCCAAAATATATCTATCATTAGTACATTATAACGACGCAATAGATGTAGGACGCTTATTATACGCGTCCTGCAATAACGCACCTGTGCAGGAGAGCTTTTACGAGTGTGTGTAATAGCAGAGTCACAAAACTGTTCTGGTGTTGCAAGTGACATAAGGACATCAAATTAACTATTTACTATTGAATTACCACATTTTAAATTAGAAAGTGTAATAAACTCACCTCTATTAGGAACGTAAATGTTCAGATACAAACAATCTTCAGATTCATTTGTTAAAAATGTCTTTAGTTTACTCATGTACATCTGCCGACCTTTTGAAGGCGGATTTTCCTTCTTTATGGTGGGAAAAGATTGTGGACATACTGGAGCGAACCGAGTAGCCATTTTGGTGCCGGACCACGGTGGAGCACTAACTGTAACAAAATAAGAAAATTTGTACTTCATTTTAACCACACATTGATTCAGGAACCCTAAAACAAATGAAAGAAATATAATAATAATAATATATTTATTTAAACTCAAGATTTACAATTTCTCTTTATCACAGATCGCTGCGGTGGTGAGTGCGAGACCAGAGGCCCAATGATGCAGACATATAATAAATATATATTACAAGTGTGTGGGTGTTTTATATATCTCAAATCTGTATGTTTGTATTTGTATATTTGTATTAGATAGCACTAAGTGAGCGGGTTCAAATCCCACATAGTAAAACACTTTGTGTGATCCAAAAATTGTAGTTCTGAATCTATGTGTACTTTGTATCCGTTCCTTGGATGTTTGTAAAGTCCCTCGCGACATAAGAAAGTGTATTTCTAATACGGTAGTTGCTTATAAAAAATCGTTTCAAGAGATAAATTAGAAATGTTTTTCAGCAATCCGATTACTATGGTACTGTCTCTGCCTAGTTTAGTATTGAAAACAGGTAGTAGAGCCACACTGATTTCAGCACGAACGGACTGACCGGGACGGTACCACCGTCGCACAGAAGATCAACGTAAAACGACAGCGTTTGTGTAGTTGTTGTGCTGTCGCGTTGCGTTGGTGAGTGCGAGACCGGATGCCTAATGACGCAGGCCGCCAACATCGCTAAGCGGCCATTGTGTCACCATGCAGTATCATTGCAACATTCACAATGAGTATGGTGACCACCACTCTTGGATTATAGTAGAGTCAAATTGGCAGGGCCAAAAATAAAAAAAATAAAAAAGGAATGGTTGTGTGAAGTCGAACGATCGTTTTTAGAGTTCTAACCCCCCTCCAAACAGGAAGGTATATCCTCCCAAGCTTTGACCCCAAGGTCGTGGTATTTTTGGTCATGTTTGTTAAAACAAGAAATCATGTATTATCTATACAAATAAAAAAAGTTGAAGTGTCTGTGTGAAATATTAAAATACACGATACATAAACCAAGACATAATTTTTTTAACATTTTTGTCTGTCTGTCCGTCCTATGCCGGCAAATCTTTGGAACCGCTGGAACGATTTTGACGAGACTTTCTTAGCTTAGCTTAGGTATATTTAGACCCAGCGCCATTACAATAAATGCGGGCAACACCGCGGGGTTTAGGTTTGTGCTAGTAAATAACGTTATCAACCTCTAAAAAAACTGAAATGAATAAACACACTCGGTGAAGATAAATGTATTTTCGAGAAAGTTAATTAAATTAAATAAATTTGAGTTACAACAGTAATATAGAAACGAAGGCAGTGCGATTAACATAAATATTAAATGAAGCGGTGTGCATAGAAGAGATAGCGTTTTGGTTATCAACTTTTTAACATATTATTGCTGAATAAGGTGATAAATAAGTACTCATTTACGGCTTTAGTTGGAAAATTTATGGGATTGAGTTTATAGAGTATTCAACATTTTGCAGCGTTTTTGTAAAGACAAATTATCAAATACTAATAATATTATTATATATTTTTTTCATTATATAGTGGGCAAACGAGCAGACGTATCGCCTGATGGTAAGCGATTACCGCCGCCCATGGACACCCGCAACACCAGAAGTGCGTTGCCGGCCTTTTAGGAAGGAATACGCTCTAGTATATTTATTGAGGTCACGCACTCGTTTTAGAAAAACTTCTACGAAAAGTAGAAATTATCATAGAAAATTGCTTATCAATTTTAAGTCTTTTTAATTTCTAAAATTATTATAAAATACTTAAAAACTTCAAATGATTTTTGTAACAGAAGTCGAAATAGGATTCTAAAGCAAATAATATTTCCTTTGTAAATAAAATTAACTTAATAATATAATATTTACAAATGAATATTTAAGGGTTTGTTTGTAATTTCAAATTAACAGCTTTTCACTGAATGCAAATGACAGTATATACGTTACTTACATCAAAAAAACTATTTTAATTTAGTTGTTTGTCTGTCTGTTCATCTGTCTGTTTGTTGCGGCTATTCTCTGGAACGGCTGGACCCATTTTGACTGGACATGTACTTCCAGATAGCTGATGATATAAGGAGTAACTTAGGCTCCTTTTTTTCGACTAGCTTCGCCCCGTGGCGTTGCCCGCGGTTGATGTCGTCGTGGTAACACGGTGAGGCTCGGGTAGTATGTACCAGTAACATCCAGATCAGGTGAAATGTGATGTAGCCAATTGAGGTGGTGACCTGAAGCTTGTTTTATGCCTTTAAGTGCTCCCATCAGAACAAAGTGACGTATAAGGAAGAATGGCTCAGGGCCCATGCACTAAGAGAATTTCTTAGCACCGGTTTTCTGTGAAGCAGTGACTTTATTCCGGTAAGTCAACTCAGGCAGTAAAATAAATGAAATATACTACGTAACTTTGTCTGCGTCTCTTTGCGTTTGCGTGCTCGGTTCCTATTAGTTAAAGCATGGTGTTAACTATTTTATCTTAGCCATACCAGCAAAATATACATTTAAAAATAAATGAAAACCGCTTAGACAATTTCGGAGTTCATCGCGAGCGAACAACGTGACACGAGAATATTGATATACATTAGATATGTACTAAACCCTGGCATATCTACATAACCATACATTTGGCCTAGTGGTTAAGCGGACGCCACGCCGTTCCCTACTTCCCCAAGTATTGTGGGTTCAAATCCCACATGGAATAACGCTTTGTGTGATCCACATTGTTGTTCTAAGTCAGGGTGTTCTTTGGTTCCGTTTCATGCATGTTTGTAAAGTCCCTCACTTAGTGCGGGAGTTGTCTTTTTAAAATAAATCCCTATGTTTTTTCATTTAAAAGATGTTGTTAACTTTTTTTTAAATGTATTGATATATGTTAAGTAACCTAGAATGTTCTGGTAGAATATTAAAATTATACTGAATCAAAAAAAGGAATATCTCATTCTAGAACATTTTGATTTGGGAAAAAAGTAAGTATTAAAATTAATTAAATTAACATAATTCGGGGAATAGTATTTTTTTCATGTGTTCATGAATATCGATTCTAGATACAGTGCCTGTAGTTAAATCAACCTACATGTTTGTTATAAATCCAAACTTAATGATTCTTCCAATTCAATTTTCTACGAACGAATAGCTTTTTACTACACATCTACCTCTGTTCATGGAATATAACATAGAAAGATTTTTAGAAATCGATCTGGAAGCTACCAAAATAAGCGATTTTAAGTAAAATAACAAATAACGAAAATAACATAAAATAAAGGTATTTTCTTTTGTATAATTAGTTTTGTATCTTTTTATTAAAAAAATTATGAACTTAAATTCAGTTGAACGTATTGATACGAGTATTATAGAATATATTTTGTTTGATAATATAGATCGACCAATTCTGGAAAAAATTGTCAGTATGATAATGTTATTCATGTCGATATAATAGCAAGAGATAGTTAATAGAAAATTTATCGTTAACATTCTGATTGAGAAGGAAAACCTTCCAAAGTTTTCTAGCTGAGGAGATTCATGTTTCGGTACACAATGATCAAGTCGATTTGAATATTATGAAAATATTACAAAACTCGACATTTGCCCAACAACCACCACTAAAACTAACACTACTTGTGGTCGTTGAGACAAAATTTTCAACTGTCTATTCCCAACTGCCAAGAGGTGCCCTTGGGATTTAGTGAGCGGAGCAAGTTAGTTGCTCAGCGCTTTCTTCACTGCAGTGCCTGAGCTCCTTTAGACTTGACTCGACTCGACACACGACAATCGAGGTTTGCTCTGCCTGAGCTCCTTTAGGCACTCACACGACAATCGAGGTTTATTCTTGTAAATATCTTTAGTTGAATTTTGTGCATGAAACTCATGTCACATTGCAAGCGTTCTGTTGTTAGGTTGTGGTGCATGTGCCTGAGGCCACTGCATGAGTAAGGTCTCTGGATCAACAATTGAGAACTAATTTACAACGACCATCAGAAGTAACAGCGTTTCAATAATTAGGTGAAATAATGGAACCCAAACCATACTGCCTCAGATTTTGTGGGAAAGTGTAAAGAGGGCGACGACATACTTGTGACTCTTGAGTTGCAGATGTTCATGAGTAGATGTAGGTAGAAGCCTCTTAACTTAGCAGTGAGGCTTATCCTCAATTCTACAGTGTCGAGCGTCATCTTAAGAAGAATATTAATTCCAGGCCAGGTTCCAATGCATTGATCATAGTTTTGGGTTGATTCTTTATAGCTGACTGTGTGCCTGTGCCAATCATCTTATAGAATATAAAAATTCAATTAAAGAAACGAATAAAGGAGTGAAGTTACGATAAGGGATACCGCAAGTCTCAAATAGGAATCAGAAGGGAGAGGAATTTGAGTTTGAAGAGATCAGGATTGCATAGCCATAATCCATTCTATGACTGGAGAAAGCCAGAAACAGTTTAGGCATATTAGTATCCTTGAATTTATCACTCAAATTAGATTCGTCCCGAAATATTTATGTACTACAATCAGAACTCCCTTCTATATTTTTCTGAGTTAGAAATTATTGTTCAATATATGAACAATAATTTCTAACTCAGTAAAATGTTTCCTCAATATTATGTTCCTACCTAGATACAGTAATTGAATATTGATGATTACGGTTGCTAGAATCAAAACTGAATATGACGCTATTTTAATGATTAAATATATAGAAATAAAACCACTAAATAAATATTAATATTCGTTTTTCTTAATTACATGATCTACATTACCTGGTGGCATAAATCTCAGGCTACCCGTAGGAGGAGCTGCATAAGGAATACCCAGAAACATCTCCACATTTTGCAAATCATATTGTCTACTAGGCTTCACTATGAGGCCTCTTAGAGCGCCTTGTCTTAGGTGGTATTCCTTTGTCAATCGCTTTCCATCGTCTTTCGGGAAAGATCGAGAATCGACGTATACATTCGAAGCTCCTTCGTTCGCCATCGGCAATAAGAGTGAGATGAAAATACAAATAAACATATTGAGATTTATAAACGAAGTCGCGTGCCGGTTAGTGGCCATTTTGTTTATGACCATCGGTTTGCTCGTTTTATGCTCGCCGTGCTCAAAATAGTTGCAGTTTTATAGTTTGTTTGCACTCAGTTTTATTATGCACTATACACTGTTCTGTGATCTTAATCTTAATACATTTTTAACAATGGAAACATTATTTCAGTATTAAACCGCACTTTACTAAAATTTATAACTGTCAACAATTTACAAATTGAAATTTCAAACACTTGTTGTTGTTTCTTTGTCCTATTTTTTTAAAATATTATAAATTTAAATTTAAAATTGCATTAATTAAAATGTGTTACAGTCTATTTGTGTTTCGTATTTTTTACTACCGATAAGCGGCGTTTGCGCGTTCGCGGCGCGTGATCCCAACTGGATAGCGTCCAAAGTTGTCCCCGAGACTCCAATACCAAAATACTACGGCATCTGAAGCAGAGGGGATGTACATAGCTAAGATTGTTTCTAAAGACGCAAACATTCCTATGCGATGGATTTCCTTTTGTGTCAATCTGGATTTAGTCGAGAAAGAATTGCATTGAGTGCTTGAGTATTTTATAGTGAAAGCATTTTAGTCTGTCATTAACATAATTCTTGTTGTTTCAATCTCTTTGTACTCGTATACCATGAAATTTCAACAATCAATTTTGAAATTGAACAATACAATTGTTAGTTAATCTCTAGCATAAACATGTCATTAAAATTGTTTCCGCATTTATTATAGCATAGCATATATATCTTTAAAAATATTCCATTATTTATAAACAATTTTTAAGTTCACTAATTTCTTGATGATAGGTGAGCCGACTTACTTACATAGAAATGTATTTTCATAGATTTTTCTTAAATAGTTTACTTTTAGTGTTGTCAGTGAAGTAATAGCTCGATTTTAATGTTATGTTTACTTCGCTCTTACTAAATGTTTTTTTATGCTGTTAAATGCAGTAATTTAGAAAATTATTAACCACCACAAATAATGTCTATTATATCACACTAACAGCATTTAACAATTAGTTTTTGGACAAAAGTATCTACTAAAGAAGAGGTTTTAGCCTATTACGCCACACTAACTTTTTAACCACACATATTAGACGAGTTAGAGCCCCTGCAGACTACCGACTTTTAATCGGGCTGTTAATCAGTATGAACATGTATGACAGTGCGCACGCTACACCGATTTGCTATAAATAAGCCAAAATCCAATCCGATGAAACTAT
The DNA here is from genome assembly GCA_916048165.1 of Spilarctia lutea. NCBI lineage: Eukaryota > Metazoa > Arthropoda > Insecta > Lepidoptera > Erebidae > Spilarctia > Spilarctia lutea. The sequence goes on along the minus strand of OU696471.1, from coordinate 1,654,701 downwards.
TGGCCGACTTAAAAGTTTTCAATCTGCGGGGGATCCTAATATAGGGACTTGAATTTGTTTCATGTTTTAAGTCTCTTTTCTCTTTGTTTTGCCTCTTAGGACACCCATGGGATGAATAAGGATGTCGTTACCATTAATAATGTGCATATCTGATTATAAATTATTCATCCACGACATTTAGTAGGTCAAAAGTAACTTTCTAAGACCTTCTGAGATTATGATGATGATTATGACGTTAAATTAGTAATACATGCTTATAAACATACTCATACAGGTATCTGGTTCAGCATGAGGTAGATACTATCGCGACTTGCTAAGACGACTGGGATGAATTTCGATATAGAAACAGACTGGACATTGGAGAAGGAATTGCTACTTCTTCTTTTGATAACCGACATATACGCGGGTGGAGCCGCTAACAAAAGCTAGTGATATATATTCCCTCATTTCTTAATTTTGACTGTCCGTCAGCTTTGCCAATTTCCTTCTCACGATATATTATTATGGAGTTTCTGAAATACTTTCAAGACATTGTTTTATTGGGTCGATGTCATGCGAGCTATGTTAAAGAGCTGAGTCACTTTGCGTACCCCAAGATATTTGTTTATTAATAGTAACTTATGACGACGTCAGTTAAAGTTTGTGCTCTTTGGTATATGTTTTGTCTTGTTGGAACTTCAGAAGTTATTGTATTTTAAATATAAAGTATTGGTTTAAAACTCCCAATCAAACAAACAGTCAACTGGTTGGTTTACAATAATCGTTATGTCGCAAAGTTATACAGTTACAGGGTGACTTATATTTGGACACAAATAAATGTTTTGTGATTCAGGTACTGATAATGTCTCCCAAACTAAGCAAATGCTTATATTTTTGGTAGCAGTATTCAGTCATGTATGACTTTAGGACATCAAAGTGACTCCTAACGCGGTGGAATGGAACCTCTGGAATTTTCTGGAAATATTGTACAGTAATGAATGCTATTCGATATTTTTAAGAAAAATTACTAAGTAATGCACTGAAATCTATAGATTTTTGATTATAAAGACACTTTATATCTAAGTTGGTGAAGCCTCTTGCATTATCTAACATTTTAAATGCGAAAATGGATTAATGTGTTTGTCTGTTCATTAGATTAGTGATACTGGATCATAAATAAATTTTGTGTTCACTTTGATAATAGAAATATATAAAAAAACCAACGCGAGTGAAACCGCAGCTAATAACTAGTTAAAAATAAAATTATCTAAAGACACGTTCCCACTACGCATCTCCCTTACACCCGAAATATCATCGTCGCAGGCGCATCATTATAACCGTTGGACCAACGTTCGGTTATTTATGTCGCAACACGTGCCATCTGGTAATGACCGGCCAGGAAGGAAACAACCCTTGGATCCGGATGTTTTGTTGATTTTGGGAAATACATGTAAATCAGTGGAATTATGTAATTAAATTAAATCCTATATTTATTTTGACGGACAAGGAATACTGTAGGTATACGTGTCTATATTAATTTTAAGAACAAGCGTTTAAGAAATCAATTAAGCGAAATATTAGCTTTTCATTAGCTAACAAACTTTATGCCCAATATCGATATTCACACTATCAAACCAATGGATTCCGGTTTTTAATCAGCGTCACTGACCACTGACTCAATATGTCAGTCATACTGTGGCCGTTAAATATTACAAATAAAATCATTTGCGCATTCTGTGATATGATTATGATTGCATTTTTATAACTAAATAGTTTAAGTTCTCTAGTTAATCTCACGAGCGTATCAAAATAATCAAAAGGCCAAAGTCATATAAAAGATATTGAAATGATCTTTGAAAAAACACAGCAAAACGAATACAGAAATATTTCAGGTTCGTATGAATTAAACGATTCTAAAACGTTGAGTAATAACATTTCTCCGATTTCATTTCGCCTTTTCACCTTGTTTTCAATTTTACATTTAAATGGAAAATTTTCATTAGCGATGATTTCATTACCTGATATCGGATTCACTGAAGTGTGAAATTAAATGATTGCACTTGCGTATTTGTTTGTTCACGAAATTTACTTGGTGTAAACGCCAACCATGGAGCTTTATGTGTTTAAAAGGTGTGTAAGAGTATTCTGTTACTATTCTGACTGCTTTAGTGGTGCAGTTGTAGCGTATGCGACATTAAATTATAAATGAATAAAAAATTGAAAATTATTTAGTACTATCAGACCTACAGGTTGGCCTCAAATAATTCTCCAAATAGTTTAACACTGTGCGCGCTTTGCTCTTATGTTGCCAAATGTTTAACGAAAAATTGTAGAGAATTTAATCCTACACAATATTTATAAGCATACAAATAGCATAAAACCCATATTTATTTATTTATTTATTTATGTATACACATCACCTTTACTATCATTACAGGTTGCCCTAATGCGATAGAGAGGCTAATTTACATTTCTATTATTACATACACAGACATACACAAAAAAAAACACATACATTAAGGAAATATAAAGTCAATAAAACTAACTAATATGTAACGAGATATTTGCAATGATTATGTAAAAAAAGATTTTTTGACTTTTGAACTTGGAATATCTGTAGACTCAGACACCCTGCTATAGGTAGGGTTTGAGACAAGTTTTAGAGTGTCAAAATAAATATTTATGCAAGTTTTCAGCTCACTATCTCTCAATCCGGGATTCTTGCCTTTATTTGACTAGTATGCCTGTGCTGTTAGACCATATTGAAATCTAAAGAAACTGTGGGGGAACGGGTTTAATGTTCCACCCAACACAAAGGGAGGATCCTCCGACAAGGCGAGGTGATTATGCATGGGGGGCTACTGCCCAACAGTTGATGTTGGGATGTTGTATATATGATAATCGGCGTGAGAACGTCTATTGCGCGATTCAGGATTCATAATTACTCCTTTTAGTTACTTCATAGTTCAGTGTATCTTCGGTAGATTGCGCTGTATGTGGAGATCACCACAAAACGTACTTTTCTTGTAATAAATGTCTAGACAATACGTTTCTGGATCTAAATTATTTCTAACTAGTCGACCCATGCCTACTTCGTTGCACGTTAACCACCCGCTTTTCTTCGACTTGATTTACAAATACTAATATTTTTAACTGAATTATTTGTTCAATCATAATAAAGTATGGCCTATGTCACTCCTGAGTGTAGTCGCTTTCTGTTAGTAAAAGCATTTTCAAGAACTGGTCAGTGGTCATCTACAACCATACAAACAAAGTTAGAAATGTTACCTATTAATGACTTTAGTGTAGATAAATACTTCAGGTATTCAAAGTAATATTTTACAGGGTAAAATTGACAGAAAACGAGTAGAAAGGTCATCTGATGGTAAGAAATTCCAGCCGACCATGAACACTCGTTATTCAAGTGTCACACAAAATCAGGGTCAGAATACAAGACAATTACAAGAATACACCGGATTTATGTCGGCATTTTGTCCCTAACAACTATTTTGGAACAATTTTTTCGGTTTGCGTTTATGTGTTTCGTGTCCGTTAGGGCAATTCACAAGTATCAAGGACACTCATTGAATAGTCTTCTGAATTCAGATCCAACCATTGATTTGAATTTGTGTATATATTATTTTTTATGAAATTTTCGTTAGTTAGTATTATTGGATTAATCTCATTATAACTAAACTTAAATGAATAAATAATATTCTTGTCCAGTCTCCATAATTAAATACTTAATCTATGTGCTGTATGCCATGTTCGGTCGTATAAAACTGATTTCCATGAAAACAGAAGATGGATCGCCGTATTACTGTTTATTTTAAGCGTTGTGGTGATTCATATGGAGAATTATGTAGAAATATATCACAGCTTCCTTTAGGTGCAATTTACTTGTCAAGATAGAGCACATGTTGAGCTCGGTGAGGGTATTAAACGACATTTATATGGTAAAGGATTTTAAGCTTTCTTAGCGATTGTAAATTTTATAAACTTTTATTTTACGCAAAAGAAATACCTATTCAGCAAATATGCATAACAAATTCTACTATAAAGAAATGTACCTCATAAATAGTAATCATAACTTAAGTATAATCTTTAATATATAATCTATACAAACAAATAAAATTGAAGAACATGTTTGTAATTTCAGATTCAATCTGTCGGTCTGATTGCTTCGGCTAATTTCTGGTGCGGCATAGCCGATGGTGACGGAACTTTCATGGACTGATAACTAATAATATAAAAAGTAACTTAGGATTCTTTTGTTTTAGACTAAATTCGCATAGCGGTGCTACACGCGTTTATTGTTTTAAGATGCAACAGCAAGTATAATAATAAAGCTTTGTTGTCCTTCTACATAAATTCCCATACGGAAGCTAAGGAAATGTATTTTGCAAATAATGTACCTACACTGAAATTTTTAATATTAATAATTCAAATGTGTTAAGTACTTTGCTGTGCATTCGTTGCATATAAACAAAGCGAATAGAAATGAAATCTTATATGTTCAAAAACATTTACAAGAACAACTTAACTGTTTGTCTTAAGACAAATTGTTTAACAAATAAAACAAATGCAAGTCTTTGACCAGGTGCGACATCTGAAGTACAGAAATAGTCGTCAACGAAGCATTCCAAGTTTAGCAATTCGCGCATGTGGTAACGGTTTAAATCGTTTTATTTTGAACTATTTTATGATTCATAGTATTATATACGTATTTATGAGTTCAGGTTTTAATATTCTACTGAACATCTAATGACAATAAAGACGCTTACCGAAAACTGATGCTAGGTAACTCTTTCATTCTACTACTTTTCACCAAATGAATCAAATTACCAGAGTTCCAAAACTTCAAAAATGATATATATGCCTGCAAAAATGATTCTACTCTACCAAATAAAAAGAATAGAGTAGTGGTCACCATACTCATTGGGAATGCGGACAATGTAACAATGCAGTATGACTGCACGGTTGGCCCAGTGGCTTAAGCGCCGCTTGCTACTGCGCCAAGTGTCGTGTCGGTTCAAATCCCACGTAGGAAATTACTTTTTATGATCCACAAAATGTTGTCCTGAGTCTGGGTGTGCTTTGTGCCCGTTACATGTATGTATGTAAAGTCCCTAATGCGGATGTATATTCCTAATGCGGGAGTTTAAGAAAGAAAGAGTATGATACCCACATTATAGCTGTCTATTAAGACCTCTGGTCTCGTACTCACCAACGAAACACGACAGCAGGAATGCTGTCATTTTAAGTTGGTTTTTTGCGAGAGGGTAGTACCGTCCCGTTCGAGAGGCCTCGTTTATGCGGAAATCTACGTGGCTTTACTATCTTCAAGGTGCTTAATAGATACCAAAACACTTCTAATTTCTAGTTGCAGATGTCCATGTGCGGCTGATGTTACTTACTTAAGGGTGACCCGCCTTTTCATTTGATCCATTCAGTTTATACTATAAAAGTCTTAGTACATCAATCTTATTCCCGAGGAGCCTTCTAAGCTTCTTAAATTTTTAAAACAGTATGCGATCTATGATTAAGTATAGATTATATGGTTCATAGAACTCAAATTCGCCTATAACATAAAATACTCGTATATTTAAGAATAATTGTGCTGCAAAATTTTTAGTTAATAAAAATGAGTTCTGATGAAATGGGTATTTATCGAATCTAAATATCAGAATTAGATTTAGGTGTAATTTTTTTTTTTAAAGTTTGAATTAATTACAAATGATATTTGTTAAATTACAAAAAGTAGTAATGAAATATTATTTTACCACCTTTGAAGTGATTTCTCAGTCTTTATTTGTTAACAAAATAATAAACAAAGATATTTGCGACAACACTTCTATTTTAAAAACATATTTTTTCATCTTCTGAACATAAACTATTTGTAATAAATGATATAAACTATTTTTCAAAACTAACCGTATTGGACTTGCACGTTGACAGCTAGTCGCCTGTCAACCTCCTTTCACGTGTCACCACTTTAATAAGCTAGGGCAGTGCTCGCGACGGATTTAGACTTGTGTACTATGCCTAAAATATCACTTACTAGGAGCCACGTATACAGATGCTGTAACTAGTTAGTTTAAGATGTGAAAATAGTTTTGTATGATGTTAAATAATTGGTGCGTTCACCCTGCGGGCAAGATGCGTAGCAGAACTGTGTATACTCTACTTCGCTGCCAATTGTTGATATATACTTATAGATACTAGCGAACCTGTGAAACGTTTTTCTGCCCGTAATTTATTGGTACAAAAATTGCCTCAGAAAATAAAAAAACATTATTTCATAAGCAGTATTATATCATTGAAATTAAAATACTTATACCTAAATATGAAAAATAAAACTTACACGAACAATACATAAAATCATCTCTATAAGCCAATGATGCAGAAGCATCACTAGACCGCCATAGTGTGGGTCACCATACTGCATTGTTGCATTGTCTGCATTCTCAATGAGTATGGTGACCACAACTCATGGATTCTGCTTATGCTTTCCATCAGGCAGAGTAGAGTCATTTTAGGAAGGCCATATGTAAGAAAGCGGGTTACAGGTACATCATCACATCATTGTGTTAAATACACATCGATGTTATGATGTATAAATATCGATGTTTAATTTTAAATTCCAAAAAGCCTATAATAATTTTAAGCAGAAAGTACTTTAACGCATTCCATAAAAGGTGTCAAGAGTATATAGCTTAGTTAAGTATTAATTAATGTTTTCACCCATGTATCTTTGCCTGTGTTATGGAACTGTATATAGTAATAATAGTATCAAATGGTATTCTGCATATGACTTCAGAAATTCGTTCGGTAGCGCTCCAAATATCCTAGCCGTAAGGGTATATGAACAAAAAGTTCTACGCGGCCGGCACAGCTGCTCCGTTCCAGAGATATCGATTGCAAAAAGTACAAACAAACAGACAACCTAACGGTTTGTACACAAAGGATCTTGTTTCATGTGATTTTCGCTTCAGATTTCCTTCGTTTATCACAATTTGGGATTGTTTCGTGGTGGCCAATCAGTTGGGACTCAACTGGAGTTGTCAGTTTTAATTGTATCGTATCGAAGGAGAATAATTCTCCATTCAACATTTTTAAGTCAATTCTCAGGTTGATAATATTATATATGTAAATACTGAATATCATATAAGTACGTAATATATGACATGACATGTGCGAATGGTATCACAAGACAATTTGTTTTAATTATATTTTACGCTAGTTTTTAACTATATTTATCATTTGTTGTCTTATTACACTCACCTACACAAAGATATTTGAGATAAATACACCGTGTATTGGAGTAGATTTAATCCGATTTGTACGCGAAATAGATTATATGTTTAATTTAATTCCAACATACAAAATAATCCGCAATTAATAATTCTCACTGATATTGTTCTGAAGCGTGTTTTACTACTTGCTTATTAAACCGTTCCATTGTAAACATAGAGTGAATCTACATCGGGTTGAGTAGGCTATTAAAGGTTAGGCCTGTTTCATAAGAAGTTTCTAAGAATAAATGCACGATTGGGCTAGTGGTTTAAGTGGTCTCCATAGCGCTTTCTACTGCGCCAAGTGTTGTGGGTTCAAATTCTACATAGGACAACACTTTGGTGATTCATAAATTGTTGTTCTAAGTCTGGGTATAGTTTATGTCCATTTCATGTAGAGTAGAGCCCCCCGCAACATAGAATATATATTCCTAAATCGGGTGTATCTGTAAAAAAAAAAAACAGAACTCTATTGATTTCATGCTCTCCTAAATACTTCCAAGGTATCGTTAAAGTAAATGTTATAGTTATCATGCTAAGAACTGACTAGTGTCTTTATGCCATCGTCCTATTTGAAGTCAAGAAGAAAAAATACACAAGTACACAGACGAAGAAGTTTTATGTCTCCATAGTATTCCACTACTGGTGCTAACTGATATTCTATTATAATCTAATAGTAATCAATTTAATTTCACTAACAAATAACCGTATTTATAATAAAATATTAAAAAATCTTAACTTATGCCCGACAATGCAAAATCAGCTTATAACCAAATCCGTTTTTTGCTATCTTGCCCAAATTGTACGCACCCTAATAGGAGATATAATAAATATTTGCGCGCAGATTAGAACAGATGCGTCGTGGGCGTTCTTATTTCTTAGCCATGATATGAAACAAGACTCAAAAGAAATTCTTGTTTCTGTAACGGATTTATTCGCAAACATGATTTACGAGATATCATTTTTTTGAGAAGTTTAGGTTTTTCGCAGAAAATATGGTCGATGGGACTCAGAGTCTTGCAAGTGATGATCACGAACTCGACAGTGCAGCATTTATGATGTCCATTATCAAGGTAGACAAAGGACCTTGGATAGGTTAGCAAATTGACGATGAACTCAAGACGCTTTCAATCAGTCTATTTAAAAGTCATGGAGTCCTGTATCCATAACAAGCCTCTTATTCTGAAGATAAGGATAACAATGATAAAATTTTGCTAACTTAGTATGCAATGATTTTATTTACAGTCCTAATTAAATTGAATTGTGACCTTCTGTGGCCGATACTGTACATTAAACATGTAAATGTTGCTATTTATTTAATGATTTTACTCTATCATAAACCTCTTTTCATATGAGAGACTTATGCCTATCTGATGGACTGCTAAAGACTGTTAATGATGTTAATGATTGTGTCGTCTACCAATAATAGTATTATTGATATTTGACTAAAATAATTGACAAAATAAACTCTCATTTGGGTCATAGTCGATCACGTAGAATTATATGTTATCATGTTTATTGCGTGATGGTAATTGCGTCCGCTAGAATTCCTTAAAGTTAAACAATAAAAACAAAATAAATTTATAATTCTAATGACAAAATATTGTTCCAAACCTTAAACACAAAACTGAGTAACACAGTTCAAAATCTTCAGTAAAACCCATTAAATTTGTCCATTCACAGCAAGAATCTGAGAAGATTTAATAGAAATTCTTGCAACCGTTACGAATCTCTCATTTATAATACAATTTCTCGATACCAACAAATAAAAATGTCCGTGAAATTTCAGAAACCATTAAGTACAAACAAAAACGGCATTATTTCATCTTGTAATTGTTAATTAGGAATTTGTATAAAAATTAAGCGAAGAAACGACAACAAAGAGATTTCTTTTATTAAATTTATTTACTTATTATCTTTGAGGAATATTATTTTATTATTAGATTTCAAATACAGTTCTTCGCATTGTATTGCTTCTACATAAATTAACTTTCGTAATGTTTAATAAATCAAATACGTTTGCTTTTTCTCTAAGCTTTACTGTTTTATACATCTGATATATAAAGAAGTTATTAAAGATTTAAAACATGTTTAAAATAGTATAAAAGCTGCTTAGACAAGATCGGGGTCTATCACGATAATCAGATGTGAGTGAAGTGAACAGAGGCGTATTTAGTAAGATCAAATCATCTCATCATCAAATCTGTAAAGTACTAATTTTATAAGAGTGGGAAGTAAGGTTGAATTTAATGTTTATAAAATTGTTAGAAAGTTTATTGAAGTTAAATGTTTGGGTACATATTTGGCAATGGATATAGGAAATTCAATGTACCTTACCTTAATTTATGCAGTTTATTTATTTTTATTTATTAACTTCATGCACCAAGAATGTACATCGACGGACTTCATGCCTAGAGCATTATCTTCCAATCAACCTTTGGATGGTGTAGAAATCTTATAAGGCAGGTGTGTATACATAAGAAATCCTTTAAAATTAAAAATAATCACTACATATTCAAACTTATACATACACCTATTAATAACAACACATTAATTTAAAACAATCATATACATACAAACATACATATACAAACAGATGTACATATACAGATTTACTTAAACATAAATGTAGCATTTATACACAAAAAAAATTAGAAAAGTAAGGTAAGCTATGGATTATATAATTCTGCTAGTTCATTGAGAAGGAGCTTATGTACCTTTTTTTAATGTATATCGGTGAGTAGACATCCTGATTTTGATAGGGAGCGTGTTCCTGAATAGTACTGCATGAACAAAGAATGTACAGTTCACGTAGTCAGTAGTTGGACTGGTGAAACACTTAAATTTGAAGATAGTTCGTTCGTAGTAGTTGTGGATGAGAAATGTCGGTTGATATCATTCAAACCATTTTTATTCATAAAAACAGAATGTTGTCGTTAACCTATTCTTATAGTAACATGGAACTATAGGAATTCCAGATACTACTTGGAATTAAAATATACGTTCACGTATTTCAATAGATACCTAAAAGCGCAAACAGGATCTACCGGATATTCTTAGCCTGGTAGTGATGTGACACAATGTAATATCCGCGGAATTTTAATATCCGGGTGAGAAACCTTTATATCTCTTTCATATGTAGTTAAGCTAAGTGAAATTAATCGACAAAGTTAAATTTAATCTTGTTATACTTTCGTTATATTTTTTTATTCATATAAGTTATTCGACATCTATCTGTTCTAAAACATTATTAAAGTTAAACATCATAATATTACAAAAAAATTACCTTGATTAGTGTGGGAAATCAATATTATATATTTTTGTATATAATTTTTCTGTAAGTGTTTGTCGTTTAAACCCTCGTAAACGGTTGGATCAATTTGGATGAAATTTTGACGAAATTTTATTTCGTAAAATTCGCTTTCCCTTACAGTAAATTGAACTTTTTTAATTATTATTATTAAATAGGGGGCAAACAAGCAGACGTATCGCCTGGTGGTAAGCGATTACCGCCGCCCATGGACACCCGCAACACCGGAGGCGTTACAAGTGCGTTGCCTGCCTTTTAGGAAGGAGTACGCTCTTTTCTTGAACGTTTGAATGCAAGAATATGGTTAAGTTTACTTCTTTAATATGTATTAAATACCGAAAAAGTTTTTTAACCAATTATAAAAATGATATCGACTATTTAGATAAGTAGAACACATCACTATATCCGCAATTATGCGGCGCACGCAGCCTTCTTAATTGCGTTTGTACTAAACACAAATGTTTAGTAATTAATTCTAGATTAAGCCGCACTCCTTGTAAGTTTCGAGTTCGAAATAAAAATATTCAAAATTCCTTAGATAGTTACCGTCTTAGCTATAAATTTAGAGACTATAATTTTTTGTAATAATTAAAATTTACATAATCAATATGTATTCATTATGATGGCTGTCGCGGCATATGACTGCATTTAAGTAATAAATAAGAAAATTTGTTTATTATAAATTATATTTAAGTAGCGTTGACTTACGGCTTCCCCTGTGTTATGTCGGTTATAGTTATAAAGAGTAGCTTATGTTCTTTCTCAAGAAATAAAATTTCTCCGTGTCAAAGTTTGTTATAATTGATACAGCGGTTTAGCCATGAAAGCGTAACGAGCAGGTAGATAGACAGACAGAGTTGATTAATAATATAAAAAAAGTAAATAATATAAACAATAACTATTACATGCATGGGTAAGCTGTTTGATATAATAGGTCTTTACCTATGAAATTGCGTTTCTTCAGTACTGGTCATTTCAAATAAAAAAAAGTTTGTAATGGCTCTGTATTCTAAATTCAAATTAATTTTGTTTTAAAACCATGACATTCTATTTACAAACTCAGTCTTTTGTTTTTTGATTAGCTTTGTATTTTCATTACATTTGAACATTTTTCGTCATAATGGATACTTTAAAAATTCGTGTAATTATGGAATATGAGTTCCGTCGTGGCACCAACGCGACACAAACGGCACGTAACATCAAAAACGTTTACGGAGAGAACTGTACAGACGAACGCACAACCCTTTATTGGTTTTCCCGGTTCCGTTCTGGAAATTTTGAATTGAAAAATGAAGCTCGTGGTCGTCTGGAGACTTTGGTTAACAATAATGAATTAAAGGCGATTGTGGAAGCTGACGAAACTCAATCTACAGCTGAGCTAGCAGCAGCTTTTAATGTAAGCATCAAAACAATATTGATCCATTTGCGACAAATTGGCAAGGTAAAAAAGCTTGATAGATGGGTGCCCCACGACCTTAACGATCGCCAGCGCAACGTACGCGTCGAGACCTGCCTTTCGCTGCTCAACAGGCAAAGAGATGAAGGAATTTTGAAACGAATAGTTATGTGCGACGAAAAATGGATTCTGTTCGACAATCGAAAGCGCTCAGCAAATTGGTTAGACCCTGGTTCAGCACCAAAGCAATGCCCTAACCCAAAAATGACCCCTAAAAAGGTGTTGGTCACTGTTTGGTGGTCTAGTGCGGGTGTGATTCACCACAGCTTTTTACAAAACGGCATGAGCATTAATGCAGATGAGTACTGTGAAGAACTGGAGAGAATGATGGAGAAGCTTGCACATCTGCAACCACCTTTGGTCAATCGGTCGTCCCCACTGCTCCTTCACGACAACGCGCGACCCCATACTGCGCAACAGACAGTCTTCAAGCTGCAAGAGCTGGGGTTGGAAGCTCTCCCTCATCCGCCATACTCACCAGACCTTGCACCGACCGACTATTACTTTTTCCAAAATTTAGATAACTTTTTAGTGGGTAAAAAATTCAATTCCCGAGAGGCAGTACAAAATGCCTTTGAAGAGTTTGTTGCCTCCCGTCCAGCTGATTTTTACAAGAAGGGCATCAATAAACTGCCAATGCGTTGGCAAAGATGCGTCGATTGCATGGGTGATTACTTCGAATAACAGAAACAAAAAAGTTTGAAAAAATAAGTACTTTCACTTATTGCATACAAAACGGCAATTTCATAGGTAAAGACCTAATATCAATTTGCCTAATAGTTTAATTGACAAGTCCAACGAAACCAAACAATTGGTTACAATTTACGAAATCGCTCTACGATTCATTAATACCATTTTCAACTATCAATTATTCCCAACAAAATTACTAACAGTGTACCTAAGTCCTCTTTTATTTTGAAATAACTAAATACATTCAACTAGAAATTAGCATCGAATTTCTGACTAATAACATCACTGAAACCAAAAACAGCAACAATAATTTTCAAACGAAATGTTCTAATAAATTTGTGTATGTAATTTGCACATACGCGACCGAGACCGCACCGTTGTATTTATTTGATGGTCTAAGTTACAAAAGATGTCTTCGAGAGTTTGTTAGTAATTGATAACGTGCAAGCTTCCTTAGTTTTGTTATATGTTAGAGTCTTTTAGCTTACAGTTTACGGAGGCTTAAGTAGCAAATATCCCTGGGTTGCAATGATCACTTACCATCCTATGACCTGATTCTTGTTTAAAGTTCAAATTCTCATCCAAAATCGTTTTTTTATTAAGACACTAATTGATATTTACAAACGTTAAACTGAAGCAACAGTTAAGAATCATAGATAGACACAAATAGACGCCACAGCATGTACTGGATTGTCAAGGTAAATATGGTGAAAACACCATAATCTTCAAACGCTTCTGTCGATTCTCAACATTCTAGAACACATAGATTAATCTGTAGCAGCTGCAATAGCTTTTAGTAGTTCACTTCTAAACCGAGGATTTTCTTAGAATTTATGTTTTGGCCTACAATAACACGCTGGTAAAACAGGTTGTTGTAGGTTTTATTTTTAAGTATTTTTTTCTGTTTTTAGTACTGTTATAATGCGTAGTTTGCTTAATCCCTCACCATACAGACTTTGGACATCATCCATCTACCATTAAATGTGTTATAAAAATAATACTTCCGCGTTTTCAGATTTTTAAATCTTGGCCCTTCCGTAACAATCACTATTGACTAGCTATGTATTTACTATACACATTTTATTATAAATATTTATTTCGTGAGTAGTCTGTTTCATGTACTAATTACTATTAATACGCAAATTCTTTTAAATTAGACCATTTGTAAACTGATGCCGCAGCACCACTGACAAATGAACTGTACGGCGCTTGTTTATTACCGAATAGAAGCATTTTATGTGCATGTTTGCCACTTACGTCACTGTAAGACACTAATATCGCCAAAGATTTTATCAATAAAGTGATTTTATAACTACAGTTAATGAGGTAAACATCATCATAGTAACAGACAGTGCCGAAAAAAAAAAGAAAAAAAAGCACCCAGTGACAAGACAAGGTGAATTCCAATTTGACTATTCAAAATTTAACTTCTATTACATTATCTTACTCATCATAGTTTCACATCAGCTTTCATGAGGCAGAGAATGCCCCATGGCATTAAGTCCTCCTTTGTGCAAAATGTGAATTAAGTTTAAATTAAAGCTATGAATCGAAACAACAAACATGTAGTAATTTTAACGGATAGTAGAAGTGCTTTACAACATTTGGCTCGATGCGCCTCTGCATTCAGAGGTGCACCGATAGCTAATGAAATATTAAAGCAAATTATTTGTAATGGAAGCCTTCGCATATAAGGCTTCGCGGTAACGAGAAGGCTGATGAGTTAGCTAAACAAGCAGCTAGAGAAAGTGTTGATTATAATATTAAATTACTGTATTCTGATCATCTTGGCAACGTCAAAAAAATGTGTTACGATAAATTTAAAGAATATTTTGATGAAAGAAGTAGAGAAAAGGGTATTTGGTTTAAAACAACTGAGCATCAACCTTCTCGCGTAGCATGGTTTATTAATAGCAAACATATTATTGTTGTGGCGCATAGACTCCGCTCGGGACACTATCCGTCTAGGAAGTTTGGACATCTTGTTAAGATAGTAGATACACCGAACTGTGAGATATGCGGGACTCTTGATGATAATATAATAACTTATTACCATGTAATAAAAGTCTATAATTTAATAAAGATAAAAAAAAACAAAAAAGTTTAAATAATTAAAAATAAATTGAACACAACACAAACACCTAAATTTCATGTTAATTGGATCATATTAACCACGTTTATATTTTAACGTAGAATAACAATCAAATATTTTTATGGAACAACAAAAAAAAGACAACCTTTAAAATATTTACAAAGCGTTTTATACAAACTAAATGCGTTACAAACATTTTGTTGTCAACAACGGCTTCTCCAGTATTCGGAGCAAGTTAAACAACGTTAGATGTCGAACAGTTGTGTATCTAATGCGGTAAAAACGCCCCTTAAGTCCTAAATAAACCTCAAGTCATGAAATTATGCAAGCGAACAGGTAATAATTAATTTATTCCTTGTTATTATGCAAAGAGCTATAAAACTTAAAGCGGGTACCCCAGGTTATGTTTATTTAAAGAAGCTTTTTGAAGTATCTACCTGTTTTTGGTTCCTTGTTGGTAAGAAGTATTTAAAAAAATGATATAGCAATATTAAAAATAAAACCAAAATAATATTAACTGTTTAGCATTCTTGAAGTTAATGAGCGAATAAGAAAGAAAAATATTGTTCACTTTATTGGTAAGGAAAGACTTCGAGAAGCAACTTCGTACAAAAAAAGTCTAGAATGTTTTAAAAGAAGTCAGCATAAAGTCAGTACGAAAATTATATTAAATCAACTACAATTTTGTCGTTCTTTTTACTATTAGAAAACTAGATCAGAAATTAATTCGCTGAAGTAAATGAATGACATAACATCATTTCATATTTACCTTTAATAATTAATTATAACAAGCAAGTATTTAACAGATAAATATTTAAATTAGCAGGCAATATTTTTTTGCGAACGTATCCACATACTTTTCAAACATTTATGTAATTTTACAATTCGCTTCGGCATGCATGGTCCGGCTCAATCGGAGTGATACCACGGCCTCACAGAAAACCGGTGTGAAATAGAGCTTGCGCTGTGTTTCACCGAGTGAGTGAGTGTTGATACCGGAGGCCCATATCCCATCCCTCTCCCCGTCCCCTAAAGGCCGGCAATGCACCTGTGACGCCCCCGGTGTTACGGGGATCCATGGGCGGCGGTAATCGCTTACCATCAGGCGATACGTCTGCTCGTTTGCCACCTACTCCATAAATACATAGAAAACACCGAAACAAATATTTGTAGATCATACAAACATTTGGTTCGACCCGGGAATCGAACCCGAGACCTCATGCTTAGCAGTCGCATACGCTACCACTACGCCACCGAGGCAGTTGTTATTTTGATCTTAGGTTTTGATATGAATAATATTTAATCAAAACTGTATAATATCAGTTATTGGCTACTTTTACATGACTACAGCTAAACCAAATAGGTAATAGATTTGGCAGTCTATGTATGTTTATATGTACCACTGTAGCGCATAAACTACTGAACCGATTTTTATGAATGAGGTGTCAGTGAATTTGTAATAAATGAACTTTACCAATACTTATTATGTAATCGAGTATTTTAACTTTTTATAGTGGTATTACAATGTTATGATTTTCTTTTCGATTCGAATTCCCAAGCAATAGTGGAATCCGTAATATTGGAGATCGTCCAACCAACTAAGTATCGTCTCGAACGTAAATACAGTCTTTTACTTTGAGAAAAGCAGTGAATATTGATGTTAGTGTGGCATCCAGAGTGCCTTTTGTTTTTTAACTGTTCTGGTTTATCGCAAGTTTTAAGTTAGCTAAGTTATCAGATAGGTAGCCCAGACTCGACTAGGTATCTTTTAGTAGGTAAGATACAATTTGTAATATATTTGGGTATTTTTAAAGATGATTGAAAAATCATAATTTAATGGATGTTTGTTACGTAATTAGAACGGAACATACGAATGAAACGGAAATGAGGTAGATAATAGTCTGGCATTGCAATAGAAGTAACAATTTCTTATTATTGAGATTTTTCAGCTAAAGAGTTCCATGCGCCTAGAAATTCAGTCATAGCAATATGCAAAAACGCGACTCTTGCGAGAGGGGCTGCACCATAATGCAAGCAACGTACAAACGTTTACAACTATTCCCAAAAAGAGGTAAGCAGTTGTATACTGAATGTTCACACTTATCCGGTTAAACCTTAATCACACTTACATTATAGAGAGCAAAACTATTACTGTCAACCGCGTACCATATGATTGAGATGGGAAAATCAGGAATTCACGCCAAAACAATGTACAAAACAAACTCGTGTTAGTTCAAAACAAGCGAAACTATCAAATGATCTCAACGTCAATAACAAATCTATTTCAGTGACGTCAGTTGAACCCTTGTTTTCAAACGTGTTAAGGTCACTCGGACCTTCGGGACCCTTGTCTCGCCACCTCCCACTTAGAAGGGACGGTATTCATTACGTCACTTTGTATCTACGTTCTAGCACTAACCCTTTTATTTCGGTTTCATTTGTTTGTATGTATTTATTTTCTTGTTATTTAGAGGTAATGCTGAATCATGAATAGGCGTCTTATTTAAATACTTTTTTGAAATATGATTCTGATAACGTGACTACTCTGCCCGATGAAAAACATGAGCATTCATTGAAATTCAGTAGTACCTTCACCATACTCATTGCGAATGCAGAAAATGCATGGCGGCCTATTTTAATGCTTCTGCATCATTTTGCCTCAGGTATTACCGCCCTAGTTGAGCCGGCCCGTTGTTGCTGAAATCGGAGTTGCTTTTCTGCCATGTATATGAAAAAAAATAGGTAAAAAAACTTTTTAAGTTAAACGGTTTTATGTTAAAAAAAAACATACATTGCAATGTTTAAGATAAATGTACTAAAAACCAAAAAAATAATAAAATAGATACAGTCGTGGGAATTATAAACATATGCATAGACTAGACTAAAATAAAACCGTAGGGCTAACATAGAGTGTATAACTATTGGAATTTCCATGAGCAAGACAATAGTAATTAATTTCCTCACCGTCTGCGGGCCAACTGCCTAACGACGAATTAAACGATTCTTCTATCGCACATTAAGTCGATAATTTGTAGACAATTGACGTGCCCCACGGTTTTATTTTAGTCTAGTCTATGCATATGTTTATAATTCCCACGACTGTATCTATTTTATTATTTTTTTGGTTTTTAATACATTTATCTTAAACATTGCAATGTATGTTTTTTTTAACATAAAACCGTTTAACTTAAAAAGTTTTTTTACCTATTTTTATTTTCTAGTTTTTAGTTTTTATTTCGCATTCTGTTTAATTCATTTAGTGCTTCATTATTGCAAGGTTTCTTGCCCGTTAGTTTATTGCAGTCCAACTCCTCTATACGTAGTCCCTGCAAAGATCTTTCATTTGATACCCATATTGATGGGATTGATAAAACCTACGTTATCCGCCATTTTGTAGCGGCCGCCATCTTGGATTTAAATTTTTTATAGTATATTGTATTCTGCTTTATGAGCCCTTTCATTTGATACCCATATTGATGGGATTGATAAAACCTACGTTATCCGCCATTTTGTAGCGGCCGCCATCTTGGATTTAATTTTTTTATAGTATATTGTATTCTGCTTGTTGAGCCCTTTCATTTGATACCCATATTGATGGGATTAATAAAACATAAATTATCCGCCATTTTGTAGCGGCGGCCATCTTGAATTTATAATAATAATAAGTTTATAATAGTATAGTAGTATAATAGTGTTACGAACTGGTAGTTCGTATAAATACATTGCGTTGGATGTAATATCAATGACATGCTGCCAATTAGCGACATTCATTGTTATGCGGATGACAGTACGGGCGATGCTCTCTACACCGGCCGCGCCAGTATTTCTCGGGAAAACGTCATTGAGAGTCGAAACCAACTTGTGTCTGAAGTTGAGACCACTTTGGAAAAGGTCTCAGATTGGGTAGACCTAATTTGGTCCAATTCAACCCGACAAAGACACAAATTTGCGCGTTCACCACTAAAAAACTACCGTGGGTCGTATGTCCTCGTTTTGAAGACACTCCCCTATCTGCCTCAGCCAATATTACTACTAGTAACTCTGGCGCTGCGTAGAGATATGGCTTCATTGTGCATCTTCTACCGCATTTACCATGGGGAGTGCTCCGAGGAATTGTTCGGATTGATCCCTGCGCATCTTTCCGCCATCATCCTACACGACAGAAATTTCATCAGCATCATCTAGATGGTTGGTAGTCCACAACTGTGCATTTTATTTTATTTTATTTTTTTTTTATTTTTTTTTATTTTATTTTTATTATATATATTTTCTTCCTAAAAGGCCAGCAAAGCACTTGTAACGCCTCTGGTGTTGCGGGTGTCCATGGGCGACGATAATCGCTTACCATCAGGCGATACGACTGCTCGTTTGACACCTATACAATAAAAAAAAACGATAGACAGACAGGTTTACTTACGAATTTATGATGTTAATATGGGTTTTGTCCGTAAATCTAAGCAAAAATTTAAGGTTTAATTTTTTTTTTATTTCAGATAATTAAAATTTTATTATTTAAAAGTTTATTTTAAAATAGAATTTCATTACAAGACAGCCAAGAAATTCTCACCAAAAACGTTAAATTTTACTTAAAAAAAATATTACCCACTCATATTTTAATAGGAGATGATAAAAAATACACGTTTTCGTTAATCTCGGTAGGCGTAGCGTAACTTTGGCTTCAAGTATTTTAATTATCTTAATCCTCCAACAAAACTCTGAGAGCTTACTCTAGAGACTTGGAAATTTTAATGGTCCAAGTTATGAAAAAGTTTTCTTATGGGACAGTGGTGAGGAAGACTGCTTGTTATTTGTAGACTCGAAAAAGTCACGAAAACAGTATCAACATCCGAGAGCAATGCGCTGGGTCACATATAATCAGTTTTGGGTCCAATTTTATAAATTTGAACTGTCACGCTTTTACGACTAAACTGTTACACCGAATTTAATGAGATTTGATATAGAAATACTTTGATTCTTGAGGAAGAACATAGCTTTCTTTTTGACGCAATAACCGAGATGCACAGAACGTCTTGTTATTGATTGAATGTTTCTGGAATGATCTAGATACTGATAAAGCGAGTCATAAAAATGCTGTAACTTATTCGCCGCAGACACTTCAGTTTGAGCTATAATGTGACAGATATCAAAGTGATCTAAGAGAACAGAAGAGTAGCCGATATATCTCAGCACGATTGTTCAGTATTGAGCGTTTTTTAATTGCGTTAGGAATAAAGTCTCTTTAGTCATCAGAAGACTTATTATACTAAAGTAACGAACTGTAACACGTAACAAATGTTTATTATGTATTTGTCCTAAAACAGACAGATAGACAGGGAAGCTTTAAAGAGTTTGGAATTTTTTCTTTTTTTTTTTTTTTAAAAAAGACAACTCCCGCATTAGGAATATACATCCTGTGTCGCGGGGGACTTTACAAACATACATGTAACGGACACAAAGAACACCCAGACTCAGGTCAACACTTTGTGGATCACACAAAGTGAAGTCCCACGTGGGATTTGAACCCACGGCACTTGGCGCAGTAGCAAGCGGCGTAGTGACCGCTTGAACCACTAGGCCAAACGTGCATTCATGTTAATAAGTTTATATTTATAAAAAAATATACATTATTTTGTATTTATATCAGTCGTTGAGTACTATCGACCAAATTGAATCATGACCCACTTTGACAATTATTCCTTTGTAATCATAAATGTAGTTAGGTTTTCTTCGCTATTTGCACATAGTACGTTTTAGATATAAACATAAATGCGTCATTACGGGTTAGATGTCAATGCAATTTAAACCTTTGTCATCACTGAACAAGATATATTTTTGATACAGCAGTCTTATTTGAATTTCAAATAATGTAATCGTTTTTAATCCAAACTCTTTTCATTGCGGAGAAAAAGTATTATAATTTTTAAAATGAAATGACATAATGTGTGAGATGTCAAGTAGTAGTCAATCTGAAAATATTAAAATAAAATTCTAAGAATATATTTTTATCTATAAACGAATCGTATAATGGCCAATTTGGTAGAACAAAGAGCTCGGATTGTAGTGCTCAGTGAGCAAGGTTAGAGAAATATTACGTGAGTTAAATATAAGTCGTAACAAGGTCAGAACCTGGATCAGACGGCACACTGAAGAGGGTATCCTTGAAGACCGACGACGACATAATCATGGGGTTCGTCGAATCACAAACTAACAGAGAACGGAAACGCAACACCATTACGAAGAACATCCTTTTACTCGTACCCGCTATTTTGCAGCACGTTACGACGTTTGTCTAGAAACAATTAGAAATAATTTGCACCGCACTTGGCTGCATTACAGACATCATGCTAAGAAAGTTCATTTAACGGATCCACACAAAACTGCGAGATTGAATTTTGCATGTAATTATTTAGATTTCGACTGGACAAACACCATCTTTACAGACGAAAAATCATTTCGCTCTTCTCAACCTGGTCGCTTAACTTTGTGGCGTTACGATAACACGCGATACACAGAAGACCACGTAGTGCCCAACCAATCATCTGGCCGTATTTCAGCTAACATGTGGGCATGGATGTATGCTGGAAACATAGGCGAACTTGTTCCTATTTCTCCTCGTCATAACGCTATCAACTATGTCAATTTATTGGAAGAATCAATGTTACCAACTTTGCGAACAGTTTACCCCCGTGAAGATGTGCCAGTATTCTCCTATGTTCATGATAACTGTCGAGTGCATACTGCCAGAATTGTCTCAAATTGGTTTACGGAGCATGAAGATGAATTTACTCTCATTCCATGGCCGTCTAGGTCACCAGATCTTAACCCAATAGAAAATTTATGGGGTTTGATGGTTCAAATGTGGGATAACAGGAACGAGAGGGCTAAAGAAGCAATCGAGCTGCATTGTAACGAAATCTGGGATTTCATGAGGGGAAGTGACATTTGCAGTCGTCTAATCGGGTCTATACGTAATCGATTATATATTAGACGTTATTGAAAACCATGGCGCTTACACTCAGTTTTAGGTTTAAGCAGTAATCCTACAGACCCAAACCATTGGAACCATTATAACCCACAAATTAACTATTGAGAAGTTTTCTTTTTTATTCGCTTTACGAAGTGAATGCCATTTTTTTTAAATTTAATAATATGAAATAAACAAAGGTCTCTAATTTTACTTTTTTATTTTATTAATATGTATGAATAGCTGTCTCGACAGACTTCGTTCTGTCAAATAAATGCTTTTCTATTTTTGTTCTACACCTACCCATTATTCGAAATAAAGTCAATCCTATGTCTCAAACAAACAGACAATCAAATCTTGCCTAATATACCTATAGATAAGGACGTTCACTGGCTAACAAACTTTTTCGTGCAATACTTGTCATAGTCCATAGTATACGTCTATGTCTATGTCATGGCTTTGTCAGTGTCTAGTAGAATGATAACGGTTCGTTACTTATGAAATGTATGTTCAAGCTAATTTCAACCTAATGGTATAGAATAATTGTAGGAAAATGACTTTAAGGGGGGTCATGATTCAATTTGGTCGACTGTACATAATTTACAACCTCTGCTTAGTATGGGACTAGACAGCGTTGTGTGTTAGATGTCCGACATATTTATTTATTTATAGACGACTTTTTGTGTAGATTTTATATGGCCAACAATTCCTAGTTTTCTAAATGTCTAGGTGTTTCTACAAAATCCGATATTTTGTCTGTATCTAGACAATAGTTTAGAATCGGCATAGTAATAATCCTACTACTATTATAAAGGCGAAAGTTTGTAAGAATGGATGTATGTATGTATGGATGTTTGTTACTCTTTCACGTAAAAACTACTGAATGGATTTGAATGAAACTTTACCACAATATAGCTTATACATCAGAATAACACATAGGCTACTATTTATAAAGATATAGCTTCGCCTCGCGGCGTTGCCCGCAGTTATCATCGTACCGCGGGTAGCACCGCGGGGTTCAGCTAGTTAAAAATAAATATTACACAAACAACATTTCTTTTCTTTTCTTTTTTAAGACTACTACCGCGTTATGAATATACATCCTGTGTCGTGGGGGACTTTACAAACATACATGTAACGGACACAAAAAACACTCAGACTCAGGATAACATTTTGTGAATCACACAAAGTGATGTCCCACGTGGGATGTGAACCCTCGAAACTTGGCACGTAAGCTAGCGACGTACGTACGACATACACGTACATCTACACTAATATTATAAAGAGGAAAGATTTGTATTTTTGTATGTAACGAATAAACTCAAAAAGTACTAAACCGATTTTAATAATTCTTTTTTCATTAGAAAGATACATTATCACTAAGTAACATAGGCTATATTTTATTATATAAAAACTAGGGTTCCGTAAGATATTTGGGTTTTTCGGACACAAGGTGTAAAAAACCAACCAGAAAAGTTACTTATTTTGCGTACGCTGCCTAAATTATAAAAGATAGAACCATAAAATGATTTAATTAATCGTAGATCTTATAAATATCTACAAAAAAGTCCGCGACACACTATATCTATCTATGTCGAGTGAGGCACAACAAACATTTTTTTATTTAAAAATTTAGAATTTTTTTTGGACTACATTTAAACGCGTTTAATTCACTAATGCTATCAATCCTTATCAAAATAAATTATTTCATCACTAACTACAGTTTATGTAGATAATATTTGGTCTTCGAATGATAAAAATTGGAAGTTTGGTTTTGAAGTTATAGCAAAATTAAAATATGTTTTACGCATGGGCAACTTTACGTTGCCCTATCACGGGTCGGGGTTCCCGACCATCAGTATATTTTGTTACCTAAAAATAATTCAACGTCAAATGTTGTTCATAGAGAAGCTCTAATCGCTTTAGTTATCTATCCTAAAACAACGGGTTGCACTCGGGGACTGCCGGCAGAAGTGAACTCTTGGTATTAATTACATTTAAATATTTTCCTCATTAACAACTTTAACATCCACAGAAAGACAATCTGTGCAGCCTGCGGATAATGACTGCTTCGTCGATGTTAGTGTCGGTGTCTGGGAATTGACCTGGGAATCATTTTGCTGACCGTGTCTTTCCTGGGTAGGCTTTTTGCAGCGGTAACCGACATCCACGCGGGCGGAGCCGCGGGCGACCGCTAGTAACATATATTTCATACAATTCGTTTACTCCGTCACGTTGTTGCTCACGATGAACTCCGAAACAATGTAACCGATGTTCAGGTTTTAATTAAATGTGTGTTTTACTCGCGTGCCTAAGTTAAAATACGAGTAGTTAACATCACGCTTAGACTAATAGCATCCTAACATAATTGAGAAGAAACGCAAATGAAATTACATGGGTCAGCTTATCTATAATAAACATTGAATATGACTACAATTTATACCTACAATTAAAATGAAAATTTTGTGATATTGACGTACAAGTACCAATCCTGGATCGTGCAGTACAAACTGTCACGTATCATTAGATACTTTTAGTTAGAGGGACAAAACCATCAAACATGTGTTCAACCCGTACTAAACAATACGGGCGTCTAAAAGCCTTTCTTTCTTATCAAACTCGAATACAGACAATAATTAAATAAAAATTTACAAGATAATCTTGAATCTTCACGAAACTCAATCAGTGTTGTTGACATTTTCGTTTACAGGTGTTTTACTTTTATATTTTGAGCTCAAGCCTCCGATAAACCTTTATTTTCTTGTAAAGACGTGTGACTGTTTAGTGATTTAAAAACTTCATATTTTAGACTTTTTGGTGTGTGTTGAGAGAAGCCTATGTTTGGTAGTGGGCTTTAATAGGCTGGTGATTATGATAATAGATCATTGGTATAATGATACCTAAATATATCACAACGTTTCATAAAAAATCTGGAATTTCAATATCAAAGTGCTAAACAGATTTTGTAGACATTAAAATTTCAGTTAAATTATATTTATGACAAAAATATTGTTTAGAATCTTTCCAGAGAACTTTAAGACGAATACAGGTCTTCTTTCGACTAGTCAGTAGGTCGCATTCGGCCGTTTGATCCTAAATTAGGTATCGTTATAACTAGACTACTGATAAAAGAAACTTAAGTATTTGTTAATCCATTTATATAAAATAATAACAAATGTTATCAAAAACTGATTTCAAGTACTGGACTAAATTGAAATGGGACCACACGGGAAGCACCAGATTTTTTATCAAAATCGGTTCACCCAGTCGTAAGTTATGAAGTAACAAACATAAAAAAGAAAATACAGTCTAATTAAACCCCCTCCTCTTTTCGAAGTCGATTAAGAATACAGTCGGACCCAGAACAACTGTTCGTGCCCATTAAACAATCACTGTTTGTCAGGATCACTAACCACACACACACAGTCAAATCACTTAACACAAACACATAAACAATCGGTCGTTAATTTATTTCTAAATTAATATTTTATGAGCAATAGCAAAGTTTTCAGTGTGGGAGTAATAAGTTCCTGAAAAATAAGTAAAAAGGAAAACTGACGGATCTTTCGCAAACATGATCTAACCTAAGAGGATTAATTTAATTAATACCGTGCGATTTTTCTTTTTTAAGTGTGATTCCTAAAATATTACCATAGTCACTTTGATCTGAAGGAATTTCATTACATATAATTTACTAATCCCTATTGAAAATTGTAAATGAAATGGTTTAAATTCCTTAAATATAACTTCCATAGCTTGTTTTCCTAAAAAGTAAAAGGAATGTAGAAAAAGAGAATATGATTTCTTAAAAAGAAGTAGATTATAACTAGTTAACACATTTTAATTACATACACTAAAACTACAATCAAAGACATGTGTAGTAGTATTATTTTTATATACCTACTACAGACTGCCTCGGTGGCGTAGGGGTAGCGTATGCTTCTGCTAAGCTTGAAGTCTTGGGTTCGATTCCCGGGTCGGACTAAATGTTTGTATGATCTGCAAATATTTGTTTCGGAGTTTGGGTGTTCTCTATGTATAATATGTATGTATTTACAAAAAAAAAGTATATAAGTATTTATATCAGTTGTCTAATACCCATAACACAAGCTCTGCTGAGCTTGGGACTAGATAGCGTTGTGTGTTGGATATCCGGAATATTTATTTATTTATGTGTTCCAAAGTGATTCCACTCTGTTAGATGGAAAGCATGAGTAGAATACCAAAATAGTGGTCACCATGCTCAATGCGAATGTAGACAATGTAACAATGCAGTATAGTGATCGATATTATAGCGGCCTATTGAGATGCACATGCATTATTGGGCTTCCAATCTCGTACTCGTCAACAAAAAGGACAGCACGAATGCTGTCATTTTAGGTTTGGCTGCTTGTGATTGACATTAGTTAAACAAGTTAGTTTGTTTGTTTTACCGGGCCATTTCCACACTTAGCCTCCTGATTGGACCGTTGTACGTGAGTTTGTCATCTTCCTACTCCAGCTAACCTAGTTTGTCCCAGAAGCTCAGCAGCCTTTTCAGGTTTACAATAAGTTTGTTAAAAAGTCGTTTGTTGGTTTAACGCCCCAGTAAATTGTCCTGATTCATTTATACTGCATATAATATTCATCTAAAAGCTTATACGAAACAAGTTTATGATCAAAACACCGGAGTATTGAGTATCAAAGCCATTAAAAGTATGGAAAAATATAAGTGCAGCACACTGTAGCTGCCGATCTTAACTGTAGTAAAGAGGATATGTTTAAGGCTTTACCTATCTTGAAGTAATTTATTAGATATTTATTATTATTACAAGCTTTACGAATTCCAGTATAAAAATAAATAGTACCGCAAGTAAAATATATAGCTCCTTCAAACTTCTCAAATACACTTCAAAAATATAGCTGAAACAAAATTCCATTATCTGATAAAGACAATGTCCATCAGACCCTTGGAAAGAAGTGGAATAATATTAAATCAGCTAAAGATAAGGCCACTCTTATCGTGTCATTTCGGCCCTATCAACGAATCCGACCCGACAAATCCCACATCGAAAGTTAACAAGAAACAAAGTTTGCCGGCGAAAATAATCTTCAATCACGTTCAGAATTTTGTTTTATAAGATGGGCAAAAAATAATGTCGCAAATCATAACTGGGTTTGTCCTATGCTAAATGCATATTCTATTTTCCAAAGTTTAAAAAAATACATAATAGGTAATGGCGAAATAAAGGCTACGAAGAAAGGAGAAGGAAAGAAGGTAATAGTGGTGATTTTGATGTTATCATCACTAAACTAAATTTCACTAAAACTTCTTATTGGACTATATACTTTAATATCATCTGCATACAGTCCATTTTTCGATATATCACATCTCAGCTTTTATTTTAGCTTTTATATTTAGTTCAGTACCAACTAATAGTTGATCAGACGTAAACGCTTGTTTATTAGTAAAAAAAAACAAACTAAACTCTAAATGTAAAAATAATGAGTAATAATGACGTCTAAATTTAGTGCGACATGTCAAGTGTAAAACTTACACGTTTTAAACTTTCGACATAGGAATAGCAAAAAAAGTGATGGCCTCAGTTGAGTAATTTAACTAAATTTGGTTATATCCAAGTAAATTTTACTTTTTTAGGTAAAAAACAAGGGTGTGTCTCTGATTAACGTCTATTTGGTACTGAACTAAACCAATGACAGCTGAGATGTAAGATATTGAAAAATGGACAGTAAGCTGGTAAGATTAAAGTATATAACCCAACACCAAATTGTAGTGAAATTCAGTTTAGTGATGACAACAACAGAATCACCACCAATGGAGAGGAAATTAAATAATGACATATTAGATAAAAGTTTTAAAGACGACTACTAAAATAAGCGAAACTTAATGTAATACATCTTTTTATTTTAACAATAACTACTCGTCTCTCAAATGCAATTGGATTTCAAATCAGGCACTGCCTGTAGTCCTGTAACCAGGCAAACTGCTGATAACTATGTTAATATACGTCTAAATATATACTAGTATATATAGTATATATACTGTGAACACTATCCCTCGAACTAAACATAAAAGCATGCCCAAGATTTATGTGTTTACTATCACAATGGTTTACTAACGCAGATGGGCATAAGAAATAGGTCATTCAGTTTTGTCGTTTCATACTGTTTATTACTCTTTTATTATTCTCTTATTCGTGTCAAAGAAGTGCTACAATTTATTATAAGTAAGGTACACTTGACAGTTCTATAAATCTTACGTCAGATAAAGAAATGATCATTCAAATTATAATAAATCGGCTGTCACTTGGCTGTCATTTTCAGGCTTAACTTCAAATAAGTAATATGAATTAACCGTTTTACCTGATAGCTGATGTCAAAAATATGCTCTGTATATTGTTGATTACTTTTACACCATTACGGTTATAAATACAGTAAATTATCGGACACTAATTTGTCAAAATGTATTAGTTTCTGATGTCTTTGATATTAAATTAGCGTCTTAAGTTAAATTAATAATGTTTAATTCCGGTTATAATTAATTTAGACGTAGAGATTCTATAAAAAAGCTATGCAACAGTTAAGGAAACGACAAAAGCGCTGCGTGATGACACACATACACACACACTCAATAGAAAGAATACTTATTGTATCAATAACTGGAAAAGGATGTCTAATATCAATTCAAAAATAAACATATTATGGTTTCGGAGACAAAGTCTGAAGTTGATTTTTTTCTTATTACAGAGAATCACGGTCGTATATTTTTAGGATGAAAATTCACACTAACTAAGATCATATCAAGAAAATATATGACAATAAACAGGTTACTTGTTATTCAAATAGTATTCGGGGAGAATGATAAGATGTCAGGACCAGGAGGTGGTAAGTGTTCTACAGATATTAAGCACCCATTAATGATGGTGGCTTCTGATAAAACAAGGACAGAATTTCAAATGTCCCATTAAAGGAACTGTATTTTTGGCCGTTGTATTTATTCAAATTAATTGCTTTTTTATGGCGACTGTTGGACGCCGTTTTATTTTTTTCCCGGCAAAGATTTTTTTATTGTTTAGTGTGAATTTTTTTGGCAGTCATGTGAAAGATTTAAAGTTTTCGCTTTTCGTTAGTATTTGCGGTTTATTGTAAGTACTTTAAATTCGAAAGGACAAATCTGTACAGTATACACATCAGTAAGAAAGTATATCGGTACAGATTGTTATGCGTCAGTAAATTCAAAGGTGAACATGTACTATGTTCCATGGTAATCCGAAAAAGAATAGCAAGTGTAAAAGCATTTTCGTTTCGTTGTTAGCTCCACAATACTACACACTAATATATAGATTTCTTGTATATACTAACTCATCCAACGAAATGATGTTGTCCAAATTGTTTTGTGCTATCACATAAACAGTATGGTATTACATACCTACAATCAGAGATGAGATCACCCATGATCGATGTGATCATCTTTACAATCGAACCCCATGTATGGACTTGGACAACCGCGATGAACATCTGTGACGTTCGGCTCTCTGCATCTTAACTTAATTTATGCATTTGCATTTAATTATAATATAGGTACTATATTTTTTTAGTTTTTTACCGTGGGAGAGCTATGCTTCGGCATGAATGGGTCGGCTCGACCGGAGTGATACCACGGCCTCACAGAAAACCGGTGTGAAATAGCGTTTGCGCTGTGTTTCACCGAGTGAGTGAGGATACCGGAGGCCCTTACCCCAACCCCACCCCCCATCCCCTTTCCCATCCCCTTAAAGGTCGGCAACGTACTTGTGACGCCTTTGGTGTTGCGGGTGTCCATGAGCGGCGGTAATCGCTTACCATCAGGTGATACGTCTGCTCGTTTGCCCAAAATTCAATAAAAAAAAAAAGAAAAAAAAAGTTTAATTCAAATTAAATGTAACGTAACCATGCAAATATTGTGAATTCCAAATAACTTCTCTCTGTCTGTCTGTTACGCTTTCACGGCTAAAGCTCTGAACTTGCTGTTTCATCTTTCATGGTGATATTTTGATTCTTGAAGAAGGATACAGGGTACTCTTTACCGCAATAATCGTAATAAATGCAAGCATAGCTGGGGACAAAAACTAGTTATTACAAAGTTACCATAGATCCATTGACCAGTAGTTGTGTATTAAAAGCTGTTTATGATAATGATGATCATTAACTTATCTTTAAAGCATGAATGTTTAAAATTATAGAGTTTAAAGCATTCGGGGAGATTTCTGCAAAAAATTTCATTTCGGACAAAAGGGAAAGGAAACATTTCGTAACATTTTTTACTCGATTCAACGAAAGAGTTGTTTCACTTCATTTATCTGTGAGGAGGTATTTTATTTTCTGAAATTTCGTCTAAATGAAGTCGGTTAAAAGGACGGTTTACTAAAAGCATCTTATTGACGCTTGTCGTGACTAGAAGGTCGGCCTTTATCTAGCCAAGAGAATCTGCATTGCCATTCAACGTGGCAATGCTGCCAGTCTTGTAGGAATGCTACCAGTAGGCGAAGATGTGGAGGAGTTTTTTGACGCTTGTATCTAAATATAATTATTGTTTTATTTTTGAAGTGAAACTTCTTTAGAATCGTTGTGATTTCAAACCGGATGCAACGGAAAAAACGACATGTAAGAGACACAAATACACAAAGTCACCTGTAATTAGTAAGCCAGAGCGAGAGAGCTTCTTTTGGGTCTCATTCTTTTGTCGATTTACTGAAGTTTCACTTCTATCGTGTGTGAATCGCACACGCACCTTTTTAATTATTTATTAATTATTAATGTGTTTTTTCCAATAAAAAATATCCACTTAGATGTATTAACCTTCAGTTACTATAATATTAATGTATTATATTAACCAACTATTTACACATCACATATACGTGAACTACTCACATTATCAAACTAATACAGTGTACAGTATTGATCATGGCATCTCCGTGTTATTTCTCACGGGAACAAATGTATGATTTTAGTGCAGCTGCATTGCGTTTGCAATAATATTGTAATATGTATTTTCGGACCTGATTTTATGACGTTAATACTGATTAAAAATTCAGTGAGTGAGTCAATCACGTTTTGAGTTATGAAATGTGTTGTTATTTATAAGAAATTAAGGTCAATAAATCCTGTATTATGGGTGTATTTTGTATCTAAATACATAATATCCTATGATAGTTTTTGTCTGTAGGTACTATATTAAGATTTTCCATAGAGGGTTGCAAATGACAAGACGTTTCTTACCTCCAATCTAGTTTACCTCCATTCTCTGAGATTTAGATTAGGAATACGAGTACTATTATAATGACAACGTAACGTAATTCTACGCGTTTTTTGTTCTTAAAGGGTGACAATGGCCAATCATCAATAGGTAACTTGTTTGTTTGTTTAACACCCTGATGTTCTGCTAGTTATGGCTATTACAGTTACGGCGGCAAGTCTCAATGGAGACCAGCCAACTACGCAAGAGATATTATAGGGCACTAGTGTGTGCGCAAACACAGGTGCACTCTCGGTTCCCTCTCTTTCATAATCCGATGGGGCGGTTAGCCGACACAACCAGTGAGAGATCCGAGCTGTTATTAAGTATTTCTATATTAAGAAAAACTCTTTAACACTTTTGTCCCAACCCGGGCTTCGAACCCGAGACTTCTTGATCGGCAGTTGCATACGTCAACCGCTAGACAACGAGGCAGTTAAATAAACCCTCAGTAAAAATACTAAATGTGGCTTTATAATATTCGTTAAGATATCTTCCATCGTCGGTATCCCACTCACGTGTTCGTATTAAGTTCTTATCTTCAACTTTACCCATGAGATGCCTTAACAAGTTTACATTGAAACTTGCAACAAACTGGGCGAAGAACGACGCCGTTAGTGTGGTTTATTAAATTTGAAATATTTATTGTTTTTTGTCAGAAGCTGTTTTGCTTTTAATATTGACTTTTTTGTTTTGACAATTGACAATTGACAAAAAAGCAAGTTTTGTTTTATCTAATATGAAAAACTGTAGTTTAATTTCGGAAAGAAACTGTAATGTGTGTGTAATAGTCAAATGTATATTGTTAATTAGATAGCAGTACACGAACTGTAGTTGCTAGTAATTCCGTTTGTCAAGTTTTAACTCTTCTTCTACT
Organism: Spilarctia lutea; assembly: GCA_916048165.1. NCBI lineage: Eukaryota > Metazoa > Arthropoda > Insecta > Lepidoptera > Erebidae > Spilarctia > Spilarctia lutea. The sequence goes on along the minus strand of OU696471.1, from coordinate 1,622,764 downwards.
GTGTTTTCATCTAGTGTTAAATATATTTTGTATGATCTAGAAATCATTGTTCTGAGGCTGATTATTCTTTGCGGCCATTTCACGTATCTTCCCTCATTTCAAACAAAAATTTGTTTCAACATGTCACCAAGCAATAAAATCACCTACGATGAAATTTAACCGATTCAAATCTTCAACCGATCATGTGGTTACAATTAGGACATAAAAAACATATGTTTAGAAATATAAAATGTTTTCGATATTATTTCAAATGTAACAGAACCAGCTAAAGACAAGAAACGGTTGGGGAATAAAAAAACAATAAGGTTACTGTAACAGCGGAAAAGTTTGATTTCTCTGGAGAAAGGCAGTTGAAAAATATGACGCTTAAATATCCGCGGCGGTGACACTTGTAACAATATTTATGAAATAGTAATAGATAGGAGTTCAGAATGTTTATATATATGTTTAACGTTGTAAAAAGATGTTAAAAATGGTTTGGTTCGTATGGAATTGAAAATGACAGTCGGTACGATTCAAATCTATATTATTTAAAGCTGTAGAGTTTGTTTGTTTGTTTGAACGCGCTAATCTCAGGAACTACTGGTCCGATTTGAAAAATTCTTTCAGTGTTGGATAGTCCATTTATAGAGAAAGGCTAGAGACTGTATATCATCGCGCTAATACTAATAGGAGCGGAGAAACAATGAAGAATGTTTCAAAAACGGGGGAAATTTTCACGCCACGGACAATACAAGACGCAAACGAGGTTGCGTAGTTCAGCTAGTAATAAGATAAGACCCCAAATGTGTAGTGCGTAGTTCTGGGGTAACACACACATAAAGGGGTTTTTATGTTGGTCGCTATTTAGATTAAATTGACAACAAAACAGAACGAGAATTGCTTGTTAATAAAAAAAATAATCTTATTAGCGTACTTCTTATAGGGCTATCAGTAGCAAAGAATTACAAAGAGTTACCTACATAATAATTTTCGATTTGAGTGTATGGAGAAATTTAGAATAACTTTTTTGTAACATAAATCTACAAAACAATTGTGATATCAAAACCGCAATAGAACAAATAAACCAAAAAACAAAAACAAACAATCTCAATGGACTATAAATTATTCAAATGCTTGTTAACAGAGCGAAGCAGCGCTGGAAACAATTTAACTAACTGGTTACAAATTCGTTCAATAGAACTGCAGCCACGCCCAGCCTGTGTAACTTTTTAACAGTTAGTTGTCTGAAAGTTTGACTGTGACGCTGGAGAATAACATTTAACTGCAATGTTTTAGTTTTGTTTGGAGCGTGACTCGATTTTGCGATAAGAATAATACATTGTGAATACAATAAAATACAATAATACATAAGACTGCCTCGGTGGCGTAGTATGCGACTGCTAAGCTTGAGGTCTCGGGTTCGATTCCCGAGTCGGACCAAATGTTTGTACGATCTGCAAATATTTGTTTCGGAGTTTGGGTGTTTTCTATGTATAATATGTATGTATTTATGGGTGTTTTCTATGTATGATATGTATGTATTTACAAAAAAGTATAGAAGTATTTATATCAGTTGTCTAGTACCCATAACACAAGCTCTGCTTAGCTTGGGATTAGATGGCGTTGTGTGTTAGATGTCCGGAATATTTATTTACTTATTTATTTATTGTATTTACAATGACAGTTACCATAAACGTAAAGCTATCATATTTTTGTAGGCATTAAGTTCACTGATGTACATATTTGTGCATATTATAAAATAAATATTTATTTTCACAACCTAGATTGTTGAGCCAAAAGAATAACAATAGATGTTGATTTTACTACATATTTTTCTGTCGTATTCATTTCTGTCATATAATTATTAATTAACTAACACACTGAATAGTAATTTGACGCATCTAAAATACCGCTGTATACGAGTAATTTCAATATAATTCTAATACTAGGCAGAGTGTTTGTTTCATGGAATCTGTACATGAACGACATACATGAATTTTACAGACAAATTACATTAGTCTATCGAGGAATTGAAGTAATAACTTCGGACTTAGCAGTTAGTATCCATCAGCCCACAGAATCTATCAATATGATATAAACATCCCCTTGACGGCCATCAGACAACATAATATAGCATAATTCCTTATCTTGAATGGTCAAAGTGGAAACCAGGCTTTTCACAAGCATTTTGCGAATAGACATGTTAAAAGAATTCTAGTGATGTAAAAGAAAAACTCATTCACTGTTTGCTCTGTTATCCCAAATAGGATCTTGGCTTACGTAAGTTTCGAACTAAAGGGACTTACTTTTAGGCTAAAATTGTAACATAAAACCCTTTTATCCAATGCACTTTGACGAAACTCAACCTAAGGAAACACTAATGGCCCGAAGCGGAACCCTATTGAATCGATTGACTCAAATTTATCGAGTAATTTATTCTCGAACTATCTTACATCTTACGTGGCACTATTTTATTGCCAAAGCCTCTAGTTTATTAACGAAAGCCTTAAACAAAGAAAGTGCTATCAAATATCTCACTGCCGAAGATAACCCAACTTCACTTAGGTGTATTTCCTTGGGGGCGAACTGCAGCATTTTTTCTACGTCAGGTCATGAATTGTTGAATGATTTTATGAGGCATTGTTTTCTTTGAGTGATTGATAATGATATACTTGAAATACATTTAAAGTAAAAACCCTTAAGAAATAAAATCAAAACTATGAATTAGTTAACCAGGCTCAGTACATACAAATATATACTAATATTATATAGCTGAAGAGTTTGTTTGTTTGAACGTGCTAATCTTAGGAACCGCTGGTCTGATTTGATAAATTCTTTCAGTATTTTTTATTCGATTTATCGAGAAAGGCTATAAGACTACATATAATAACGCTAAGACCAATAGGAGCGGAGCCCCAAAGAAGAATGTTTAAAAACGGGGGAAAATTATTACGCTACGGGCAATAGTAGACGGAAACGAGGTTGCGAGGGTCAGCTAGTAATATATATATTGGCGACTATAGATTTAGATTCATGCCATCAGTCAAGCTCTATGACATTTTAATGGGAAACTCTCAGTTCGAGGCTGAGAATTGGAACGAAATATTATTCTTGTTCAATACAGAAAAATTAAAAAACAGATGATACCCTCAATATCCCATCTCTTTGAATTGTTACTTAGTAATTGCTGTAAGCAAAACACTGAAGTTAAAAGAAAAAGATCACTGTTTTCAGATTAAGTATAAATATATATACGAAAGAATAAAATTTAACTTATGGTATAACTATAACCGACCACTCTCACCCCACCACTTACGCTAACCCATACTTTTAATAAACGACCGTGGTCTATGATAAAATATATTATAACGCCTTTACACAGAGCATAGAGCACTGCACGAGTTCCATCCATTAATCATGTTAGTTCGCCAACAAATAGCAGCTGGGGTGAAGTTGGCGTGACTATTCAATATTGGTATACATACCTTACACATATCACAGAGTAATAATCAATTCGAACTTATGTAACGATCACTGATCGATTTTGAAACAAGAATGTTAACTTCCCGACATACTGTGACCTAGACTATTTGAACCAAATGATCGCGTTTTAGGCACTAACTAAGTTAGAAGTTTCACTAATTGTAACAAACATTCTCGTGCTAGTTTACCGTGATAGATTGTGACATTTACTGTTTAATATTTCATTTATTATTTTATTCCTATGCTCATTCTGTGTCTTATTATGCTAACGGTTGCGTGACTGAACCACTATGAGATTAAAACAATCAGTGTTGCCATTATAAAAGCAGAACACAATTAATATATAAATTAAAGACTTTTTGGAGCAGAATAACGTTCAACCAGTAAGTTTACAGTTGAAGATTTATTGCGACTGAATCTGTATGCGTGTATAATTTCCTTACGTGAGCAGAATTTCTGGCTTAAAATAATTGTTTTGATACTGTTTCAAGCCACGGGAGAAAGTATTTATGTCGCAATTTGACTTCAAGTATTTTGTGTTTTTGTTAATTTATAATGTAAATTAATAAATAACTTTGTAACTTTCAAATGTTTTTGTATTTTTACATCTATGGAAATAAAATATTGTACTCATATAAGTTAATTACGAAAGAATATACCGCTACCTTAGTTATTAGACATTTTTTTTATATTATCAAATAGGTATTTATTTTGGTTAATGTTTGTTAAATAACTCGAAGATTAAATCTAAGAAACAATTTAAAACAGATTTTTTTCCCATAGTTTTGTTCAATTTATCTTTATCAGTTCAATAAAAATATGCTATAATATCTACTTTTGTTACATTTCATACTATAACTTTGTATTATAGTTTCAAAATATCCCTTGAACAACTAAGGTATTCATTGTGTATTTGATGGATTTATGATATTGTTAATGCAGAGTTGATAGAAAATTTCAATCAAAATTATTCCACTTATAACTTTAGTTATACAGAAGAACATTTAGTAAACCTATATCCTTCTACTGTGGTTTTAAATTTTTAAATTGCATTTAAAGGTTACACTAGTAAAACTTCTTTCGAATAATTTCTCAACATGATCTGGGTACAACCATATCATGTGATCATCAATTTGATTGCTCGCTTGAGCACAACATAAAAAGTAAGTAAAATCAGCCCTTAACCAAAGAAGTTTTAGGTTCCCTTTTATTTTTATGCTTAGTGCTGTTTTAATAGTATGAGTCTATTAAAGTCGAGGTTTACTGAGTACCTTGTAGGTAACATTTAAACCTACGTATGTAATTTGTAGTACTAGTTATGACAGGTAATTGGTTTTATTTTCATAGTATCGTCAAGAGCTTTTAAGAGGCCTCTGTTGAACTTAGGTTACTCCGTAGAATTAAAACTTTATCTGCTATAAAACTCTAGCCATATGGATTGGCGTATGTTTCCTTTCCCTGTGCAGTGCCGTTGTCCTCTGCAGTTTTAACCTTCGGCCTCTTCTTACAAAATCTATGAGATGGATAGGGGTGTTGACACTTTATATTCGTAACCCTACACCAGTTTTTGTTTCATAATAAAGAACTGTATTAAGTAGCCTTTGCTTCATTCTAAGAATATATATCTTAATGGGAGTGGTAATATACTTTTTTAAATAATGGTTTCCAGCTGTCAGTGTAGTCTGCATCACTCATAGCACTTCCACATTTTTTTTTGACTCTTAATGCTCTCACTATATCTACTGAATGTCGCCATATGACTATTGTAACATGGAAAATTTATACATATAACAAATTTAGTTAATGTACTCATCTTTCATTTTTAAATGCCTTGTTTGTGAAGAACGAAAAATCAAGGTATGGATGTTGAAATTCATGAACACTAATAGAAATCAACCTTTTTTTAGCAAAATCGTAGTGACTTTTATTATACATAATGTTACTTTGAATATTTTATTAAGTACCTTTAAATGTAAAATATATTAAAAGCTACAACAGTAATATCAATGAAACATTGCCTAAACAAGTCATGGAGACATTTCAAGATGTAAAAAACCAATGTCATTTCTAGTCTACAGTACCAAGGCCCTCTAGGATAAGGCAACAACTAGTCAAGGTTTAAAATGAAAACTAATTTACAATCCCCACTGATAGTTACTCCAATAAAAATTTCAGATCAAAATAACGATTGACTTTCGATAACTCAGAATGTACATTCAAAGAGAAAAACGCCTCGGCTGAATGTGGCACGATAAGTCAATCATGGAGTTAATCCGAATCGCAATGAGGCCAAAAATACGTAAGAGCTAAGAATCACGAGCAAAAGAAATAAGTCCCAATAAAAACCGAGCACGTCGTAATTCACGACACATTCGCCACTGCCGCGAATCTGTATGAACTTACGCGAACGTGAAACTTGTAAAAAGTCACGTATCTCTAGCCTCAGCGACAAAGCATTTTTATACATTTAAAAACTTTGAAATAAAATTAGAATGAATTGCATACTGTTTCAGAGAGCTGCAAATTTCGTGCCGCTCATGTTTTGAATTTAATTTGACTCTGTTTCATTTTTATCTTACGCTTATTTATGTTAGTGGACAATTTTTGTGTAACCGTCTTTAATTTTGTTATACTAGATTGGGAATTTTCCTGCTTTTACCGACGTACATATACATTTTTGTTATTTAACTAAATCTTTAGTGTATCCAGCTATTAACTTCAACTAAAAGTCAGGCATTTAGTTCCCACAGAATATTTATCTCAAAGATTCATATTGAATATTTCTACGTATAATAAACATGATTGTGTACATGTATGTCACATGTCTATCATCTAACTATGTTTATTAATGTACATACAAGATACGTGCTAGGATTATCAGCTTGCTGTTGTAGTGAGTAGCGAAAGTAATGTATAACTCTTTCAGTGGCTTTTTGTATGAATTCAATTATCAATAACCACATTCTCTGTTCTATGTTTACTAAAATATAAATTTGTTTATTAACAATCTTGTTGCTATACTTTGTATAGTTAAGGATCAGAAGACCGTGTTTCAGTTATCTTATGTAGGCATACTTGAAGTGAAACGTAGTAATACGTGAAGCAAATACTTTGTACTTCTTTTTACGAAAATTATGCGAACGGAATATGAAATTTTACATAGTTAATGTTTATATGGAGGAGAAGTGCTGAGAGCTCAAAATTAGTTAAATGAATTTTCACCACTTGTTTATGGAATACAGAGCAAACAAGCAGACATAACACCTGATGGTAAGTGATTTCCGCTGCACATGGGCACCCGCAACACCAGAGGCCTCACAATGCGTTGCGAGCCCTTGGGAATGAGGAGGAGATGGGGAGGTGTTTGGGGTATGAGTTTCGGTATCCTCACTCACTCGGTGAAACAACGCGCAAGCGCTATTTCGAATCGGTTTTCTGTGAGGCCGTGGTATCACTCCGGTCGAGCCAGCCCATTCATACCGAAGCGGAGCTCTCCTATTACTAAATTGACAATGTGTAAAGTGAGTAAATTTCAATGATTTTATATAAATCAAATAACAAATATTTAGAAAACGCATGGTTACCTAAGAACTGTACTACTTGTTATTCAAGTTCGCATCTATAATGCTGCCTCCGATACCAGTATCAGGTAGCGAGATACATACATTATACGCAATCACAGTGCTGATATATTGGGTGAGAGAATGAGGCGCGCGTGACGACTGCGGTTCATGGACACACGGGAGAATATATAACTTCTTGAATTGAATTGAATACACTAATGTACCTTTTTGATGTACTAAGAAATGGTCCTCTACGTGTCCTAGTAGTACAACCAAAAAAAAGAAGGCCAATCTAGCAACTACTTACTATATACGAGTATATATATATATATATATATATCATATTTGTAAAATAAAGATCGACAATTGAAATTGGCAACACAGTTATACGTATATACTCATACTGTCAAATGAATACATAAGTCAGAAAACTGAGCTTTTTTTATGTAATAGGGGGCCAAGGAGCAGACGTCTCACCTGATGGTAAGCGATTACTGCCGCCCATGGACACTCGCAACACCAGAGGCGTCACAAGTGCGTTGCTGGCCTTTTAAGAAGTACGCTCATTTCTTGGAGGTTAAAAAGTCGTATTTGAGAAACATATTAAATTCAGATTGAAAATATTTTTACTAATTAAAACCGTTAAAGTGAAGATTCATATACAAAGTATCAATATGTGCTTTCTAAATGTGAGTATTATGAAATAAGGTATTAATGTTCAATATGTGGCAAGATATTGCTCCGTATGTTCCATATGCAGGCAAACACGCTCCAAGTGACGGGCCCAAATTTGAATCGACGTTGTGCTGATAAAGACGCCATAAATTATGGTGAAAAGAATTTCGCTTTAATCCTACCACTTGGGTATTATTTATAAGGATGGGAATGTTATATTTGCACGAATTGAATATATAGACGCATAGAATTCATGTATTAATAATGTAAAGACTATTTTTAAGATTTTTTTTTAAAGTCAACTCTCGGCTCAGAAATAAATCTTGGGTCGTAGGGGACTTGTAAAGTCAAACGTACATGAAATGAACACAAAGAATACCCAGACTCAGAACAGCAATTTGTAAATCTAACAAAGTGTTGTCCCACGTGGGGCTTGGGCCTACAATACTCAGCGCAGTAGAAAACAGCATGGTGACAGCTTATACCACTAATGCAAATATGGCACATTTAAGCATTTTTTTGTTGTAAGTGGAACTGACACAAATATGATCTATGATTACGATCATTATTTATTTATATCTTTATTGTATACATACAAAATTACAAAAGAAAACATAGGATAAGTTACAAAATATGCAAAATATGTAACAATCTTCGGCGGCGGCGGTCTTATGAGATGATCATGTCAGATGTTAAGCATCGTGAGTTTTTTAAACTATCATTCTCGGAAGTACAGAGTATATTTTATTCTCACAATCTACTTACGTGTTTGAAACATACATGTTTCTTATTCCCGCTATTATACTTCTATAAACATTTTATATTTCAGTTTAACTTCAAACTTAGCTGCCTGCCAAAGTTTCACGTTCATTTCACGTCTGCCGAAACAAGTTGTAAGTTTTGATAGAAATATGCACCGTCGCTCGTTTGAATGCGAGATACCAACATAAGACTTTGACTTTTATGTTTAAAATTTGTAGAATTGACATCAAGTTTTTTATGGCTTAAGAGTGAAAGTGTCATTTGATAGTAAATGTCACAGTCACCAATGAACACCTGCAAGTCAAAAACACTTAACAATGATGTTATCACTTTTTGAGTAAACCAGGAAAAGATGAGGCCAAGTTGACCTCATCTTTCGTAAATAACTGGTTTTCTTTGAAGCCAATCGAAGCGAAGTTTTTACCCAGGTCCAATAGACCTATTTATGCCACGGATAGATAGATATGCCACGCTAATTTCTGTCTCGGTAAATTAAATATAGCATTGAAAATGTTACTTGAATAAGTAATATTAGGCGTACTGAAACCATAATGTTCTATAGTTACAATACATAAAAAGCTCGTATTTACAACAGCTGAAAACGCTATCTACGAGTAACTTAAAAGTTTTCAAGATAACAATCGTAGCATCGGTCACAAGTGACGTACTGCTGTAACCAATGACGAACATACAGTTATAAATTTATAACCATATCCATCGAAAATATATATGATCTACATCATACAAACATTTAGTCCAACCCGGAAATCAAACCCGAGACCTCAGCAGTCGCATACGCTACCACTGCGCCACCGAGGTGATGAATTTGATTACAGTGTGATTGTATTATATTCTACAGCACTGTCTCCTTTCTACATGCAGAAGCTTTAATTAGGAATATAGAAAAACAATATTATATGTATCTTGCGAATTTAGCTGTAAGCTCCCCGAATAAAATTAAATATAAAATAAGTAATTTTTACTACACCTTACAAACACAAATCTTATTTGAACTGCTATCCTGATTGCCTATTAAATGTATAAAATTAATCTATTTGACTTTTCTGAACAGACTGCGTTTAAAACGTACAATCTCTTTAGAATCCATACCGACCCTTTCAAACCGATTCTATATAAGTTTTAAAATTTTATTTGAAGAGCACTAAAAAATCGCTGATTCATCATAATTTATCACAGGAGTTGGTAAGCTTAAACGCTCAAATGTAATTAACCCATCTGTTTACCTGTTGCCTTCAAACTTTATTTAACTTAATCTGGAGTTATTACATTATCAAGAAGCTGTTCACCGTTTACGTGATTAATTCTTTCTTTGTGTTTTTAACTTTGAAAATGACGAACCTCTATAAACTATATATATTATTATCTTATTTTGGTACGTTAGGGTTAAAATTTACAAAAAATATTTCTCGAAGGTTACTTCTAAAATGAATTTATTTATTTAAAATCTACAGTGTCTTTACAGGACCATTATCCCAAAACGACGCTGAAAGTAAAAACAAATGTTATAACAAAATATAATTCGCTGTAATATACCTTTACATTTAAAGCATCAGCTGACAAAATATTAGGCTCTACGTTATTAATCAATTAGTCAGTCCGGCTAAGTAACGTTATATGTATGAATATAATGCGCTGCCGCTCGAAATCAAAATGTCCACAAACCATTGTAAATTCAAAAAGAAGGTACACGATCCCCTTCTCATTTCTATCTCTCTCTCTCTCAAAAGAAAATGTATACGTGTATATATGTTTTGTATGTTTAAGTCTATGTATGGTATATATATATATATATGTATATCACTTTTTATGTAATCCTGTGCACCTCCCTACAAGATTTCTACACCACCCTAAGGTTGACTGAAAAGAATGCCATGGGCATTAAGTCCGCCGATGTACAAAATGTATGAAGTGTAAAAATAAATAAATATAATACTAGTAATAAACCACGTGTTAAAAAAGGCATTTAATTAAAAGAACCCCGTTGGTTTCAAGTTAACCTTTTATGCCAAATTCATCATGAGTTGTTGTTTTAAAAGCCCATGTGTCATATGTAAAGTCAACCCACCGATGTTTACAGACGACTTTAAGAGAAAAGCTTTCACATTGCCTTCTAACCTTTCTGTTTGCCACCTCTAGATTTGTGTTGTACTCTATGTAAGATTCTGGGAGTGTAATCAGAATATTATACAAAACAGATTTAAGATAAAAATAACAAGTAGGGTTTAACGTTTATAAGAGTAATGAAATATACTAGAAAATTTAAAAAAGAAACGTAGGATCTAAGCTATATTATTCACGAACATATACACAGATATACAGTAAACATCTCAGAATTTTATACGCTCAATGTTCTTCCACAGATACTGCATTGTTCGTTGGTCTCCCCAGCTCCTGGACAGTGCAACTTGTGGGATACAGTAGACAAAATGACGCATGAAGAAAAAATTATGCCTCCCCACAGCAAGAAAGCAGCTAGACATGGTAACGCAGTATTTAAGCTAACTAATCCTCTCACCACAGTGGTTAGAACTGTGTACTTTTCCAATAATATAACCCTTAACATTAATGTTTGCGTAAAGAGGATCTGATTAAAATGTTATCATGTTGTAAGTATATTAAATCAAAAAGATACCCAAATAATTGAATACCTTTTTTCATAGTAATAAATTCTAAAATCAATACATAAAAGTAACTTCAGACGATTTAATATCCAATAACATCGTATACAGTTTTATCCTTAAAAGTAACAAATATTTAAATAACAATTACCTACTAACAAATACAATTGTAATAAATAAATAAATATTCCGGACATCTAACACACAACGCCATCTAGTCCCAAGCTAAGCAGAGCTTGTGTTATGGGTACTAGACAACTGATATAAATACTTTTATATTTTCTTTTGTAAATACATACATATTACACATAGAAAACACCCAAACTTCGAAACAAATATTTGCAGATCATACAAACATTTGGTCCGACTCGTGTATCGAACCCGAGACCTCAAGAAGTCGCATATGCTACCACTACGCCGCAGAGGCAGTCAAATAATAAATAAATAATAAATGAACATTTTAGTTGAAGAACAATATACACTTTAATGCTGAATAGTATAAACTTTACAAAAACCAAAGGTACAATAATTAATTCACAACGCATCCATTGTCATAAAGTATGCAGAACTGGGGATGCGGTTATCTCGGTTAATCCGTTTAATATCTAACAGTTTGGACCGGTTAATGAAGCTAAAGCCAAAAGGTACACATTCTCATGTTGGAAGTTAGATGGGAATATCTTTGCATATTTAAAAATACTGGTATCTAACGGTATCTATGGTTTATAAATCAGTATTTCCTTTTTTAAATGTGCAAGAATAAATATTATAGTTCTGAGGCTACGAATATTAAACCCTGTACCCTGTGGTGTTGATATTCTAATACAATATGAACTTGTTCCGCTCATAAAAAATAATTCTCAAATTATTGAACTACGTAGTATGTATTGCGTCGCTGGTTTTGCGGTTAGCGTGTGCGACTGCCGATGAAGAGGTTTCAGATTCCATTCACGGGTCTGACATCGTTATTGGGTTTTCTATACAAGATTTTTTGGAAAATGGATTTCTGGATTCTCTTTCGAAAAGCCTGGAGAATGAAAGTTGGTAGTATTTCTCACTCCTGGCTCGGAAGAGCACGTTAAGCCGTCGATCCCGGTTTTCATGAATATCTATTGCAGCAGCAGCATGAATAGTCAGGCATTTAGGGGCACCAAATATACTGACAACTAGATCAACATTCAAATTCAGTACATCCTTACGGTTACGGAGGTCCGATGGCAGTGGCATCCTGAAAATACTGACATTCAGGTAAAACTGGTTGAATTAGTAGCCGACCCAAATAATCTAGTGAATAATAAAGACTAGAAAGAAGATAGTATGTTCCTAGTTACATGAGATACAAACAGGCCAACTAGGTTTGATGAACTTAATTGTCAATGATCTGATCTTACTCGAGAAAGTTTGCATTACCTTTGTATTAGAAATTTCTTAGATTTATATAAGAGATCCCGGAATAATAATTGAAAAATATATAAAAAGTTGCACATATTACTGTTGAAAAAATTAAAGGAATTAACATTGCAAATATTAATCTGAGTATTGTGTTGTGTTGTACCCAAAGGTCGGAAATCAAAGGATTTCTGAATTTTACATTTATTCGAGCAATCCCTTACGCTAATTTATATGATTATTAAGAAACGTGCGTGAACTGATGAACACAGTTTACGTAAGATGAATGCTTGTAAAATTTTCAATTTTTCTTAAGAGCATTTTACTGCTTCGATTCCGTCTGTCGTGATCATTTAGCGCCCGGGATTTGAGGGTGGAAAACTAATAAGCCTTGCAGCGGATCAAATTATCCTTAATATATACTCTTATATAAATGTGGAAGATAAGAAAAAAAGTGAATTAGGCAATCACCATGTCTCTTAATAAAAGTGATTTCACTTGTAAGATCTTTTACAATTATATTTCTTGCAATAACAACATACCTATCCATATATCGTTGTACTGTTCCGTTGGACATTAAAGATCAATAAAACTCATAAAAGCCTACAGAAGCATCTTGAAACCCTTTTTTAATAAAGCAGTAGCTTGTTATGTATTGACAGTTAACCTCAAGTGTTCATTAATTCTTGTTAGGTACTCTGAGTAACTTGCCTCTTGTGTTGACCGCTAGGGGTCTGACCGTTGAGTTGCGGTCGCTCTTCTAGCTACAAGCCGTAAATGAATTTTGTGGAATTTAATATTGTTGGTAAATGGAGAAAGTTAATTAAAAGTTTAATTGTTTTTAATTTTCCTTGTTTATTTGTTTTCCTTTAAACTGACACCCAAAAGCTTTCTAACGTTTTATTTGATGTGATAATTACGTTTGGAATCTGTAATACTTAATTTGACTGTAACATAATACTAAACAGCAAAGCTTGGTAGTGGCTCTTTACGTTTTATGAGGTTTTTAACGTTTAATTACTACTACTACGTAACGTAGTGTTACGCTGTGTTTTTTTTTCAATTGATAGAAAGTAATTCAATACAGAGAAATTAACTTCACAAAATTTTGAATTATATTTTTCGTCGCACCATTAAAATTATTCAAATCTCTTTGGACACGATATTCTTGTTAAAGTTCAACGACATTATGTTTTGTTAAGTTTTTATCTTCACTTCGTAAGTCGTCTTCACTCAAAATTTACTACCCATTACACGTTTCATTCTTTTCTAGTAAATTTATTTCATACTTTATCTAAAATTAAAATCATGTTTGTATTGTATGAGAATGAAGAGTGACCGAATAAAATAGTCTAACACGCAGAGTTCAGTTTTTATGACCTTAGCTATAACAACTTTTTGTACCTTCTTTAATTTATTTCATTTTATAAAATAGGTATTACAGATGGTAGAACTTTCCAAATACACTGACAATAATATTGAAAACATGAGTTGTATATATATATATTATTGCTTGGTACGATGTGGAATTACGGTTCAGGAGGGTTTCAGTTTTATGTAGCTGACGAGATTCCAAAAGTATCCCTTACTTTCATTTATTACTTTATATCTTTCACAAAGAATTTACACAATTTATTTTCGTTAGTAATAATTTGATCCTGTAGCCTATTTGGCGTCCATTAGTTTTTTCCTTTATATTGGGCTGTCATTACATTTATATTTACTTACAGTTAAGTAAATAAGCGAAACTATTAGATTTATTCGATCTTGTAGTTTTATTTTTATTTTTAAGCGTAAATAAATTTCATTTGTATGATTTAGAACTCAATTTAGTTTATTTAAAAAAAGCTCTATACCAAAGACTTAAATAAAACTGAGTTGAAATGGAGAGTAACTGTTTGTTAAACATCATCATCACCTGTTTAGCTATAAATTAATTCATACTACGAAGAAATATGAATTAGCTATTGATTTTTTAAGGAAAAAAACCTGATTGTCGTTGAACTTACTAAAAATCGGAAATCAAGAAGAAACATACCATGACATAACATAATAAATCTTATATTTTGAAAACATTAACATAAGCCAGCTCTTAGAGGAATTTTAACAAATATTCAGTCAAATAACACAATAGTACAGATGGTTTGACTAGGCTACGAGATCATACATGCTAAACTGCGTATTTATGCCAATGTTAAAACAATTTATTTGAGCGGTTTGTAAATCTACAATAAATATTTGAATGGCCCTAATTAGAACTTACTCTTTAGTTTCATTGTTTTTTTATTACATGTAGAAATCTCATAATTCAATAATTCGGTTAATTTGGCATAATATCGGTACAAGAGTTAAAGGCTAAAAAGATAACAGGTAAATAAGTCAGGAGTCAAGGAGCCTAAACAGTATATGGCTTATAAAATAAATTTCCAATATTATCACAGTTACTTGAAATAAACATACGCCTAAATCCAACACATGCAGAGTTTTACACGCTTGCTACTTTATTGGGTCGACAAAGTTATAGCAAATTTACGAGAACACTGTGTGACAGAGTGGCTCTAAAGCACCTATTTGTTTGGTTTAGTATCAATAATTTACTCGCGCAATGTATATGGGTCACATGTAGATTTAAAAATTTTCAAAAGTTTTTACTGTTTCCTGAAAGAGAATAGTTCTTTGTTTATTAGCTTTCGTAAAGAGATACATTTCTAGTTATATTTTGAATAATGAATCATGAAAAGTTTGATAATATTTGGTAAAAATACTACCGTAAGACAAGGTTTACCACTTGACTGGTAACTTCTTACTACTACTTGGTAACTTTATATCCTTTAGTATTATTCGTTCGTACGATTTATTAATTATTTTTCAATTTGTCATTCAACAATTAAATCTATAGTAGTCTATCACTGCTGAGAAAGGCTTCTCCAAATTTTTATCTTATTTAATGGAGAGGAAAATTAAGAAAGAGGCCATCTGATTTTAAGTAGCATCGCTTACCATCAGGCGATACGTCTGATGGTAAGCGATGACTTACTTGATTAAAAGGATGACTATTGTTAAAGTAGGTTAATTTCCACCCTTTTAAGGTTTGCAATAGATGAAAGATTATATATTTATACTTTACAAAAGTATTACTTTATTATAAATTTATAATATTTTAGTTTCGCTTACATATCGGGCAGTGGACAGTTACCACAGTAAAGAGTATCATAAGCCCTTCTCAAGACAGACTCTCAGACTGACATAATTACTTTCGTCTTTATAATAATAATATAGATGACCAAAATATGAAGATTATATTGTCTTATAAATGAATTGTTTAATCAATCAATTAGTCAGAAGCAAACGATTGCCATACAAAGAATTTGCCCCATTTATGCCAAAGCGTTCAATCCTCTCAGCTTTCTGCATTCAATCAATTCGGAATACCCCCTTCAATCACCATGCCTTTCAATCAATTCGGAATGATTGAACAAAGAATTAAAGTGCTAAGAAAGTGTGTTGCTGTAATGGACTTTAGTCTGCTTGATCTAGGATGGGCTTCAATAAAAATGTGTTGAAATAAGAGAATGGTGAAATAGACAAAGAGAATTAACATCATTATTTTCTCTTTTAATATAGTATTCATTTTCTAAACTTTTATTATAATAATTTTACATATTGAAGTTAATTATAGGCAAAAAAATGAAATGCAATGAGATAAAAAAAACAGGGTAACAGTTTAAGAGAAAAAAATATGACTTTGAGATCTCGTTTATTAAAAAATCATTTAGCACAGATGTTGTCGAAAATTTCTGCCCATCACATATTTATTTCTTACAATGGTCAAATAAACACTACGTTCCCTAACAATTTGGAATAATATACAATAATTATTATTGTACTAGCCTTTACTCTCGTGTAATTAGGTTATCATGGTAAATCGTAGCTTATATCCTCAAGAAATAAAATATCAACATACCAAATTTTATTGAAATCAGTGCATGGGTTTACTTGTGAAGGTATGACAAAGAGACAGAGTTATTATCAAATTTATAATATTACTATGGATTTATTTTAAATAGAAATCAAACCCACTCAGAATTTACTACTAACCATGAAACCAATATGTCAATATGTCATTCAAATTTAGAAGAAGTTACGTTAACCAATATTCCACCCTGTAGATTGAAACTTAGCTAATCAAATTAAGCATTTGAAACATTCTCGGCTCCTAAGAGTACATTGAAACCAAAGCGGGCTCTCAATAAAAATACATTCAAAGCTTATGTTACTTACCAAGAGATGTTAATGAAATGAATTATGGTAGCAGCCGTGACCGCTCTAATTAATGCAGTTCCTCTTAGTCTAACCACGCAATGAGAATAATTTAGATGCCGAAGTTAGGCCCGTTACATGCAAATTAAATTTTAATATTTTAACCTTAAGTTCCCAAGGGCAAAGGTGTAATGAGATTTGTTGCTAACAGAGACACGCTGAAGCACCTAGAATGTGGAAAAAATGTAGTTAATCTAAATTAATGAGTTGGTAATTAATTTGGGAGTTCAGCATTAGCCGGATTATATTTGCGAAGTTTATTATCATTTGTTGCTTATAAACCATATCCGTTATATTTTTCTTTCATTGTTAATTATTTCTCCTTCGTCAATCATTAGTATGTGGTATGTACTCGTATGTACAATTTGTTCAATCGTAATTAAAGAGAAAAACTTACCGTAGCGTCATCAGTTTGTGTCTCCAAAAGCTATTTGATTATTTTTGTGATTTTTGTTAGTTAGTGCTTTACATTATAATTTCTCACTAATTTTAATTTTGGGGAGAGATGAGCTCCAGCGCACAACTCACGAGAAGAGTGACCCTCGCAAATCTCTTTTGGAGGGACTCAGAAGGTATTCTTTAGTTTCGAGAATGCGACCGTGTACTTGGTTGCCATAATAATATTGTAAATAATTGATATAAGAAGGGTGAAAGTTGAAACTGATGAAAAAAATACTAATACAAAAGTGAATAAATAGTTATTGCAACAAGTTTGTGAAAAATTTCTATATTTTCTTTATAAATGTAACGACTACCAAGTATTTTATATTCATAGTGAAATACCACGGAAGAAATAAATAGTCAAACATCGTATGAAAAATTTCCAAACAGTATGTTCAGGGAGCATCAATTTCAAACTTTATACCGGCAATATAAAAGTTTCTGACTATCGTAAACTGAACAAATATTCAAGTAATACGAGATAAACGCCAGGGGCAAACCTATGACTGTGGTTTATTGGTCCCAATTTTAGTTTTCTTCGACTATAAAATATTCAACACTAAAGGTGGTCACATATGGGCGATTCAGTGTTTTCCATAAAGTATGAACTCTCTCTCTCTTTGATTTGTTTAATTACGTTAACTTTTTATGTGAAAAGCTTCGTATGCTCTTTATGAACTCTTGTGGAAATTCGTTCAACATCCATATTTATATTATAAATGCGAAAATAAATCTGTGTCTATCTGTCATTTCATTTCACGGCCAAATCACTTCACCGATTTTAATGTAATTTGGCATGGATATACTTTGGTTCTTTAGAAATGACAAAGGATACTTTACTGTTATACCCGACAAACACGTGGGCCCAAAACCTAGTAATTTATAAATTTGCGAAAACCCCATATATGAATTTATCTGTTTAGCTTGCACGTGTTAACCGTAAATCTAATCTAATGAAATTTTGCATACATATTTTTAAAGGTACGAAAAGAAATTTATCTTTACCTATATTAATACAAATAATATAACCATGGTAGGTAAAACGTAATATAACAAGATAATAAAGTAGCTGTTCGTTATTTAGATCTCGTAAAATGTGGATTATAAACGTATATCTCGTATGTTTATCAATGGTTTATTAGCTTCATCGACGCTTTTGTTTACGACTCTGTTACTTTGTTTATATATCTTGTTGAATTATCAGTCCAAAGAATATTTAACATAATGATTTAATTAACTGTGAAATTCCAGTCTGTATCTAATACCTTTTAACGAGCTATTCTTGTATATATATATATATATATATATATATAATCTTGGAAACGGTTCCAGAAATTTTTATGAAATTGAGTATGCAAGGGGTTTCGGGGTTCGATAAATCGAGCTAACTAGGATTTATTTCTAGAAAAAATTTCGAAATAAAACAAACAAAGCAATCGTCCAGTTAGTAGATCTAATAAGAGCAAGAGCAAAGAAGTATTAAATGAGATTATACATGTTAATTACAAATACCTACAATACACGTGCGATACCACCCGTCTCAGTGATGTATTAGTAATCGGTTTTACTTTTATAAGTATGTCGGCCAGCCTCGACTATTTTCATCTTTGGTAGAGTGACATCAAGAACCCTTTCTTTTCTCTAAAAAATGTTTTTTTATTAATGCAGATAAATTTAAAAAAAGTAAAACAATGACCTTTGGTTCATTCATCATCATCATCATCTACTGTTGTACTTAGGCCTCTCCAATTGCACATCGCTTGGTGCGATCCTTGGTTTCCATATTTTTTTTTTCTATAAACATTGAAAACACAGTTAAAGACACAAATACGCAAAATAGTTTCACAAACAAACATGATCCGTGAATCGCAAACATTGGTGCAAATATTTGTAATCTGTTAGCAAAGCAAAGCGTTGTGATGGTTTCAAATAATCCCTACGTTCATATTTGTGGTTATATTACAAATATGAAGAGATGTGTTGCGTGTTAGAGTTCAAATGTACTCAAAAGTGGTTTTGGGCTTTAAACTGATATTCAATGAATATTAATATAAATACCAAATATGAAGAATGACAAAAAAAAAAAAAGTAAGAAATGCCCATATTTTTAAACTTGATGGTCATAAACTAGAAATCCATTCCTTCCAATTTAGCGAGAGCTTGTTCTGCGGTAACTGGATTTTTGATAAACATATTTATATGTTTTTAAATACATAATACATACGTATTGTAAACAATTTTCAGCTACAGCAAAAGCAGCAAACACGAATAACATAATCAAGCCGCACAATTATTTTCGTTGATTCAGAAACAAATCCACGGCCTACAAAGATAAATAAATAAATAAATATATCGGACATATAACACACAACGCCATCTAGTCCCAAGCTAAGCAGAGCTTGTGTTATGGGTACTAGACAACTGATATAAATACTTATATACTTTTTTTGTAAATACATACATATTATACATGGAAAACACCCAAACTCCGAAACAAATATTTGTAGATCATACAACCATTAGGTCCGACCCAGGAATCAAACCCGGGACCTCAAGCTTAGCAGTCGCATACGCTACCACTACGCCACCGAGGCAGTCAATTAAAGATAGGTCATTAACTAAATAAATAAATCGATAACTAACTAATAAGTAAATAATACAAAGCTAATACGTATTAAGTAGGGCTATGTACTGGATAAAACTATATTTTAAACAAATAATCCAAATTTAGAAGACGTATCCAAATTCATTCCTGGAAATATCGACATATTGACCTAACAAAAGGCCGAATATTCACGTAGGATTTGAAATAAGTCTCGAAAGGGATCTAATCTGTCTAATAATTGGCTTCAGCCTCGGACTGGTTTCATTATATGAGCTGCTAGGGTTTACCCTTATGTAAGACCAAGTTTCGGGGAACATTATATTTATTTACGTTATGTAAGGAGATATAGGTTGAAATATGAATGTGGATATTGTTACCATTAGAATCAATGTAGTTATAGTGTTATTATTGTCTAGAAAGGTGCAGTTTTGTAGTAGTTGTCAGTAAAGGACATGTTTGATAAAGCTCTTATCCATAATTTTAGACTAGCCCTATAAATATATTTATTTATTTTGTTTTTTGTGACAACAAAAAAAAAATTCTCTGAAAATTTCAACTGTCTTTCTACCATGGATCATGAGATACAGCATGGTGACAGACGGATAGAAAGACAGACGGACAGCTAAGTCTTAGAAATAGAGTCCTGGTTTACCCTTTAAGTACAGAACCCTAAAAACTCTGCACTGATGGAATCTACTAGATATAAATTTTGAATTCAAGATGTTAACGAGTATAACCTATCTGTATAAATAAAATATATCGCTGAAATATATGTGTGCGCAACTTCCGATTGATTGCACTAAATAGAAAATTGTTTGTTCTATGTATTCTTTATTGTTGGGATAAAGTTTGTAAAGAATTAAATTAAAAGATAAACAGAAAAGTTATTTTTCTGTCTATGACTATGGTGAGCTGAGGTGGTAAAAAACTTTTTTATAAACTTAGAAAATATTTACAGGAAAAAGTATGTCGGTACAAAGTTCGCCGGGTCAGCTATTGCAAAATAAAAACTATTAACAGTTAACTATGAACCTCAGGTGTAATCGTGAATGAAGCAAGCCATATAATTTCACGACTTACTCAAAACCAATTTCACACAATCCTTTCCACGCTAGACAACTAGATAGCACCTTATTCTGAACTCATAAAGAATTAACTATGATATGATAACAGGTTACTTTAGAATTCAATTTTCGGGTTTGGGGTGTATAAATTTCCCAAGGGTCCGCTATGTCAAATACACGGTAATGTGATGGCTGTAACGGACGAAGACGGTAAGGCATGGGCAATAGCGAATAAGGAGAATATAATTACTAGCTTTTGAGCGTGGCTTTACCCACTATGTCCTTCCCCAAGAATCAAATCTCCATTTCAAATTTTATTCATATCGATTAATAAATAAATGAATATTCCGGACATCTAACACACAACGCTATCTAGTCTCAAGCTCAAGCAGAGTTTGCATTATGGGTACTATACAACTGATATAAATACTTATATACTTTTTTTTGTAAATACATACAGATTATACAAAGAAAACATTCAAACTCCGGAACAAATATTTGCAGATCATTCAAACATTTGGTCCCACCCGGGAATCGAACCCGAGACCTCAAGCTTAGCAGTCGCATACGCACTACGCCACCGAGGCAGTCAAATGATGAGTGGTTCATATATAAAAGACGAATTTATGATATAAGTATGGACTTATTTATTTGACACATTTTATGTAAGATCTGATCCCAAAAAAACAGAGCCTGTTTTGTGGTAACCGACTACTGACAAATGTACTTAGATAGTTCTAAATACATTAACATTAATTGTTGACTGCCACGGTGGCGCAGTGGTAGTGAATGCGACTGCTGTGCTTGAGGTCTCGGGTTCAAATCCTGGGTCGGACCAAAATGTTTGTGTAATCTACAAATATTTGTTTCGGAGTTTGGGTGTTTTCTATATATAATATTTACAAAAAAAATGTATTCATATCAGTTGTCTAGTACCCATAACACAAGCTCTGCTTAGCTTGGGACTTAGATGGCGTTGTGTGTTAGATGTCTGAAATATTTATTATTTATTATTATTAATAATGTAACAATAAAACCAAAATATATAACAAGATATAGAGATATATTTAGATGGAAGTCTCATACAACGGCGTAAACTGACATATCATGATTGCTTGAAGGTGTGCACCGCAAGCGGTGATCGGCGGCTTTGATTATTTGGCGGCTTTTATTCTTGTTTGGAAATACATGTGTTATATTACATACATTAGACTTGCTTCTTAATTTTTTTAATACGCTTTTCTCTTGTTACTTACACCACTTCCCATAATAATAAGTGGTGTACTATCTAAACTTAATATCAGAGGTGTTCTTCCCGATAGCTGTTAACTTAAGATTTATGTAGACTACATATTGTAGTCTTGGTTTCGGGTGAAATAAGGCTTTATTTATGGTATCATGCTAAATATTTTAGTTATATTCTAGAGATCATTACATTTTTTTATTATTTTTACAACACTAACTTTTACTTAGAAGAGTCCTCCTCTTTGCCAACGCTCAGTTAATAGTCACAGAAGCGCATTCTGCGTTCTTCTCGTTTGATACAATCGTTGGGTTAAACATGTGATATTTATCGATAGCAGTTTTGCATTTTCAGTTTCCTGGCAATAATAATTATGATCTGATACGTCTAATACTGATAATTTCCTTAAATATGTTTAAAAACTAATTTATTGAAGATGCACTACACTCAGACACAAAACAGTATTATCTACTTAATGCTTACCATTTCGTGACTTTTGTCACATGTGTTAGAAACAGTTTTAATCTTCAAAAATCTATATTTACTTCCAATCTTATGATCGCATCATTTATAAAAATAGTGATGCACTCGAAAAGTTCATTTCGTCTCAATACCAGTCATATTTAGTATATCATGAAACAAAACTTTACGTACACTGTTTTCAATAGAAATTTTATACGTGACACAAAATATTACAGCAGTATAATATGTGCTATAAATTGAAGATGTAGATATGTCGCTTATAATAAAAGTTTCAGTAGCAAGGCTTGTAGAAGTATAAGTTCAGATATTAGAAGTCTATTCAGAGCTGAGCAGAGTCATTCTGAAAGATATGATTTTGTTGAACGTAAAAAGTTATTCAACACTACACGAAGTGATGATGATAGAGACTTCAGACAACAAACTTTCTCCAATACTTTTTATATGAGCGTTGACAGCTGTTTCCTAAACATAAGAAATTTAAGTTCTCTCGATATCTTATTAAACTAATAAATTTAATGAACTGATTGTATTTATTGTCCTCTTATTTTTTTTTTTTTTTATTTCTATGATGAGTTGGTAAATAGCATAAATTACATTATCCGTACAGTTATCGCAACTCCTTTTTTATATTTCCTACTCCATCCAGGCCACTGCTGGAAGAGATCGCGGACCGTGACAACGCCGTCATTTGTTTTGTTTTACTCTTAAAATGATTTTTGATTCTTTGTGTTATCCTACTAATATTATAAACGCGAAAGTTTCTGAGTTTGTGAGTATGTAAGTGAGTACGTTTGTTGCGCTTTGACGCAAAAACTAGAGAATGAATTTTGATGAAACTTTACAATAATAGGTATAGGTTATATATAAGAATAACATATAGGCTACAATTTATAAAGATACTAACTTCGCATCGCGGCGTTGCCCGCGGGTATTGTCGTACCGCGGGTAGCACCGCGGAGTTCAGCTAGTTGTACAATAAAGTGTATTCATCTATCTAATCTATTTTAAACTCAATCAGTAGTGGGCTTAGAATAGTCATGCCTTGGCACATAGGGACTGATTCACAGAAAATCAGTAATTCAGTCAATTATAAATATCTACAGCTTGAGCTTTCCAAATGTGTTGCCACCGTTAGCATTCCCTTAGAATTACGAGAATGGGAGAGTTGTGTGGGGAAACTCAAACACTCGTTAAAGATGTGAACGTACAACAACAACCGTGGATAGCACTGTGGGCAAAAGGTGGTCTAAGCCTTAAGCTAGGTTTAAGCGGTTGCCACACCGCTCTCTATTGCACCAAATGTTGTGGAATCAAATCCCACAGCGGACAACGTTTGTTTTAAAGATAACTCCCGCATAAGGAATATACTCATAACCTCACTATAAATCCGTTCCAGAGATTAGTAGAAATAAACAGGCAGAGAGACAAATTAAAATAGCTAAAAAAGCTGTTAATTTGAAATTTCGAACATTTGTAAATGTTGCTATGTAAAACACAAACGTAAGTCCTATAAGACTCAACTTTATGTTTCTTCGCAGATAAATGCAATGATATAACACATAAATGTAATAAATTCTGGTCGTTTATACCCTGTACCTTGCAATTAAGGTGAACATTAACTTAATTAAAGTATAACATTTAAACAGGTGTGCTCGGTTGTTATTTTAAATTAATTAATGATATGTTTGGAAGCTATAGTAAGTTCCCTTACTTTACAGTTTTTGAAATTATTAGTTTGAGTATTAAAAACTAGAAATTTCACGAGTAGTGAGTTGAACACCGGATAATTGGCCAAATAGTTTGGTTATATTTATTTGGAATTACCATATTTTCGAATATTCATGTGACACGTGAAAAACACACAAAGAACACCCAAACTCCTAACAACAAGTTGTGGATTACAGAAGGGGTTGTATCAGATGTAAAGTTTGAACTCACAGCACTCAATGTAGTAAGAAGCGACAAAGTTTACTGCTTACGCCAAACCAGTACGGCATCCGTGCAGTCCAATTAGGGCTACGTTCAGATGATGATGACCCTTATACTTTACTAATATTTCGATATACAATGACGATGCAATGTATTTTAGTGTACTTGAATGAAATAATAAATCAGGTAGTAGAATG
The DNA here is from genome assembly GCA_916048165.1 of Spilarctia lutea. Classification (NCBI taxonomy): domain Eukaryota; kingdom Metazoa; phylum Arthropoda; class Insecta; order Lepidoptera; family Erebidae; genus Spilarctia; species Spilarctia lutea. Next base: position 1,597,989 of record OU696471.1, on the reverse strand, counting down.
GCGAGAATTTCAGCAAGAACAGGTCGACTCGACCGGGACGTACTAGCCTCTCACAGAAGTTTAACCTACTATGATATTTTGAGGCTGGAAGCCCATTGGCCGTCATAGGGTGAGTCGCCATGCTGCATTGTTGTGTTGTCTGCATTCGTAATGAGTATGGTGAGTGATCACTAGTCTTGGAATTTGTGTATCAACAGTATTTAGTCAAATATCGAACAGTAAAAAATGGCCAACTAACCGAATATTGAATTGTTGAAAAATGTTCATGGTGTCTACTAAAAGCTATTTCAGTAAATTATACGTAAGAGCAAAATTGCAACTTGACTGCTACTTAAAAGATCTCAGCTGCTATAATAGGGATACGTGCATCGATCTGGGCTTACGCAGTCCTAACGATCCTTATAATCTTACTGTGTCTGTCTCTCGGTCTGGCTTTTAGTAGCTTAGCTGAGACATTACTATTAAAAGCCGAATTTTCGCATTGGCATATATATTTTATACCCCTGAAAAAGTACTAAAATTAAACCTTGGAAATATCTTTTAAGGTATAGTCCATTCGTTTAGATTTAGTCCGTAAATCCTCCCGCAATTGTGATTATTGTTGTGAAATACGAATAAATTAATTCATACAACGGTGTTAACTGACAAATCATTCTTACTTGTGGGTGTGCGCCGCAGGTGAATGGGATTTCATGGCGACTGCCACATATGCGACGGCGGTGCGATCAAAGTGACCGTATCTAAGCGAATGGACTATATCTGTATATTCTTACATAAAGAGTGATAAATTTTATTTTCATTTATCCTGTAGTATGGGGTGTCGTTAAATATAGTTATATAATGTAAATACCAATAATTACCAGGCAAAAGGGTTTTGGAGTCTTTTTAGCAGAAGTCAATGAAATTTGTGATTTAGGCGTTGTCATCGATAAGAGATCTGAATATCGCATGTTGGCAAAACTCCAACAAAAGGAGCAAAAATAATTTGATAAAAAAATTAGATACCACGTTAGTTCTGTCTTCTTGTTCGCAGCATTCATAATTACTGTGTAGTCATCATGATATGCTGTTCATTACCAAAAAAATTAAAACACAAACGAGCCTCAAACAAATTCTTACTCTTGTAATGGCTTTTCTCATAGGAGTCCTTGGGACCAATGGCTATTCAAAATCAATATTACCACTCTTTCTAATCGTAATACTGTGTTATTATCTATTAGAAAAAATATCTTTAAATATTCCCCACTTTTTCCTCAGACATGGCCGTACGCTTATTCGGCTCCCTTATTTCATAAAAAAACATTTAATGATCGCAACATCAAATCGTTATTTAATATATTTCTCATGCTGTTATTAATATATGGTTCATTAACATCAAACCCTTCGTCTCAAGTATGAGCTACGCCAAAAATATCAGTCAAGTAAAGAAGCTCGGGGCAATTTAAGTTAGTCACAAACTGTCTCACGACGAATTTATGTCGGTGTCTCACACGAGCCTCGGGCAGAGGCCGGGTTACTCTGCCATGATTTATTTTGTTACATTTTAATTTCGCCGTGCTATCTCATCACCAGCCCGTTTCCGAGTAAGGGGAATTTATAACCTTCCCGAAATCGTTTAGGGTGAACGTACAAGCGCGACTAAGTAGTTTTGTATCCAATTTGTAAAGTTTAAAAAAGAAACAATAGAGTTTAATAGGATCACTTGATCATAAAATTGTCTTTGTGATTTAGGTAAAAATCTCACAAAATATTATATTTAAATAATTAAGATTACACAGGGGCCTCAAGAATCACGTGCTCTTGCTTGTTTTTTTTTTACATTTACAACATTAAGTTCATCAAGATGATGTATGTGTCCATTAACGGCGTTAGTCACCGGTAACTTGTTTATTCGTTTGCTCTACTATACCCCAAAAAATGGTAGTCAGTAAAAAAATGTTGTAAGATTTGTATTATTTTCGATAATTTCTATTTAAATAAAAACTAATAAGAATAAGAAGTAAAAACAAACCTGGTTTACAGCCCTAGTTATGTATAATTCTTTTAGATCTACCGATAGTTTAATAAAATTATTTCAGTGTCTAGACAGAACCTAAATTCTAAGTTGTGTAATGATATAAATCTTCTATACTTATTGTAATAATGATACAAAAAAGTCAGTATCTATCTCGTCGTTAACTTGAAAACTTTCTTGAAATATATTTCTAAAAGTTGTCCAATCGTTTTTAAGAATAATTTTGCCAATAAATCTTATGCAAGCCCACACCTCGGAGCTCAGTCTACTCTTTGTATGAAAGATAGACGAAATAAATAAAACTTTATAAGACATGTTATGTCATTGTATATCTATACAAGTACTACAATAATAATTTACTTGTAAAAAAATATATAAATATAGAAAAACAAGGAAGCATAAAAGCTGAAAACTTTTTTCTATTAACAATACTAATATTTTCACGACAAGGATAAAATCCATTGGTTTGGTTAATTGGTCCAAAAATTGGTACAACAAAAATACACAAACAACAACAAGACAACCTATTTTCATCCTTTATTTCCCCCTTTTCCATCTAGAATTAGGAGAACGGGAGGGGGAGAGGTATTACTCTCCAGTAACGATTGTAACATCAGTCACTCAGTGAAAGATGATAAAATAAATATTTATAGAAAATAATTTTGATGAATTTTTTTAAAGGCAGTAGCCACGTTGATTTCTTATTGTTGACTATAGCCGTCCTCGATAAATGGGCTATCTAACACTAAAAGTACTTTTCAAATCGCACCGTGTATTTCCTGAGATTAACGCGTTCAAGCAAACAAACTCTTCAGCTTTCTATATTAGCGTATAAGATTAACGGGGATATGATGGTTAATATAATTTTTATCTAATTTCATATGCCTGGGAGTAACAATTTCGATCTAATGTAAACAACCATAATAAATATATTGCCGAATTTCAATAAAAGCTTTAATGATAATCGGTAGCGTGTAGCCGGCCTTATATAAGATTCTAATAATAATATCCTGAGACCCGCAGTGGAATTTTAATACATTTAGGTTACTATAAACGCTTGATGGCAGCCGATTAAATCAGAAATCGCTTTAATGTTTTATTCGATTTTACGCCTTTTACCTCAAAGGTCTCTTATTACATTGTAATGGATACGACTTAAATTTATTTGTATTTAATTTAAGTATGACTTATATTTCGAATGAAAGCTTTTTAGAGTGAAAAATATTTAAGGATCACATATACCAAGCTAGTATTTGTCTGCGGTTCTGCCTTCGTATATGTTAGTTATTGCTACAAAAAGGAATCTATTATCCCTCCCCAAGCTCCAATCTATATTAATACCAAAATTCAAAACAAAAAAAAAACTGGTGGAAATCCCTCCCCCATTACTCACCATTTTGATCGTTTTTTGACTTCTGTATTCAGTTTTAATCATCACACTACCAGGTATTCCGCTAATTCTGTATTTAAATGGTGTACTTATGTATATTCACTTTATTGAAGTTCAAAACCATTTTAGTACGTTCTTAGAATGTCTCTTCAGGACTTCTAAATAAGAAATTTCTCAGTTCTGTCTCGTCTAAATAAAAGAAGAAGCCTCATTTCCCACCTGTACAGTCGTGGACAATGTTACTCGACGTTAAATAAAAATTAGACATTCGACTTTTGATCCTATTTCGATTAAGTGTCATTTTCAAAATGTATTTCCTTACTGCTTTATTGAGAAAATAGTTCCTATAGAATAATTTTCAATGTGACATATTTTTCTGACAAGCTTCTAATTTTAAAAGTCGTTATAGTCATTGCTTTATTGCTAAAGGTTGTAATGTAATCTATATACTATATTAAAAGAATAAGTAAAAAACAACAAATTCGACCAGCAGATTTGAAAATAAGCGCTTTTCAGCTGAAAAAATTTAGTAAAACCTGTTTAGGTTTAGAAGGTATTAACCATTACGATTATAAGACTTTAAATTTTGCTATGCAGAAGTATTAAAATTTAATATCAGTATTATATTCCATTTTCCCTGAGTTTTTCTTATTTCTAACGCATTAATTAAGTAACACGACATTCCCTTTTATCTTAATACTAATATTTCGCCTATAAAAGAGGATCTACTTGTCCATCTGTACCATATAAAGAATTATTAATTTAAAAAACACCGTACGCAGTATCAGATCCAAGTTATTAATCAATTGTCATTCAACAGTAATACTGGCACGCGTGCAGCAGAATAGAGTATGAGGTGTATGAAACGCCAAAAATACCTTACATCATTTTGGAAAAGAGCCGATGATACTCTTACACTATTGTACCGATATTAACCAAACATAGCTAAGAACCACCGCAAAGAAACTGTCTTTCAATGACCAATACCGCATCGGAATCGGTCTATCCGTTTGAGACCTATGATGCCACAGATGCGACGGGGATTAAAAATAGTATACAAGAAGGTTTTTGTCTCTTTATATTTGTTCCGATTAAAACTTTAAAGTATAATCACTTTTCTACGCGATCACACGTCTACTGCACTGACAAATCTAAGAAGACGGTTGCACCATAAATCAAGTTTACCGAGGGCTGCCCCACAAAGAGGTAGCACTTTATTCCTTTGAAAAACTGTAAAAGCTTCCTTGACGGTCGCATGTGGAATGAGCTCTTTTGTACCGCTGACGTTTTTGCTTGTACCCGAGGAAGTTCAATGGGGATCGAATTCAGTCCTTTTTGTCTGTCTGTTAGAACAGACAGTTACACTCACGTTTGTTGTGTAACCTTTCTTTAATAAAGGGTAGTGGATATAATTGTGTGCTTTTTCTAAGGTTTATTGTTAATAGCTTTGAAGTTTTACGTCATCAAAATATTAAGTTCTATAGTTTTAAGACCGAGAAACTTCCAGAATCTGTGAGACTGTTTTTTTTGTTTATATTATATTAGGACAAGGACCAGATAGAAAATAAATGTACCTACTCAATCATTATTTATCTGATTTCTTCTTCTTAATCCATTTTAATAGATTATAGTCCACGGGCCCACGTACAAGGGATTTCAGTGATTAATAACAGGCTGAAAGTTTATACACAGCTTCGTTTTGACGAGACACCCAACTTTTATCATTGGACCAAATTCTGATAGTGGCAGGAAAAAGCGGGATAGGGAGCGAAACACGTCGATTTGATGAGTGTCCCAAATTTAACATTATATTAAACAATCACTAGCTAAAACAACAGAACCCTTTGACCAGTTCCCAAAAATCAAAATGTAAACAAAAAAGTGTTGCAAACAACTAAATTATTTTAGGCCTTCATCATTTTGGAAACTTGGAAAACCACACTTTTTTTCATTTTAAAGTCTGTGAATTTCTTCTCTTGCATTTACGTATTAGCTGCAATTTATGCGGTTAAGTCGATATTACATTTATAATTAACAAATTTAAATGGATTATCTACAATTTTTGTGAATATAATTCTTTTTTTCAATTTGAAATCCTGCTTGTATATTTTGTAACCGTAACTTAGACGGTAAATTCTTTACTGCGTCATGAATTTGTGCACAAGTACTAACAAATTTTGCAATGTCCCTTGATTCACTTCTTATTGAAAGGCACTAGGAGTGAGTTTTGAACACAAAAGTAGCTGAGTACATAGTTTATTTTGCCTGGAATCGATCTGTATTCCAAACTCATTTTAGTCAATTTTGTCGCTTAATTCGTTCTTATATAATGCAGTCCAGTTATATATATATAATACACATATAAATATATATACATAGGTACTATACATTTTAGAAGGGGATGAATTTTAAGCACTTATGATTACAGCATGCTCAATAATTTTATTTGGTTATATGTCTGTATAAAAATTATTTATTTATTGACAAACACCACGAGGCTTTTATAACGTGGTGAACACATTGACATGTATGCTATATATTATGTAGTAGTTACCGTTACACTTGACATATTATTTAAAAACAGTTTTAGGTAGTTCAAAAAATACGTTTACACCTTGTAATCGTAACCCAGAAATATGTTTGTATTATATTTACCGATGAAAATCATTTCAAAAAGTAGTACAGTTCTTTTGGAGCTTATCACATTCAAAGGGAAAGATATACTGACGCAGTGCGGACTTAATTTAATAAAATGTAAAGATTTAAACCAAAGTACACCAAGCTATTCCAAGATGGTTACATTTTTACTTGGAGAAGTAAACAATGGGAGCTTACTTTCACTTACATTCGTAATCCCCTAAACGCGCAATTTCAGTAGAGTATCACATAGCTTTTGATGTAAATTAGAGTTAAACCGTCTGAGAGCAAATCTTACACGTCTTATGAGTCTGTTATGGCTGTCGAGGTCACTAAAAATCACAAAACAATTTTAAGGTAAACGTTCAATGAAAGTAACATTGAACGTTCACCTTACAATTGTTACTTTTTGTATGCATGTGATAAGATAACTGATATACCTCTAGGTTGTAACAATTCCCATTGACAATTAAAAAAAAATCCTCAAATTGTTTTTGATTTTATTCCTATTGTTCAAATGAAATTGCCTTTAGCTATAGGTACTTTATTACAGGTACAGTATGTTTAAGGGGACTGACTTGCGATTATCATAGAAAGTCGGCACCGTAAGGCTGGCGCTATTACACGCACATTAGCAGGCGCACCGTATACAGAGAATCACAGGAGGAGCGCGCATCGGCGGAGGCGACGCAAGAAGGAAGCAAAGCTACTGGCCGAACGGGCAAACGTGGCTGGCAACAATGTCCTAAAAGACGCCCTGGTTGCTGCCCCGTCAGAGGGGACGAAGGCGAAGCGGATTGTCTTTTGGATCGCCGACGGGATGTCACCAGAGAAGACCAGGTTATTGAAGCTGCAAGAAAAGCAAGCAAAACGGCAAGAAGACAAAGCTCTGCTCAGCGAGATCCACCTTTGACCAGTAGACACATTCAAAATGGGTAGATACCACGTCTACCGGGAGGATCAATGCTCGCCAAGAGGGATTGCTTACAGCAGATTAGCAGTCCTGGTCACGAGGAAAGTCGTCCACCAAGCGCTTCCAGTACCGATACTACAGTCTGCGTACTTGCATTAGTTACGTTAGTAAAGTATATGAATCTGTATTTATGTGTAGTTATATATTTATATTATGAATATTGGTGTATGTTAATATGTGAGTAATGTACAATGTCAGTTTCTAATAGTTGTATATTTCCGGATAAAACAACTGCTGATTACGACTGTAACCTTTCTTTACTTATTAACATTCAATCAAGAAGCGAGCCAATAACATATATTACTTAATTCTAAGTTTGTTGTTATTGTTTAAACATTTTCTTTTGAATTCTTGTATCTTACACAATAAAGACACGTGTCATAACATATTAGTTACCCTTTTTACGTAAAGACATACGTTCAAAGATATTTTTGTTGGATAGCTTAGTACTTAAGTTTGAAAAGGGTTTTGACCGCGTAACGTCAAAAACAATTTCGTTTGAACCCCGTCGTTTATATGGGCGTCACACACATTGATGTATGTGATAGGAATATATGAATTTGAATGCAATAGAATTTAAATCCGGGCTTTTCAAGTTCTACAAGTGAAACTTTCGAACTTTTGAAAAGTGAATAAGAACTTTCGTAAAAATGTAAATGTGGGTGTCTCGGTAAGACTGCACTTCATTTTAATATTAAAACATGTATTTTTGAGAGAGTTGTAATTTTTTTTTAGATTGTAAGAAAGGCATGTCCTGATTAAGTACGGAATTAACATCCCTCAAATGCCGACACAGCTTTGATTACGCTCATTACTCTTTTCGTGAAAGTTTCTATGGCTATTTCTGGATGTAGCTGTATATCACCGATGACTCGTTGGATCTTGGATTTGAGCTCAGGAATTATTTCTGGTTTCTTTTTGCATAAACCCGAGACTTTACAAAACTCGCAGTCCCTTTGGATTAACCAACGTGGCGGTTTTTATGACCTGAAAATTGATTTCTGATGCCTTAATAAAATATAGGTTTCGAATACACTGAATTTAATGACTGAAACAACACCTTTACAGTTTTGTCGATTTACACCTTATTTTTTAACGAGGCGCGTGCGGTCGTGCTTGCTCAAAGATCGGAAGTCATTATAGTGAGAGAGATGACTTTGGTCTCGCTCGCTCTATGACACCGATCAGTAGTGCTGTGTTCTGAATGAATACAAAATAAATGAGCACTGTTAATTTTAATTAACATCCGACTGAAAATTCGTCGAAGCGTGCGAACGGTCTCAGTATAACGTATCAAATTTTTATAATAAGTTTTCACAATTACAACTACTTATTTTTTGTAAAACGCTTCGTTTTAAATAATTGAAATAAACTTAATTATGTTACACCTGCAAAATTTCAGGGTTGCATTATGCACAAAAAAAACATAAATTTTAAAAATGCACTTTTTGAGGCACCGCGTGTATATTCTTATAGAATAAATCAAATTTAAAAACAAGCTTTAAAGGTGCTAAAAGAATTTAATTAAACTTCTTTGAAACTTTTATCATGAAGTTATAATGACATCCATGCTAATATTATAACCAATTTCAATAAAAATTGGCTTGGAGATATCTTGATTCTTGAGGAAGGACGTAGAATTAGTTTTTAACGCGGCAAAAGCTTTCTCGATGACAAGTCACCCTTCAGTCATAAATATCTGTCCCCGTCTATTTCCTGTTGGTCACCGTCTCAGAAGCGAAGTGATATAATTCCATCCATATTTTTTTAGTATTGAGGCAAACCACCACTGCCGCCTAGAAAATATTTTTACCGCTCTTTGAGTAAACCCTCTCAAAAATTAAAGGAACTAATATTCAATTTAATAATTTAAATTACAAAATTTAAATTTTAAATAATGATGTAGCTAATGTATAAGCACAACATTCCACTGAAGTTTAAATACCTACCACCTACGTTTCAAATTCTGTTCAAGAAGCTAGCCATTTACGAGGAAAAGGAAGGTCTACAATTGTATATTTGTGTCCTATATTAAGGTCTGTTCTTAATAGCAAGACGTGAATTAGATAATTACTGTATATTTCAATGTCTGGGATACATCTAACTACATTTATAAGAGCGAAAGTTTCACGGCCGCACCTCTTCGCAGCAATAATTTAATTAAAAGTATTAGCGGCCACATTTTGATAGGCAACTTTGTATATATACATTCTCCTAATCATAAACATGCGTAAAAAATTGATTTTTAGCAAACACTCGATGAAAGTACTGATTCTACACCCGGATCTTAGACTATTACAAGTACTGCACTATTTAAAGGCACCGCTCATTGCAAATTTGTCGCCGAGCCCCGACTCGGGAACAATTTAGACTAATTACTACGAAACAAAGACTAGTTTCAGACTTAACAATTAATGCAGTACAAATTTGTGTCTTCTTACTTGTGAATGATGCAGGAGTTTGTGGGTAGAAGTTTCTCACACCTTTCTAAGGAAGAATTTGTAATGTGAAAAGCTGAAGTATTGCTCGCGGTACTAGAGGCATGTAAGTTGGTTTCTATCTTTTCATAAAAGAAACTGCTGCTATACCTGAGTATATATATGAGTTTAGGAAAGTGACTTGACTAAATATACTTAGAACCATAGTTATAGCTACAAAAAAAAATACAATATACTTTTGTTGTTTTTAGCTTTCGTCTATCTAACGAAATTAGTAAAAAAGTAAAGTAAGAATTAAAAAGTTACTCAAAGGAGTTTTATTTGGATTTGAAGTAAAAGGTTTTTAACAAACATAACATAATACGTTAAACTACTTTTTCATAATTTACTAACTGACCCTTACAACCTCGTTTATGTCTACTAAAGCCCGCAGCGTAAAAAGAAATCCCCCGTTTTTTAAGCATTCTCCATTGGGGCTCTGCTCCTATTGGACTTAGCGTGATGATAAATAGTATGGGAGTGCGCACATTATAATGATTCGGTATCGACCGACAAATAAGCCAAAAGCCAATCCAATCACACTATAGGCCGATTAAAAAGTTTGTAGTCTGCGGGGGTTTCATAAATACATCGATAAGATTTGTGCTTATTTACTAAACAAAAACAATATAATTGCTGTAACTATTAAGTCTGACCCATAAATATCGCCACATTGATATTTTTTTATGTTTCAAATTCCTTAGAACATATAAATAACTCAATTAACTAACTCACAAACTTAAAAAGATTTCTTACAAGAGTCTGTTCTTCATTCATATTTGTTATCTTTAGACATTTATCTAAGTTTTACTATAAGTTAGTTACTTTTAGTCACAAAGAGCCTTAAAAGAATTCCGGTTAATTTTACATCAAGGTTTTAACGAGGAATGCTTAAAGCTGCAATAGTAAATTCACGCTTCGAAAGATGAGATAATCTCCGCTTTTACTAACAAAACTACTAAAGTTTTGATAGTAAAAATAACTTTATGAAATTGGAATAGTTTATTTACTGAGAGTTATTTTCATTCATTTGCGTATAGTGTACTTGTAACTTTTAATTATTCGTCCCTGTTCTTAATTTACTGTCAGCTTTTAATAGTCCACTGCTGGACTTAGATCTCTTCTTAGCATGGTGGTTTGGACCTACTCTACCACATTGGCAAGACGGGTTGGTGTAGTGTTTGTTTCAGGTTGCTGGGAGGGGTCTGGATGTATTAATAACAGCAGTGGTTGGATCCCTTCCTTCTCAGGCACACCGTGTGATTTTAGTCGGTCCGATTCTGACACACCTCCCCGCCGCAAGCTCCGGTAAGGTCGTCCTGTATACTTTGTTCCTTAGTCGCCTTTTACGACACCTATGGGATGAGTAGGGATAGTGACGCTTCGTATTCTTAATCCGTTACCACACGGGCATATTAGACTAGCTACGTCTCGCTCGTTGTTATTACAGTAAAGGTACAGCAACTGCGTGTAACACCGCGGGGCGCAGTAAATTATTTCTATCTCTTTTTAGTTCCTTTATGATAGGGGGCAAATAGACAGGCCAAACCTTTGACTCAGGAGATACAAGTATCAAACCGTCTTTTGAGACTTCTCTAGAATCAGAAGGTGAACGGGTTGGTGAGTGAGAGAGTGAGACGAGAGGGTAACCGCTCCGTTAATGCAAAATTACGAAACGGTTTTTATGACGTCATGGTATCACGCCACATATGTAGAAATCGGAAATCAAACTGACAATCACGAAGTTAAACGAATTTTGCGACACATAAACACCAATCATCAATATATTTTTTACCGTTTTAGGCAACCTACCATGGCACAGGGCATGAATATCGGCTCCACACTTCCATCGCATCGTATGTACGTGAATGAAATTGTAACAGTTACTTATACTACATAATAAGCGACGGTAATAACATTTGTAATACTCGTTATTTTATATTTGATGTGCCATAAAACTTTACTGTTATATAGAATTCATTCAAAGTTAAAAGGTTTGGCTCAGACTGATCATGAGGCAATTCTGCTTGTTTTTTAAGATATGATCAAGAAAAATTGCTTCATCATAAAATACGCTTTGCGTTTTCTATAGACATATAAAGTCACTCAATTATTAAAACAAATAAGAGAGTATATATTTGGAGTGTTAAGGATTTCTTTGCGGTTTATATAATTGATATAGATACTACTGACTTTAATTATTATTGTCTGATATACGTAGTAATGTTAACTATCTTATTATGGCATCTTTATTAAACCTATTACGTGTCTTAGATCTATTTGAAAACTAAAATATTAATACTATTTGCAATATTTTATGTAAAATATTCGAAGTGTTTCTTGTGATTTTGATTAAATAATCTAAGTAAAGTTACAAAACTTTAACTATAATTATAAATATTCCGGACATCTAACACACAACGCCATCTAGTCCCAAGCTAAGCAGAGCTTGTGTTGTGGGTACTAGACAAACGATATAAGTACATATATACTTTTTTTGTACATAGATTCCTATTATACACAGAAAACATCCAAACACCGAAACAAATATTTTTAGATCATACAAACATTTGGTCCGGCCCGGGAATCGAACCTGAGACCTCAAGAACAGCAGTCGCATACGCTACCACTGCGCCACAGAGGCAGTCTAAACAATGATTTCCGATTTCCATTAGAAATAGACTTACGTTATCAAAATTCGACAAACAAACGGACGACAGAAATTCGTCGTCGAAGTAGTCACTTTCCATGAGCTGATCTCTACTTATTTATAAAAAATATATTCCCCAAAATTGTTTTTTTTAAATAAATAAAATGGTGAGGGTCTCAAATATAATTTAATACCTCTAACAGATGACTTATAACTTGATGACAAGTGCGCAATAAAACAACGTCTATCTGAAAATTAAATGGTCATCTCAATTTAATGGGTTCTGCACTAAAAACCAGTTAATTGTGACATAAAACCTTTCAAAAAAATATGAATACATATTTCATGAATAGGTAGGTATTATACTTTAATGCTTGAAAAATTATGATGCGAAAATAACTCTGTCTGTAGGTTACGTTTTCACGGCTAAACCACTAAACTGATTAGAATGAATTTTAGTATGAAGATAGATTGGAACTTGAAGAAGGACATAAGCTAGATTTTATAGCGATAACCAACATACAAGCAATTTGATATCAATACATTTAATTTTAATATAAGTTTCCTCTTATATTAGGTCTGGGGTTTACAAGGGAAATTTAAAAGGTATTTTAGAAAGTGGTACATACAACTGTGGTATTCGTTGATATCAGTAGCACAGGATGAAATAGAAAATTTATGTTATTTTTTCACTTTGGAATTAGATCAAAGTTCAGTACATTTTTCATAAACATCTAATATATTTTGTAATATTAAATTATAATTATTTATATACACCGCCGTTACTTAGTAATAATTGTTTCAGAAGTGGTTGTATTTGAGTTATTAGTTTAATCTTTTGAATTATGAAGACTGTAGTTAAACTAAGTATTAACAGTTACACTTAAATGACTAACACGAATCTTGTACAGCAGTATTTGAGTTAGAGACTTAAGACTTACTTTACAGCAGTGCGATAATTATTTAATATTTAAATAATAAGAGAACAGATTTTTTTTTTACTTATACAGATACCAAGGGATTTGTAATTTTTTGAAATATATGTTTAATTCCAATCGTTCAAATATAACAATACATAGCGATTGAATAAAATGTTAACCTTAGGTATCAAAACCAAATACTTAAAAAAAATACTTACTGCCTCGGTGGCGCAGTGGTAGCTAATGCGACTGCTGTGCTTGAGGTCTCGGGTTCAAATCCTGGGTCGGACCAAGTGTTTGTGTGATCTACAAATATTTGTTTCGGAGTTTGGGTGTTTTATATGTATAATATGTATGTATTTACAAAAAAAAAGTATGTATGTATTCAGATCAGTTGTCTAGTATCCATAACACAAGCTCTGCTTAGCTTGGGACTAGATGGCGTTGTATGTCAGATGTCCAAAATATTTATAAAATATTTACTTAAGGAACCGGCTAAGTGCGAGTCGGACTCGCACACTGAGGGTTCCATACAATTTATGCTTTACGAAATTTGTCGAATATCTGTGCTATAAGAATCAAATTTCAAGATTCTGAGTTCTCGGGAGGTACCCTATAGGTTTGGATTCCCTCGCGAGTGTCAAAAATTTGCAGCATAAACGGCTGTATCTTTTGATTACATTGGCTTAGAAGTTTTTTTTACAGCTCCAAGACACAATAAATTTGAGTATTCGATATGAATTTCAGTTTGATACCTCTACGCGTTCCTGAGAAAATGGTCTTGACAGACAGACAGGCGGTCAACAAGGTGATCCTGAATGGGTTCCGTTTTTTTACCTTACCCATTAAATACAATAACATTAGTGAGTGAATAGACATGGAGATTATATACGATACATTGGTGAAAACAATTATCCAGCTATTTTAGTTCTTATATCCTATATTATATAGTTGACTAAAAATTTACTATGAAGTAATTGCATATTTTTTTTATTATTACTTATTTATTAAGCCAAACAGTCAATATATAACATTTATCAGTTAAAACAAGTTATACTTAGATTACATTGCAATATTTCCAAAAAATAAGACTTCACACTAATAAAATTGACAATTATAAGCATAGGATAACACATTTATAACGCTATCTAGGAAATAATAATTATAATCGATCTACATATAGTTACTAATCCTGCATGACGTAATCATAGTCCTAAAGCTTTGTTAAGTCTGTAACTTTTCAACATCACCTGACAGGACATTGCAAAATATTGTCTTTCTGTTGGAAGACCATTACATCCTTTTCACAAGAGCACCGATGTATCAAATTATGTGGTGTGAACTATGTAATTAAATGTATGTTTTTCCTGTGGGAGAGCCACACTTCGGCATGAATGGGCCGGCAGAAAACCGGTGTGAAACAGCCGCTTGCGCTATGGTTCACCGAGTGTATGAGAATACCGGAGGCCCATACCTCAACCCCTCCCCCATGTCCCTTCCTATCCCTCAAAGGCCGGCAATGCACTTGTGACACCTCTGGTGTTACGGGTATCGATGGGTGGCAGTAATCGCTTACCATCTGGTGACCGCTTACCGTCTGCTCGTTTTCCCCCTATTTCACAAAAAAATACCCTTACGTTCTGAGATAAGTTTATCCCAATAGCTCTTGTCGAATATCTTTCGTGTCAATAATTAAACCATTTGAAACTATTGTAGATTACATTATGGTTCAAGCGATTACCTTACTGCTTCTTATTACGTGGAACATGGTTCAATCCTCACATGGTGATCCACAAATGGTCGTCCTGAGTATGTACTTTGTGTCCGTTCCATGAATGTTTCGATTCAGAATATACTGCTTGTATTGTAGTCTTCTTCTGTTACCTCTTCTTCTACTATTACTGTAGTAGGGTAGTTTAAAAAAATAAAATAAATTTCTAATAAACTCTTGTAACCAACAAACACGTCGAAACTGCAATATTGTAAAAATGTACACAAGGGTGCCTATGGCTTTTAGTCGTTCGATCAAACTGCAGGCCGTGACCGTTTCACGCTTTGTTGCCTTTGAATAACGAGCGGTGTATACTTGTACATGTTTGTGACATGGTGGCTTTTTACACGTGCGTTTACCCTACACATACTCTGTAATGTGACTGGAGTGGAAAATAGCTTTGGATGTTGGGTCAAAATTGATTGTCACATCGTTTGTACACACATTTATATCTTTATCGTTTTTCTTTTTCAGATTAAGTAAATTGGTGAGAGAGAATTGCTTCAGTATAAATAAACCCACAACATTACGGTTTCACTGTAAACCGGTATGAAGTAATTAATAATAATAAATATTAAGGACATCTAACACACAACGCTTCTAGTCCCAAGTTAAGCAGAACCTGTGTTATGGGTACTAGACAACTGATATAAATATTTTTATACTTTTTTGTAAATACATACATGTATATACATAATACATATAATACATTGACCACGATACATCAAGCACAGCGCAGACGTATTCACTACCACTGCGCCACCGAAACAGTCAGATTTAGAATTCTTTTGTAGTTTATCAAGGAGTGAGTGAGTTTAGAGGAGACCCATATTTAGCCTACTATAAATTTTAATTTCACTTATGTAAAAGTATGACCGACAAGAACCGATACCACCAACTAGCTTACGATTATGATCGTTAACAGTTACATCAACACAACAAATAGATGTAAATTTTGAAATATGTTACTTCAGATCACAATAATCCTTCTGTAAACTGTAAATTCTAAAGGTTTATTTTAGAAATCACGTAATTACAATTTCTTCTTAAGACAACAAAAAGTCGTGCATACCATTATTTACATCAACAACTAATTTTGTTTCAAAACTACCCTCACCTTTCGTTGTTATGTTAATAGGCTCCTTTTTCCGTAATTAAACTGGTTTTGGTTCATTGTGCGTACCCACCATAACGATTTGGGTAACTTAGTTCAAATATTGAATCCAATTTATTTAAGTTATAGACCAGGATCCCGCGTCTATTTTTACAATTTATTACTATTACGCTAATTACTCTAGAGCAGCTTCAGTTTTATGAGACGCCTTTTCAATAAAAAAAAATAACTTATCGGAATCCAACCGTATGTTAATATTTTTTTACAATTTAATGAAAAATCTTACAGCTATTAATTAACTTTTAAGAATCGTTTAGTCGACATGTTTTATTCAGCTACCGTAAAAGTTGGGCGTCACATCAAAATAAAGCTACTCGCGAGAAATAAGCTTAATAGTAATAATTAGTGACAATAGCCTTGGGATCCTGTACTACAACAAACAATATTAAAAATTAAAAAAATCATTCATTTTGGAGTCCAAATCTTAAAAAAGGGATTATTTTTATAAAATAGAGGTACACCTTCAAATTTTAGAAGACAGTAAAAGACAAACCTTTATAGGACACAAAAATTTCCACTAGAATCGTTATAACTCTATTATGAGTAACTAATTGAAACGGTATTTGTGGAAAATTATCTTATCTATTAAGTCAGGAAAATCACAAAGTAAAACAATTTGATACCAATACTGTTCGACTAGAATTCTATGAAATTATGGAATTTTATGTGCAAACAAGTGTACTATGGCATGAACTGAGAAAGGCCTATGTCTGGCAGTGGACTGCTATAGGCTATCTGATCGGCGTTAATACCACACTTGGCCAAAACAATGCGGACTAATGCATAATCTATCCTATTGTGGTCTAAGAGAAATGAGCTAAGTCAAATCATTCGAGGCTATTACAATTTTATATCATAGATATTTTATTTATTCTATAGTAATAGGCTTATTCGCACGGGAAATTCGATTCCACTGATCTGCTCAGTGATGGAACTGAACACTCGAAATAATGAAATATTGAACGGTTCATTTAAAATCAATTACATTTATTTCGTTTACAGAGAAAAAGGAGCTTTTAGATATTTCACAAAATAATATTTGCTACACAATACAAGCAACATCCCCTGTTTTCTCAGAGACAAGACAGAGTTTTCGAAAGCGTTTTTTGCAATAATAGTGTGCTTGTTCGTTGTCGTTTTGCTCACCTCAAATCCAACCTTATACCTCAAAAGATAAAATTCGTTATTATGCAGAGACATTTTATGTAGTGAACCAGGAATGTGTTCTGCTTTATTATAATGGAAAAAACTCGTAAACATTTTCTAGGTGGATTTTTTAATTATATTTTTACTACCTGCAATTTCAAATTATGCGACAGCTTTGTTTTAAAATACGTTACGTCTTGCCGGAGTTTCAAAGAATTATTACGAAATGACGTTGTTTATGTCACCCACAAAAAAAATATTAAAAACTTTGCTAGAAAAAACTCTCATTCGCTGCTTAGTTTTAGAATTTTTTGTTTGAACTCTATAAAAACTCTTAGCTAAAGCCATATTTGTACTTCATTAGTAAATTACGGGCACTAATAAGTTTGAGTAGGTTTTAAGTAAGTACATGCTTTAAAGTTGCAGTTTCAATTTTTTTTTTTTTTTTTTCTAATTAACATTCGGTCTGTGACCTAAGATACATAATTAAGACGAATACTTGAGTATGTTAATTCTTAAATACGAGTAGTTTAAAAGTTAAGTTTGTGAAGTTTGTATACTTACGTACATATTCCTTTAAATTGGCATTTGGCTTTGTTTACTGTTGCCGCAATGTTAAGTGAATCTAATCAAGCCCTTGTACTCTCTTAGTAATCCATTTACTTTTCAACGACTTTTAAATCGATTAAAAACTATTCACCTTCATTCGTTATTTTCATCTTTGAGTTTTTCAAACCATGTTAATTTATTTACCTAACTTAAGTAACATAAAATTATCTAGTACATTTTCAAATAAACAGTATTTAAGAAAACTGTAGCGAGATAATAACACGTCCAAAGTCAAGCCACAAAAGAAATAAAAATGAAGTACTGTCCCGACATTCTGGGCCTCAAGCCCCGTCTAGAGCGACCCAACGGACATTTAATTTTCATGCTCTTATTCGACGCTATTCTTGAGTACAATGAGGCGCTTCCATTCACATTTTCAAACCAAAATGTTGAAACAAGAAACGTAATTCTTAGCTAATATAATTGAAACTCTCAAAACAGATTTCTAAGATCAAAATGACTGTAATGTGTCTAAAGAATCATTTGTGTGCGTTATATAAATGCGGAGATATTCTAAAGCTTAGATATAAAATGTTAAAGTAATTGTTTTGATACAAAAGTTACTTATAAAGTTTTTTTTTGAATATTTATTACATTTTTCTGTCAATATTCAAATTGTAAACAATAAAAGGTAGGACTTGAAGTCTAGTTAGCTAAGTCAGAGATTATGGATTTGATTGCCAGAATTGCGTGACTAGCACAATCATTTAGTTTGTGTTTGTGTAATTAATATGTACATAAAAGCATAACACCAGTCTGGTTATATTGTGCAGTATTTCACAATAGAAAATAACGATTAAAATAATTATTTTTGGGCTTAAATCAGGATATCAATAATTGATGATAGCATAAGAGACATAACGTACCAGAACTTATAGCTACAAAGAAGACGGTTGTAGAAAAGATTCTTTGAAATCGATAGCCTCTTTAAGAACAGAATAATTTATGTTTATAGAGTTGGAGATGTCATTGGTGTCAAAGGTTAGACGGTGGACTGGGCAGGCGTTAAGTTGGCCGCCAGCCAGAAAACTGTTTACAAACTTTGAAATTGTGACAAGGGCTAAAAGTAGTACCATCTCTACTGTTATCAACCTTATTATCCTATACACGACATACTGCTACCATTTTGGTTAGTTATGCGGCGTCCGTACGCCCGCATGATTTTTTATCATTAACTAGCTTTGCCCGCTACTTTATACACGTGAAAATTGGTTTTTCAAGTTATTTATAATTTTTTACTGGTTAAACCTTACGAAATCAATAGAAGCTTAATCGACCCAGCCGTTCTCGAGTTTTTGCGATACAAACGAACGGCAATTAATTTTTATACATAAGATAGGGAATGGCATGGCGACTTTCACTCACAGCGCAATAATAACATAGTACAGCGTCATCTACTGAAGATACTTTCAACTACAGAGTAACTATTTATTCTGTGTCGCGAGATAGAAGTTTTCGATCCAAATAACATAAATACACTCTTTTGCAAAAAAAACGGGCACTTAAGCAAAGAACTATTTTATGGTTACTATTAGTTTGTTTGACAATTTTAGGTATTGTTATCCTCAGAATTTCATAAATTAATTAGGAAGGAATAGGTATCATCAGTTTTATCATAACATTTTGATTAAATTATTGAGAAATAATGTTTAAGCTCAAAACACTATTATTGTACCTGCTCGCTAAATAAAAATGAAACGCGTTAATTTCTTTGTTTTTCTTGAATACATTAAAAGCAGATAAAAGTTTAGTATTGAGTGTGACCCCCTCTTGCTGAAATCACGGCTTGCATTCGTCTGGGCATGCTAGCGATTATATCTTTTATGGTTTCTTGGGGAATACGTTCCCACTCCGCGGTAATCACATTCTTTAGCTCTCTGATGGTCTGCGGAGCCGGCTGCACTGATCTCACTCGTCGCTTCAGAACGTCCCAGACATGCTCTATGGGAATGAGGTCCGGACTTCTAGCTGGCCAGTCCAAACGACGAATTCCGACTTCTAGCATATACGCTTCCACATCGCCAGACCGGTGGGCGCGAGCGTTGTCGTCCATAAAAAATGAGTTTTCGCCAAGAGCGGTTAAAGCGAGTTGTGCATAAGGAATTAGAACTTCCGTTATGTATTGGTGTCCAGTCAGTGTACCGTTTTCGATGAAGACTAACTCCGTACGACCCATGGAATTTATTCCTGCCCAAAACATAACAGAGTCCCCTCCATAAGGTGTGATTTCTTCAAAACATGCCTCTGCAAAGCGTTCTCCTCGCCTACGTAGCAATCGCCGACGTCGGTCTTCACCATGCAGAGATATCCTGGCTTCATCGGAGAACAATATCCTATCCCAGTCTTCATGAGTCCATGACACACAATTTCGAGCGAAGCTAAGCCTGGCAACTCGATGTCCACGGAGTAATTTAAGGCCGCGTGCCGGGCGATGACTGTGTATATTAGCAGCGAGAAGCCTCCTCCTGACCGTCCATAGACTAATTTGCACATTTCTTACTTCTTCGAGGCTGTTCTTGAGGTCCACATAAGAAGATTTGCGATTTCTCAACGCTTGACTAACTAGAAAACGATCATCCCGTGGTTCGATATTTGTCTTTCTGCCAGAACCAGGCCTTCTCTTGACGGAACCGGTCTCTTCATAGCGCTGCCAGGTCCTATGAACTGTCGACCGACTCACATTTAGCCTCTGAGCCACGAAGCATTGGCTGCAACCTTCTTCAAGTTTTAAGTAACATAATTAGAAGTAATAAAAGAAATGTATTTATAGAGTATTGCTCAAACATTGTAAGATTAGTTAATAAGAAAAATAGAAATAATTAGTATTATGATGTATTAATAATGTTAGATTATTATATAAAATCAAAAGAATAAAAAGTATAAAATAAGACAGCAATTTGCGCAATATTGTAGTATAGTGTTAAATAAGTAGAAATAATTTAGTATGTGTAACTGAGATGTAAAATATGTAAACCCAATTTAGCAAGAAGGGAAAAATAGTAGAAAATATAATATGCATAATAGACAATACAAGTATATATTGAAGGATAGATAGATAGATAGAATAGAATCCCACCATTTTCGAGATTGCTAAACAGCAATAACAATACTTTTAAATGTCAAGGACATCAGATAATTTAATAAAAATTTACAAAAAGTTAATTAGAGTCGATATTAACTATAGGGAATTCGCGCCACAAAATGTAGTTATAGTCGTTCCAATAGTTTATTTAACTTTTGACAGCTCTAATACTTAATCAAATAGTGATACCCTGACCCGTTACCTATTCGATTTCTTTCATCGATCGATTTTATGCATTAAGAAGTTTTAATCGATTTAAAAAACTCATTATTTTATAGATAATTTCGTACTTCATATTTCTATGTGTTTCAATGTGCGACCTCCTTTGTCAAAATAAAGAAGAAATGGATTAAAAGAATGTTGTTCAAATATGACGGTTCTATGTCATGAAAAAATATATAAAAGGAACTGAATTTTCAAAATGTATTATTGTATTGTGTTGTAATTCAGTGGTTAATATTGTATTTGTTAAACTATTGATGATCTTTATTAAATCTCTCTATGTCTATTTTAAAATAATCTACAGTATTTCAATGAGTAACCTTCAATATAGTTGTGTATTTATATTCCTCCGTATTGATTTATTTGTGAATTCTCACGTTTGGTTGAGTTGAGCGTATCGTTCCTGCCTTCGTTACTGTCAAAATGCCAAAAAAGAAAGTACTCAAAGGACAAACAAGAGAGTTTGTCTTGCGACTTCGTGAATACTTTGAAAAGGAAAGCCGTAATGTTGGGCCTCTTATACCAGTGACTCAAGTTAGAGACCGTGTTGCAGCAGCATTAGGTATTAGTGCTCCAACAGTGGCAAAAATAACAAAAGAAGGCTACGGCAGCAGTGGCATGGAACAGAATAAGCTATCTACACCTAAGAAAAAACGTCCGCCTAGTAAAGTTGCAGCCGTTGACAATTTTGACGCTGATGCTATTCGTCGTCATATATACGACTATTACCAAAGAAAAGAGATTCCAACATTAAAAAAACTAACACAATCTCTTCGAAATAGTGGTTTGTTCCGTGGTCAAAAATCTTCTCTGACAAAGGTATTGAAAGACATTGGAATGTTATTCCAAAAATGTGACAAACGAAAAATTTTAATGGAACGCAATGATATTGCTTTGTATAGATGCGATTTTTTAAGACAAGCAAAAAAAATAGAAGATTGGTCGAATGTTGTTTTCACAGATGAAACTTGGCTCAATGCGAATCATACGCTGTCAAAAACTTGGACTGACAACACCGTTGGCTCCACTTCTACAGTACCAATGGGAAAAGGCGAACGACTGATTATTTGTCATGCAGGAACAGTAAAAGGATTTGTGCCAGGCGCTCTATTAGCTTTTAAATCCCAGAAAACAGGAGATTATCATGAGGAGATGAATTCGAACGTGTATGAAAAGTGGTTCAGAGAAATGCTTACATCACTCGAAGAGCCATCAATAATATTTATTGATAATGCACCTTATCACTCTCGTCAAATTAATAAAATACCAACACAGGCCAACAAAAAACATGAAATTATAAACTGGCTCCGTGACAATGGCGAAGAGGTGAATGAGTCCCTACTAAAAGTAGAGTTAGTAAAGATATTAAAAACAAAGAAGCTGCCAAAACGATACGTCATAGATGAAATGGCAGCAGAGCATGGGCATACCGTCCTCAGAATTCCCCCATATCACTGCCAATATAATGCAATTGAAATGATCTGGGCACAAGTTAAAGGATATGCTGCGAGGAACAATACAACTCCTCCTTTCACCGCAAGAAAAATGCTGAATTTACTGAAAAATGCGTGTGAAAAAGTAACTCCAGAAAACTGGGCGAATGTTGTAGAAAAAACAAAGAAGGTGATAATGTCGGATTGGGATCGGGATGTTGCATTCGACAATTTATCTATCCAAGAAATGATAATCAATATTACTGAGAACTCAAGTGATGATGATTCCTGGTCATACGAAGAAGACGATTCTTTATAATTAAAATTAGTATTACAGTACCTCTTTTGGTTGTTTTATTTTTAATCCGTAAATTACTACGAATTTCAACATTTTGTACCTGTTCATTACAAGTAGGTACCGCAGGTAGTTTTTATTTGAACCAACTATAGTAAGTCTAAACAATTATTTTAGATTCATTAATTTGCGGCGAATACATTCGATCCCATTACTAGGTACGAGTACGATGGAACTGTTTTCATTACGCAAATTACTTATGCATTGAAACGGAGACATTTAGGGCATTTTAATGCAAAATAATAAAGCTTTTTACGTGATTTGATATAAAATATAATCACAATAATTTTATTGTATGTTTTATTAATATAATCGATAATCGATTTATTTCAAAACCGTTTTTATAGTCTGTGGTCATTAATTACGAATGACACATCCCTAAGTAGGCGGAGCCCGCCCATAAAGTACAGTATTATCTGTAGTACATTGTATCAAAAATTATTACAAAACTTTATGTGCGTGATCTGTCAAAAGTTAAATAAAGTATTGGAACGACTATAGAACTTGTTTTCTTTGAAAACCAGGCTCAGTCAAACATTTGAATTTGGAATGTACTCTTATAAACATTATGGCACTTTTATAACTGGCCAGTAACATGTTCAAATGTTTAAAACCTTTTTGGTATTTTATTTTTTTCAGCCAGGAAGAAAATCGAAACCGCCCGTTTTTTTTGCAAATGAGTGTATATGAGTGTATAACTTTCCAATAACGTAGTAGCGAATGCGACTGCTGTGCATGAGGTCTCGGGTTCAAATCCTGGGTCGGACCAAGTGTTTGTATGATCTACAAATATTTGTTTCGGAGTTTGGGTGTTTTCTATGTATAATATGTATGTATTTACAAAAAAAAAGTATATATGTATTCATATCAGTTGTCTAGCACACATAACACAAGCTCTGCTTAGCTTGGGACTAGACGGCGTTGTGTGTTAAAAGTAGTGTGTTAAAGACAAACGAACGGCAATTGATTTTTATATATAAGATATGGAATGGCATGGCTCTTTGGCGACTTTCACACACAGCTCAACAAAAACATACTACAGCGCCATCTACTGAAGATACCCTGAACTACAGAGTAACAAACAACGGTGTAACTATTTATTCTGTGTCGCGATATAGAAGTTTTCGATCCAAATAAAATATCCTACTACTATTATAAAGGCGAAAGTTTGTAAGTATGGATGTATGTATGTATGGATGTTTGTTACTCTTTCACGTAAAAACTACTGAATGGATTTGAATGAAACTTTACCACAATATAGCTTATACATCAGAATAACACATAGGCTACTATTTATAAAGATATAGCTTCGCCTCGCGGCGTTGCCCGCAGTTATCATCGTACCGCGGGTAGCACCGCGGGGTTCAGCTAGTACATATATAACTTTCGAATAACAACCGTTGGGCCGTGCCACAATCACCTCGCTTGATCGGAGCGTCCTCCCTATGAGTTAGCGTGGCATGACACCCGTTCTGCCATAATATCTCTTTCTATGTATAATCACATTCCTTCAACGTCATCGTTTTATTTGTGAATGAGTGTTATCACTACTGAGCTTACGAAGGAATTAATTACGTAAGATCGTCGTTACGTCGTAAAAAATTAAAAGTTATAGATAATGCTTACTTGATTACTTATTGACTGATTGAAACTAGCGCAGTGGTAGTGAATGCGACTGTTGTGTTTGAGGTCTCGGTTTCAAATCCTGGGTCGGACGAAATTGTCATCTACTATTTCCCACGGCGTAATAATTTTCCCCCAATTTTGAAACATTCTTCATTGAGACTCTGCTCCTATTAGTCTTAGCGTGATGATATAAAACTTATAGCCTTCCTCGATATAATATAGCTCCTGAGATTAGCGCGTTCAAACAAACAAACTCTTCAGCTTTATAATATTACTAGCTGACCCACGCAACCTCGTTTGTGTCTTCTATTGCCCGTAGCGTCAAAATTTTCCCGTTTTTGAAATATTCTTCATTAGTGCACCGTTCCTATTGGTCTTAGCAAGATAATATATATCCTATAGCCTTCCTCGATAAATGTACTACTCAACAATGAAATAATTTTTAAAATCGGACCCGCGGTTCCTGAGATTAGCGCGTAGTTTATATATTAGTATAGATATAGATAGTATAGATTATTATTATTATTGACTATTTATTTTTTATTGGAACGAAGTTCCGTATCGCGCGTTGCCAAAGAGGGCTAGACGGAAAAAATTAAGACGATAAGTTGTAACGACACGAAAAAATTAAGACGAAAAGTTGTAACGACACTTCGTCGGCAAGCCAGATGTTTTTGTTTCGTCTTTCTATTTCGAACTTCGTTCCATCCGGGTGTCCCTTGACACCTCTCAAGTTTATTTATATAAATTACTACCACATCATAGATATTATACTTATAACTAATTTTAATAACAAGCAGGATTGTGTCTGATATGTATGACATTATATGTACACAGCATTTACTGAGTGAGAACAGCAATCTACTTAAAATTAAAAAAATAACCAACTATATTTATAACTACTATTTTGGTATATAGTTTAAATTTGATTAGACATGAAATAGTTTTGTTATTTCAGTTTCAAATACATTGAATGACTGGCCAATGATGTCTATATCTGAATTATGACTTTGAATATTAATATATTGATTAAAGATTCTATTTATGGGTATTTTAATCACGTATTTCATGCCTAAAATGATAGTCGGGAGTAATTTTTGTAGTACACTGTATACGATTTTATTAATAATTACTTTATAAGGAAATCAAGTTCCAAAATACGTCTGCGATTGGTAATAGATGTCATGTTAAACTTGGATAGCCATTGGTCATAAAGACACCTATGGCAAAAACCACTATTATAGTAGGCAAAATAACTACCTATTTTTATTTATAACATAATACACAAAAGCCGGTTGAGACATGATTCAAATGTTAAGGGTGTACTTCAAGTAAGCGCTGAATTCAATATATTGTAGGAATTCATTATCATACAAGTACCTGTACTTACGTAAGCCGTACAATAAAATGTATGTCCTCATGTTTTTATTTTAATAAAACTATCCTTAGAAAATAGTATATACGGAGAAAAATGTTTTTTGGGTTAGCTTTCATTGTTCAGTAGACAATCAAAGAGGTAAGGATTTTTTTATTACGATCACTTTGTTGACGGGCGATTGATCATAGGTTATATGTCATATTTGTATTTTGAAGAGCGGTAATAAACAATAAAACTGTCTTAGGAAATTCTTTCGATAAATTTCGGAAATCCCTATATAAGGACACGATAGAAATTAGAAACTTTTTTCCGTCTGCACCAAAAGTGGACCGCTTTTAAGTGTGTGTAAACCTACATATTCTTCTTTGGCCCTGCAACCTAAAACGGATTGATTTGAATGTTTGTGGTTTTATTAGGCTTAATTTGAAAAGAGACACTAGGTATAGTTATTAAAATCATGAGAATCAATGTAGTCGGTGTGTAGATTTAAAGTAAACTAATAAGGTTTTTCATTGTTTTAAGATATATTGTAATAATTCCGGCAGTAACATTAACTATGTTCTGTAGCTCTTAATGCATTGTATAAACAGTTTGCTCCATTATTTATCTGTTTATGATAATCGGAAACAGTTATATTTCATTTGTCTGCATTTAACGTTGATCACGATGGCTTAATACAATTATTGGTAGCGATATAAAACAACGGCTCTGCTATTATCTACTAGTTCAGAATCGATTCAAAGGGATTTGCATTTCACTGCATTTGAGGGCATAGACTAAGTAGGTTAATTAAAAATTTAACTATCTATCTTGAGAATTAATCACTATATATCTGATGTTTGTAAACGCAACGCATACAATAATAATAACTTTATTGTTTCTTTCTCACATAGTACATTACAAAAGATAGCAGACAGTAGACAAATTACGTTGTTTCTATGTGAGAGACCGGCATCTATACTAGGACAGGCCTGTATGATAGACTGCCAGCCTTTCCCAACTCTAGTTTTGTGCAGTACTAGGTGTAACGTAAGTTTAACAATATAAAGTGTGTGTGTGGGTGTGTGTGTGTGTGTGTGTGTGTGTGTGTGTGTGTGTGTGTGTTTCCCATCAGGGCGAGTAGAGACACTTTGGCAGGCACGTCATATACAATAAAAAACTTACCCACAATTACAAGCAAGTAAAGATTGTTTTAGGACGTGGATAAACATACTCAAATGCTAATATTTGGTACAAATACATAAGTTATGTATAGAACCTCCACAAACACGCGTGTATTAACTAGATATCTACCTATTTTTAGCATTTCTTTTATGTTGTAGTTGCCAAAATGACTCTGTTCTGCTTAATGGTAATGCATGAACAGAATCTAGGAATCAAGGAAACACGTACGCTGTGAATACCAGCGTACGTGTTTCCTTGTTTCGTGTTCAAGATTTAGACCATTCAGAATAGGAAGGAAGAACCGAAACGGTGAATACGAGAGCGTATGTCTACCACGCAAGCAGTGACTTCCAAGTCTTGCACGTATTGTCCTGTAGAGGAACCAGTTGGAACAACTCTTCAGAACACTGTCTATACAGTTCTGGAAAGGCGATAGAGGTCTCCCATGAATGCAATATCTCTACAAAACAGCAAAGGCTCAAGGGACTCGGTGGCTTTGGGCCTGTCAAAAATCGGTATTGCTCTTGGGAAGTTTAGGGAATGGGGATGAGAGCAACAAACTCTTGTCGTTTTCCTCAATATTTGCTAGCTTTGCTGTGGGATGTCCAAAATATCGCCGTCGTCAAATGTCGTCTGCATAGCAATGAATGTTGCCAAGGACCCAGAAGTGGTCGCCTAGTCTCACCATCCATTCACCAAACGACACGACGAGCTACACTGTAGATTATGCGCGACCTCACGAGGCAGTCTCCCAAGATGGTTAGCCACGGTTGGGTCACTCTCTATAACGCGGGCGGCCAGTGGCACCAAGGTTTATACAGGTCTCTCTGGCCGATGATTTGATGCACGCCACCGTCAACATGACTCTATGAGTATTTCACTGCTCTCACACTTACCACGATAATTGTCACCCCTGCATCATTGGGCCTCCGGTCTCGCCAATTCACCAACGAAATACGCCAGCACAAAGTCTGTCATTTTGATTTGAAACTAATTTAAGAGCATCAATAAGAAGAAGAAAGAAAAAAAAACACGAAAAGAAAAGAACCAAACGATGTCCTGTATTTCATTACTTTGTATTAGCCTATTCAAATTACTGAAGCTATATTTCAAATCAACAAAGTATTATAACAACAAAACCACGAATTGTATCCATTATCGATTGTCAACACTCCCAAAAATATTTTCCATTAAAGCCTAATTGCCCATCTTCAAACAAGTAATCTTTGTGAAAGAGCCACCAAAATAAATAGAATAAATTATGCAAAACTTTGTTTAAACGGGAACACCGATTTTAGGCCTTAAACAATAATTAATGATAATTTGTTTAGCGGAAAGCTTTAAACTGAAAACGTTTGAGGCAATGAGCAAATATAATTTTCAGTTATAGTATGATATTCGTAGGTTTTATTATTATTACATCACATCAACGGAGTTAAAAGCCCACTACTGGGAGTAGATCATTCCTTAAAGCTTTTTGGATTATTGCTCTAAGTTGCTCAGATAACTTGAAACGAAACCTACCTATACGTTTTTGTTTTAAGTTATCCTTTTCTTCGCAGTATTGTTTTCCTTTGTAACTTACTCCCTTAGTCGTCTCAAGACATCTATGGCATGAATACGACGATTAATTATTATAATTAACTTATTAAGCCCTAGGTAAAATTTTGGACATCTAATCTTAGTCAGAATTTGTATTCTGTTACTCTTCTTTCCCTTCCTTTATTTTTTGATAAAGACAATTTTGCTTTCATTTTACTGTACGGTCACTTTGATATTCAAGTAGTTGGTTGTAAGTTTTTTAATGGCATAGGGACAAGCTAGGACATGATTCAATTCGTGTTAAGTGACTACCGCCGCCCATTATTAACTTTAATAGTATATGACCCCGCTTTGAAGTTATCGTAGTCCAAACGGAAGCCCTAATCTTAATTTATAATAATGAATAGCGAGGGACACTTGAATTAAGATTAGGGCGTCGGTTTAGGTTACGGTAATCTCAATTAGGGAAAAAAGTGTATGTCACCTCCGACTGGAGATTACGTCACAAATGCCTCAAGCTTTTTCAGTTTTGTACGTTGCGCACTTTACTTCGTTGAACGAAAAAGACGGACAAAGAAAAATAATTATTTTATCGGTAACTTGTAAACATGAAATCTTAAGTCTCGTTTGTGAACAGTATAGTACTAACAGTATCTAACTGTGTAGTAATATTTTTTGAGTCGATTGATGTAAATGAAAATAGATCTAATGTCCTGTAAATAGATGAAAAGTCATAGTTGAATTACGAATTAAAGTATAATGGTCTGTAAAATTCTATCAGTGACACCATAGAATTTGAAATTGTTTCTCTTAGCTGTATTTTTGTTTCATTATGTTTCCTGCGTGATTATCTGTTCTTGGTTTTGTTAAACGAAGTTGTGAATTATTTGTTGGTGTTTAAAATTAGCTCGCACCCGATTCTAATTTATTACAAATAAAATGTAGTTGTGCTTTTATCTCGTTATTTAAGATTGGGTTATTGGACGACGTGGAAGTGTTTTTCAACAGACTAAGAAAAGAAGGCGTTCTAAATCTAGTTGTATATTTTATGTTTGTTATGTTAGAAATATTTTACTGACTGATTTGTGTCATTTTTATTTATGTTTTTTATTTTTTTATTATTATTGTATAGGAGGCAAACGAGCATACGTATCCCCTGATGGTAAGCTATTACCGCCGCCCATGGACATCCGCAACATCAGAGGCGTTACAAGAGCGTTGCCGGCCTTTTAAGAAGGAGTACGCTCTTTTCTTGAAGGTTTGAAGGTCGTATTGGTCCGGGAACACCGCAGGCGACAGGTCATTCCAGGGGTTTTGTTGTGCGAGGCAGAAAGTTTCGGGAAAAGCAAACAGTTGTGGACTGCCAACCATATTGATGATGGGGATAAAATTTCTGTCGCGTAGGACGATGGCGGAAAGAGGCGGCAAAGATCAGTCCGAACAATTCATTTCTTCGTGAGTGATTTTTTTGTCAAACAAATTTGATAATAAATGGGTTGAGATTATCTCTAAATGCGGAAAAAGAAGAGATTATTTATTACAATTCATGCCATAGGCGACGTTCTGGAAAGGATAAGGTAATCTAGTTTTAGTTACTACTAAGGTATTTTAGTAGTTACTAAGACTCACAGTCGAACAAGTTCCTATGTTGCTTTATTAAAATCAGGCCCGTCGATAAAATACGATTATACGAGTATTATAAGTTTTATTACTTACTAAAATGGATATATTCTATAATAAATAATAATAATAATAATAATAATAATAAATATTCCGGACATCTAACACACAACGCCATCTAGTCCCAAGCTAAGCAGAGCTTGTGTTATGGGTACTAGACAAC
The DNA here is from genome assembly GCA_916048165.1 of Spilarctia lutea. Classification (NCBI taxonomy): domain Eukaryota; kingdom Metazoa; phylum Arthropoda; class Insecta; order Lepidoptera; family Erebidae; genus Spilarctia; species Spilarctia lutea. The sequence continues at coordinate 1,567,583 of OU696471.1, read as the reverse complement.
TGATATAAATACTTATATACTTTTTTTTTGTAAATACATACATATTATACATAGAAAACACCCAAACTCCGAAACAAATATTTGCAGGTCATGCAAACATTTGGTCCGACCCGGGAATCGAACCCAAGACCTCTTGCTTAGCAGTCGCATACGCTACCACTACGCCACCGAGGCAAATAAATATTTCGGACATCTAAAACATAACGCTATCTAGTCCTAAGCAAAACAGCGCTTGTGTTATGAATAGACAAGTGACATTAATACATACATACCTTTTTTGTACTACTAAATATAATACTATATATAGAAAACACCCAAACTCCGAAATAAATGTTTGCAGATCATACAAATATTTGGTTAGACCAGACAATCGAACCCGGGACCTCAACCACAGCAGTCGCTACTGCGACGCATATACTATGTGTATACATTGGAAGTTATCAAGACAATATAATATTTACCAAGACAAATTAAAAGTAGTACAGCCACGTTGATCTCAGCACGAACGGGCCGACTCGACTAGGGCGGTACTGCGTGCGTGCTGTCGTGTTTCGATGGTTTGTACGAGACTGAAGGCCCAATACAGAAGTCCCTCACTAGGCCGCCATGGTGTAGGTCACTATGCTGCACTATTGCATTGTCTGCATTCGCAATTAGTATGGAGACCACCACTTTTAGATTCTGTTTATGCTTTCCATCAAGCAGAGTAGAGTCACTTTGGCAGGCCCATACATGAAAAAAACGATACGTAGTTTCTTTCTTAGTAACTTGTACTGTCAGACGCTTCACTTCATCAACACACAATCCGCTTATACAAAAGGCCTCTTTATACAGTGATTAAGAGCCCTGTTGCTCTTTAAAATAATTGTGAATAACCGAAATACACACTGTCTGTTTATTGACTTATATTGTATTTTGAATGAATGCATAACTAAAAACCCATACGATATATTTCTTGTAATGGCGACGTTCCAAAATATTTCAAACATTGTGTTAAATATGTTCAATATTCTATTGTAGGTTGCAAAAGCCGCAACCAAACTACCTCCGTTATTCATGATTTTGAAGCCTCCTTGGCAGTAAGCGTTCGCAAGCGAGGTTAGCGAAAACATTTTAAATAGTTGCACAATACACACATAACTTACCACTATTTGTATTTATAACGTAGTAACATTATGTACGAACGAGTCAGCGGTTGGCTTTAACCTTGACTGCTTTAAATTTTATACTGTTTGAATAAACGTTTGGGCTATAACAAATATATATTTAAGGTTTATTAACCGCTGATAGATAAACGTCTACATCAAAAGACGGGATTGCTAAATCGTTTGATTGAAAACTAAGAAAGTGTAATTTATGCTACAGAGTAAGGAATATAACAAAGCATTATAGTCTGGCCACTGAGAGAATGCGTTTCTGACAGGTCGTGATCCAATGGGCGATGTAACTTTGAACTGGCGTACAATTTATGGCAAAATTTTAAATGTCTTTTATTAACCTTAATAATGAGTAATAACATTAAAAATTGAATAATCATGCCAATGTACAATAAACGTTTTATTTTGGGCTAAAGTTATTAACAATTAATTAATTAATTAATTTAAGAACAATAATTTTTAAAAGTCTAACGACGTCAAACTGCGCTGTTTCACAGTTATGTCAACAGTTTATTTTTGTAGTGATGAGACAAAATAATAGGTAATTGTAACTGAGTATTTTTGTAATCGTAATATATTCTGTCGGTTGATATATTGTTAAATAAAATGTTCTAATTTGTAATATATAATTTTATTTATTTATTTTTATTGAATACACAAAAAAACAGTATAACAAGATGAGTTACAAAGTATGTAAGGATGTCGTACAGTCGAATGTTGTCACCAAGAATTACTTTTCTAAGAGAAGCAAAAAAAATTGATAATTGGGACAATGTCGTTTTCATTGACGAGACATGGCTGAACACCAATCACGAGCTTTCTCGTTCTTGGACAGATGACACTCAAGCGTCGACGTCGAAAGTGCCAATCGGTAAAGGAGCACGTCTCACAATATGCCACCCTGGTTGTGCGAAGTATGGTTTTGTGGAAAATAGTTTATTAGCATTTGAGTCAAAAACTAATACTGACTACCACGAAGAAATGAATGCGGCTGTATTCAAGAAGTGGCTCCAGGATGTGCTGCTACCTGGCCTTCCAGAGCCTTCAATTATAATAATGGATAACGCCCCTTATCATTCGGTGCAAATAAATAAAGCACCTACTCAAGCTAATAGAAAAGAGGAATTGGTGGCTTGGCTGCAAAGAAGTGGCATTGACGCAAATATGTCAATGCTAAAAGCTGAGCTAATGAAATTAGTTAACGAACATAAGCTAGCAAATATTCGATACAAAATAGATGAGCTGGCTCTGGAGTACGGTCATCGCGTTCTCCGAATTCCTCCATATCACTGCCAGTACAATGCCATAGAGCTAATCTGGGCTCAAATTTAAGGTTATGCAGCCCGCCATAATACTTTTCCACCATATGGCATAAAAAAGATGAAGACGCTTTTAAAAGAAGCATGCGAAAAAGGCACAAGAGATGACTGGATGAAGGTGGTTGAAAAAACTAAAAAAATGATATTTGATGACTTTGACCGCGATATTCGTATAGACACTATGATTGATAAAAACATGATAATACATGTTGGTGAAGATGACAGCGAGTCCTCAAGCTAATCCGAGTCTGATGAAATTTTGATTTGACATTATTGAAATCTTAAAACTATTTATTTCATAATATATATTTTCCAATAAATACAGTATTTTTATTTTCTTTCCCTTTCAGAAATTACGATTAAATTTAATTCATCCATCAACAATTTTGTTAATATTGTGTTTGAAATATAAAATATTATAAATTGGATAATTATGCATTATGAATGCTATAAATACTGTTACCAAACATTATTAATGATATTCATGGTACATCACTACTCATGACGAATTTACAAGTGTCAGAAACGCATTCTCTGAGTGGCCGGACTGTAATACATTTATGTGCCTATTTTTTTATGACACATCAAATATTATGTCCGTCTGCGTGTATATCGATTATCTCAGTAAAACATAGCCTATATCCTTCCTCAAGAAGCAAAGTATCTCCATGCCAAATTTAATCACAATCGGTGCAGTGGTTTACCCATGCAACAATTACAGACAGACGAAGATATTTTCGAACTCATAATATTAGTATGGATTTTTTATAATGAAACCTATAAAATAGCATATATTAATAACTCTGTACGCGTAAGGGAATTGAATAAATTAATTAGTACTCAGGTTATTTCCGAGAGTAACGCAGAATAATTAGAAAAAGATTAGAACAATAGCCTTCATCCACACGCCTGAAGTTTTGAAAGGGATCTCGAGTCGTGGAACCGTTGAAAAGGGATTGGAGCCGTGAAGTGAAGTGCGATTGTCGTCGAGCCGAGAATACTGGCCGAGAACTTTTAAACTTCATTAAAAAACAAAATACGATAAATTATAAGAATTAAGTGTAATTTAGTGGAATTGTTTCCATCCCTTTTCCGAGTTTCAGGTTTGTAAAATTCAAATATAAATTTTGACCATGGAAAGTATTTTTTTCTGAACAATATTTGTTACCTACATTTTATAATTTTTTATTAACGGCCTAGTCTGTTGAATTACTATTTACTGCTATTTAGGAAAACGATAGTTCATAACCATGGAAATGGTATTCGAAATGAAAAATCATAATGTATTTATTGTACATCAGGTAAATTATGAAAGGACTTAATATATGTATAATAGATACAATTATCGGGCTTATCGCCCGTAGACAATCTCTTACAGGCAACCTTAGGATGTAGACAAAACAAAATAGGGAAAGTAGAGGGTTCTCTGGTGTATTAATAATAATAAAATGTTTATTTGTCTTAAAAAATAATTAACAAACACGTTTTTAAGATAAATATGTGCACGGAGCTTTACATCAGGGTACTAGCACTGGTGCGCAAACTAGGCTTGAGCCTGTATTTTTAATATTATATATAAAGGGGAAATTAAAGCAGTAAACATGATATATAAGTTGAAAGTTAGACAAAATGTGGATTTTTAAATAAAAACTTAGAAGAGTGCGAGTGAAATGCCCATAAAATATTTTTAACATATTTCTATGGGATAAGGTATAGACTGATAGAGGATAGTATAGACTGCCTCGATGGCACAGGGGTAGTAAATGTGACTGCTGTGCTTGAGGTCTCGGGTTCAAATCCTGGGTCGGACCAAATATTTGTGTGATCTACAAATATTTGTTTCGGAGTTTGTATGTTTTCTATGTATAATATGAATGAATTTAGAAAAAATAAGTATATATGCATTTCTATCAGTTGTCTAGTACCTATAACACAAGCTCTGCTTAGCTTGGGACTAGATGGCGTTATGTGTTAGATGTCCGGATTATTTATTATTATTATTAAGGTGACCTAATGACTATGCGAGAAAAGTACATAGAGCAGAATACTCAATTCTTAAGTCATAAAGTGGTCACGATAACCGAAATCGGTTGAGAAAGTACATAAATACACTTAAATTACATGACACTTTTACTGTTGCACTCGTATCGTAGGTGTCTAATGGTAGTTGTAAATAAAATGTTATACTTACTTTGGATCGGGTTGGTCCTAAGACCTCTCTCACTGGAGGCCCAATAATGTATCTTAACATCCTGCCATAGTGCGGATCACTATGCTAGATTGTCGTGATCACCACTTTTGGATTTTAGTTATTAATTTCATCAGTCACTTTAATAGACTCTAAAAAGTGGCCTGTAACAAAGATTATCACTTCAAATGTAATATTTTACAACCTAATCACTGAACCGAAAAATAGTCTTAGCACACCCATATTGCCTTAAAAGATATACCCAATAATACATTATAATCAATGGAATAGATGAGAAAAACTATCTATCTGCAACAGTGATACTTTGATTAACAAACCATTATTATGTATGATTTTATTATTAGTAATCAAAATTATAAAAAAAATTGAAAATTATTAAGTAAAGACTATATGAAAAAGCATTCGTAAAAAGGTCTGAAAATTGTGTAATCGTGACAATGAAATACTTCACCGTCGGTGTGCTTTAATCACGACAAAAATTTAAGCCTCAATTTTAAAAAGTAATTTTAGTCATATCCTGAAAAAAGTTTGAAAAAAAGTAAACCATATAATTACGTCATTCACTCCGTACCTCGAAACGTTCTCTTTATGAGGACATGAAAGTCAATTGCCCCCATCGTAGTGATTTGGGCTTTGTAACTCGTGATATGAATGCGTTATACTGTTTCATGGTAGGGGGTGTTGCTTTCAATTTACCGTGGCCAGTTCGTGTCCATTAAAACGGTAATTTCACCCATAAATATAGCCGGGTTTGCCACTGGGCTAATCGTGCCGTCCAAAATGCGTTTTGTGGTCTTAAATATTAATAAGGATAGGATATATTACTCGGTGTGGTGGTTTCATAGTTTCGAGTTCAAATGCTGGGTTTATTGTTGTTTTGAGGTTAACAGCAATTCGTTTTGGTAAATGTTTCCCTATTTAACTTAATTAATATCGCAGTTATTGAAAGATATTATTGTATAGTTAATGAGTTAGACTTTTCCAGTTACCGGTTGATTACAATTTTAAGAACTATTTTACTTTTAAACAGCTTTATGTAGGCGAAAAGCGTAGTTCTAGAACAGGATACACACATATCATTAGTTAAATATTTACATGCCTGTATTATGTATTTCATAGACATACAATATTTTACATTAATTAAAATATAATACAAAAGAAAAAAATACCGTGAAATATTACCAAATTTCAGTAGTCTCTTGACTTACAGTCTCAAATTCTCTGTGTCAGTCCATAGTGGTTCAGAAATTACTATCAATACACGTACTTTGTTATCCATGAAAGGATTGACAACTGACACAGATTAATATCCAGTTGATGTCATCTCTCTATGCGCCTTAGTAGTCTCTCCAACTACGAGACATTGACTTTATATTACTGTGACTTTAATCCCACTTTCCCATTCGAAACTTGTAATAGCCTTAACCCTAGTTTAACGTTTTCCCCATTAGAAACCTGTAATATCCTGTAGGTTCTGGAATAACTATATGATGAAGTTAACATTTTCAATACTTGAACTGTGGCAAATAATCAAGAAATCAACCATAGCTCCCTACTGTGTTGAAGATTGTGATAACTCCAAAAAGATCAAAAATTATAATAAAAAACTGTCTTGGAACCTAAAAGAAAAGAAACAATAACAAAGAAACAGTTTTAATAACATTTGGTATGTTGGAAACCTCACACCCTGGATTAACGCATAGGCTATTTTATATATAATTTTATTATATTTACTATTAGGAGAAAATCACATTGGCTACTATTTGCCACAAAAACTTAAACACACACAGACGAAGCCGTGCGCAACACCTAGTAGCTAATAAAATCTAAAAAACTCAAATAGATTTATGCAAATAGTAAGTTTCAGTATACGACACGTAACAATGACAAAATTTTAGTAGCCCTATTTAATTATTAAATGTTCTAAACAATAAAAACATTTCGTTCTTAAATGTAAATTTATAATTTTTAATCTCTACATCTGCAGGAAAAGCATAAAGATACAGTCATAGAGAATGATATAAAGTTTAAATACATGTTTTATATTTTTGTCAAAATTTACAAAACAGTATTATCCCATACAAAACATGGCAATGCAAATCAGAATACACCCTCATTTTCACGTTAAAAATTGGGTTAAAGCCATTCTCCTGAAGGCTACAGACCACAGCCTGTAAAATTGTTCACAAAGTTTTACATTTGATCTTGAAGTGATAAATAAAATATTCTGTAGTATTTTACACTGGCATGGTATAGCTATACGTAGAAGGAATTTCCTCGTTATTTATAACCCGATCAGATATCCCAGGGCTGTCGTAAATCATGGATAATGTATGACAGTAAAATATGTTTCGAATGATAGTATGTTATGTTTGAATCTGTAATGGATATGTTAGAAATTTCAAACTCAATATGAATTTTTACTTATCATATTATAAACAAAAATCCGACTTGTTATATATTTTTTAGTTTTCGTTTAAAGTGGTTATAGTCGATTCTTTTCTGCATATATATCAGTCGAAAGTAATAATTAAATATTTTGGACGTCTAACACACAACGACATCTAGTCCCAAGCTAAGCAGAGCTTGTGTTATGGGTACTAGACAACTGATATGAATACATATATACTTTTTTTTTGAAAACACCCAAACTCCGAAACAAATATTTGTAGATTACACAAACACTTGGTCCGACCCAGGATTTAAACCCGAGACCTCAAGCACAGCAGTCGCATTTACTTCTTCCTTCAGTGAAGTCAGTTAATAAAAAATCTATGAGGACACTAGTTATTTATGATACGCGATGAAATGTATATCTATAAACCAAAATGCAACATTAAATTTTAACAAAGGGAAATTGGTTTAAAAACTGGAACATTCAGACAAACCAGTGCTACATGAAGATAAGACTTAGATACTTCTTTATTTCGTAATAATAAAAAACATGCACGTTACAAGTAGACTGTTTGCCGCAGACAATTTCACAAAAGCTTTTTAGTAAACCGTCACTAGCAGACGATCTATTTTTTTGTAAGCATCAACTGCAATGTACTTCGTACAAACGCTACATATTTACATTTTCGCTTTTTGGCTAACCAACGACGCTTCAAAACAGTCTTGTACTTCTTGTTGGAATACAACATATTTTTGTGCTCATTCAAATGTTAAACTATCATCTATATGAGTACAATAAAACACACTGCACAGAATAAGCTTCAAACCTTTTTCTCTTCAGCATACTGCCGTCCACTGCTGAACGAAGGCCTCCTCTCAAAGCGCCGACCGTCCCGGTCTTTGGCAGTTGGCATCCATCCACTGCTAGCCATTTTCTTCAAGTTGTTGGGTCATGGTGCCGCATGGTGTCCTACACTAACCCTGCCTTATCGCGACAAAATCTTATTTAAAAAAGTTGCCTAGTTTTCATAACACAATATTCTAAACCATGTAAAAGTATTTTTACCAATTCTATGTTTCTTAAAGCCTCAAGGACTACATCGAATTTTATCAGACAACGAAATATTTGAATGAAATGATTTGGATACCTTCAAAACTTTAAACCCGAGCAACAGTAGTGTTCGATCGTCATGCAGAGATATCAAGTTCAAACAGGATATTTAATAAGGTAAAGTAGGGTATTTTTTTTATTTATTTTTATTTTTTTTTAACTCCCACATTAGGAATAAACATCCTGTGTCGTGGGGGACTTTACAAACATACATGAAACGGACAAAAAGAACATCCAGACTCGGGACAATAATTCGTGGATCACACAAAGTGTTGTACCACGTGGGATTTGAACCCAAGACACTTGGCGCAGTAGCAAGCGGTATGGCGACCGCTGAAACCACTCGCCCAACCGTGCAGTTAAATTTAGTTTCATGAGTTTAGTTATGTTATCCAGTAGGTACTTTTAGCTTTTCCATGTTTCATTCCAGACTCGTATTTTAGTCGTGAACAGGTCATGTTTTGTGTCATTTAGTCGAATGACCAAATTTATACTACAACGACACTTTGTTTGCTTTTCACAAACTTTTGCGTGCTTCGTTGGTGAGTGCGAGACCGGAGGACCAATGATTCAGAAGCATCATTAAGCTGTCATGGTGTGGGTCAACACCATGACTGACTCGTTGACTTAGCAGTTAGCCTATGCGATTGCCAATCAAGAGATCTTGAGTTTGATTCGGCAAATTGTTATTAAGTTTTTCTGAAATGCTTAATATCAGCCCGGAGTTGCAGCAGTTGGGGTCGAAAACTCGGAGTGTACGTAAAGTCGTTGGTCCTACGCCTGATCTTTCCCGTCTGCCTATTAGATCATCATCATTCCATCAGATAACCCGTCTGGTCTTTTAAAATCTATCCAATAATAACAATTAAATACAGAACTAATATTTGGTCTTGTTTCCAGAATTCTCCTTTAAACAGAATATACGACATTTGAAATTTCCGCTCCCTTTCATTAGTACACAGCTCGCTAAAATTTATATTAAACTTATAAAAACCCACCTCACGGAATACACAGATTAAACACAACTGACTCAATAATTGCGTTTAGTTTCGCTATTGCTAGAGAACTAACATGTTTCCAAATGTTTTTATTAGATGAATCCATTCGATTTATCATTTTTGTGCTGTAAATTTTAATCTCAACTGTTATTGTCTACTGTTATTGTGTTATTCTAGATAAATGATAACGCTATTTTCAATAACGATATTATTAACGCAGTAGTATACATTTTTCCATGGATAAAATTATGTCATAGTTAATTAAATGAGTTCTCATTAAATTAAGTTATACAATTTATTTTTAGTACAGAGAGCTACTCTTTTGTAAGTTAAACATTGTTAAGATATTTTTTGCCAGAAAAACGCTGTCAAATAAAACGACGTTCTTACGCAGGTGGATTATGAATACCAAGGTTCTTTTTAGCTAAAAAAAGTAAAGTTTTTCAATTACTTTACTAGAATCTTTGAAGGGAACAAAGTGGTTATACTTTAATTGCCTACAAAAAGTTAACTGTTTCGTTAGTTAATCTTGAATAAATATCCTCTTCTTACAACTTAAGGAAAATAAAAGTTAGATTTTGATAAAAGATAATAGACAAATAAAGTCTTTATTTATTACGTTCTAGCGCCAGGTATAAATACTTCTAAAATCTTCTATAAATATTTCTCTCTACGGGTAATTACTACAGTGAACCTGTGGGTCTAGTGTGAGTTAATTGTCATCTGACTTATTCACCAATCACAGCAACGAACGAGATCATCGAACAAAAAAAACAATATTTTTCTTATACATAGCTACCTTTTTGTGGTTATATGTCTTCATTTAAATCACGAGTCATTACGGTGTAAACGCGTAACGTGTTAGCGAATAAGGCAACCAATGATCTCAATTATACCCTGTTTGATCGAAATGCGCGTTAGCATGTAAACAACTTGTATAAAGTACAAAGCTTTAATCACTTTCTTAGATGTTGCTATACACAAATTCCTCTGTATATGGATTTAGATTTTAGTATTCCATTAATAATACTAATATAATAATAATACGAGTAATTACCTCTTTATCCTAGCAATCCATACTTTACGAAAATTGTATTAGTAGATAGTATCTAATATTTTCATTGCATGTAAATATCTCATCTTTTGTATTAATGGTATATTTTTAATACTTCTTATACTGTTTAATTAAAGGATAGAAGGAATAATTGCTTTTGCTCGTGGCTCCACCCGCGTGTGTTATCACGGTAAAGAGTAGCCATGTTCATTCTCAAGAATCAAAGCATCTCCATGCTATTTTTTATTATAAAAGACTACTCTCACATTAGGAATATACATCATGTGTACAACAATTTGTGAATCACATAAAGTATTGTCCCATTGCATCAGATATCGGCATGACGACGGCTTACTTTTTTTACTTTTTTTTACTGGCAGTCACGCCATTGGGATTTACAGCGGGGTGGTGCGTCGGAATCGTGCCGACTAAAACCACACGGTGTGCCACTCTGCGCCTGAGACGGGAGGGGTTCGGGAAATGCTATTATTAACACACCCGGACCTCTCCAAGGGCCTTCCCGCACTGACGCGAGCACACTCCACCAGTAAACTCTCAATTTAGGCGTCATACGGCACAGACGCCTCCTCGCGGGTGACCACTAAAGCGGATAGGGGAAAACCCGTCCCGTCCATCCGCGGTCACACTCAGGGCGGCATGAGGCGCTGGTAGGCGCGCCTCCACCGCCCAGTTTGCCAGCGGCAAATTGGGTCCGAGTGGAGGTAGTGGAGATCGTCCTCCTTGGCCTTCTCCGCCTCCTCTTCTGTGAAATTACGTCTTCGCAGAAGGTTGCGACCGCGGTAAAACTGCTCTTGCTACCGACCATGGAGCGTATGACGGTCGGTGGCGAGAGATCTCCTCCGATGACTGCAGTGAAGGCCCGACGCTGCGACGCCCAAGCGGGGCAAACCGCCAGCGTATCCTGGGCCGACTTTTTTCTGCAGCAGCAATGGTGGCAGGCGGGACTCAGTTCCCTCAGTTCCCTTTTTTTATTAAACGGTTTTATTTAGCTCACCCCGTTTGTTTTTTTCTTTCTTGGGTCAAATTTAGTAATTCAAATTTCACCCTCTTCCTGTCAACCGATTAATCTGAAATTTTGTATACACTTTGGATTTTGGTGACAATACAATTATGTTTATTCATTGTCATTATAAATCCAAGATGGCCGCCGCTACAAAATGGCGGATAATTTATGTTTTATTAATCCCATCAATATGGGTATCAAATGAAAGGGCTCAACAAGCAGAATACAATATACTATAAAAAATTGAAATCCAAGATGGCGGCCGCTACAAAATGGCGGATAACGTAGGTTTTATCAATCCCATCAATATGGGTATCAAATGAAAGATCTTTGCAGGGACTACGTATAGAGGAGTTGGACTGCAATAAACTAACGGGCAAGAAACCTTGCAATAATGAAGCACTAAATGAATTAAACAGAATGCGAAATAAAAACTAAAAAATAGAAAATAAAAATAGGTAAAAAAACTTTTTAAGTTAAACGGTTTTATGTTAAATAAATGTACTAAAAACCAATAAATAATAAAATAGATACAGTCGTGGGAATTATAAACATATGCATAGACTAGACTAAAATAAAACCGTGGGGCACGTCAATTGTCTACAAATTATCGACTTAATGTGCGATAGAAGAATCGTTTAATTCGTCGTTAGGCAGTTGGCCCGCAGACGGTGAGGAAATTACTTACTTATTTATTTATTTATTTATAGGTTTTCCCACAGCTCGTGTGTACAAAATATATCGTGTGAAGTGACAAATGTAATAAGGCCTTACACACTTGCCAATTACGGGCCAACAAACATTCACCAAATCGTTACATATAAATTCAATATTTAATAATAAACCACTCAGTCACACTATATTACAACTAATAGGCAAAAGATTACTACTTTCTTGCTACTTTCTTACTATTTTCTTGCTCATGGAAATTCCAATAGTTATACACTCCATGTTAACCCCACGGTTTTATTTTAGTCTAGTCTATGCATATGTTTATAATTCCCACGACTGTATCTATTTTATTATTTTTTGGTTTTTAGTACATTTATTTAACATAAAACCGTTTAACTTAAAAAGTTTTTTTACCTATTTTTTTGCAGTCTATTTATATTTATAACCAAGTAACCTTTAAATTAAAATAGTAAAGTAAGTACAAGTGAGCTTAATACTAGATCAAACATATTTTTTTATTATTTTCGAATAATATTTTACATTTCTATGTAATATTTTACATTTCTATGTATTTTATTTTAGTTATCAATAAGTTTATTTAACACTACTTCTAAACTAAGAAAACAAAGCTCCATTCGAGTACATATAGTCCCATACAATTAACATTTAAATTATACTTAGTCCAACTGAGACATACATCTCATACTGTAACTTAGCATAACAGCGCATACACAAATATATAATTTGTTTTTATCACCATTATTCTTATAACAACATTATTTTACTACTTACACACACAAGATTACAAGAATATGGTAATAGAACATCTCTGCTGTCATCTACAGACACCTACTGTAAAAATAACAAAAGAATTTCAGAAAAAAAAATAAGTAAAAGCATTTTGATTGTAAGTGGGGACGTCAATACGAACTCACTAAGTTTTATCAGGACCAATCCAAACTTCTTAATTACCAGACCGAGAACAAACCTTATCGATTTAGATTTGACGTGAAATAATTGGAGTTTTTGTCTTAGGTGGCTTTCTTTCGAGATTGTACTTGATGTCTCTCTTTAATTACGGCCGTGTTTTAGTTAGAAGTGTGCGTTCTGTTATCTTTACAAGGTATTAATTGTGAAAACTTTTTACTTTAGGGGACGAAAATTTGAAAATTAATCATATTACTGGGTATGAAAAAATGTCTTTTAAGAACTTAAGTTAAGTATTTTTTTTTATTTGATATAAACCTAAGTAAATTCTTAATTATGTATTTTATAATGCCAGATTAAGGAGGCATCCAGAAATACAATAAGTAGAACATGCTGTTTCCATTTGTCTACTGAAAATTAGGAACGACTGAAATAGTTCAAAAGCGGACGATTGTCCGGTTGGTATTTCAGACACTGTGGAAATCTGTGTCATGTTAAATTTAGCTGCACATAGATACGATTTTGAGTCTACAATGGAATTTATAATAGTTTTGACACTTATTTCTTACAAAGAAAAACTAAGAAGAGAACGATTCTAATTTGTAAAATCACTAAACGTATTCAAAACAATCGTAAGTGGACACGCCACTACGCGGTATATATGTTATCGATAATTAGTGGACTGTATGATGGAGTTAAGTATCAAAAGGAACTATCAGGATAAGACAGGAGCACACACACTTACTTGATTTTGGTGGTCTCTGCGTATGCAGCTCTGCAAGCCAGCCGGCGCCCCAGGCCTTCAAGACGGTTCGCTCTTCTCCCAGATGGTGACGACGGCGCGTCCAAGGTTGCGGTGTGGGGGTTATTTTACAAAGGCTCAATGCCAGGTTTAGCGATATTAAGCAGATTAGATTGTCTATTATTACATTCACACGTGGTTTGCAAGCTCGCGGACGAATTAAATATTACACGAAAGTATATTAATGTCAATAGTTCACACATAAGCGACAAGCGATATATATCTCACGAAACTTCACTTCCATATACACCAGTGAGTTCGACACCTCACTGGGGCGGTTTAATGTTAACAAAGTACAGTGGTTTCACTCCCAACTACTTACGATCGCGGTATTTCGATGACAAGCCCTGCGCGCACGACGCCCGCGCATAGCAGCTCTCGAGGCTAAGGGGCTGCGCTCCCGATCATCACCTCGGCCTTGTTGCCTGAGCGCAGGCCTATAGCGGGCGCACGACTTACCGGGTCGCGTCACAGACGCCAAAAGGGGGCTGCGCTCCCGATCATCACCTCGGCCTCGTTGCCTGAACGCAGGCCTATAGCGGGCGCACGACTTACCGGGTCGCGTCACAGACGCTATAAGGCTGCGCTCCCGATCATCACCTCGGCCTCGTTGCCTGAACGCAGGCCTATAGCGGGCGCATGACTTACCGGGTCGCGTCACAGACGCCAAAAGGACTGAGCTAGCGCTTCCAATCGAATATATCTCAATTCTTTCGTCTCACCCCCCGACCATCTTCTTTCCGCTGCTCGTAGAAGCGCCGATCACCGCTCGCATGTGTGTGTGTTCAAGGTAGGAGGGGAAGGGAATATCTATCTTATTCGCTAATCATTTAAGAAACAAACTGGCGTAACCAGTAAGATAACATATTTAAAAAAATAAATATATCGTAATGTGTTATTTCTGATATGTCTCGTATTAAAGATGAATGTAATTTTGCAATGTTTAACACGAAATAGTTTTGAAGCATCTAACAAGTCAACTGCTTGATTCACATAGTTCCTAAGCCAATGAAATCCGTAGTGCTAAAAGCAAACTTTGAGAAAACCTTGTCAGAGGTCAACTTATATTGGTATATAGTAAAATGAAGTTTGGTTACACGAACAAAAGGATCTCAGATGACATACAGCGATTTATGCGGGTCCTCTCTACGCTCTGCTTTTGTTACAGTTTCACTCTGGAATTCAGTGAAAAATTGGCGAATACGGATAAGAACTTTTTTCGTGTATCACACACATTTATTTGAATGTTGCTAGGAATCGGCGAAATATACGTTGTTTTTGTACATTTCTTTTCTGAGTGGAGAAATTGACCCAGAACGTCGAATGTGTGTCTCAACTCGAATAAAACCAGACAGCATTCCCTATAATCAGAGATTTGAGCTTTGCCTATTCCGCATAACTTGACAGCTCGTTGGATAGTCAATCTTATCCATCAAGTTGATGCGGACACATTTTTTAGGTTTTACGTTTTCGTAATTTGTAAGTGACGGGTGACATATTGTATATTGCTTGTGAAAGCTGAAAACAAAATGATATATATTTTACCGATCCCAAGAAATGGAAACATTTATTCAAGTCTGCTTTGAGATGAAAAAGATAGTTAGTTTTACTATTGTAAAAAAGGTTACATGCGTGTACAATTATAATATCAAGTGCAAGAACAATCAAAACTGTCGTTTTGTTCTTCAAGAACGAAAATAAAAACTTCAAAACACCACCAGCATTAAAGTTTCAAGTCACGTTTAAGGATTGTTGTCAAAAGTCACAGCAATTGTAAGATTCTGGGATTTGTAAAACTGTATATAGCAACGTGGACAATATCAATATTGACTACAAGATACGAATACATTTTGATTCTCAAGAGGAGAAGTTGGACCAGGTAACTCTCGATATTTTCCAATTTCGTTCTATTACCTACTAATATACTAAAGTGCTGATGTCATAAAACAAAGCGAATAATCCTATACGAACATGTTGCTTTAATATTTTAGAAGTAGTAGGTCATTTACGAATCCGGAAATCAAGGATAATTAAATTAGTCCAGAACCTAGATCCTACTAATATTATAAACGCGAAAGTTTGTAAGTATGGATGGATGGATGTTTGTTACTCTTTCACGCAAAAACCACTGAATGGATTTTGATGAAACTTTACAATAATATAGCTTATATATCAGAATAATACATCGGCTACAATTTATAAAGATATAGCTTCACCTCGCGGCGTTGTCTGCGGTTATTGTCGTACTGTGAGTAGCACTGCGGGGTTCAGCTTATATTAAATATTATGAATATATGAAAATCTCCAACTCCAGTCTGCAAAGTAACTATAGCCTTTTTTTCAGAGTCAATATCTTATGTACCTAAAATAAATAATACGTAAAAGCTATTTACATATATAATAATACAAATACCTACACAAGCATACGTGCGTCCGACTGATTGTATGGAGATTATGGAGAAATTTGTGTTATACACAAATTTGAATGATTCTAGACAAATACTATAGCTGTCTTATTTGAAATGTGTAAGGTTTTTTTTTCATGGATTTAAATATACTTTATACACCTCAGACAGAATATACTTTAGCGAGTTATAACGCTTTATTATCTTTAATTAAAAAAAAATACCTGTAAATATTTTTATAACTGTATTGTGTTTGTTACCCCACAACTTTTGAGCTATGATATAATGCTCAAATAATACGAGACTCTAGAGTCCAAAATGGTTTATTGCAAAAATCTGATTTGATTTAAAATATGATTAACATTATTCTAAGTATTTACCAGAGTATGATAATAGTCGCTTGTTGATTAAGTCAACTATATACGATGATATGTAAAGGAAACTAAAAATATTACTAAGAAATTTTATTCAAAGATATTGGATGATGAAGTATTAGTATTATGATAATTACTTATTGTTCGAAGTAGAAAAGACGGATGTAGACAGATACGATGACAGAGATAGGAGAAACATAAATAGAAATATTATTTAATCATTTATTTATGTACTGAACAATAGGATAATACAGGGAATATTTCCCTTCTCAATCAATTAACGCACGAGGGACCTTACACGACAATTAATGTTAATTATTATAGTTAACGATTAAGACACAAATATTATTTTCTCTATTGACCCTTTTATTTGTGGTATATAAGGTAATCAGTTTTAGCGTAGACCAACTAAAATTAACTTAGGTAGAGTTACTTACATTGCTTTATATCTTTCCCTAAATGTTAATTATTATTGTTAATGATTAAGACACAAATATCATTTTCTCTATTGACCCTTTTATTTGTGGTATATAAGTTAATCAGTTTTAGCGTAGACCAACTAAAATTAACTTAGGTAGAGATACGTACATTGCTTTATATCTTTTCCTAATTATAAGTACTTATAAAAAATATTATTTTATAAAATAATGTGTATTGCAGGATCAACTATCTTTTTCTTCTGTAAATCATATTCTTTATTTAATTCTTAACGAAACTGATAACATAATTTGATTACAATTCGTCAAATTGTGTTATTGTATAATGTCTGCCTCGGTGGCGCAGTGGTAGCGTATGTGACTGCTGTGCTTGAGGTCTCGGGTTCGATTCCCCGGTCGGATCAAATGTTTTTACGTTCTCAAGTACTTGTTTCGGAGTTTGGGTGTTTTCTATGAATAATATGCATGCATTTAGAAAAAAAAACTATATATATATATTGAAAGCAATTGTCTAGTACCCATAACACAAGCTCTGCTTAGCTTGGGACTAGATGGCGTTGTGTGTTGAATGTCCGAAATATTTATTATTATTATTATTTGTGGGTTTATACGAAACATTTTTTTGCTGAAGAAACTATACTATTAACTATGATTTTATAGCATAAAATGTCTAAACGGTTATATTAATTAAAAATATTATGTAGGGTAAAAGCTTTCAGATGATAATTTCATCAAATGTTCCATTTTCATTTGCTTTCTTAAAGCGTAGGGTTTTGATAAATAAATCTAAATTTATAATTCATCGAAAACTTTCCTACAAAAATAACCTTTGAAAGTAATTTCTTAATTATTAAGATCAATTTGGTTATGGAAAATTATCAAGAGAGAAGTCAGAGCATATTTTAAAAGCATTTCACATCCGGCTTTGTGTTCACTACACAAAGAGATTTTAATCCATTACACGCTACATGTTATCATCCGGACGGCTCGGTGGTGTAGAGAAAATGGTTGAGCCACGAAATAAGCGCTTAATTCGTTTAGAAATGTTAATGAATACGTAATGATTATTCGACGAAACAAACAGGTAAATTTTCTTTGTTTTTTTTTTATTGAATAGTGGGCAAACGTGCAGACGTATCACCTGATGGTAAGCGATTACCGCCGCCCATGGACACCCGCATCACTAAAGGTGTCACAAGTGCGTTGCCTACCTTTCGAAGATGGGAAAGGGGATGGGGGGGTTGTTAGGAATGGGCCTACGGTATCCTCACTCACTAGGTGAAACACAGCGCAAACGCTATTTCACACTGGTTTTCTGTGAGGCCGTGGTATCACTCCGGTAGAGCCGACCCATTCATGCCGAAGCATAGCTCTATGAGGCCATGGTATCACTCCGGTCGAGCCGACCGTTATTCTTTTAAACCTTATTTGCGTGGGACGGCCACGCGTACCACCCAGAGTGATATCACAACATAACAACAAACAAAACATCGATCTATCAATTCTATTTTATTCTCGTTACTTTAATTTCAAAAGTTTCATGCCTCATTACATAAATTTAACAATGAAATATTGAAATGCTTTTTTTACTATTCATTCCTTTTATTTTTTTAATATTTTATTTAAATTTGTAACGCATTAATATTTCTATATACATTTAACTATCCAACTTTGTACCGTTCAAGTTGCTTAAAAACACAGTTTCGTTAATGTTTATTGGGCATACCTTATATTGATCTACATATAACACTCTACAATTCAAGCAACTAAGCAATGTCTCTTTCCTCTCGTTCCTTTTTGAGTGATAAACTTTCGATGTTTCAGTATTTAGTTTCCAAAGGTGACAGCATTAGGCCCACTTCTTATAACGTGAGTAGATGCGATTTAGATTTGGGAAAATAAGAATATTAAAAAGAAAAGACACGATGAGTTTTAATTTTTTGGTTTTATTCAACTTTTATTAAAAGGGAAGGACCTAAAATATTTCCTTTTTGTCTCTTTTAATAAAAACAAGAGGTGAAAAAGAAGTAAGAAATGTAAATTAAGGCTATTTATTGCTCTCACAGTGTTAGGAACATTTTTTGTTATAACTGTAAAATTTAACTATTAATCTGAAGAACTGAACTTGGTATCCGTCGTTTTCATTACCTGACTTTGGAGAGTATTAAATTAATTTCATTTGCTTTGTTGGGATAACCAATGAAGAAATATCAAATTTTGTAATAAATTGTACAACACGTTCATTGGAAATATATTTCTTTGTAGCGTTCGTAGAAGTTTTTTATTAATGAGTTAGAAAATGTAAACCTAGTATTGTAGTAGTAGTAGACAGATTATAATGTTTTTATAAAGCATTTAAATAATAACTATGTTTCGCCCGCGACTTACCCCGCCCGCGTGTAATTCGATTATCGGGGTACAGAGTAGCCTATGTCTTTCCTCAAGAATCAAAATATGTAAATACTGATGCAGCAGTTTAGCCGCGAAATCGTAACAGATATACAAACAGAGTTACTCTAGAATTTGTAATACTAGTATTTACTTCTGACATTGTCAGCTTTCGAGGTACCTAGGAATTCATATTGCTATCCAGATTTCATGGTCATCATTGTAAATACCTCTGTCTATCCCTTTGAGGATAAAAGACGTGACAGTTCGTAGGTTATATGAATCTAAAACTAAAACCGAAAAGCATAACTTAAGCTACAAAATCTTTCTGACAAAACAGCTAATAAAAAGAAAGTGACGGCAACAAAAGAACGGGCACACTCAAATTTTATTGAATTACAAATGATAATAAATTAAACACATCAAAAGAGTTGTGGTTGTCAATCACACAACATTTTTCTGTTCCAGTATTGAACAGTATACGCATATGATTGGTGGAATTGGAAAAAGTTTCATTTTCACATGACCCAGTCTGGTTACGTCATGGTTCCAATTGGTACGGTTTTAGGGGCCTTTTCTACTTGGTGAAAAACTGTATGACGAAGAATTATTGAGCTACATAACATTAAGCCAACGGTACTTGTATTTGGTACATTTTCGTATGTTTCGTGTGTTATTGCACTGAATCTATATATTTAAAAATGTTATGTTGGTTTGTGTACGCTTCAAAAACTCAAAAAGTTCTGCCCGATCGAGCTGAAATTTTAGAATGATATATAATCCGCATCAAGGATTGTTTTTATCTAATTTTTGCATCAGTCACATATACGCGACCGCGAAAAAACACGAAAAAACCGACATAAACGCGGGCGAAGCCGCGGGCAACAGCTAGTACCTTATAATTATATTTAAACTAATAGGGAACTGTTGAAGTTAGAATAAATGTTTTAGTGGTTACACAATACTGTTTACGCTATGATTCGTAAGGTACTTGGTGCTAAGTTAAGGTGTCGGTATTTCAAAGAGCTTTAGCAGTCTGAATATCTTTATTATAGTACACTGGTATTTATACTTTTTAGTACATAAATGAAATAGTACGAGTACACTCCAGTCGGCTGATGTCTGTTGTAAACGGCTACCGATCTGGCGGTCACGCATCTGACTTCTGACCTCCATATACAGCGCAACAATAACATAATATACTACAGCGCCATCTATCGAAGTTACCCTGAACTATGGAGTAACGTACAGTACGAAACACTACTAATCCTTAATCCAAACAAATTATCATATATACAACAACAACCCAACACCAACCTTGGGGCCATGGCCTGCCAGGCGTGATCACCTCGCCTGGTTGGAGGATCATGACACCCGTTTCCCCACACATGTATTACAGATGAGCGCGCGCCGCTACTCCGACCGGCACCGGTACAACGCCTTGACAATGGGTTAAGTGCGCTGTGTTAACATGCCGCGACAATTCGATAAATATTTTTTCTTATAAATGTGCAAAATTTTGTTAAATTAACTTCATTTAGTACTTCTTATATTTAAATATCTACCGTTAGTAAACATGAAATGAGATTCTTAAAATTGGTTTATGAATTGTTAAAAAACAAATACTAAATATCCAAGTCAAAAAAAATGCTAAGAACCTCTTTCTTTTTGGTATTAGTGATTCTTTCAAAGTCATTGTGAAATAATATTATCAATATTAAATAATAGGAGCAAAAGAAAACTACAGTATTTTGTACGTCCACAGATTGAAGTTAACAGGTTAAAAAGTAAAATACGGAACCTCAGCAAACGCCGCAAGCTGGTGTATTTTATCAATTTGCCGTTTATTTGTATCGGCCTTATATTTGTACAGCTGGTTTTACTCGTATAACGAGGGAGAGAAATTAAGTTTGCCAAAACAATATGACGACAGACTCGTTTATTGGAATTACGATCGTTCGATAGATTTTTTTTTTTTTTTTTTATTGAATTGGAGGCAAACGAGCAGACGCATCACCTGATGGTAAGCGATTACCGCCGCCCATGGACACCTGCAACACCAAAAGCGTCACAAGTGCGTTGCCGACCTTTGGGGGATGGGGGGAGGGAATGGGGGAGGGGTTGGGGTATGGGCCTCCGGTATCCTCACTCACTCGGTGAAACACAGCGCAAGCGCTATTTCACACCGGTTTTCTGTGAGGCCGTGGTATCACTCCGGTCGAGCCGGCCCATTTATGCCGAAGCGCGGCTCTCCCACGGTGACAAATTATAGAAAAAGATAACTCTTTCAATTTCTTAAATTAATGTTCCGAAAGTAGCACTCGATGTATGTATAATAAGTCAATGTATGTTGAAGATACATTGTTGTGCTGTGCTCAAAGAAAAATTATAAAGAAGTGTGCTTAATAAAAAAACGTTTTAAGGAATGAAACGTCCTGCGGCGATGTTATCGAGAGTCACATCTGCATGTCCGTGATATCCGACAGCGTCACAGCAAACAAATAAATATTTCGTACATCGGACATCTAACACACAACTCCATCCAGTCCCAAGCTAAGTACAGCTTGTGTTATGGGTACTTAACAACTGATATAAATAAATTTATACTTTTTTTGTAAATACGTACACATTATACATAGAAAACACTCAAACTCCAAAACAAATATTTGTAGGTCATACAAAGATTTCTTCCGACCCGGGAATCGAACCCGAGAACTCACAGCAGCTGCAACGCTACTGTCAATAAATAAAATACTGTTCGTCTTAAATAACTATCCTACTTTGTTCATTAATCTAAATTGTTAGAAATCTAAACAAATTCCTCTATTTGTTTTTTAAATATATCTGTTATACAATTAAATCAATGTTATAGAAAATTCCATTGTTGTATCCTCAGCAATGAGATTCTTTTTCTTTCAAACTTTCAGTTTTGAGTCAAATTTTATTATAATATATTATAAAGTATCAAAAATAGTATTTCATTTCATTAGATAATTTGTCCAGTCCAAGTCCTACGTTAGTTTATGATTATTTCTAAAAATAGGCTTCAGTCCAATCACTATTTCTTCATCCTGGTAGAACACAAACAGGATTTCTTCGATCATAAAATTCAGGAATATAGTACTGGTGTTGGATTAGTCAAGTTATACCGAGAGTCGTTCATAATGCAAGCGACGAGTGTCTAGCTCAGGGCTTACGTCTGATAGATGAAGTAATTTCGATCGGCACGGAATCGGGATATAAATGTTAGAGGTTGGGAAGATTAAATTCAATTTATAAATGTTAAGTTAGATTACAAAAGTTACGTAAGTACATTATAAGTGTGGTAAATATATTTTTTGTGTCTATTTAGTTATGAGAGAGCATTATGAAAACGAAAATAGGATTCAAAATGTTTTATTAAACAGTACTAGCTGTTGTCCACGGCACTGCCAACATGTATATCAGTTATCGCAGTAAATAGCAGCCTATGTGTCATACCGATATATAGGTTAAATTACTGTATAGTTTCATATAAATTCGTTCAGTAGTTTTTGCGTGAAAGTACAACAAACATCCATACATACTCACAATTTTTTTTATGTATAGTATTACATACTTACATAGATGGATAGATAACCCCTTTATTGCACAAGTTCATATTTAAAAAAATTACAATGTCGAATATACCCGTATAAAAACAGTGGTTGTGTATACTTCATGTAATAGATAAATAAATAAATAAATATGCCGGACATCTAACACACAACGCCATCTAGTCCCAAGCTAAGCAGAGCTTGTGTAACGGGTACTAGACAACTGATATAAATACTTATCTATACATACATATTATACATAGAAAACACCCAAACTCCGAAACAAATATTTGCAGATCATACAAACATTTGGTCCGACCCGGGAATCTAACCCAAGACCTCAAGCTTAGCAGTCGCATACGCTACCACTACGCCACCGAGGCAGTCTAGATGAAACTATAAGGTGTAATATCAGCACGGTTGGGCCGGCTCGACCGGGGCGGTATTACCCTCGCACAGAAAATCAACGTAAAATGACAGCGTTCATACGTGTGTTCATACGTGTTTCGTTTGTTGCATTGTCTGCATTCGCAGTGAATATGGTGACCATCACTCATGGATTCTGCTTATGCTTTCCATCAGGCAGAGTAGAATCCATGTTTTTTTAAATGTTTTGTCTTTATTTCTGTCTGTTTGTTCCGGGTAATCTATGGAACGGCTGGACCAGACGGTTTTTACGGGACTTTCACCGGTAGATAGTCGATGATACAAGGAGTAACTTAGGCTTCTTTTTTAGACTAACTTCGCCCCGCGGCGTTATCCGCGGTACGACAATAACCGCAGGTAGCACCGCGGGATTCAACTAGTAAATAAATATATGTTTCTTTTGCTAAACCCTGAAAACAACTTTTGTTATAACTCTTGTAATTATTTTCTTGAAATATTGTTAGAATTTTAAAGTTTGTATCATTCGCAAACAGACAGTAGACTGGGACTCTTGCTAACATAAGTTATAACTTAAAAATGGCAGTTTAAACCCTGGGTTTTATTTCTTTCATCCAGTCTGTGCTTGCGGTTATCCGTGACTCTTATTCCTTTAGCATAAAGTTAAATGTCGTGTGGTTACCAGTTATTAGTGCTACGTTTGCACAGTGTATTGTTACTGCGGTTATTTACTCTGTGCTCGAGATTGCTGTTCTTTTTAGATATCAGGTTACATGAAACGATATTAAAACGGTATATAAACAAATAAGAAAAAAAATGTTTAAAGTACGATCATAAAGTGTACATCCTTTTTATGGTAGACTAGCTTAGCCTCGCGGTGTTATCCGCGGTACAACAACAACCGCGGCTAACACTGTGAAGGTTGAAACAAGCGTCAGTATATTTGAGGGCACTGACTTCTCAATAACGATTACCATAGATGTTCATGGCAATCGGGTCCGACGACTTAACGTGCTCTCCGAGAAACGGGCCGGTTAACACCGCCATTTTCCGTACTCCGGGTAACTTAATAAGAATTTCACACACGAAAAACACGATATATCAACTGGCCCGACTCGGGAATCGAACCCGAGACTTCTTGACCAGCAACTAGTTGCATACGCTAGCCACTAGATCAACGAAGCAGTTTAAGGCCCGTATTATAGAAGGCGACTCAAGTATCGTTTGATCTCCGATCAGCTGAATCGAGTTTCAAGTTATGATCGAATCTCAAGCGTCGCTCTTATTATAGAAGGCTTCTCAAGGTCTACTCAGTTGAAACTAGATTCAATATCTAATCTCAACTCACAAGTCTGTTATTCTGTGTTACGCAGAAAATGACTTAACAAAAAACTTTTATAAAGTATTTTTTTTAAATTTGAAAGCAATATATTATTGGATAGTGTAGAAATATAAATGTACTTATAAAATTATTGTCCACTTAAAATAAAACAAGAAATATTAAAATAAAAATCAAATAAAACTTTATGAAATAAACATAAGTTGAAACGGAACGTTCAAATTACTTTCATCAAGACAATCTGTCAATACTGTCATGTTGAAATGAGTTACACTTGATTTATGCTGCATTATAATCAAAATAATAAAATTGTTAAATCAAATTGAAGTTGATTTTAATTGAAAGTGATAGTGGAATATGTCGTGTGGAAAAAAAAAGCACTTTACACTACAGGTATGTATAAAATATGTATGAATTAAAAGTCCCCAGTTGAAACAACTATGCCCGCCAACGATGTTACTTTTATTGCAATAGAATCGAATGAACTTATTGTGTTATTAGATGCAATGGACTAATACTTAAGGAGTGTGTTAAGTAACAAGATTTACAGTAGTTATTGTATTTTTTTAACATTAATTTCAGTACCTTTTAAGTTTTTGTTTTGTACAATATCGACAGCAATTTCTTTAGTTTAATATTGTAACCTGGTACTTTATATTTTGTTTTTGTGTTTCAGGAGAAAAATCTTCTTCTGGAAATTTTAAAATTGTACAAACATTTAATAGAAAATAAGCAAACTGACAATGTAAATGCTAACTTAAAAAGGAAAGCCTAGAGTGAAATTGCAGACAGGTTTAATACGTCAGCTATTGTAACAGAATCAGTAAGTATATTTAGTGTTTTTTATGTAGCTTGTCATAAGTGTTCCTCCTTATATCTTTTGTGCTTATGTTGCAGGCGACAGGAGATCAGTTACGCCGCCTTTGGTCCAATCTTAAAACACGTCATAGGGAGATTTTAACTAAAGAACGACAGCATAGATTGGCCACAGGCGGAGGAGGTCCGTGTCCTGATGCTGTTATAGATGCAAACATTTCAGAAATTGCACCAGCTCTCCTCGTAGAGATACCAAACACTCTCGACTCTGATTTTGTAGGTGAGTAATAAGTGACAAATATATATGTAATTGCTATCAATCACTTTCCGGGGCACGTATATAAAAGAGAATGCCAACTTTTGTCTCAAAGAATTAGTAACCAAGGAATTATTGTGTTGTTTTGCATTTCATATAATAATATGGGAGAATAACATAAAACCATTTAGGATACACTGATTAACCTTTCATAATTTCTTCCATATCAAACAATAGATATATGAGTACATTTTTATTTCTTACATATTTTCTTTATATCTTACATCACCTAGCAGGTAAATTTAATGTGATGGAGAGGTTAACTTTTAAAGTTACAATGTAATGTATATAATTATAATATTTCAGAAGTATGCTATGAAAAATCACACCAGAACCCAGCCAGAAGTGTATCTACACCCGTCACCATATTCAGCCCCGACAAGTTATCTGCACCCACCAATATTTCTAGTGAACCATCCACATCTTCCCCGGTACCAACAACTCCTATGATGACATCACAAACACCTCCAACAATAGAATATGCCTCTAACCATTCTTTCAATTATTCATTAAATGAAAGAAAATTAAGAGTGCAGATATTAAAACAAGAGCATACTAGTAGGGAGAAAAGGGCAGAAGAGCTTCACATAATGGATAAAAGATTTAAAGAAGAAAAGCATTTATTAGAAATAGAAATTTTAAAAGCAAAATTGAAGGAAGCAGAAGCTAAAGCAGAGTTGGCACAAAAAAATCTGTGCCAATAATTGATATTGGGTTTCTTTGTTAGGAAAGTCTGTAATTTTAGTCCAGACTGTTTTATTTTTTGTTAGTGTTTTGTTGTGTTTACTTGAATATATATGTTTTTAATTATTTTCTATGTTTAAGACTATTTTATTTTTTGTTGTATTTACGTGTGTGTTACTTATATGTGTTGTTAATTATTTTCTATGTTTATGCATTGATTGTTATAATTATATTAACAATTTAAGTTTGTTGATTTATAATAAATGATATCAATAGTAAATTGTAGTACATATACATTAAAGTAAATAAATAATGTGATTTCTTTCAAATGCAACCTTTTATTATTGTTTAGCCTAAGATTACTTTTTAGTATTGCAGTATGATAACATTAAAAACACCACACTATGTATTAGTATAACGGTATATAATATTAATTGCTTTATTTATTTATTTTCGTCTTACCTAGTTTTACACCAGACACTACCCAACACTCTCTCAATCTATTTTTTTTTATCTCTCCATCCAATGGTTGCCTGTATGAGATTGCCTCCGGGCGATAAGGCCGCCAATTGTACTTCTCTAATTTTAAGTTAACCTTGTAATGCATCTGGTGTACAATAAAGTGATCTATTATTATTATTATTATTAAAATTACGAAAAGCTGATACCTGCGCTTGTAGTTCTACCTTTGCAACAACAACCATAGGGCACAGCTAGTAGAAAATGAAACAAGTATAATATCTTTTGGGTTAATATAATTTAATTATAACCATCAATAATACTTTGACGTGTGGCAAATCCATCGACCGAGCCTACATTGGCTGCTTGTTCTATTGGTGGCTCTGGTACGTCAACTTCATCATTGATACTCTCTTGTGTGGATGATGTCTCATCATTTACTCGAAGACCAATGTTAAACAGTATGGCACATGCCACTATAATATTTGATACTGTAGATAGCTTGTTACCTAGACCTCTACGCAGACAGGGAAATCTTCTCTTCCACATACCAAATGTCCGTTCTACAACATTACGTGTTTTGGTATGCACTTTGTTGTATGCTTGTTCAGCAGAAGTAGTTGGTGAGTTCACAGGTGTTAAGAGGTATGGCAAACAAGGATAACCACGATCACCTACCAGAACCCCATCATGGACCCTTTCTATGTATTTCATATTTAATGAACTCATTTGAAATATACGGCTGTCATGAGTGCTTCCAGCCCATCGTGCAACTATGTCAAGAAAATCCCCTGATGGTCCAACAACTGCCTAAAAATCACACAATTATTATTATATATAAAAAAGGACTGGTCATAAAAATTATTAAATTAGTTCACTAATATACAAATATACTCACTTGGACATTCACAGAAAAATAAGATTTTCGATTTCTGAATGCTTCATGATGTTGTACTCCTGGAGTGTCTACTATTTTAATATGTGTGCAATCAATTGCACCATCAATGTTTCGCAGACCAGAGTGTTGATTATATTGCCCAAGACAAGTGAAAGATTGTCTTTGGGCAGTTTTTTCTGTACTTGTCGTGGGGTATTTAATAAATCTAGGGTGTATTTGTGCTAGTAGCAAAGAAATTTTGGCTATTGCATTTTAGACTGCTGGCTGTGACACATGTAGTAGATCACCACAAACTATCTGAAAGTAAATTATTTTATTAAAATTAAATAAATCTATTGTGAGTTAATATAATATAATAGAATAGCAAAGAAATAGTTTACCTGGAATGAGGCTGTGGCATAGAACCTCAGACATATTAAAATCTGCAGTTCTGGGGCTAGCGACAGTCCTCTTTTATTTAATTTCCTAAGATCACTAGCAATTAGTGGCAAGATATAATTTTTCACAGTGTCTTGTCGAAATCTGTATCTAATTTTAAAATGATGTTCATTCAATGCGTATGGATCTTGTGCATCGCGTAAATATCTGCGTGGAATATAAGGAATTTCCAAGTTAAATAATCTTTCGTAATTGTCCAAGAACAAATCATCGTAAAACACGTTCATTTTCCACTAAAATGTTTCTTTATTTTCGTTAATAACTACCTGAGAGGAGATTTGAGTTGAGCTTGTCTCAGTTGAACGGAGATCACATCTGTCAAAATCTCTTCTTGAGAGACGATTTTGACATAAACATCATTCTAAAATAACATACAAATGTATTGAAATGTGTATAATAAGCATTACTTTCGTAAATAAAGTAAGGTGAAATTAATCTTTCGTTTTTATTCAGAAAAATCATCATAAAATACGTTAATTTCCCTTACAAGGCATTAGAAATTACCATAACCTTGTCTCACATCTGTCAAAAATCTCTTCTTGAGAGACGATTTTGACATAAGCGTCGTTCTAAAATAAGCTAAGCATTGATCTTTACTCACTTGATCAAAGATCAGTGAATCTTGACTCAAGAGACGTTTTATAATACAATCTCTTCTTGAATCTAGTTTTAAAACTCGATTCACGACTGAGTCGCCTTCTATAATACGGGCCTTAGTTTGTTCACATAATATAAACATCAATGTTTGATATATACAACCAGTTTTTTTGAGCTTCTTAAGTAAGTCTATTATTACATAAAATAAGAAGCACACATAAAAACAGGCTAATTCAGTTACTATTATACAATTTCACTCTCGTTCCTCAGAATGAACGCACTTTGGTTGGGGACGAAATTTATTTTTGTGTTTGTTTGTTTTCAACAAACAATGTGCTTGGTCTCTAAGTAATGTGAGAGAGCAAAAATGTCCACAGCGCGTCCCCAGCGGGCTTCAAAAAACATCACGGTAATAAATATAATCACGCCGTGTTTGTAATAATAATTTAGGAGGCAGCGATTAATATGGTAATGATAAGGGTAGCTGGATACATTTCATATAAGGTCGTTTGATCCTATTATATTCTCCAAAAATTTTGCCGACATATAAATCGATAATTCGTAACAAATAGGTCGTGCAGTATCTACAGAACGCTAATAACAGCATGCTCAAAGTCATTGCTAAAACGTTCGACTGCCATATCGACTGCCTCGGTGGCGCAGCGGTAGTGAATGCGACTGCTGTGCTTGAGGTCTCGGGTTCAAATCCTGGGTCGGACCAAATGATTGTGTAATTTACAAATATTTGTTTCGGAGCTTGGGTGTTTTCTATGTACTCGTAGAATATGTATGTATTTACAAAAAAAAGTATATATGTATTCATATCAGTTGTCTAGTACCCATAACACAAGCTCTGCTTAGCTTGGGACTAGATGGCGTTGTGTGTTAGATGTCCGAAATATTTATTTATTTATTTATATGGGACATCGGATAAGGGCAGTTGAAGGCATAATTAAAATTGTAATAGAACTATCAACTGCATTATTTCAATACTAACTCTATCTGTACGTTACGCTTTCACGGGCAAAACCGCTGCACCGTTTTATTTAAAAGTAGCTGACTCACGCAACCTCGTTTGCGTCTTCTATTGCCCGTAGCGTGAAAATTTTCCTCCGTTTTTGAAACATTCTTCATTAGTACTCCGCTCCTATTAGTATTAGCGTAATGATAAATAACCTATAGCCTTCATTGATAAGTGGACTTTCCAACACAGAAGTATTTTTTCAAATCGGACCAGTGGTTCCTGAGATTAGAGCGTTCAAACAAACAAACTCTTCAGCTTTATAATATTAGTATAGATTTTATTCGTGGAAAAAACTATTCTTTTTTATACACACGTGAGCTTATAATTAAATTGCATCATGAGTAAATATCTCACTACAAGTACTGTAACTGTAATTTAAAAATAACCTAAATAAATAATCAATTAAAATAAATTAGTTTTCTGCTTTTGTTAATTATTCAATCATAAAATATTCTAGGCAGCCTGTACTAAATGTCGTCGTAAATTTCACTAAACTACAGAGCTTACCAATATAATTTAGTGACGTGGTGAAGTAAAAATAGCAAAACAATACCATTATTTAACATAATGTTTACAAGGAAAACACGGCAATCGCTCATCAGCTCTAAAAGGAAAAACAATAAAATCCATTTCACGTGAACGGAATAAACAATAATTCAACAAAACTAAAACAATGTCACGAGATGAATTATCGCTAGCTATACAATGGTAAAGCAATAGACAGACTTCTTACCGTGAGAGAGTCACGCTTCGGCATGTATGGGCCGGCTCGACCGGAGTGATACCACGGCCTCACAGAAAACTGGTGGCCCATTTCCCAACCCCCCCCCCCCCCTCTTGTGACGCTTCTGGAGTTGCATGTGTCCATGGGCGGCGGTAATCGCTTACCATCAGGCGATACGTCTGCTCGTTTGCCCCCTATTACATTAAAATAAAAAACTTTAAGAAAAGCGATAAGTAGATCCTGAAAAAATATTAGAGTTGACTTGCCTATAAAAAACGAGGTAGTTCGTCAGAGGAATACAAATTGATTGTGATTTGTATCTATTGAGATCGTGTGAAGTGTATGGTGGCGGTATAGGAAACGATCGCAGCGCTTGCCGTGGCAGATATGTACAACAATAGGGGCTTACTGAAACTTGTCAATTGACAATTGCTTTAAAAATGGGTCGTTAATATTGTTGTATTGTAAACTGCAGAAATAACAGCATAAATAGTCAGTATACATTTTATGTTTTTCCTAAAACTTCCTGGAAATGAGATCAAAGATTGAAATAAATATTATAAAGCATGGTCATATTAAAGGAGCTACATATTTGCAATTGCCACTCTGATTTTAAACTGCTTCGAAATATTATTTATTTTCTTCCTATATCTTTTTATTTATACACTTTATTTTATTTTGAAAATTTTAAAATGATAGCAGAAAAAATGGAATCCGCCATACTCTGTCGTTTCACTAAACTACACGTTACGAGAGGAAACTGGTTGTTCTGTAGTTTTGTTGCTACTTTTATTTATTTATTTAGGTATACCAACAGCACACATACGATACACTTTAAAAAAAAAATATACAATAATATTTTCTAGTATGCATGCCTATGACAGGTACATATAACTACTGCTACTTAAACCTATGATATTTATATTTAATTTTGACATTGATTTTTGTATGAATTATAATTTTATTTTTGATTTTGATAATAACTTTGATTCCATTCATGTTAACGTTAAAGTTTAGGTAAAACAACAACTACGTATAACACCGGCAGCTGTACTCAGCGGAGCTCAGCTAGTACTCTATATTAAGGTCAAATGGTACGTTTAAACTTGTATCTGAACTGATTAGATTGAAGATATGTTTACCTAACGGGCACAGTAAATAATATCATAGCACTCAGAAGTAACATAAATCTTTATGAAAAAGTTATTTATAATTGAGTCAGTTTTGAACATCGATAGTATTTAACAAAGTTCTTCAAATAACTTTTCCGGTAGCAGACATATCCATGACAAGAAGTTTCAAATTGTTTAAATATTAAGAGGAGTTCCGCGAAGTTTGAAACGCTTCAGGTATAATGCCACATAGGTTTTGCAATATTTAAATATCACAATGGTATCAAATGATAGACAGTCAATCTATATCTATACAAATATATAAAATTTGTGTCTGTTTTAAATATTAAAATAACCGCTTTTTACTAAATGCATATGTATATATGTATAGTATATATGTATAAAATATGCTACATATACAAAAATAACATTTATAAAAATTTTGTTTGTCTGTTTGTTCCGGCTAATCTCTGAAACGGCTAGTTCACTGATAGATAGCTAATGAAGCAAGGAATAACTAAAGCTACTTATTTAGACAAGCTTCCCCCCTCGGCGTTACCTGCGGTAAGACAATAACTGCAGTTGACACTGCGTGATTCAGTTAGTTCATATTAATATAATAAATTCAAATATAATTATGTCTGCCTGTTACGATTTCAAGGCTAAACCGCTAGACCGATTTCAATGAAATTTGACATGGAGATACTTTGACTATTTAGGAAATAGGATACAACCCGTGAGACTGTTATCTGTATAAAACATATTTTAATGGACAATTAGAAGTACTGGTTCGTTTTACAGAGTCTAAATAAACACACTATATAAACGGTTTTTTCTTTAATCAAAATCAATTTGCAAAATTGATAGTACAGCTGGTTATGCGAGCGCTGCTGCTTCTATAGAAAGCCTCAAACGGCGTAAGTATCAAAATATAATAGGTAATTACTTTTTTGAACCGTTTGGTGTCGAGACGGTAGGTTCATGGGGTCCGAGTGCTCGCGCTATGTTTAAACAACTAGCTAAGCAACTGTTTGACGACTCTCGTGACCAGAAGTCCAGCGTCTTTCTAGCACAAAGAATTAGGATTGCCATTCAACGTGGCAATGCTGCAAGTCTTCTGGAAACGCTACCAGTAGCTGTTGATGCGTAGGAGTTTTTTTAAGTTTATATGTTAATATTCTTATTATTATCTTTTATCATTCTCTAGTGTTTAAATTTGTAAAATTATATTTAGAATAAAATAGTCTACACAAATTGTTTTCACAACTTAAAACCAACAGCTCACAAAGCTAACTAAACACGAGATACATTTGGGGCCCCTGAGCTATTGCCGGTAATTAGGCAAAGCTGGCCTTAAAGTTTATTTGCAGGATTGTAAATAATGAACTAATCTTAGTAGTTTTAGGGCCGGTTTTTCAATCGTCAGATAAGACTTATCGGAGGAATAAACTATAAGACGGCAAAAATAAGAACACGTTACTACAGACACTTACTCTTACAAATAAAGTGTCCTTATTTTTGCCGTCTTATAGTTTATTCCTCCGATAAGTTTGTTTTTTTTATATAGGGTTCAAACGAGCAAACGTATCGCCTGATGGTAAGCGATTACCGCCGCCCATGGACACCCGCAACATCAGAGGCGTTACAAGTGCGTTGCCGGCTTTTTAAGAAGGAGTACGCTCTTTTCTTGAAGGTTTGAAGGTCGTATTGGTCCGGGAACACCGCAGGCGACAGCTCATTCCACAGTTTTGTTCTGCGAGGCAGAAAGTTTCGGGAAAAGCGCACAGTTGAGAATAGATTCATTTCACAAGCTAATACTTAAAAAATATTATATAAGTATTGTTCCTTTTGAGACTCTTGTATTTAGATTCTTAGTTGCTTAAATTAGTATTTTTACCATCTATTCAAATAAATAAAGTGGAGTTGGAGTGTATGTGTGGAGGTTTGCATTTGAATGTATACACAGTACATAAACACAAAATAATCATTTTACTTCAATTTTAGTCTGTCTGTCTGTATGTTTGACGGGACTATCACTGGCAGATAGCTGATGTAATAAGGAGTAACTTCGGCTACTTTTTAGACTAGCTTTGACCCGCGGTGTTACCCGCGTTTGTAAAAGTACAATAATAACCTCGGGAACACCACGAAACTCAGCTAGTTATACATATTTCTAGTACTGATAAATTTTATTCAAAATTAACTAGATAAAACCTCCACTCAATTAAAATACAAAAGAGAAAAAAAAAACATCTCCCAATTTCGGAAAAAGTATTTTTGCCCTTCGATATCTGAGTGCAAAAGCCGTTTTAATCCGCTAGAGGATAAAGTAAATTGAATTTAGAATATCGTGTACACTAAGTTTGTGAATTCAAAATATCATTTCACCTTGGAGGTAGAAGTACATACTTCTACCGAATTTATCATACAACCTTTTTTAATTTGTAAAAACTCAGACTCGGAACCATCTTGGTGTACTTTTTTAATTTGCTTTGCACGCGTCATTTACTTTTCACGTCATATTGTTAAAACCTTAGGTACTCGTAACAAATAAGAGAGTCCGCTATTTTACGTCGATCTATCTATACTAATATAATAAAGCTGAAGAGTTTGTTTGTTTGTTTGTTTGTTTGAACGCGCTAATCTCAGCAACCGCTGGTCCGATTTGAAAAATTATTTCGGTGTTGGATAGTCCATTTATCGAGGAAGGCTATAGACTATATATATATATATATATATATATATATTATCACGCTACTACTAATAGGAGCGGAGCACCAATGAAGAATGTTTCAAAAACGGAAAAATTTTCACTCTACGGGCAATATAAGACGCAAACGAGGTTGCGTGGGTCAGCTAGTAAGTAATATATCAGTGTTTAAATAAAATTTTCATTGTAGATATCATTAACAAACCCTTAATTATTGATACGATCCCGGAAGCCCGAACACATCTATCTGTAATACTCAGTATACAAACTTAACTAAACAAGATATTCATTTACTCTAAAAAACTAAAGAGTTCTTTGTTGTGGCTGGACCCTTTGTCCAATAGCCCTGTAAAACAAGTTAACAAGATAATCTCGGATTATCGTAGCAGTGGCATCTAATAGGGATCGCTTAGCCGTCACTCGATTGCAATCCCGCCTCATTAGATAGCAGATAGTACGTTTTAACGAGAATTTTCACTTTAAAGTTATTTAATAGAGTAAGCTATCTTTACGAAGTGTGGCCTGCGGAGCTTCGCCACAACAATGATAAAGCTGCGGTTCTCTTATCTTGGATAGCTCTGATTTTATAACAATACGCAACAGTTAAAATAATGTATAACTAAAATGTTACAAAAGAATTTGAATTTTAGATTACAGGGGTAAGATCTCACTCATTATTTACTTAGCTAGATAAAATATATAGATTGCCTTGGTGGTTGCTTTGCTAAGGTCCGGTTCGATTTTAGGGTCATACCAAAGGTTTGCATGTCCTACAAATATTTTTTTGGGAGCTTTGGTGTTTTCTTTGTATAATATGAATGATTTTACACCTAAAATTTTCAATCAGACAATCTAACTATCATAGTTTAAATTATTTTTAGTTTGAAACTAGATAGCGTTGTATGTCGGAGGCAAGGAAAACCAATGTTGAAGATAATTTTCCTGATCTTACGACCCATATTTTTGGTACCCGCAAGCTAAAACTTCTTTGGTGTTTGTGTATTGGCTGAAATTAAATCTAGCCTAGTCAGAGGGAAATTAATCAGTCATTACGATTACGCAAATGCGAAAGTTGCAACAATATGTGACGTTATTATAATATTAGTAGCTACATAATATACTTAAAAATCACTGATACATCATGTCCAACTTGTAATAATAAGGATAGGTTATTCATTAAAACAATTCTAATCTCTATGATATCCGATCTAAATGTCAATTGATAAATTTGTATATTTATATCGGATTCGAAATATACACTATGTTCGACCACTTTAAAATTTGTTGTTTGTTCACTATCAAATCTAGGGATTAAACAGTTTTGTTGATTATATATTCATTAATATTCTACTATATTCAAGCGATTTTAATTAACTTCTAAATTGTTTTCACCCAAACAAAAATGGATTTGTAGTCAATAAAATAATATTTAACAAACTAGTAGTAACCAAACTAGTGCTTAATTGAATTTTATTTATCTAATTCTCAAGATTACTTCTTAGTACAAGATGTGTCTATAAGATCGTTAAGTAATTTGGGGATTAGTTTGTGTTTGTACTTATCAATTATATCGATCTCACTCAATGATAAATTAATTTGCCCGTCAATAATACAAAATAATAAGCGCAATAATAAATGAGTAAAAACATCAATCTTCTTACTAGTAAAATATTGCTGGACTTACCTTTTTAAAAAGACGTAAATGCCAATGAACCCAAGTCATTTTAGTAGCCCATAGAAGATTATATCCATCCATATATATGCATCCATGTATGGCTTTAGACTACTCCAATAACACAGGTAATATAAATTGTATTCTGATTCTATTGAAAAACCCTTTCACCTCTTAGTTTTAAGTGGTGGCAGCTACCACATACAGCGCAAAAATAATACATATGTCAGCGCCATCTACCGAAGTTACACTGAACTACGAAGTAATCTAACAATACTAACCATGAATCGCGCAATAGAATTTCTCGTGCGGATTATCATAAGTATTTAAAATATTTTATGTATACATTTCGACTGCACGGTTGGCCGAGTGTTGTCAACGGTCGCCATGCCGCTTGCTACTGCGCCAAGTGTCGTGGGTTCAAATCCCACGCGGTACCTACAACACTTTGTGTGATCCACGAATTGTTGTCCCGAGTCTGGATGTTCTTTGTGTCCGTTTCATGTATGTTTGTAAAGGTCACCCACGACACAGGATGTTTATTCCTAATATGGGAGTTGTCTTTTGTAA
Source organism: Spilarctia lutea (assembly GCA_916048165.1). Taxonomy (NCBI): domain Eukaryota; kingdom Metazoa; phylum Arthropoda; class Insecta; order Lepidoptera; family Erebidae; genus Spilarctia; species Spilarctia lutea. The sequence continues at coordinate 1,530,994 of OU696471.1, read as the reverse complement.
AAAAAAAAAAATATCAACCGTTGGGCAGTGATGATCACGTCGCCTGGTCCTAGAATCCTCCCTTAGTGACATCACACCCGTTCCTCAACAAAGTTTTCGTTGTAATTAATCTGGTGTACAATAATGCCATAAATATTTTTGTTATTCGACTGATATAAAATATATAAGACACTGGAGCAAAATGTGTTTAGTGATACGTGACTGGACTCTGATAAGGTCCGAAATCGACATGTGCATGTGCCCCATGTCCATGAATCGCTACTAGTAGATGATAGTGTCTATAACAGATATTTATTGCCAGACATTGATTAGTTTTCACTTGACAAAGTTGTTATATCAGTACAATATATTTTGAAATTAATTACAATTTTTTAAGTAATGAACGATAAATTTACTTCCTGCAGAGCCCCATTTACACTTGCCAAATTTTGCACTGAAAATGAATATAAATTTTAATTTAAAAACATTTTATTCCATGAATTCTGAAAAAAAAACATTAATTGTTTACTTTACGTACGTTCATTTAATTTCTCACACAGCTAACCCAGATTTTTTGGTACAAGTACCAGCAAAAAAGTGTGAACTCCATAATGGGTTTTGGATGGAAGCCAGCTGATAAAAATGCTAGTCAGATAATCCTGTTGGTTGAGCAGTGATATCTTGATTTATTGCTGCTATTGCAATTGAAAATATATTGGGAGCTTTATGGGGAAAATATTTTTGTTATAGGTACTTATTATTTCAAATGACTGAGCTTACGTTCAATTAGAAGAACCGCGTACATGGTGTTTTGAAGTGTAGTGTAGAAATATCAAAAAGTAATACCCGAAAACAAATACCTATGGTAAATATATCGTGTGAAAAAACTTATCGTGTGTCAGATGACACACTTGACAGATGGTACAGAATTTAGGTACTCACAATACCTATTCTGAATATCTTCAGATTCGAGTAATACGAGTACTCACCCTAAAATATTTATATCGATGTTTTCGTGTTTGTTTATAAAAGAACGGATATTAAGGACTCTTCTCTTTTATTTTTAAGTTCGGAATCTAACTTTTCAGTTGATTTTGATATGTAATGTGATAAAATAATAACCTGAGAAAGGGAGAAAGATAGTTTGTGTAAGATGGATGAAAAAGCTTAATTATCAGTATTATAAAATTATCCAAGTGTTTTGAATGAAAGTTTTCTTGCATAGACCAATACTATGATAATAGTAGTTTAGAAAATTAGATTATTGAATGCTACATGTTTTTTGATTTCTTGATTAGTATAAATCTTTCTTGACATAACAATACTTTTTACCTTAAAATATGAACAAGATCATCCGTGACCAATATTTTACTAAAATATATTTGGTGGTCTTAAAGTAACTGTGGGTCAAGCACGCGTTAACCTAATGCGGGTAAGTCAAATGTGTTGACAATAGAGAAAATATACAAGGGTGAAGTTATTGGGGTAACGCAAAGTGTGAAGTGATTGTTAGTGCTTGTTAGTGTTGATGGTTTTATGTTATATATTTCTATGTTTATTTTTTTAAACGGTTTTATTTAGCTCACCCCGTTTGTTTTTTTCTTTCTTGGGTCAAATTTAGTAATTCAAATTTCACCCTCTTCCTGTCAACCGATTAATCTGAAATTTTGTATACACTTTGGATTTTGGTGACAATACAATTATGTTTATTCATTATCATTATAAATTCAAGATGGCCGCCGCTACAAAATGGCGGCTAATTTATGTTTTATTAATCCCATCAATATGGGTATCAAATGAAAGGGCTCAACAAGCAGAATACAATATACTATAAAAAATTGAAATCCAAGATGGCGGCCGCTACAAAATGGCGGATAACGTAGGTTTTATCAATCCCATCAATATGGGTATCAAATGAAAGATCTTTGCAGGGACTACGTATAGAGGAGTTGGACTGCAATAAACTAACGGGCAAGAAACCTTGCAATAATGAAGCACTAAATGAATTAAACAGAATGCGAAATAAAAACTAAAAAATAGAAAATAAAAATAGGTAAAAAAACTTTTTAAGTTAAACGGTTTTATGTTAAATAAATGTACTAAAAACCAAAAAATAATAAAATAGATACAGTCGTGGGAATTATAAACATATGCATAGACTAGACTAAAATAAAACCGTGGGGCACGTCAATTGTCTACAAATTATCGACTTAATGTGCGATAGAAGAATCGTTTAATTCGTCGTTAGGCAGTTGGCCCGCAGACGGTGAGGAAATTACTTACTATTTTCTTGCTCATGGGAATTCCAATAGTTATACACTCCATGTTAACCCCACGGTTTTATTTTAGTCTAGTCTATGCATATGTTTATAATTCCCACGACTGTATCTATTTTATTATTTTTTGGTTTTTAGTACATTTATTTGACATAAAACCGTTTAACTTAAAAAGTTTTTTTACCTATTTTTTTACTTTGATTATAGTTTAGTTTCGTTTTTTGTTTATTATATAAGGGACAAACGAGCAGCATATCGCCTGATGGTAAGCTATTACCGTCACCCATGGATACCCGCAACACCAGAGGCGTTACAAGTGCGTTGCAAGCCTTTTAGGAAGGAGTACGCTCTTTTCTTGAAGGTTTGAAGGTCGTATTGGTCCGGGAACACCGCAGGCGACAGCTCATTCCACAGTTTTGCTGTGCGTGGCAAAAAGTTTGTGTAAGTAGTAGTAATAGTTTAGTTTAAACTTTGTTATTTATTTCTTTTAAATTTTATTTTAGTTGATACTGAGTTGGGCCTAATGTTCTTATTCTATACTCATCAAGCTTTATTAATATTAAAATCCTATTCGTTTGTTTGACTGTAGTAAACTGTACTGTGTTTGGCTGTAATATCGATGGTGACGTAAACCACATCAATAAAAATAAATAGATATATGGAAAAATCTTTAATGTACAAAAGGCGGTCTTATTGGCAAAGGCAATCTTTTCCACGCTAACTTGGAATAGACTGAAATATTCAGGAGATATGGTAATTTGATAGAGTAATAAGTTTTCTAGAATTATTTGTTGATAACTATGTAATTAAAAAGAGAAATATATTAATTACTCATATTTATATTCATGCTTAAATTGCTTGGAAGAAATTTTTATAAACAAGAAGGGCCGCTCTTTGTACAACACATTTATTATAATTTTTATGAGTGAGTATTGTTTCTGAACCCTGGTGTATAAATAAAGTTTTATCTAACCATCTTATCATTTCATTATCTTAGAGAATTTGGAAAATTTTCATACATTCAATAGCACTTTCGTATAATGTTTTCCTAGGCGATTACGGCCATGGCAACTAGTCTCAACGGAGGTCAGTCAACTACGCAGGAGATGTTAATGTGCACAAATGTATGCGCAAACACAGGTGCACTCTCTGTTCCCTCTCTCTCATAATCCAATGGGACGGTTAACCGACACGCTTGAGGAGATATCAAGCGCAGGACCGACAGCTTTACGTGCTCTCCGAGGCACGGGGGTTCAGACCCTAACTTCCAAACTCCGAGCTGTTATTAAGTACTTATACAATTAGAAAAACTCAATAACAGTTTTGACCCGATTCGGGATATAAACCCGAGACCTCTTGATCGGCAATCACAACCGCTAGACCAACGAGGCAGTTCTCAGAACTTCCGTATTATTTGACTACGAGCTATGATCATTTTTAGGGAAACTTGGAATATTAAAGAAAATTGTCCATTTGCTATAATAATAACTCTAACCTAAACATCGACTAACGATAGTAAAAAATAACGATAACAGACAAGGTTGGCAGAGGGCAAATAAATTAAACATAACATCAGGACTAGGCGATAACACGAATTTTAGTAGTTTGTTGAAAAACGAGGGGTCGCGATGTTTTCCAACAAAATTATTAGGGTACGGTCGACGCAGCCGTGACGATGCTTACATCTTATAATAACTGTCCTTATAAAATCACTGTGGTATAAAATTTTACAGTCTATTTCAATAAATATAAATCAAGTTTAAATTAAAATTAACTCGAGAAATAATGCTCAGTCCATATATTTATTTTACGGTGTTACTTAAACTCAATACCAATTTTTTTTTATTAAATATTAACATATACCATTATATTTATATGTCATCTTATAATATGTAAAACGGTGTACAAATAAAGAAATTTATCTATCTTTTATATAAATTTCTCGTGTCACAATGTTAGTTACCATACTCCTCCGAAACGGCTCTACCGATTTTTATTAAATTTTGTGAGCATTTCAGGTAGGTCTGAGAATCGGCCAACATCTATTTTTCATCCCCCTAAATGTTAAGGGTAGTCAACCCCTAATTTTTTTTTATTTTTAGTTTTTTTTTTCATTTTTTTTTATGATACGGCATTAGAAAATACATACAACCCTGAATTTTCAACCCTCTACGATCAACCCCTATTTTCCATCGCGATTTTTATTGACTCACCCCTAAATATATATTCCTTTTTATGGCAAAGCAACGCTTGCCGGGACAGCTAGTCTATTTATATAATTACACAAAAACAAGGAACTTTTAAAGAATCCCTTGAGCTATTAAGTGTAATAAAGTGTTGTGGGAATACTTAACAAGGGTTAATCCCGAAACACAAATAATTCATCGAATTGTTTTTAATTTTCGGAAACTGTCAAAAAAATATTTGTGCTTAGCAAAAAGTTACCTAATGATAATATTATGTTTTCAAGAACCTTTAATAAACAAAAACCGACCTACAACTTTTTATTTTAATAGTATAATAAAATAAAATTATATTTCAAAATCTGCCGCAAAAGATACATTTGCAAGTCAACAAATGGTTTAATTGGGCTCAAGTCGTATTTATTAACCCCTGTTATAATGTTCAAGATGTGTTAATCATTTGTTGATGATTGAAAATCAATAGAATAAAATATTTTCAGTGTCTAATTTATTTTCAGTGTTTGCTTTAGTCTGAGATTTACTATTTCTGGTTTTCACCTAAGCCTAGGCCTAACGTTGTTAGAATTCTCGCTCAAAGCAAACATTTGTAAGCCTAACATTTAATATTTGATTTCATCTTAGTGTCTCCTTATAATTATGCAAGGTATCAATATTCATTCAATGGACAGTTCGCTGTCTACTATTGAGAGAAGTCTCAGCAGCGCCAATGATGCCGGTTCTGGGCAGTCCGCATTCATCCGCTGCCAGACAATTTCTTCAAATGGTAAATATTAAGTATTATAAAGTATTAAAAAAGAGTGCCACAGCCGCGCAGTGGTAGCGTAAGTGCCTGCTGTGCTCGAGGTCATGGGTTTGATTTCCGGGTCGGATCAAATGTTTGTATGATATGTAAGTTTTTTTTTCTATACGGCCCTGCCAATATGAGTCTACTCTACATGATGGAAAGCATAAGCAGAATCCAGGAGTGGTGGTTACAATACTCATTGCTCATTGCGAATGCATACAATGCAACATCGTAACCTACATGGGATACATATGATGTATTTACAAAAAAAAAGTATTTGTATCAGTTGTCTAGTACCCATAGTACAAGCTCTGATTTGTTTGGTGCAGATGTTCGAAATATTAAAGAAAAGAAAAACTCTATTCTCTATTCTAGTTTGGGACTAGATACGAGCGTACTCGTTCCTAAAAGGCCAACAACGCACTTGTAACACCTCTGGTGTTGCAGGTGTCCATGGGCGGCGGTAATCGCTTACCATAAGGCGAGACGTCTGCTCGTTTGCCCCCTGTATAATAAAAAAAAGATAAAATTGCGTGTGTGTGGTAAATGTGTGTGTGATTTTTAATATTACTATGGTTAAAATTATTACACCAGAGGAAATTCGATTAATTAAATAAAACCGACCAACTGCGAGTCGGATTGCGCACGAAAGGTTCCGAACCATTATCTACCTAACCAACAAAAATGAGCAACAAAGTTACGTTTATTGTGTAGAAGCTCCTTAAATATTTGTTTTCTTTTAATTTAAATATTTATTTTTAAAGTGAATATCTAAACATTTTGTGAATATTTCAAGCGTAGTCCACTTGTTGCCGTTATGAATATGGAGCTTAAACGTGCAAATTAAAAACATGTTTGTTGTATGGGAGCCCCCTTAAATATTAATTATATTTTGTTTTTTAGTATTACATACGGCAACAGAAATACATCTGAAAATTTAAACTGCCAAATAATCATGGTTCATGGTGATAGACAGACAGACGGACAGTGAAGTCTTAGTAATAGAGTACCTTTTTATCTTTTGGGTACGGAATCCCAAAAAATGGTTTGATATCGTTTTTAAGTCCCTCGAGTGTGTTTTACAGACGTTTTATCAAGTCTCAAGAACTTCTTAAGGTTCATTTTCAAACTAATACAGCTTAAAACAACAATTGAAGTAGTGAAACGTCAATGAAAATCCCCCGAGATATTTTCTTTTTCATTTGAGAACTTTTATAGTCAGTAAAGTGTAATTCTTGATAATAAACTTGTAATCTTTAACTCACTTGAGAAATGTTTGATATTATTAATATTTGGCTTAACACCGTTTAAGTTCGATTCGCGGGTAATTCTGTCTATACTAATATTATAAATTTGAAAATAACTCTGTCTATTATGCTTTCACGGCTAATGCATTGATTTCAATGAGATTCGGTATGGAGATAGTTTGATTCTTGAAAAAGAGCCAAGGCTATATTATTACCTATTTTTACACGTTTATATAAAATGCTTAATCCCACACTCTTCAGTAAAACAGTAGCTATTTAAATCTAGTTTATGCATTCTTTATGCAACCAGTCATTATGCAATACGGTTCAAAATCGTCGTCCAGCTGTTCCAGCGAGTAGCCGAAACAAACAGACACACAGACAAAAATTAAAAAAATATATTTTGATAAATTAACTGTGCATACATAAAAATGCATTTAGTAAAAAGCGATTAAATCAATATTACAAACAGATACTCCAATTTTTATTTATTTGTATAGATACTCGTAGATTGTATAGATTATCAGCCTGTGTAAATACGTGTATTGGAAGTTCGCTAAAAATTCGAACTACGTCGTTACCAACATTAAGATATGGTGGAGTTTCAATGATAACAGACATCTAGACAGGACTCACACGTAGTCACAAGTGCGTTGAACGCCTTTAAATCCCTCCCAGATTAAGGGGGGTGTAGAGTTTGGATCTAAACGATGACGATTTTACGAACGAATAAGCAATTCATTAGTTTTCTATGAGTCCATGGTTTAACTCTCCGTGTTCAATACATTTTTGCCGAAGTCTAAAGAGATCTACTATCCATTTCTTAGTCCAATAACAATATTAAATATAGGATGCCAATATATAAACTACTTCTTACTACATATAAAAGTGCATGCACACAAAAAGTCATTACAGTACAATTAGAAGTAAGATAAAATTAACTTCCAAGATTTGTTTACGTACTTACTAACAACTGAAGCTAATAAAATCGTGTAAAACAACTGTTTAAACCAAGTATCCTGTAGGGAATACTTTACTGTTAACTGTAACATATCTGTACTTTCTTGTGTTGTAATTAGCTTTGTTAAAAGTTCCAACCAATTAGACTGGGAAAAATAAGCCAGAGATTTCTATCTCGTCAGAGTACATGTGGTACTCTTCAAACAGCTCTATCTACATCAGTGAAAGTTATAAAACATATCATATACCTTCAATGACGCGCCTGGTAGTCTAGTGGAGTTCCCGACTGCTAAGTCAGACATAGGTTCAATTCAAACTAAGAACAAATAATTTTATGATGGGTACAAACAATGTTCCGTGTCTTGATGTAGCTAATCTATAATATTTCTTCAGAATCCCCCCCCGATCCCCATGATACTGACTGTCTTATTTGGAATTAGACAGTCGTGTGTGAAATGCCTCGTGTTATTAAGTATAGACGGGGTACTTTTCAGTCATCCTACTAATATTGTAAACGCGAAAGTTTGTGAGTATGTAAGTGAGTATGTATTTTGCTCTTCCAAGCAAAATCTATTGAATGGATTTTGATGAAACTTCACAATAATATAGCTTATACATCAGAATAACACATAGGCTATGATTTATAAAGATACAAGCCTCGCTTTACGGCGATTCCCGCGGTATCACAATAATCGCAGGCAACATTTTTATTCTTTACAGTTAGTAAAGAATAAAAATGTTTGACAAACAAAATTGTCAATTAAGGCTTCACTAAATTTACAGTTTGTAGAAACAACACAATATCATATTAACAGAGAAATGAGTCCCTATGGTACAGGGTAACTGGAAAGTGTGATGATGAATTTGCCCATTTGGCTAATATTATTTCCCTGGGACTGTATACATGTAAGCTAAATGGTCTAAAGGTCCATTACCCAGAAGCACGAAGCAAATTTGTTTAAGTATCACAACATTTACCTCTCTTGTATGATGCTGAAAATTACAAATAATTTTGTTGGAGTTATATTCAAAGTGGTTCTACATAGCTCTTATCTCTTTTGTGTTTAGTTCTCCTTCTCACGTAACTATAAGTAATGGTCATCACAAACATACTAAAGAGAATGTGAATGAGAATGAATCAAGGTTGAAAATACCTAACAATCTTTTAAACCAATAATTTTAATGAAGTAACTAAATTATATTTAAAAAGAAATAATAATAATAATATATCTCTTTATTGTACACCAGATAATTAAATAAATTACTTAATGCTAGGTCAGTACAAATGGCGGCCTTATCGCTTAACAAGCAATCTCTTCCAGGCAACCGTGGGATGGAAATTAATACAGATAATGATAAAGGGTAGTGTCTGGTGTAATCGAGAGTAGTTGGGGAAGTGAAAATAAATATATATAAATGACCAATATCATAAACAGTACCAGTTATACATAGTGTGAATGATAATACAAATACATACAAAATAAATATAAAAAGCGAAATTCGTAAATGTTATACACACTGAAATTAATACTGTCACCTAATTGACAAGAGTAACAGTTTATTATGGAATATTGGTGTCTCCCAGGTAGTGCTCCTTTACCAGTCGCTTAAAGACGGTCAGTGATTGTGCACGTCTGATTTCGACCGGCAGGGCGTTCCACAGTCGCACCGCTTGGATAGAAAAGGAATGGTCTAGAAACTTGGTAGAATGTCCAGGCATTTTTAATTTCAGGTTCTCTGACGATCTCAACAATCTTGAGTGCGAATCATGTAGAAAAGTAAACCGCAATTTAAGGTAACGTGGAGTAAAAGGATTGAATAAAATATTATATAGAAGAGAAAGTATATGTGCATTCCGGCGAAGGCGAATAGGTAACCACTTAAGCTGTTTACGATAGTTGGAGACATGGTCATATTTGCGTAATCCAAATATGAATCTTATACAGAGATTTTGGAGTCTTTCAAGCTTATTCAATTGGTCTTCGGTGAGATCTAGATAACTGGCATCAGCATAATCGAGAATGGGGAAAAGAAGAGATTGTGTAAGAGCAGTCTTTGTTGATGTAGGAAGAAAATTGCGTAGTCTGCGCAGAGATCCTGCAGCGGCAAACATTTTACGGCTCAGTTCATGTAGCTGTGGACCCCAAGATAAGTTACTATCGATAAAAATGCCCAAGTTCTTGACCTTGTCACTAAACGGAATAGGTGTTTTGTTGCAGGTAATTTGGGGCAAGTTTGTCCAGTCAATCCTTGTAATCATTCGCGAGCTTCCAACGACAATGACCTGAGTTTTAGACGGGTTTATTTTGAGACCATGGGAGTTGCTCCACTTGCTTATTTTATCCAGGTCAGCATTAATGATATTAACAGCATCAACCAACTTAACCGGTGATGCCCTGGTATAGATCTGGAGATCATCAGCGTATAGGTGGTAGGAAGAAGGAAGGAAGAAATATAACATTTTCTAAATAGATATTTATCTCACATACTTCACATACTAGGTAGTCTGGTCCCAATCTAGGCAGAGCTTGTAATATGGGAATCAATGTGTTCTTAATCATATTTTTATATTTATAAATACCTAAAAAAAAAGTAATACTATCGACAAATAGAATACAATCACCCACCATAACTTACCATAAGCTTACTGTCTTACTGACATTCAAATACAATTAGGTCGACATTCGCATAAATATACATTTCCATTGTAACGACCTTGTTATCTGTCATTTTATTACATAGATCTGTTGCAGTGATGTGTGACATATTTCTTGTAGTTTATTCTAAGTAACAGCTATTTCCAGGGGGCAAAATATGCTATATGTACTGCAGTGATGATAATGGTTAAATTGCATAGGTCTCCGATCAGTTTTGACGTAGCTTAATTAATACTAGCTGACTCACGCAACCTAGTTCTTCTATCTTCTATTGCTCGTAGCGTGAAAATTTTCCCCCGTTTTTAAACATTCTTCATTGGTGCTCCACTCCTATTAGTATTAGCGTGATAATATATAGCCTGAAGCCTTTCTCGATAAATGGACTATCAAACAGTGAAAAAAATTTAAAATCGGACCAGCGGTGACCTGAGATTAGCGCATTCAAACAAACAAACTCTTCAGCTTCATAACATAAGTATACATTTAAAATGAATTAAGTTCTACATGCACTGTAAAGGCGGGATCTTTGTCGTTTTGACGGTTTCAAATGATTTATTGGCAAAATGGGTCACGTTTCAAGTTTGTCGATAATACATACTATAAATGACAATGACACAGAATAATCACAAACTTTAACAAAAAAGAAACAAACTTCAAAAATTAGACCAAATTGAAATGGGACTACATGGGAAGACAAAGAGAATCATCAAAATCAGTTTACCCAGTCGAAAGTTAAACAAACATTAAAAACATTATGACTTATTTTTTCACTACGATACGGTGTAATCTCTTGAGTGGCTGGCTTTTCCTGTTTATATCGCTGAAGCGGTGTTTAAGAAAATGTTCTCCTTGTAAGCCCTAGAGAATACTCAGAGCTTTACTTATGTAGTAAGATTTATTAGCTCCTTTCAAGTTCGACAGAATATGAATTTTAGTAAAATGAAAAATAAATATGTAAGTTTCAAACCACGATGATGAATGTACGTATAGATATATTACTTGAAACAATATTTTCCTAGTGTGGTGACTTCATTTTAAGAAGATGATCATAATTTAAGATCATTACATTTTTTTTCCTATGGTTACGGATTAAGGATAGAGAGTATCGACATCCCTTTTTGCCCTATGAGTGTAGTTAGAGGTGACCAAAGGAGCTAAATGCAAAGAGAAAAAAGGTTTTAAAGTAGTACACTCTCACAGTATTTCGTTGGTAAGTGTAGGATATAAACACTGGAAACCGTGAAACGAACACACACCAATTTTTTATTCAAATTCAGTACAAGTTGCTGCTGCCCTAATATAAGAAATTCATCCAATAATTCAAACCTCTTCTGATTGTACCCCTAACACTATTATGTCACCCACTATTTCGTTCAATGGCCTATTCTAGATAGACGCCAAAATATTTCATTGTCTTTAAATCTATAAATCTATCCTTTACAAGACAGATAGATGTTAACAAATTCGATGTGGAATTACTGAATAGTTTTAATGTCCCCTCGAAGGCTTGCAACCATTCATTGGCTGTTAAAGGATCGTGCTTTGAAAAAGATTGATTGTTCCACCCGTCACTTTCAAAGTTGGGACCGACAAGCGATTGTCTTCAGAATTACAGAGTTTCCTTATCTGTTTGGATGGTTTAATCGTTTGGTTAATTAGAGGGTTTGGATTTTAGTAAGTTTAGGCCGAGACCGTGATCCAGAGAGGCTTCGAAAGTTTCTAGATTATTTTTATTTTAAATTGTAGTTTCTTGATTATTTGAAGTCATACGTCAAAGCCTTTGGGCGCTACAGAAACGTGGCTATCCCAATAATATACTATAGCAATTTTTGTATTGCACCTTGTGTGTCTCTAGTGATTGCTTGGTATATTTACTGTACAGATTACTAGTATACAGAGTCTGAAAATATGTTTCAAAGAGACTGATTTTAGCCTCTGGACTACATTGAGCAAATGTGTGTATCAGTATGTTGCACCTGGCTTCCAGGGACCTTCGTTCACTTTCAATATCTATATCGTCCCTATGGTCTCCGATAACGATGTGCTCAATTGAAAAACTCTTTGGAATCGCACCTCGTTTAATATAATAGCTGTATCAAAAGGCACATTGCCACCGGAGGCCTCAAAGACTAAACAAAATCTTCTTACATCGTACACTAGTCCATGCTTCACCCCATATTGTTTACAAATATGTAGTAACTCTATGATCGAGCTGACCGGTGCACTCAAAAGGATTATATTATTTGCATAGGTTAAGTTTCTTACACAAACATTGTCAATCCAACAACCTACACGTCTACGACTGAGCTGAACTTTCAGCTCATTACAAATTGAATAGCTTAGGGGAGGTCAAACCCCCTCTGCCTGCCATTCTAATCTATAGGCATCGGACAGTTCATCTCCTTAACCCACATAGTTTATTTGATTATTATACCAGTATTGAAATAGCGTTATGAGTTAGCTGTGTATGTCTAATTCCCTCATCTTCCTTCAAAGGACGTCGTAGGATACAAGGTCGAACCTAGAAAGATCAGGGAAGCACGCATACACGGAGGAGTTTCTGTCCTATCAAATTATGTTACTTTTCAATATTTCCCAACATCAGTCCTCTCTTTAGATGGTGTTAGTGATAATGACATTCTAATTTTTTTTACAAAGCATATTAACGACGTCCTTATTCTTGGCTCACAGGCAGGCTTGATTTCAAGTCTCTTGGTCGCCTTCCAAAACTTAATAAAATTGTTAGGAGATCTTTATGACGACATATCATCCATATTCAACTGATCTTGATGTTTTTAACACCACTGAAGTTTACTTCTAAAGATTTTTTGACTCTCATGCATTTCTTCCTAAGTACGACGCCCACGCCCAGTTAAGTCTCCACGCCCGATACTTCATCCAAGTGTCCCTGCGAGCGTCCCTATAATGTAGCATAGCCTGGTCTCTAATAATGATACGGCTGGTCACTTAACTCCTTGATGAAAGGTTGGATGTGTTACTACTATTTAACTTTAAACAACGCCTGTATGTTACTTTCAACTTTAGACTTACAACCATACATTTGGAAATCATGCAGAACTGTTGCCTAAAGTTAAAAGACGTTGATGATAATAAAAGGCCAACAATCTCTTGAGTAGTATATATTCACTAGTGGTTTCTCCATTAAGTAACCTATTTGCTTGTTTATGGCAAATAAACATTCCTAAATCATCATCAGCCTATCGCAGTCCACTGCTGGACATAGGCCTCTCCAATAGCACGCCACTTAGTTCGATCCTCGGCTTCTCCTAAATCATAAAGTGGAAATTTAAAAACACATCTCCTGAAGCTGAATGATTTTAATTCATTTCACCAATTGTTTATCTAATGTTATTCAAAACAATCAAATAAAAGCCTAAAGTATAAATGGTTCTTTGATCCAATTTAAGCACAACTATTATGTCACAACAAACTAATCAACGACATAGCATACGATATATTACAAGTGTATGTTAATTGAACATTCAAATATGTGCTAATTGAAACATAATTGCTGTTTAAGAGCGTTTACGTGATACAAATTTGTTCCTGACAATCAACTACCGCCTTTGTTTGTCTAGTGATCCTGTTGTACTGCAATATGAGTTTAATTTTTCAGTTTTTACGTTATTATTTGATTGATTGAATGCATTATCTGCGACAACCGTGAATTTAATGTAGAATGGTCGCACTATTTCATGACTGGTTGGATTTTAAACTTTGCTGGGTAAGAAATACGACACCATTTGTAATGAAGAAGATAATGAAGAAGAAGACCTACTCATTTTTTATCATCAGCCCATCGCAGTCGCAGTATATTCACACATCATGGGTTCATTCCAGAATAAGAGGGAGAGATTTTTGCCTCCGCATATTCTAAATCGCAGGTCGAGCTGGCTCGTTGTGCTGAAATCAGCATGACTCTATAAGCTTTTCCTACATAAGTAAACATTACCTTCCATTTAGCCTGTTATCATTAATTTGTAGATGCAGATAATTAAAAAGTGCTTTAAGCTCTACGTAATGATCCACTTTATTTATTCCCATTAATTTGGTCTTGGTGATTCCATGAAAAGAGTTTTCACAATTAAAATGTTCATTCATACAAAATTTTATATAAATTCACATGAAAGCTTAATTTAACTTTGTGCATGTGGCCATTAAACTCGCAGAACTTTCGCGCCGGTGGTAATTACAAAAACTGAGCAACGCATTGGTCAACACTGGACAGTAGTTTGTGCAATTCTGTGCTTTTATCAAATGAGCTGAGAAACTGAGAGGTCCTATTTGAGAATAGTATTGAAAGTTACAAACGTAAAAATAATTGATGTTATAGATTAGAAGGCGGGCATATGTTCGTGTGCTACCATGTTTTTTCATAAGAAGGCAGACCAGCAGAAAGATTACTTGATGGTGTCTCAAAAGTTACAAGTAACGCACTTGAATCCCCAAAAATCAGGCTCCGCTAATCCAGTCACTCAGTGAAAAGCAACGAAACAACTACTTAACACCGGTTGTGTTGTAAAGCGATGTACTTCTTTATTCTAAATATTTCTGGAATTATAAAACATGAAGTTGCCTAACTAAAAGTTTAAAAAAACCACACGTACACTTGCAGATAAATCGCTGTGATTGAAGTGTGTAAAACGGATTTTGCAGTTTCATACAATCAACCGCTATCATTGGTGCACCATTCGGTTTAAGTTTAGACCATTGGTTGTAAGCCTTTGTTGGTATTTGTCATTCTCTCGAGGGATTTATCGGTATCTGTGATAGATTTCAACAAGTTTGGATGATGATTTTCTATTTTTGAATGGTGAAATTTGACTCTCTATTTAAGAAGTAAAATACTTCTTTTTGAAACGTTGCAATATAGACAATTTTGTTACCATTGTGGGTTGTGGTGTTGTTCTAGTGACAATGGCAGGTGGGACATTTTATTCTGTGAAAAAAGTATACCAAAATAAACGGGACCGTTCACAAAAAAATACACAATGAAAACCTTGTATCTTTAAGTATTAAAAAATCATTTTTCAAGTGTTTTTATTCTAAAATCGCGTAGCCACTAAACTAAAATTAGACTATTTATCTAAACTTATATGGAGCGTTTCTGCAAGTTTTATTTTCCGTATTCAAAGTGTAAACGACTAATATGGTCTCGTACAAAACATTTAATTTAATTACACATGTTTATACCACTGGGAACAACCTCTATATACATGAGATTATAACTGCCTGGTTGAAAATTAACATTCAAGTAAAGCACGCAGAAAACGCGAAACTTTGACAGTTGTGAAGTCACGTCTCACACGAAGAACGTCACCTGCTTATCTATCCTTACAAGTTGGAGGAAAGCTAAAATATCATAAAGATGGGGTAGAGCAATGATAAGTCTTTGTACGTATAGTACTGTTTTGTGGGTTATATAATGTTACATCTGGGTGGTCACCACACACCATCTGTGTGGATTAATAATACGAACATATGCCAGTTCTTTTTCTTATCCCGTGGATCTCGTAAAAAGTGACTAAGGGACAAACTATGCAAGACAACAATAATGCAAAGAGAAGGAAAACTGTTACATGGAGTAACAAAGTGTTACTCCATGTGGGATTTGAACCCACAACACTTTGGCGAAGTAGGGAACGGCGTGGTGACCGCTTAACCACTAGGCCAAACATGCAATCAGGTATATAAAGGCATATTCATCAGGCATCGTGGGAGAGCTATGCTTCGGCGTGAATGGGTCGGCTCGACCGGAGTGATACCACGGTCTCACAGAAATCCAGTGTGAAATAGCGCTTGCGCTGTGTTTCACCGAGTAAGTGAGGATACCGGAGGCCCATACCCCAACCCCTCCCCCCATCCCCTTTCCCATCCCTCTAAAGGTCGGCAACGCACTTGTGACGCCTTTGGTGTTGCGGGTGTCCATGGGCGGCGGTAATCGCTTACCATCAGGTGATACGTCTGCTCATTTGCCCACTATTCAATAAAAAATACGGTATTTTTTAATGTTTGTTACTTAAGAACTTTCGACTGGGTGAACCGATTTTGACGATTATTGTTTTATTTGAAAACTCGTGCTCCCGTTTCAATTTATTAGAGTACTTGTAGTCAGTTTATCTTTGTTAAAACTTTTGATTATAATTTCTTATAATGAATCACCTTACCACTGAAACAAAAGCTAGCAAAAAAAAAAGCTACACAGTTCAAAAAGTTTAAAAAACTGCCCACTACACAATAAAAAAAAAAGGCATATCAAGATAAATATATTATTCTGATAATATTTCACTAAGTAAGTATAATCCTCTTACGGTACATATTTGTAGGTAAGTATAAAAGTCAACCATATTTTTATGGACTTTTCCATGACAATAACGTTAAAATTATGTTTGGAAAAAAAAACCACTGCGATAATAATGAGCTCATTCAAAAGTTCACTCAGAATATCTCGACAAAATATAAAATTTTAATATAACACCAATAGTAATATTATACATTAAGTAGTGTAATCGCACTAAGTAATTAAGTTATGTGACATTACAAAGGTAGCTAACTTTTTATTTTGCTGTTTGCACGCTACAATTCCAACCGTACCCGCATACTGTGTACGTTGTAGCCTAGCCTATTGGGCGCCATACAATGTCACAATTTCAAATTAATCTATCGGGTTAGAGAATAATGGACTTTAAGTAGGTAGACATAAAGGTGAAAGAATAAGAAAATAAATTTTGCATCGTTCATTGACTCAATTTCTTGAACAAACGAATCTTGGAGATATCTTCCGCCTACAGCGAAGGGACGTGATTTCTGTATTACGTTTATCAGCCATTGATTTTATATAGTTGATTAGTTTCACTATCCGTTCCTTGAACCCTATGCAATCACTACATATTTACATAATCTCAATCTTTGTTATGTAGTACAATTTTGAACCTAAAATTATCAATAAGATTATTGTGATCACTTAAGAAAAATCGAATGATTTCACGTTTTACTAAGTTAGTTCGTCTTTCAGAGAACAATCTAGAGTTTTACTATTACTAACACCACGAAAAATTCCTTAATATAAAAATAAAGGGAATAATTAATCGACATTTCTATAAAGTCGCCGTAACAATGAAGTCGGCAAAAAGGTTATTACCCTTTTTAAAATCCCTAATGTCTATAGTGCCTCAAGTCTGAACTCCCAAATAAAAAGATATTTTCTGTAATTGCAATTTTTATGATATTTTTTTCTCATACGTATGTTTCATCTTCACTTTAGTAAACATTTTTTAATATTTTTAATATTCAGTGAACTTAGATAAGTTCACAATAGTCGAAAGCATATTTAAATTACATACACATGTAACTTTCAGTTTAGGTATGTTATACCATTCAAATTGAGTCATATTAAGCAATTATTCATCAACACCGCCGTATGCAAGCATCTGGAACTCATACTAAATAGCTAACACGAACCAATAATACTAAGTAAATCCTAGTGACCTCGCAATCAAACTACAGATAATTTGCGAGCTCCTAATTGATTTTCAATGTTTACCGGTTAATGGCCTTTAACAATAGTTGGGTAAGTAGGATTCAGTTGAAGATTTTTAAGTTTACGTTTGATAAGGGTTTACGTTTGATAAGGCTATGTTAATTTAATCACACTGTTAGATTATAAGGAAAGGAAGAGATTATATCCCAACGTTCTTAGTTTTAAAATGTAGGTTTTTAAGTAAGGAATTATAGTGCAGATTTTCACTCGCTATGGTCAACCCAAATACCGTACTACATATGGATATCCGACCAAAAATAATGACCGTTGTCAATGTGTATATTGATATATATCACTCATTAATACTTTTTGATCTATTTTCGATGCCTATAGTTAACACATGTACAATAAGGTTCATCCTCAAACTATTGCTCAATTTATTGTCACTAAACATGAATTCAAATTTGAAACTAAATTCAATCGATCAAAAGTATGTTTCAGAATTCCAAACTGGTCTAATATTTATTAGTAGTACTTAGCGGAGCAGAAAGTTTTATAATGGTTCTGGCAGCGAGCCAAATATGGAGCGAGCTCACCATTACAGTGTATAATGTTCTCGTTTTAGCCCCGTCGTGTATTGTGTGCAAAGTTGTTGTATATGTCGTGTCATACTTGACTGGATGCCTTCTAGATTATCAATTATTTAAAGTTGACTTCTAAGTAACAAAATACTTTGGGGATTATGTACAATTATTCTGAACTTAACTTCGAGTTATCTAGCGAAGTATATAGTAATTTTATACATAGAAGAGGACATCTTCGTTCACAACTGTACAAGAATAGACAATAATAAATAAACAGAGTTGAATATGTTCAAATATAATAAAGGTGTTTACAATTTTAGTGTTTTTTTTATTCCAATTAATTTGAAGAGAACAGTACAAGATTTACAAGTTGCATAATATTTTTTGATGACTACTATCATCAACGTCCATGCAGCAAAGGAAATAAGTGAGATGTCCTTTGACACCTTTCCACTTAAAATTTGGGGTTCTTTAAAAGATGAAAATTGCTGATAACCGTGACTAATTCGCAAACGGTCGGGTAGGCTGTACCAATGTTTGCGAATTAATGAAGGTTTCTAATTTAAAAAAAGTAATGAAAGGAAAATACTTTTTCTTATGTCGCTAAGTCTGTGGAGGAACGAGTATCATGTCCATCATACCAACACTAAAGGAGAATCCTCGGACTAAGCGAGGAGATCATGTCGCACGTTTGATGTTAAATAGTTGTGTAGATGTAATCGCTTACCATCAGGCGATAGGTCTGCTTGTTTGCCCCAACACAATAAAAAAAAAACTTTAGAATTATTGATAGCGCGATACAGGGTTAGCAATTACTCTATAGTTCAGTGTCTCTCGGTAGATGACACTGCACTATGTTCCACATGTCGTGTGTAGAAGTCGCCACTGGTTAAAACAGTTCGAGTTGATTGCCCTTAAAAAATAGGCTATTTCCGAAATGTATGAGCCTAGTTATGATTTTAATCATAAAATATAGTAAGCCATCATGCAACACGACTTAATTAAAATAAGTTGTAAGTAAAATCTAATTGATCGTTACATCGACGTTTGATTAATTTTTAAACAACGGAAGCATTACTTTATTCAATTCTTTCATTTGTTTGTGGATTTGCTCAAGTTTCCATTTACGCAGTTTGAAGTTATAAATTTTTGATGTTTCTGTTAATCTCAGTACTTCACATAGGTTGCTTTTTGTGGAGACATTAGGCCCATATTAAAAATATCCTAACCAAAACACGGTTTTTGTCAGAGTTTTGATTTTATTACTGGAACTTCGCGAGTAATGTTTAACTTTTTAATACTAGGTGCTATAAATTTGACGTGTCTATATGTTTGTCTGTGGCATCATATAAGCTATGGTCAATTATAATACGGTTTTTTTTCCAAGATTGTTCCTAACTATATCTACTTTGTGAAGATCATTAGATTTCTTAGTTGATAAAAGGATATCAACTATTTCCAAAACTCCGATTGCTTTGAAATTTAGTCTACCGTTACTTTAGTGGTAGGTATATTCATGATATGGTAACCTTGACCTGATGCTGAAGATAAACCTTTGGCAAATGGTGGCAGCAAACTGTAAGGTATGGTATACCTTAAATAAATGCAACAATCATACTTTTTAAAACGTGAACAAAAACTAAGAGAACCATAACACTTAAATACGTGAAACTAAACGTTTTGCACCTCGGTACGTTACATATTCATTTTTGCTACGATAGATGTTTGCTGTTCCGAGTCTGTGCAAATACGGATTAGGTAGTATTTTCATAAATAAATACGAAGGCTGAGCCTTCGCAAACAAACAGTGTCGTATTTTGAACGTTCCCCAGTGAAACTGTTGTATTTACAGCATTAGATATTTATATTTATTCATATAACAGTTTATCTTGTTAAATTTTTGTTTATAATAATAAATTATATTATTTAGTAAATATGAAAACGATTTACTATCGGGACTAATCCCACCCACACATCCACTAATGTACCTCTGTACACACTAGAATTAGCAGCAGTAACACACTGTAGTTCTCTACTTATACCTAAATAAATTAAATTGCCTCTTTCTGAAACGTAATTCAACCGATGTCCTTTGTGAAAGTGGAAAAATAAAACGAAAACTTTTTTGGAAACTTTTTTAAATGTATTCATCATCAGCTTATCGCAGTTCAATTTTCCAAAGTTATTTATTATTTGTTAATCTATCTATAATATAAAAATGAATCGCTCAATGTGTTGGTAAGCGCATAACTCAAAAACGCCTGGATCAATTTAGCCAATTCTTTTTTTTTAAATGTTCGTTGAAGTTCATGGATGGTTTTTACGGCGATAAAAAATCGAATAATGGCCGGAAAAGCCCTAAAAACAGCCCTTTTCTTTTTCCCATACAAACGTTTTTTAACTAAAACGTAAAGTCAATTTGAGCTTTATTGCTATTGTATAAAGTTCATATATTACAAGCACTCACTGTTGTCCAGGCAATGTAGGTGTGTTCCTAACGTCAATGAGTCAATTTGCACTTTATTACCGCTGTACAAAGTTCAAATTCAATCATATCTATCAAAACACTGTGCGTATGTGTGTTGAAGTAGATAATCGTTGGATAGTCCATTTATCGAGAAAGGCTATATGTCATCACGCTAATACTAATAGGAGCGGAGCACCAATAAAGAATATTTCAAAAACGGGGGAAAATTTTCACGCTACGGGCAATAGCAGACGCAAACGAGGTTGCGTGGGTCAGCTAGTTATTAAATAAAAAGGCACCAGGATATGACCAAGTGTCGAGTAAGATGTTGAAAAAAGGGGGTGCCTCGGTGGCTAACCTGCTGTACTGACTTTTTAATATATGCTGGCGATACGGGCAAGTATCACAAGACTGGTGTGAAACTGTCATCATTCCGCTGTTTAAGGGGAATTGGTCACGTCAGAAGTGTTCAAGCTATCGGGGAATCAGCCTTCTCATTATCGTCAGCAAATTGTATGCTTAGGTTTTGATTGAGAGAGTGATGAAAGAAACTGACGAAAAAATATGGGATATGCATGGTGGGTTTAGAAAGGGAATGGGATGGGAAAACACCTCGACAAACATCATAAAGTTTTCTACGCGTTTATTGATCGCGAGTAGGCCTATGACCGATTGGTAAGGGAGGATTTGTGGTCCACACGGTCTATGTATTGGGTGGACGGCCAGATTGTGCATGCTCTGAAATCTCTAGAACCTATGTCTGAATAAATGGGGCCTACACAGATTGATTTGATATCTCCTTAGCTGTTCAACTCATTCATGGACAGTTGTTTGACAGATTTGAAATATTCTGATTTGGGTTTGAGAATGGGAGAGTTATCAATCATTTGCTTTCTCTATTCTTATGACCTGGTACTACTTGCGTCGATGGTGGAGGAATCACAGAAGATGGTAACATTTATGAATGAGGTATTTAAAATGAAAGATATAAAAATTAATTTCATGAAAATCAATGTATTAATTTTTGAAAGGGAAAATAGTAAAATTTCACTACAGACACTTCAATTTTGTTTATTTGTATAGATAGCATGCTTCCAACTTCAAATTGTTTTTAGAACTTTCTACAATCAAGTCTAATTAATATCTTACTGAAATTGTATTTCAAAGCTCATAAAAACTTTAAATCATCCAATTTACTTACATTTGAAAAGAACCTCTGAACATAACCACTAATTAACTGCAGCTAGCGCCTGAAATAAATCAAGTGACACTTGTCACAGACGTCTCATAACTCGTAAGTTATGCGGCTATCGCGTGCGTCTGAAGTAGATTCATGTGCCCGGAGCTGGGTAGTTTGTACCGATGAGCCAATTACAAATTTTGGTCACAGGTGTTGAATGAAATTCTTGATTCTGTACCTGCATTCCACACTTTAGAAAGTATGACTTGAATTTGTTTACTTTTATATACTTCGACAGTTATATTTTAAAATTAAATTAATAATCCCAAATTTTCCATAAACTGTTTTTCTCAAAAATAATCTTCGATTTCAGACAAGAGGCAAGAGAATAAATAAAGTTAAAAGTTATTATTCATTCTAAAATTATAGTCAATCAAAATTTGGAATAAGTAACAATGAGTTTAATTCTAAAATGTATTTCAATAAGTTCCATCAAGTGTCGACAATCGAAAGTATGGAATTAAGTAAAATTATAGCAGAGGTCTGCGATGGAATATAGGACTACGATTTAAGTAGCTTAAAATGCATACCTATAACCGTCACTGAATACCTGTCATATAATTGAGACGGATGCTAGAATGAAGTCAGGAATTAGCTAGGAAGAGTTTTTACAATACATTGTAAACAAAAATAAATATTCATTATTTATCCATGTTATTACTGCAAACCCATCACACATATTGCTGACAGCTGCTGATTAGAGCAAATCAAACAATTTATTATTGGAAAAGTCTTTGCAAGAAATAAATATTAGAGGGAAAGCGCAAACAAAAAGTGGTGTTATTATTGTTTTGCGTGACGCACGCTGATGAACGTTCGTTCTATTTTCCAGGAACATAAAATACCGATTGTGCGATTGGTGGTGTAAGGTTGATTTGTAACGTTTATCTTGAAAGTGTACGTTTTAAATAAGGCCGGGTTAGTACGATAGTACATGTAAATATTTGTCATCAGATTAATTTCTTGGTTGAACTTGATTTTAAATATATTTGCAAACAGCTCTTGAATATCTTGATAAAAAGAAAATATTTACCGATATAAGAAAGAATGAAAAGATTGAGGACAACGATATTGATCAATCAACGCACAGCTGAAACTGCTGGGTCTAGAACCATGAAATTTTGCTTAACTGTTCTTTATGTGACGTAAGATAAGTTGAGTTAGATATATCAAGAATTGATTTTTACATATCCATGCTTGGGACAAAATCGAGGTTTTTGGTAGTAGCGTTTTTAAACTCACAGTACGAAATAAAGATAACAAACCGTTAAATTATTGCTATGTCACTACTGCAGGCCATGCCAGAGTAGTAGTTAGTGAGGTGATGTACGCAAAAATACAAGCTGTAAATGTATAGTACAGTCTTAACGTTACACAAAATAATATTGCACCCCTGTATAGCTAGGGGCGTTTGTAATAAAATCTAATTTATAAAAAGTGAAAATATGAAAAAAACACAGAACAAAATGTAAACAAAGGTTAAGTATCGCTAGTGGAAGTCGGCAAATATGGTTACAATTAACAGAATTTGGATTTAAATTCACTTTAGTGTCGATGTACATTAAATTTTAAAGTATTGACAGCGGTTGCTCTAGCAGAATTTTAAAACGTATATGGAACTAAGCAACATTTCAGAGGATCATTTGTTGATCATAAACTTAAATCCATAAAAGACGTTATGATAATAAATCATAAAAATATTTTAAACTAAATTGAACGCTTCTGAAGCAAGCACAGAAAAAACTATTTTCTAGAACGGAAATTTCCGCATTTCTCCACAATGAACCTCAATAACTCTGCATGAAATATCACAAAGATATATAAAGGCAACGAAAGACTTTGACCATAAAAATTTTCACCTGTTTTCGCTGTTCAGAATATCTTAATTTCCGGTTGGACGGTCGTGACATATTGGCTCGCTGTTCAAAAATACAAGAATATAGTGCAAATAGGAAAATACCGTCCCGGAAGTCTTATTTGTTAGCGATAACTTTGTTTGAATGCAAATTTTGTTCTGGTTAACTAATTTTTATTATGACACGTTTCTGACACGTTTCTGAAGTATAATTATTAAAGGATTTTTTTCAAAAACAACTAGTACTGTAGAAGTTCTATATCCTGTGTTGCCGGAAACTTCACAAATATATGTGAGAGGGATGTAAAGAACACCCAGATTCAGAATTACAATTCATCTCTAAATCTTTGAGAAAGTATGAATTTTCCTACCCTAAATTAAAACATATCACAATATTATAAACATACTTATTGATACGCATTAAATTAGCTTCAATTTAGTTAGAAAGATCGTTCGAGTTTTAGTTGCTTACTGATGACTAGGTCATACTTTACAAGGCATTTCATCATTATCATCACTTCAGTCAAAAGATGTCCAATGATGGACATCAACCTCCCACAAGGCTCACCGACCAGTCCTGTCGAAGTCATTGGTGTCATAATTTTGTTTCCAATATAGGATATAATATTGAAATTAAGTAATATCTGAAGCTAGTTTAATTTCTGCATAAATTGAGACATTGTGGATGTTTTAATTGCCATCGAGGCAACAACCCTTAATATTCCAAATTAAACTGCGTTGCGCAGAGATGAGTCAAAGTATAAAGTTTCAACAATGGATATTCAGAACTATCAAATAGTCTCCATAATACTCGTATTGAAAAGAAAATGGTTTTCGTTAGCGTAACGTATAATAACAAAACAAAAAATACATTATTTTTAGACAGTTCGGAATCAGTATTTACTTTTGTTATTGCACAATTTGGCCTATCATAATCATATTTTTCAAGCAGTTTTTAAGAAACTACTTTTTTATATTTAAATTGATAATCAAATACATATCTGTCTTTACAATAGTCTTGGTATCATCTTAAAACAAATGATAACAAATTTGGATTCTTAAAATAATTATAGACAGTCGTAGCAGATAGCCGAGGCTTTATTCCCAGATTATACCCACAATTAGCTCCAAAGATTCCAATTAAAATTAACTATATTGGTCTGCTTATATAGAAATTAGTTCCATTTCAATTATGTAACGGGCTCGTTTTCATACAGATAATAGTTGCGTATTTTGAAAACACAATTTTACTTACAAAATTATGAATGCATTTGTGAAAATCAAATTCACAAAGCATATCAATTGACGCTCTAGTTTATGGAGAACTAAAGCGTTGTGACATTATAATTGCGTACTAACTTGAAAAACGTCTAAATTAAGCTCTTAATATCCAATCAAAGCTAAAGCTTATGTGTCTTAAATATTAATATAATTTATTATTTTGGATTTGATTTTACCCCTTTGGTTCTTAAACTACAAATTTAAAATTCAAATGGGTTACTTCAAAGCAAATGTAATATTTGAATTTACGTGAGCCAAATTGTAATTACGAAGTATATCTTTAGTTTGTTATTACATTGGCGGATTATCTGTAAATATGTCGTTATGAGCAGCAAGCATTATTATTAAATACACTAAATTAAAGTTAGTATTTTTTATGTATGGCCCTGGCAAAAAGACTACACTGACTGATGGAAACCATATGCAGGTGAAATCCAGATACCCACACCATAGAAGCACAATGATGCAGAAGCATCACTAGGCCACCATGGTGTGGGTTACCATGCTACATTGTGGCAATGTGTGCACTCGCAATGAGTATGGTGACCACCACTCTTGGATTCTACTTATGATTTCCATCAGGCAGAGTAGAGTCATTTTGGTAGTACCTATCATAAAAAGAAATATTTGAGACTGATAAAGTTATAATAAAACTACTTACTTTGTATGAATTTTAGACTTTTTATGTAAATAACCCTTAAGGCCTTCAACACGTATTCAAATGAGCCATTCCTATAACAGTCACTTAAATTTCAAATAAAAGGTTATTGTACATTTATTCCACGTGCGTGAAATGTTTTTACTTCTGGGAATATTCTAGAAAATGTTATGGATATCCATTTGTGGCTATTTCTTATGAAACCAGTTCATTTTACCGTCTCTGTGGGTTTCATCATATTCAATTCAAGTTCGTTATATTTTCGCCCGCCATATCTTTGGGTTTGTTATTTAACCTTTTGTTCGAGACATTTTAATAGTGCTAACATTTGCCCGCGTCTCCACCCGCGTGTATTTTGGTTACTGCGGTAAAAAATTGGCTCTACCGTTTCTCAAAAGCCAAAGCATCTCCATGCAAAATTTCATTGAAATTGAAGTAGTAGTTTAGTCGTGATAGCGTAACAGACAGACAGATGAAGAGAGATAGATAGAGTAAAACGACTAGACAAGTCACCTAATCTATTTACAGTTCGTGTCTTAGAAAATTATTGTAAGTGAGCTATACAATGGAACTAAGCCAGTTTAACTTTTAATGCTTTTCAAACAGTGAATGAGGTTATCGGAGCTCAAACCGTTCTTTCTCCTAATTTTGCGGGAAAAAGTCAAAGAACCGTTTGTTGTTGATACCTGTAAATCAAGAATTTGCAGGTGTCAACAGGCGGTGTTAGTGGTGCGACCAGGTATAAAGTCTAGTCGTATGACCTATGATACTGACACTATGATAAAAAAAAATCGTAAATATATCGTATATCAACATCAGCTTCTGTTTCGAGTTCATTTGCAGGGTTCGATGGCTGAGAATACCGTGATTGGTTCCAGTACACCGTTATGGCAGAAAAGCGGCGATTCTCTCGTAATCAGTGTTTTGTATTGTTTAGCATTTTTTCTCTCCTTTTTTTTACAGATCACCGCGGGTTTTCATTTTGTTTTTTATTTTGATTTCTTGTATTGTAAATTGCAATGTAGAACAGCTTTATAAATCTAAGTTCGAATCTTTATAACAGATTTTCAAAACAGAAAACTAGAGAATTAGACTGTTATTTGTCATATATTTTCTTGATAGTCAGCTTAAGGAATAAATTAATCATTCACAAAGATTTTAACATTCAAGTTCACGCTTTTAGTTGATTTTCAGCTTTACACATTAAAGATATTTATTAACTTTGATACCACATCACCATAAAAAAACCAAAACCAATCACTTGCACCACTTAGGTTCGTCTATACTGGCACCATTGTACATTGAGAGTTTGTCGAACTCCTTGGTAAACACAAATCGCCAAGGGCACACTGAAGCAAAGCACAATGTAGAAGACACGATGACTGTAGTAACTCCTTAGAGGATACCCTCCCTTTAAACGGTTAATGGTTCTCATTACACTAAGTGTCTTGAGAGATTGCATTTGTAAGTGTGGAATATATTTCCCGAGATTCATATAAAAAGAAATTCTGCTTATGAGGAATATAACTGATAACTGGTAAAAATAATGAGAACGTGAAGATGAATGTCAATTTATTTTTTATCTGTTAACACAAACAAATAATATAATAAGTGCCTAGTTTTCTGCTAATTATTTTGAGCATTGTAATTTATAAGAAATACCCATTAGTATTAGTAATAATTTAAACTGAAGTAACTGTAACTGATGTTACTGTATAAATTATTCATTTCCTTTTGACTATGTACCAGCAATTCAAATGCTCAAATTAATCTTTTAATATAAAAAAATAAGTATCTGTGGTTATTTCAAACTAGCAGCTTTTCACTAAATTCATATATAAGTATATACAATCCTAACATTTTATTTTTAATTTTTGTCTTGCTGAACCGATTTTGAATGGCAACAGCTGATGATAAAAAAAAAAAGACAACTCCCACATTAGAAATAAACATCCTGTGTCGTAGGGGACTTTACAAACATACATGAAACGGACACAAAGAACATCCAGACTCGGGACAACAATTCGTGGATCACACAAAGTGTTGTAGGTACCGCGTGGGATTTGAACCCACGACACTTGGCGCAGTAGCAAGCGGCATGGCGACCGCTGACACCACTCGGCCAACCGTGCAGTTAAAAAAATAAAAGCAGTAACGTAGCCTTCTTTTATGGTTCCGGGTTAACAAATACTAAAAAACAGAATAAAATAAATATTTAAGGGGACTTCCAAACAACGAACGTGATTTTTGCTCGTTTTTGCTCGATAATGATAACGACAACAGGTAAATGCTTGAAATATTTACAGAATGTTTAGATATATATTCAGTTTAAAAATAAATAATTAAAACAAATATTTAAGGGGGACTGCCATAGAAAAAACGTAATTTTTTGCTCGTTTTTGTTAGTTAGTTAGATAATGGTACAGAACCCTTCGTGCGGGAGTCCGACTTGCACTTGGCCGATTTTTTTAGATTAACTTCACCCCGCGGTTGTTGTCGTAGCTTTACAACAGCAAACTACTTTACTTAACGACTTTTTGGTTCGTCTTTTGTACTACTACAGGGTTTAAAGTCTACCTACATTAAAACATACAAACATAATTATGTTTTAGGGATCAAAATGAAATTAAACTTAGAAACCTGCATACTGCATAGATTATCCTACACTGAATTGCAGTATTTATTATAACCACTGTCGCAATTTTACAACTTTAATGTTACCTGGATATTCACCTGTAATACCAAGCTTTGTTAATATCCAGTGTTTTGCTCAATATCCTTGTATAATAAAGGTATTACTATATACGTAATGAACTAAACAATGGGAACAAGCACCAGAATAATGGAGTCTATATTTATTTTGTTAATCCCACCATGCGCACAGTGGCAGATGAAAACAAAATATCCTTTCAACTCTAGCTCCCGGAAAAGATTTTATAAAAACAAGCTTATGTGGTTTTATTTAATTCACCATAATTACAAATACGAATATTGTATGTTTTAAACGTACATCCGGATAAAAAAATCAGTCAAGTGCGAGCGCGTAGGAACCTATACCTTGCACGAGAAAAAAAAGTCACGTTTGTTGTATGGCAGCCCCCTTAAATATTTAATATATTCTGTTTTTTAGTATTTGTTGTACAGAAATACATCATCTTTGGCAATTTAAAATGTCTAACTATCACTGTTCATGAGATACAGCCTGGTGACAGACGAACGGACAAACAGACAGACAGCGAAGGCTTAGTAATAGGAATCCTAAAAATGATATTTGTGAATGAAATATCAAAGTCAAGTTGAAGAATTTAAATAATAATCTTATTTCGCGAATACGATTTGGTGCAATGTATTTGAACTTAAAGAAGCGTAGGATACGTATAGTATACTATTAAAAGAAATACGTATACTTTACAATTTACGGTTTTGTTTAAATATTACGTAATGGTGCATATAACTGCCTATATAGGTGTCTCGGTGGCGTAGTGGTAGCGTATGCGACTGCTATGCTTGAGCTCTCGGGTTCGATACCCGGGTCGGACCAAATGTTTGTATGATACTCGTACGCAAATATTTGTTGTGTTGCTGTGTTTCACCGAGTGAGTGAGGATACCGGAGGCCCATATCCCAACCACTCTCCCCATCCCTCAAAGGCCGGCAACACACTTGTGAAGCCTTTGGTGCTGCGGGTGTTCATGGTAATCACAGTATCAGCGGTAATCACTTACCATTAGGCAAAACATTTGCTCGTTTGCCACTTAATATATAAAAAAATATATAAAAGGTCCACCTTATTAATAACAACACAAGGGTATTCTTATATTTAAAATATAAATGCAAATATTGAAAAATTATATAAATACATTGAAATTTGAAAAATTCAGTAAAATTACTTAATACTTATGTATAACAGAAACCACTCCATCTGATGTTTAAATACTGAGCGAACATTAAAAGCACTCCAAATAGCTACTCCCGGGCCTTTCCGTTTCACCACTAGCATTTTGTATGAATAATGCAATGTACCTATATTTAAACTGTGCACCAACTTTTAATAATATATGTAGAAGTAGATCAGCTTTCAACTTGTATAACTAGGAAAACCGTGGGAGAGCTATGCTTCGGCATGAATGGGCCGGCTCGACCGGAGTGATACCACGGCCTCACAGAAAACCGGTGTGAAATAGCGTTTGCGCTGTGTTTCACCGAGTGAGTGAGGATACCGGAGGCCCATACCCCAACCCCTCCCCCATCCCCTTTCCCATCCCCCAAAGGTCGGCAACGCACTTGTGACGCCTTTAGTGTTGCAGGTGTCCATGGGCGGCGGTAATCGCTTTTCATCAGGTGATACGTCTGCCCGTTTGCCCACTATTCAATAAAAAAAAAAAAAAAAAAAAACACCGCAAATGATCAAAATATTTATTTTTACGCTGAATCAAAGTTGTATCCTAAAATTGAAACATTTCTACATAAATAGTAGTAAATAATTATGTAAAAATGAACTAAATTTATTTAAACGAATACCTAGACAATCTCTTCCATATCTGATTTACTTGAATAGGTTTTAGTTATACGATAATCTTCTTAATTGTTGTATTTCAAATTTTGATTTATTTCAAGAAATTGTTGATGGCAATGAATGATTTAACTAGAACTGAATGTATTGTGTTGTTTTTCATTTCGTACCAGATTTACCTGAAGTGAGAGCCAAGTTTTGTGAGACAAGCTCTTATGAGTTTTATTTAGATTAGTTTAATAGTAGTAGCAGATAAGTTTTATTCATTTTTATAGGAAACATCATTCTGAAGGCTGAAGGCGTCGTGCTGAAATCACTGATAGTTTATAACAGTTATATTTAGAAGAATCTTCAGTTGTTTTTAAATAAAATTCTTAAGATAACATTAAAACTACTAGAACAAAATACCTGCAAATACCTTATATCTTTCTTCGTCTTATTCAAAGGTTGCTTAAAGACCGAACCGCCGCCGCTGGGAGTAATTGAATTGTACACTAATAGGTTCTCAATTTACCTGAGTGCATCGAGTGCCAATGTAATCGTATCTGGTGAGTTGGATGATGTTTTCGGTAATTAAATTATATTAGCCATAACTTTGGTTTAAATAAGTTTCTTTGCATTTTTTTATTAAAAAATCTATGATTTGACAAAGTTATAAGTAGTATATTGTTGTTGGAAAAAAATCCTATTGATTGCCACTAAGATTTTGTTCTTGTTTATGATGATTTCAGTCAGTTCAAATATTTATTTATCATTAATTAATATATCAATACACCGTACATATATAGACAACAGTTTATCGGATTTTTCTAGTTTTCATTCATGTTTTTTTTTGTTTTGTCCATTATCCGTCACCAGTGACTTGGTGGATTTTTCTACAATGGCAAGGGAATCAAACCCTACAGGGTGCCTCCCGTGAACTCAGGATCTTGATATTTGATATGAAGCAACGTCTTATAGCACAAATAAAGGAAAAATTGCAAAAATCATAAATTTTTAGTTCCATCATATAATATACCTACAGGTTTGTAACGGACGGAGTAAGTAACATACCGAAAGGGTCACCTCGATAATATGTTTAAAACATGGCTTTCCAGTGGTAAATATATTTTATTTTCGTACTATATCAATGGTAAATATAAGGCATTAGCAATATATTAAATTCATGGAACTAATCAATCATCTGCTGGTAAAGGAACGGACAGGCAGACATACAGAACGCGTGGGACACGGCTAACATGGTATAAAGACACTCTCTACAAATTTTGACTTAGCTGAGTAAACTTGTTGACGTCAAAACTCAACTACAAATATGCATTTTTGAAGCGAACGAAGCAAGCGACATACAAGATCTTCGTGAAATTTGTTTGGTAATTTTACCATCCAAACAATTCCATACAAATTGTTTCGTGCGGCTGAACAGTTCATAATACTAGGAACATACTGAGTTAAAAAAATACTGAATTTATCTATTTGTCAAACTCATCGTGTTTACGATGCCTCTGGTGTATTTTAATACCTTTTGAATATTTGAACATCAAAGAATGGATATGTATATGTACCTTTTACTTCAAACAGGTTAAATTTTCCGCTGTCAAACAGTTCAAAGTTAAATAAATAAATTACGCAATACTGGGCTCATCCAAGGATATAAAATATTCCACAGTTCCATTTAACAATACTCACTTCGAAAAATAGGCATATGCTCGTATGTTTATTTGGCTGAATACGCTAACCTGAAGTACTACTAGTATTACTAGTAAAATTATTTTAGTGTAGCTCATTTATCAAGAAAAAGATGGACGACCATTTATTTCTTTTGAGAAACACCGACAATAATGTACGAGTCAGTGAGATTAATTTTATACAAGCTTTTATTTAGTTTTACCTGTCCCGATGTTTGTCTGTAATCAAATCTTGCAAGTTAAATTTGATCCACTTCCCATTTTACATTTTAAGCTGATCGTAATTTCTTTTTTCTTTTAGGACATTTCAATAGAAGGTTGTTTTTAAAAAGTTTTTTAAATTAATATATTTACCATATTGTCGAAACGTATTCTTATAAACTTTTTATTTTATTTTATCGCCTTTATTACAATAAAGTTTTAAAGCTGCATTATTCATTACTGTACGTTAGTATTTCACAGATATGGATCGGAACACAGTCATCGATGTACACACACCGCCGTTGCAGGAAGTGGGAAGCGATAAATTTGTTGCGAAGTAAAATAAAACGTTCGGCTTTTGCTCGTTCTGCTGTTTGCGTTTATGATATATTGTCTGTAGAATTTTCAGATCCTGTTTTTTTATATTTTAGAAAACGTACAGTCTGATTTGCTGTTGAGAATAAAAGAAAATCTACAAAGACATTCGAAAAAAATATTAAAAGGAAATATATTTATATAAAGACTTTCACACACACACAACACAGTCTTATACCAAACTAGGAATAACTATGTCCTATAATGTCCTACCGTGGTCACTTATCCAGCAGTGGCTGTTAAACTCACTAAAATCAAATGTCTTAGTCAAAGTATCTTAGTAACCAGGTACCTGGTTTTCTTACTTTGATGAACGTCTCTTTCGGGTAACAGATGGTACCCTCGTGTATACGTATATATTATGGTGTTACTCCCATAAAAAAATGTTATACTATACTGTAGCTGTGGCAGTGTACCTTTACAACAATAACTGCGGGTACCACCGTAGGGCGCAGCTAGTCTAAGTTACTTCGAATAATATCATCTTTCTACCATAGAAAATCCATTGGGAATCGGTCTAGTCGTTCCAAAGGTTAGACGGAACTCATAGAGAGACAGACAAAATTATGTGAGTACCGTCCATACATTAAGTGGCAAGATGTTATTTGAAATAACAAATACACACTTCAATTTTATTTATTTGTATGGATAAATTATTTTACGAACTTGATTATAAAAAAGTAAATATTTGTACAAGCTTCTTAAGAAAGTAGTAACAACAAAACAAGCACTTAGAAGAATCTAAATAGATAGCGTTCAGTGGCAGAGTACTTAGCAACTTTAATTTCCTGACGAGGGTACAGCGCCTCTTCGAAGGCTTCCTACACTCAATAAATTATATTATTACAATATATTGAAGTCCTTCAAATTGCTTCATTTGAAAAGCCACTCTATATGAAATGCGTTACGTATTTAATTTGATTCTTTTCATGTTACAAGTACCCTTATGTTGAAGTACTCTCCAATTATATCATCAAATCGTTCAGCAGTTGAAATTTCATTGACTTTGTTCTGTGTTGGATTTTCTAACTTTGTCAAAAACATTGTGAGCTATTAAATTATAATAACAGGCAATCATGTTGTACGAAACAATTATCATTTACAAAAATACAAACGACTTCAACGGTTTTCAAAGATTTAAAGAGGGTTTGCCCTCGTAGAATATTTATTTGGAGGAAATAACCCAAGGGGCTTTTTAAACTGTTTATGATATTTCATATTTCGGTTCACCCCGGCTTTGTTCATATAAAAATAATAATTATAGTTTATTGTTTTATTACAAAATACTCGACAAAGTGTAT
This sequence comes from Spilarctia lutea, assembly GCA_916048165.1. Lineage (NCBI taxonomy): Eukaryota > Metazoa > Arthropoda > Insecta > Lepidoptera > Erebidae > Spilarctia > Spilarctia lutea. The sequence goes on along the minus strand of OU696471.1, from coordinate 1,497,226 downwards.
GCAAAACTTTATTTTAATCAGATGAAAAGATGAATACGAGCAAATGTATGGATTGCCAACATTCGGGGAAGAAGAAATAAATATTGATTAATCATTTACTAGATTACTACTACTACTAGATTAGAGACTATATTTACAGCTACATTTAAATTAAAAAAATAAATAAAATACAGCAAAGTGTGATGACATATATTCAAAAGTTCAGTTAAATTATGTTAAAAAAAAAACAAGATCACAATTCAAATCAAAAATGTTATTTTTTATTTGAAACTTAAATCAAAGCGAACTATTGTAATACTCTACACATAATTTACATAATGAAACCTGAAAATAATTATAATTAAAAAAATACTAACTTCATACTTTTATTACTCCTCTATAAGTTGGTGGCTCATCGAAATTTAAATTAACTTTTCCCTCAAAATATTACCCAGATTTATAATTTAGGAGAATTTCGCTAAGCGCAAAAATAAGTAACAAGTTTCTATGACACAAAAATAAACAACAATTTAAGCCAAATGGAGCCTTATCGCGTCAGAATTTAGGGTTATTTAGACTACAAGATTGGTAAAAAGTTAGATCTTGCACCTGGAACTATGAAATTTAAAAGATTGTATTTTGTTGCAAGCTAAAGGTTAATGTTGTTATGAAATAAATAATTACTTATAGTAAAAACTATCTAATTCTGATTGTGCAAAATTTGTATTCTTCTTCTTTGTCCTATCGTACCCAGGATAGATCGTCCTCGTTCCGCGGCGCCAGGACGATATATCCTGGGTTGTCGAAACGTTTGTTTGGGCTAGCTCTAAGTCCTTGGCCACCGTGGCCCACCAGGTGGCTAGTGGGCGTCCTCTACCTTGCCGAATATTTGTGCAAAATTTATATTGTTCTTACAAAAAGTGAAATTAAATTATATAAATACATGCAGTCTTATTCATAAACATTATTTAAGGTGTTATTTTTAACTTTGAACTTATGGCCATAAAGTCTCAAATAACACATATCCGCATAAAATGCCATTGAATCAACTGATATCATGATGATGTCGAATAGAGAACTTTACATTTTTCAAAGTTTGTGAAAAAACATAATTATAAAGGAAAATATTAATATCTAGATATAAAAAAAAAAAAATATCATACAGAGGTACTATCAGTGTTTACTCATACGAGTATATTAGACAAACAGTGTCTGCTGGCTGGTGACATTCATGATTTTTATTTTTGTACATTTTTTTTTTTTTTTTTTGAATAGTGGGCCAACGAGCAGACGTATCACCTGATGGTAAGCAATTACCGCCGCCCATGGACACCTGCAACACCAAAGTCGTCACAAGTGCGTTGCCGACCTTTGGGGGATGGGAAAGGGGATGGGGGGAGGGGTTGGGGTATGGACCTCCGGTATCCTCACTCACTCGGTGAAACACAGCGCAAACGCTATTTCACACCGGTTTTCTGTGAGGCCGTGGTATCACTCCGGTCGAGCCGACCCATTCATGCCGAAGCATAGCTCTCCCACGGTGAGCACAATGATGTAGGACTATTTTTTTGATATTACAAGCTTTAATAACCTAATCAAGAATCCCAAGGATTAAGCACTTCAGGGGTATCAAAGTTTTAAGTCGTTTATAGAAACCCACTCGATGTCCGTCGTTTATTTTGATGATAACACAAAATAACTTCATTAGTACTGCACTTCAGATAAACTTTATGCCCTTGGATTAAGGTTGAATTCTATCTTGTCTTTTCAGAATTGTTGGTTTGTTTTGGCCGGTACGGAACGATGGGATACAATGGGCTTGTGGCAGATCTGTGGAGGATTAGTGTAGACACCGTTATCCATTTCCCTAGGCTCAATCAATGTGACCTCTAGACTTTGCAATGCATGGATGAGTTGGTTTTGGTCTGGAAAATCACACTGGATGTACAATAAATAAAGAATTTTAATGCATGTATGGTAATTTCCATTTATCACCATCGCGATTTTTTTGTCTTTGTCCTATTTAGGCTTTCAACTGTTTAAACTTTAATTTTTCTTCAGAAAAAGAAAATTAAAGACTTAAATAAATTAATACATTTTATGTTGCGCGATGCATTTATTGTCACAATTCAATTGTGTTGATTTTTTTCTTGGTTTGATCAAGCAGCTATGTCCTGACTTTCTAATGATCATCTTTTTAATTAACCAGAGCATGTACTAATGCATCCAGACAGCAAAAAGATATAACATTGCTTGTCTGCATGTTTGTTGATTCTGGATAATCTCTGAAACAGATGAAACGGAATTATGCACTCTGACATCATTAAGATTAACTTGGGTTACATTCACATTTGAAAATCATTATATTCAATATCAGCTCATTGCAGCCCACTGCTGAATCTAGGCCTTTTTCCTTGCACACCGCGAAGCCTGATTCGCTGATTTTTTCATTAAGTCACCGCTACCGCTTTTATACAAGTCGTCCCTCCATCTGACCAGTGAACGTCGCACATTAAGTTTACCAAGACTTGCCACTCCGAACACGCTTACTTCCGTAGTTTTCAATTCTACTACATATGGGACTATCCTATTGCTACTTTAACCTACTAACTTTCAGAACATGTTAAGTACTTTAGTTCTTGAAAAATAACTAGAGTTAAAAATGCACAGCATTACAGTTAGTACAATATAGAAAAAAACATAAAGCCAACTCAATCATTACTGATAAAGGAACCTATTAGGAGAATATCCTGGAAAATGTTAAAGCTGAGAACTAAATGTCACAAGCAGCGACTGGCGGAATAATTAGGTAATCTTGAGCTCAAAGTAGCTTAAACTGTTGTCGCAGACACGCCTGTCTAACTCTACTGTGAGAATGAGGTTCCATTTTCCTAGGCAGTCCTATTAGTGTGTCAGGTTTGATTAAAAAATTTAGTATGAATAAGTGCTAATTGAAATTCCTTAAATTCTATTTAATCTATTCTTTGTCCATTTCTATGATAGACTTTTTCTAGAAGTAAAGATAGTAAAGTAATATTCCTTTGAAATCCTATAATTTCATCAACACAGAAAACACAACAGTCTTGAACAGTCCACTGCTGGACATATGTATCTCTAATCATTTATCAAGTGAATAAATAATCTTTTTTTGTGTCATATACTTCTAGAGAAGCTACGTATTACCTTGTCCTATTTCTTAAGATATACCAGAGTTTCTTCGTAAATGACTGATAAACAATAAAGCGTGTGTGTAGAGGATTACAAACTAAGGCAAAGAATTGATTTTAACAATAAGATGACTTTGTAGTATAGAACTTCCATGGGCCTGGTGAAATGATGATCTTCGCAATATAGCTGACAGGAGCTGGATGCACGAATCCGAAGATAGAGCCACAGTAAATAATTATCTTGTCTTTTATTTCTAGTCTTGGTACATTTTAGATATAAAATGCCGCCGGCATCGCATCTATTACATGGGTGGCATAGTGGTTTAAGCGGTCACCTCGCCATTTTCTAGTGCCTTGAATATTTAATCCAAAAATTGTTGTTCCGAATCTGAGTGTTATTTGTGTTCGTTTCTAGTACGGGAAATATCTTTAAACATATACATATACATTATTAGGTATAATTACATACGGGAATTTGATTTATATAATAATTATATAAAGTTGAAATAATAATATATATGGCTGTAATCTTAAAATAAATATACTAATTTTCGTACCGCACTTCGCACGTCTGACTATAAAATATATTTTACCATATGACAATGCATTTATAGCTTCGTGGATTTGAAATATACAGTCTTTTATTTTACTTGGAATTCAGCCAAAAGATGACTTACGAGTAGTTAATGTATGCTAACCAACGTCAGACTAAAAATATATCAGTTAGAGAGTTTAATCAAGTATTTAGTTAGGGAATAGTTTTGGACTATTTCAACTTAAACTATGACTTCAGACCTTATTGCAAATCTTTTGTCAGATTCATGAGTTAGGTCCTTGTAGGTGTTTGAACTCCAAACTTTTCGAGGTCAAGTATATTATTTTGTTTCTGAAATAAATTCTGAATCTGAACTAAGTCATTTAGACAATTAATCCAGAAACTTCGAAAACTTCTTTTACAAGGATATACTTAAGAATGAACTGTTTGTTAGGAATGGGAGACATTAATTATTATATTGATGTTGTATATTATTTTTACCCTGAAGTAAGTTATTCGTAAACAAGTTGGAAGTGAACTATTTTTACTTATATATATATTCAGATATAAAAATGTGTTGAAATTATTGCACTTTCTAAATTCCAAATTTACCTATTGTTTCAACCCTTCTTACTTGTTTATACAATGTTTAGCAATTAGCAATTACTTTTGGTATAAATTAAGAAATAAACTAAATAATAGGAACCACAATTCTTACTCCATTCACATGAACATTATTAAAATTATTTTAAATGTATGTCTCATCCTTTTATGTTCCTATCGTCATCTACCTTATCATCTTCCTAGCCTTTATTATTCCCTAGAGTATTTTGGCTACTAGTTTAACTGGTTTTACCTGAATATCAATATTTTTAAGTTTAAGTTTTAAAGCAACTGGCATCGGACCTCCGCAATCCTGAGAGTAAACTGAATTCGAAGGTTGAACTAGTTGTCAGTATATTTAAGGGTCCCAATAACGATTGCCATTGATGTTCATGACAACCGGGACCGACTGCCTAATGTGCTCTTCGAGGCACGGGCGGGAAACAAAGCCATATTCCATACTCCAGGCTGCTATTAAGAATTTCTCGTAAGAAAATCCCAACAGCAGTCCGACCCGGGAATCTAACGCTAGACCTCTTGATCAGCAGTCACTTACGCTTACCGCTAGACCAACAAGGTAGTCCTTTTATTTATCTTATATTAACCCTATTGTTGACTGTTATTTTTACGTGGTCAATAAGGCAGCGTCACCATGAAAACTAACAGTAATAAGGTCTGTTATAGTCGTTCCAATACTTTATTTAACTTTTGACAGATCACGCACATAAAGTTTTGTAATAATTTTTGATACAATGTACTACAGATAATACTGTACTTTATGGGCGGGCTCCGTCTACTTAGGGATGTGTCATTCGTAATTAATGACCACAGACTATAAAAACGGTTTTGAAATAAATCGATTATCGATTATATTAATAAAACGTACAATAAAATTATTGTGATTATATTTTATATCAAATCACGTAAAAAGCTTTATTATATTGCATTAAAATGCCCTAAACGTCTCTGTTTCAATGCATAAATAATTTGCGTAATGAAAACAGTTCCATCGTACTCGTACCTAGTAATGGGATCGAATGTATTCGCCGCAAATTAATGAATCTAAAATAATTGTTTAGACTTACTATAGTTGGTTCAAATAAAAACTACCTGCGGTACCTACTTGTAATGAACAGGTACAAAATGTTGAAATTCGTAGTAATTTACGGATTAAAAATAAAACAACCAAAAGAGGTACTGTAATACTAATTTTAATTATAAAGAATCGTCTTCTTCGTATGACCAGGAATCATCATCACTTGAGTTCTCAGTAATATTGATTATCATTTCTTGGATAGATAAATTGTTGAATGCAACATCCCGATCCCAATCCGACATTATCACCTGCTTTGTTTTTTCTACAACATTCGCCCAGTTTTCTGGAGTTACTTTTTCACACGCATTTTTCAGTAAATTCAGCATTTTTCTTGCGGTGAAAGGAGGAGTTGTATTGTTCCTCGCAGCATATCCTTTAACTTGTGCCCAGATCATTTTAATTGCATTATATTGGCAGTGATATGGGGGAATTCTGAGGACGGTATGCCCATGCTCTGCTGCCATTTCATCTATGACGTATCGTTTTGGCAGCTTCTTTGTTTTTAATATCTTTACTAACTCTACTTTTAGTAGGGACTCATTCACCTCTTCGCCATTGTCACGGAGCCAGTTTATAATTTCATGCTTTTTGTTGGCCTGTGTTGGTATTTTATTAATTTGACGAGAGTGATAAGGTGCATTATCAATAAATATTATTGATGGCTCTTCGAGTGATGTAAGCATTTCTCTGAACCACTTTTCATACACGTTCGAATTCATCTCCTCATGATAATCTCCTGTTTTCTGGGATTTAAAAGCTAATAGAGCGCCTGGCACAAATCCTTTTACTGTTCCTGCATGACAAATAATCAGTCGTTCGCCTTTTCCCATTGGTACTGTAGAAGTGGAGCCAACGGTGTTGTCAGTCCAAGTTTTTGACAGCGTATGATTCGCATTGAGCCAAGTTTCATCTGTGAAAACAACATTCGACCAATCTTCTATTTTTTTTGCTTGTCCTAAAAAATCGCATCTATACAAAGCAATATCATTGCGTTCCATTAAAATTTTTCGTTTGTCACATTTTTGGAATAACATTCCAATGTCTTTCAATACCTTTGTCAGAGAAGATTTTTGACCACGGAACAAACCACTATTTCGAAGAGATTGTGTTAGTTTTTTTAATGTTGGAATCTCTTTTCTTTGGTAATAGTCGTATATATGACGACGAATAGCATCAGCGTCAAAATTGTCAACGGCTGTAACTTTACTAGGCGGACGTTTTTTCTTAGGTGTAGATAGCTTATTCTGTTCCATGCCACTGCTGCCGTAGCCTTCTTTTGTTATTTTTGCCACTGTTGGAGCACTAATATCTAATGCTGCTGCAACACGGTCTCTAACTTGAGTCACTGGTATAAGAGGCCCACCATTACGGCTTTCCTTTTCAAAGTATTCACGAAGTCGCAAGACAAACTCTCTTGTTTGTCCTTTGAGTACTTTCTTTTTTGGCATTTTGACAGTAACGAAGGCAGGAACGACACGCTCAACTCAACCAAACGTGAGAATTCACAAATAAATCAATACGGAGGAATATAAATACTCAACTATATTGAAGGTTACTCATTGAAATACTGTAGATTATTTTAAAATAGACATAGAGAGATTTAATAAAGATCATCAATAGTTTAACAAATACAATATTAACCACTGAATTACAACACAATACAATAATACATTTTGAAAATTCAGTTCCTTTTATATATTTTTTCATGACATAGAACCGTCATATTTGAACAACATTCTTTTAATCCATTTCTTCTTTATTTTGACAAAGGAGGTCGCACATTGAAACACATAGAAAAATGAAGTACGAAATTATCTATAAAATAATGAGTTTATTAAATCGATTAAAACTTCTTAATGCATAAAATCGATCGATGAAAGAAATCGAATAGGTAACGGGTCAGGGTATCACTATTTGATTAAGTATTAGAGCTGTCAAAAGTTAAATAAACTATTGGAACGACTATAACTTATTTTTATTAAATATTATGCTGGTTTGTTATCGTTTTATGTTGGGAGAAGACATATTAGACATTTAAAATGTGTATAAACAGTTTCAGTTCATGTAGGTATTGAATTATGTAATACTCAGTATGAAGTTATAAAAATGAGTAGGTAATTGTTTTTTTGTATAGGGGGCAAACGAGCAGACTTATGTATTATACGAAGCGTTACAAGTGCGTTGCCGGCCTTCTAAGTGTACGCTCTTTTATTGAAGGAAAATGTTCGTGGAATATAATATTAGTAGGAGTTTCTATACAATTAATCTAACAATTCTTAAAACATAAGGTCAGTATTTGTCAATATTGCTTTAAAAAAAAACTGTAACTGTGATCTGGTACCAGCCATCCGCCATTATGTGCCTGTAATCGTTGGAACTTAATAGTAGAAGGGAGAAATTCAATAAATTTATTGAAGTGTAAGTATAAAATAAGAAGTAGTCGCGGAATTATGGGAGAGCCAATAAGTCTGAAACTGCAATAGTTCAATTATTCTATACCCGTTAGTGAGTGCTGTGATTGGAAACCCAAATAGGAAAGGATATCAACTGGCCTAGGGAACGGACAATATATTAAAATTTGATTTTAAAAGAATACCTTTGGATCATGAGGCATCAAATTGAGGCAAGCACTATTTTCATATTTGATTCAAAGTATTGTCTCGGGACATAGTACCTTGGCGTTATTTAGACTAAATTACAGTATAGCTTATTCCATGCACCCATAATATACTTACACCTCATATTCATCCCGGGAAGTTAAACATTACATGCTACATAAAATAATCTGAACACATAGTTTGGGCATATCACTATTGCCATAGACTTTAAAAAAAATGTTAGCTAGTTAGTTTCATCATTGGTATACATATTTTGAGGGTCGGACACTGACTAGTAAACTCACAAGAGCCTCGCACTTCCAAGAAAGTGGTTCCGCAACTTAATCATTTTATTAGTAGGCACATGCTCATATTTTAACGATATAATATTTCTACTTACATGCTCAATTGAATTCTGTCTGAATCTCATTTAATATATATTTTCCCATTACACTGACAAATACTTTATTTTTGGTATTCTCAACACGCACATAAATACATCATACGTGCCTTAACAGTAAAACAATCGTTTACAAACAAAAAAGAAAAACGGAAACCAGTCGCTGAAATGACATCCGCTACAAAGCGGCTGTCCCATATGTTTTCTTTTTGGTGTGGTGTTTGTGGTTCGTGGAAACCTTCGTAATTCATCACATTGCCTGGCTTGGTATTATATTGAAGTGCTATATAATAATTGAATCGAAAAAATCAAGTGGTGTACCGACTAAGGTGGGTCTCGTACTGGTGGTATGGTTTTATGAATGGTAACTAAAAGGCAATAATGTAATTAAGCATATTATTATATTTAATCAAAATTAATATTCACTTTATTTAAACAGAAGCTTATGTTATTAAAAAAAGTCAAATATTTAAAAACGAATCATGCTAATAGAATTTATGAATTAAATTATAACTAAGCTAATATTAATTGTTTGTATCTTAATCGATATCGAATCGATGTTCGTGTACATTTTATTTTATCCTAAAAACTGTTACTTGTATTATTGTTTTAATTACAATAATTTTTCAAAACTTTAAAATATTCATTTATTTTTAAACTTTTCTTTAGTCTGCCACAAGGAAAAGGTCAGTGGTCCCTAAAGCATTTTATTCTAAAATGAAATAAACCGTTTCTCAAAGCTCCTGTATCATGATTTATGTTAACGTCGTGCACCCTGGCGCGTTGATTCATCATTTTCATACGATAAAAATTGTGTTATTTCTCTTGCTGTAATTCAAACAGGAATGAATAATGGTGTTATGAGAATAACAAAAGTTTCCTGGGCCGCGGGTTTAGGATTGAACCCTGTTTCAACGGTAAGGGTAACACAAATTTTATAATACAAAGTATAATTTTTTGTTTTGGTGTATATTAAAAAAACAGATTCATCTTTTGATGATAGGTGACCAGCGCAGCTTCCACACTACAAACAGTTGATTTATATAGTTATTAAAACAAATAAAAAGGTAAGACTTGGATGTCACTTCTATATCTAACGTAAAAGAGCCTGCTTAAAGTCTATATATTTTAATACATTCAATTTCCCTATAATTCCATTGCTTTCTGAATTTTTGACAATTAAGTTTCCGAATGATGACAATAGGTTTTTTTTATTACATGAATGTAGGGTGGATTAAAAGTGGTAGATTGATATCCATCTACTAATTAACGGTCGAGTGGGTCGAGTAGTTACCAGATCGTGTGTTTGATACTAACCTGATACAAATAATTGACTGGTAAACACGATCATTTCTTGTAGGTAACAGGTATGTTTAAGCATATTTAATATGTCAGCACCGTAGACGCCTTCTGCTCTATCTAGAAGCTCTGGCTACCATTTCATAGGCTCTGCCTAATTTACAATCGAAATATAGTTAGTGGGTGACGTGTAACTTATTTCTCATTCTATGCGTCTACTACATTATGTGTCAATCGTTTTGTAAAGAAAATATTAAAATAATTCCCTGACACAAAGCCGTGTTCAAAGGAATCATCTTGCAAATATCGTTCCTATCTAAAGAAGGCGACGTGTAAAGCGGTTCTTTGTGTCGTCAGCAAACACGATGCATGTTATATTAGGAGGGTCTCCTGAATGAGGCGCCTCGGGCCTCAGTCCTGGCATCAGGATTCAGGATACATTTGTGAGCGCCTCGTCTTGGGTGAGGGATTATTATTTTTATTAAATGTGGTAATGTCTTGTATTCAAGTAACCAGTCATAAAAAGTTTGCCATGCCAATGTCCTGCTCCAAGGCTCAGTCTATCTCTATACCGTAGTTTATTCAAATCGGCTTACCGGTTCAGCCGTGAAAGCGTAACAGACAGACAAAGTTACTGTCGAATTTATTATATTTTATTAGAATGAATTAGAATGGATTTTATTTTGCTCATTTTGACAACTCAGTCAGGAAATAATTTTGAAAACCAGTACTTCAATAGCTATTTCTTATATCAAAAGAATAGAAGGTATGCAGGTTCAAAGGTTCCCCTTTGTCCAGTTAAAGCAGAAAGGCTGAGGAAAGATAGCTTCACGTACGACAAAAAGACAAAGCAAAACAGTTTTGGCATCAACTACGTAAACGTTGTAATAATAATAACAATATATCACTTTATTATACACCAAATAACTAAGTACATAGCTAAAAGCTGGGCAGATTGGTAGTACAACTGGCGGCCTTATTTCTCAACGGCAATCTATTTCAGGCTACCGTGGGATGGAAATAATCATTAACCTTATAAGGCAGACGTACCCATCATCTATTACCTACTGTCTGGTGTATTACAGAGTACTTTGGAATTAGCAAATGAAGCAGTATAAATATACTCGTATATTAATGACAATGAGCTAGTCAGCAAACTGAAGTGGCAGTGGGCAGGACACATAGCCCGGAGAATCGATGGCCGATGGGGCAGAAAGGTTCTTGAGTGGAGACCACGTGACGGTAAACGCAGCGTGGGAAGACCTCCCGCAAGATGGACGGACGACCTGGTTAAGATCGCAGGGACTCGTTGGATGCAGGCCGCTACCGACCGGTCAATGTAGAAGTCAATAGAGAAATGTAGGGAAAATGTAGAACACGAAAAAACCGACACAAACGCGTGCGGAGCCGTGGGCAACAGCTAGTTGATTATAAAAGGACTCAGTTGTAGTTAGCTTACTAGCAATACGACTATTTCTGTCTGACTGTTTTCTACTTTTGACAATTCAAATAACATTCGATTCACTGAATTAAATGATTTTCATTTGCTTTAATAAATTCTGAAATTTCATAGATAAATCATAGAAGTTTTAATAGTTTGTCAAATAAGTTAATCTGAAATTAATATCGTTTAATAATCGTTAGATGTCACTTACAAGTTACAAGTTTATTTGATTTACTATTACTAAAAAGTTAATTCAATATTTCAATATAAATTTAATAATTCATAAAGTTTTAGATGGATAGACAGATAGAAATATCTTTGTTTGTTCATCGTGTTACATATTCTCAACAGAATATATAAAATGACAAATAAATAATGTATAAAAGGCGGTCTTATTATTAAAAGCATCTCTTCTAGGCAACCTTAGGATGGATCAGAATGTATCGGAGAGACTGCGCTCAATATTTAATCCCTACATAGTACAACACTTAGCGTAAATTACACAAAATATATTCTGAGTATGTGTCTACTTTATGTATATATTTAAAATTTCCCGCTACACTTTATATTTTCCTAGTACTGAAGTTATGGTTTTTATTCAGTTTTTTGAAAGGTTATTATCCTTTTGCCACTCAAATAAAATCTACTTCTAAGGTTATTAAATTTAATAATAACGAATACAGTTAATAATGTTTCCCCATGATCTACTTTATAGCACATGGTTTAAAACACTTTTAACCAAATCCATTCCACAAGTAAACAATATTTTAATTTGTTTATACACAAACAGCTAAGACAAAACGTTTGGTCTAGTCAAACAGTGTCAGAGCTGAATATTTTCGATAAGATACCAGTGTGTACGCTGAGCGAGGGATGCGATTACGATGTTTGTCTTACAAGTTTATAAGCTAGCTCAACATACTAATGTTTACCGCAGGACTACGGATGTGGGAATACATACTGCTTCAAGTAATGAATTGCCTCTTTGTTGAAACGATAACATTTTATGGTATACAAGGTAGTAAAGCCACGCTAATTTCAGCACGAACGAGACTAACCTAAAATGACAGAGTTCGTGCTATCGTGTGTGCGAGGCCCAGTGATGTAGAAGCATCTAAATAGGCCGTCATAGTGTGGGTTATCATGCTGCAATGTTGCCCTGACCGCTTTCGCAATGAGTATGATGACCGTAGTGGTCATTCTTGGGTTCTGTTCATGCTTACCATCAGGTAATATTGCCAAAGTGACACTACTCAGAGTCAAATAATACGAATATTATATAATTTATTGCTCACGGCCACTCATTATTTTGGTAATACATAAATTATTTAATTTAAAAAATTGTTGTATGTATGAATGTAAGGTGAGGACCTAGAATATTTTATGTGGATCACACAAAGTATTCAAAGTATTGTCCCATGTTGAGTTTGAACCCAGTTAGCGCAGTAGATGCCGTGAGGTTACCGTTTAGGGCCCCCGCAGACTGCAGACTTTTTATCGGCCAATAGTTTAGTCGGGTTGGGCTGAAAGTGCGCACACCGAGCCAACTAAACAGTTTGGTTGGTGAACAGGGCGCAGACTATCCAACAGCCGGCTGACTATTCTCGAACTAGTTTGTAACTGACTGTTGAAGCAGTCGCACAATGAAAATATTGTCGAGAAAAGTTATTGCTCTCATCATACTCCGGAGGAGGAAAATCAAGAAGAGATTCCGAGAGTATTGGGTGCATCCCATTCTCAGTGACAGGTTAGTTAGTGGAAAATTTTACACCATGCATTCCAAATTACTTTATTACCCGAAAAAAATTTTCACCTATTATCGAATGAGCATTACCAGCTTCAATGAACTTTTTATAAAGCGCAGGTCTTTTCTCGACTTCTTCAATCAACTTTTCGACGGAACTTTCTACAATCAACAATTGTGATTTGGGCGACGCCATATTCAAAATACACGCACAGAACGCCAAATCACAGAGCGAACTGAACTATCGGCCGACTGAACAATCGTCATGTATGCGCAGGCGTGTATGCGCCAATACTGATTAAACAGTCGGCCGATAGTTGGCCGACAGATTAGTTTGAATGTAATCGGGTAGACCATCAAACTTTTTTATCGGCCGATACTGAATCGCTGTAGTGTGCGCATATGCATTCCTCTCCATACTGATTAAAAAGCCGACCAAACTATCGGCCGATAAAAAGTCTGCAGTCTGCGGGGGCCCTTAATATATAAATCGGATATCTTTTTTTTTTTTTCAATAATAAATAAATCAACACATAACACCATCTATATTTCCATTATGGTCCCAAACAAGCAGATCTTGTACTATGGATACTAGACAACAGATTTAAATACACAGAACACTTTTGTTGCAAACATATTATACATAGAAAACACCCAAACTCCGAAACAAATATTTGCAGATCATACAAACATTCGGTCCGACCCGGGAATCGAACCTAGACCTCAAGCACAGCAGTCGCATACGTTATCACTGCGCCACCGAGGCAGACAATAATCTACTACGCCATCCGAACAGAACAAATATTTTCTTTGTGTTTGAATATTCGCGAACGTATTACGAGTACAAAAAACTGTCTAGACTTAAATTGAGTATTGCTTTTACGTAGGATTTTTTTTTGTAGACACATATATTTTGTTTTAAAAAACAAATATCGACATAGTGCGATAGATAAATAAGCTTTAAATTGTTAAACATTATGTTAGGTACATTAATTTTATTACTGATGTCGGGCTGTTATATCCTTTTAGCTTCTATTTCGGTTCTTATTCTATAATAATTTTAATGTTTATGTTTGTAGTTTGTAAGGTATTTAATTTCTTGTTAGGAGTATAAACTGTACTTCTTTATGGTACAGATTCAAATAAGTAGAAACGAATCTGATAGTAAATGTATTTGGATAGTACCAGTGCAATAATCTAACGCGTGACTGGCCTCTGAGTACATCCTAGGATGAATTCTGATCTTCTTGAAAGGAGATTGAGGGACCTTCAATTTTATACTTTTTTTTTTTTTTTTTATTGAATAGTGGGCAAACGAGCAGACGTATCACCTGATGGTAAGCGATTACCGCCGCCCATGGACACCCGCAACACCAAAGGCGTCACAAGTGCGTTGCCAACCTTTGGGGGATGGGAAAGGGTATGGGGGGAGGGGTTGGGGTATGGGCCTCCGGTATCCTCACTCACTCGGTGAAACACAGCGCAAACGCTATTTCACACCGGTTTTCTGTGAGGCCGTGGTATCACTCCGGTCGAGCCGACCCATTCATGCCGAAGCATAGCTCTCCCACGGTATACTATTTTGATATTAGAATATGTTATGTTTATACAGCCACTGATAAAATAGATACTAGCGTATGCAACTAACAAAACTACTTCAAATTGAAGTTATGTAGAATTGGAAAAATCAATACCAATATTATAAAGCTGAAGAGTTTGTTTGTTTGTTTGAACGCACTTATCTCAGGAACCGCTGTGTTGGTCAGCCCATTTATCGAGGAAGGATATAGGCTCTATATCGTCATGCTAAGACCAATAGGAGCGAAGCACTAATGACGAATGTTACAAAAATCGGGGAAAAACATACACTACGCTATGGGCAATAAGAGACGTCAACGAGGTTGAGTGGGTCAGCTAGTCTAAAATGTTGCCAAAAATGTTATTTGTTCTGATTTCGGGAACCGAAATCTATGAATATGGGGAATTTCTCTTAGTTTTGTTCATTATACCTATTCCCGAAAAACAATCTTTCTATGAACAGTTTTAGATACACGCTGCCCCAATATAGGCAATACAAAGCTTTTTGGTCGAGGTATTATAATCGGATAGGTTTCAGTTTTTTTTTTTTTTTTTTTTTTTTTTTTTTTTTTTTTTTTTTTTTTTTTTTTTTTTTTATACCTGAGCTACCAAAATGACTCTGCCCTGCCTGATGGAAAGCACCAGCAGAATCCAAGAGTGGTGGTCACCATCCTCAATGCAAACAAGGACAGTGCAGCATGGTGACCAGAACTATGGCGGCCTAGTGAGATGCTTTTTCACGCCCCTCTTAAAGGACCCGGGATCATAGTGGGACGGAAACACGTGCGCTGGTAGTGAGTTCCAGGTCTTAACCGCTCGGCACAGGAAGGAAGAGCCAAATCGATGAGTGCGAGAGTGTATGTCTTCCACTCTGAAGCGGTGACTTCGGAGGCCAGCACGTGTCGTCCTGTAGAGGAAGGGAGAAGGGGGGACCAGTTGGAAGAGCTCTTCAGAACACTCCCCATGATATAGGCGATAGAGGACTGCCATAGAGGCGATTTCTCTACGCATTTGCAGGGGTTCAAGGGTCTCGGAGGCTTCGGGACTGCCGACAATGCGAATTGCTCGGCGTTGCAACCGGTCGAGAGCGTCAAACAAATACTGCGCGGCTCCATCGCAAAGGTGTGAACAGTACTCCACGCACGAGCGAACCTGAGTCTTATAAAGGAGACACAGATGCCCGGGCGAGAAGAACCGTCTCACCTTGTTGAGAACACCTAACTTCCGCGAGGCCGCCTTAGTGACGCTCTCAACATACTCGCGCGGGTTGAGGTCGCAGCAGATGGCCATGCCCAGGACATCGAGCCTGCCTTGTAATGGTAGTTGAGTGTTCTGAAAAGTCGGAAGGGGAAGGAATGGAGACCTTTTGGCAGAGAACGCGCACACCTGTGTTTTCTTGGCGCTAAACTCGACCAGATTCTCGCAGCCCCATTGTGAAATGCGGCCTAGAACATGGTCGAGCTCAGCGACAAGCTCCTGTCGTTTTTCCTCTACATCTACCGGCTTTGCCGCAGGGCGCCCAAAATATCGTCCATGAACTGTGCTGTCGTCTGCATAGCAATGAATGTTGCCAAGGTCTAACATGTCATTGATATGCAGAAGAAACAGCGTGGGCGACAGGACGGAACCCTGCGGTACTCCTGCGTTAATCGACTGAACGTCGGAGGCCGCGCCGTCACAAAGTACTCTGATGCGACGTTGGTGCAGGAATCCGGCAACCCAGTTGCAGAGTTTGGGGGGCAAGCCAAATGCCGGTAGCTTGGAGAGAAGCGAACGGTGCCAAACCCTATCAAAGGCCTTGGCCATGTCGAGGCTAATAGCCAAAGATTCCCCGTGCCTGTCAATAGCCTCACCCCAAAGGTGTGTGACATACGCTAGAAGATCACCCGTGGATCGGTTCGGCCTAAAACCATATTGACGATCGTTAAGTAGGGTGTGATCCTCCAGGTAGTGGACCAATTGCTTGTTTATGATCCGTTCGAACACTTTGCAGATAATGGAGGTGACAGCTATTGGGCGGTAGTTGGCCGGGTTGGAGCGGTCGCCTTTTTTGGGAATGGGCTGAACATTCGCCTCCCTCCAGGCCTCCGGAACAGTTCCCGAGGAATATGACAGGCGATACAGGCGCGTCAAAACCGGAGACAACTCTGGTGCACAGTTCTTAAGAACCACCGCTGGGATACCGTCGGGTCCACTGGCTTTCCGAACGTCGAGAGACCGAAGCTCTGAGCGGACATCACTCAGCCGGATGCGAATATCCCGCATTGTTGCATCGCAGGCCGGAATGGTAGGTGGGTGCATGCCGCGGTCTTCGACTCGGGAGTTAGCCGCAAAGAGATCTACAAGCAGTTTCGCTTTCTCCTGCGGCTGATGGGCAAGTGATCCGTCGGGATATTTAAGCGGTGGTAGCGAGGGCTGGCAGAAGTTGGACTGCACGGCTTTAGCCAATCGCCAGAACTTTCGGCTACCCGTAGGGTATGCGACGAGTTCGTGGCCAAGCCGCGCGATGCGCTGGGCATCCGCTGTGATGTAAGCCTTCTTGCATTCCCTAGTGCTTTGTTGAACGCTGCTTTTAGTCGATGCACGTCGGGGTGGCCGTGAGCGCGGGCCCTGGTCCATGCGCGGTAGGCTGATTGCTTTAGGGCGACAGCATGGGCGCATTCGCGATTGAACCAACGACGGGTCGTTGCGCCGGCGACCTCACTGTAGGGAATGTAGTATTCCATTCCGACAGTGATCTCGCCGGCCACAGCGGCCGCACATTGCGACAGATCACTGTATTTAAAGCAGCGTTGTGCCCACGGGATAGATGCGAAGTAGTCCCGCATTCCATCCCAGTCTGCAGACGAGTAGTGCCATAAGCGTCTTTTTGCTGCCACTGCTCGTGGGGGGTCAACAAGAGGCACAGTGGTGGACACCAGGCAGTGATCGGAGGATCCCAGAGGGGCGAGCACCGATACACTGTACTGCTCTGGGTGACTCGTCAGCAGAAGGTCCAGCAAGGAAGGCGCTTGACTCAGTATGTCTGGTATCCTGGTGGGCTGGAGTACCAACTGGGTGAGGTCATGCGTGAGAGCGAATGCGTGGACAGTCCGACCCGCGTGGTCAGTTCTGGAAGATCCCAACCAGGACTCATGGTGGGCGTTAAAGTCTCCCAGAAACACCAGTTCGGCGGTCGGGAACTGTTCCTGCGCTTTATCCACTGCCTGACTGAGATGTTCGAAGAGCTTAGTTGTCTCGTAGTCTCCAGAATGGGATCGATATAGGCACACATAGATTCGGCTCGAGGAGCCAGTATCCACGTGTAGCCATATAGTGGAGAAGGATGGGTCTTCAAGGCAACGTAATCGGCGACAACAAACATCCGCCCTGACGAAAAGACACACTCCAGCCTTGGCGAGGAAGCGCTCCTCAAGCACGTAGCCGGGGTAGAGAAGATATGTCGTGTCGGCAGGGCGGCGTATTTGTGTCTCCGTTAGGAAAACTATGGCCGGCCGAGCGGTCTCAAGATGTTGGTGGACGGCGTTGAGGTTTGCATGGAGTCCACGGATGTTAGTGAACTCCACCTCAAAAAGCGGGTTGGTGGGAAAATGGCGTGCCGCTGTTGAACGTTTATATTTTTTTTTCCTTACTGCCATGATAAAAAGAGATGGGGAGAAGTGGGAGCGTAAAAGGCGTGACAGTCATCGTGGCAGTGTAATACTGAGGCTCGGAATGCTGTGTCGCCATACAATAGTGAGGCCTGACGGTGACCGAACCGTCGGGCGGAAGGGCCCCCGTACCCTCCCGGAAGTGGTCGCCTGGTCCCACCGTCCGGTCACCAACCGGCACGACGAGCCACTCCGTGGATTATGCGCGACCTGACGGGGCAGCCTCCCAGGGTGGTTAGCCGTGGTTGGGCCCCTCTCTATGCCGCGGGCGGCCAGCGGCACCACCGTTTCTACGGGTCTCCCTGGCCGACGGTTCGATCCACGTCACCCTCTACATGACTTTACGAACATTCCACTGCTCACACACTTACCACGATAACTGTCACCCCTGCATCATTGGGCCTCCGGTCTCGCACTCACCAGCGAAATACGACAGTACTAAAACCGTCATTTTAGGCTTGTCTTCTGTGCGAGGGTAGTACCTCCCCGGTCGAGCCGACCCATTCATGCTGAAATCAGCATAGCTCTACTACCTATCAGTTAAATATTTTCAGTTGAAATCAATCAATTTTTTTTTTCAATAATGCAGATAACAGTCTAAAATAATAGCTTTTATGTACATTGCGTTGCTTACTTCTCAAAAAAGGTTTATCAAAATAGATAGTGGTAGAAAATTAAGAGAGTCAGTGGTGGTGATTCTGTTGCTGTCATATTTTTCGTGGGAGAGCCACGCTTCGGCATGAATGGGCCGGCTCGACCGGAGTGATACCACGGACTCACAGAAAACCGGTGAGAAATAGCGATTGGAGGCCCATACCCCCATGGGCCTCCAATCCTTATCCCCCTTCCCATCCGCCACAGGTCAGTCGGTCCCGCCGCCCATCGGCAACGTCTGCTCGTTTGCCCACTATTCAATAAATAAATAAAAATCACAATTTGTTGTTAAATATTTTTGGCGTGTGTATTCTCTATGTGTATTTGTACATTTATGTTATTTTTTACGTGTCATGTTTGTTGTTATTGATCATATAACCTCTGTGCAACACCTAACATACTAGATTTCTACACCACCCTAAGGTTGATTGGAAGAGAATAAATAAAAAAAATAACTAAATATTCCGGACCGTGCCTCGGAGAGCACGTTAAGCCGTCGGTCCCGGTTGTCATGAACAGCTATGGCAATCGTTATTGGGAAGTCAGTGCCCTCAAATATACTGACAACTAGTTCAACTTTCGAATTCAGTTCGCCCTCAGGGTTGCGGAGGTCAGATGCCAGTCGCTCTGTGTAAAAACTGATATTCAGGTAAAACCGGTTGAACTGGTAGCCGACCCCAAATATTGGGAATAATAAAGGCTAGGAAGAAGAAGAACTAAATATTCCGGACATCTATCACACTCATGGATACTAGACGACTGATATAAATACTTATATACTTTTTTTAAATGGGCACATTTAAAAAAGTATATAACGGATTGACCGAATCTGTGTTTTTTTAAAAAATTGTCACTTCTGTAATACTCGTATACTGATGTCGTAACCAAAACGTTCCTCGTCCAAATCTCCAATTTATCCAATTGCAGTTAGACAAGATTTTCTCGGAGTCTGGCGATAAAACTTCTGGCGAAGACACCGGCACCGCCCATCTCTCATTTTATCACGGAGGCCATTTAAATGGGCGGGGCCGAAATGCCTTAATTTTTTGGGGCACAGTTAATTTGGTCACCTAAAATATCGCCTCGTTGAAGATTTTAGATCTAAGTGAGAATAATTTGTTAAGATAAAGTGTTCGGGAAATTACGTATAAGAATTTGTTTGTATATTTATTTAAAAATATAAGTTTTGTACTTACAAGATAACAATTGTTTTAATGCATATGAATATTTTGTTCTACTTCTGTCTGCTCACACGGATCACGAACAGAGGGAACACATACACATATGCCTTTTACCATAAATTGATACTTAACAATTATAACAAAACATTCAAGACTTTACGCACACATAAATACGTTCTGTGCCATAACAGTGTAACGCGTAGGCCCATTTGGGCCTGTACTTTGATAGAAGGGAACGCGTAAGTATGGCTGCTCCATACTACTACTATTATGTCGCTCTATGACATACGTATGCATAAAAAAAAATCTATAACAAACATAGGCCGGCTCAAGAGAAATAAAACCACGACATTATTAGTGGCGGTATTTTTTTATTTATCAACACAGTACTAACAAGCATTCGGTTCTTCCTTCCTGTGCCGAGCAGTCAAAACCTGGAACTGACTATCTGCATACGTGTCTCCTTTCCACTAGGAACCTGCGTCCTTTAAGCGGAGCGTGAAAAAGCATGTCACTAGACCGCCATAGTGTGGATCACCATGCTGCATCCCTCGTGCTTTCCATCAGGCAGAGCAGAGTCATTTTGGCAGATCATCATCTTCCTACCTTGGCAGATAAAACATATAAAAAAAAACATGTACCTAAACTACATACACTACACATGAAGTTCAAATGAATTCGCTCGTACAGTTAGTATTTCTGTAAGTTGTACGTTTCGGGGCTAACTTATTATCACAATTTCAGACATTAGGCCCTCACTGGTTGATAGAAGAGTCTATACGAAGTAAAATGTCCAAAAAACCAGTAGGAAATGGCCTCCATCCACCATCAACTAATAATTCTCTTAATCTCATTTATTCAAGTCAATTAATTTTCAGTTCAATTTCACACAATCAATAAATAATATTAACTTTACTTAAATACGATTCTCAGTTTATATTTTTACTAATAAAATTAAACAACCAGCTGACGAAGCTATTAATTTTAATTAAATTTGATTTAGTTTCTTCGATTCGAGATTAGTAGTTGATTTTCGACTCCGAGAGGAAATCTTAGAAACTATTTGAGTACTTATATGACATGTTATATACTTTTCTTAATGGGTAATAAGAACGTCTGGGACACAGACAAGCAAATCTTGTTCATAGCACACTATCAATTATATTTTAACGATGTGTTAGACCTCATATTATATTGTCTACTAGCTGAGCGCGGGGTTACCCACAAAACAATAAAAATATACTAAGTTACGCCGTATGTTATGAGCTATCTATCAGTGAAAGTCCGGTCATAATCGGTTCTGCCGTTCCATAGATTAGCCAGAACAAATAGGCATGCTCAATCATTTTTTTAAATTGCTTTTCTGTTTTAAGTACAATATATAGTTTCATATACATTTAGTCAAATGCTGTTGAAACTACAAACAAATACTTCTGTTTTATTTATTTACTAGCTGAGACCCGCGGTGTTACCGTACCATATCAACCGCGGGTAACGCCGGGCGAAGCTAGTCTAGGAAAGTAGGCTAAGTTACTCCTTGTATCATTAACTACCCATCAGTGAAAGTCCCATCAAAATCGATCCAACGGTTTTAGAGATTAGCTGTAACAAACAGACAGACGGACAGACAGACAGACAAAAAAAACAAAATTGATTTTTTGATGTAAGTATCGTATACACTTTAATTTGTATTAAGTGAAAGGTTATTAATTTGAAGTTATAAACAGACACTTCAATTTTATATAATAGGTCTTTACCTATGAAATTGCGTTTCTTCAGTACTGGTCATTTCAAATAAAAAAAAGTTTGTAATGGCTCTGTATTCTGAATTCAAATTAATTTTGTTTTAAAACCATGACATTCTATTTACAAACTCAGTCTTTTGTTTTTTGATTAGCGTTGTATTTTCATTACATTTGAACATTTTTCGTCATAATGAATACTTTAAAAATTCGTGTAATTATGGAATATGAGTTCCGTCGTGGCACCAACGGACACAAACGGCACGTAACATCAAAAACGTTTACGGAGAGAACTGTACAAACGAACGCACAACCCTTTGTTGGTTTTCCTGGTTCCGTTCTGGAAATTTTGACTTGAAAAATGAAGCTCGTGGTCGTTCGTTCGAAGACTTTGGTTAACAATAATGAATTAAAGGCGATTGTGGAAGCTGACGAAACTCAATCTACAGCTGACCTAGCAGCAGCTTTTAATGTAAGCATCAAAACAATATTGATCCATTTGCGACAAATTAGCAAGGTAAAAAAGCTTGATAGATGGGTGCCCCACGACCTTAACGATCGCCAGCGCAACGTACGTGTCGAGACCTGCCTTTCGCTGCTCAACAGGCAAAGAAATGAAGGAATTTTGAAACGAATAGTTACGTGCGACGAAAAATGGATCTGTTCGACAATCGAAAGCACTCAGCAAGTTGGTTAGACCCTGGTTCAGCACCAAAGCAATGCCCTAAACCAAAAATGACCCCTAAAAAGGTGATGGTCACTGTTTGGTGGTTTAGTGCGGGTGTGATTCACCACAGCTTTTTACAAAACGGCATGAGCATTAATGCAGATGTGTACTGTGAAGAACTGGAGAGAATGATGGAGAAGCTTGCACATCTGCAACCAGCTTTGGTCAATCGGTCGTCCCCACTGCTCCTTCACGACAACGCGCGACCCCATACTGCGCAACAGACAGTCTCCAAGCTGCAAGAGCTGGGGTTGGAAGCTCTCCCTCATCCGCCATACTCACCAGACCTTGCACCTACCGACTATTACTTTTTCCAAAATTTAGACAACTTTTTAGTGGGTAAAAAATTCAATTCCCGAGAGGCAGTACAAAATGCCTTTGAAGAGTTTGTTGCCTCCCGTCCAGCTGATTTTTACAAGAAGGGCATCAATAAACTGCACATGCGTTGGCAAAGATGCGTCGATTGCATGGGTGATTACTTCGAATAACAGAAATAAAAAAGTTTGAAAAAATAAGTACTTTCACTGCAATGCAATAAGCATACAAAACGGCAATTTCATAGGTAAAGACCTAATTTGTATAAATAATGATTTTAGTAATCATTATAAATATTTTTTTTAATTAAACGTGGGCACAAAGTGTGGATGGATAAAACTAAATTTCCCAAACTAACATTATTTATTAGTAAATTATGTGCTCCTAGCCGATTTCAGCCACAGTAGTCAATTTTTACGGAGATCTGTTAACTGAGCAGGAGGTACTGTAGTGCACAAGTGTCTGTGTGCTATTATGAGAGTGAGTCTCACACTCACTCTCACAATAGAATGGGATGGCTCTCCGGCACAATCGGGGAGAGAACAGGTACAGGACCGACGGTTTCACATGCTCTCCGATCAGTTAAGACCCCAATTTCCAAACTCCAACAAGCAAGAAGTGTTAGGGTTTTTCTTATTGATCGGCAGTCGCATACGCTGACCGCTAACTCAAAGAGGGGAAGTGATACAAGTATAGGGTAAATAACTGTATACCCAAATATTAAAAATATTATACTTATACTACCGCTGCCCAAGATCACATTGAGTCATAAGTGTGTTGCCGTTTCATTATTCTCACACATAATTAATGGAGATAGTTTTAGCGCCACGGTAACCTCAACCTCTAGTAACAAACAACGAAATAATATCTAAACAGCCTTGACTCGCGGTCGTTGTATCACTGCAGTCAAGTCTACGCAGATGTAGTATAGCATGGTTCTTCCAAAGTGATATTCATTGAACCGGAGAAGATGTTTAATAGATTTCTTTCCAAGGTAAATTACAAAGGTCGTAAAAATACTAGAAACTTTAATAATAGACGTAACATAGGCCGCTTTACTTACTTAGACGATGATTTATTTGAAACTCGCAAGGTTTGAGGCCACATGAACCCTAATGAAGAACGATCCACATCTATGTTGCAAATGGAATAGTCTTGTTCCAGCCATTTCGTTTTTCTATATTCAATTTATTTGATATACAACAGGAGCAATGTTAAAAGCCTTCACATAAATAAGTATGTATTGTGTGAATTCTACTGTGAGATAAAGTATTGAACAATGTGTTTATTTATACGTAATTGGACTCGAGGTAATCGGTGGTAATCGAGCAAGTTAGCAAAGTTAAATAATAATTGCCGTGTCATTATATAGATGGGCGATCTTTATGTATGACTCTACTCTGCCTGATGGAAAACAGAATCCAAGTTGTGGTCACCATACTCATTACGAATGCTGATAATATGACAATGCAAACAACACACTCTCAACGAAACACGACAGCCCAAATGCTGTTATTTTTGGTTGGGAACATCAGTTTATCTACAGAACTTTAATATCGTTTAAAAGAGAGAGAGAAAAAAAATTAAGCTTTACTACATTTCAAGCGTATTGTAGTTAAAATATTAAAAGCACCGTTAAAAAATTTCGTATCAGTGTATACATAACCCACTCACACATTTCCTAGGATCGTTTGCCTCTTATCTAAACATCGCTTAGTCTTATTCACAAAGGTCGACAAACATTGACTTTAGTAAGATCGTTCAACTATTAGATTTTGCTCAAGTTCCATAACAACCCCGCCCGCACCATTTCAAGATTAAACTATTTATTGACTTTTCTACTTTGAACTACTTCTAAACTTGATTCGTGGTAAATCTGTAAATAAGAAAGGTCAATTATGAGATTAGCCTTCCAGAAGGTTCATTATGATGAATGGAACGGTTTAAAATAATTGTAGAATAGATTTATCTACTTCCAATAATTCTACAAAGAAAAAAATATCTATACAATTTTGGAATACATGATAATGTCAATAGCTCCATAGTTTTTACATCGATTCAATGTCAAAGAAAAGAGAAATTCTTAATTTTGCTGTATAATTTATTGAACATCTGTGAGTTTGGGCTCGGTCGAAATGATACATTGAACTTTTATGACGTGTAGTACAATAAATAGCTTATTATAAGCACCGTACATACTAGATGCTCTTGGGGAGCATAGATACTTGACACCAGAACCTAATATATAATCAATATATCGATTATAAAAACCTTTTTTTGTTTTGGACTAAATGGGAAGTGTTTGGGCCCTACCTCTTTGGTTTCATTTAAATATAAAAAAAAGTATCCCAAAAGGTGAATATTAAATAAATTAATGATAAATCTGATATCAATACTGCATGATGTAAGCATATTGAAGTCTATGATACTCTTTGAACTTTAATTATAGATTACATAACAGTACCTAGATGACCTCTATAGCAAATTTTGTAAAGAATAATCCTAGCTAGATCGATTTATCGCCCCTGAAACCTCCTGCATACTAAATTTCATGAAAATCATTGGATCTGTTTCCAAGATTCAGATTATATGTTGACAGAAAATAGTTTTTTAAACTACACGGCTACTTGGGTACCGGTACTTTATTATTATTATTTTCATAATTATTTCACCAATACGTCGCTTTTCACCGAGTGAGTGCTCTAACCGAACGATCACATCCCTCGTCTGTTTAATTCCGAATGCAGAAAGGTATTAAAATGTAAGCTCTAATAAAATCTAATAAATAAACAAGCTGATATAATACATTATGCCAAAAGTATAAAACCTATAAATTACTGAGAAAACTTCTAGTACTAACGAGTTTTTTCTCATAATACACAGCAAAAGCATTTGTGTAATGGTTTCCTAAAGTAAACCAAAGCAATGCTCGTTCAACACGCACTTGGCCAATTTTACGTTACTTTAGACATAAATTAGGGTTGTTAAAGGTTTTTATTTACTTTGGGAACAATAGCAAAATTGTTCGATATGAAACTTGATATAAGTGTGGGCTCCAGTTATTTTCACAAACACCTTAACTGTAATAAGTTACGAGAAAAGGTCGGCGGTATGCCTGAAAGTGCTAAAACTGATTTTCTTCAAACATATTTATTACCTTAAGATTAAAATATAAGAAGAACATTATAGGCTTTAATGTTATGCTTAAAATAAATAGTTTAATTATGTTTTAAAATAATTAAAGCTTTATTTAAATTGTACTGGTGTAGAGAAATATATACTTTAATAATAATTGACAATACACATAAATTAACTTAGCTCTAAAAGCAAATGCTTGTTTGAAAGATCTATTGAAACACTCGTTCTGGGTTCAATCAATTTAATCAATTTACCGTGGGAGAGCCACGCTTCGGCACGCATGGGCCGACTCAACCGGTTTAATACCACGGCCTTACAGAAAACCGGTGTGAAACAGCACCTGCGCTGTGTTTCACCGAGTGAGTGAGGATACCGGAGGCCCTACCTCAACTCTTTCCCCCATCCCCATCTTCATCTCCTAAAAGTCGGCAACGCACTTGTAACGCCTCTGGTGTTGCGGTTGTCTATGGGCGGCGGTAATTGCTTACCATCTGCTCGTTTGCGTCCTACTCCATAAAAAAAATTAAACCCATAACAAGATCACTAAACAAAAGAGTAATAGTTTAATTCACAGATTAGTGAGTAAAAAATGTGCGTCGTAAGGAAAAAAAAACATAAATTTTTCAAAAACACTAAAATTTGCTGTTGTGACTTGATTTCAAATTATTGGTATTATTATTTTATACCCTAAACTACAATTGTAGAAATAAGCAATTTAGCGATGGTGATGAACAGTGGTATGCAGAGTAGCCAGAAGTAACAAGAAAAGTAGATCTGAAAATGTTTACCTCAAATTCCTGTTCTCTGGCCTAAAACGTGATTAAAAGGTAGTTTAGATTGTTTTGCAAAGGTTCGATAAGAAAGTATTAGACAAAATAATAATAATGAATACGAATGACGAAGTGAATTATCTTAAAACTCATGTGTATCCTAAACTTCATTATTTAATTAGCCTAATTTAACACAATCGTCTTTTATTTTCACAAATCAATGGGCTGACAGTCGATTATAGGTTTTTTTTAAATACAATTTAATAAGAAGTCCCGATAACTTTATTACAGATTAACAAAAAGCCTGAACATAATTGCCAGCACTCCCTTGATGTGGAAGGCAAACGCATGCTCCCTTACACAAACGAGGAATAAGTTGCCAGTCACAGTTTAAGCCATGAATGTCACTCTGTAGTCGTATATTAATTAGAAATTAATAATGACTTACAAGTTTTTTGAAAGCAGAAAATAATGTTCTGTTTTGTCTGCGTCATAATTTAGCATAGTGTGAGTGACAGGTATGATAAAAAATAAAGAAATTGGGTTTTGCTTTGCGGAAGAGTTTATTTGTTTGCTTAAACACGCTTATCTCAGGAACTACTTCTACTATTTGAAAAAATATTTTAGTGTTAGATATCCCATTTATCGAGAAAGCTCCGCACCAGTGAATTTTTTTACAAAAACGGGGAAAATTATTATACTACGGGCAATAGGAGGCGTAAACGAGGTTGCGTGGGTCAGCTAGTTTTTTTATAAAAAATATGTGGTGTAACTCATCAGAAATATACACTATTTCGGGTATACTTGAATAGTTTTACAGTATCGTTGGGTTAAATCGGTATATCAATCCAACGCAAATGGTTATTTCATTGTTTGACAAAGGTTCAGATCCAAAGTTAGTAAGTCATTCCCGAAATCCGTACTTTTTTAGATTCCTGGCATACCTGCTTTCAAACTAAGCAAAGTGCGTACTATGAAATAATACACACATGAATACACATTTCATTTATACATAACATCCAAATTCCAAAACAAATAACTGCAGATCAAACAAACCTTTCGTCCGACCTGAGACCCCAGTACTGTGGTCGCATATTGTACCAAAGCAGCACGGAAGCAGTTATTATGTCGATAATATCATTTATATGGCAAAAAGTATATGTGTGACAAGTTTGAATTGTGCAACAAAACTGGAACCTCTTTTATGTAACCTTAAAGTATGGATGTCTAAGTCATCAGATTTTTTAAACTCTAATCAAAAAAAAGAAAAACGACATAGTAGATTCTTTCTACTGATTATTTTCCGATATTGAAAAACCAATAGAATCGTCCCTCAGTTTTCGCTTCGTCTAGACTTTTAGAGCTGTATAGATATTGAAGGTTTCTAAGAAACTCAACTCAATGTTATAGTTTGACATATTTCTACCCGCAGAGAATCTTTGAACGAGTCCCCTATATGTCGTTGCTAAAATTATTTTTTAGCTTGGACACTTGCGCCTTTGCGAACTCATCTCTATCATCAGACTTGATAACTATTTTGTTAAAACTATATAGTACTAGATATAATAAGAATAATAATTATATGCAAAAAATCCTGGTCCTTTGTGTAAATTGGTTTTACTCCCTAATGGTAGGTGGTGTAGGAGTAGGAGTCCTGACAATCCAGAAATCAAAGACTAGAAATCCCAACTCCGCCAGG
The DNA here is from genome assembly GCA_916048165.1 of Spilarctia lutea. NCBI lineage: Eukaryota > Metazoa > Arthropoda > Insecta > Lepidoptera > Erebidae > Spilarctia > Spilarctia lutea. The sequence continues at coordinate 1,468,908 of OU696471.1, read as the reverse complement.
TCCTCGCGGAGGAATGAAAGGAATGACTTGGGCAACCGAGCGCTGGGCACGCTAATATTGTGGCGGTAAGAACCGTTATGTAAGAATGGGTCGAGAGGCATCATGGGAGCCTCTCATACCGGCTGACACAGGTAAACACTGGGAAATTATGCTTCGGAGAGCACCTGTGTCTGATACGCAAGGAGCCAATGCCTGAGTGCCACCACAGCGATGACAAGACCTTCCACACGTAAACAGAATTTCTGTCGCGAGCCGAGGCGTGATCTCATGGTGGCCATCGGAGTGGGGGTTGCATGATTGCTGCCATGTTGCGGAGCGAGAGCACGTGGAACTTTGCCATCACTTTCTACGAGCAAGTTATGCTTGCGAGGGAGATGGCGGAGCGGGATTGGGAGAGGTTTAGAAATCTCCCTGTCCGCCAGGCCAGGTACCGCAGACGACTCGGGCGCCGGAGATCGCTAAACGATCTACGTCCTCCGAAAGCGTAAGGCTGGAGGTGACAGGTGAGGCCACCAGTCACCCTAGCCGAAGCATGCTAGGGTGACGTCGAGAGCTCTACACGTCTACTCGAGTACTCTCACCCCTTTTCTAAATAGAAAAGTAGGATCAGGTTTCCTACACAGGAGAGAGACATCTACAAACCATAGGTGGCCCGAAGTACGTCGGGGTTCCAGGGATTTCCTTCCGAGGGTGAACCTGTTTCCCCGGTTTCTAGTATCGGACATGGTATGCGATTTTTAGTCGGTTCGAGTCCGATATAACCATCAGTTGGTGGTATCTGAGGGGGTTTTCGCACAAAAAAGGATGGATTTGGTTCATTAGATAATTACAGATCACACCGTACAGAATCACATAGCAGTCGAAACTAATCTGTTCGATATTTAAAGGAAGTGTCCTTCTATGACACTCCTAATGACGTTCTATATAGTATATATTACAGTTAGTCATATAGAAATGCGACTTCCCAACACTTTATTTCTACACAAAATAAAAATTGAATTAAAACAAGTACTTTCCAGTTTCGTAAAATGTTTGTTGATCATTATTTATTTCTCATCTCGTCCTAATCAGTGATAAAGTGAGAGGTTGCCACTAAAATAAGAATAAGTATAATTTTAATTTACAACCAAGCGAGACAGTTCTATCCAAGCTTATGACTATAATCTTCAATCTATATTTAATATATGTTAGGGTATAATGAAATGCTGTTAGGGTAACAATCGTAGCATCTATTCCCGAAATTTCATGTCAACATTGCAGTTTCAAATTTTTCTAGCAAAAATACGAAAGATGTAAGAATTCCTGAATCAAATATTAACAAAAGGTTTATGTAGATTCATAAAAATAGACATATAACATAACAATACTTAACTTCTAATTAATAACTCACTTTCAAAAAATTTAATTATCATCAGTCTTCTTGAATTGTTAATTATTATTGTTGTTATTAAGCCTTCAATCTAATCTTGAATGGAATATTCCGTAATACTATCGTTACGTCAGCATATGTTATAAACTAAAATATGGAGTACAAAGCGATAATACTGTACATAGATTCCTATATTGAAACGACTTTTGGATATTACATCAAATACCTGTTTCATGTACTCACCAACAAAGAAAAAGTTTTTGAATAATTTACATCAAGCTGTATCAATCACTTTATTCCTTTCTCCGAAACTTCTAACATACTTCATATAAGTCTCATATTGGACCACATTATGGACCAACAAACGTAGAAGTCCAATAAAAGGAATCTAAGTTCAGTTTAGTGGAAACTAGCTAATTCATCATTGTCGTCGCAGGCGGTGCTTGGAAAAACTCACTAATGACCTGCCAGGGTTTTTGTTCCTCATGAAGTAGTAGACAGATGAAAGGACTGACTTTCGTGTTTTAGTTTTGAGAATCTTGCTTTAGTATCGAGGTTAGTAGTGATAGTGACGTTTGACAGTGACGTCATCTGATTGTTAGGTACGACAAATTTTTCAGTGAATGCGGGGTCGATGGTTGTGTTAACGTGTGTGACAAAGCTGTTTACTAGAATGTTCTAAGAACGGGTTTTTGATGGATAGGTAATACATAACAGCTTTTATACATGTTAACTTTTTTTCGCGTATTATTGTACAAGTATTTTAGCATTTGCTTTTTGGCTCTATTTGTGTTCAATCTTTTAGCTTTTTATAGTTTATGTTATTACTATCGCTTTGGTCTCAAATTCTTATATTAATAATAATAATAAAGCCTCTTTATTTCCATAATGAATAAATAACATATTAAGTGCATGCATGAATTATATAACTTAATAAAATTACTTAAATTGTCCGTAAGTTACATGATTTAAATAAATTTTCATCAAATCAGAGATAACAACACAATAAAAAAGTAAAATTCCATTAATTTGTGGATGTCCAGTATTCATATAATTCAGTATGGACCCCTCAACGGGTAAAGGCCTCCTCCATTTTACTCCACGTCTCTCTGTCCTTTGCTTTTGTAAACCGGTTTTCACCGACTTTCCTTACTATTTCATCAACCCATTTTTCCCTCGGTCTACCTCTCTTCAAGACTGCACAATAGTGAGTTTTGTGTTACCGAAATTGAGGTTCAAAATGCAGATTCGTTCGGACACTCCAATAAAACTCTCGATATTTAGTTTATATTTCTTTTTTATGAGGAATCCGACTCCATACTGACCCTGAGTTTCTCCGAAATAGCAGAAAATATGCTCTTCTTCTTCTATGATTCTATATTCCGTTCTTCTTATTTCTGCAAGTCCTATAATATCGTATTTCATTTTTGAAATTGCTCTTTTAAAATCAATTTATCTTTCATCTGATAGTAGAGATTTTACATTGCAGGTACATACTTAAAGATTTTTTAATGAAAATGGAGGGTTGTAGTCATTATCCCCCGCGGTGACAAGCCGTATTGGGAGATGAAGAGGGGCTACTTTTATTCGTTTTTTTGTGGTGAGCGTATCTCAGTCGAACTCAACTCTGACCTTTTCTTCTGTGTGTTGTGCATGTAGGAGGTAATATTATTTGTTTTATTCTTCTTTGGTATCTGTTTTACGTTGCTTTCGTTGATCGCAATGGTTTGGTGATCGGGGGATACTGACAGATTCCGTTTTTGTTTTCGTGTATCTCCTACAGAATTTTTTATTTTTGGGCTACCGGGCAATGTTACTATTTTATCATAACGCAATACAACATTTTTTCCAAGTTTACGTTCTTTTTCTATTTCTTCTTGTAGTTCCTTGCGTTTTATCAGAACTTCCTTTGGAAAATCTTCCTTGATGTTAATCAGCGAGCCGATTAGTGTTTCTTTCTTTTTTAAAATTTCAATTTTTCGTCCCATTGTTGTAAATGTTACTAATATAGGTCTTGGCTTGGTTAATGGAATTAGACCTTTATTTCCAAGTCGTCTCACCAGTTCTATTTCGAATGGTTCGACTGAAATATTCATGTTGTTTTTTATGCAACGTAATAATATATTTTGTAATTCTTCGTATCTATTCTCTGTATCCTCCACGCCATAGAATATCAAATTTTTCTTTCTAGCTTGCTTCTCCAGGTAATTAATTTTTTTCTGTTGTTCATTTATTTTTATTTCTAGGATGTTCGTTTTGTTTTCCATAATTTTAAATTTTTCGTTGATGTTGTCATTTATAGATTTGGTAGTATTCTCCTGCATCTCTTTTATTTCTTGTTTTTGATTATTTAGTTCGCTTTGGATATCTTTTAAAACCTTCATAAGATTTTCCATATTTTGATACCTGTAGTGTCCTCTATCGGTAATAGCAGTACTAGAACTTAATTTCAGAAACTTCTTGGCGTTAATAGTTTGATGCGCTTACGCAAGTTATTGCGTTTTTAGTTCGTCCCAACGTCGCAAGATGGCATCTGCATCAATTTAGTTATGCTTGTGTACTAATGAATGGTACTTAGCACTTTTGTTTGTAGGTGGGTAGTTATATATTAGGAATATAGTAACTCACTTTTAACTATTTTAATACTTCTTTGCACTAATATCGCAAGGATTTATCTTCAAAGATGTCAATAGTTAATTTTTCACCTGATCTTGGTTACATTAGCACACCAAACACAGTTACCGCTTCGATGTTCCGTAGCTGATATTTTGTTTATATTTGCACTGTTCTTTGAAATTTTATAATTTTCACTGTTGTTTAACGTTACTGCACTGATTCCACTCTTTAAATATTGAGAATAATCGGTTAATATATTTTTAAACTGGAAAATACCATGGAGCCGAAGTAAACACGAGCACAGCAGCGCCACCTCCATAATAAGTTTAAGTGATTTTTCTATAACTTATCTACGATTTATTACCGATATTATACTCGTATCTCATCTTCTATTCACAATTAAAATATAACTTAGTTAAACAACTTTTTATTTTTGTACGATGTTTGTTTCACATCCTTTACGTAAGTAAAGGATGTGCCACTAAGAGTGCACTTTTTCATTTGATATAAAACTCGTTTTTTTTGAGAGAGTCGCTCCGATTAAGTATGAAACAAATTATCTGTCAATTGGCCCACGGCTCTAATGAGGGGTATTTACTCTTTTCATGAAATTTTCCATGACTTTTTCTGGTTGTGACTGTTTTTCACCGATGACGCGTTGGATCTCGGATTTGAGCTCAGAAATTGTATTTGGTTAATGCGTATTAACCCGAGATTTCAGAAAATCCCAAAGAAAAAAGATGCACGGTCAACTGAAAGTTCTTCGAAGTGTGCGAAGTCATTTTAACATTTCAAAGGTTTGTAACAAGTTTCACAATTAACGCATTGTTTTTTTCTAAAGCACTCCATTTTTTTAAATCGTAATAAACATATGTTACACCTGAAAATTTCAGATTTGCCACATGCTCAAAGAATAGATGACACTAAATTTAAAAAGGGGCACTTTTATTGAGACACCCTATAGTTATATTAAAATCCAATTGCTTGCAACATTAATGGTTTCATTTACCAAAATATCAATTTCAAGAAGCAATTACTACGTTTACCAACTAATTTTCGTAAATAAACAAAAGAAAAATAAATTATATTTCAACCTATAAAATTATTTATTACAAAATATTGCTTTATTCAAGGCCCGAATCGGCTAACAACATAGAAAAGCTTATAATGGACCTGTCAACTTCAATTCCTTAACAATTGCTTTAGAACAGCGTCGGAAAACGTTTTATCGGAGAACCAACCCGACAGGATTGGTAATAGTGGCCGTTATTGGAAAGTATTTTTTCCTTTTAGCTAATGATGCAATTTTTATGACAGGATCCCGTTCGAAGGTCAAGGTTATGGACCGGCGGCCGTCGATTTTGTGGTAATATTGTTATGGAGGGTAATAAAATAAAGTAGGCGAGGCGTAATCTTGCAGTTTTGGTGGTCATTTCACCAATTGGCAAGTGTAGGCTTGATCCACATGTGAGATGATTGTTTACATGAGTTTCTTTACGGAAAATGGAATTACTTTCGTATTTCTCTTTGGACGGATTTCATGTGGTAATAGAAATCATTATTCTCACTTTAAAGAATAGATAAACATACAATATTTTGTTTTTCTTCCATGAAGTGGTAAGCGTATAAGAAATGTGTCAGTCAGGTAAATATTTTGTAACTTTTTAAATTTTATTTATAAGTATTATGAATGTGTAAGTCTCTATATGTATGATTATTTGTTACTCTGCCACGTAAAACTACTGAGTACATTTATAATCAACTGCTTTTAACTTTTTTACTTTCTACCTTTTGTAGTGTAATTTCCTGTCTTTTTCAAGTCAAAAGTTAAGTGTCATTTACAAAATAAAAGTATCTAAAATCGGATCACAAATAACGAAGTTCTAAATTATTAAACTTATAAAAAGATACAACAAAATTTATACCTTTTCATATTTTTGAAATCGGTTAAAACCATCATACCTTGCAATTCGCGGCTTTTCGTTTACCTAAAATATTTGTCACTTTTAAGATAACAACCTCATTTCCTCTTCAAATTTCAACGTCAGCAAAATCTAATTACCTACCGACTGTCAACAGAAAGGCCCTCAAAAATAATAAAAAAATCTTGGAGCGCCTCATGTCGGGCTAATGTTAGAGGGAAAGTTGCGTAGTCACGTGCCGCGCTTCTCTCGCATGCATCAAAATGATTAGCTTGATATAATATTTATGGGCCTGCCTAGGACATGTTAGAATTGAGGACGATGCCACCGAAAATTGTATCATTTTATTACACGACGCAGTTTTACGCCACTGCTCCTCACCTGAGGGTCATAGAAAGAAAAAAGAAAATCACAACACCATAATAAAAGAGAAAGTAAGTATGTAAACAAATAGTTTACGAAACAACAACAAAACAAAAACTAGGCAATTTTGTGATTGAACTAAAAAGTTACAGTTGAGACCATGTTGTACTCGTAACTCCTAAAAATGACCACAGCACTGACTATCAGCTAAAAACATAACGTAATATTAAATAGTCTCAAGACATGATCGATGAACTCTTATTGTAATACACACTTCAAACGATGGTAACAACTTTACGCCTTAACTGTTAAATAATTGGTCATATATTTTTAAATAGACAATGGAAGGGGTACGGAAAATTGTATAGGTTTCATTCTGATAAAAGGTACTGTTCTCGAGGGTTATCCAAAGTGATAGAAACTATATAATTCTGTCCTTTTATGTATTCTTACAGGAATTTCATGAAAGGAAACAAATACAAGGACACATTAACAAGTCATGAACAGTTCGTGAACGGCGATAGGCCACCACGATTTATCGTGTGCCCCAGTATTAAATTCGGGTACTGGTGAATATTTTATAATACATATTATATAAAGACGCTAAGGATCTTATTACAGCTGTCTATTTGGAACACAATAAAACGTTATTTTAGGCCCCGTGATGTTTCTTTGGATATGGACATCAAACTGCCGAAAAATATCAAAACAAATTACTCTCATCCTGTCTTACTTACCACTTAATATTGGTTCTAGTTTTGAACCAAAATCATACCATATTAGAACCTTAGGAACATGTTTAGACTAGATTAGAAAGATTTGGGAATGGCTAGAACTACTTGCTGAAACTTCCCCTTCAAATCTAAGTTACTTAAAAACCGAAATATATTAGTAAGTAAAACCATTAACATAAAACATTCACGCTTATAATCTCCAAGGAGTGAACAGAGACGTCCTCCTCCTTGTGTCGATGTCTTCAAATCTGAGGTTCGTGACCCGTATTTGGAACCATTCTGAGAGTGACAGTTCGCCTCCTGGTCAGCATAGATCGTAATGCCGAGAGTAGAGATTACTTGGCCTGCATCCATTGGTATATTATTTGATAAATATGAAAGTCACAGTTTTTTTGTCAGAGGAACGATTTAGAAATATATGGAAATAAACAATTTACGGTTACCCAAGAGAAACTAGAATCAAAATGTAGATATTTATCGAGGCGTAGGCGTGGCAGTTCATGTAGAAAATTACTAGTCTCAACGTTAACGTAAAGGTTTAAGTTACATCACGCAATGAACGATGACTGGGGAAACTGAAAACGTTTTTCATATACAGGTGGTAGAATAAAAGAAAGAGAAAGAATATGTTTTCATATGTGTACATAAGTTAATACATAATTGTTATATAATAAATTACCGAATGTAAGAATAGTATAGTATACAGTAGTAGTATGATATTAAAATTTGAAGATAACGATTCTCTCCCCTTGGAAAAGTATATTTTTTTCATTTTATTTATGGTGCATACAAGACTTTATGAGAAGATATGATAAATCATTTATCAATAGTACAATATATATTTTATTTCATAAATTAAAATACTAGTAATACGTGTGATATTATGTTAAAGTTTTTAGTGGAATGTTTTAAGAATGAGTTTATTTTCAAATGTTATACATAAATATATTATGATAGCTATTGCCTGCAATCCACCTATGTGTTATTTTGATGTATAAACTATATTACTATTATTTCTCATCTGAATACGTTGAGTAGTTTTTGCGTGAAAAAGTATCAAACATTCCACAAACTTTTGCATTTATAAATTAATAGCTGTTGCCTGTTGTATATAAATCGGTTTTCGCCCAAATAATAGTCTATGTGATCTTCCAGGGTGTCAGCTTCCTGCCTACCAAATTTTATCAAAATTGGTCTAGTCGTTAGCACGTAAAGAAGTAACAAACATACACATTCACAAAGTTTCACCTTTAACATATTAGAGTGAAGTGTGAAACTATGATTAGGATATACTATCTTTCGCTCGCGGTTCCACCCATGTGTGTATCAGTTAATTCAAAATCTGCTCATTAGTTTTTACGTGAAAGAGTCTCAAAGATTCATGATGTAAGGATTCTCTTAACTTTCACATTTATTATATTAAGAGGATTTAACTGTTAAAATTTATTGTAATTCAGCACTCACAAGTACGGTTAACTTGTGAACTTCAGTATTATCAACGGTATAAAATTATAATTTCTACTAAAACATCTCGAGAAACAAGTCACCCTATATAATATAACCAGTGTTTTGTCGACACCTTTGTACAACGATCGGATTACGGACGTTTCTTATTCGAGATTCACACCGAGCCTGTGTTACTGATTTTTGTAAGGCGTAGATAGAATAGGATATTACTTTTTCATGCTATGGTTTTGTTTCCATTCAAGTGTGTAGTTATGCTAGATATATTTATTTATTTGTTTTAAACACGACACTCGTAACACCAGAGGCATCACAAAAGCGGTGCCGGCCTGTGAGGGATGTGGAGAGGGACGGGGGAGTGATTGGCCTCCGGAATCCTTATTCACAGAAGCCGTGGTATCATTCCAATCGAGCCGGCCCATGCATTCCGAAGCGTGGCTCTCTCACGGGTGGCGGTAATCGCTTACCATCGGGTGATAGGTATGCTCGTTTGCCCCGTATACTCGTAACAAAAAAACCGACATACCAGTCTATCATAGTGTGGCTTGGAAATGAGTCACAGGGCGCGCTACACTTCAGTTAGGAACGTTATAATAAAATAAAACAAAAGATTCTGAAATACTGTCTTGCACAATCAAAGAAGAAAATATATGGCTATTTATGTGTATATTGATAATAGTTACTAAAATATTGATACATTTATTATTTAACTAGCTGACCCACGCAACCTCGTTTGCGTCTTCTATTGCCCGTAGCGTGAAAATTTTCCCCCGTTTTTGAAATATTCTTTATTGGTGCTCCGCTCCTATTAGTATTAGCGTGATGACATATAGCCTATAGCCTTTCTCGATAAATGGACTATCCAACGATTATCTACTTCAACACACATACGCACAGTGTTTTGATAGATATGATTGAATTTGAACTTTGTACAGCGGTAATAAAGTGCAAATTGACTCATTGACGTTAGGAACACACCTACATTGCCTAGACAACAGTGAGTGCTTGTAATATATGAACTTTATACAATAGCAATAAAGCTCAAATTGAGTACTTGTGGCTCTTCTCGTAGACCCCGTAGGGTCTCGGGGTGACTTTTCCAGGTTTACGGCCTGTTAAAGTAGTTGTCCGCGCCACCTGCAACTACAGGTGGGTCACGGGGTTGAGCCCGATGGGCCTTTGGTAGTCCTGGGGTGTTGGTCCGGTGGGAGGGGCGTCACTAACATAGTAACGTCCAGGTCTTGTTCCGAGCTCCTTGAGGTTTAAACCCTTAGGAGCGCCCGTCAGCCAGCACTAAGTCGGGTGTTCGAGATGGTTAAAAAGTGGTTGCCACGGAGACGAGATCTCGTGGCAGGCCATACCTGTCCGGCGGTCGTCGATGATAGGGCGCGATCTCCCGCAGGTGGCGGGCTTGCGATCCGTCGGCACGCACGAACAGGTTGGTGCTCAGGCGTCCCACGAAGTCGTCCAGGCTCTCCACGCGCAGATCTCTGGAGATCGTACTATTCCGCACAAAGCGAGGGGCGTTGGTGAGAGTGCGCAGTGCGAGCGACTGTTGCGCACGCAGCCGACGGCGATTCGTTTCGGAAACGAGCGCGAACCAGGCCGGGGCACCATATGTTATTCGGGTGCGAATGTACGCCTTGTACACGCCGAGCTTTGCGCGGAGCGGCAGTCGGGATGATAGTACGGGCCGCAGAAGAGAACGTGCGGCACGAACCTGGACAACGACATTGTTGACGTGGGGCTTCATGGAGAGGGTGCGGTCGATGGTCACGCCGAGGTATTTCACCGTCGTGGACCACTCAACATTCTGCCCCATGAGCTTCAGCTGTGGGAGTGTCACAGTCCCTATGGATATCGCCTGAGTCTTCGCCACATTGACCGTCAGTCTCCAGTCCTTCAGCCAGCCGGGAAGTGCATCTAGGGTGCGCTGCATCTTGGTAACAGCGTTGGCACCATATTTTGACGTTGTGATGTAGGCCGCGTCGTCGGCGTACAGTGCAAGTTGCACACCGTCGGTGACGGGGATATCGTCTGTGTACCAAGAGTAGCACACTGGGGACAAGCAACTTCCTTGTGGTACACCGGCAGAGATGGGTCGTTCTGTGGACAGGGCGCTTTCAACCGCCACTTGAAAGCGTCTGTCTTGCAAGAAGGTGGCCACAATCTTCACTACTCGACGAGGAGTAGTAGATGTGGACAGCTTGTACAGCAGGCCGGTGTGCCAGATGCGATCGAACGCTTTCTCCATATCGAGGAAGAGTGCAACGACTCGCTCGCGCTTGTTGCGCGCAACCGCGATGTCGTGAAGTACCCTCGCGAGCTGGTGTGTCGTGGAGTGTTCAGCGCGGAATCCAAATTGTTCGTCGCGAGGCTGAAGGTGTGGCGTTATGTGCAGCAGTAGCAGTTTCTCAAACAACTTCGACGTCGTCGAGAGGAGCGTAATGGGGCGATAGCTTCCCGGTTGGAGAATGTTTTTCCCCGGCTTCGGCAGCATGATGACTCTGCCAAGTCGCCATGTGGTGGGAAAGTGTCCGGTACGGAGAATGCCATTGAAGAGACGCGTCACCGTTGCGATTGCTCGTGGAGGAAGGTGACGCAAGGCTTCATTGGTAACCCGGTCGGGTCCAGGGGCTTTCCGGAGAGGCATTCGGCAAATCATTCGCTGGATTTGGCCAGGGGAGAAGATGATGGGGTCCTCGGTCGGAGCTATAGGCTGCTCAAAGTAAAGCTGTAGCTTCCTCTCAACCTCTGCTACGTGCTGCACATTGTGGACAGGATTCGGTCGGAACTGCGCTTCCAGGAAGTCGGCAAATATCTCCGCTCGGTCCTCGGCACGGTAACGTGGCTCAAATTGACTTTATGTTTTAGTTAAAAAACGTTTGTATGGGAAAAAGAAAAGGGCTGTTTTTAGGGCTTTTCCGGCCATTATTCGATTTTTTATCGCCGTAAAAACCGTCCATGAACTTCAACGAACATTTAAAAAAAAAAAATTGGCTAAATTGATCCAGGCGTTGTTGAGTTATGCGCTTACCAACACATTGAGCGATTCATTTTTATATTATAGATACTTGGTAATAGTAAAAACATTGAAATCTTCTCTAGTAATACTGGACTGGCCTAGTGGTTAAAGCGGTCGTCACGCCGATTTCTACTGTGTCGTGGGTTCAATCCCACAGTGACAACAATTTGTGTGATCCACAAATTATTGTTTTGAGTCTGAGTTTTCTTTGAGTCCGTTTTATGTATGTTTATCAAGTCCCCTACAATACAGGATATGTGTTCATAAAGCGCGAGACATATTATCTAAAATAATTCTACCCACAAACATAACACGACTGTTTATGTCATCTTTATACAACTCTCTAAAACCGAGATCACTCGAGAGGAATATGATTGATGTAACCTAAGTCATGGATTATTAACTACATTACCCTTTTAATGTATTCCCAATTTTTACAAAGTGTCCGTAGGACGAAGTCAAAGGGTAATTTAAAGGTAAAAGTTTTTTTTAAATATCTGACATCTAACACACGACATCATCTAGCCCCAAACTAAGCAGAGCTTGTACCATGAGTACTAGACAACAGACTGAAATACATAGGTATTTACCTATACTTTTTACACAACTACGGAAAAGCCAACGGAGGGTGTATGTTTGTATGTACGTATGTATATTCATCTGTTCCCTCATAGCTCCTCAACTGCTTATTAGAACTGGACAAATGAAAGAGCTGGATCTAAAGTGGCGCACTCTAGCGGTTATTAATAAATTTGATATAAATATGCCGTATTTGGTATCATTGGAATTTGAAAAATATATATATTATTAGCATTTGCTCGTGACTTTGTCCATATTTGTTTATAAATTGTTATATTTCTATGGTATTTAAAATATACTTTACAAATAAATTAATAGCACCAAAACATTTAAATAAAAGAAAGTAAAAAGTAAAACCCAACTACGGCAAAAAACGACTCTGAAAAAGTATGAAACAAGCTTATAAAACCGTAGTCACACGTTACGTAGAAACGTACCATGACAATTTAAGAATATGTGTCTAAGGTATGGATACATGTTTCATTCTTGTCGTTGTCGTATTTTGTCGTAGTTAAGTTTTTGTTTTTATTTACTTTATATTTGTAAATATGTTGTCATATTATACATAGAAAACACTCAAACTCTGAAACAACTGTTTGCAAATCATGAAAACATTTCATCCAACCCGGAAATCGAACCCGAAACCTTAAACACAGCAGCCGCATGCACCACCGCACTAAGGCTACTGTGCCACAAGTAAATGATTATTTATTAGGAGGGAAATTGACCTACATATTATAGTGGGCAATGTAAACAACCCAACGTTAAATAAAATATTATGGAATTATCTTGCTATGTCAGTAAGAAACTAAAATAGTGTGGAAGGAAACAGTGCACCGGTGAAGACCCGGAAATGGACTATTAACTCACTGTTTTTACAGTATCTCCCTGCAGAGCTCCGGAGACTGTACTCGCCTTAAGAATACAATAGAAAACTATTTTGTCTGCAATCTAGTATTTCCCAGTTCGTTGAAAGCAATAACTGGAGTTCCCACTGTGACTTACATTTCTTTAAGTCGCGAAAATAAATTAATTTATCGGTATTTATTTACAATTCCATTTTTTTTAAAAAGTCAATTGAAGCGACTTCAAATACACTATGTGATTACGTTAATGCATATTCATACGACAGTAGCAATCGCTGTAGATGTGTTGTCTCTTATAGAAAAATTTTATTGTCTGTGTCTGAAATTCATCATCAGATATATATCTATATATATATATATATATATATATATATATATATATATCTGAGACAAGACATCAATATATATATATATATATATATTAAACAACCGAATTGAGAACCGCCACCACTTTGAAGTCGGTTTAAAAAGACAACGTCCGAGAGTTATCTTTAGGAATATAATATCTTGTGACGCAAGGAACTTAACGAAACTACTTTAAACAGATACAAGGAATACCTAGACTCAAAACAAAAATTTGTGGATCATAGAAAGTGTTGCCCTATGTGGAGATTGGATCCACATCATTCAGTATTAGAACTGCTGGACCCACTACAACATCTGTCCAATCCAAAGTACAAACAATTTTACTGTTATCATTTTCATAAAATTGGCAGTACGTTTTCAGCTTTATTCTAGTTCATCGTAATGGGGACAAGGGAAGTCAGTCACCATTCTTCATAACGTAGCTACCTACTGACAAAATCTCCTGAATCCTGAATGGACTTGGTAGAAAAATCGTTTAAAAGAAATACATATTGTTTGTGGACTGTGTCATTATAAAATATTAATTGTTTTTTAAACTTCTTATTTATAAAATACAAGTCGATCAGTTAAAGTCAAATCAAAAAAAACAAATGTCCTAATTATAAAATTCTATAGGTATCTACCGATTTTTGTTGCATTTGAAATTTTTTATAACAAAAGATCTAACTACAGATTTTTTTCTGTTTTAACATAATATTGAACTGTTTATATCATATTTTCATAGAAATTTCTCATATTTCTGAAAAAGATATTCAAATTATCAGAGCCGTCTTTAACATTAGACTTCCAGGGCTGACATGAAAGTTTTTCGTAACGTGAATAATCAAGCTGACTTCGAGATTATTATGACCATCGATGTAAAACTTTATTAAATCTTTTTAATCAGGGAAACTTCTTAATTTCTAACTTATTTAGACCATCTGGCATAACATTTATCATTTGTATAAAAGATTTACTTTCGATAAGTCATGTTACGTCACAAAAAAATGGAGATAAAATCAAATGGTTTTTTTTGGTGAAAAAATGTAATTAATGGAATGTTGTCTCAGCATCGTATAAATCACTCTGACACGTCCCTCGAGTGTCATAAGAGTGACCTAAGGGGTAAAGCTTACTCTGTTTTTCAATGTCTCACTTTCATTTTAGTAAATTTTTACCATCGTAAATCAGGCTGTTGTTTATGAAATTCCGAATTGTTCTCAAACTGAATATGATAATAAAATTACTTAAAAATTTAACCATGTTTATAGTTATTACCATATATCTGTTCAACGATATAAAGAAATAAAATTGAAGTAACTTAATAATAACAAAAAAAAATTTTTACTAAATGCATTTGAAAGAATAATAATAATAAGTACGGATGTACTTACAGTAAAAAAAAAATATTTCTTCTGTCTGTCTGTTAGTTTCGGATAATCTCTAGAATGGCTTGACCCATTTTGATGGAACTTTCACTGACACATAACTGATAGAATAGAAAAAACTTTATTGTACACCATATAAAACAATTTACACACAAGAACATTATAATTTGAAAACCATGTACAAATGGTGGCCTTATCGTTAAAAGCAATTTCTTACAGGCAACCTTTGGATGGATAAATTGACAGTAGAAAGTCGAATTCATGGGTACATGGTATGGGTATTCAATGGTAATTGAAAAAAAAAAATAATAATAAAAGAATTAGGATTATACACAAACAAATAAATACATACATCTACACTATAATATTATAAAGAGGAAAACTTTGTTTGTATGTTTGTTTGTTTGTAATGAATAGGCTCAAAAACTACTGGACCGATTTTAAAAATTCTTTGACAATTCGAAAGCTACATTGCCCACGAGTAACATAGGCTATATTTTATTTTGGAAAAAATAGGGTTCCGTAAGATATTGGGGTTTTTCGGACACAAAGTGTAAAAAATCAACCAGATAAGTTACTTATTTTGCGTACGCTGCCTAAACGGTAAAAGATAGAACCATAAAATGTTCCAATTAATCGTAGATCTTATAAATATCTACAAAAAAGTCCGCGACACACTATACCTATCTATGTCGAGTGAGGCACAACAACCATTTTTTTATTTAAAAATCTTGAATTTTGTTTGGACTACATTTAAACGCGTTTATTTTACTCATGCTATCAATCCTTATCAAAATAAATTATTTCATCACTAACTACAGTTTATGTAGATAATATTTGGTCTTTGAATGATGAAAATTGGACGTTTGGTTTTGAAGTTATGGCAAAATTAAAATATTACGATTTCTGCTGCACGGCCCATTGCGAAGTGTTACTTATGAGGGGAGGAGGGGAGTTTAGATCTATGAGTTAGGTACCCGCGCGGCTCAGACGCAAGGTCGGCTCACGCATCACGCTACTACTAATAGGAGCGAAGCACCAATGAAGACTGTTTCAAGAACG
Source organism: Spilarctia lutea (assembly GCA_916048165.1). Taxonomy (NCBI): domain Eukaryota; kingdom Metazoa; phylum Arthropoda; class Insecta; order Lepidoptera; family Erebidae; genus Spilarctia; species Spilarctia lutea. The sequence goes on along the minus strand of OU696471.1, from coordinate 1,453,175 downwards.
GGGAAATTTTTACGCTACATGCAATATAAGACGCAAACGAGGTTGCGTGGGTCAGCTAGTATATAAATATACACTGTTGGGCAGTAGCGCGCCAGGCATGATCACCTCGCCTGGTTGGAGAATCCTCCCTTTGTGTTGGGTAGAACATGATACCCGTTCCCCCACGCAGCCTTCAAGGAAGCAAATCAGCGCCACCATCATGTTCACTCCCACAGCAAGTCTCAGCCAGCCAGCAACCTCGGCCTCAAAAGGGATACACCACACGCAGCACGCGACCGCTCCAGCCTGGTTACCCCTACGGCCTCTACAGCGTCTAGGCACAGCACACTGCACCTATGATCCATGTAAGCAGAGAATCTCTCTCCCGTCTACGCAGCAGCGCGCACCGCATGCGATCCCGACTCACTGGGATCAGCAGACTTCAGCCCCGACTCACTGGGACTAGCGGCTTTCAGTTCCGATTCACTGGAACTTGAGGCACTCAGTTCCGACTCACTGGAACTACTCACTCCTGGCACTGGCAAGCTCCGCAACAGAGCACAGACAGCTGACTTATAATATCGACCTCCGGTTTTGGAGGGGAGTGATGTGGCGACTTCCACATATAACACCACAATAACCTACTACAGCGCCGAAGATACACTGAACTACGAAGTAACGCACTACACGGAGTAACTACAAATCCTGAATCGCGTAATAAATAGTTCTCGCGCTGATTATCATATATACAACATCTCAACATCAACTGTTGGGCAGTAGCCCGCCAGGCATGATCACCTCGCCTGGTTGGACGATCCTCCCTTTGTGTTGGGTGGAACATGATACCCGTTCCCCCACATACACAAAATCTACACTTTCGAAATAAATGAATAGAAAAAAAAAGTAAATTTTAGGCAAATCAGAAATTATAATGATAGGTAATGTTCATTGACCATTTTTTTGAATATGGGCAAAGATGTGCACGCCATGATTATACTCGTATACGGATAATACTCGTATAAGGACTAACGTAGGGTTTTTTTTAGACTGGCTAGTTAGTCGCTAGTTATCCGTGGTTGTTATTATAAAGGAACAACAAAAATCGCGAGGGTCAGCTATTTATGATTATATATGATTTATTTTTCTGTTGCTTATAATAATAATAAGTTCACTTATTTATGCGGCTCGTTAGCAAGAAGCGTGGGCCTCTTGTATTCTTCAAGAAACTTATTTAATTACAGTTTTACCTCGAAACCAGTACTTAGCGAGAGCTAAAATTATCCGCTCATTAATATTCATATTTCTGTTGCAAAATTATTAAATACTTTCATTTTTACTTGGAAATATTGAAATGCAAAATGTTCTTAATTTTAATTATTCTTTCCAAGTTTTGTTCTTTTGCTTATTTAATCTACAGACAGCTTCTTAACATTTAAATTTTAAGATCTCGGGCCTCTGAAATTGAAAAAGTAGTGTAATAGATATAATTTTACTATCGAAACGTACACAAGGTGTGTCTATAGCAAAGAAAATTAGCAAATCCAGGACTTCAGCTTGGCTTGGAAATCCTTCTTTACACACAAACTCTGGTCCCACTGACCGGTAGTTTTATAGAAAAAATTGAATTAAAAAAATACGTTTTGTTGGTTTATTGTGACCAAAATTTTGTTATTCAAATAATCACATGTTTACATTTTTCCTTTTTGGAAGTTAGATAGATTAAAAGTTACGAATAAGTGATCCCTTACGTCAATGTCCAGAAACAAGCTAGTATTTCATTCCTTGATAAAAGATTTCTGATCAGGCCCGTAAAACAAATCGTCCACTTCTAAAATATAGACATGTGACTGTAACTTGATTTGTTGACTGCGTCAGCGGCGCAGAGGCAGCGAGTTTGTTTCACGGATTGTATTATTAATGTTTGTATGAACATCAAATATTTGTTTTAAAGTATGGAAGGTTTCTATGTTTAATATTATGTTTAAATTTACACAATGGTATAACTATTTTATCACGCAATCAGCTGTCATAGGACAAGCTTCGCTTAGTTTAAAGTAAGATCGCGCTACGTTAGACTTTTCGCGTTTAGACTGGTCATAAGAATAATATTGATGTAAACCACTTTAACTTAATACTGCTGTTTTAGCTTGCATTGATAAGCAAATATAAATTGAGGTGTAATTAAATGATTATACGTGTTCACGTTAACTGTGTTTATTAGCGAAAGTCTTATACGGCGGGCGCAGCCACCTCTACATATTTATACGAAAGCCTACATTCATAGGCGTACATATACCATTGTGACCCTATACAAGTCCACTCAAGCAAGCCGCATGCTAAGGTAACGTAACTTAAAATTCTTATAAATTATAAATATGTTTTACAAACTACAAAGCACATTACAATAGTACTGGATGAAAATTAAAGCCAATTTACGTCAAGTTGATAAATTAACTTCAACACGATATGAATCTTGACGAGTAATTTATGCATGTGTAGACTCATTTAATATATTTGATAATGTTATCAGTTTAAGTACAGTTTTGTAGCTACTTGATAATGATGTAATAAAGGGTACACAAAACAGGTAAAAAATACATCGGTTGAGTGTAAAAATGAGTGATTTGTTACCACAAAATCGATTACGTAGGTAGAAAGTGACGGGGACATAGTGCCTCCGATAGAGAATTAAGAGGGCTATTATGTTTAAGTATGTTTAAGTATCATTATCTTTTAACCTTTTTCCTAAGTATATTTTGAATCGACGTTTGAGTTTTCCTCAGTTACAGATCCTTGTGTACTTCCTAACTATGCGTTTTTTAACGCAGCATTGAATTGAAAAATGGTTTTGGGTTTGTTGTGATTGTCAGCCCAAAGGTATGGGGATGTTATTGTTTTTTGGAAGAGTAAGTTCGTATTCCGTGTGGTGCCGGCTAAGAATAGCTCCACCCCGTTTCTTCCCGTGGGTGTCGTAAAAGTCGACCAAGGGATAACATATTATACCAGAGGATGGGCAGCAGCATCCTACTGAGTACAATATCATCTCACTGCGATCGCCAACCCGCATGCCAAGCGTGGCGATTATGGCAAATCCCCCCTGATGGCAAACAGAATAAGGAAACGGCCCCTAGTCCCCGGCGGCCCTGCTGTTCCTGGCTATGGTAGCGGCCAAGGAAATGGCGGGGCAGGGGGTGCGAAGAATCTCCGGGTACGATCGGGCTACCATAAACGACGACTGGACCTGGCAACTTACAACACGCGCACATTGCGGACCGACGAGAAAGTGTTCGAATTGGAGGAAGAATTGAGCGGGGTACACTGGGACATTTTGGGATTATCTGAAGTCCGTAGAAAGGGGGAGGACTCGATATTGCTCCAATCTGGTAACTTGCTCTATTTCCGGGAGGGCGATCATCTGTCCCAAGGTGGTGTCGGGTTCCTGGTACACAAGTCCCTCGTAAATAATGTGATCAAAATTGAGAGTGTGTCTCCAAGGGTTGCGTACCTTATACTCAGAGTAACCAAAAGGTACTCGCTGAAGGTGATACAGGTATACGCTCCGACCACGACACATCCTGATGATGAGGTGGAGACTATGTATGAGGACATTAGTAGAGCCATGCATATGTCCAACACTCACTACACCGTTGTTATGGGGGACTTCAATGCAAGGTTGGGTAAACGAAGCGGTGAAGAGCTGCGAGTGGGGTCATTTGGAGTTGGTCGACGGAACCACCGGGGTCACCTATTGGCCAGCTTCATGGAGAAGGAGGGATTGTATATGATGAACTCCTTCTTCCATAAAAGGGAGCACAGGAAGTGGACTTGGATAAGTCCCGATGGCAAAACAAAAAATGAGATTGACTTTATCATGTCGACGAAGAGACAAGTATTCAATGATGTCTCGGTGATCAACATGGTAAAAACCGGCAGCGACCACCGGCTGCTTAGAGGCACATTGAATATTAACATAAGACTCGAAAGATCGCGACTGGTGAGGTCCACGCTCCGACCATCCCCCGTTCACATCCAAAACCCCGAGAGCTTTCAGCTCGAACTTCAAAATCGCTTTGCATGCCTTGAGAACTGCATCGATACTAACGAGCTCAGTGACCATATAGTGGAAACTGTCCATACGGTCGGGTCTAAACTATTCAAGACCCGCCGGATCAATAGAACCAAGAGATTCTCTGATGACACTCTTAAGCTAATGGAGGAAAGGCGCAATATGACTCTGCAGTCTCCAGATGAAGTGTCCAATTTCCGTCTGCTCAATAGACGGATCTCAAAATGTCGTAAAAAAGATATACGCCAATTTAATACTCTATATGTTAAAGAGGCTATAGAGCGAAACAAAGGTACAAAAGTGTTCGCAAGAGCTCTGTCTATTGGGCAGAGCCAGTTGACAAAGTTGAAGACCGATGATGGCAGACTGTTATCGTCGAAACCTGAGCTTTTGAGTGAGATAGAAAAGTTCTACAGACAGCTATACACGGCAACATTAGACCCTGTCACTGAGTTGCATAAAGACCCAAGGGCTAAGTTAACCCGACACTATACCGAAGATATTCCGGACGTCAGCTTGTACGAGATTAGTATGGCTCTTAGACAGCTCAAGAACAACAAAGCACCAGGTGAGGACGGGATTACAGCAGAGCTTTTGAAGGCGGGTGGAAAACCGCTCTTAAAAGTCCTTCAAAGGATATTTAGTTCCGTCCTATTTGGTGGAAAACCGCCTGAGGCATGGTTCGGGAGTGTGGTGGTACTTTTCTTCAAAAAGGGTGATAATACCCTGCTGAAGAATTATAGACCCATCTCACTTCTGAGTCATGTCTATAAGCTGTTCTCGAGAGTCATTACGAACCGTCTCGAACGCAAATTTGACGACTTTCAGCCTCCCGAACAAGCCGGTTTCCGAAAAGGCTTTAATACCATAGACCACATATTTACGCTGCGGCAGATAATACAAAAGTCCGAAGAGTATAATCTGCCACTGTGCTTGGCGTTTGTGGACTATGAGAAAGCTTTTGATTCGATTGAAACATGGGCGGTGCTCCAGTCTCTCCAGCGGTGCCAAATCGACTACCGGTATATCGAAGTGTTGAAGTGTTTGTACGAAAACGCCACTATGTCAGTCCGTCTACAAAACCAGTACTCGAAGCCTATACAGCTGCAGCGAGGAGTGAGACAGGGAGACATAATATCTCCAAAACTATTTAATACGGCACTGGAAGACGTTTTTAGGCTTCTTGACTGGAACGGACTTGGCATCAACATTAACGGCGAGTACATCACCCACCTTCGATTTGCTGATGATATAGTGGTCATGGCTGAAACCATGGACGACCTTAGCATAATGCTTGATGGCCTCAGTAGTTTCTCTAAGCGGGTGGGTCTAAAAATGAATATGGACAAAACGAAAATTATGTCGAACGTCCATGTCGCACCCACTCCAGTGAGAATTGGAGACTCTACGCTCGAAGTTGTCGAGGATTATATATACCTAGGACAGATTATTCAGTTAGGTAAGTCCAACTTTGAGAAAGAGGTCAATCGTCGAATCCAACTCGGCTGGGCGGCGTTCGGAAAGATGCGTGACATTTTCTCGTCCCAATTACCGCAGTGTCTAAAGACGAAAGTTTTTGACCAGTGTGTGTTGCCAGTGATGACTTATGGTACAGAGACGTGGTCACTCACAATGGGCCTGATAAGAAGGCTCAAAGTTGTACAAAGAGCAATGGAGAGATCAATGCTCGGAGTTTCTCTGCGTGATCAAATCAGGAATGAGGAGATCCGCAGACGAACAAAGGTCACCGACATTGCCCGTAGAATTGCCAGGCTTAAGTGGCAGTGGGCAGGGCACATTGCTCGCAGACAAGACGGCCGATGGGGCAGAAAAGTTCTGGAGTGGCGACCACGTACTGGAAAACGGAGCGTGGGTAGGCCCCCTGCAAGATGGTCCGACGACCTGGTTAAGGTCGCAGGAGTCTGTTGGATGCGAGCAGCACCAGACCGGTTGTTGTGGGAAGCCTTGGGGGAGGCCTATGTCCAGCAGTGGACGTCTTTCGGCTGACATGATGATGATGATGATGATGAAGTTCGTATTCAAAAGATTGTTAACCACGTGCTCAGATCAAAAAAAATAAGTAGAAAAAAAACACAAAGCAGTCATAGGCACTGCCGACAGAAGTGAAAACTCATAACTATAAACAAACGGTTGTTTTAACTTACCTGAAATGAACACCTATGCTTTTTTTAATAGTGTGCAATAAAAAGAACTAAAAATTATTATGATTGTAAGTAGTAAATGTAAAGTAAAGTAAAGCTTTGATACTCCAATAGATGTCGCTGTTTTCAAAAAAAATGTAAACAATCTTTTTGATTTACAAAAGGTTTTGTGTAAGTAGAAAATCGTTATTTTAATTTTTAAATTTATTGTAAATCACTTTAAGATACTGAAATATTAACTTTAAGTATATAAAATCATATTGAGAAAGGACCACTATCTAGAAAAACGAATGCTACCAAAGTATATCGATAGATGGCGCTGTTAACAATAAACATCCGTCTTACGAATTTATTCGATCAGGACACGTGACCTGACGCGAGTTTATGGTCACGTGACCTGACGCCCTGACGCGAGTTTATACATTTTTACCCATTCCAAAAAAGTACACAGAGCCGCTAAAGAAGTTTTCACTTCAAAAACATACTGTGATCCGTAGAACCTTCTCATTTTGAAGTCGGTTAAAAAGTAATAGAAAAGCGGAAATCATTTTGAGAATTAACAGATTTCCAAAAAAAAAATCTTTTTAAAGATTTATTGGGTATTTTTATTGAAATCATCATCAACATTGGGTGGGTTTTATTGAAATCTTTAAAATGAAGTTTGGAGGTCAGCAGACAGTATCCCTCACGATTATGAGAAATGAATTAATTTATTGAATAAAGAAATTTCTTGAATTTTAATAAAAAAATCAAAATGAACTTGCGCGTGAAAATCGATATCGAAATTTTATTTTATTTTTGTCAAAAAAACGTAAAATTAAATAAAGTGATTTTGTTATGAATAAATATATTTTACAGATTCTAATTATATTTAAAATGACACTCGTAACCCTTAATGGTTGGTTTATAACCATATAAATAAATTATTACTCTAAGTACTTACTAAACTAAGTACTTAAAATATTTTAATACTCTTAAACAAAAGTTCACTTCTGAGTTCAGTGTAAAAAATCAGTAAGGGTTTTTTATGCCCTCTAGGCAAACGAGCAAACGAAGAGCCAACACCAGAGACGTCACAAGTGCGTTGCTGACCGTTTAAAAAGAAATACCGCAGGCGACAGTTCATTCTACAGTTTTTTTTTTGTGCGAGGCATCATCATCTAAATGGTGAGTGTAAAACTGCTGTCGCGTAGGACGATGGCAGAAAGAGGCGGTAGGGAACAATTCGAACAATTCCTCAGAGCTCTCCCCATAATAAAACCGATTAAAGCTGTAAGGGTTACCAAATGATTAATTTCAATTGCATAAAAATCTATATCTACCAATATATCGAATATTTATACACATTATTAAAAGAGTTCGACTACCTGGTTTTAGAAAGTTCGAGGTGCTAGTTAACTGCCACAGTATGTCATCCTATTGTATACATATTTACGTATGCAAAACGTCTCTTTCTTTAAGTATTTCAAGAAAAGTTTGAATCGTTCGTGTTTCAATTGCCGACCTTGAATTCCCAAATTACTCACTACTAAATTATTTTTTTCAGATTTTGAAAGTTCAATACATATTTGACTATTCCCACTGGGATAGAATAGCATATTTACCTATACAAGATTTAGGAATGCTATTTGCACCTTATTGAATATGACGAATTTTATAGTAATAGTGTATTATAATTTAAACATCACTTAAAATTTAATTAATCGCTAACAAAACTGACAAGTCCACGGAAGAAATTTATCTCTCCCAGAATAGCCACCCCTAAATATAAACGCAGTAATATTATCTTCATTCTGAGAGAGGACGTGTCTCTAAAACGAATTAAACAATTAATCGGTCCTTTGTGAGTCTCAAAAGAACGGGAGTACTTAAGGAGTGCTTCTACTGATTTGTGTGTAAAAGCTTCTAAATTTAGTGTATTTATGCCCTTGTATTTAGAGAGCTTTGGGTTTCAGTTGAGTTAATTGTGAAATCACGTCTGTGGGTATATTCTGCTAAGGGTATTTAGGTATTACTAAAAAAAACACCTGAAAGAATTAATTAATAAGATATAAGTTTTTATTTGACTAGGTTAAATTACTCATTCAAGAATTAGGTAACTTTGGTTCAAATAGGCCTGGTCGACCGAAATCGTAGAACAAGGCAAGCGAATTGCTGTTAAGAATTCATAAATTGTATAGATCTCCGTCTCGTGTTGATATAGCTTGCTTAGTAGTTTAAACATTTTAAGTGCAGTATCGCATGAATAAGCCCGCAGTGACTCCTCCATCTTAGTTTAACATCTGCATAGATCGATGTTCGTTAAAATACCCCCAAACAATAAAAAAGTGCAGTATGCTCTTTCAAGGAGGAAAATCTTTGTTGTTTTGACGATTTTAAAGAATTTATTGGCAAAGTGGGTCATGATTCAAATTAAATTAATCGTTCAAGAAATAAGTAATATACTTTGGTACAATTAGGCCCTGTCGACCTGAATCATAAGACTATATATAAACCATATTCCTTCTTAGCCTTTTACCGAAGCGAGTAAGGACTACTCCTCCTGGAGAGAGGCTCTGATAGCCGCAGTGTACTTGTGAACGCGGATGATGATGATTTATGAACTGTCTCCTTTTTATTTGTATTTTACGACTTCTTTTCTCATTCTCATATTATATTCCTTCATTGTCTGAAAATGTTTTTTTACTGACTAAATTCGTAAAATACCTCTTTCATTTCAGTATCAAATCATATTAATTTATTCTACCAAGTATCAATTATGTAAGCACAAAGTGTACTTAAATATGGATAAAAGCAAGGTATATTTAAAAAGTCTCGTTGAAACGGAATACTGTGAAATTCACGTCTTAAGTTTCAATGAGAATTTCATCCGAACGGATTTACAGTTCTAGCTGAGGTTAAACTGTATTACTTGCGATCGAGATGGCTTTGAAAGGTCTAAGAATTCGTGTATAGCGACGAAATTTTCATGAAAGAGAGTAGTGTCAAAGGAACTGGAGCTTATTTATAGTATTACTAGCTGAACCTCGCGATTTTACCCACGGTGAAATAATAACTGCGGGCAACGACACGGGGCGAAGTGAGTCTAAAAATTAGCCTTAGTTACTATTTATGTCATCAGTTATAATGAAGAGAAAGTCTCGTCAAAATTAGTCCAGATGTTCCATATCACACACACAGACCGATAGATAGACAAAAAAATTAAATACTTTTTTGATGTAAGTACCATAAATACTTTCATATGCATTTGGTAAAAAGCTGAAATTACAAACATACACTTAAATTTTATGTATTTATATAGTATTAAATAGGGAAGCTTATAGCCCTTTCAATAACCTACATAGACTATAACAATTGTTGATTTTCCTTGACACAACATTCCAATATTCAGTTTCGATATTTATTTTTTCACTTCAAAGAAGCAGTCATGGTATGTTAGCTGACTTCTTGGCAGAGGATTATCCCATTGTATGTTTGAACTATACTCAGTTACCGGATTCTGAGTTTGTTCATTTTACACTCACTGTTATTTTATTCCATACTATCGATTACGCTTAACTTCAACTAAAATTGTAACAGTACGTAAGTAAAATATAAATCGTATTTGATTACAACTCGTGATCGGCTCGAAATCGTCCGCTTTTTCTAGATGAAACGTCATCATCTTTAACAATCCACTGCAGAACATAGGTCTCTTCGTAACAAGGAGATTTCTTTTTTTTATTGAATAAGGGGCAAACGAGCAGACGCTTCACCTGATGGTAAGCGATTACCGCCGCCCATGGACACCCGCAACACCAAAAGCGTCACAAATGCGTTGCCGACCTTTGGGGGATGGGGAGAGGGAATGGGGGGAGGGGTTAGGATATGGGCCTCCGGTATCCTCACTCACTCGGTGAAACACAGCGCAAGCGCTATTTTACACCGGTTTTCTGTAAGGCCGTGGTATCACTCCGGTCGAGCCAGCCCATTCATGCCGAAGCGTGGCTCTCTCACGGAAAAATGGACGGTCAGACGGGTTAAATATAATTAGTCGATACAAACAAAGTCGCACAGAAAGCATTTAAATAAGCTGACTTGAAGTTTTCTAGAAAAATAATACCAATCGCTTTATTGTACACCAGATTATAGTGTGGGTCGTCCTGCCACATTGTTGTATTGTCGCATTCGCAATGTGTATGGTGACCACCACTCTTGGATTCTGTTTATGCTTTCCGCCAGGCAGAGTAAGTCACTTTGGTAGGATTATATATAAAAAATAATTAAATAAATTAAGCCGTCCAAAAAGGAACTTAAGTTCAATTAATACATATCCTACTACTATTATAAAGGCGAAAGTTTGTAAGTATGGATGTATGTATGTATGGATGTTTGTTACTCTTTCACGTAAAAACTACTGAATGGATTTGAATGAAACTTTACCACAATATAGCTTATACATCAGAATAACACATAGGCTACTATTTATAAAGATATAGCTTCGCCTCGCGGCGTTGCCCGCAGTTATCATCGTACCGCGGGTAGCACCGCGGGGTTCAGCTAGTAATATAATAAACTGTAGTTTATACAGTATGTATATGTAATATGCGTGTGTGTATATGTATATATAAATATATGTCTTATTGTTTGTATGCATGTATATATTCTTGTATAATTACGCAGATGTATTATATTATATGAAGAAAACTTCATAAAGTGTTGGGCACCATCTCACTCATTTCCGCACCACCCAATGGTAGACAGGTGGAGAATGCCTTTGGCATTAAGTCCGCCATTGTACATTTTGTGCATAAAGTTAATAAATAAATAAAGAATGTAACACACTATCGTTAAAACTTCAAACTCAAACTAGGGAGATATTAACTATACAGGAACACATTAACTGCAAACGGTACTAGATATCTCGATTACTTGCAAGGATGCAACGAGTTTATTTTTCTTCACGTACCGTTCGTGCTTCTGCTCTGGCAAGAACTATTAATAAGAAAACTCCGATATTGTAGCATATAAACGTTAAGAACGTAGAATTTGCCTGAAAAAGAATATAAAGTCGAATTGTACACATATTTCTGTATCGCTTCTGTGTAATAATAAAAGATGAGAGAAAATGATTACCGATTGAAAAACACGTTTACTCGAAATAACAAGAAACAAGAACAAAAAACTTCTTTTAACACTTAATAATCTGTTTATTTACAAAATATTCGATAAGAATATCAGATAGTTGGCAAGGCTATTTGCGAATACAGATTAAAGAAAGCAGTACGCTTTTGTCTACGTTCTCTTCTCAAGATAACAATACAGTTTAATATTTTAAAGCACGATATTAGCAATATCGTGAAACTCGTACATGATCAGCCATACTTTATTCGCCTGGAGATATAACATATAACAGAATATCTCGATATAGATTGTAAAGCTATTCAAATGATTGCGGCTGTATCGTAATGTTAGCCAGAGCTTAGGGAATCTATTCCATTCCAAGTATTGGAATAATAGATGGAGGGATATTCTATTGGGAAATTGATATTAAAATGAACGAGAATAACACTTACTTAGATTTTTAATTAATAAATGAACTCAATGAGTAATTAAAAAGATATCTGTTTAAAATAAGTTTCTGGAAATACAACAAGTATAATAAATTTTATTACATATAAACTACTTTGGTGGCGCAGTGGTAGCGTATGCGACTCCTGTGTTTGACGTCTCCGGTTCAGTTCCCGGGTCGGACCTAATGTTTGTATGTTCTGCAAATGTTTGTTTCGTAGTTTGGGCGTTTTCTATGTATAGTATGTATGTATTTACAAAAAAGTTTATTTTTATGTATATCAGTTATCTAGTACCCATAACACAAGCCCTGCTTAACTTGGGACCAGATGGCGTTGTGTTAGAAGTCCGAAATACTGAAAAATATTTTATTAAAATTCACAGCTACACACGCAAATACAAACATACTCATAGACGTACACCCACGTATGTGCATATGCGCACACAGATACGTAAGTGTTTACGAATAGGTACACACACATTCGCACACGATATGTGCATTGAAATAACCATAATAAAACCAATACTATGTTTTCTTCTTAATCCTCCTTGAAACATATTATATTATGATACTTGATTCACACATATTTAACCATTACACATTAGTGGTTAAATATGTGTGAATCATATCATCTAACATCTAATATATTAAATTCTCGTGTCACGGGGTGCGTAATCGAACTACTCCGAAATGGCTTGACCGATTTTGATGAAATTTTTTGTGCTTATCCGGTATCTATGAGAATCGGCCGACATCTATTTTTCATCCCCCTAAATGTTAGTAGTCCACCCCTAATTTTTATTTTTTATTTTTTAGACAAAATTTTTAATTTCTATTTTTATATGATACAGCATTAGTAAATACATACAACCCTAAATTTTCAACCCTCTACGATCGACCCCTATTTTTCCATCGCGATTTTTATTGACCCACCTCGACAACATATATTCCCTTTTATGGCAAAGCAACGTTTGTCCGGTCAGCTAGTAATAGTATATATTTCTTCCCCGCCGCATTATATAAAAAATATGTTGAACAAGCAAAACTAATGTCCTTTACTTATAGTCGAGCTACTATGTAGATTGCAGCTTTTCTTTGCAATTGAATGACAAAGACAGATTAGCTGCCAAACACTGTCACTGTAATCAGCCCCCGAGGAGAACATTAAGATAAGATTCCTCAACACAACGTACGGATATCGTTATGGAAAAAAAAATACAATTCAAAAATGTTCTTTGTTCTTCGTATTACTAGACTGAATCAGATTAATTAGCTAAATATACTGGTTAGTTATTTCAGCGTATTTCTCGTAATATCACTGTGTAAAACTTGTTATTATACCAAAAAATAACATGCTGTCTGATCCCATTTGAGGCAGAGCCTGTACTATAACTAGATTGCAGGTCAAAATACTTATACCTACATGTAGGGGCGCTCATAGCCCATCTGCACTCGGCGATTAGAAACAATTACCAAGAGTGAGTGAGACAGTGCGGTCAGTACCTGGATGGTTGGCCGCTGGTGGCATGTTACCATGAGCGTCTCCGTGATTTGGAGGTCACGTTAAGCAATCGGTCCCGGTTGTTATCATAGGATAACAGTCGTGAAGATTGGGCGGCTCAAAAACATCCAACGGCAAAGATTACGTAGCCACAACGATGTCTTGCCAGTCCTCAACCCGCACTTGGCCAGCGTGGGGACGAATTAACCCTCTACTGAGAGGAGACCCGAGCCCAGCAGTGTGACTTTATGGGTTGTTGATGATACTTAAATATGTCTAAATACAAGTCATGGATAAATTACACCTGACAACCGTAGATAAATGATCGGTTTTATAACACAATTTTTGTACCAGGTGGTAATCGGACCCACAATCACTGCCTCAGCTGTTGGTTTCAGTACTACTTACTTTTTATTGCATAACGGAACTTATTTGAAATATAAAAAGTCCCACTATACAACAAAAACTAAGTCACGTTAATCTAAAATTAATTTTCACTTCTACTGCTAAACCGACAGGTAAATCAAGTAATAATTTATGTGGCAATCGAAATCAACATTAAGATCTAATCATCAATTATATAGATATAATCATTTTACAATGTTTTGACGCATATTTATGTGTGAATGTGGCTTACAGTTTTTTAGAGAATTAGAGAGAGATAGAGAGCATCCACTTGAGGATAAAGCGGGATGCACATAGTTATTGTTATCGTTAAATAAATAGCAAGAAAACAGCTAAAACAGGAACATATTTCCAAGTAAATCATACACCAAGTAGAGCATGAAAGCTTTGCTTTAGAACAAAGAGTATTAATATAGACACTCAGTCACAGTTCTTTGTTAGTCAGTTAAGTTGAGATAGATATATTTTTTTCAACTGTTGTTGAGTTAGTTGTACGTTTCGTAAAAATAAATTTTGTTATTAATCTTTAATTTATCTACTTACTTCTATTTTGATAGTTGTTTCAATTTTAATCATGGCAACACGCTAAATTATAGTGGTAGTAATGCAGCAAGTACTAACTGTTTAATTTCTTGATTTTATTGGTTTGAACATTTAAAGTAAACCGTTTTTTATCTAAATACTTTAAATATAGCATTAATATTATAAGGTACATAAAATATGTACTGGAGCAAATGGATACTACTAGATATTAAATATTTTTCCGGGAACTTCAACAAGTCAAACTATGCAGGAAAACATAGTTACAAAGAGAAGGTAAACTTGAAACAAACCCTTTCTTTTTAATGTGTGGAATTCCCCTCGGGCCGTCACCCCACCAGGGTTTGCGGCGGGGCGGTGTGTCGGAACCAAACGGTGTGTGTGAATAGGTAGGGATCCGGGCACTGAAACTGAAACTTGAAAGAATACATATTGTCACTACCCCTATTGATCCCATGGGTATCGCAAGCGCTGAATGATCAAACTGCGTAGTGCCCTACGCAGTTTGATCATTCAACACATCACTGCCAAAAGAAAAAAAAGCTTGTATAACACACTTTTTTTGTAGGGGGTGGTGTGTCGGCATCGAACCGAATACCAACCCGTCTGGCCAGCGTGGTATATAGTTGGCCAAAACTTCCTTTCTAAGGTGAAGCCTATGTCCAGCAGTGGACTGTTAAAGGCTGTTGATCTTGACTAGGTCTAACCCTTATATGGAATTGCATTGCGAAGTGGATGTCACTGGGGTATTTACAAACATACATGAAACGGACACAAAAACACAGATTCTGAACAACAATTTGAACACACTGTTGTCCCATGTGAGATTTGGACCCATAATTAAATACTAAGCACAGAGGAAAGCGTTGTGACGACCCCTGAAACCACTACGCCACCTATGCAGTCACTACCCTACGTTATTCGTGAAAATATGAGCTTGTTAGGCATTAAACGTTAGTGCCGGCTTAGTTACTCTTTGGCATGATGACGTTGGCAAGACAAGAATTGGGTTAAGCGTCCCAAAAATTAACAATTTACTCACATGCCTTATTGTACGACAAACGTATGTTTGACAAGAGTGCGGGTTTTGTCCAAGTGTCACACGTAGCACAGAATAAGAACGAAATAATTTTGTATGACAATATACAAAATGTTTTAGGTCATACGAAATTGTTATTTAGTACTTAACTGTGTATTTTGTGTGTTACCATATTCTGAAGTAATATTGCGAAAAAAAAAACTAATAACTTGTCAATTGTATCGTCGAGGAACCGTACAGTGTTATGACGTGAATTTCACGTTTTTACCAAAAAAGTACATATATTATACACAGTATACATATAGGTCATGGAAAACGTTCGGTGACGATACGCGAGTTCCATGATTTTTGTACACTCAAAAAGTGTTCAACACGCCTCAAGAAGTTTTCACTTCAAAAATTAAATGTTCGGAAATATGATTCCATTGAGATTATTATGATTACTTTTAAGGTTTAAATACTAATCTATACTAATATTATAAAGCTGAAGAGTTTGTTTGTTGGTTTGTCAACAGGAACCACCAGTCCGATTTGAAAAATTCTTTAAAAAAAAGACTATAGGCTATATATCATCACGCTAATACTAATAGGAGCGGAGCACCAATGAATAATGTTTCTGAAACAGGGGAAAAAATCACGCTACGGGTAATAGGAGACGGAAACGAGGTTGCGTGGGTCAGCTAGTATAACATAAGAATGGAAAAGCATAAAATACAAATAAAAAGTAGTTCATAATTCATCATCATCCGCGTTGAGAGAGGCTCTGATGGCTACAGTGTACTTGTGACACTGCCGCCATTAGAGCTTCTCTTCAGGAGGAGTAGTCCTTACTCGCCTCGGTAAAAGGCTAAGAAGGAATTTCGTTTATAGATAGTCCTATGATTCAGGTCGACTGCGTTGCGTCGGTCAGCTAATAGCGAAATAATATTATTAATATTGACATGGATGGATACAGACGCGTTATGTATGGACACTCCAAGTATATCCTGGAAATAAATATTAGCACTAAGAGGCACTTGAGTGAGTGGTTGACATGGCATTGGAATACTTTATTGCCGCGCTACGTAGGTCGTCAAAATATAACGAAATTAAATAATTAAAAGGTCCATAAAGTTATTAATAGATAGTCTCATCATTTTCCAAACTGACAAGATTATATTAAGTAAATTATTTGGTCCGTGGCCGTACTTGTGATTTAGGTAATTAAATCAACTAGACAAGTACCAAGAATACCTTTAATTACATTTGTTGGGAAACAGTTGATAAGATAATTATTTGTTAATAGTTTTCAATTACATATTTCGTCAATTTAGTACTAAATGCACTGGCGTTTTAACTATAACCGAATATTCGTTTCATGTTTGTTGGGACCTTAATAATAATAATGATCTAAAAGTCTAGGACTATCCGAACCCAAATTATACAGAGTCTGAAATAAGACTAGAATGCTTATTAACATATTTATGTCTAGATACATACTAAAATAGATAAATGTTAGATTCAGAAACAGAAATAATGAACCAAATTTAAAAGATGGACACAAATAAATCCTGTGACGGCATGGCACAAGTTTTTTTAGATAATGTATAAATAATCATTTTTTTCATACGGTATTTTTAGCATTGGATCTATAGTCACTGGATAAGTGTATAGTACTCGTAGTATTAAGTAGTAAGATTTATTTATTGTCTTACTAAAAACACGTTCAGTCTAATTTGTATACGGTTAAATTAAAAAAAAATATTTATTACTGTATTCAATTTCATAAAAACACAAAGGACAGTAAAAATGAATGATATTAAAATCACCCGATTTCCAGTTCACATTTAAGTTAAAGATAATATAATACGATTATCATAAATTTCTCTCGCGTTTCCTTCTACACCGGATCAGTCCTTAAAAGGTACGGTAACAATAGAAAATTAATTCCTCTAGGGCTCTAAGTGAAAAAGATAATTACGTTCTCATATCTTTATATATTAAAAAAGGTTTTGTGAACGATATCAATAAAATCTTTAACGAAAATTTTGTAAAATATAAACGATATTCTTGAAAAGTTTTCTTTTATGTATGAGCCTGTCAAAGTGGCTCTTACTTGCTCACATTTTCTATCAGGCCGAGGCCTCATAAAGGGAGAGATTAAAATCACTTTACTCATTATACTCATTGCGAATGCAGACAATGCAACAATGCAGTATACTTCTCCATCATTGGACCTCGGGTCTTGCACTCACCAACTAAACGCGACAGCACGAATGCTGTTATTTTAGTTTGGTCTTCTGTGAGATGGTAGTATTGCCCTGGTCGAGGCGGACCGTTCGCGATGGAATCAGCATAGCTGTTCTGTCTTGAATTTGAAATAAAATATAATATATATAGATACGTAATATTATAAATTCAAAAATAACTGTCTGTCTATCTGCTATGATTTCACGGTTAAACCTCTGCATTGATTTTAATGAAAGTTGGCAATGAGATACTTAGATTCTTGAGAGAGGGGATTGACTACTCTGTACCGCAATTACCAAAACACAAAACAAATGATCTCTGACTTACGAATCATCAGTACGGGTATAGTAAACGGCTCAGTGTAATTTGAAACTGCGAAAATCAAAGCACACACCTACACAAAATTTGTTGCTATTCAATACCTTACAGTAAGTTGAATAGAAACTGTAACATATATCTTTTGAAAATCCAGGGAAAGTTTGCCAAATTGTACGGGCACAGAAAGCCGCCCGTCGTCGTACGGGCAAAGTATCGATCCGCATAAACTTTACTTTCAATTTAAATCTAACTACAATGATTACATATAGTTCATTTATTAATTTAAGGCTTTCAAGCATCGGAGTATAATGTAGTCCTTCTTAATAATCAGTAACTTTCGTAACGTATAGATTTCATCTGTCAAAGATGAAATCTATACAATTTCAATTTAAAATTTTCAGCTATCTGTTCTGGTTAATCTTTGGAATGGCTAGACTGATTTAGACGGGCTATTACTGTCATAAAGCTAATGAGATAATGCGTAACGTAGGCTACTTTTGAAAGACGACATCGTGTGGCTCAGATAGTTGTTAAAACTTTTATATTCGGACTAGCTGACCCGGCAAACTTTGTATTCTCCATTAAAAAAATTGGGTTGGGCCACCCTTATGATTTAGGAGTATGAATAATAGATGTTTGCCGATTCTCAGACCTACCCGATATGCATACAATTTTTTTTAATAATCTGTTTCGGAGTTTGGTAACTACCGCTTTCACAACTAGACCGCGGAACTGATTTCAATGAATTTTTATATGGACTCAGATTAGATCTTGTAGAAAGACGTGGGCAGAGCTGCTGGCAATAGCTAGTACCTATAATATAAATATAATGTTGGTAATAAATATAAAGTACACTTCAAAAACTCAAAAAGTTCTGCACTCAACTCATCAATGTAAATAAAACCATTGAAATGACTATTATGATGTTATTGTATTACAATTAAATACGGAAAAGTAATTTCAGTATTCAGCGTTCAACAGTCATTGTACTTTCATACACAAAGTGTTTTAAAGGTGAATATTTTTGCACGTTTTCATTTTCTGTTTCGAATTCTTACCTATTGAAGTATTTCATTTTTGAAATGAGTGTTGCAGAGTCTTACCTTATATAGTTAAAAAAACAGCAGGAAATTTAATTTTATATTTACAACAACTTAATACGCTTTTTGTAGATGAACTCAATACCCATTCAGGCCACCTACATTGTTTGTGAGTCATGTTAGTTTTAAATTGAAATCTTAATAAAACTTTACATGTCGAAAAAATTATTGTTTTCTAAAATATTAAAATAATTTTCCAATACAAATTTGATTGATAGATTAATGTTTTTAGAAAACTTCTAAAAATATGTTTTGAAACTGAATTGTTGAAATGTTTTTGTGATCTGCAAATGTTTGATTCGGAGTTTGGGTGTTTTCTATCTATAATAAGTATGTATTTCAAAAAATAATTATTTATGTAGTTATATCAGTACTCAAAAGATAAGCTCTACTTAGATTGGAATTAGGTGGCGTTGTGTGTGAGATGTCCGAAATATTGATTTATTCATATATTCAATTATTGTACTTAAGTTATAATTTAAAAAAACTAGTCCAACAGATTTGGAAAACTTAAATCCAATTTCACCACTTACTGAAAAAGTCTCTGATAGACTATTATGAAATTATCAAATCTCAAATAAATACGCAATTCAGTTTCACACGTCTTAGATAGACATAGGTATGTTAGATCCACATTATTGAATCACCAATTTTTATAGTCGTAATAACGTCAAATAGGGAAACATTGTATGATCAGATATGCCATATAATATGGTAGATAACTATCTGACATTTAATCAGGAACTGGTAAAACTGGCCTTTAATGTTAATCGCAATTATACTTATTCCAGTAAAAATGTGCAACAGTTTTTTTTTTCAAAAAAAATACTATTCAACATTCCATTTACATACGTAAGCGTAGAATATTCTTTAGTCAAAAAGGTCGTGGATTTGTAGCTCATCCTACTGAGTGGGATTCACACAATAGGCACCGAGGTGGAGGTCTATTGATAGAAACAGACTGCTTCGATAGAAGTATATATAAAAATAAACGTACGTACGTAGTAAATTCGAAAAATAAAATAAAATGATCTGAATTTGCAAAGAAATCAGAATTTGACAATTTTTTTTATTATTTAGTTTTGATATTTAACATCAAATTCCATGCCTCTTTTATTCTATTTCATCTTAAATTAATACATTTTTAAATACTATTATCACTGTAACATGTATCCATTAACTTATTACCTACTTCACAGTGCTTATACAAGAGATGCACTCGCACAACTTGTTGTGATCTTCTGAAATAAAAGGATGGTCTAAAGCTGATCAGAAGAAATGTAGTTGATATTAGAACTTGGCAAAAGATACAAAAAAATACGAAAATGTGATCTTCTGCTGAATTGTAATTGATTACCACTTTTAATATTCTATTTCCATTAGAGAATGGTAAATTAAACGTCCATTCAATATTTTGTACACAACTGTACCAAATATTATATAAATATTAACAACATTCCTTTTACACAAATGTACAATGATGTACATACAAAAACTTGTTATGGATATTCCTTTTTTATAATACTCAGGTTTATCCTTTTATTCAAAGAAAGATAGCCGGAAAAATTCAGAAAAGGCTATCACGGTCCGATTCTTTGCTCACTCACAACCAGCTTACAATAAAAGCCAAGTAAAAACGACCTTAATACAACAGTAATAGGGCTTAGCAAAGGTATAAAGCTATCCTGGCATGCCCATGTAACTGTGTACTCATAAAAATAGCGTCCCGTTTACGAGCAGCCGATGATAACCGAAGACATACGAACGTACCCGAACAGCTATAGAGTCAACAGCCTCCAGTTTTCGCTGACTTTGGGTACGAACGAAAAGTTTTTCAGTAAGGCAATTTGGAGTGGAACCAAATTTACATATGTGATTAGATAGTAAAAGGAAATTTGTCTTTGGCAGTCGCTATGGGAAGCGGGATCCTCAAAATATGGATCTAACCTTTAATCACCGATCACATCATATGTTTTTATGTAATTTCGTTGTTTTCTTTATTTAATTACTTTATTATGCTTCACTTTCGAAAAAGAAGTCAAACGTTTTGTAAGTATGAAAAAACATGAGTGAATTATGAATCAACAATGCCTGATAAAACTCAAATATCATTTATAAATGTTTTTGCCCTATACTATAATCAAGCAAAATTTAATAAGAAGACAGAATGATTCGTGTTCTTGAAAGAAATATAAATTTTAAATAGACAAATTACCTTCATAAGCTACGATTACACAATATTATTACAATAAGTATTTTAAACAAGCTAACATTCTCATAAATCCGTAACAGAATAACAGAATTAACAGCTATTTATCGGCATACGACGTTACGGAGGTACGTTAACGAGGGCCGCGTCACGGCAGCTGAGAAATATTCGTCACAATTCGGCGTCCATCGTGCTAACAATCGGCACGCGCCATTTTCATCCCTTTTCAGACGAGGCTGCGCGGGTAGGCATGCGCAGTACCGCCACCGAGTCAAACGCCGTCAGAGTAGCGGAGCGTCTTGCCGCACCGCGATTTAACCGCGCCCACGTTAGTGCCGATACTAAAATTAACTACAATATTTTAAATTGACCATCGTCCACCGCAACGTGAGAGTATCGCAATCGATTCTAAGAATTAGGAATTTATTGAACACTTTTATGTACAGTTGTACCTCCGCGTAGTGCAAGTATACGTTAATTTGAATTTATTAGTGAGTTACTGTGAATGTTAAAGTGCAATGGAATATATCGGTTCTGTGAATGTGTTAAAACTTTTGACGATACTGTCGTTGATTGTACTGGGATTATTTTAATGGTGAGTTCATTAAATATTTCATATTGTTATGTAAATTAGTTAATACATTGAATAGATATTTACGAGGTTTGACGATGTCAATCATGGTTTTATAGAGGTATGGCATAGACATAAATTCGGGTTCCGGTGATAAAGATTCTGTAGAAGAGTCTTTACGAGCTGTAAATTTAATCATACCTCGTAGATACTTTCAGCTAAATTCTATTTACATAATAAACAATTTACATGTTTATTTGAATGTCTTCGAATCTTTTATGAATTTTCGTAACGTAAATATTATTATTGATAATATTATCATTGTTGAACAATTGAAGTAGGCTGAGATACACAGAACTGATTCGTATATTAATATTTGCCAAGAAAATTTTGTTCAAACAAAATTTTTCAGTTTGCACTTTTATTATAACCGCTTAACGAAATAGCAAATATCTAGTTCTTGATATGATTTCTTGTATGAAATATGATTTTAATATTGTATTGCATTCTTATGCCTTTCACAGGTTTCTTTGTATGTATGTGTGTATAAAGCTATTAAAATTCGGTAATAATGTGGTAATTTGATATTACATATATAGCAATAATACAGGATTGCACTTTGTATATAAAACTTATTCGATAAGTATAACGTTATCTATAAGTTTATACATATGAGGCAGGCCCTGACTGACATATACATATAAATGCAAAGTTTATAATTATTAGTAGCAGATACTACTTATATTGTTAAAAACCACTAAGAAAGGATTTTCGGAAATTTGCCTCACAAGCGGATGGATGCGGATTACCCAAGACCAGGAGACCTTCAGTCATCAGTGAACGGCGATTGGTTGATGACAAGGGGTGATAAATGGTTGGTTGGAAATTCGTCATTTCTACACATCACGTAAGTCAGAGACACTAAATAATAAAGCAAGGAAACTGGTGGGTAATAGCCAGTAATTAATAACATTATTATTTTCAACCAAGCACCCATTTATCAAAGGTAACTTCCCCATTCGAATTTAAGTAATTAAAACACGAACGTATAACATTGAGTGGGTAAACGTCAACGGTTGTTGAAAATAGGTCGAGCTAAGTTAAGATA
Source organism: Spilarctia lutea (assembly GCA_916048165.1). Taxonomy (NCBI): domain Eukaryota; kingdom Metazoa; phylum Arthropoda; class Insecta; order Lepidoptera; family Erebidae; genus Spilarctia; species Spilarctia lutea. The sequence continues at coordinate 1,430,397 of OU696471.1, read as the reverse complement.
AACTAAATGTGACCCGGGGTTGGGTCGACACTGTGTACTTACGACCTATTGAATCCAGCAACAATGTAAGTATACTATTATGCTATTTATAGGCCTGTTACAGTCACCGACGTCCGCAGGCCGTCTGATCTTATATTACGCTAACTATGTTTACCATTCTGCTTCTAAACATATATTATTTTAAAATACATAGCTGTCCATGTTATAGATATAAAACAGTCAGATACACTGTACATAACACTCAGATCGTGCTCATCATAAGCATCGTCTCAGCTGAAAGATATTAACTTCTGGACATACGCCTTACTATTCATAAGCGCCTGGGGGTGATAGGTGAGGCCATCCATCACCCTAGCAGAAGGAGGCCGGAGTGGTTTCTTTGAGCAATAAAGGAACAACAAGTTTCCTGCCCGAGGTACATCCTAGGTAGGAGGTATCCTAGACGGCGTGCGGTTTTAGTCGGTTCGAGTCCAATATTGGCACCAGTCGATGGGAAGCGGGGGGATTTCCACATAAAAAAATATAGCATGCTATCAAATGCACTACATCTTAACCTATATCGTCTCTCAAAACGATTAACCTTTTAAGAAGTGTCTGTTTTATCACTTTAAGTTATTAATTGAACTTCTGGAGTACAAAAGTAACATCCTTCAAAGAACCTAACGGACAGGCGCAGCAAGCTCTTGCAATTGCTACTTTGAAGAGAAACTTTCCTTGAAGATTTTCAGAATCGAGCTTTTCATCGATATTTACTTTTTCACCTAGTTTTAATGTATAACGTCTAAATCTTTATTGTCAAACAACAAGCTACCGTTTTCTTCAAGGTTTGAACTGTACAGTAGGCGATGGTATCGGTGTTTGTTATACAGTTACTAGTCAAACATCATCATTTTAAATATATCGCTTATGAGTAGTATTATTGTGTTTTCTTTTACAAAGATAACTTCCGCATAAGGAATAGACATCTTGTGTCGAACTGTGTAGGAATAACACCCAGATTCAGAAAAAAACAATTTATAAATTATAAAAACTGTTGTCCCATATGGGAATAGAACCCACAACACTTAGTGCGCGCGCGCGCTTAAACCACGAGACCAACCGTGCAGCAAAGTTGTCATCTTTATTTTTGATTAGCTGAACCCCGCGGTGCTACCCGCGGTACGACAATAACCGCAGGCAACGCCGCGAGGCGAAGCTAGTATATTTGTAAATTGTAGCCTATGTTTTATTCTATTATATAAGCTATATTATTGTAAAGTTTCATCAAAATCCATTCAGTAGTTTTTGCGTAAAAGGGCAACACTCATACTCACAAACTTTCGCGTTGTTAATATTAGTAGGATTAAGATAAATCAGTTGTACCTTGCTTCATTGAATGAATAAATATTATTATTTCTTATTATGTAATGTTATAAGCACAATCATTTGTTTTGTGCATCGGTGTAATTTATTTTTAATATGTATGTGTTTAGTATAATATACGTATATTTATCACCAGTTTGTTTATCTCTGTACAGGTTTTAGCTGGCTATACGGTTATAATAGCTATGTAAGAGGTCTGCCGTAATTTAAAGTTAGTGGTACAAAAGTCACAGTAGTTCAAATTCGGGATTAAATCGGATTCTATTGCGTAATGAGATTGTTCTTTCCGTTTTAAATGATTTCCCTTGAATATCTGTCTTCCAAGAATAAAATAAAGCAGTAGTAGTTACTTTTATTTGCGTTCTTTTAAGACCTATCAAGAATGACATTCCTCGCAACTTTGTCAATATTTGACATGAGACACCAAACTTACAAAATATTTTAAAGATTGGATTGGATTGGATTAAAAGTAATGATTTAGCCATTAAATAGGATTTAGGAGAAAAATAAACAATGCCTTTACATGGCCTAAAAACATGCGAAGCTACTCACAGTGCATTTGATACTAATCGCGGGAAAACCATTTACAACAAAACAAGTTTTTCCTTTGTTTTAACAGCTTTCACTGTTCATCTAGACATATACATTATCTAAGACGGGAAGTATATAAAAGTAAGTTTTACTTTCACCTTCTGAACAGAATATTGTCATGATGTATTGCATGAATTGTCATGCAGATTTATAATTTAATATTATACATGTAGTTTAAAATTGTGATAAGGAGAGCCGACCCCGATTAGAAACGGGAAAAGGCCGGACGAAGAAGAAGACATGTAGTTTAAAATTGTATTGAGATCACAACAAGACTGTCTAACCTCCTATAGGTTAGACAGTCTCATAAATCTATCTGATTCAATGCGCAATGCACGAAAGCTAAATTGTTAGCCATAGTAATAAGAAATTTAAAAGCAATGTATATGTTCCTTATGTAGGCGACGGCTTTTCTAAAATGCCGAATATATAAAAATCTCCTAAGGTGACTATGTTTGTATAGCAATGTGTTTACTTGACCTGATCAACTTCAAAACTGGGACAATGTTGAGTGTCGAGTTGACAATAAAAGTCAAGACTTCCATCATACGACAATAAAACGAAAATTGACACAAATTCTTATAAAACAAGGAAGAATCTCTGTACAAACTTTTTGGAAGCCATTTCAGTTCCTTCGAATGTTAAAATTTTGAAGCCTTGTATAAAAATTTGCCTTACGGCTTGGTGCAGTGATATAATATGTTAAGAAATTATTTCGTTATTTGTTATTCTTAAGATGAAATTCTTTTAGCGTTTCTCTATTTACACTTACAAATCCATTAGGCTATATTATACACACAGACACAAATCAATAAACTACAGAAATAATAACAAATATTACCTGTAAACCAAAGAAACGACATTTAAAGTTTTATTGTCGGTCTTATTAAAATTACACCATTTTTTTTTCGTATTCAATTGCTTATGTCAGTAAACAATATAGACTCCCGCGCATAGATAGTATACAAAGCTACAAGTCATTAGTCTTGTAACAAAATTAGGTAGCTAACGCCATCTATTGACATTTAACAAAAAGGGAGCCTTAATTTAACAATAAGTAAAAAGAATCTTATGTGTTCCTTTACATATATATATATAGTTGTATATTTAGTTGTAGCTACAGTAGCTATAATTAGTACCAAGTAGCTAAACTGATGAAACTTAGAAAATAGATAAAAACAATTGTTCCACATTCACCACCTACGGAAGTTTTCAGTGATGGTGATATATATGAATTTTTGTAGCTACAAATAAAATATTTTGGGGATTAAAATCAATGTTGCTAAATAAATTGGTGGTGAAAGAGGAATACTCTTTTTAATTATTTATTTATTTATTTATTTATTTACATCTTTATGCATAAACACATGCATCGGCGGACTTAATGCCTAAGGCATTTTCTGCCAGTCGACCGGCTGGGCAATGCAGAGAAAACATGAAGTAGGTGCACATCATGGGCGAATAATAAATAGCAGAGGTCTCAATATAATTAAACTAATAATGCAAATACATACAGTAATACACATACATATATAATATAATACATATATATTAATACATCCTACACAGGAGAGATATTATGAATGCAAGTTTATGACCTATGAGCTCGCCAGTGTCGCCACTTCACCCAGTAAGAGCTTCTTCACTTTCATCTTGAAGGAGTTACGGTTTCTGGCCGTCCTGACTTCCAGAGGAAGCGCATTCCACAACAGTACGGACTGTACAACAAACGATGAGCCGACAAACCCAGTGGTGTGAGAAGGACAAAGTAGAAGTAGATTGTTAGAAGAACGAAGGTTTCTGGTGTGGTTATTACATAGGAATTGAATTTGTGATGTTAAATAAGTAGGAGGGGATGGGGAATTGAGGGTAGTATACAGGAATGTGAGTGCGCGCAATTTTCTGCGTTGACGAATGGGCAACCATTTGAGCTGGGAACGAAAACTGGAGATATGATCATACTTACGAAGGTTAAAAATAAATCGAATGCAGTTGTTGAGAAGACGATCTAGTTTATTGAGGAGATCTGCATTCAGGTCATAGTAACACACATCACCATAGTCGATTAACGGGAAGATTAGAGATTGCACGAGTGCTTCCTTAGTTTTAATGGGAAGGAAATTTTTCAGGCGGTAAAAGGTGGAGGTGTTCTCAGGATGCCAGTAACCCTCTGGCATACGTATGTGACTTGATCACACCAGGTCAGACTGCAGTCGAGTAGTATCCCTAAGTCTTTTACCGTTGTGCTGATGGGTATAGCGGTACAATTGAATATTATTCTTGGCAGCATTTCAGTACTTACTTGGGCCATCGAATGGCGACTACCGATTATTGTAGCTTGGCACTTTGTCGGATTAACCAATAGACCAAACCTTTCCGACCAGTCCTGGACCACCCTAAGGTCTGTGTTTACCTTTTCAATTGCTACTGCTAAATCTTTCACATTGACTTGTGCGTACAGTTGCAAGTTGTCAGCATACAGATGATACGCACTACGAAGTTCAGGAGTTAAGAGATTAATAAACAGAGCGAAAAGCAGTGGGAGAGTATACCGCCCTGAGGAACACCAGAGTCGACATCTCGCCAACTCGATGAGAGATCATCAACTCGCACGGACTGCTGGCGTCCTCGAAGATAAGATGAGAACCACTCCAGTGCCCCAGACGAGACCATAAGATAGGAGAGGATGGATAAAAGGATGTCATGGCTAACGCTATTAAAGGCGTTTGAAAAGTCTACCAGAACTAAGACTGTCACTTTGGTATCCTCCAAAGCCTCCCTAACATCACCAGTTACTTTGAGGAGAGCAGTAGTGGTGCTATGGCCTGGCCTAAAACCAGATTGAAATGGGCTTAATAAGTTATTTTTGTATACAAAACCAGAAAGCTGCTTATGCACACAGGCTTCAAGTATTTTCGAGAGGAATGGAAGGATAGATATAGGTCTGAAGTGATTTGAAAGATTAGGGTTTGTGGTTTTAGGTAAAGGAATGATGTAAGCTTTGCTCCAAAGTGAGGGGAAAGTTCTGGAATATAATGAATAGTTCATGATATGGGTGATGGCAGGTAGGAGTTGATCAAGTATAGTTACAATCATGCGTCTGCTGATTTGATCGAAGCCTACAGCGTTAGATTTGATAGAAAGGATTATCTTTTTGATCTCGTCCTGCGCAACTGGCATAAATTGGAAGGAGGATATATTAGGAGAATTTAAATTTGCTAAGTGGTTGATAGTGAGTTGCTTGATTTGGGTATCGAGATAGGTGCAGGTGGAGAAATGGCGGTTAATGTCATCCAGCCCAACCATATTCGGTTGATGAGTCGATGACTGTTTACCAATACCCAGACTTCCGAGAAATTTCCAAGTATCAGCAGTTGAGGAATTGGAAAGGTTAACAAGAACTTCATGTTAGTTTCATAAATGGCGTTACAATCAAGTTAAATCAATCATATGACTATAATAAATTAGGCCAACCGCAATGCAGACTCGCACATCATGGAATAATGGAAAGTAATCTTATTTCGTATGTTTTAAAGTTTAAAACAGTATCTTAACTTGTGTGGGTTTACTAATCCGGTTTTACTTATAATATCCATTGAGATAAGACCTATGTTCAATAAGGAATCATCAATTATCGATTAATATTTTTTCAAAAGCAAATAATTGTCAACAAACACTGCAAATTGGAAATATATTTTTTCTATCACTTTAATAGTCACTAATTCAACACTGAGGTCTTTTCTAAGAATATTTTTATCTTGCTCTAACTTTTGCACTCGGTTTCGTCCGCGTGTATTTCAGATTTCTAGGTAATAATTTTTCAGGTTAAATATAGTTTACGACACTCACAAATAATGTGGATTACCATAATTTCATAATAGATTCAGTAGATTTAATGGTTACTCTCTACAACCTCACAAATTTTACCTCATTATAATATTAATATAGAATTCCAATCGATATGAAAGTCGCTGGCGCTATTTCTAGACCGATACAATATCAAAACCTTAAACATAAACACACGCATGAATGAATGCAGATGTATACTCCGCGCGGATACTCCGAGAGACGGTCACTTCTAGCATTGTTTTTTGCACATAATATTTTTAATTAATAATACCGTATTTTAGACATGTATTTAAGTAATATACGTACATAAGATACTGAACTGAACTATTATGCGTGAGCTATTATTAGTGATAATCAAGACTTGTCAAGGAGTCCTTAAATGAAATAGAGGTTTCGAGCCTAATTAAAAACATTCGCTTTCACTATTCACGAATGACGTTATTCATAAACGTTATATAACTTTAAGAAACGGTTGTGTTATTTTAAGCCTTTAACTTAAAGCTTAAAGTTAACGAAGTCGGTTAAAGTTTAGATTATTCGTTTTTAAATTTTAATAAAAATCATATTTGTACACCAATAACTGGCAGATCGTATAGTAATCACATATATTATATAACACTATGTACAAGAACATAAAATCACTTCTTATAGTTAGATAACGTTTATGAATAAGGCAGGAATTGTCAAAATATCTACATTTGCAATCAATAACTTTTTTATAGAATTGGTGGTAAACGAGCAGACGTATCACCTGATGGCAAGCAATTACACTAGAAGCGTCACAAGTGGCGATGGGAGAGAGTTGGTCTATGGGCCACTGGTATCCTCACTCACTCGGCTCACTCAGTTAACGCCAGAGTTGTTTCATACCGGTTTTATGTGATGCCGTGGTATCACTCCGGTCGAGCCGGCCCATTCATGCCGAAGCGTGGCTCTTCAACAGAGGAGTTGTGGAAATATGTATATATTCAATATATATATATACATAATTATTACGACAGAAATCACATTATGTATCATTAATTTATGAGAACAAGAAAACAGTCACAATAATAGTTCTATTAAATTAATTGGTCTTTATAACGTTTGAAAATAGTCCATCCATATCCAGCCACGTGTTTATTCAAAATACCTATTTATAACTAAAGATTCAGACGAAATTAGACATTATGCTATTAATAATAATAACGAAAATTGGTTGAAGTAATACATTGTAGTTGGTAGTGTTATAACATACATAATGATATGGTTACATAATTTGATGATACACACAAATTAATATAATGATTAATATGCGTGACAATATAAACGAATTACACTGGAGCTTTAGTATATTGTGTATTACACGTAAATCAATATTGGAGTTTATTAGATTAAAGATTAAACAAAGCAATGTAAATATTGACTTTAGTGTTACTAGTTGAAGTTTAAAACCTGTTCATACACTCATTTTAAAACCGAGTTCAAAAAAGGGAGAGTTCATCAATTCGTCTATTTTATATTTGGTACCTCATAACTTCGAAATGTGTGAACCGATTTTGATGATTCTTCTTGAAAGCTGGTGCTTTCCGTGTGATTCGATTCAATTTAGTCCAGTTCTTAAAGTCGATTTTTATTGTTAAAATTTGTGATTATATTAAACAATGTTTGTATGGATATAAGGTAAGACAAATAAAGTTTACTACTCTGCCTGTTACGCTTTCACGGCTAAACCAGTCAGCCGATTCAGATGATTTTCCGTATAGAGATAGACTAGACCTCGAAAAAGGACAGAGTCTACTTTTTGTAGCGATAACCGGTATAACGCCGCGTACAAAAGCTACATAATAAGCAAATTTGAAGTGCTATTCACAGCTGTTCCCGCTTGTGTGCTCCCTATATTATTAAAAAAGAAAAAATCAGGGTACAGAACAGAATAAATCCTACATATCACCGAAAAAAATAATGGATATAATGTCGTCTATTTTCCTAGTTTTAATTCTAAAGTTCTAAAAACATTATAAAAAAATTGTTAATCAAGCCACGAAAAGGTAATTTCGCATAATACAATATTAATTAGTTCTTTCACAAGCGACATATGAGCGGCATCAATTCATGTGTTCAAGGGTTCAATTCCCCGGTCGGATCCAATGTTTGTATGATCTACAAATATATGTTTCGGATTTTGGGTGTTTTCTAAGAGGGTGGTGGGTGGCCAAGAGCCTCGACCAACACTTTAAGTGCCTCACACTAGATGGCTGAATCAAGGGTCTGAAGCAGAAGGCAGTTTGTATTGACACGGCACGAATAGTGTGGTTCCTGTCTTTGAAGCCCTATTAACCGGTTTCTTGGTCCCTGTACCCGAAGTCGGTGGTATACTATTTTTTTATATTTCTAAATATATATCATTGTTTTTCTTTTTTACGTTTTTGACAACTTAATATATATGTGTTTATAAACGTAATAATAACATATAATAATAACATTTATTGCACGAAAACAAAAAAATATACAATCTGTTCAATTGATTTGATTTTAAAATTATGTTTGAGTTATAAACCGGAGGCCCATACCCCAACCCCTCCCTCCCTCCCTATTGCTAAAAGTCCGGCAATGCACTTGTGATGCCTTTTGTGTTGCAGGTGTCCATGGGCGGCAGTAATAGCTTACCATCAGGCGATACGTCTGCTCCTTTTTCCTTTGAAGGAATAGGAGGGCCTATTCCTTCAAAAAAAATATTATGTCCATCCAGGCTGTTATTAAAGGTGAACAGACGCCGTATTTAATTTTGAACCTCCAGCCTCATCTCTATTTGAGTTTTTTTAAGTAGAGAAGCTTACTCAGATGACATGTTTTTCAACTCATCTATAAAGGGCTTCTTAGAAGTATAATATATCATTCACAACCAGGACCAACAACTTGCTAAAATAAATTGCAGAACTCTTCAGGTTGAGTGTGCCTGTCAGACAGATCGCTGTCCGAATTTTTGCTAGCAAAATACTCCGTCGTAATCGATTTGAGGGCGTCGGTTATTTACGTTAAAAGCGATACATCCGGTCCCGACAGTCCATTAGCTGTGCGACGATGCGATAAGTATTCCTGTTCTCAGCAAATACTGAGTACTTTGTACAGGTATACAAATTTCACAAAATTCTGGGTTAAATATTTTTATAGGCAAAATATGTGAGGGTAACCTTTCAACAGAGATTTCTTGGTAGTATCGTTTGTCTCTAATCTAAATCAATCCGCTTATTGTTTTCATGTGTAAAGTAGCAAGCATGTGCGACATTCTTTTCAACTAAATACATACGAGTATTTACATCATCTAAGTTATCATTGTTTTAAGCAATCAATTAAATAATAATAAAATGTGTGCATAAAATATTGTTGTATATATCATTGTTATTTATTTAATTTCATTGAATTTCCGGTTAAATTACATCATCAAACAAACAAAAAACTTACTTCATCATTCAGAAAATTCCATAAAGTATTTGCTTGAATCTAGCAATTCACATTCCTGTTTACAGTTCAATAACTCCAACATTTTCTAAATATAAGAATTCACATCTCAACTAAGGGATATTTTCTTAGAGTTATGACGGGTTGTAAAGGGGAAAAGATTTTGACTTGGGTGTTTCTTTAATACGTAAACATTTATTTCTCTCTTCTCTCTTTACTCCTTTTATGTTTATCATTATTGTTTTTTGTTGTTACACTTTCCGCTTCATAATTTCTTTTAGATGTTGTCTTTTGAATTACTTATACGACTTTGAACGTTGTTCATCGACCTCTTCTTGTTCATTTCAATCCCTTCTGATCCTAATGGTTTAATTAATATGTAACAAAATATTCATTATTTCGAATGAGGTCAACCAACTCGCAGTAATGGCCAACGTGGGGCAAAGTGTGTAGCGCTGAAACACTTTATACTGATTTTACTACCACTTTAGACTTCAATTAAAAGTCTATAATTTTATCACTAGGCTCATAGTCCGAAAAATTTTTTTATTTACAATTGATTGATGTATAGGGTGATATTATGTGTCATTTATAAATTTAATTTTTAAACTTCTATCAGTATTTTGATTCTTTATAAACATGTACCTACAACATGTATGTATGTAATTTTAAACAAGTAATAATTTTAAATACGTATGTTATCAATGCAATATGTGTGTTAAGTCAATAACGTAGGTACAGATGTTTATATATTATAAATGAGGTACAAGACACCTTAATAGAAATATACAAACCAATATTAATCCTGCATATAGATAGCTCCACTTCGAAAGAGTGGGAACCAATAAAACTAACAGTATAGAATATGTAATAATGGAAAAACGAACTATAAAATAAATAAACACTTGACACGTTGCAGAAACAGGGACTTAAATGGAGTGGAAAGTGTTGAAAATAGAAGTCGAAATGCATGACAATAGTAATTTACATATTTCCTTAGGTATATGCAAATATATGCACGTGAACCGTCTAGTCTTGGTATATTTATCAGCAATTCAACGCTCTTTTTTATTAATGGATGAAAACAGTAGTTTAAGTTGTTCTTAACCGATTTCAAAGAATGAGGGTCTCAATTCGACTGTATTTTTTATGTTTTTTACATCAGAACTTTCGACTTGGTAAATTTTAAAACTGGTGCTTTCCCTGTGGTCCCAATTCAATTTGGTCCAGTTCTTGAAGTCGTTTTTTTGTTATTTATTTATTTATTGGATATACTAAGTATCAAGGGTAGAAATGAATTACATGAATATTAAATTGAACCAGGTCCATATTTTGATTTTTTATGAATTATTATGATGCCTTATACAGGGTCTGTCGTAAATAATGGATAAGTCGTAAACTGGAGTTGGTCCGGCTATGAGACTATTAGAAAATCGTATCTTTTTGCCAGGGTTTCTAACCGTATGGAAATGGCGTAGACTTTTATGTTTTTTTATAAATTTCGCTACTCTTTGCATTCATTCCGTTGCCATTTCGTTCAATTTAGGTATTTCTGTGTCATTTTTTTTGTATTATAGTCTTGAAGATGTGTATTATTTAGTTTTAGTACTGTTTTAGGCGTTTTTAACGTTGGTCATTTTCAAAATTGTCATTTTAAGATTTTTTATGTTTTTGTTTTACTTAGGGTCAACTTTTGATCATTTACTGTGTAAAAAAAAAGTACGGCGCTATAGCTGCCCATGATCTTAATAAATTATCTAGTATGTGTAGATTCTAAAAAGGTATAACAATGCATACTTCACAAGTAATATTAAGCTACATGAGCGAGATCAATATCAAGGTGAGAAAATATTTTATTCATGTAATGTTGTAAATGGTTATAAAACTTCGTCATAATGATTTATTTCTGCCAAGATTCTTTACACAAACACTATGGGGTCACTATTAAGGATATTCAAAAGAAAACTAGGTTGTTTTAGTACGTAAAAATATTTATTCAACAACTTAAACTAAATGTTCGAAGTGTCCTCCGCCGGCAGCTATGCACGCTCTACATCGCCTAATAAACGATCGCTTAATCCGGCGCACATAACCGGCTTCTTCAATTTTTCTCGCTGCTACTTGAATGCGCGCACGCAACTCTTCTACAGAACTTATTGTTTCACTGTATACTTTTTCTTTTATACAGCCCCAGTAAAAGAAGTCCAAGGGGTTCAGGTCTGGCGAACGTGGAGGCCATAAAATTGGCCCCAATCGCCCTATCCATCTATCTGGATAAGTATTATTTAAATGTTCCCTGACACGAACAGCGTAATGTGCTGGACACCCATCATTTTGTAGCCACATCTCATTTCTTATCTCTTGTGGGACGTCTTGCAGTAAACTAGGTAAAGTATTTGCTAAAAAATTCAAATACATATCCGCATTTAATATTGCCGGCAATTCGAATGGACCAATGATTTTGCCATTAATTTATGGACTGGCATTATTAATGGCAAAATCATTGGTCCATTCGAATTGCCGGCAATATTAAATGCGGATATGTATTTGAATTTTTTAGCAAATACTTTACCTAGTTTACTGCAAGACGTCCCACAAGAGATAAGAAATGAGATGTGGCTACAAAATGATGGGTGTCCAGCACATTACGCTGTTCGTGTCAGGGAACATTTAAATAATACTTATCCAGATAGATGGATAGGGCGATTGGGGCCAATTTTATGGCCTCCACGTTCGCCAGACCTGAACCCCTTGGACTTCTTTTACTGGGGCTGTATAAAAGAAAAAGTATACAGTGAAACAATAAGTTCTGTAGAAGAGTTGCGTGCGCGCATTCAAGTAGCAGCGAGAAAAATTGAAGAAGCCGGTTATGTGCGCCGGATTAAGCGATCGTTTATTAGGCGATGTAGAGCGTGCATAGCTGCCGGCGGAGGACACTTCGAACATTTAGTTTAAGTTGTTGAATAAATATTTTTACGTACTAAAACAACCTAGTTTTCTTTTGAATATCCTTAATAGTGACCCCATAGTGTTTGTGTAAAGAATCTTGGCAGAAATAAATCATTATGACGAAGTTTTATAACCATTTACAACATTACATGAATAAAATATTTTCTCACCTTGATATTGATCTCGCTCATGTAGCTTAATATTACTTGTGAAGTATGCATTGTTATACCTTTTTAGAATCTACACATACTAGATAATTTATTAAGATCATGGGCAGCTATAGCGCCGTACTTTTTTTTTACACAGTAAATGATCAAAAGTTGACCCTAAGTAAAACAAAAACATAAAAAATCTTAAAATGACAATTTTGAAAATGACCAACGTTAAAAACGCCTAAAACAGTACTAAAACTAAATAATACACATCTTCAAGACTATAATACAAAAAAAATGACACAGAAATACCTAAATTGAACGAAATGGCAACGGAATGAATGCAAAGAGTAGCGAAATTTATAAAAAAACATAAAAGTCTACGCCATTTCCATACGGTTAGAAACCCTGGCAAAAAGATACGATTTTCTAATAGTCTCATAGCCGGACCAACTCCAGTTTACGACTTATCCATTATTTACGACAGACCCTGTATATTAATAAAAGTTTTCATTTCTGAAAAAAATCAACAAACCGCCAGCAATAGCGCACTTTGACCCAATCTCTTAAAAGTACATATTCGTTAAAATATACAGATAAAATTTCACATACTGAACGAAATAAAAAACCCACAAAGCATTTCCACGTTTTAACTTTGTGCGGTATTCGTCGCTCTAAATGCAGTGTAATTGTTTTCAACGAGAGACATACGTCCCTGGCGGGTTGCTAACGCAAATAAAAGTATGTAACTGCCAACAAAAAATATAGCTGGGGAGTTTTTAAAGACGTCATACTCTATACTCTACATCACGTCTATACTCTATGACGTCTGATGATTCACGTGACATGTACTGTTAAGTTCGGATTATTGAGGTTTGTGAAAAGCTATTTGATACATATTTTAAAGCGGGGAGATCGTTTTTTGGTTTTCCGAAAGACGGTTCCCATTTCATGTCATCCCCATTTTAATTATTTTTTATCACGAAGATGACTTGAAGACTCGAAGACTTAGAATTGTAGACTATAAATACTTGATATTAGCAAAATAGCTGATCCGAGTAATCCGGCTGGTTGCCATTTCGTCAAAAGAAGAAGAGATATTTTAAGCAGACGATTGTTTTTATATAAATCCACATCATTCGAAAACTAAACATATATATTGTTTTATGAGTTTTAAGTAAAGGACAAATGTGCAACGCTACTTAGACATTTAAGATCAAAGCAGTAATTTTTCAGCGTAGTTCAGGATTCTATTGGAATACACCCAAATTGCAAGTTTATGTAGTAAAAAAATTAAGTCTTACTCATTGTACATAATATGCCACTAGTAATGTCTTGGTTCGCCACTCGTAATGTTAGTGAGCAGTAAAGTCAATAAATAAAAATGTCTGCACGATTGGTTGGTTGGTGGTTAAACGGTCACCACGCCGCTATTTACCTCGCCACATGGGACAACACTTTGTATGATCGACAAATTGAGTTGAGTCTACGTGTTTTTTGGGTCTATTTTATGTGGGAGACCAGATCAGACCGTGGGAGTGCTATGCTTCGGCATGAATGGGTCGGCTCGACCGGAGTGATACCACGGCCTCACAGAAAACCGGTGTGAAATAGCGTTTGCGCTGTGTTTCACCGAGTGAGTGAGGATACCGGAGGCCCATACCCCAACCCCTCCCCCCATCCCCTTTCCTATCCCCCAAAGGTCGGCAACGCACTTGTGACGCCTTTGGTGTTGCGGGTGTCCATGGGCGGCGATAATCGCTTACCATCAGGTGATACGTCTGCTCGTTTGCCCACTATTCAATAAAAAAAAAAAAAAAAAATCTTTTTGAAAAGTTCCCGCGATACAGAATGTATATTCTTCATGCGGGAATTGTCTCACAAAAATAGGTTACAATTTTTTTCGTGTTATAAATTGAAGACAAAAACATCATCGAAATTCATTAGAAAGCATTGAATTCACTCATCACAACTTAGAGTGCCCGAGGCCCTTTCAAGATATCCGTAACAATGAAGGAAAATCAATAATGCCTCACTCCTTATTTATTTTCAAATATACTACGAAGAGGTATTAACTTTGAAAAAAATCAAAAATTTAAAAATGAAGAATCACATTAGAAATATACAAATAATAATACGTAAAGCAAAAAAATGTACCCCTTTTTAAGAAAAATATTTTAACGGTGGAATATTAAATTTGTAACTTCATATGAATGTGTGGGCAGTGTGTGTGTGTGCAGAAAAGCTAAATATAATAAAAACAAGAATAAATTAAGTATGGTATTTCGATCATTTCGCTACAATTAAAATGACATTTTATGTTATTTTATTTTAAAATGTAACTTTATTCAAAGTAATGTTTAAAAGCGAAATTTAAATATTTGGCAAACAATATAACATCATCCAGGTAACAACACAAAAGTCCAAAATAATTCTATCTTTTTAGTTATTTAATTGCACTACATTAAAATATGAATTTTGGAATTTCAAAATTTAATATCCTCATATTTAATCAAAAATCGGAATTTGAGCAAAATTCTGCAACGCCATTATATATCACATGGATGGGCCATATGATATATGATGGCTATACAATATGAAGCGGGATTAATCTGTTATCAGTCAGGTGCATGACGGTGGACATTGTTAATATAATACTGATTGAATAGGATTTGTAGCAGAGTAAGTAAATCTATCATACGTATTGTAAATTTATGAGTTATTGTAGGGCATTGTGTACATGTATATGTACTGTATTCAATTTTACAAGCATAATAACATAATTAATGGCTTTTTGATTAAATTGACAGTCCTATGGCATTAGTGACTATGATCTGTAGATATTTTGTAGATAAGCAATAAGAAGACAATACTTGAGTTTGTGTTTTGCCTTTTTATGTATTCGCTTTTACCCCAGGCTCCGCCTGCGTGTATGTCGGTTATCGTGGTAAAAAGACACCTTTATCCTACCTGAAGAATCAACGTATCTCAATGCCACATTTCATTGAATTCGCTGTAGCGGTAGATATATGTAGATAAAACCTAGACAAGCCTATTCAAGAAATTTAATGACTGACGTTGCGCTCATTAAAAGACATAGTTTAAGGTAAGACTTATAGAAATTCATCAGTTTTTAACAATTAAAAACAATTAAAAAAGGACTTAGGCTTTTCCTTAAAAAAGAGGTTAAAGTATTAGCCATACAGAAATTATTAAAAATCTGAAACAATAATGTTCAGCTCATGGCTTTGTGAGACTAGTGACATAGTGGTAATTAATGATTATGTTCAAATGAATTTGAGTCAACATAGCGAATTCCACGCCATTGTTTTAATACTTGACATTATTTTAAGTGATCTGCCGAATTATTTCTAATTTCAACCAACTGATTTTCCATTAAAACAAGTCATATAACATCTGGTACAGAGTTTCAGAAGTTTACGAATACCAACCAAGTATCAATCATCGCTGTTTCCCTGTGCAACCAAACCTAAAACATGACCTCCATTTAGGCGTACTTTAAAACAAACATTAATTAGAATAATAGTATTGTAACATGAAGATCATTAGACTCAATCCATTTACGATTTCATCCTCGATACAGATGTGATAGAAATCATTAATATTAATATGCGCGCGGTTGAATAACTGGTAGGACCAAATCTTCTTAGATTATTTATATTAAGACATATGTAATCGGGTTATTGTGTGAGCTATTATAGATGAATGCGAGCTCCATCTCAACTGTTCCTTGTGTAATAGGATTAGCCATCCATTAATTCGATTTCGTTGATATAGATTCAGAAAGAAGATAAGACCGAAGTAGTTTGGATGGAGATCATTATTATCAGCTATACCAACAAATGTACTTATATTTTCACTATTTGAGATTTTTTTATACCTCCTGCTAATAATACTTTCTGAGGTACAATTAAAATATTTTTGGGAAATATTGCATTTATGTTATTTATATGTGGCAAATTATATAAGTATCCATTGACAATGAGGTCAGCAGTAATTTTGGATGTCGTTTTACCAAATCAGCCTACTCCACCAAAACTATACGATCCTCAAAAGATTAAGCCGTATTGTAGCTTATTTTTTAATCATAAACACCACAAAATTTGAATCTGTTACTACAAAACTTGAGCTGCATTGTAATAAGGAAGTATTACCACTGCTATACCAGTGTGATTTACCCCAGTATACCGACTTATAGACCAACAAGGGAATCAACTAAGACATCAGTCTCTTCCTGGTATCTAGAAATAAGGTCAATTATTTTTGTAGATACTATCGATCTTCTCAAAAAGTTTTAAGATGAAAAGAAAAAAATAAAAGACACAAAACTATTGTTCTCTTACTTTTTGCGTAGAAGCCGTTTTCAACTAAATTCCTAATTCTACTCTGTGTTTTAATAGTTTCTTATTAAGTTTGTATTTACTTATTCATGTCAGCATCACACGAATTATACGCCTTACTAAGCGCCCTCTATTACTTGTATCCATATAAATATATTTTGTATAGACATATTAATCCTCATAGATGTTCTCTAATTATATTACGGGATCTTCTTATACATTACTGTAATTAATTAGCCCACTGTATATTGGTGGATTAATTCATTCAAACGTAATTGTATATATTTCTTTGGGAATAAGTTTAGGTATAACCTAATTAGTTCTGTATATTGAAGGACTGAATTGATTGTCAATCAAAATTAATTCATATTTCTATTCTGTTTAGGTTATAAATTATAAATGCTGATATTTTTTGAGTGCCGTACCCAATGGGTAAAACGGGACCCTGTTACTAAGACTTGGCTGCCCATCTGTCTGTCCGTGCGTCTGTCACCAGGCTGTATCTTATGAATCGTGATAGTCAGAAAGTTGAAATTCTAAGAGTTGATGTATTTCTGTTACCGCTACAACAACAAATACTAAAAAACTGAATTAAATAAATATTTATGGGATCTTTCATACAACAAACGTGATTTATTTCCTCGTTTTTTTTCAATATGCCTCCCTAGGCCAGACCGACGCGCACTTTTCTCATCATTTATATAGTTACTAGATTGTACTTAAGTATTAATTAGATTTTGCAAAGTTTCAAAACTTAGTTAGTTAAAATTATTTTATTATCTTAAAATAAATAAATATTCCAGACATCTAACACATAACTCCGTCTAGTCCCAAGCTAATCAGAGATTGAGTTATGGGTACTAGACAAATAATATAAATACATATATCCCTTTTTTGTAAATGCATATATATATATACATAGAAAACACCAATTTCAGTGATAAAATATTCATTTACTAAGAACATCGCTGAAAATTCTCTAGTTAGCAAACGTTAAAGAAAAACATCCTTAGTTTCATTTGATAGAAATTGAAACATAAGTTATAATGTTTATATAGAGTTCCACACACAAACCGTTCTCTCTTAAGCGAATGAATTTCAAAGTCACCTCGAAAATACGACTGACCTACGTCAAAGTAAAGATAAAGCCTTTGACCTGTATAACATAGTTATTTCATGGAACGTTGGAGAATATAGACCAATGAGACAAATAAAACAATTGTTAGAAGCGACGACCTAAATATAACGAGGTTAGACCCTTCGAATCCAGTTAATACTACAAATCTTCATCAAATCTCCATTTACGCACTTCATCTGAGACCCTCATCCCATACATTAATAATCCGTCCTAAGATAGACAGTATTTTATAAACGTTGTTAGTCTTCTTTGATGTGTAAATATACTTAGGCCTTTAATTACACGTAATAAAGTTGGGTAACATATTCCAGGAGCTAACCATCCAAAACTGGATTTACTTGAGAGACACATAAGGTTTGAATTTCAGTAGCAAAACAAATAATGACGGAAGACTTGCTAAAGCGAGATTCATGGGTAATTTTTTTATAGACTTCTGTGATCGATTCTCTGTGTTGAGGTTTATTTAACTTTCTAATAAATCAATAAATCCACACGACGTTCAAAATCAACCTGCCTGTAGTCTAACGATATCAAACACGTTCAACTTTTAGTAGTCATCTTTTTCTCATAAGTGTTACAAACTCTTCAAAGTTTAATCACTTAATCACATATTAAATTTCAGTATAATGTAACTTTTGTATGTTGCAAACTAATGCAATTTTATTTTATAGATTAGGTGACAAACGAGCAGATGTATCACCTGATGGTAAGCGATTACCGCCGTCCATGGACACCCAATTTGCAACACCAGAGGCTTCACAAGTGCTTTGCCGGCCTTTGGGGCGATGGGGAGGGGGATGAAACGAGGGGTTGGGTTATGGGCCTCCGGTATCCTCACTACGGAGTGATATATATATGAAGCGGGATTAATCTGTTATCAGTCAGGTGCATGACGGTGGACATTGTTAATATAATACTGATTGAATAGGATTTGTAGCAGAGTAAGTAAATCTATCATACGTATTGTAAATTTATGAGTTATTGTAGTGCATTGTTATGTACTGTATTCAATTTTACAAGCATAATAACATAATTAATGGCTTTTTGATTAAATTGACAGTCCTATGGCATTAGTGACTATGATCTGTAGACATTTTGTAGATAAGCAATAAGAAGACAATACTTGAGTTTGTGTTTTGCCTTGCTGCTATGTGCTGTGTTTTACCCACGGGGGTAAAACACAGCACAAGCGCTATTTGACACCGGTTTTCTGTGAGAGCGTGGTATCTCTCCGGTCAAGCCGGCGCATTCCTGCCGAAGCGTGGCTCTTCCACGGTAAAAATTATTCATCCTACCACCTATCGTTATGACATTTGAATCCAAAGAGAGATTATTCTTTCGTAGTTAAATGGCTACGGCTCTTTAAGATACATTCTTGAATCTGTGATATCGTGTCAACTTCCACATCCACCGAAATACGTAGTATACTCAATGCTATCTTAATATCATACATGTAGGTATGTACAATAATGATATATTTGACATTTTTTAACCAAATTACATATTCCAAGAAAAGAAAACCAGTATAAAATCAATAGAGTAGTAACTTTAATACAATATTAATTGTAAAAATAAATTACCGAAATTGTGGAAACAAATATTCATCGTCATTAATCTGAAATGGAAATAAAATACAATAATATCGAAGCCATAGAAACGTAACATATTATTATGAAGGAAGCGAATGGGTACTTTCAGGATTTATTGTACGTCATATATATTAAGTTTCACGAACCAACGGGAAGCTGTTACGGAAGCAGTTTCGATAAAGCTGAAAATTATGATTTTTTCGAGAAATTAAGATAATATATTGGAATATACTAAAATGCTATCATATTTTTGTAGGAGAATAAAGCATATATCATTCACATATGTATGAGTATTTATGTTACATTATCCTCCTTCAAGAATCCGCTAAAATGATATGTTGAAAAAGCTGTCTATGGAGTTTCTTGCCTATTCTTTTCTATTTCATTCAATAATACCTATTATAATTTATTCAATTGAAACTACTTGTTTGGGAAAACCCCATCGCATTTAGACAAAACTAGACCTGAGTGATACCACGGTCTCAAATTAAGGTATTTGTTTCTTCACCTTTGACGGAGATCAACTCGAATTGTCGATAGTCTTTGTTGCTGTGTAGAGGTGTGGCTTCACTATGCATCTTCAACCGCGTTTACTAATGGGGAGTGCTCCGAGGAATTGTTCGGATTTATTCCTGCCGCCTCTTTCCGCCATCGTCCTACGCGACAACAATTTCATCCGTATCACTTAGATGACTGGCAGTCCACAACTGAGCGGTTTTCTAAGCACTTTCTGCCTCGCACAACAAAACAGTGGAATTAACTGCCACCTGCCATATTCTCGGACCAATACGACTTTCGAACCTTCAAGAAAGTTCGTTCTCCTTCGCCTCTGGTGTTGCAGGTGTTCATGGACTGCGGTAATCGCTCACCATCAGGCAGCAACGTCTGCTCGTTTGCCCCCTATTAAATAATAATAATGATGTTTGTTTGTTTGTCTGTACCCGACTCTTGTAAGTTTTATTCACCTTATTCATTTTTTGGGTGTCGTAAGAGGTGACAAAGGGAACAAACTATGCAAGGCAACATCACTGCAAGAAAAAAACAATTATGAATCAATAATGCAGAAGCATCACTAGGCCGCCACCGTGTGGGTCAGAATGCTGCATTGTTGCTTTGTCTGCATTCGCAATGAGTATGGCAACCACCACTCTTGTAGTCTGTTTATACTTTCCACCAGGCCAGTAGAGTCACTTTGACAGGCCCATACATAAAAAACAATCATTATACCAACCAGTCTGGACAGAGTGCTAAAATAGACCAAGATTTCGATTAATAAAGTTGTTGGTGTGATGTGGTCATTTGGTTGTTGGATACAATGTATTTGCTGGTAGTATAATGCAATTAAAATTTTGTAGTTAAATTTTTAAATAAAGTTTTTTAAAAAAATGGAATTTAGTATACTTTATGTAAGTATAAATTTTATAAGTTTTAAACGATTCAAATATTTTGCATAATGAACTGATGAGTGATCATATACTTATGAAAAGACGTCATAATATAATTCAAGTTGCTGTTGTTTGCCGCAAGTGGATTACTTGTACGAGGAAATTAAAATATGCGTCTCTGATTTATTCAAAACCCAGTTAATTTGAGTTGTTGTGAACAATCACAGGCTAGCGAACTGTGATAAATACAATTGTTTTTTTATGCTTCTTTATTCTTCAGATATAAATGGTTTTGAATTAGTAAACTTTTCTTGTACGATATATGCATAATCGTCGATACGTACGTAATAGTACGTGCTATCGCTAACAATCTCTATAGCTTGTCGAAGAATTTGTGTACGAATATTTATCCATACTTATATTATAAAATGTGAAAGTAACGCCGTCTGTCACGCTTTCAAGGCTAAAATGGGTTCTTGAGGAATGACATAGGCTACTCTTTACTGCGATAACCGACAAAATCGCAAACCGGCAAAACCTAGTATTTCATGAATAAACGATTAAAAAATGAAATTTTAAATTATATTTTTTTGCAATTTATTGAACACCTGTATATGAGTGATACATTGATATTGTGGAGTAGGCTGTTTTCATTAAAAGAAAAGTTTAGTGTTTGGCAAATTCCTACAATCTCTAAAAGTGGTATTTGTGGAAAAACACGATAAGACTCGGTTTGATGTTATAATAATAACAAGTCATAACTTCAACAATTTGAAGTTGGTCGACGATGTCTTTTCTTGTTTTAGTTTTACATCTAAAGTGGGCAGATAAAATACTATGTGAGAAATATAAAGTGAAATACAGGTGATATTTTCCTCAAGCAGTTTATCTGTAAGCAGAAAAGTCAACAAAATAACTTAGATTACAAAGACATTCCGAAAACAACGGGCCTCACGTAAATCTAACAGGCTGTATCTTTCCATGTACTTTAAAGTACGTTGGAAATGTTCAGATATATATTACCTGGAATGGTAAATTGCGGTAGATTGTTACTGTGGGAACGACGGAATTGGGTTGCGGAATTAGAGTGACAGGAGATTTGTAAAGTGTCGTGTTATATCGACGGTTAGAAAGGAAAGTTTTCAAGAAATAATTGTAGGCTTTTATAGTTAGGTATTTAGGATTTATCCATTGATTTAGTGTTTAAGTTTAGTGTTCAAGAAATCAGCTTTCAGCAGAAGAGAACAAGGAGGGACACCAGCTTCTCAAATGGTAAGTTATGGAGCCACGCTGATTTTAGCACAAACGGGCCGGCTCAACAAGAGCGGTTGCTGTGTCTTCATTCGCAATGAGTATGGTAAACACTACTCTTAGATCCTGCTTCTGCTTTCCATCTAGCAGAATGGAATCACTTTGGTAGGGTTAAACATATAAAAGTGTTACTACACTATTTTTATTTATTTAAATGAGTTTTTATGTTTAGGGAAACTCAAGAAGAGGAGACTAGGTTTGCATTATTTCAATCCTAGTTTCCTCTTTTTGAGTTCCCCTCCCCAGAATTAGTTGAGGGAAGTTAGAATACACAAAAACATAAGAACAAAAAAATCACATTCTCTCTCAAAGATCAATAACGCTCTTGTGACCATTCGATAACTGGATTTTTTCATAGATGATGATAGTCACTTAACTTTGGTTAGCACTGTTTGTTGCAAGTCTATTCCCTTTCTTCTATCATCATCATCAGTCTGTCGCAGTCCACTACTGGACATAGGTCTCCCTAATACTGTAATACTGTTTAAAAATACTATCTTGTGCGAGATACCTCAAACAAAATAATATAAATCGAGATTTAGGTCAAGTAAGTTATAGTAAATATCATTGTAATAGAGAAAACCCGAGACACTAGGTTTATATTTTATTTAGAAAAAAATATAAATGTAGGTCATAAAATGTTCGGGGTGAAATCGCCCGACTGTGAACGCATACAGCTAAGTGTTCTATTTTTTGCGGCGGTGTAGGGTCATCAGAGTCATGTGGGAAAAGGGAACATAGGGTTGTCAACAGGTTAAAAATAAAACCAACTTTGTGATGCCTATAAATAAAAGTCCACGAATAGGTTTTTTAAAAGTTGCTGATTAAATTATTTATTCACATCACATCAATAAATTTCTACAGTTATATTGTTCTATGTTAGTTTACCTTAGTATGCTCTTACGATACCCATTGATTGAATAGGGATGGTGACATTCGGTATTTTTAACCGTCAACACGTTGCAGGATGTTACTCAGTATCTTAGTTTGCTTTCTAAACATAGTACGGTATTGAGTCCAAGTTGCAAGCCTTTGACGCAGTAGACATAATGCAGTCGTCCCTCTTAATCTTCTTTTTTCTAACAAATTTTCTTTTTTTCATAATCCAGTTTGAAAGTAACAGGCTTGTAGCCATAAAGAAATTCAACTAAAACCTGTTGCAATATAAAATATTGTACAGACTCTAAATTAAATTGGGAAATTTGGAGGCAAATATGATCAGGGTGATGATTTCATGTATAGTACATTATATTATATCTCCATAGGATTGTATGTAAAAGAATCACTTAAAGTTGTTTTGACTTTTAGTGTTTTTCCCGCATTAGAATAAATAGAATAGAATAGGTATATTTTTTTAATGTAGTAGGTGGCAAACGAGCAGACGTATTGCCTGATGGTAAGCTATTACCGTCGCAACACCGGGGGCGTCACTGGTGCGTTACCGGCCTTTGGAATATGGGGAGAGGAATGGATGAGGGGTTATGATATGGGCCTCCGGTATCCTCACCCACTCGGTGAAACACAGCGCAAGCGCTATTTCACACCGGTTTTCTGTGAGGCCTTCGTATCACTCCGGTCGAGCCGGCCCATGCATACCGAAGCGTGGCTCTTCCACAGTATAAACAAATTTTTACAAACAAATGTAAAGAAATGAACTTCAGTAATTTTTATAGTATATTATCAAACCCCTGGTAAGATTAAGTTTACTAAGTATCATTATACTAGAGAAAGACTTACTTTAGAGGCGAGGAATTAATAGCCGATCAATGTCTAAAGTTTTGAAAGTCCCCTAAAATAACACCGGAAATCTGAGTTCTCAGATTAACTAAAGGATCTTATCTTAAACGTCCCAGGGAGATTTAGCCAAATAATATTTCATGAACAAAGTGTTTGTTCATCAAGAAACCTTTACAGATAATACGAATAATAGGATTAATATTTTTATCCCTTTTTGTTTCATTTGTACTTTGCTTACAAGTCAAGTACGTCTATCATTTTTTTTAAACTATTTGAAATGATTTGGTTTCCGAAGGTTGTGAATGAAGGTGAAATAACTAACAGTGATTAAAATATCATACTTTTAGAAGACTAATAGCTATTGCACACTAGAACTCTTTCAATAAAATTTCGATCAGAGATCCTCAAAATTTTAGGGCACTTTACATAAAGCATAAGAAAAATTCGAACATAGTGTTTTAGAACTATTTTTTTTATTATTTTCTATGTCATATGCAGATCACATTTAAGAAGTCAATGTTCAAAATATACTAAAAGATTTCTACGGATATATTCATTACTAGTATTTATCTATATCTATTATGGAAATATGTATAATGGTGTATTCATACATTTTTTTATGGAATAGGGGCAAACGAACAGACGTATCGCCTGATGGTAAGCGATTTCCGCCGCCCATGGACTCCCACAATACCAGCGTCACAAGTGCGTTGCCGGCCTTTTAAGAAGGCGGATGCTCTTTTCTTGAAGGTTTGAAGGTCGTATTGGTTCGGGAATACCACAGGCCGACAATTCATTGTACAGTTTTGTTGTACGAGGCAGAGAGTTTCTGGAAAAGCGAACAGTTGTGGACTGCCAACCATCTAGCTAGATGATGGGGATGAAACTTCTGTCGCGTAGGACGATGGCGGAAAGAGGCAGCAGGGATCAGTCCGAACAACTTCTATTATATATTATACCGTAGAACAAGATATCCATACTAATTCAAAAGTAACTTTGTCGGTCTGTTATGTTTTCACGGTTAAACCGTTGCGGTATCAATGAAATTTTTTCATGAAGTTTCTTTAATTCTTAAAGAAGTCCATAACCGACATACACCCGGGCGGAGTCGCGATATAAAGCTAGTAATAATATAAGATAAAATAACATCAAAGGTATAATTTGGCACTTTACAAGATATAGTATGTAGCATTTCTAGGTAACATACCTATCTAATGGTAGCATTATTATTAAAATCAGTACAGTACTTGAAAAATTTATCGACTACAAACAAGTCTTCCCTCTTTGTATTATTTAGATTTTTAAAATGTACGGTATTATTCATCTGTATATTTCACGGATGCCCGGATACTTTCGAGCCCGTCGAGGGGCGCTTTATTAAGAGGCGAAACGTAATGTGAATACCACTTCAAAAAGTTTTTAATCCAATGAAATATCAGTAATATTAATTCCTTACGCGACCTGTTTTTTAAGGTTCAGTTTCAAATATTTAGTAACCGACCCGGCAAACGCTGTTTTGCCGATATGGGTCACCATAATCATTTAGGGAAAAATAGATGTTCGCCGATTCTCAGATCTACCTTATACTACAAGTTTTAATCAAAATCGGTCTAACTGTTTCGGAGGAGTTAGGTAACATACACCCCGATACGTGACCTTTATATATTACCTTTTATAATTATCTATTATATATTATATATCTACGAGTATATTGTGTGTATGTCTATTTTGAATGGGTAATTTTATACTGTTTTAAATGTTGTCAAAACGTGATTACATATACTCGTATTAATGTTTTTCTTTCTTTACAATTTTTTTCTTTACTATTTTGAAATTATTGTGATGCATATTGCATATATATATATATAATGATCTGATCAGAGAGCATTGGTCCAGTGCACGCCATACGTCGCATCATTAAATCCGTGAGTGAAAACTATTTGAAGGAACATTTATAATATTATTTAATGCTACCATATATATATATCGTAATTAATCGAATAGGTAAGGTTACGAAGCATTAGATGAGTAGGTCAATCAAAAGTCAAAAGTTTGTAGTATAGTAATGAAAATGAAACCGTAACTGTGGGTTGCAGTTAATTATTATTTATTTATTTATTTATTAAAACTTCCTGCAAACATGTTGCACAAGGCGGACTTAATGCAAAATTAATTAATTAATGCAAAATGTAATGTTTACGAAATAATAACTTTCACCTCGATGACCGAGCCTTGCCCGGTATTTTTTAAAAGTAAAATTTCTAAAAATTCATCCTAATTAGATCAATTTATTATAATTGGAACCTCCTGCATACTATATGTCATGAAAATCGTTGGCCATTTTCGGGTTTCAGATTATTTATACAAGAATTGCTCGTTAAACGTAAAGGTATTAGATAGATAAATAAAATTATTCATCTCACACAACATTCTTTACGAATATATGACATTCTACATAAAAAATTACCAACAAACCAGTAACACCCCGGATTTCCTTTACCAACATTTAAACCAAAATCAAAAGGCCACAACGTATGCTCATTTCAAAAACAGCAGAGCTAACCGAAAAATTTCACCACGTTTCGCAAGTTCTATAAAAGAAGGTCCAACAGGGTAGGTGGGGAAATTATTGCCGGCCAGAATTAAATTAAATTGCACGCTTCAATAAAAATGCCCAGAGGGCTTGACACGGAATAAACATTTTATTTTTCTTGCTTTTTAATTTTCCATTCTTATTGCATTCATAACTGTGAGTGGCATCTGCGTAACATGAACATTTAATATAAATAACATGCTTAGAAAATTAAAAGAGGATAGAAAGAGACCCATTAGTGACCCGAAATAATTGAAGTTTTAATTAAGATGAAACATGAGAAGACAAGGACAATTTTATCAGATGCTATCTTTTTTTAAATTGTAGATGAATAAAGAGATATTAAGAATTTGTTTTCACGGGGAGCTGAGAAAGTACTCAGTTAACCACTAAAATTGTTACATTATTATATTGTACGTTCAATTTTAATATTACCTTTACCTTGCCATTTTATTTTGGTGGTGAGGTGGAAATATACTTTAAAAAACACTACCTCTTTAAGAGCATTTATCCCTCGGAACTTACATCAAGTATATTTTTAAATATATTAAAAAAATATAAGTCCAAAGATCCAATTCCATATTACACAAGAACAGAAAGTAGGTTATTTTATTCACGCATATGTTGGGAAGTAAAATTGATAAATTTGGTAAATGCCCATCTCGTTTAACAGCCAATTTACGTCATTAAATGATAAATGACTCATTCAGTAATTATTTTAGGAAAATCAATGACTCGATATTCAGATTTCATGATGCCTATGCGATTAACCTACGTTAATAATTTACAATAGCTATGAAAACTAGCTAACATAGAAAGAACCTTCAAGTGATTCACTTAGTCATAAACACTGTAATAGTAATTAATAAGTAAGAAGGACAAGAAAAATTAAGTTTGCTCTTTCCTTTGCTTTCATCAGGCTATTGCAGTCCATTGCTGAACATTGCCTCTCCAATTGCAAGCCACACTGATCGATTTTGCACACTACATTTGCTGTTTACAAAGAAAACAAAAAATAAATAATTACACTTAATGTTTAAAAGCAGTCACACATAAGTTTCTCATGTATAAAAATCAAGGGCACCATTAGGGTTTCCGTCAGTCCCTCTTATATGCGGGAATAGTTTAGGTAGTCTACGTTAGTATGATGTTCTATAGTGGCGCCTAAACTACTCATAAGGAGGTCTCAATAAATTCGTTATAATGACTCGAGCAACATACCTAGTTTATTTAAATTTTATTGTTGAAAGTTTATACGTAATCTAAACCCAATTATATAGAAAATAATAATAAAATAATAAAACAGTTTCAAGAAAAACAAAACAATGCCTATTACAATCCATTGCTGAACATGGACTTTTCTCATTGCACTTCACTCTCATCGATTTTACGCTTCTCGCATCCAGCTCCATCTTGCTCATATCTTCACACCACCTGTAGGCCTGTAGGCGTCCTACACTGCGTTTGCAGTTTACAAAGAAACGAAACAGAAAATAAATTTTAATCACAAACATAAAAATCACATTAACAAACAACTTAAGTAGTTAAATACTTTAAATTTATTTAAAACTTTACTCTCGAACTATATAAGGAAAGGAACTAATAAATTTATTACACACAGAAAACAAACAAAGAATTCAATTGAGCTCCATAACAGTAGCTTTATTCGAGGAACAATGTCTGGGAAAATTATTGTTCGTCGTCGTCGTTGCTATTGACTTATTTGCTCTATTGAGATGGACTCTAAGACCTTATAACTAGTTTATTACTTAAATAAAACTATTCTTTTATTAAGTTAATGTTACTTTTACGTCAAAATCGGCTTAGTGAATTGACAGAGCAGTAAAAAACTAGTTTCCCTTCAACTATCTAGGTACCATCTTATTAAACAGCCATAGTGTGGGTTGCCATACTGCATTGTCTACATTCGCATTGAGTATGGTGACCCGACTCTTAGATTATACTTAAGCTTTCCATCAGGATGATTAGAGGTGAATTGTAAGGCATTGAAATAAAAAAACAAGGTGTTTTCCCATATGGCGTTTAAACTCAAACATTTAGCGCAGCAGAGAGCGGTGTGGAAACTGATTCATTCATTACATAATTCGTGCTGTCAAAATCAACTGCAACAAGTAACTACTCATATTAGTTAGTGTACCTAAACCTTTTTTTTGTCTTATTGAATTGGCGGCAAACGAATAGCGAGCGATTACCGCCGCTCATGGACACCCGCAACACCAGAGTCGTCATAAGTGCGTTGCCGGCCTTTGGGGAAGGGGAGGGGGATGACGGTACGGGTTGGGGTATGGGCTTCTGGTATCCTCACTCACTCGGTAAAACACAGTGCAAGTGCTATTTCACACCGGTTTTCTGTGAGGCCGTGGTATTAGTCCGGTTGAGCCGGCCTATTCATGCCGAAGCGTGGCTCTCCCAAGATAAAAATAGTCTATAATAAGAATAAAACGCCACGTAATTCAAAACCCTTTTCGTATAACCTGCTTCTCAAATGTAACACAGGTAATGAGGTCGAATGCACCTCACCAGTTAGCAACCAGCCACTATGACCGGCCACGATAAATCATGGTACGCCGCTACGCCTCGTTACTCTCGCATTTCCTGCCAATCGATATTTACGGGCCTCAGTTACCCTGCTCTAGTACGTTTGTTATGTATATATGTATGTATCGAAAGGTGTACGGTGGGTAATGTTGGTAATTAACTGTTAATGGCTACGCACGATTTGTGGAGTTTTCCAAGAGAGTTTGATTAACTAACTAACTCAGGTGAATTAGTTGAGGTTTAGACTTCCCTTTGTGACTTTTTTCTTCATCGCATTTTGATACAGTATGGGCCCTTGGTATCCTCACTCACTCGATGAAAGATTGCGCAAGCGCTATTTCACACAGATTTCTGTGAGACTGTGGTATTACTCCGATCGAGCCGGCAAATTCATGCCCAAGCGTGGCTCTCCCACGGTGATTTGAAATATAATTATTAAATCAGTCAGTAGTAATGATCAAAATAACTGATTTTTTAATCATAACTGATAACACTTTCAATGAAATAATGCTTATGATACAGACAGATATGCACGTTTAAATACATTAAAATACTTTCCTTTTTGTGATGGTGTTATAAGAACAAGAACGGTCAATTTCGTTAAGTTATTTGGGCTGGGTTTGAAATTAGACAGGACTCAACTTAAATTTTCTTATTCTGAATGCATTCTGGAATAGTTAATGCTGAAACACTAAAGTTTTACGCTGTCATTTGTCTATATTTTAGTACGTTGTTTAATCTTCTTGTTGTACTCCTCCCCTTTATACACACAGAAACATAATATTTGAAATACTAAAACAAAATTAGTTCAGAAAATGAAAATACAAAAAATTATGTCAATAGCATGACATAATTTACATAAAACTATAAAGAGTTAATAAATAAAAGACTTGGCATCTTCAGACCAAGCTAGACTGAACATGAATTATTTAAAGAAATATAAAAATACGAGCACTTCAGCTATACGACGAAATTAGTATGACGCCAAAATAAATGAATATGAATTTGCAATTTTTATTTTAGGAAATAAATTTATTATCTACTAGTTGAGCCCCGCAGTACTACAGCAATCACGGGGAACGCCGGGGACAAATTTAGTCTAAAAAGTAGCCTTAGTAACTCCTTGTATCATCAGCTGCCAATCACGTCAAAATCGATGCAGCCGTTCTAGAGATTAGCAGGAACACACAGACAGACAGATATGGATCGGTTTTGACTGGATTTTTACTGATAGGTAGCTAATAATATAAGGAAAAACTTAGGCTAGTTTTTTTAGACTAGGTTTGCCCCGCGATATTCGTCGCATCGCGGGTAACTTCGCGATAAAATATTTAAAAAATGAGATTTTTAGGTGTTTTTATTACATTAATAAATAAATAATAAATAAATATTACGGACATCTAACGCTCACAGCCATCTTGTCCCAAGCTAAGCAGAGCTTGTGTTATGGGTACTAGACAACTGATATGAATACATAAATATACTTTTTTTTTGTAAATACATACATATTATACATAGAAAACACCCAAACTTTGAAACAAATATTTGCAGATCATACAAACATTTGGCCCGACCCGAGAATCGAACCCAAGACCTCAACCACAGTAGTCCCATATACTACCACTGCGCCAACGAGGCAGTCGACATTGAATGTCAATCCGTACCGCTGAAACAACTTACGCAGAAAAGTATAGCCTTTGTTATAGAAATTAAATGAAAGAGCAATTTCAAAGCTATTTAGACTTTGGATTGTGTTTTAATTTGTTGGTTTAATTATATTATTCAGAAAGTAAGTACTTCTATTGTTTGGATTAAAATTATGGCTATCGGAAAGGCAAAGTTTCACAAGTAAAATAATTTGCAATCTCATTATAAGTCAGCGCCTACAAATTGCATTAAACGGTTTTTGATGTATAAACTGTAAATTCAAAGTTGCAATTTTGAAGTAGTTACTACGAAATTGCATTTGAATATTAACATTTTATCAAGAAATATATGTTAATTTCAGATATCCACACAGTATTTTGGTGGAAGCAAATTTAGGACATGGCGTAGACTGTGGTTTATAGCGAGCTTCACATCAGCCAGAATGTAGATATACGTACACATGTGGGTACGTATATCTACATTCTGTTCTGGTTTGAAATGCAGCATGCTCCAACAAAATGCTGCAAATGCTATAAAAACTGTTGCCACGTTAAATAGTAAACTAAACTAATGAATATCCCATTATATTAAAGTTAATTGAAGAGCTTGTTATTGATGATATTGTGGATTATTCAGTCACATGACCATCACTATCCTTATACCTCTTCGTTAATATTATTTTACCGAAAAGTAATGAAAATAATATTATAATATCATTAGGGATTCTCCTTGGATAGGAGAGGGCCATTTACAAACTGTAAATGGCCCGAGGTACGTCAGGGTTCCAGGGTTTTCCTTTCTAGGGTAGACCTGGTTTCCCGGCTCCTAGTACCCGAGATGGTGTTCGGTAATAGTCGGTTTGTGTCCGACATACCACCGAGAGGTGGTATCCGAGAGAATTTCCGCAGCGGAATAAAAAAAGGAAGTTCTCCCTGGTTTCTTTCGTAACGGACTTTGGAAAGTAAATCATTATAGAGGCTAAAGGTGACTTTGGTGGCGAAAAGCCTGTATGGATTTAGTGTATTTCTAATTCCTTCATTTTTTTATTAGCTGTATTGCGGGTTACAAGATATGCAAATGACACTACACTCTGTAGGTACTTTTTACCGTAACCCCACGTATAGTACTGTTGTTTAAAATCTGAAGTGGACTAAGACTATAGTTAACCAAGAAAATAGGGAAGACCGACATGACATGGATGTCAACTGGCCTTACTATAACCAAATTTTCCGTAATTTTCATTGATATCGATAAGAATCTAAGAACAAATAAAAAAGTGGGAAAATGTTTGTTTAGATACTTACCTGTAAATACCATTCACGAATGTTAGAAGTGATATTCTAGAAGGCCCAACTTTATCAAGTGAATTACCATATCTAAAAGTTAGAGTAGAATGGGGTGGTTTGAGTCGGCGGTGTGATGTGAGCGGTGGAAATGTATAAGTGCTGCACTTATGTGTATGCCCACTAGTACTTTATAACACCTGCATCTATAACTTTTACGTCCCGTTATCTTTTTTTTATGACACCTCTACTGTACTAGGAATAATTCCTGTGTCGCGGGGAACTTTATAAATATACATGAAACGGACACAAAGAACTCCCAAACTTAGAACAACAATTTGTGGATCACACAAAATGTTTTTCCATGTGGGATTTGAATCCACAACAATTGGTGAAATAAGAAACTGCTTAATCACTAAGTCAAACTCGCAGGCATTTTGCCAAACGTTGCCAAACGTGCAACTATTTATCTCAAATATATTTATTTTCTATGTTTACACTTCTTACTTAAAATATCAATAATTTTTTCAACATTCTAATGAAAATAATAATAGTCATAAAACCGTTATACAATTTAAAGCCCTATAAACAGCACTTATTCTATCGGTTGAGCATTACTCGCTCTTACTTCTAAACTCTACCCTAACAAGGTGTGGAGTTTCAAAAATGGGGCGATCTAATTCTACCTTAAGATGTTTTCTAATCAAGGGATGCCATTCAGTTTCTCAGAGGGCGGTCGTTTTACGAATTAATCTGTCGTGTTTGGGTCGAATCATAAAATATTCGGTGAGAGGCTGTAGAATATTGTATTTTATGTATCAAGTGTTAGGTCTTGACGGTTTTAAGGTTTGTTTGGAATAAGTTTCAACAAAGTAATTTTAAGAGCTTAGGTCATTTTTAAAAAAGTCGCAGCAATGTGTGTCAATGCATTTTTATCATAATTAGGATGTTTATTTTTGGTCTTGTTGTTTATTGTATTTTCGTTGCATACTTTGAGAAATTGTTTATTTCACACAGTTATAATGCTTACATTTTACACGTCACAGCATTAAATTTTGATCATTTTCAAAGCAAATGAATCGCTATATTTCATAATGCCTTACCGTATTCGGATGTTATTCAATAATCAAAACAGGCAAACTATACTCAAAATACCCCAACAAATATATTGTAGTTTCATTTGAAAAGTAGATCCGGTCATATACCGAGCTGGGTAGAGTACAATGGGGTTTTTGAGGTCACACTCCAGTTCTCTATTAAAAAGGTTCAGTAATGAAGCATTAAGTTAATGGCAGATTAAGCAACTAGAACAATTACTTAGCTACTAAAATAGATTAAGTAGCACGGGGGCTAGGTTTTCGGAGTCACAGTTTATGTTACTAGGAAGGTGGAAATTCCATCACAGCTTTGTGGTTAATGTAATCGCATCTACACATTTTGTTTTTTTAATATTCATGTAGTAATACAACAAAAATATAAGAAACTATGAATGTGATTTATTCAAACTGAGTAATGAAATATTGGTTGTTGTATTTATACAAATTGTTTATCACCTTTGTACTTTTATAGGAATATTGTATTTAACTTTTGAATATTATAATATACACTATGTTGCAAAATAATATCATTCTTTATAACTTCCTTTATTTTTAGAGATTTTATCGACTTCATTTTGAATATTTAACATTTATCACTTTTTCTTAGTTCCGATCCTAACACTAAATCATAATTAGTGATAAATGTGAATGTATTATGTTTTAAGAACTTTTCAATTAATATTTCTATAATTAAAAGTTAACTAAAACAAACAGCTTAAATATACAATAACAAAAAGTAATAATACATTCGAGAAATATTAGATCATTTAATGCGTCAATTATGTATAAGACAACTACTCGTATATATTTCTGTTTAGATTGAGCAGAATTGTATAACGGCTAATGTTTTGCATTATCTTTTCCACATTAGATTGGAACTGTTTGATATTGCAAATGTAATACGTAAGGCGAAACCGGCTTCCGTATAAACTCACAATAGGACCATTACCTGTATTGTGTGCTCGTCCTCGGCCCCAAATAATGAAGTTTGTTTAGTTTTGCCAATGCTATTAAATAAGTTTTGTTGATTAGATTTTAATATAATTGAATGGGACATAGGAGTCTTTCTTGGATATTGACGGTAGATATATTTCTTTAATAGAGTTCGTCTAATTGTGACATACCGATGTCTAAGTGAAACAAAGAAATTATATTAGTTTTTCGTTATTTTCTTCATTTTCTTTATCTTTCATTACATGGTTCATAGTTTAATCAAAGCAGCAACTATGACGCTAAGTTTTTTTATGAGTTTTTTGAACGTCTAATACGTATATACATTCATACATAGTGATAATTGACACCTATTTTTGATTGGACGAAAAATCTAAAATTGATTAATTTGTGACTTTACACACTCTCGTACAACAGCGGACTTAATGTCTAGGGCATTCTCTACCAATCAAACTTCGGATAGTAAAGGAATCTTGTGAGGTAGACGAAATTAGGTTTTAAATAAAACAATTAAGGCTATACATGATTACATGTACAAAATATATAAAAAAAACGGAACCTTAGTTATAGGATCTCTTAGTTTTCCGTCTGTTTGTCAAGACCGTTTTCCTCAGGAACGCGTGGAGGTATGAAGCTGAAATTCATATCAAATACTCAAGTCTATTGTACCTTGAAGCTGTGAAAAAAATCATAATTCTAAGCCAACGCAATCAAAAGATACAGCCGATAACACTGCAAATTTTCGATACTCGCAAGGGAACCAAAGCTACAGGATACTTCCCGTAAACTCAGAATCTTGAAATTTGGTACGAAATAACATCCAAAGCATATTTTTTAGTTACATCATATTACGAGTACCTATATACCTATATGTAATGATAATAAACAAAAATTCAACAAATTTTTTTTTATTTCTTTTTGTGGTGTTCAATAAAGCTGTATAAATAAAAAATAAATAAAAAAAAATTTTTAATTATTTTTATGTACTTGTAGTTTTTACCTTATGTAAATGTATGCCCCAAAATTCAGCCCCAAATTTTATTTTATATAAATTAGACGAAGTTTATTTAGTTCCCCGTAGACGGGAAACCGTACACGTACCTACACGTAAAGGACTAGACCCTAATCACAACAGAAACACAATACACTTTGATCATTTTTGAAGAAGGTGAACATTATACTAGCCTTTTGTTTTCTCTGTCAAAATTAATTGGAACAATATTTTTCTGTTGAATAAAAAAAAATCAAATTTCAATTTTCTGAAAAAAAATATTCTATCTTGTGATGCGTTTAATAAAAAGAGGTTTAAGTAAATCAGCTAAAATATTTAAATTTGTTATTCATAAAATGTATTTTTAATTGGATAGGTTCATATCGTAGACGAGAATAGATCTGTTATGTTTTAGACAACGTAATGAAATGAAATGATATATTCTGCAATTAGGTTACTAGAACGCTTTTGTTAATCTTTTTTGAGCAGATGAGTTCGGTCTTTCTTAACTGGACTAGCCCTGAGAAGCAAAGACGAAACAAACTCAAAGATTATCGTCTCTTCTAAATTACAGACAATCTTCTTAAAATTATATGATTTACAATTGTTATAATCAAATAAGAAAAAAATCTTGGTCTACGGTACTTGTTGCAATACATTCTAGAATCAAAATCACTTGTACTTATTCCGACCTATTGTACCTTTCATATCGCCAATAAGGCGAAACCGGTCAAATGTAAACATAATTAAAATAGTGGAATAAATACAAGTGATTTTGGATCTAGAACAGCATCTATGTATTTTGTAAAACGAGCATCTCAATCTCAAGCTGTTTTATCATTAAGATATTCTGAGAGGGTATATTATCAGTTTGGCTACTGAAATCAACATAGTTTTTGATAAATTATAGATTTAACGGTACTAATTAGATTTAAGAATTAAAGGATTATAAATATTACTATATAAATAACAAACAAAAACACAAACATAGCTAAGCCTCTTGTTAACATTTGCTAAGAAAATCAACCGATAACATCTGTATTTGTCAAGTTATAAAACATGCGACCGCAACATTTCTTTTATATGTACTTACATAAATCGTAAAAACCTGATTCTTATTACTTTGACCCCCATTCAAATATCAGTCGTATAACACGAAGAATAAGATTCATTTTATTTTGTGACCGTTAAATTGTACTTATTCCACGTTTGCTGGACTATGGGTACGACAAGGCTGACCCCGATCTGTCTTGGACTACACTACAACTCTATTCGTTTTAATATAATTATTTTTTAACTTATATTTCAGGATTTATATAAATGTCTGACTGAAAACAAGACAAAGTTTAAAAAACTATAACCCGATTATCTAAAATCTTTTTATAAAATTTAAATACCCTATGTCAATTCAGCTAGTATTACAAATCTAATGACACCTCAATTTTAAAATTCAGTTCAGTAGTTTAGGCTATACGGTGCAACATACAAATTGCTGGCCAAACTATGACCCTATATTTTGGCTTCGTCGAAGTTGGATAAAAATAATTCGTTAAAAGATTTAGATTATTTTCTTTGTAAGATAATCCAGATCGTTCTATCTATTTATCATAATTTAAGAAATCCTGTTTATCTGTTACAGATTGACAGCTTTTTATAATGGTTAAACGGATTTTTGTGCCGAAACTGTTTGAATTTATAGTCGTTTCTTGCTTATATCTGTTTTTATGCTCGTTCTGTTATTCCAATTTAAATCATTTTGGTTTGGAGAAATATAGTTTATGATGTTTATTTTTATTTTATACTTTATGCACGGTGTACAAATCTTGTAGGGAGGTGCACAGGGTTGCATATTTATCGGCGGACTTAATATTTAAGGCATTTACCCTTAAGATGGTTTAGAAATCTTGTAGGAAGGTGCATATTTAGCGCAATTCACTTTATACGTACATATACAATAACTCGTCATAAATACACCTTTATTTATATATATACATACTTAGATTTAAAAAAAAATGTGTGTGCGATTCACACACGATAGAAGTAACACTTCAGTAAATCGACAAAAGAATGAGATGAATATATATAACAAATATATATTACATACACACCGACATTTGCTCTCTCGCTCTGGCTCACTAAATACAGGCGACTTTTTGTATTTGTGTCTCTTACCTGTTGTTTGTTCCGTTGCATCCGGTTTGAAATCACAACGATTTTATAGAAGTTTCACTTAAATAAATCGTACACTACGACAGCTTAATATAAAATATACCGAAGATGATGTTTCGTTAATGTTTATTTATGTTGATTTATAGTGTTTTGTTTAGTGAAGTATGTGCCAACACCTGTTGAAGATTTTAAGGTGTAAATGTAATATTAATTTTTAAAAAATACTATATTAATAAGTCACTATATTTTACAACTCAAAATCAAGAAGTAAGTACATTTTTCCCGATTTACTATACCATACTATATTGATAGTTATATGAAACCTTAAATTTATAACATAAATAAGTTTAATGTGCGTATAGACTTTTAACTGTTAAAAATGCCAAGTAATGAAAAAAAGATTAACTTTATTTGCCCTAATTTTAATTTAAAGTTATATCTTTATGTGCATACATACATACAACAGTTATTTCAGAAATTAACAAAACATAAAAATTCACAATGGTCAACTAGGAGTTGTAACAGAAACAAATTACTTATAATGCAAACAATTCACAGATATACAATAAAAAGTTGGATAATAATCTAACCCAATCTCGCGTACGAAACATTATTTATTGCTGAGACCTTGGCCTGCAAAGCTAAAAGCATCCAACATTTTATAATATTGGCCTACAGAATCTATCCCCGTGATATTTGGACTTTCTGCAGCACATTAATAATGTAGGCGCGGACATTTCGAGAGCTTCCATGCTGAAATTTTAATACACCCCAAGTTCTTTTTTATTCACGTGGCCCGGATTTATCGGGAACGCTTGTTATTTGTTTTAATAACTTTTTCACGTGTATTTATGGATTAAGCCTTTTTAAATTTATTTGCCTTTTGACGCGAATAAATTGGCAAAATATAGTTAATGGCATAAGAGATTATGGAACTGAATCCTCATTTACAGTTTCAGTTATTTTATACAAAAAAATTCATTAAAAAATCTCCAATTGCTGGAAATCTGTGATGTTTTATTTTATTTGAGGAGTCGTCATATGAACTTAATACAATTCCATGTCCAGACTTAAGATTATAAATTCAAAAGTGTCTATGACTGTCCATTACCCTTTCATCACTAAATTAATGCATAGATTTTAATGAAATTTTGGCATGGAGATACTTTGATTCTTGAGAAAGGACATAGGCATATAGATAGATAGATAAATGAACTAGCTTTTGCCAATAAACATATTTTACACAGAAAACACCCAAACTTAGAAACAAATATTTGAAGATCACACAAACACTTAGCCCGACCCGGGATTTGAACTCGAGACCTCAAGCACGGTCGGCACTATCACTGCGCCACCGAGGCAGTCAAGATTTAAATATTACTAAAAATATATTTTAAGTACAAGCAAAAATCTAATAGTAAAGTTAAATGTATTGAAAATGATAAAGTATAAGTAACAATTGATAATCATGATGATGAAATGAAACAATTAAAACAAAACTTCAATAGTGGGAGACCCATACTACACCAGGTATGGCTTACTTCAATCGAAGTAACATCACCCCAGTAAACTTTTCAGTGCATCATAGTTGGGTGAAATTGTATCTCGGAAGCTCAATGATGCAAAATCATCTCAATAGCCCGTCATAGTGTACTTCATCATACTGCATTGTTGCATTGTCTGTTTTTCCAATGAGTATTGACTACTACTCTTGGACTCTGCTCATGCTTTCATTTAGACAGCGTAGAGTCACGTTGGCAGACTCATATATATATAAGTAGCAGATGCCAAGAGCCCATGTAAAATTCCATTCAGATATTCATCGTATATAATTATAATATTAGAAAGAAATTAATGCATAGTTTTGATTAATTTGTGTATGTGGTAATGAATTAAGAATACAAAGTATCACCATATCTTAAGAAATGCTTGAAACAAACCGTAAACCAGTACAACTAGCCAGCATATTAAAGTAGGCCAATACCTGTTTTCTAAGGCAAGTTCTGTGTCCCTTAGTAAACTGTTAAAGGCTGTTGTGTGATGTAATGTTACCGTGGGAGGGCCACGTTTTGACATAAATGGGCCGGCTCGACAGGACTGATACCACGACCTTAGAGAAAACGGATATGAAACAGTGCTTGCGCTGTGTTTAACCAAGTGAGC
This sequence comes from Spilarctia lutea, assembly GCA_916048165.1. Taxonomy (NCBI): domain Eukaryota; kingdom Metazoa; phylum Arthropoda; class Insecta; order Lepidoptera; family Erebidae; genus Spilarctia; species Spilarctia lutea. The sequence continues at coordinate 1,391,079 of OU696471.1, read as the reverse complement.
GAGGATACCGCAGACCCATACCCTAACCCCTCCCGCTATTCTTCTCCTTAGCCCTAAAGGCCAGCAACGTAATTATAATATTAAAATTATAAATTCGAAAGTAACTTTGTTTGTCTGTTTGTGACGCTTTCACGGCTAAACCGCAGCACCAACACTTTGATTATTGAAGAAATATATAGGCTTCTTTTTACCGCGTTAACCGATATACACACAGCCGTAGCAGCGAAAAGATCTATGAGTATACATTGTGTTAAATCTGTTTTATCAACGTATCTGGGAAATAAAAAAATAACAGTTAATTAAAGAGTATATTCAAAAATGTTTATTGTACATATCAACCAAGTCCTCATAATTTAAATGCAGCTAGAGTCATTTGAATCGAAATACATTTGATAAACGATGCAAACGTTAATACTGTCCGACTCGATTAATGATTCGATACAACTCAACACAGAGTAATGGACTTTCAGCCGACTGAGAGATCTGACATCTATATTGGTCATGTTATAGGCCGAGTTAATAATGGGTCGACGTAAAAGTAAAATACTGGCCAAGTAGGAAGGTATATTTTTGGATTTGAGGTATTTACTAGCTCAATTGAAAGCAAAACTGTATCTAATATATTTTTAAATAACCATTGTTAACCTATAGATTCAGAGCAGATATTAGACCCTAAAATTCCTGAGACCAGCTTTATATTTTGAAAATCTTGAACTGTTAATATGCCTTTCATCCGCTAGAGTTTTTTGAGTAAGTAAAAGAAGTTGTTTTCAGTCGAATTTAAGTAATAAATGTATAACTGCATGACAACAAGTCGTAATTTCTGTTGAAGAAGTATCTACATCCCTCGGTTGTTGTACGAGTACTTCTACAATAAAAGACGCGAAGATCGACGCGAGGCGAATTTAGTCTAAAATAAAAGCCTTTCCTTATTTACTCCTCATATCATCAGCTACGCCAGTGAAAGTCCCGTTGAATTTGGTCAAGCGGTTTCAGAGATTGTACGTAACAATCCGAAAGACGCAAGGAATTATAAGTACCTAATAAACTTAAATCTTTATTTTTCTCATCATACATGCGTGCAGTAAAGTGTAGATGCTAAATCTAAAATACATTTTTAGCAAACACAACTTCCATGCGCATTTAGAAAAAATCTTTAAATTTGAAATTGAAAATATTTACTTCACTTTTATTATTTATACAGACTCGTGGTTTTAATACCAAAATAAAAATTTAAGATAAGTATACTCAATAAGACAGAAAACGTGTTTTAAATTCAAAGCTATCGAAATTATTAAATCTGTACTGTGTACAAGATACTTGACTGGTTCGCAGTGAAGTGTAATTTCAAGTCCCCATCAAGAATTCAGACCACTCCATTATACCTTACGAGGTAGTGTAACCCGTGTCAGTAGCTCTGTCCCTGCTGACCTAGTACTACCGGATATATTGCCGTATTAACAAGGGGTGAATTTATTAGTACTGATCACGCAACCTACACATTTGGAGCGATGTAACTTAGATGATGTTTTTATGTTGTCTATTGATATTGAGTGCACAAATATTGCTATTCAAACATTGTTTTATAGTGATCTGTCAATATTAATAATCCATACTTCAATACACAGATTGTAAACTAACTGACCCGGCGCACTACGAATCATCATTCATTATTCTTTCGTATATATTTTCCTAAGTATCAAAAAAAACGGTTCCGGTTATCTTTTAATTTTATTTAATGCAACCTTTTCATGACATTAACGAACACCTAAATGAAATTATTAACCAATTTGCTGTAGTCGATCGGAAGTTATGCGGGTACATACATTTCGGCGATTTATTTTTATTTATATAGAAGATAGATTCTGTATGTTTATAACGCTTTCACGAGTGAACTTCTACATCGATTTTAATGAAATTTATCGTGGAGATACTTTGATTCTTCAGGAAGGTTTTTCCTAGCAAATTATGCGATTGGGTCACTAGCTGGTTAGCAGATAGAAGCATAATGGTCGAAGTGGATTGCTCTGACTCTATATCTGTGAATCTGATATAAAAACTTGTTACTACACGTGCAAACAGACATTAAAAGCTTCTAAAACAGTTTGTAATGTATTTTACGAGTATAATGCATTTCTGAAACAGTTTCCACATAGTTGTGCAAATGAAGCTGATGTATTGTGACCTGACTGTAATCAATATAACTCGGTACGATGATGTAATAGAGATTATTACAAAGTTCCATGACTGAGTGGTTTCTAGTTTTTAAGGTAGTTTGAATAGGCAGTCTTGCTGATGATGAAACCTGAGCCTAAAAAAATAACCAAAAATATGAGCAAAATCCAGGAGTAGTGGTTACGATACTCATTGTGTTATTTTTTTAGTTAAAGTGCCACAGTGACTCTATTATGATTGACGGAAAACATGAGTAGAGTTCAAGAGTGATGGCGGTACTCATTGCGAATGTAGATAATGCAACAATGCAGCATGGTGACTGATTGGGTATCCGGTCTCGCACTCACGAACAGAACACGACAGCGCGAATACTGTCTTTTTAGGTTGGCTCACTGTGAGAGAATCAGGTCGAGTAGAACCCTTCGTGTTGAAATCAGCGTGGCTTCACTACCTAAGGTTAATTTGGCAGTTTATTGCATACTTAATATGTCCAAAAAAAATTTAAAGACAAAAAGTTGAAAGTAAACGAAAATTAATTATACGGACGAGTATGTATTGGGGGTGTAAGAAGTAGACAGTTTAGCAGTTTTCATTGACCTTTCTGGGCTGTATTAATGTGTATTGTATGATATAAATAATATATTGATTTATACGTTAACAAGAATTAGTATTCCTAAAAATCCTTCTAAACATAAAAAGTATAACTTAAGAAGTAATTACAATGAAGTTTTATTTATTCCGATGACCGTAACACATTTTTCGCCTCATAAACTTACAAACTTATGTACGGCCCTTAGGATCATAATTTTAAATGAAAAATGTAAAGCCTTATTATTTAAAAGTTTTGCAGCCTTATGTGAGCCGGGCACGGCATTATGTCATAAGATTACGCGCACGATGTACAGTCGGCTCTCGGAAAGTTTTAATGCAAAATATTATTTGCGAGTACTTACTCTGATTATTTTGTTCCCGTGTTTGTTTCTATAGAAAATGAAGTTGCAAAACAACTTTGTAAATGTTTTATAATGTAGCAACGTAACACACATTTTGCAATATGGATACTGGAAAGGTTCCATTATTTAAAAATTATATTTCATACGGTGTTTGTAATATACCTATTTATCCTTGAGCATGCTTATCATCTGAAGTAGATTTAGGATCAACTTACACCTTTGAAAATAAACATAATTTGTCCCATATTTGAAGATCTTGACACAAAAACTTGTTATATCAAAATACTAAAATTTGCCCATGGCTCTGCCTGGCCGGATTCCTGATAAAAGGACTACATAAATGTACGACGATTCAGTAGGAATAAAAACTTAATTAAATATTTATTTATATTTGTTTGAAGTTTGTGGGATACTATTACAGAAATAAATTCCTTTAATTTGTTTCTGATGGCATATGTAATGTATTGACGACAGATATCATTTCAATATTTGATGTGTTTTTATTAATATTTCTGTTTATTTGTTATTTATTATTTGAACTTTGGTGTGGTAACTACACATATGGTGTTTTAATAGATAGAAACGCTGTTTTCTATTGTGCTGAGTATTGTGGGTTCCCCCACCCCCCAACACATCTGCTTCTGCGATCCACGAATTGTTGTTCTTAGTCTGGGTGTTCTTTGTGTCTGTTTTTAAAGTTCCACGAAACAAAGGATTTATTCTTAATGCGTTTCGTGTTCTGAAAAGAAAAACAATGTGTAAAATGTGAAATATGATTGCGTGGTCATATTTTAAATAGCCTAAATAATTTGTAAGTACAGCTAAACAACATGTATGTAAGGTAATATTCAACGAAAAGGTGAGCGTCATTCATTTGTAATCACTATACCGACTGCCATAAAAGGATATTTCATTTAATAACTGCTCATTCTAAAACTGAATACGTACGTGCCAACCCTAGTATCGCGTGACTGTCATAAAACCACTGTACAGTTTAATTATTTCATTCAAAATATAAGGAATAAAGCTATCATTAAATGTTGAACACGATCCACCCTGGGGTGTGATAACCTTTCAAGTAGCGATAACTTTGAAAATCCACTTATAACTATGACTGTACTAATTAATTTTCTTGGAAGTGATTTTGTCGTGTCGGTAGCAGTTGCAGTACTTACTTCATAGTCGCTGGATAATTACTTTTTGTAAAACTAAATTAATTTAAAACATTGGGAAACGATGTTTGTTTCTGATTAACGTTGATAGTCTAATTTTTAAAAAAGTTTGAACTGAAAAACTATTTCTATATTTCCGTTAATTATTAGTTAAGATGAAACCAAAATTGAAGTTACATAAGACGTTATTTTAATAAATTTATGCCGTTTAAAATGAAACAGAACAATTTATTTTATTATGAACTTTTAGGTTTTTTCATTTGTGATATTTGTGTAATTGAATTGATAGCTCAGAGCAGATAATGCATTTATGTTGCCTGGTGGTCGAAGTTCCACAATACGGCGGACAAGAGAATATAATATTTTTAGTTGTATAAAGTGTTCCCACGTTTTAAAAAGCATATGATGCTCTTTAAAACGTGGGAACACTTTATATGTTACAAGTTCTTTAAATAGTCTAGTACCTAGATAACCGAGCTTCGCTTGAGGTAAATTTTCTAAAAATGAATCCTATATTAGATTTATCTGTAAACTTCATGAAAATCGCTGGAGCCCTTTACAACAATGACATTTGATGTGACGTCATTCCTCTACACCACATATTTTACGTCATCACATTCGTTTTATAAAAAGCCGCCCACTGCAGCTGTTTGTCGACATTCGAACAGCAAACACCAAAATTTATTCGGAACTATTCTTTGTGTTCTATTCTAATTAAAAGTGAATTTTGGTTGAAGTTAAGTTTATAGTTTTTATCTGAAAATGAAATACCCCAATAATAATGATGATAATGATGTTACTATTTGTAAAAACGCGTTCGTCAATTCTTGACACCTAGTCTTACTTTACAGATATTTTTTTAACCCTGGATACACAAAAACCCAATTAACTTTTCCTATCTGAAGAGTTGTTGCCAAAAATTTAATTAAACCATGTCACGTTGCTAAGCTTCTTTTACACTTGCAATGAATAGCTATTCATTTCAAGTTTTTATTATTTTCGTGATAATAACAGCATACCGTGATCTGTTGAGTTTCGTGGAATAATTTAGCTACTCTATTGTGTATTTACAGCTCTTAGGGAACCTTTATCAACAAATATAAACATGACACATATCAACAGGAGAATCAAACAAAAATGTTTTCTTTTTCGTTGGTAATCGTGCTGAAAATTGATTTTTACAGTTGAAATAATAGATAACTGTTTCGTTATTATATTTTATTGCCTCACAATTGTAATTATTTTTGTTGGTATTTCATGTTGATTCTTTTATTTGTAATTTTGTGGTACCTAAATAAATAAACCGAATTCGATAGCAATTAGTAACCAACACCCACACTTTGTAGAACGCAATCTTCTGTTACTCGACAGAATCTATAAGTAAATATATTGCTTCTCCTATGTTCCTATTCTAGTTTCAAATCCTTTTTAGAATAAATTTAACGAGCTTCAGGATTAACAATCAAAGTTTTAGAACTACTTTTTATTTTTACTGTAATATTGTGTAATATCAAATTTCAATCCATATTAATATTATAAATTCGATAGAAGTTTTGTCTGTTTTTATGTCTATCTGTTACGGTTTTAATGCTAAACCGCTGAACCAATTTCGATAAATTTCCGTATAGAGGTAGATTAGAGCTTGAAGAAGGACATACGATTTTTTTTTTGTTACAGTATATAAAATACTAGTTTATGTAAAAGACAGAATATAAAATACTAGTTTATGTAAAAGCAATATTATAATAATACGTTTAGTTTTTCTTTTTTGTTGTATCTACTTTATAAAACCAATGGAAAATTTACCTAGAATACGCTAAACTTTTTACTTATTCCCTTATCGTGTTGTGGCCTAGAACCGTCTTTGAGAGCCCGACGTGTTAGACAAAAAACGTACAACTTCTTTGGATTTTCGCTTCGGACGATTGGCATACCTGACGGATGTGGGTTTTTTGTTCTAGATTATTTAAATGAAAACAAATAAGAATTGCTTTTAACAAATTTCTAGGCTTTAGTTTCCTATTCTTTTATTTAACCCTTAACTATCCAGAATGCTTTTGTGACGTAACTGACCAGAAGTGTCCAACAGACTCATTTTATAAATGTAAGGTGTGATGAAAGAAAAGAAAGATATTTTGAATGAAAAAGACAGTATAATGTATTCAGTAATGTATATTTACACCCATTTACTTACAGATATTACAAATACCTTTTTTTCAGAATGTTCAGAGCAGACATTGCGATTGCATTTATCACAATACTGTTTAGAAGCCCTTGATAATTTCGAAGGGCAAATATAACAACGCTTCTTCCTTTTCGCAGCAGGTTCAGATGATTGAGTAGCTTCCTGATTTGACCCTGCCACGTCTTGCATGGCTGCTTACTTGCTGGTAACTTGTTAGTCCTTTCGTGCTTCGTCTCCGTATATGAGGTGTTACCAACTCGGTTGCGATTTCACGTAAAAATAGTTTTCAAAGTGTATTTTTTTTACGTGAGTTCCAATCAGGATGTTATTTTTCCATATAATAAGCGATGCAATGCTAACAACATCTATAATATTTTGAAGAAATACAATTGGCCACCTATTTGTTTCACGCCGAACTGTATACTCATGAACCATCTGGTCCAGCATATCGACACCTCCCTTGGTGGAGTTGTAGTACAAGTTTATTTCAGATTTGTTGTTTTTGTTCACATCTTCTTCCTTTCCATGATGCATCGTAGACAAAAAAATTACAGCACGATTCTTTTTTGGTACATAAGAGACCAATGTCAAATTTTATAAAATCCAAATACATAAGACTCAATATCGCTGGTTTTCTTGGGTTGAAAATTAGGAGGTATACACGTCTTGTTTTTTCTCAATGTTCCAACTATTGTAAGACAATTTTGTGCCAAAGATTTTGCGACATCAATACTCATGAAATAATTATCAAAGTAACATTTCTGTTACTTCGGAAGTATGGTTCACATAACTGGTTGACTACATTGTACGCTAAATTTTCCGCCCTGTTTTGTCCTTCTTTTCCGAGATATGGTATACCAAATAGGGGGTAACTAGTTTTGCTGTCACATATCCACCAAATTTTCATACCATACTTATCAGGTTTGCTGGGTAGGTACTGTTTGAATGATACGCGTCCTCGAAAAGCTACAAGCTGCTCGTCAATAGTGAGATTTTCTCCAGGCAAATAAAACTTTTTCAGGTTTTGATTTACGTATTCCCATAATTCTCTAATAGGTGCAAGTTTATCTTTTGACTTTCTCAGGAAGCTAGTATTTTTATCATCGAATCTTAAGAATCGTAATAAAGAAGCAAATCTATTTTTTCCCATTGTAGCTCAATATATTGGATTGCCAAAGATAAGGTCCCAGTATTCTCTAAAATCCACACGCCCTGTTTATTGACGCCTATAGTCAATAAAAGACCTAGAAATGCTTGCATTTTGATTTTGTCTATTGATTTCCATCGATTTTGTAAAACTCTAAGCCCTTCAGTATTGGTATATTTTACTATTATTTCTAATACTTTATCGTCGAAAAAAAAGGTTGAAACTGTCTCTCGGATCTATTATAGCTTGCCCTGGAGGAAGAATCACCTTATGAATACCACCGCGAATTATGTTGTGTCGAGGCGTTCGGCTTTGCCTGTCAGGTTCTGATTTCCAAGTTGTTCCATCTTTTCCTTTATAATTTGTCAATTGAGACGTATTCTTGTAATGGTACATCATCACTCCCACTCCATAATTGTTCATCATCGTTTTCAGATGCTGGTTCTGACACATTGCCCACCCGACTCCATAAGATTATAAGTGAATGTAAATAAAAAACAATCTACCTTCACACTCGAATCAAACAAAATGTTATTGTGTCTGTTGGACACTTCTGGATTGATGAAGTACTATTTTCGTTTATTAACCAAAAATAATAAATTATTCATGTTACAAATATTTTCATTGCACATTTAGATTCGTAAAACAATGGCGATAAATTAGATAAAAGGCCGATTCATAAAAATAAATACTTAAGTTTTTATGAAAACATAAACGCAAAATTGTGTCCGCAAGACACTTGTGGGTTGTTAAGGGTTAAATATATATGTTGGCGTAAAGTAGTCAAGAGGTTTTTTTTCCAGTGAATTAACTTAAGTTTGTTTGTGTGTTGAATTCATTTGTGTAGAGATGCTTTCATTGTTGAGGAAGTAAATAAGCTTATTTTTATAGCTATAATCAAAAAACACGCTGATAAAAGCTAGTTCTCATTAAATTGAAACCGCTCCATGTCTAGGAAAGTGAAGATTGTCTGTATATTATAATAAATTAAAAACGAAAATTTTACTATTTGTACTCCTGTTCATACAAATGTGTGTAAAAACCTATTTCCAAATAATTACGTAGGTGCTATAAAGTGATTAGAAACCTTACAAAAAAACGGTTACATAAAACTGTAGAAATCCAAAAAAAATTGACCTGGTATGGGACAAAAGTTATATCAGTTCAAACTATAGTGGTTAATGAAATAAAATAAAACAATCAAAACTATCAGGTGCCCTTCAAAACTGTATAATTGTTACGCAACATGTTACCGAAGTAATTGAATGCTTGTTTGCAAATTAAGTTGGTTTGGATGTGCCTGCTGCAAATGACTTTGAAACGACAACTCCCTAAAGTTTCAAGACTGAGGTCAAACTTTTAATTAAATCGATAAATTGTTCTCGCATTGGTAAATATGTTTTATGGTATATTATATATTTATTAAATGTTAATTGTTTGATTAGTATTCAAGTTAAATTTAAAATACTTTTTTAAATTGTTGGATTGTGCAAAATCCTTTACTTGTTGATTGTAACTTAAAAAAACGTTTAAATCTGTTTACGTCTAGATTATTATGTTAGCATTTGTATAAAGTCCCAAGGTACTACAGCCCCGCTGATTTCAGCGGTACTACCCTCTTTCAAAAGACCAACCCAAAATGACAGCATTTGTGCTGTCGTGTTTCGTTCGTGAGTACGAGCTGAAGGCCCAATGATGCAAAAACATCTCAGTAGGCTAGCATAGTGTGGTCCAATATGCTGTATTGTTACATTGTCTGCATTTGCAAAGAGTATAATGACCACTACTCTTGGCCTCTTGGAGTCACTTTGGTAGGCTCATGTATATAAAAAATATAGGACACGATACTGTTGAAATGATTGATAATGACATGTCAAAGAATATTTTTGGGAAGACATGTCTATTACCACTTGCTTGACTCGCGTGATAACAAAACTGGAAGTATAAAACACAGAACTCGCTTAAAACGATTATATTGAAGGAAAAGTGCCTTGTAAAGAAAACGCAGAATTAGGTTTTGGGTTGAATTAACACCTAATTTCCCTTTGACTCAAATACTGTCAGGGCTTAAAAATAAAAAGCGTAAGAGGAAGATCCAGGTATCATTTTTATTTATGTCTAAATTTCACGAACAGCGCACTTCAATCGGAATTGAAGATACAGATAAGAAAATATTTTAGTTCACGTTTAGAATACAGAGCATTCGTTGTACGTAAAAGTACCATACAAAAATAGAATAGAAAAATACAGAGCGTTCCAGAAAAATGTGACTAAAATCATACGTACTTTTGAAAATCATGGCCCTTCTTTTGGTGCAGTTGATACAAATCACATTTTAAAAATCGTTTTTTACTGACCTTTTTCGAAGTATTTAGTTGTACTGGATTCAGTCTTACTTATTTTGCAATGTGATAAATATAGATCAAAAGGTTTCTTTAATTCAAAGCGATCTAGAATACGTGCTTACGCGTTAGTGAGCAATTTCTTTTGACGTCTATTAAGTAAACAGTCGGGTACGCTTCCAGCATCACATTAAAGGTTATTTTGTAGGAATGTACTCGGTGTTGTAACGATAATATGACCTTTCGTATACTCGTTAAAGCATCTATTTATGAATTACTTACATAAAACGTTATCATCGTCGCTTTTTTTTTGTCAAATTACAGAGAATATATTATTATATGTTCAAGTTGCCCTATTCTTGATTGCTATTTTTTGTTAACTAGCTGAACCCCGCGGTGTTTCCCGCGGTAATTATCATACTGCGAGTAATGCCGCGGGGCGAAGCTAGTAAAAAAAAGTAGCCTAAGTTATTTCTTATACCATCAGCTACTAATCAAGGGAAATTCCGTCACAATGGTTCCAGAGATTAGCCGGAACAACCACACAGACAGAGACAAAACTGTAAAAAAAATGGTACATGTACCGTGTATACATATGCACATACATATGCATTTAGTAAAAATCGATAATTTTAATATTAAAAACAGACACGCCCATTTTATTTATATGTATAGATTTGTGTAGATAATGTTTATTAGAAATCTTAAATGTTGATTCGCAAATTCATAGATTTGTTATTTTTTCATACATTAATATTCTTTCCTTTAGTACTTTAAAGGTTATCTTACAATTTTACAATATTTCCAACCATTTCATTGATTAATATTATGAATTTGAAGCTGCAGATATAACAGACTGTACTTATAGACAGGTTTCATTGAATATATCATAGCTGAAGCAGTACGCTGAAGAGAGAGTAAGATTTAATTGAAAACCAATACAACGTTGTGTTGTTTTATAAAGCATATTAAAATACTAGGCGAGTATATATGTCGTTAAATTCAATCAATAAGCTAGCTCACGTGGTAACCACACTGTCGACCACCGAGCTAAAGGTAATGATTGTAATCGTATTAAACAGGGCTGCCTCATCTTATACAGACGTACCTAAAACTAGATTTTGCAACAGGATCGGGCTAAAGAAGAATTTAGGTTACCGTGAGTTTAAATAAAATTCATAACTTTGTTGTACTAGATACCTAAAAATTGGTTTTTAAAAAACGTGATGTACGCTAAGTACTTATTGGGTAACAGGTCCAGATTAGAAAGATCTCAATATTATTCGAGAATATATGCAAATTTCTACTGTAGAATTGAAATTTAGCAAAGAGGTCGTAAATTAGTGAGACGGGTTGTAAATACCTATCTAGAACGTTTGTGAAAATGATATCTTTTGTATTAATGGTTCTAAAAGAATTAATCACATAAAAGACTTATGTAATGAATAGAAAGTTGGAGATCTGCCTTTTTAGCCAAGATGCAGGTCGAATTTCGATCTACATTCGTTAACGTCTCTATTTCTAGTGTTAGCGCTAATATTTTATTTGATCACGTGACTTAGGATTAACATGACGTAAATTTTATACATTTGTTAGTTTTCTAATGACGTTTACGTACGTGAAATATTAACTTGGTTAATGTGGTGACTTCCACATATAACACAACAATAACCTACTATAGCGCCGTCTACCGAATATACACTGAACTACGAAGTAACGCACTACACGGAGTGACTACCAATCCTGAATCGCACAATAGAAGTTCTCGCGCCGATTATCATATGTACAACATCCCAACATTAACTGTTGGGCAGTAGCCCGCCAGGCACTGATCACCTCGTCTGGCCGGAGGATCCTCCCTTTGTGTTGGCTGGAACATGATACCCGTTCCCTCACAGTTAAGAAGGCTGAATTAAAACAAAAACGCTGACAAAAACTGTGACGTTGATTACTGAGGCTCAAGCGTTGACAAAATGGGTCACATACACACACGTGTTCATTTAATACGTTCACTATTTCACGATTCATTCACTATATTAATAACCTGTCCTAGATAGCTGCCAAGGGTGGCTTAATTAGTTCACTGGCAGGTATATTAATTACAACCTATAAAGCCTCGAGACATAATGCCACATTTTTACATTATATTTTAAGCTAGTGTCAGCTTAAATCATACATACATACATACCTCTTCTAATTCTTGCTTTTCCTTCTGACGCAACTATTTTTAAAACACTCAATGATGCAATCTAATTATTATTGCTAAAGTGCCCGAATGACGCTAATAGCTTACCATCTAGATGGGGTTAACGTTTCAGTAATATAATATCTTATTCCCAAATACATACTTATAAAGATACTGTATACACGAAGATTATATTTTCAACCAAATTTGCCAACATTTTTTGTACTAATTTAAAAAGGGTTCTCAACAGTTCAATTTCCTGGTTGTAATAAGTATAATCTTTGAAAATTTATTGATTTGTTAGTATCTATCTCTGTGTATTATAAATAGTTTACCCATTTACTAATCTAGCTGCAAGTACACTATTCTAAATAGAGATTTGATATTCTATTCATGAAACAATGTGAGGCACTCGCATTACGTACTAACAATTCACTACAGTACGGTCTAAGTCCATCAACTTCAAAATGTAGCGTTTATACGACAACTCGAGTGTGCCGGCTAAGCCTTGAAGCGACTGCACACATGTAAATACGGTTTGATACGTTTATGCCATTTGCAGTACGGTATTATACAGTACTTATATTTACCTACATTGTTTGCATATTTTTGTTTTTCCTTGCATATTAATATATATAATATTATTACATATTTGTTTTATGTACGTTATTAAAGAAAAATAAATGTTGAAATATAATGCAATTTCCTACTAATTTATTTTTTAACTTGAACTTAAAATTAAAATATAAATGAACAAAGAAATATTTTATTGTTTTTGTTCTTGTGCTTATCAAAATTTACTAAGCCTAAGATGTTTAAGAAAAAGCAAAAAAGGAAAGCATTTTAGAAAAAGGAAATACTTTTTGGTAATATTATACAGGAACATTACAATTTGGACAGGACACTATATATAAATAACTTTTCTAGTTTCTATTTTCTACTAACTATGTCCTGTCAAAATTTTTATATTTAATTTAATTTTAATTTACCACAAAAGAGCCATTTATACTAATACGAAACACTAAACTTACCTTGTGTATATAGGAGAAGAAACGCAACAAGGTCCTCAAATTAGTAATAATACATGTTTCCATGACTACGAGTAAATACTATTATATTAATTAATTAATTAATTAATATATTAATTTTTGTATTTTTTTCTCGAGTTTTATTTTTCTCGGTTTTTCCTAATTCCCGCTCTGTAACCTTCAGAGAAAAGGAGGTTCGGATTCCCTGGAATTTAAGAACACTGTGTCGCCCAAAACTTTTATGAGTATTGTGGATGAGTGTATTGCTGCTTGTTTTTGTATTATAGGTATGTTTATATTTGAGTCTAATTTATTTATGTATCTATGTAAACTTTTTGCTACAACACCTGTTGTGCCTATAACTATTGGGATGGTTTCTGTATGTGTGTTCCACAAGCGTGAAATTTCTGTTTTTAAAGAGTGATACTTGCTGAGCTTCTCTATTTCTTTTGGTCCTATGTTATAGTCTGATGGTACGGTTACGTCTATTAAGTATGTTTTGTTTTCTGTTTTATTTACGTATACTATGTCTGGCCTATTGTGTGTTATTGTGACGTCTGTTTGTACCGGTATCTCCCACATTATCTTTGCAGATTCGTTCTCTTTAACTTGTGGTTGTGTGAGATGTTCTAGCCACCACAGTTTAGCGACTGGGATTTTGTGTTTTTTGCAAAGGCTCCAAAATATGTACTGTACAATGTTGTTGTGTCGTTTGGTGTAATAAGTGCCAGCCAATTTTTCACATCCCGAGACAATATGTTGTGCGGTCTCGTCTTTTACTGAACATAGCCGACACTTACCATCTACTGCTCGTTTAAATATGTCCCTTTCATGTTGCCTTGTTACTATTGCCTGATCTTGTATTGCAAATATGGATGACTCTAATGTTGGTGATACAGGTTGTTTCTTAATCCAACGGAATGATTGTATCCTATCTATATTTTCCTTCTCTAAAACTGATCTATAAAACTGGCCATGTAAAGGTTTTGATTTTATTTTATTTAATCTAGTTTTTACCACTGCTTGTTTGAGTTCTTTGTCTGTGTATTTTGTGTTCTGTCGTAGCCCTATTTCTGTCAAATTTAATTCAGTTTCTTTAAAAATAGAGTATTTCTCTTTATGGCTATCGTGTTCTACTATTGTTTGGAGTATGTAGTCTTTTTGTGTTTCTAAATATGTTTTGTATTTAATTATTTGTGTTTTGTGTAGCATTTCTATGTTTAGTAAACCTCGTCCACCTTCTTCAGTTGGTAAATATAGTCTTTCTATGTCTGCTTTTTGTGCGTGTGCTTTATTTATGGCTAGTAGTTTTCGGGTTTTTACATCTATTTTGTTGAGATCTGTATTTTTGTAGTTAATAATACCAAATGTGTATAACAGAACTGGTACTGCGTAGGTATTTATGGCTTTAATGAGATTCCTGGCGTTAAGGTGTGTGTTTGTGATGCATTTTATTCTTTTAAAATATTCTCTTTTAACTTGCTCCCTAATGTCGTTGTGTTCTATTTTTCCTGCTTCATTAATGCCTAAATATTTATATGATTCATCTTTTTTCAGATGTTCGAATTTTAATCCGCTCAGTAAAATGTGTCCTTCCCCTCGGTATTCATTCATTCTGCCCGCTGTCAAGTGCAACACATTACACTTGTTCAAACCGAATTCCATCCCTATATCTCTAGTGAATATCTCTGTACTATCTAGTAAAATATTTAAACTATTTTTATTTTTAGCATAAACTTTTAAATCGTCCATATATAACAAATGATTGATAACTGATGAATCTTTGAGTGTGTAGCCCTTAGTGTGGTATTTATTAAGAACGTTTGATAATGGGTTAATTCCTAAACAAAAAAGTAATGGTGATAAAGAATCCCCTTGGAAAATTCCACGGCGAATATATATGTAGTCGGTCGTCACTGAAACATTCTCACCACGAGCTGTCATGATCACCTTCCAGCTGGGCATGACTTTCTGTAGAAAGCTTATGATAATATGTGGACATTTATACATGTTTAAAACTTTTAGTAGCCATTCGTGGGAAATACTATCAAAAGCTTTGCGGTAGTCAACCCACCCCATGCTAAGATTCTTCTGGTACTGATGAGCATCCTCTAAAATTGCTTTATTAATCATAAGGTGATCTTTACATCCCCTAGCGCGGCGCCTACATCCTCTCTGCTCTGGTGCTATAATGTTATTATTTTCGCAGTGTATATAGAGCTCGTTAGCTATTACAGAAGTTAAAAGTTTGTATAGTGTGGGTAAGCAGGCTATGGGTCTCCAGTTTTGAGGATCTTGTGTGTTTTCATTTTTTGGTATCAGAATTACCTGACCCGTAGTGAACCAGTCTTCTATTGTTTCGGTTTCGTTGAGTATTCTATTAAATATTTGAGTTATGTATGAGTGTGTTTTTGTGAGATATTTTAAATAATAGTTTTGGATTTTATCAATGCCTGGAGTTTTCCAGTTGTGTGTTTTACTTAATGCTTCTTTTACCATATCTAAGTTAATTTCTTCAAAGGTGTGAGTATTTATGGTGTTTCCTTTATTTTCTTCATCAGCGATCCATCTTGCATCTCTATTGTATGTTATTGGTTGTGATAGAATAGATGTCCAGAACTTTTGTACTGCTTCTTTGGTAGGAAGTTCAGTAGGAGCTTTTAGATTTCCATTTAGAGATCTGTAAAATGAGTGTTGGTTTTCATTGAACATTTTATTCTGGTTTTTTCTATTGTTCATATCTTCATATCTTTTAATTCTGCCCGCTAATGCTTTAACTTTTTGATTTAAAATTTCTACTGTGTTGTCATGATCTAAATCTGTAAAAATGTTATATTTGTCGTATAGCTTGTTTTTAATGTTTAACATTTTTCTACTGTTTGCTCCTCTTTTTATCTCTATTAATCGCCCTAATTCCTTTCTAATATCTTCTATTTTTTTCTTTATTCTTAATTTCCATGGTGGTTCTCGTTTAGGCTTAATTGTAGCTGGTGGTGTGTATGCTTTTTGACCATTAATTGTTATTAACGTTTTGGCTGCTGCATAGATTGTATCGTTTAATTCGCGTAGTGTGCTATGTGTATTTAAAATGATTGGCAAGTAATTGTTGATTTTGTGTAGATTATTAATATAGGTTTTATTGAATCTAGGTTTTGGGAGGAATTTTCGATGTTCGAGTGGTACCTCTTTTGTTTCTGCAAGTGTTTGTAAAAATTGAATAATTATCGGGTCTAGGTCCTCAATGTTTTGTGTGTACGGATTGTGTGTTTGTTGCATCGTGTCCTGCGTCAAGTCGTCTAAATCAGGGTGATGAAGAGTTTCAAAACCAGTTGGCTGTGAATAGGAAGAACTATTGAAATTTTCGTGAGAAAGTGTATGAGGTGTGTAATCCGTGTGTTGTATGCCTGATGTTTGTGTGTTTGTGTCTGTTTGATTCGGTACGACTGATTGTACTTCCCTATTTTGTGTATCTGAGTGTATATGGGTATCTGCAGGAGTGTTAGATTGTTCTGCTTTCTGTTTTATTAGATCTAGTACTTCGGTTGAAAGCCAGTTATGTGTAATGATGCTACGTGCCTGGTTTGAAAGTGTGTTACCTGTGAATTTATGTATTTTAGAATTGTCTGGATTTCTTTCTTTAAACAGCTTTTCGAGACGTTTTATAAAACCTGCTCCTTGTGATTTAGCTTTATAATAACAAAACATTAGCTCATGAATTTCGGCTTTGGACCACTTTCTTCGTGCATCATTAGTGTTTTGTGAACTTGTAGTTGTCGTTTCCGGTGCACGGGCAGAACTGACTGACTGAGCTGATGTGACTAAAATTTGTGTGTTTGTGTCTGTTTGATTTGGTACGGTTGATTGTATTTCCGTATGTTGTGCATCTGAGTGTATATGAATATCTGCTGGAGTGTTAGATTGTTCTGCTTTTTGTTTTATATGATCTAGCTGTTGTGTTGAAAGCCAGTTATGAGTAATGATGCTACGTGCCTGGTTTGAAAGTGTGTTACCTGTGAATTTATGTATTTTAGGATTGTCTGGATTTCTTTCTTTAAATAACTTTTCTAGACGTTTTATGAAGCCTACTCCTTGGGCTCTAGTTTTAAAATAGCAAAACATTAACTCTTGAATTTCGTCTTTGGACCACTTTCTTCGTGTATCTTGAGTATTTTGTGAACTTGTCGTGGTCGATTCCGATGCACCGGCAGAACCAATGGGAACGTCCCTATTCTGCAAAGTGTCATCGGCATCTCGGTTCAGGTCGGCTGTGGCATTTTCGAGTTCCCCGGCCCCCGCCCGCCTGTTCAGCAGGGAGCCACTGACGGTCCGTATACTGTCACGTCCAGCGTCAGCTCCAGACGTGCCCCAGCGATCACCCCCGGGAAGCGGCATTAAACGTTTTCTCTTATTATTTCTCTCCATTATGTTGGGGGTTTGCCATTTCCCTTTTTGTCACCCGTATAGAGATTATGTTTCAGGTGTCCGCCTCTCACGTGGCTGAGATGTTAAGCACGGACGTGGGGTTGGGCTTTGAGAGGCTAATATATTAATTATTATATTAATTAATTATAATTACTATTATATTATTACTATTATATTGTTTAATGAAGTCATAGAAAGTCTATCACGACCCTTATGGAATAGGGAGCAAACGTGGAGACAAATCACCTGATGGTAAGCGATTACTGCCGCCCATGGACAGCCGCAAGACCAGAGGTGTCACAACTGAGTTGCCGGTCTTTGGGGGATGGGGAAGGGCACGGGGGAGGGGCCGGGGCCTCCGTTATCCTTACTCACTCGGAGAAACACAGCGCAAGCACTGTTTCACACCGGTTTTCCGTGAGGCCGTATCACTCCGGTCCAGCCCATTTATGCCGAAGCGTGATTCTCCCACGGTTTATTAAATTAATTTAAATTGTAAAATCAACATCCAATACAAAATAAAATGTGAACGTGACACGGCTCTAGATTAGCATATCAAGTTGTGTGTTAAAAGGTATTAAACCGGTTAAAAAGAAAAAGTGTATAAAATCCCTAAGTTTAACTGTCAGGGTCCCGAGTCCGCAATTTCCTGTAACAGAACCTCGTCGACGCAAGCGCTTCCTGTTGCAATGCACAATACGTTGTGGTTTTAATTTAAAAGCAATTTTTACTGACGTAACTTAGCCAGCATTGGAGAGCGCATATTGCGATGTTCTCGACTTTTATTCTGCATTAAAGGGAGTATTATGGTAATGCTCTCTCATTTTCAACTGTAATGAGAACTAGGATTTATTTGGTTAAATTTTTAGTAGATTGTACTGTTATGAATAACGTTTGGTGTTTTTTCATGTGAAATGGTGATATACAGGGGTAGTATTTATAGTATAACATTTAAAAGATTTTCGTAATATGACAGAAGAATAAAGTGGGGTTTACAGGTTATATGTGAAATAAATAGACTGCCTCGGTGGTGTAGTGGTAGTGTATGCGACTGCTGTGCTTGAGGTCTCGGGTTCAAATCCTGGGTCGGACCAAGTGTTTGTGTGATCTATAAATATTTGTTTCGGAGTTTGGGTGTTTTCTATGTATCATATGTATGTATTTACAAAAAAAAAAGTATATATGTATTTATATTGTTGTCTAGTACCCATAACACAAGCTATGCTTAGCTTGGGACTAGATGGCGTTGTGTGTTAGATGTCCGGAATATTTATTTATTTCCGACAGGTACTATAATCTGAAAATCTGGGGTTTATTTTCGGATATTTTACCACTACCACTGCGCCACCGAGGCATAATGGATAGATAGTAATGGATGGCTGGAGAAAAGTATTTTTCCCCGCATACTTTTTTTTATTTTCAGGAAGTGTAGGGTTATTTGGCTGAGACTGTGCTTATAGATAGTTATTCAAATATTTGGCTTTCTAAAATTATCCCGCATTCCAAGTAATTGTTATGATATGTCTATCAAATGGCTCTTTGTCTATAAATTCACACATGTATGTGCTTAAAATAATGAATCCCTTCCTAAATAGCGTAGTCTATGGGTGTGAGCGTGTGATTGTATGGAGAATGTAAAATCAGTCAAAACTTTCACTTATTTAGAATAGTGTCAAATGTCATTCGCCCCTCATCGGTTTAATAGAAAAGATTAATGTTTTCTTTTATTATTTGACAAATACATAGATGGAAAACTTTCTACTTTTCTCTGCAATTAAAAGTTTTGACAAAATATTTTGATAGCAGTCTATTACATTATCTAATTATATTTTTCTGAACTTTTTATAAATAAGTATGTCCTCGTTATAATTTCATTCAACATTATGGTACGTCATATAAGTAAATGATTAATACACCAGCATTGGTATAATTAATACTAATATAACGCTTTCGTCCATAATATCAGAGCAATCCAATTAAGATGTTAAGTCCAGCCTTGACACATTGCAGCCTCTCCGAATATTCATCAGTTAGTTCATGCGCCATTTAGTCTAAGAGGCTGCCCTGTCATATCTCCAGGCGATTCTCTGTGACAGCTGTTATTGCCGCTATGATGGAGTGCTCGGTCATCACTCACAAACTTGATTTTTTCCGACATATTCTATTTAAACTTTATTTACTTTAGCCAAGTTCCATCTGTTTCTCTTCAGAGAGCGAAATATATTTTCATAATAGCAAGATTTCTTTTAGAATGTCTGAAGAGTAAAGCGAGACGAAGAACCATTGACATTTGAAGTTAATTCTGGCTTAAAACTTTGCCTAGCATTTGTAAAGAAAAGAGTACTATTTCACAAAATGTAGACAGAAGCGTCCCGGTTTCCATCTTATCTTGCCTCAACCATTCTATACATATAAAACAATTAGAATTCTCTAAGTAAGGCGGACTCTTTGTAAAGAAAATGAATGGTGCCATTTCAAGGGCCCTTTGAAAACAATGACCTTCTCAGAGTTGAAAAGGATGTCTTCGAAGTGGTATTTAGGTTTCACGCAACAAAATTAGGTGACACACCGCAATAATTTTATCATGATAGTTTTTCTATCTTTATACTATTTTATTGCCTAATGAAAATTCTAGAACGTTAGAAATCAAAGACATCAAATTGAGTTTGTCCAATTCACTAACATTGCGTATGGTTAACTACTAACATTATAAGTGAATCATGAAACGTTTGCATAATCATCAGGACATTAAGAATTGGATAACTTTTGTATTGAAAACAATACGTAAGGCCCTGGGTGGAACAACCTTATAACAATATTTCAGACGTGACCAAATATAATTTTGGGTCGGTTTAGTAAGCGGACCTTGCTCGGGTACCGGCAGTTTAAAACCTGATAATTGAAGGCAATAAATTGGCGAGCCACAAATACCCTGTATTGATTTTGTTTGTACGTAAAGCCCGGGCTTAAACTCACTTCAATTTGGATCACAGGGTAGTGGGGTGTATAAAAGAAAAATCTACCACTTATTTACAAGTTAAAATAATAATTAGTTAATTAAGTTACATTAATTGCGGTGAACGGCTTTACAATACTATTCAATATGTATGATGTCAGAAAAAGAACGACTATGAGTTTCTTCATGGCTTGTTAACCCTTAAGGCGGTGGGTGCGGAGTGGCATGGAGCCAGGACCCGGCGGCCGGTATAAGAGGAGTCCCGACCTGCTAGACACTGATTCAGTTTTTCAACTTTTTCTCGATAATTTTATATCAACGGTAACAAACACTAGGGAGAAATACTTATATTTGAACACTAACAGACACTTTTTGTAATACATGGTCATAAGGTCTTCTCATACCCCCGTGATTATACAAGCACATAGATGTCTTATTTGACCTCGAGATCGTTCCGGGATTATTTTATATCGCCTTTTTATAGCCCGATAAACAGGGACAATCTAAAATGTTCTCCGAATTGAACATTATGTAAGGAATATTTTAAGAGTATATTATGGCTTTATTCTTTGCATAAAATAACCATGAAAATGATAATATACTATAATGTTTTTATCGTACAAAAATTGATCGACCGTGGTGATACCATGGCATCACAGAAAGCGGTGTGAAACAGAGCCTGTACTGTATTTCACCAAGTGAGTGAGGATACCGGAGGCACATACTTTAAACCCTCCCCTCGCCTTCCCAACCCCCAATGGCTGGCAATATACTTGTGACGCCTCTGGTGTTGATGGTGTCCATGGGTGACGGTAATCACTTACCATCAGGCGATACATCTGCTCGTTTACCACCGAATTAAAAAAAAACAGTGCAGTATATTAGCGGACGGACAGACAGAATCACTTTTGCATTTCTAAGGTTAGTAGGAATTCTTGCACATTATATAGGAGCTACATAGCTACTGTAACTTTAAATAGAACGTTACTTAAATAAGAATGAAGCATAAAAGGTAATATCCGCTAACATTGTCCTAGCATTCAATAAAATTATATTTCTAATGGGAAAATTGTAAGCTCGTGAATAAGGAAATAGTACCGTTCTTTTGCGTTGTTTAGACATAAGCTGTTCCGGAAGGCTTACATGGAAACGGAACTAACGCCAACAATATCTGAAGTGGCTATTCAGTATTAAATAGGCTATGAATACATAAATACGAGTAAATAAATATTTTTGTATATCTAACACACAACGCCATCTAGTCTCAAACTAAGCAGAGCTTGTATTATGGGTACTAGACAATTGAGTGAGGTGCCGCCCGTTAGGGAATCGGCCAGCCCGAGGGATGGCCCGAGCCCTCGACCATATGTCGGACCGCCTCAGGGAGGTTTTGGACGCTAGCCTGGCGTCCGGACGCTTCCCTGAGTGCTGGAAATGCGGGAAGCTGGTCCTACTGCAGAAGCCGGGACGGCCTGCCGAGTCGGTCGCGGCCTATAGGCCCAACGTGTTGCTGGACGAGGCGGGCAAATTGTTTGAGAGGATTCTCTCTGCCCGCATCGTCGGGCATCTCAGCGAGGTGGGGCCCGACCTGTCGGACGCCCAATTCGGGTTCCGAGAGGGGCGTTCGACGGTCGATGCCGTGATGCGCCTTAGGGCCGTGACCGAAGAGGCAGTGAGCTGTGGCGGCGTGGTGTTGGCGGTGTCTTTGGACATCACCAACGCCTTTAATAGTCTGCCATTCAGCTGCGTCAGGGAAGCACTCAACTACCACGGGGTGCCAGAGTACCTGAGGCGGCTGGTGGCAGACTATTTGGAGGAGCGTACCGTCGTGTACGAGGACCGAGAGGGCGTCTTGAGACGGCGACCCATGTCGTGCGGCGTTCCACAGGGGTCTGTCCTTGGATCACTCCTGTTCAACGTGGGGTACGACTGGGTCCTTCGAAGTCATCTTCCGCCCGGGCTGGGCGTAATTTGTTACGCCGATGACACATTGGTCACGGCCCGGGGGGCGAATTTCCAAGAGGCGGCGCGCCTAGCCACCAGGGGTGTCTCTCTGGTGGTTGGGCGCATTGAGGCGCTGGGCTTACGGGTGGCCCTTGACAAGACGGAGGCCCTGCTTTTCCATGGGCCCCGTCGTGGTCTACCCCCCGGCGCCTCTATCGAAGTCAACTCGGTCCTCGTACCGGTTCGGGCCCAGATGAGGTATTTGGGCCTGATCCTCGACGGTAGGTGGCTCTTCGACGAGCACTTCCGACAGCTTTCTCCGAAGCTGGTCGGCGCTGCCTCCGCCCTTGGGCGTCTTTTGCCCAATTTGGGTGGAGCCAGCGTCACTACAAGAAACCTCTACACGGGGGTGGTCCGGTCTATGGCCCTGTATGGGGCACCGGTGTGGGTGGCGGCTCTGACCGCCCAGAATAAGGCGCGCCTTTGGCGCCCTCAGAGGGTATTGGCGGTCAGAGCCATACGCGAATACCGCACCGTGTCCACTGAGGCGGCGTGCGCCTTGGCCGGAACACCCCCATGGGATTTGGAGGCGGAAGTGCTCGCCGAAGTTTATCGGCGAGTGGCTGAATACCGGGCGGAGAACGAATATCGTCCTCCGCCCGAGGAGGTACGCGAATGGCGTGAAGCCGCTCGCCGAGCCACGATGGCTCGTTGGTCTTCCCGGCTGGAGGCTCCACGCGCTGGCTTTGTCACCGTAGAGGCGCTCCAGCCGTTCATCCTCGAGTGGGCAGGGCGGCAGCACGGGACCCTTTCCTTCCGGCTGACGCAGGTGCTTTCCGGGCATGGTTGCTTAGGAAAGTACCTGCACTCGGTCGCTAGGAGGGAATTGAGTCCCGCCTGCCACCACTGCGACTGCAGTGAGGACTCGGCCCAGCACACGCTGGAGATCTGCCCCGCTTGGGCGGTGCAGCGCCGGGCCCTCACTGCAGTCATCGGAGGAGATCTGTCGCTACCGGCCGTCATAACATCCATGGCCGGTAGCTACAGCAGTTTTACCGCGGTCGCAGTTCCCGGACCCCTGCCTTCTCAGGCGCAGAGTTGGCACACCGTGTGGTTTTAGTCGGTTCGATTCCGACACACCACCCCGCCGCAAACCCCGGTGGGGTGACGGCCCGAGAGGGTTTCCACACGTTAAAAAAAAAAAATGGGTACTAGACAATTACTGATATAAATACATAACGTCAAATTTCTTAGTTCAATTTACGTTCTATCTGAAATCAAATATCAAAGAAATAAACATTTGTCAAAACCGGTACAAGTTGTTTCCGGATTAATCAGGCTGAATTTATTTATTACTTCCAACAGTCTTATCTATCAACGACACATTTCGTTTATTCTATTGTGTAATAGCGTAAACCATGTTAACTTAACCCAATCATATAGCGTGTACGTTGTGTACGACTTATCTCCGCCTGAACCGGGAACATTGTCTGAATACAGCAATACGAACACAATAGACTGATATGTTTGAAAACTGAAAAGGTATATTTACAATACGTTGTTGACTCAAGTGAATAAGTCTGTATGTCCCCTAATCATGCTTCAATAGACCACGCTGAAAGAGGTTTCTTGATAAATCAATGTAAGTAAAAAAAGGGTATTCGATTTACGTTATAACTTTCTTTGATATTATATGGAATATTTGTATGATAGGAATCTTACTGGGCTTTTCTAGGCTAGCAAGGCTCCCGAGGCCTTCTCTTAGTAGTACAAATTGCCTTCAGGGTCACTAATTCAAAATAAATATTGAACATTAGCTCTTTGTATTTTTATAACATATATTTTTTTATGAACAGAAAATACATAAAGTCTCACATAAATTAAAACATTACTTACCTACATTACTGTATAAAAGAGCGAAGGAAGAAGAAATCTTTGAAGCATGTATTGTCTTTTTTATAAATCATTCACATGAACCCAATTTTATTACACAACCCCTCGTTGTTTGTCCACTACGAATAAATATTGAAAGAATAATATATATCGTACTATGTATGGAATAGTAGAGTTACCATGTTTGTGTAAAATTGTACATTTCGGACAAAGAGATGAGCATTCATAGAAAGCAATGGGAGACATCCTGTAGATGTTTATAGGTTGTTTTGATTATGCTCCAATGTTAATATATTTAGGGTTCCGTATCCAATGTGTAAAACGTCTGTCCGTTTGTCACTAGGCTGTATCTCATGAACCGTTTAAATTTTCAGAGATGATGTATTTCTGTTGCCGCTATAGCAACAAATACTAATTATCAAAAATAAAATCATAATAAAATAAATATAAATACAAAAGACGTGATTTTTTTGCTCGTTTTAGCTCGATATTGATAACGGCAACAGGCTGACGCTTGAAATTTACAGATAATGTGCCTATTTATAGTATTATATGTACGTATGTATGTAATATTCTTTTCTATTGTGTGTTTATTAATATAATTTAGCTTTAAATTTATGTATATCATTTATATTTAATGTAGGGTTATCTCTTATTAACTAAATTGAATCTCTTTGCACTTACCAGTTCTTATTTCTACATCACCTGACTGTCGAAGGGAGAGAATGCCTCAAGGCATTAAGTCCGCCTCTGTACAACGTGTGCAATAAGTATAATAGTACGAGAGCCCACGACCAAAATTTTTGTCTCATAGCAATACAGCCAAAACCGCATCAAATCGATAGATACGATTATCCTGAACTCGAAAAAACTGATATCAGACATTTTCCGCGTAGCGTTTGATCTGACCGAATTTTCAAAATTGTCAAAGAATTTTACCGAACTGCATCATAGCAATATGTCTGATTTGCAGACTGTAGTTGAATGATAGTTCTGAGATACCGGAAACATATTTTTCAGACGTTAGTGGTGTAGCGCAAACCCGTAAAATCACTTAAAAAAATTAAAAATGAGACAAAAAAAATGTCTCATAGCAATACGTCTGAAAATCTTTTTTATTAGTAAATTTTGGTTATTTGATGCGAACAAAACAATTTTCAGACGGAAATGTGAACGCATTAAATTTTGAGACCGTTTTGAAAATGTTGACAAATTTTACCGATCGGTATCATAGCAATATGTCTGAAAATTGTTGGACATGATAAAATAAGTTGTCCACATGTGCAAAAAATTTATATCAGACAAATTAAGTGTAGCATCTTCTCTATCAGACCACTTTTCGATACTCAGATATCATTTAAAAATCGTATTGAGGAATCTTGAATTCTCTGTTACAAACCAATGAATACGTTGCGACCCTGAATTCATTACATGATAATTAACAAAGAATTTACCCGAAACCGTAACTTGAAGTTGAAGGACTGAAATAAATCGCACAAAAGGAAACTGGGATGAAGTTGAAAAAAAAAACGGTTTATTCAAAGTTACAAAATATTCTCGTATTCAATCGCTGTCGGATTCGGAATCGTCGTCTTCGAAATCACTCTCGACGTCGCTCGGGAGATCTTCAACGTCCTCTTCTGTAAAATAAACATCGTTAGTAAAAATCACGAACTTATTTATGAAATTAACAGCAAAAGCCATGTAAACTGTACCTGTTGTGGATGATGATTTGTCGTCCAAAATAACGTTGCTCAACTCAGGTAGTTGGTTGCCAGAGAACCATGAAAACTGAAATCGTCCCTCGTCTTCATACCATCCGCAATCTGCAGGGTTCAGTTCGGTTGGCGTTTTGGTATGAGCGTTGCTCCAGACTTGTGCAATATATTTTGTTCGTAATAAATGTTTCTCCAATTCCGTTTTGCATGGTGGCAGATGTTATTTCTTTACAAAACACACAACTCAGGTCCGACATTTTACACTACCACAACCGCACAACGCATGACAACTATGGTAAGTGAGCGTCGTTCCAACGTTTGGAGCAGCTGCCGTAACAAGCGCTGAGGCTGTTGAAATTATTACGTTGAATTTACGTTATTTTCGTTTTTGGGAGTATATGTTACACTTAAAGTGTCTGAAAACAGGTTTTTGGTAATCATGGCAGCAATACGAAAAGTTAAAAAAAAAATTTATCCGTATTGCTATGATACAGGTCGGCTAAATTTGTTGACATTTTCAAAAATGCGCTCAGTCTATGTACTACGCACAAAATGTCTGAAAACAAACTTTTTCGTAATACAATTATAAAATCTATGTACATTTTCACTATCAGACGTATTGCTATAATACCGACTGCCTTTTTTTTTTGACTCAGCAGAAATGGCCTCCCACGCAGTTGCTACACTTTCGACCGTTACTACACACCTAGTCGGGTTCAGAATCATACAATCTAACGATTTTATAGGGTTTTTGCCGTATTGCTATGAGACATGGTTTTGGTCGTGGGCTCTCGTACTATAAATAAATAAATAATGGTACGGAATCCTTCCTGCGTGAGTCCGACTTTTTCCTTCTTCAGAAAAAAAAAATTGTTACGAAACACACGTCTTACATATTTTTTTAATTCATGACTTTGTGAGTTAATTAAAGTACAATTGGCAGTAATGTAGGCCGACGATTATCGTACACATTATACAATATTTTCTGATCAGATCTAAAACTTGTTCGAAAGTTTTAATTCGGTAATCAGGATTACTAAGAAGAAGGTCAAATTCGAGAGGGTTGGGACATCAAATACTGGTACTATATAAATTAATAGCGTACTCGTAAAATAAATATAGACAGCACAGTGAAGCTTGCTGCTCTCAAATATAAAAATAAAAAAAACACTATATATCTCTTCAAGGAAACGAAACAATAGCGCGATATATTTCGATCTTGATGCCATCTATCGAGAACCAATGTAACTTTTTGTATTTACTAACTTTACATAATGATGATCACGCTACAGTTTCGCGGGCTTACAAATAAGTGAACACTACCGTTATATCAACAAGTAAGACAAAATAATTAATTTGGACTTGTTATATGTCATTCAGATTAGATACATTATTTTGTTACTATTAAAATTGTGTTCAAGTTCCATACAAAAATTGCACATCGATTATCCCCACGTACTATAAAAGTCCACACAAATCTCCAGCCCTGGTGACCCTAGTCAGGAAACTATTTCTTAGGGAGAAGACACTTTACGATCTACGTTTGCATGTCTAGCTTTACGTCTGTTTATCTCTTACGTATTTATTGCCCAAATAACTCAGGGTGTAGCTATCGGGAAGGGTAAACACATAAGTTTGGTTAGATATGTGGGTAAAAGAAAAATGGTTGGAGAATTGTGGAAGCAAACGTGAGAGGGTTTGGTGAACAAAGCGCATAGTCTCGTTAAAACTTTTTCCAAGCAATGTTTAGTTTTTAATAGTCTGTTTATACAATGTTATTTGGGTCATAAAACCATAATTTAGTATCTTTGAGTTGATCCTATATTATTTAAAGGTTAATTTATGCATTCCTTAATCTTAAAGGTAAATTTTTTAATCATTTTAATCCACTTTATTATTAAACATGGTTGTTTTTTAAGATATCTTTATATTAAATTTAGTGATAGGTTTTTGGGATCAAATGTTAGAATCGAAGAAGAAGAAAATTTTTCGTGTCTGTTAAATACCTACTGATATAGTTTATTTTGAGTTTCTTGAGAAAAATAAACTACAGCTTATGTTATTAATAAATATTGTTTTTACACTTAATAAATACTGAAAAACAAAGAATTTGGCTAAATTTTTCATCCAACGCATGATGAAATACGTCTTTGTTGTAATACGAAATGTGGGTGAGCCACGCTTCGGCGTGTCTGAGCCAGTTCGACCGAAGTGATACCAGGGACCGAAAACTAGTGTGGAACAGTGCCTGTGCTGAATTTCACCGAGTAAGTGAGGATACCGGAAGTCCATACCCCAACTCCTCCCCAATCCCTCAAAGGCTGGCAACGAACTTGTGATGGCTCTGGTATTGCGGGTATCCATGGGCGACGGTAATTGCATACCATGAGGCGATACGTCTATTCGTTTGCCTAGGGGCATATATTACATAAAAAAAATTGTAAAAGTTGTCAAAACATGACATATTTAAAGTACAAACACCTTTCGTCATTTCTAATTTTACGACCCGAATAGAGCTATAACACTACGATCTGGGTTTATTTGAAAATCTCAGTACACAAACATGTAGTCTATTAATTTCTGTAGTCAGTATGGGATTATTTCTTTGGACAATGTAAATTTATTACATGCTTTGCTAATATTGCAATAAGAATACTTTTACGAAACAGTAGATTTTGTCTTTAACTTACCTCACTAGTAAAGATTTCGTCAAACAAATCAAAAACACTGTGCTTCGCCAATAGTACTACCGACTCTGGAAAATAGTATTTTATTATTTTTGAAACGTACGTACCCTAATTTCAGCATTTGCACAATATAAGAAAAAATCTCTCAACACCTTATTGGTAGCCAGTTTTAGCATTGAAGTTAGTAATATTACAACATTGATTCCCACCTAAAATAAGTAGCAATGTATATTTATATATATATTATTCTTTTTCCGGATATAATTTGTCTATAGTATATATTTAGTAATACATAAAGATGCATGTCGCATGCATGTCGATTTGACTGCACGGTTGGCCTAGTGGTTTAAGCGGTCACTACGCCGCTTACTACTACGTGGGACATCACTTTATGTGACCCACAAAATGTTGTCCTGAGTCTTGGTGTTCTTATTTTGTTTGACAATGGCATACGCTATACGCGAGACTAATGAAGCAGGTACTTTATAGACTGACTGTGCTCACAGTATCTCGTCTTTAGATTAATATCTCTATCATTAGTAGATACATTGTATGATTTGATATGGTAATGCAGAGCACCTTATTCATTAAACAAATTTCGTTTGTTACAGAAAACCCAGTAAATGCTGTTCAAGATTCCAATAAATAGACAAAATGGTCGACTTATAGCAGTCAGCGACCACGGACAGTTGCTAGGACGTTGGCGTTGGAAACAGAAAGATGATAATACTGATGATCCTTCAATTCATCACCCTTCCAGTACTGACGTCCAGGCTTGTCAGGGGTGAAACAACAATGGACGAGAAACAACCACAAACACTCATCAGTTCAAGAGTAGTCAGAACCAAAAATGGGGATCTCAGAGGGTTTATAGTAACACCAGAATCAAGGTTCTTAGAACCTGTTGAGGTATTTAGAGGAGTTCCATATGCTTCTCCACCAGTTGGTTCTTTGAGGTTTATGCCCCCAGTGTCTGGAGCACAATGGCCAGGTGTGAAGATCACAGAAGAGTTTAGTCCAGTATGTCCTCAAGTACTGCCAGATATAAGGAATGAAACAGCGGTATTGAAGCGAATATCAAAAGGACGGTTAGACTACTTGAAAAGGATTCTGCCATTTCTAACAAATCAGTCTGAAGATTGTCTGTACTTGAATATTTACGCTCCAGCTCAAGGTGAGTGTGTTTTATTTTCAATTCATATAAAAAGTATTTTTACATGTAAAGTTTGACGATGGATATCCACTTCGTTTTAACAAAATATTTATTTATGAACACATTAATCGCACTTTCAGTACCTTCCAAGTTTTAGAATGAATATAATAAACACATATGTCTTGCATATTTCTTATTACGTAGAGTGATTTTTAAAATATGTCTGCTATGCAATTGTATCTTAATTTTTTCATAAAGCTTATTTTTTTTTCTGTTATTAACGTATTATTATCAATATAGATTACATGAAGATTCTGCTTACACGCATCAGTGTACTCACTTCAGTACAATTAATTTTCATTTCCTTTTTAATCTTTCATTTTGATGATATTGAATATCATATGTGAAATATTACACTGAAAGAATATGTCAAATCGGTCCAGTACTTACAGAGATTAGCGCGTTACACCAAATGCATAAATCAACTCTTCAGTTTTATAATATTCGTATAGAAAAAACAGTGTTACATAAATACTCTTGGTAAATTATGAACAAATAATAAATTAACGATGTTAGTCTAACACTCCTACTAGGGTGAATTATTATTTTAAAAGATTGATATTCTTCTTGATAGATGACCGCATTTATATTGTCAGTTAGTTGAACATGAAAATTAATTGGACGACCGCTGTTTGTATTGAAAAAAATGGAATGTCTTTTTTGTGAATTCTACAGATGTGACTAATTGGGGCGTGAATGGTCGTAATTATGTTAAATTTCACTGTGAATATTTGTTTTGGTAACTAAGATTGAATAGTAAATATGGATAAACAATCTGTCTTTTTGCTCTTCTAAAAATGATTTGCAGTTATAAAGTCGACTTTTTAATAATTTATCAAGATGATGTTGTTCTTATAGCTGATTTCGGCCAATGCCAGTTTCAACGAAGACCAACCAATTACGCAAGAGATATTACAGGGCACAAGTGTCTGCGCAAACACAGGTGCACTATCTGTTCCCTGACTCACATAATCCGACGAGATGGTTATCCAACGGAGATTAATTGTATGAAATTAATTTATCATACGTACAGTTACCATCGATGCATTTATTTATTTAGAAACGAATTGTCTGTCTCAAGACATAGTACATTTTTTATTTAAAAGATTAGGAATAAATCTGAGATCACACGAAGTGCTGTCCAATGCAGGGTTTGAACCTACAACACACAGCGCGGTAGAAAACGGGCATGGGGACTTTAACCACTTAAACCAATGCGCCAACCGTGCAACCGCTAATATTTCTAAACTTAACATATTCTTATAAAATGTAAAATAAAGTTCATATAACTTAATACGAATAAATTATGTGTATACTCTAAGCTGTTAAGAAATATTTAGTTGTAAATTTTAAGCTCACACATCACATCTAATGCTATTAAACCACTCGTACGATGATGCCTCCATAACTAGAGAGATAGTAGAGTCTCGTAGATATGTTTCACACATTTTATAAACAAATATTAAGTACCTTCAGTCCCAGATGCCTAATGTCCTTTGACAGGTACATTAGTCAGTATGAGTATGTCAAGACCGCAAAACGTAATTATTCCAATTCGAAAACAAATTCGGGGGTACACGATCGTGACAAAAACAGCAACGAAAATTTTCAACTTTTTTAACCAGTCTTGTTTAAAGCCGACCCCAAATACGAGGCAGAATAATAGCACAAACGTACCCAAAAAAAATTGAACCCTCCTCTGGCATATTACAAGAGTGGTTATGTCCCCTGCATTTAGCCAAAGAGCGTCTACCTCAGGCTTTTGTTATAAACATGCGCTCTTTGTATACCTACCTACAATGTATTTGTATTCGTCTATGTTTTAACAGGTATTTTTAATTGACAAAAATGGCAATCCGAATCCAAAAAATAATTTCATTTAAAATTATGCTTGTAAAAACATCATGCTTAAAACCGTCAAATATAAAAAGTATTTGACAGCATTGCTGGAACCATATTCTGTACAACAAAATAACTATTGCCATTTTATATTTACAAATAATCAGTTTTACTCAGCATTCATGAAATCTAATTTCCAATTGCAAACGGAATTCTTTATTAAAATTATTTCCTATCGTCCTTTGCTCATTTTAGGATAGATGTATAAATTTCGATATTTGTAAAACCCTCACACGTCGTGCCTTTTCGTGATCAGGAGCGTAACACAGGTTATTAGAGATCCCAAAAATTAATAGAATTTAATTCACATTACGATAATTTTCGGATTTTTATGAATCTCATAAAATGCTTTGCAACGTTTACTTTTATCATACTATGAAGAGCAGTGCGTGTTTTATACTGTATCGTTTATCCGACACCCGTTGTCAGAGATACAGACAAATATATAGAGCACATTACATCTTGAAAAATTGTTTCCCGAGGAATGAAAAATTACTTCTACGTGAACGCAAGAATTTTCAATAAAAATATAGTCCAAGTAAAATGTCCATACAAACAGATTTTATACGTAACCACAACTCTTCTAGAAACAACTTGACAAATTCGCGAATGGCTTCCCATTGTAGGTAACCCCTGTTTGATTATTTAATTATTATAAATGACTTTCGTGCGACATCCTTAAATGTTCTGTTTCGCTTCATTACACAAATGAGGCTCAAGACTGTTTGAGTAGCATATGTGGTACTTCATGGATTAAGATGACTTGAATTTACAAGCATAGTATTAAAATATGTTTTGCCTTGGCCTTTGAAAGAAAAATAATTTTATTTTTTAAAATTTATTGTCGTTGTGTAGAAACGGGTGTTATGTAAAGGGCTACAACTCACCGGTGAGCTAATATTGTGAAGTTGTGAGAATCTTATCCGCGCGATACAAGATTAGTCTATATTTCATTATGAAGTGTCTTCGTTAGATACAATTGTTATAAACCTTTTTTAAATTACGAGTATATAAGGAACTAAGTATGAGAAGTGGAATATATTACAGATATAAATTATATTCCTTAATGACACACATAAACAATGCCTGAGGTCGTCTGAAGATGCCTTTGCATTCCACAATATTCTATGACCAGCCCTTTACGGTTGAATCTGTACGCTTGTGGAATGAATTGCAAATAAATATTAGGAAAGCAAAAACTGTAAATAGTTTTCTATCTATCTATCTATCTATAGTTTTTTTATTATCTTTATTGTTTACATTATTAATGTAGAGACTTTTAATCAATAATGATTATGCCAGCCTCATTGTAACCTATAATAACTACCAACATACCATCTATAGTTGAAGCAGCTTTACTCCTACGGTGTCAAGCAAACAAGAAATGAACGGCGAGTCAACCCGCCTCATTTGAGCCTGGAAGACTCTGTATTATATTTATTTTATCTAATTTGGGTTATAATTAATTACTAATACGAATACTAGAACATTGGCGTTAATGTGGCATAACAATTCATTTAAATGAAAATTCACAGCTCACTGCCACTTTATTTCTTGTTAATACAATATTAAAACTCGAACCAACTACTCGTATCTCTCAATATCTTTCTGTAAGAAAAAAATATACCTAATAAAGTGAGTAGAAGGTTATGAAAAAATGTGTTGACGGGTATGCGAGGCGAATTTATACGGTTAGGATTGATTTATGCCCTCAAAGTGATCCATCAACTGATAACCTGATAGTGTGATATATATAACAACATATTTACCAACAACGTCCTCCTTTTTACAGGGGAATTTCCAAATACTTTAGATATCGAAAATATTGGCAGCAGTTCAGTTCAACTAGATATTATTGAATCAATAGCTGGAGAAATATCAATGCTATAAAAACATTCAGGCACTCACATATAGATTTCTTCTTATGGTAAAAGGGACCAACCAGCCATTAAATTATGAATATCTCTCCTTGTAAAAACCTGTTACTCAAAAGTTATAAGTACCACTCAACTATCACTCAGTATAAGACGGCAGAGGGGGAACACTGTTAAGTTTCTAATTATGGTTCATTATTCTATTGCGGGACAAAGGCCTCTCGTTAAAAAGAAGTCTGGCCTATTATACCACGCTGGTCAGACGAGATGCGATAGGGTATATTTCAAGTTTTCCTTCCCTTTGCGTTGATATTGATCCTGTGTGGTTTATTTATTTATTATTTATTTTCAAACTTCATGCACTTATGTACATCGGCGGACTTAATGCCTTAGGCATTCTCTACCAGCCAACCTATAGGGGATATGGAGATATAGGAAGGTAGGTGCATCGAGGTTATAATTGTCAAGAATAACGCAAAATTTACATAAGCTTAATGCAAATACACATATACATACATACACAAACATATTTGACTGCCTCAGTGGCGTAGTGGTAGCGTATGCGACTGCAAAGCTTGAGGTCTCGGGTTCGATTCCCGGGTCGGACCAAATATTTGTATAATCTACAAATATTTGTTTCGAAGTTTGGGTGTTTTCTATGTATAATATGTATGTATTTACAAAAAAAAAGTATATAAGTATTCATATCAGTTGTCTAGTACCCATAACACAAGCCCGGCTTAGCTTGGGACTAGATCGCGTTGTGTGTTAGATGTCAGGAATATTTATTATTATTATTATTCTCTTTATTCCATTTGTATATACACATAAATTACATTTTTAAATATACATATAAAACAAATACATTTAAAAATATAAAAAATAGTAGACCACCGACTTCGGGTACAGGGACCAAGAAACCGGTGGTTAGGGCTCCAAAGACAGGAACCTCCTCACTATACGTGCCGTGTCAAGAAGGACTGCCTTCTGTATCAGACCCTTGATCCAGCCCCCTAACGTGAGCCTCTTAAGGTGTTGGTCGAGGCTCTTGGCTATCAATCCGTGAGCTGATACGACTATCGGAACAATGATCACCGAATCCACATTCCACATATCGACAATCTCGTGAGATAAATCCAAATATTTTATTTGTTTTTCTTTTTCGACTTTCACGAGATTCTCGTCATGAGGAACGGCGATATCGACAATCATTGCGCGGCGCTCTAATCGATCTATCACCACAATATCAGGCTTATTGGCTACAATAGTCCTGTCTGTAATAATAGATCGATCCCAATATAACGTATTATTATTATTATTATTCTCTTTATTCCTTTTGTATATACATATAGATTACATTTTTAAATATACATATAAAACAAATACATTTAAAAATATAAAAATAGTGGACCACTGACTTCGGGTACAGGGACCAAGAAACCGGTGGTTAGGGCTCCAAAGACAGGAACCTCCTCACTATGCGTGCCGTGTCAAGAAGGACTGCCTTCTGTATCAGACCCTTGATCCAGCCATCTAACGTGAGCCTCTTAAGGTGTTGGTCGAGGCTCCTGGCTATCAATCCGTGAACAGATACGACTATCGGAACAATTATTACCGAATCCACATTCCACATATCGACAATCTCGTGAGATAAATCCAAATATTTTATTTGTTTTTCTTTTTCGACTTTCACGAGATTCTCGTCATGAGGAACGGCGATATCGATAATTATTGCGCGGCGCTCTAATCGATCTATCACCACAATATCAGGCTATTATTATTATATACTTACATACATACATAAACATATACATACATATAGGCATAAACACAAATATACAAATAGCACACTGTGGATGAAACACTATTTAAAGACGTATACTATTGGTGAGGTGACTCTGTCATCTCAAGAAGGTAATCATGCACATCCTTTTTAAATATAAATAAATATAAATATTTAAATGAATAAATAAATATTTCGGACATGTAACACACAACGCCATCTAGTCCCAAGCTAAGCAGAGCTTGTGTTATGGGTACTAGACAACTGATATAAAGACATATATACTTTTTTTTTGTAAATACATACATATTTTATTTTACATAGAAAACACCCAAACTCCGAAACAAATATTTCTAGATCATACAAACATTTGGTCCGACTGAGGAATCGAACCCGAGACCTCTAGAACAGCAGTCGCACACGCTACCACTGCGCCACAATGGCTGTCAATATGTAGTGGTTTGTGGATTTATTCTGTTACTTGTCTCTAACAGCACTTATAGGATGAATAAGGGTAGTGACACACTGTATTCTTAATCCGACACCACACGGAGAATCTCTTATAAAGATTAATATTACATAACATGTATAGTGAACATAAAATATTATCATGAAATGTGGAAGATTGAGACACGTCACATTTGCCAGTGTTCTTTGATCTCGTAAGTAAAGTAAGGTTTACTTAATTATATCATCATTCCTCTCAGCCGTGGGAAGTACTGTTAAAAGGTGGTTTTAGAAATAATTTTCATTACGTTATATTAACTACAGAAGGCGTACAACATCTTTCCATATAACGTCTTTATATCGTTACCTTAGCCAAAAAAGATGGATTTAACTAAAACATTTTTATTTAAATGTTACATTTTCAGTATTCCTAATTTTGGTCTTTCAGTGGACGAAAATCATACTTCTTATTTTTAGCTGCTTGCTATATTTCTTTAAATAAAGTTGAACTGTGTCAAATGTCGTCCTTCTCCGTTCAAATAACTATCGTAAAAAGGGGTACAAATTTTTCATTTAGTATTTATACAGATTGATTATATACACAGATTTTTAAGCTTCTTTCTTCTTTTAATTGTTAATCATATAATTAAATATTTAATTATTTAAATGGAAACAATAACGTTAATAGGAGCCAACAGTTAATATATGAAAAAAATATAACAGTAAAGAAGTAGAGAGAAACAATTTGTGACGTTATTACACTTAAGTTAATTCAAATATGAAACAATACAAAAATATCAACATTTATTACCAAACGGCAGTTGTTTAATTGCCTCGTTATTATGAAAGTTTCATTTGGGAGTTTTGAAATGCTTTGCTTTTCGTTTTTTGTCTGAAACACACGTTTTATTTCAAAATTTAAAATGTTTTAATCCCAATTTTATGATTTAAATACGAGTATATTTATGTGGATAAATTTTCTGTGCATAATTTTCTGTGTGTATGTGACTTAAGTTATCCTAAACGAATGAGCCATTTTGTTTTTTTTTTTGTGTCTGTTCTTGAGGATTCGAGATAGTTTAGATTCACAATTCGGTCCAATGGATAATATTTATTAAATTATGTTTTTATTTAGGGCAACATGTGGCGGCGCTGGACGTCTTGAAAACGTCTTTTCATAAAAAATCTATTTGTTTAGGGCTAATTGATTCAACCCGCGGCGTTACCTGCAGGTGAAGTTATACCGCGGTTAAACCGCAGAGCTCATATAGTATATTTTTTTTAAATTTTATAAATAATAAAGAAATATTTCGGATTTCTAACACAACGCCATATAGTCCCAAGCTAAGCAGAGCTGGTGTTATGGGTAGGTACTAGACAACTAATATAAATACATATATACTTTTTTTGTAAATACGTACATATTATACATAGGAAACACCCAAACTCCGAAACAAACAGTTGAATCGAGCCCGAGACTTCAAGCACAGCAGTCACATACGCTACACCACTTCGCCAACGACAGTCTTAGATATTAAATGTATTCCTAGGATATTTTAACGATTCTTTAATTCCAAGTAATCCCAAACTAGAGAGAGTCCTTAATAGACTAACTAGACTGTTAATTAATACACTTTCGAATTTATAAAAATATTTTATATGAATCTAGGCGTAGACACGGGATAACTAATATACACGTGATTATCATACAATTGTAAGTCTTGGTTAAGAATCATGCCATAGTAGTTAGCTTCATCAACCACTACACTACACTACACCATTGTGCTATACACACAGATCACTCCCTGGGGGTGATCTGTGGCTATACATGATTTCTTTTGGATTCACATATCGCAGTTTATATCCAGCATTGATAAAATAAAAATATGTATAGACGACCCTCCCCTTTTCAAGCTACTGTAGCGTCAGTCCTACATTTATTTTTTATTTATTTTTGAAGAAGGCTTACAGACTAATAAACATAATTATGAATAATGCAAATATGTAATGAAGTACATCACTCGCATTTCCATCCCTTTCATTTAAATGAATTTTGTTAGACAATATTTGAAAAAAAAAGCAAGCAGATGATAGGTAAATACGCAAAATATAACTTCAAAACTAAAAGATAATACAGAAAATGCAATAAACAAAAAGTATCAAAGTCAATATAATCATTACTGTATTCCGATATGTTCACATGAGGAAAACAAAACATTACTTACAAATCCATCTTTACGATTGCCGATACCCACTTGATTCGTGAAACAATGTATTCGGAATAATCTTTTTTTTCTTTGTATTTGAGTTGTCATATATTTACTCATATGTGATATCAGACGTGGTTTGAGCAAATGCTTTATACATTTTGAAAGGGTTTATTCGATTCTATGTTAGAGATACGCACAAGTGAAACTAAAACGTTATGCTAGGGAAAGTGTGGACGTCTTAATGCGCCCCTGCTTACTGCTTTGTGGATGAAAGACGCGTGTTTTCATATATCCATGGTACACATAATTATATATCGTAGGTATACAGCATAGTGTAAGTTACCATGCTGCATACTAGCATTGTCTGCATTCGCAATGAGTATGGTAATATAATGATAAAGTGATGTAGTGTGTGTTATGTCTAATATTTCATATAATAACGTAATAAGAACTTACAATGATTGACTTTATGCAAATTTGGAACAACTTGTTATATATTGTTTCTATTTAGCTCAATATCACACGTTACAGCTGCTTTTTTTCAATCCACGTAAACTAGCAGATAATTTACGATATTATAGCTTAGACTATTTATTCTAGACTAGACTTTGTGATGAAAACATTAAAGAAAATAATAAGAGTATGTACTACCTATAAATAAAACAAAGCAAGTGAAGAATCTGCAGGTACAAGAAATGAATGATAAAAACAACAAAAATCAGTTCCTTTCACAATCAGATCAAAAATCGCGACTCATACACATAGGTTTTGTTATATAGTGTGACTTATTCGCGATAACGGGTTATACCGCTCGTGATCATGGGTAGTCTGCTCATGATCTCTTTTAAATAATTTTTATAGCAAATAAGTCCCGCTATACAACCTAAACTAGACCACAGATCTTCAACTTTTATTTTTAACACAAAAAATGCGAAATCAAATACCAACGTCAAACAAAACGCTTGACAAGTCTCGAGTCCAATATTTTATTACAAACATTTTTAGATCATCAACTGTATACAGCAGAATGTATACAATTGTGACCCAAATACGAATTTATTGCAACAAAACTCCCGGCTTTGATTTATATCCCCCATCAGAGTTACGCTGTTGTATTGACTTACAACTCGACAATTTTGTGGTATTCGTTAGAATATGAGAGAGAAAAAATGGTCAAGTGTGTGTCGAGGCATGCGCAGTGGAGGGTTCCGTGGCTTATTGTTATCTGTATTGAATAAATGACATTTTCATCTGCTTTAAAAGATTTTAAATTATATTTTCTAGCTAAGCTGTTCTTCTGCTTTATTTATGTTAAAAGCATTTCTCTGTTGTTGGTTTTTCAAATTTAGAAAAGGTATCGAAACTAAACTACAGACAACTAGACAGATATTGTTTGAAAATGATCAGGATTGTATATGAATTCCCAAATTAAAAAGAAAATGGTGACCTCGCAAGTAGACGCAGGATATTAAACATATCACACATGTTGCACAAAGGCGGACTTAATACCATGATGCATTCTCTTTCAATCAATCTTCAGGTGATGAAGAAATATGATATTATAGATTCACCTGATATATATATTACAATATTGAATTTGTCAAAGTTCATGATAATTCTGGAAATAGGAGATGAACCTACAAGAGATGAATGTACGCTTAAC
This sequence comes from Spilarctia lutea, assembly GCA_916048165.1. Taxonomy (NCBI): domain Eukaryota; kingdom Metazoa; phylum Arthropoda; class Insecta; order Lepidoptera; family Erebidae; genus Spilarctia; species Spilarctia lutea. The sequence goes on along the minus strand of OU696471.1, from coordinate 1,351,183 downwards.
TCATAATTCGTAAGGATGAACTAAATGTAGTGAATGACGTGAAATTGCATGTGACAAGAATCTTTCTAGATAGAGAAGAATCGAAGAAGGAAGGACTGAACATGAATGAATTTTGGGAAAGGATAAAATGATGATTATGAACTTGTATAGGTAATACTAAGTTTAGTTTATTTAAGGTTTTTGTTGACACGGTAAATATTATTTTGTGTCGATCGTAACTCTCGTCAAACCCGATTTTGCCTAAACATGGCCTAAACGAATTTCCTCTAGATCGTTAACACTGAATGTATATACGGCAGTATGTACCAACATATCCATCGTACTGTTACGGGGTGGGTCTAGAAGTTCTTTAAAAAGAAACAATTTTAATTGAGACTGAAACATTATTTAATTAAAAATCAATAGAATTACATAAATACCTAGTGCCCTCAACGAAATCGGAAATAAGTCTGATGTCATATATTAAAATATCGTTTATAATGAATTGCGTCGCTTACGCCAATGCAAACGATGCAGTTTTGTTTTATATGGAATGCCGGGGTTGCGACATCGTAACATCCCCCCCGTTAAGATTGATCATTACAGATTAAGTAAAGATCAATGTATTGACTTAAAACAGAGATCGCCGTGGGCTACAGAAATGGATAATCACTACAACTTAATTTTATACTTATCTACTTAACTTTAAAACGTTTAAAAGATTTTACAATTAAAAAAAATATATATATTAAAAGTATTCATATCATAGACCGTTTAACTAGCAGTAAGTCGATGTTTCACATAACATTATTTAACATTACATAATTGTATTTCTTTTCAAATTAGGTAAGGATTTTACAGATGAGCGAAGATCATCTTCCTCTGAGGAGTCGGATGTATGATGTTGTGACTGTCGGACTACTATGTCCTGAGTTTTTTGACTCTTTGTTTTATTATTATAATTTTTGTTGTATATAGTGACGCAGCAGCCTGAATGTTTACTACAGACATATCGTCTACTTTTAAATAAAATGTATAATAGAACGACTGTAGTGATAACATAAGTTAATGATAAATAATGAGTAGAATATCTTTCTAAATGAGAAGGCTCTTCAATTTTCCTTATCTGGTTTTCAAATTCATCTAATTGTGTACTGGCTTTAACTAAGGAATCCAGATTATTAAATTCATTTAATTTTATTAGAGGAACCTGATTGATGGTTTTATTTAAATGTCTGGTATCGCAACAACCGGTTACAATATTAAAATTCGAGATTGAACTGGTAGTATTTGAAGTGAAACTGTCGGCTGGAGTAAAAGTTAAAGTCTTATAAAAAGCAGAACATGATTTTGGTACATGCATTATTCCTGAACCAAACAAGATTTCGTCGGTGTTACTGGTGGCTTTGTCACATACGAAATGACATTTTCCTGGTTCAGATTGCACGAATATCCATCGATTGTTGGTAATTTTTTGGAACAAATCCACTGAACCCCGAAGAACTCTTGTTTCGCAAGACTTTGGTAACTTAGAGATAACTTCTGTAAGCAACGTAGTTTCGCACGTAGGATTTGCGATAGTCGAGTAAACGTTACCGAGAACACACACATAGCACTGGTCTTTTATGATTTTGCACTCACTCACACTATCGAGTTGTGAGTAAAACAGCCTATCCGAAGTTATTGCCAAATATTGTTTACTCGGTGCGACAAGAAGATAAGTGTCTGGTGCAGAAACGTCGAATGGGACAGGAAACGGGATGTTATGGTAAAGGTTATAAATCTGAGGAAGAACCAGCGGTATTTTTACAACTATAACAAGCTTACTGTCATGGTAATAACATACAATGTCACATATATTAATTAGATCATTTATGTTATGTAATGATAAACGAATAGGTAGTTCGGAATGCTTAGGCAAATAGTTGACGTGTAACTCGAGCTCCTTGTATAACTGTATGGGACTGAGTACTGTCGGGTGCAGTACGTTTATTTTACTAAACAATATGGCATTGTTTATATCGTCTATATCAAAGGACAGCGTTATGACAATGCTTTCTATTGAAGTTAACATAAGAGACAAATGAGATCTTATTTCAAGCTTGTCGTTGGTGTTTATCAATTTTTCAAAGGTTTTTTCAATAACAACCATATTTTGATTTAGACGATACTCATTTTCTTTGACCTTTGACATAGTATTGTTAAAAGTAGAAATAGTAGACTTAATAACGTGAATGTTATCGCGCATAAGTACTGTTAACTGTTTTTCGTCCGACTGTACGTTATTAATAGCGTCCGTGAACTTGTTTGCATCATCAGAATCTAAAGTGCCGAAGAACGTTTTTAATAGGGAGCCACCGGCGTCAAATAGCCCGCGTTTTGAGCGTTTTGTTTCTTTTACATTTACTAAATAGGAGATAGAAGAGAACTTTTTAATATTATTGCTATGTTGAGTCCTTAATGCATTTAAGGAATTTAAGCAATCATCTTTTACTTTAGAAGACTGTGTTGAATCGCAATACTTAGAAACTCTTTCTAACAAAAATTCGACATTTTCTATATGTGGTTGAATATGGCTCAAATCTATATAGGTGATATCGTTCCAGTAATCATTTGTAAACTTTAAATCTAGTAACTTATCGAAATATAACCCGGGAGATCCGGTTAACTTAGTGACGAGTTGACTTCCGGAAACTGCTGACATTAACCTGTAACCAATAGAATGGAGACATGTTTACACTAGACGGAGGCGGGTTTAATTTCGCCATAATGATGGATACGTAAATACAAATGTGTGTAGATATGTTTGTCATTGGAAGTACTTTGGAATGTATAAAGTTCTCGTTCTAAGGTCATTATGTCGGGCGAGTTGTCATCGAACTTAGAAAGTTGCATGACTCTGGGCTCTTGTTTGGGGCTGGCTACCCGTGTGACCCTTGGATGTAAAAGAATGGACACTTGTTTGGGGCTGGTTACCCGTGTGGTCCTGGGAGTTAAAAGGATGGACACTTGTTTGGGGCTGGTTACCCGTGTGGTCCTGGGAGTTAAAAGGATGGACACTTGTTTGGGGCTGGTTACCCGTGTGGTCCTTGGATTTAGAAGGATGGACACTTGTTTGGGGCTGGTTACCCGTGTGGTCCTTGGATTTAGAAGGATGGACACTTGTTTGGGGCTGGTTACCCGTGTGGTCCTTGGATTTAGAAGGATGGACACTTGTTTGGGGCTGGTTACCCGTGTGGTCCTTGGATTTAGAAGGATGGACACTTGTTTGGGGCTGGTTACCCGTGTGGACCTTGGATTTAGAAGGATGGACACTTGTTTGGGGCTGGTTACCCGTGTGGTCCTTGGATTTAGAACGATGGACACTTGTTTGGGGCTGGTTACCCGTGTGGTCCTTGGAAATAGTATTTTGGTATTTGGGTGATGAAACAGTATTAAAACTATTTTTCAATTCTGATGTAGAAGGAATAAGACGTTCATTGCCAATGGGATTTTTATCCGAAATAGAAGACAATGTCACGTTGTCACCGTTAACAATGGGCACTTTAGCCGAAATAGAAGATAACGATGACATAGAAGACGTTCATTGCCAATGGGATTTTTATCCGAAATAGAAGACAATGTCACGTTGTCACCGTTAACAATGGGCACTTTAGCCGAAATAGAAGATAACGATGACGTAGATTCAGTGGAAATAGAATTAGATTGAGCATTTCGTAGACTGGACTTAGAAATTGGCTTATTTGATTTAGAAACAGTGGATTTAGATATTGAAGTAGTAGGGCTGGTACCTAAAGTATGGGATTTGCGTTGGTACCGATGCGCAAACCCAACATTTAGTTTAAACAATCACCATTTTCTATTTCTTGTACTTGTGGAGGCAATGATGTCTCGGAAGCCGATTCTATACAATTTTGTCGATATGCTCTTGAACCACTAGGATAGTTATTATTGAAGGGTCGTGAATTATTATACTGTCGTTTCCTGCATTGTGAAATATCATGGCCTATGTTTTTGCAATATCTACACGTAATTGTTGTGTTAGCATTTTGAGACTTGTAATAAAAATTATTAGTATGTGGCTGTGAATGAACTCGAAGTTGCGAGCGTTGCATATCACGTTTCAATTTGCTGTAGCATTCCGATTCTACATGACCCATTTTATTGCAATTTTTACAATATTTAGATATGACAGAAGTATTTTTGGCTAAATTTAGGATCTAAAATTCAATAATAAGAAACAGATTTAATGTAGAACGCGGATATGGCAATAACTAGGGATAAAAATATTTTACTCACAGTAAAATCGCGTACTGGACGAGCATCGTTGGTTGACAGGATTCTTCACAGGAACGGCGTCGGTAGAGATGTCGTTGGCGGCGGTACGAATGGCAGCTCGTTTTCAGCGACGGGACTGCCTTGCAAGTGGCGCAAGACTTTCTGTCGCAGGCAATTGCGACTGGATGCAGCGGAATACGACAAAGTGCAGTAGGGCACTGCGGGATACAGTGGGACGAGTCTTCTGATGTTGTGTGGTACAGGAGCAGCGAGATACGGCGAGATATTTGATGGATTCTTGAGTCGGAGATGTATTACAACGATTGTTTTTGTCAGGAAAGCAAATAGAATTGAGATACGGTTTAGAAAATGGGCACTGGTTATCTTAATCGGAATTTTGGGCACACGTTTATTTTCACGCAAATCTTACCCAAATATCCCACTTCTGACACCACTGTTACGGGGTGGGTCTAGAAGTTCTTTAAAAAGAAACAATTTTAATTGAGACTGAAACATTATTTAATTAAAAATCAATAGAATTACATAAATACCTAGTGCCCTCAACGAAATCGGAAATAAGTCTGATGTCATATATTAAAATATCGTTTATAATGAATTGCGTCGCTTACGCCAATGCAAACGATGCAGTTTTGTTTTATATGGAATGCCGGGGTTGCGACATCGTAACAGTACCCTCATTACCGGGCAGATTTGCAAGATAGCCTGGTGTGCCCCCAACCAGTGTTTATGAAACTCCGAAATGTAACGGTCTAAGTAACAAACTTTATAGTCTGAATAATATGTTAATTGTTTTAACTGTAGTTGTTTCAAAATAAACGGAGTAATTCTCATAATAATAAAACCCGTTCTATTAATATATTAATGTAGTATCAGCTCTGTTTATAACATTCATTACAGACATAAATATGTCAAATCCTATTTTAATATTGTAGACGAAAATGTGAATTTGTTTATTCCTTATGCTTTCAAGCTTTAACTACTCATGATTAAATCCTGCTTACTCATTTCAGTGAATACATTATTTATATATGTACACGCTGTATTAACGTTCAGATTTTGGTCACTTCAACAATTTAAGCTTCACCGACGTAGGTGTCCCTATGTAGGTAAACCTTAAATTATATGTATATATGTATAGCCATTGTATTAGATAGAAAAATTATAAAACAAATATGAGGCCTTCGTAAACAACAATTCTTTACAAAAAATCATTCTGAAATATGTCAAGAATTAAATTATAATAGATTTATCCCTCGCAATTTCCAAATGTAAAAATAATACAGATTAACCTTCATCGCTTGAACCACACATATTATTCCGAACAAAAACTTGATTTATCCTTTTCTTCCCGATCCATCATGACTGAGATAAGGCAAAGTAAGGAATAGGAGAGATATCTCGGATCTTCGTTGGAAATTCCCGTCGAATTCGATAGACAGCTATTCTTTTTTTCTTATTTCCACCCGACAATTTGAATGGAAAGATGGGAGATAGTGTGCGGTATTGTTATTCCTGGTGAGTTTTTAAATGCGGTATTCTTTTGTCAATTGTTGTGTGCTTTGTAGAAATATAGAAAGGCGAGAATTTGCTATGGAAAAATATATTTCAAGATTTATAAGTATTACATTCTTTTTATGTCATAATATATCTGTTTCTATGTTCATTATTTCAATTGTCGTGAAAGTGCTTTGCCTGAGTTCCCCAACATGTCCTAGTAAGTAACCTGTAATACCAAGTTCTTAGTTATTATAGTCTCTTTCTGAACATCTTATGGGTAAAACGCCTACGTTAAAATTTAGTTCAAAAGCATAACTCATTTCTAAGTATTCCCAACATGCCCCACATTCGTCACTTGCGATTAAATGTGCCATTTTCTCGCAAGCAAAAATAGTTCTTATACCTTTACCGTAAAGTCTAAAATAACTTATAGAAGCTAAATTAAAAACTAACAAAAGAAATTCAAAGTGAGAATATAGAGGAATTAAATTAGGTCATTTGTACAAAAGAGCTACATAATTATGTCATAGATCGTCAACAATCTCTTGGAAGAATTTTTAAGCACAAGTCGCGTGGGTTCTAAGTCGCGTAACTCATTTGAAAATTAAAATGGCCAAATTACTTCTAATAATAGCTTATATCAATAGTATTACCGAATGCTGCAAAAATACTGTGGGGTATTATAAATATTATACATAGTCGTGAAAGTAGAAATTTGTGTGTAGTGATTAGGATAAAAGGCATACGCAGTTCTTATTTGTTTGGAAAATAATAAAATTCACATGAGTTCATTCGTTAACATGAACAAAGGAGTTAACTTGAATAATTAAGATTTCAAAGCATCTGGTAAAATATTTGCAATAATGCAATGAATAGTAATACTAGTAAAATAAAAATGTTATAATAGAGAGAAATTGTATTTTTTTAACTTCGGAATGTCAGCTGTTCGATATAAATCTCTACTAAAGATGTCCACGAAAAGAAGCTTTACAAACGTTTTTACACTATCTTTTTTTGAAAACATTTACATATCAGCTTCCGGTTCGTATTTGTTATTTGGCAATTTATCTTCGATTCTTCAATCTCGGATATATAAATAGAGAGCGTTGTTTACACAATTATATAAAATATTCAGTTACTTAGTGGTAGATCATTAGGTAGTCTTTTCTTTTTTTGCCATTACAACACTTTTATTCATATATCAGTTATATTGGGTGAGAATTTTGCCATCGTCTCAGCATCCATTACTGCTATCATCACCACATTTATTGGTTTCAAGACGGCCATAAAAGTAATGTATGGTACAACATTTCTTGTCAGTCCTTCTGTTTCGGTATAACGTATTAGCTCAGTTATGACCTCGCCTATATTGCTCTCTTGGATAACTTTGGTGATTATCTGTTATCGTTCTTTCTCCATTGTTGATTAAGTGGTATTTGTTTCGGGGGTTCTTGTTATGGTAGATAAATATATTAATATATACGTATCTCGCTCCACGAAGTGTTTCTTCTCTATTGTCTGCGGTATTACGGTTTTGTTTCACTTGATATATTGTTGTGTTATAGAACTAATACATTAATTGTTGATTAAACTTCTTATTATAGCGTTACGATATTTTAGTTACATCTGTTATAATGAGAATATTAAGTCGAATTTTTATTTAAATATGTGTATTGTTGTAATTATTTTTTGCTAGGAGGAGGTAAATGAGCAAATAGGTCATCTGATGGTAAGTGACTTCTACCACTTAAAGGTAGTAGAGCTACGCTGATTTTAGCACGAACGGACCGACTAGATCAGAATAGTACTACCTTCGTACAGACGATCAGTCCAAAATAACAGAATTAGTGCTGTCGTGTTTCTTTGGCTAGTGCGAGACAGAAGGGGACTTTCCGTGGGAGAGCCACGCTTCGGCATGAATGGGCCGACTCGATCGGAGTAATACCACGGCCTCAAAGAAAACCAGTGTGAAATAGCGCTTGCGCTGTGTTTAACCGAGTGAATGAGGATACCGGAGGCCCATGCCTAAACCCCGCCCCCATTCCCTCTCCCCATCCCTCAAAGGTCGGCAACGCACTTGTGACGGTTTTGGTGTTGCGGGTGTCCATGGGCGGAGGTAATCGCTTACCATGGCAATATATTCAATAAAAAAAATAAAAATAGAAGGCCTAATGATGCATAAGCATCACTAGGCCATAGTGTGGATTTCCATGCTGCCTTGTTACATTGTCTGCATTCACAATAAGCCACCACATTTGGATTCTGCTTATGATTTCCATCAGGCAGAGAAGGCAGAGCAAAGTTACTTCGGCAGGCCAATACATAAAAAAATCCCAGGGACCTATAACCCAAGCGTTAGTTGCTACCTTTTGACTCCTATTCTAGGTTTTGGAGAACGAGACGGGGGAGGAGCTCTGGTAACGTTTTTCACTTCACTAAAAGTTATGAAGGGATTGTTAGCATTAATTTTCTATGAAGCTGTGTATTTGTGCCATAGCATGGTACTCTAACGACATTATTACCTAGAATAAGAATAAATTTACAATGACCAATTGATCTAATATCCACCTATCTTCCAGCAGGTGTAAGAGACGCAGTTGCGCGGTATCCAGTTCTGGTTTTTGTCCACGGAGAAAGCTACGAGTGGAGTTCGGGAAATCCTTATGATGGTACCGTACTTGCGTCACATGCAGGCCTGGTAGTAGTGACTATCAACTATAGGCTAGGAATTCTAGGTGAGTTTAAGTTAACACAATATTTAAAATAGATACAATGCACGTTGCATGATTTATTCACAAGTTTGAAAAAGTGAAATTTTAAGTACCACAGAATTGGTGGTAAAAATATCTTTGGAATCGCATTAAATGCAAATATGCAAATAATGCAAAATGTTGATTACAGTTTAGTGCCATTTTTGACATCATAAAACCGCAAACTACTTTTGCGTCAAAGTTTATGAAAATAAATTAACTTATAATTATTAAGTGTTGAGCTTGAAGTCAATAAAAAACTTTTGTTTAACAAATTTTAGCTTGTACCAATTGTTGATAGTACAATATATCATTTATTGAGGTCGTATCAATAAATAAAACATACGAATTTAATTTTTAGTTTAACGGAATCTCCCGCTCTATGCTTAGCTCCCGTAACTATGGTAGTGAATGCGACTGCTGTGCTTGAGGTCTCGGGTTTAAATCTTGGGTCAGATCAAATGTTTGTGTAATTTACAAATATTTGTTTCGGAGTTTGGGTGTTTTCTATGTATAATATGCATGTATTCATAAAAAGAGCAGAATCCAAGATCTAATGAAACAATGCAGCATGTAATTCAAAATCATTTATTCAGCACGAACGGTTTGCCACGACCGGGACGGTACTACCCTTGCACAGAAGATCACCGTAAATTAACAGCGTTCGTGAAGCCGTGTTTCGTTGGTGAGTGGGAGACCGAAGGCCCAATGCTGTAGAAATATTACTAGGTCGCCATAGTGTGGGTCACCATGCTGCACTGTTGCATTGTCTGCATTCGCAATGAGTATGGTGACCACCACTCTTGGATTCTGCTTATGCTTTCTATCAGGAAGAGTAGTCATTTTGGCAGAGCCATACATAAAATAAAAAAAACAAATGTGTTGAACAATTATTTTGTTTCTTTTTATGGAGTACCAAAAACTTCTTTGTAGTTTTAAAAAGAGGAACTTTCAACATGTATTTCCTTAAATTCTCTGAGATAGCCCTAAGGAATAGCGTTTTTAGACTATACTGCTTCTGCGTACCTCAGATAATACGAGTATGTATCTAATATTTTATGATGATTCATTAAATATGTACCAAAGCCACGAATACATAATAAGTACATACAAAGCGTATATTTTTTTCATAGCATCTAAATCTTACTTTGCAACTTACAAACTGAATTTCAAAATTGACTTACAAAGAAAGGCTGATTTGAATAAAACTGTTGATATTAAAACCAAAGATGCTTTCTTCACACTATCCATACTAACATAATGAATTCGAACTTTGTTTGTTTATCTGTAGCTTTTACGTTACCGATGTTAACATTCACTGAAATTTGTCATAGAGGTACTTTGATTTTCGAAGAAGAATATTTTCAACTTTTATAGTCAGCATAGACTCGGGCGGAGCCGCAGGCAAAGCCAGTTAAATAAAATCAGACATATAATATTATCTTTTTTTTAAATATACCAACACACAAATGTAGAAAAATATCGTTAAAATATGGTGATGAGTGAAATAAAATTTCAAAAATTATGATCTAATTACAACAATGAATTGGTAGGAAAATAAAATTGAAATGAAACAAAAAACGCTACAGTTTTACTGTAAGTCCAAACAGATGAGGGTTCGTCCAATTATGAAGGCTTTATGCTAAAAATCCAATTTGATCCAAAAATAATGTGGGTTATTTTCTGAACATTTTATTTTACATATTTTAATCTCCTGTTATAATTGAAACAAACAGTGCTTTAAATATTCTAGTTCCAAAATGTTTACGCATTTTAATATTTTTAAAATTAATTTACGCGGATGGTAGTATATTACAACCCCTTTTACTTTTTCCCTCTTCTTCTGTGAATCTTATAATGACTTATAATCACAAGTAAGCACAAATACTCGTAACAATTTGGCTTGTTTACTAATCTGAAAGGAGTAGTTTCGCCTGCTTCTTTTAAGGTGATTCTCCAGATTAAGTTTTGTAATTATTTAGTTTACATTTGAATTCCATTTTCAAGTTAATGATCGAGATTTAAGAATGGAATAATAATAATAATAATCTCTTTATTGTACACCAGAATACTTATAAAGGTAACACAAAACTAGGAGGTACAATTGGCGGCCTTATCGCTCAAAGGCAATCTCTTCCAGGCAACCATGGGATGGAAAGAAAGACGTGGAAAGTATAGGGTAGTCCCTGGTGTATTAAAATTGGAAATAGAAGTATATATATATACATATTATATAAGATGACAGTAACAACTAGTGTGGATGATTAAATAAATAAATAGGGATAAATGTAATAGTGATGATGACCATTATTTATTTACAAAAACCATTAAACAAGAACTTAAACTTGCAAAACAAAAATATTCAGGCAAAAGTGACAGTTGAACTCAACATGAATGAGTTAGTAAGATTTAACTTGTGTTATGGGTACCAAGGTTCTCGCACAAGGTAACCATATTGTCTGCGTAAATATAAATGACGATGATAACTACGAGTACAAAGTAACAGATTACGTTTACCGTACAAAACAAGCTCACGCTTCAGGCTTTTTTTTTTCCTTTGGATACATTCACTGGCCATCACCCCGCCGGGGTTTGCAGCGGGGCGGTGTGTCGGAATCGAACCGACTAAAACCACACGGTGTGCCACTCTGCACCTGAGAAGAAAGGGATCCAGGAACATACTGACTTAACCTCTGGTAATAAACTTATTTCGTTAGATTTGATGATTTTTGCTAAAGCGATTCTTATTAACCGACATTGGAAATATTTTAACAGATGTCGTTTGAAATTTGAGGATGGGTGAATAATTAAGTATATTAGCGATAGATTCAATTAAAGTATAAAGCCCAAATTAGTCTCGCAAAGAGTATGAAGAAAACCACACATACATTCTCATGAAAGCGCTTATTTGTCTTTGTGATTAAAACGGGGCTTTCACTACTCAGACGATTGCGGACAAATGTGTTTGAATAATAAGTAGGGTTAAGTACTACTTCATGGTCAGCCAAAGGATTGGAGTTTCTATAGCAGGACACTCTTACCCTCTTATGTTGACCATCACGGTTGTGTATTGAGAATGGGGCACCTTAAGATGGCGATCTAAGTGGTTTAGTTTCTGAGTTACTGAATTACGTTCCTAATACAGTGATTTTTTTAAAACCACTATTTTCCCTTTTTTTTTTTGTTTTATACTTAAAGATATATTAATACAGAGGTAAGCTTTTCCAGTACAACCTACGCATTAGGAATCCTTACTCTATCGCGGGACATTTTACAAACATACGAAACGGACACAAAGAGACTCGGTGGGGTTTGAACCCACGGCAGTCAGGGCAGTAAACGGCGTGGCGACCACTTAAACTACTACTAGTAGTCAAGATTTTAGATAAATAGTTATCTAAATCAACCATTTGTTAAAATACGTAAATTATGGTCTGCTCAATGTGCGCGTAGTAAATCGTTTTAGTTAAACAGTCAGAAATGACTTCCCACGCTCCTTGTAATTACAGAGCTTGCAAATTGATGATCGAAACGAGACTTAAACGCCTACTATAATTATGCTATATATATTCTTACACTGTTGTATATACTACAAGGTTTTGTATACATATTTAAAACCCCATATATCTAACAAAGAAGAACCTGACAGACTTGAATTATTGAAACTAAGCCCACATTTTGACATTTACCGAATTGTCGTTATCAGCCGCCCAGCAGCAGTCTTCAATGGTTGGGACACAAAGTGTGTGTGTGTTTGTTACTCTTTCACGCAAAAACTACTGATAGGATTTTTATGACACTTTACAATAATACTCGTATATACTCTACTCTCTATAAACTTACTGTAAAGTACTGTCGGAATAACATAATAAGTTAAAAATTAAAGAGATTTTTTATAATTTAGTCACGTTGGAGTTGCATAAAGATAATTACCATAGGATTATTCCGAGAGTTTTGAAAATCGGTCATATCATAGATTACAACGTGCTCTTTTTGAATTTTTACTTTGCCACCTCGTATTTTTGCCGCTCGTGCCGCCATTTTGTAAAAATGGTGCTCAAAAATAGATTTTTGGGCATAACTTGTACCGACGCATTTTACGATAAAAATAAGTAATAATAAATTAAACCAGAGAAAATTTTCTTAATTTATATATTCTGCTTATATCATCAGTACAAGTTTAACGTTCTACAGTGTCGTTTGCATTTTAAGAGCCATGGCCACGAAGGATGAATTCAATAAAAAGTGTCAAATAATCAACCGAACAAGAAGAAACAGCCGTAGATAACACGTTATTCTATGATGCCTTCAGTGGCTGTGATACAACATCAGCACTCTTTAACCAAGGAAAAATAACATGTGCTAATATACTCCAAAATAAACTTAATTTAAACTAGCTTGTCCAAGTAATCAAAAACCAATATGTCGATCCAGAGATTGATGCTGAAGCTGAAGAACGTTTCCATTTTTCGTTGTACAGTTACATAAAAAGTATATCTTTAAACTACTATAGATATACGTGTTTCACAAAATCAGCATTTAAAAATATTTTTTTACATTGCTACCACAGACAGACAGACTGCAGCAGCACGATAACATTCGTATCGTTCGTTTAAGTTTGAAAAAAAAAGGCAAACGAAGGGGAATGGAAAAGAAGCAATAATGGGCTAATTCCTGACACCACGCTCGAGCCCCCAGCTCCGGAAACTTTGTTGAAACTTATTTCTTGCAAATACATAAAGGAATATCAGGGAGCCTGTGGATGCAGAAAGACTGGATTAAAGTGCCCCGTTATATGTGCCTGTGATAATTCACCCATTCCACTACAAGATAACGATGAGGAGGAAGAAACGGAGTCTATTCTCGAGCAAACGTATGACGAAGTCGAGGAACAAGAGGACCACAACGAAGCTGATGATTTGACGCGGAAGAAACTTCTATCTACGTACGTTGAAACTATTTAGGCAATTTTCTCTTGTTGAATGTATTACCACCTATTTTTATCGTGTAATAGGCCTGAACGGAGTTTTTTAATACTCGTACAACCAATACCAACATAGTGCCGTGAGCGGCAAAGTTACCAGATGGCAAACAAACAAGAAAAATAACCGAAATACAAGCGGGTGGAGCCGTGGGAAAAAGCTACTATAATATAAGTATATTTCTGATTACTCTGTATGTAATAACGTGCCTAACTAAAGATATTCTTTGTTGCACGATACCACTCGGCATAATCAGTCCTTTTCAGCCAACGAAGTTCCTGATTAAAGTGTTCAGAAACTTTAGTTCCTGCAATATTCTCCTCAGTTACTCTCAAATCTATCGAACACGCACCGACGTTTTGCTGAGCTGACGAACTGCTGTAGATAATTTGTTCATTTAGAGACGCTACTTTTATTGATATACGATAGCTGTTACATAAGTAAACCAAAAAGGAGAGATTATGAAAATAATAAATATAAGAGAATAACCTCTTTGTGTATCTAATGGTGCGTATACAAATATTATCTATGTAAACACTTAAAATTACGTTTAAAATAAGAATATCACGCCTATAAATAGTTTCATGACTATATCAAAGGAATATACCGTTTTGAAAGCGATGATTATTATATATAAATTCACATGCGAATATGTCAAGTAACATTAAATAAATAAAATAAATAATAATAATTAATAAATATTTCCTAAGCTAAGCAGAGCTTGTGTTATGGGTACTAGGGGTACTAGACAACTGATTTGAATATATATATATACTATTTTTTGTAAATTTATACATATTATACATAGAAAACACTCAAACACCGAAACGAATATTGTAGATTACACAAACACTTGGTTCGACCCAGAATTTGAACCCGAAACCTCAAGCACAGCCGTCGCATTCACTATCACTGCGCCACCGAGGCAGTCGTAAATGTATATACAATATTTTTATTCAAAATAAAAAACGAAAACCAAATTTAACATTCATTTGGGAATTCTCTGTGAGGTAATTTTCATTTAACTTTGAAAGACGTCTTATTAAATAGTTTAATATGAAGTTAGAAAATTTAATAAAACCCATTTGTTTTGAAAATTAGATTAGTTTGATTATATGATTCCTTTAATAGAATAATGTCGGAAATGATTAAATCAAAAACTTTACTAATTTAGTTTTGAATCATTAATTATATTACTGCTTCAAACTTTTAGGGTTCACTTTTGTTGGGTTTAATAACAATTTTAGGTACAAATACTTGGTACTTTTTATCTTATATACTTTTATTAAATACTAGCTGACTTTGGCATTCTCGTCTGCGGCTCCTATTGCCCGTAGCGTTATGTTATAAAACGTAAACAAATTTGGTTACTATAAAGACGGTTTAGTGAGACAACTTCAAAAGATAGGCATTGACTGTCGCGAACTTTTTTAGATCTTTTAAAGAGGAACAATTTTTTCACCCACTGTTTTTTTGAAACTTTAACCAGCGCACGCAATAGAAATTCTCAAAAGGCAAAAGCATCCCCCGTTTATCCCAAAATATTTCATTGATACTCCACTCCGTTTCGGTCGCGTGATATAGCCTATACTCTTCCTCGATAACTTGGCTATCTTATAATGAAAGAATTTGAAAGACGGGCTAGTTTAGTTAGACCTTCAACCAAACACTTAAGATTTATAATAAATATATACTATGGATTAGTATGTAGATAATATAATAGATATGCGTGGTTTCCCACTGGTTTCTAACCCATTAAGGACAACTAGGCAAGGCATTAATTTAAATAAATAATTTACTTAAATTATACTTCAAAAATTTGAGGTTTATTCTCAGACTGTGTGGTGTCGACTATAACTACATAGCTATCTACTCATTTGCAATGAGAAAGGTAGAAGGTTTAATTACCACACAGTGCTATTATTGTAATAAATAAATGACAGAGTAGTAAGGTAACAAACACAGTGTAACACCACCAGATTGCGAAATAACTTAAATAAGACTATATCAAGTGACGTCACAGTAAAAAGACCACCAAACGTATCACATTTCAAACTTAACAAAGTAAGAACGCTTCAACGACGAATTTTGTTCCGTGAAATTATGCCTCAAAAGGATAGTATTACACTTAGTAAGACAACCACACTTTATTTGAATATTATTCGAGTTAAGAAATTCGATGTGTGTGTATATATTCACTAAAATGTATCATATAACATGTTTATGTTGTAATGAAAATTATTAACACAAAAATTAATTGGTACCGAATTCTAGAAAATTCCATACACTTTCTAATTTGTCAAACGTATCGTGCTGCTAGTAATATTCTTATAAAGCTTGGTTTTTTCATGACATCGTTTGTATTAATGTAACTTTAACAGTATAAAGAGTTATTTATACATGTTATTTTAATTTAAAACTGCGCCAAATTTCAATCAGATTCATTCAGCTTTTCTCGCATGTTTAAAAACCAAAGTAGAAATTTTGCTTACTAGAATATCAGTCCCTACTTAGGTATAACCTATTATTGCTCACTGGACATAAATGTTTCAAAATAACCACATTCATATATTTCTAAATAAAAATATCCTCCCACAACTCACGAACAGCTGTCCAGTTCCAGACCGGACCGACGGAGAGAATGCTGATAAACATACTTACATATTTTAAACAACCCGCCCCGGCTTCATTACGTAAAATGTAATATAACCAATATTTCTCTTTGATTCGCGGCTTATATTTTTCCGACGGTTCAACATATATCGTTATATTTTAGCCACTATACTCAAAAATTGATCAAATTATAGACAAAAACCTGCCTCAAGAATCACTGTATCTTTGTTGTGCAGTAGCTTTTGAGTTTATCGCGAACCGACAAACAGACAGATGCGAGGAAGGACTTTATCCTACTACTATTATAAAGGCGAAAGTTTGTAAGTATGGATGTATGTATGTATGGATGTTTGTTACTCTTTCACGTAAAAACTACTAAATGGATTTGAATGAAACTTTACCACAATATAGCTTATACATCAGAATAACACATAGGCTACTATTTATAAAGATATAGCTTCGCCTCGCGGCGTTGCCCGCAGTTATCATCGTACCGCGGGTAGCACCGCGGGGTTCAGCTAGTATTATAATAATTATGTAGTTATACATACTACATCTGAATTACATAAGGAGACAGAACAACTGATCATGATAATTTAACAAACAATATTTGTCCCGGATGAGAATAGACTTAACGACCTTAACAACTAAACGAACTTAGCAATCAGTATTCCTAATCAGTTGACTGACAGACGAGTCATTCTCGTAGAGTAAGACTGTATCTAAAATAAACAGGTAGTTAACATATTTGTCAGTCAATACGAACGAGTGGTCATCACATAGCACACAATATTTTCCCAGGTGAGAATCGAACCCAGGACCTCTGGCTTAGCAGTCAGGATCACTAACCGCAAGACCTTAAGGCCTATCGTTATTTATGTATACTGGTATATTAAGCTGAAGATTTTCTTTGCATGAACGAGCGAAACTCAGGAACTGCTGCTCCGATTTTAAAAATAGGTTAAGTGTTAGATAGCTTATTTATCGAAAAAGGCTATAGGATATATATCATCACGCTAAGACTAATAGGAGCAGAGCACCAATGAAGAGTGTTACAAGAACGGGGAAAAAAAGTACACTACGGGCAATAGGAGACGTAAAGAAGTTGGCGTGGTTCAGTTAGTTCATTATAATGTGAATATAAATAAGTAAATATTTCAGACATCCAACACACAACGCAATCTTTTTAAAATAAAAAACCAGCCAAGTGCGAATCGAACTCGCGCACCGGGGGTTCCGTACAAACCTGTATCTATATCATATGATATAACTAAAAATTTATGCTTTTCGCAATTTTTCCTCTATCTATGCTAAAAGACGTCGCTTCGTACCAAAGTTCAAGATTCTGAGTTCATGGGAAGTAATCGTTAGGTTTTGATTCCCTCGCGAGTGTCGAAAATTTGCAGCATAAACGGCTGTATCTTTTAATTGCGGTGGCTTAGAATTTTAATTTTTTTACAGCTCCAAGAGACAGTAGATCTGAGTATTTGAAATAATTTTGGACAGACGGAAAACAAAGTGATCCTATAAGGTTTTCGTTTTTCCCTTTTGCGGTACGGAACCTTAAAAATAATTATCTTTATTAGTCAATAGATAAATGGAAACCATTGTTACACGGTTTATGAAAACACCGGTGTCGCTATAAAACTGCTGCATGACATGCAATTTTATTCTACAGAGGGGTATACTGATTAAAAGTTTTAAGTTTAAATTGACTTTTAATGTTACATTGTTTCTTTCAATCTCTTTTATTGCATCGAATACGAAACTTAATGGTAAAATTGTTTAAGAACAGTATTCATATACTAACGTGGAAGAGGTTTATTGCACAAATGGGCAAAAATTATCGAATTAATAGCACGACCTCGCAGAAAAACGGTTTTGAACAATTCATTGGTTACCTTGTAATTAGTGAGTATATTTACCCAAGGTCAAGCTTCATTATCCTCATACTAGGGAAAAAACTAAAAGACATTCAAGAAAATGTTTTTTTTCTTCACTCGTTGTAACAATTTTTTAACGAAAGTACGTACATACGGTTGTTCCAAAAATAGTTAGATAATAAAAAGTTTATTCACAGGTTTTGAAAATATTCCCCTTCAGTCCCAATTATGCATTCGGGTGAACCACCTTTGAAAACATTTAAAAAACGTGTCTTGCGGAAGGTCGAAAAATAACGGCCTCGTCTGCAGTGATAAATTTTCGCCCACGAAGTATTTTTTTTGCCGTGGGCAATAAAAATCGTATGGAGCTAAATCTGGGTTGTACGAAGAATGGCGTAACATTTGTACCCCCGAAGTTG
Organism: Spilarctia lutea; assembly: GCA_916048165.1. Lineage (NCBI taxonomy): Eukaryota > Metazoa > Arthropoda > Insecta > Lepidoptera > Erebidae > Spilarctia > Spilarctia lutea. Next base: position 1,332,761 of record OU696471.1, on the reverse strand, counting down.
TCAAATAGTCCATAGTTCTAGCAGCTGTGTACCACCGATGATGTTCCTTGGGCGTGTCACGCAATTTTCGGAATAACCTAAGTATACTTTAGTTGCAGATTTGCATCAGCGGTGGTAGTAAATTACCGTTAGGTGATCCGTATGCTCCTTTGCCCTCTTTACCATAAAATATTTTTTACAATTGAACTTGCATATCGCTGTTATTAGATCTTCAGGCATAAAAGTTTGAATGCTTTGACCACGAAATCTGTCACTGTAATTACATTTACTTACTTCCCTTTTTTGCGGAGAGTGCTTTTAGCCGACGGTCCGATTTGCCATATGAACATCAGTGAGTATATACTCGTAGTCCGGGATCCCCGGAACCAATTTCACAAGATATTACTATCAAGCTTATTTTTCGTGAGTGGCTTCATTTTGATGAGACCCCCTTTTTCCAGTTACAAAAATTCTCGATTGTGGTAGCTAACAGGGGTAGCAGGAAAAGAAAAGTTTTGGGCGTAGGACCGGGATAACGTACCACTCAATTTGGAGGACAATGTGATTGTTAAATTATATAAATGGTAACTAACATTATTAGTTATTGGAAAAAAATATTTGTCCTACAAAATGCATGGTTTGATCCTTCCAACATGTGTCGATAACCAGGTCATCAAAAATGATATTATCTAACTGTATTATTAACTGTTGCTTAGTTAAATTTATATAATTTAACAGCCACATTGTCCTATAAATTGCGTGGTATGTTATCCCGGTCCTTCGCCCAAAACTTTTCTTTTCCTCCTACCCCTGTTAGCTACCACAATCGAGAATTTTTGTAACAGGAAAAAGGGGGGTCATCAAAATGAAGCTACTTACGAAAAATTTGCTTGATAGTAATAACTTGTGACTTCTAATGTAACTTGTGTGATCCCGGACTAATAATTGCAACTCGAAAATATCACACAACAATCTTGCCAGAGAACTTTAAAATCTTCTAAGACTTGGATTATGAAGATCTAATGGTAGAAATCAAAGTTTAGCCGTATCATAGTGAACTTAAGGTTTAATTTAGTTTGAGAATTAGCTCGTGCAAAGTATTAAAAAGTTGCCGGATTTACCGGATTTTGGAACAGTGAACATGTCAAAACTTAAAACTATCAGCTGAGTCATAAACAAAGTCCTGAAACAAACCAGAGCGGCACAAACGGAGCTTTTTAAAACTGCGAGGAACAGGTACATATTCTCCGTAAATTATTTTTATTGCCTTGACTTGCTGACCCTCGGCACTTCATCTACGTCTCTTTTCAATCACGCTTGGTTTTTATAGGTCTAAGTGTGATGTTAACTATTCTAGGTTATGTAGTTTCGATATTCAACGTACGCAACAACGTGACACAAAATCATAAATAATAGATTATTTAGATGGAATTAAAATTTTCTTCTTAAGCCAAAAGAGTCGCAGAACTGATCGGTAAAAAAATTATGTAGGTATCAGCAAGTCCTTAGATCTCATTGATGTAATAATGAATATATTAAAATGATCGCAAAAACGATTCCACAGCGAAACAAATTAAAATATTCTGTCGGCGTATTATGTATTTATAGACTCTGAGTTATTATAGTTTTAGGGGACTTAGCCTGACTAGTTAGCATAATATAATGAAAACAGTTGTTATTACAAACTTGATATTAAATATTTAAGAGAACAAACAAAAAACTATATTCAGTGTTATAGTCTAGGATAGGTACCAATATAAGTGTAGAGCCTATTTGTATTGTACCTAAAATAATATACATACATATTTTATTACAGTATTCGTATTTCTTACTTTAATAGATTGTAAGTTTTTGAATTAAAATAGTACATAATCTGTTGATATCGAAAAGCAAGTAAGTTTTTTCCGAAAACTTAAGAAAGACGTTCCGTGTTTTCTTCTCTTTTTATGGTATGGGACGAATGATATGGTTTTTTTTTCGAAATAGAAGACAAACGAGCAGACGTAACACCTGACGGTAAGCGATTTTTACCGCTCATAGACACCCTTTGATTTGATGGCCTTTGGAGGATGGGAGTTGGTGTATGGGTCTCCAGAATCCTAACTCACTCGGTGACACACAGCGCAAACGTTATTTCATACCGGTTCTCTGTGAGGCCGTAATATCACTCCGGTCGAGCCGGCCTATTCATGCCGAATCCTGGCTCTCTCACGGCTAAACTAGAAATCATTAAAATCAGTTTGTGTTGTCAAGGGACGGTCTAAACGGCACAGATTACTTAAATTTTCATATATCACACTGAAAACAGACGTCATCTAAATAAAATAATGGCACTTTGGAAATTGATTTTCTAAATAATTAAGTTTATTTGTAATTTTGTAATATGTATAACGATAATGAATAATAGGGGTATTATTTTTACATTAAAATCAGTTTGTGTTGTCAAGGGACGGTCTAAACGGCACAGATTACTTCAAATTGGATATATCACACTGAAAACAGACGTCATCTAAATAAAATAATGGCACTTTGGAAATTGATTTTCTAAATAATTGAGTTTATTTGTAATTTTGTAATATGTATAACGATAATGAATAATTGGGGTAGTGACACTCTGTATTCACAATCCGTCATCACACAGAAGGTTACGTGTCATTTCTGAATCTATATCCTATTGAAAAATATTATAAATACAAAAATTATATTTATCTATGGTAATGATTTTTATTATAAATTAGATCAATAAACAAATAAAAAACGTGCACAATTCAATGCATTTTTATTCTCTGTTTGAAATTTCAATGTGGTACTTAGCGGTACGTTTCAACCGTTACTGATGCATGACATGCAATAACTTATTTAATTTTGCAGTTCTGATTTGAACTTTAAATTAATCTTTTCTAAGTTTACTTTCCAATGAACGAATTTAGTTCCTGTAGAACAGATCATGTAATAGCACAATTTAGATTTTATTTACATCTCTTTTTATTTTAACAGTTTTAAAAGGCAGAAATTAGTACCGACTAGAAGCACAGTGAACATGCTGCGGTCGTCACATTTGTTTAATAGAGAACCTCACAAAGGGAAGCTTGCTACATAGTTGACAAATTTTCTACTTTGTACTAAAATAACTTAGACGGTTGGCTGTGGCCGTAGTGTTTGCCTGGGATATATAAACCGCCAGGAAGTCTTATGTAACGCTTGGGCGCAATGGTACGGTAATGAGGTTATTGTTTTGGAATTTAAATATTAAATATGGCAAAAAATATTTTTTTATTTTATGACGGACAAACTACGCAACCCCGTAGGATCTTGGGTAACTTTCCAGGTTTACGGCCTGTTGAAGTAATTTTCCGTGCCGCCTGTACCTACAGGTCGGTGGGAGGGGCGTAAATAACAGGGACTTGCTAGTAACGCCCGGGTCTTATCCAGTGTGATAACCTGTGCTCAGTGAGGTTGAATTCTTGGAGGTGTAAACCCTTAGGAGCGCCCGTCAGCTGTCACTAGGTCGGGTGTTAGGGATCGTTAGAGAGTGGTTGCCAGGGAGACAAGATCTCGTGGCAGGCCATACCTGTCCGGCGGTCGCCGATGATAGGGCGCGAGCTCTCAAAAGTGGCGGGAACCATAGGTCCCTACGCTGACCAAGCCGGTTGGGTACTGGCAAGACGACATTGTGGCTACGTACTCCTGCCGTTGAATATTTTTAAGCCGACCCTAAAACCTCCAACTACTCACGACTGTTATCCTATGATAACAACCGGGACCGACTGCAAAACGTGACCTCCGAATCACGAAGAAGCTCATGGTATCATACCACCAGCATTTACCCATCCAGGTACTGACCTCGTCGTCGTTGCTTACGACCCCAGGTGATTGTTTCTAAACACCGATAACAACTGGGCTATGAACAGCAATTAAAGAATTAATATTAGTTTTCTGTTACTTTTTGGTTACTTACTATTCTACCGCGGTAGCATTCTTTTCCTAAGACGTCATTTTACAGAAAGAGGCGGCAAAGAGGACTTCGGAGAAAGACTTCCGCTTGGATCCAATTAAAGGGAAGCGCACTTAATTATGTTTACTATTGTTCGTTGTGTCGTGCTGTTATGACTGTGACCATGGGTTGACGTACACGTTACATAACTAAACCAGATTAGACTTACTAATGAAATCCATGTATATGTATGGCTGTAATTGGTTTTCACTGTATGTCCAGGTTGGATGGTCAAGATATACTAATGTGGTCTATAGTAAATTTTATTAGTGGAGTAAACCGTAAACACTTCAGGTAAAATATTGAAGGCATACAACTCTTCTTAATTTGGGATTATATAAAATTCTAATTGGCTGTTCTACATCTATACATATTGAATAAGTCTAGAGATGAAAGGGTTCAATTTAATCTAATTTATAGATATAATTACAAAGATTAGACATTTCTACTAAATATATACGTTTTAAAATATAAGCTGAGTGTTCCTAAATCTAAATTTCATCCTTACAAATACCCTTTTTAACAATATTATCTTCGCTTAGCTAATTTCAGCCCTAAACGATGCTAAACTCCATTCTGTAAAAGCGGAATTCACGCCAACCTCGATAAACGTTCACATAATTGTTTGAGTTTAACTCAAATGTTACGGTTATCGTTCCTACGCAGATTTTATGACGAAGACGTTGTAAACAGCGAACAACTTCTGTTTCGTGTAATAGACTTGAAAGTTTAAGTTTCACGGAACACTACGTATAAACTTAATACGTCTAGGTGGCGTGATGCTAGATAATAGTTTGCACCAAGTTTCAGAGATTAGTTAGCGACTAACAATTTAATCTGTAGGAGTTTGATATACCACGCCATACGTACGGTAATTTTACGTATAAAATTAAATGATGTTTCACATCACAGTCTTTAAAGAGAAAGTCATACAGGATTTTGAAAACTTATTTGTTTATGGGTTTAACGAACTATTCTTAAATTACCTTGCCAAATATATATTTTAAATTGACTGACTGTATGTTGATATATGAATATCAGTAATGATTTCGGTGTAGAACATGCTTATTTACTTAACTTAAACCAGATACTAAGTTCCAAAGAGATGACGCCTCTATGGCAGTCCTCTATCGCCTTGATCATGAAGAGTATTGACCAGCTCTTCTAACTGGTCCCACCTTCCTCTACACGACAACACGTGGTGGCCTTGGAAGTCACCTCTTTAGAGTAGTTGACATACGCTCTTGAACTAAATTATTTAACTCCTCCTTCCTGTCCCGGGCAGTTCGAACCTGGAACTCTTTAAAAGCACAAGTGTTTCCCTCCCTCTATGAGCTTTCTGTCAGGCAGAGTAGAGACATTTTTTTAGCTAGTTTAAGATATAAACAAACAACATGTTTATGTTTCCGAAACCAAACAGACATATTATTTTCGGTGTTACATAAATTTATTGTCTCGCAAGTCACATAATATTATGTACGTCTATATTTGGCTCGTCTGATTTTGCTAAAAATAACGTTAAAAATTATTAAAAGTTGCAAAATATAAAATTTGTTATAGAATCTTTATACTAAAATAATAAAGCTAACCTAAATTTTACGATTTCTCGGAACTGATGTTCAAATTTGATTAATAATTTACATTTATGAATTGAAAATTATTATACCTTGTATTAATATTGAACTTTTTATTATTTTTTCCAGAAACATTCAGCGTCAAGGGTCTATGAAAACAAATTAATGACTTAAAGAACTATAATCTACTCAATAAAAGCTTTTAGTCATAGAAATAGGTATAGATATAAGTATTTATATATATATGATATCTGTGGTGTTTTGTGACTGTATAATAATTGATTTGTGCCGAACTCGCACATTATGCGTTACGCTAGAAGAGGATACAAATGATATTATACCTATTGTTATTTTTCTAGGAATCAGGAGTAATCGAATAATATGACAGGTAACATAATGCCTAGTGATCCTAATAAGAAAACACACACGTAGGTGTTATTGGGCTGAATAAAATGTTTATTCAGAAAGATAGGCAGGATAGAAAGATACATCGGTCATTTGATGTAAGTGAGTTCTGCCTCAAGACAATGGCAACTCAAAAGCCACAAGTTTTGTGAGTTCCAAATATGATGAGCATAAAACCCATACATCAAATAGTTTCATAGATTCCAGACGAATCCACGGCCGTGAATATTTTATAAACAATCCAGAAAAGGAGAATTTGTTCAATAATAGTTTAATTCAGTTAGTTAATAAAGCAAAATATCATAATCTACGATTTTAATCTGAATTAATTAACTTATTTTTTATGTCATTCACATTCTATCTGATTTATACAATTAGTAGTTTCCATTAATTGGAAAATGGTTTTCCTTGGATGACAAAATTATTTTATGTATTTATTTATACTTCCTACATTACATTTTACATGAAACGGACTCAACGCTGATGACATTTTCTACCATTCAATCAATCAATTATCGAAATCAATGTGATAAAACTCAGATTAGTTATCTAAACTGTCATTATATTCGAACTGTTAACTATAAAAAATATTTAAAATTATCCATTTAGAAAATAAACACATTTAATATTTTAATATACTTTAATTGTGTTGCACGACTTCAGGTACCTTAATTAGAATATTTAAAGAATACTATCTGGCCTCGATTATTTTTTACAAAAGAATAAGTTCAAAATTTTTCAACAGGTTTTCTGAACCCGCGCTCAGACGAATTCCCCCGATCTCCAGCGAACTACGGCCTTATGGACCAGATAGCAGCTCTGCACTGGATCAAAGAGAATGTGGCAGCCTTCGGCGGTGATCCTACCAACGTGACTTTGATGGGTCATGGGACCGGAGCTGCTTGTGTGCATTTCTTATTGACTTCCTTGGCTGTACCAGAAGGTGAGTCTTTGAAATATTATATTGACTAACTAACTTAGATGACGCAAATTAGTATTTACAGTTATGTTTTCTACAAATCTTCAGAATATCAATAGAGTCACTAAATAGAGCATTGGTATCAAGATTAATCTACTTCCAACTGTCCTGTGTGTTAACTGTGTGTTAATTTCCATGCTTTAATTTTCTACATAATATGATAACAATAATGCTGGCGACAATAAGTGATGTAGGTGCTATGTTTAGGTATCCATTAGCCAGCTGGATCGAACTGATATTGTATAATCTTTCTGTAGATGAATTATAAACTATAGCTGACATAAGTACTAGTAAAGCCTACAACCAACAAACCTTTATAGGCTATCCAAACAGCAAGCTTGTTCTCGATAAGCTACCAAAACATATATTCCCAAATATTATCCCTAAAATATTTACACAACCATCAACGGAACACGATGCTGGCAAAACTTTGGCACTATCCTTCAGGAGATACTGCACATTGAATCCCCATTAACCTCACAGTCTCATGCATAAGCGCTGTGTAAGACGTTTGGCACCGAACTAACGTTAATAGCACTTTGGTACGGCACTTTTGCGTGTCATGTTTTGAAGTGTTTGCTCTTCTTGGAATTTCAATGAAAATAACCGATGAATTTTAGTTGAAATATATGATAGGGTTTGTTTTTATCTATGGAAGTAATGGGCGTATTATATAGATTTGGAAATAACATGTATGCACTGTACATGTCCTTCACTCAACTTTATTCATTACATACACATAGATACTATATTTTTGTATGTGAAACACAGGTTAAAATAATTAAGTCACGATAAATATGATGTTCTGAAGAATGAAACGATAACATTTTTAACTGACTTCAAAAAAAGAGGAGGTTCTCAACTCAACTTACCGTGGGAGAGCTATGCTTCGGCATGAATGGGTCGGCTCGACCGGAGTGATACCACGGCCTCACAGAAAACCGGTGTGAAATAGCGTTTGCGCTGTGTTTCACCGAGTGAGTGAGGATACCGGAGGCCTATACCCCAACCCCTCCCCCATCCCCTTTCCCATCCCCCAAAGGTCGGCAACTCACTTGTGACGCCTTTGGTGTTGCGGGTGTCCATGGGCGGCGGTAATCGCTTACCATCAGGTGATACGTCTGCTCATTTGCCCACTATTCAATAAAAAAATACGGTATTTTTTAATGTTTGTTACTTAAGAACTTTCGACTGGGTGAACCGATTTTGACGATTATTGTTTTATTTGAAAACTCGTGCTCCCGTTTCAATTTATTAGAGTACTTGTAGTCAGTTTATCTTTGTTAAAACTTTTGATTATAATTTCTTATAATGAATCACCTTACCACTGAAACAAAAGCTAGCAAAAAAAAAGCTACACAGTTCAAAAAGTTTAAAAAACCTTCAGCAAAAATAAGTGAAATTATAAATTAGATACACCAATTAATTTTTTGACAAAATAACTTCGGTGACACTTGAAAATTTAATAACCTCGACCGAATTTCCGCCGCTACATTGAATAATTGATCTATTATCATATATGCAAAACTCAGACAATATAGTGTATGTGTTATTACTGTTACCAGTCATTGATAATTGAAAAATGATAACTTATTTTTGTCATCATAGTTAAGACTAAATCTCAAGGAATTTATACATCGGAACTTAAAATCGAACTAACCGTCTATTTGATTAAGTTAAATGTTGCTTGAAAGCTTTCACGATACTTAATATATCTATAAAAGGTCGTTTACCTAAAATTTTTAAGAAAATAAAAACTTTATCAATGGCCTAATTACCGAGGCTCTCTGAATATCGACTTTAAGGCTGAACGTAGCTCCAATACTCTTTCGATAGAAAGAGCGATCGAGCAGAATCAGGGGTCAAAAGTGTTCGTACAATCTCTTGGAAGAAGCCACCTGACAAAGTTGACCACATCAGGAGGAGAAGTCGTTGCTTCCAAGCCGGCCGTCCTTTCGGAAGTCGAAAGCTTCTACGGCAGCTTATACGCTTCGCATACATCTCGACCTGATCCCGAAAATGAGGACCCTAGAGCTACATTAACACGCCACAACACCGAAGATCTGCCAGAAGTCAGCATTGGTGAAATCGAAATGGCTCTTGGACAGCTGAAAAATGGAAAAGCCCCTGGAGAGGATGGCATTACAACAGAGCTGTTAAAGGCTGGAGGTACACCCGTATTGAGGGAGCTCAAAAAGCTTTTTAACGCTGTCCTGTTCGAAGAGAGAACTCCAGAGGCGTGGAGTAGAAGTGTGGTCATCTTGTTCTTCAAGAAGGGTGACAAGACCATGTTGAGGAACTATCGGCCCATTTCCCTTCTAAGCCACGTCTACAAGCTGTTTTCGAGAGTCATTTTGAACCGTCTTGCGCGAAGACTCGATGAATTCCAACCATCTGAGCAAGCTGGGTTTCGGAGCGGATATGGCACCATAGACCACATTCACACAGTACGGCAGATTATACAGAAGACCGAAGTATACTCTTCGGTCAGCCCCTGTGTCTAGCATTTGTGGACTATGAGAAGGCCTTTGACTCGATAGAAATCTGGTCTGTTCTGGAGTCCCTGCAGCGTTGCCAAGTAGATTGGCGATACATACAAGTGTTGAGATGTCTCTACAAAGCCGCCACAATGTCCGTCCAAGTACAGAATCAGCATACAAGACCCGTACCATTGCATCGAGGAGTGAGACAAGGGGACGTTATATCCCCGAAATTGTTCACTAATGCAATGGAGGACTTCTTCAAGACGCTGCACTGGAAAGGACGCGGAATCAACATCAATGGCGAATACATCTCTCACTTGCGATTTGCAGACGACATTGTCATCATGGCAGAGACGCTGCAGGACCTACAACAGATGCTGAACGACCTTGCTGACTCTTCTGTACGCATCGGCCTACGGATGAACTTGGACAAGACCAAGGTCATGTTCAATGAACACGTACTACCGGAACCGGTTGCGGTACACGGTGCCGTTCTTGAAGTTGTTCAAAAGTACGTGTACCTCGGGCAGACTTTGCAGTTAGGGAGAAACAACTTTGAGGACGGGGTGAACAGGAGAATCCGGCTGGGTTGGGCAGCGTTTGGGAAGCTTCGTCGAGTCTTCTCATCATCGATCCCACAGTGCCTAAAGACAAAAGTCTTTAATGAGTGCGTCCTACCCGTAATGACATACGGAGCTGAAACGTGGACACTTACGGTACGGCTGGTCCACAAGTTCAAAGTCGCTCAGCGTGCTATGGAAAGGGCTATGCTCGGCGTTTCTCTAAGGGACCGTATTAGAAACGAGGTGATCCGACAGAGAACCAAGGTCATCGAAATAGCCCACAGGATTAGCAAGCTGAAGTGGCAGTGGGCTGGTCACATTTGCCGCAGAACCGATAACCGTTGGGGTAAACGGGTTCTTGAGTGGAGACCGCGTCTCGGCAAACGTAGTGTAGGACGTCCACAGGCCAGGTGGAGTGATGATTTGCGCAAGACGGCTGGCAGGAGCTGGATGCGAGAAGCCGAGGATCGAACTAAGTGGCGTGCTATTGGAGAGGCCTATGTCCAGCAGTGGACTGCGATAGGCTGATGATGAGACTCTGACTCATATTTATCAGACAATATTATGTTAAAAACAAATTTTAAATCACAACGAAAAATAGTATATTTTCGTGCCGTCTTCAAATAAACCGCGTTAGAACAAACTGCTAAATTTTCTTGCAACAATACACTTCAGTTGACAACCGCTATGTGTCGCTATGTAAGCTGCTCCACTCAGCAATATAAGAGGAACGTTTACTAGTCATCCTGAGTAAACTTAGGTTGTTTGAACAATATTTGTGTACTACAACACTTACCATATTATATTAGGTTGGGTGATTTGTTTTATGTAAGAGAGATTAGTAAGAGTAATCATAAAATTAGAAGGGTTTTGAGTATACATTACCTTCAAAGTTGTATATTTAGCTTATTAAATTATTGGACGCGGAGAAGCCAATCATTTAGAAAAAGTGGTAGTAATGTAACGGGTATGTAAGAAAAAGAACAAGAGATCGAACTAAAAAGGTAAGATTAGATCTTTTGATTTAATAATTCTTTGATCAATAAATAGGTGAAATAAATGGTTTAGTATGATATATTTCATAACATTTCGTCAAGATTTCATCTTTCTATTCAATTGTAATCCTGGAGCATTTGAAGGCATAATTAATAAGTTTTTCTTGGATTATCACGTACTTAGTCTTTAACATAATTTTCATTAGGTGAGCTGCAAAACATGCCTATTTAAGATATTAAAGTACGAGACAATTTTAATAGACTAAAAGATAACTGAGAATTTATTGCGCTTGCAACTTAGAGTATTACTTCCATAATATAGTTTGTATATATAAATCTATCTGCTATGGAAGTAAACATTGTTATAGTTTAAATTATGTGTTTTTTCTTCTGCCTATTTATTAGTACACATGACTTCGCCCTAACCTTCTTCATTATCCTCTATTTACTCTAAGGTTAGCTGGATGTTTAGGTTAAGCTTACCCGTTAACATGCTATTTTCTTGTGACTTAAATATTTTTCCATTTGTGTACAATAAAGAAAATAAACAAAATAAACTATGTCTCTACGCTATCACCTCTGTATATAGTTAACGTAGAACTCTGTGAACAAAACTGTAGCGAGTCAAAGTTGTGACCCAGTTATAATTTAGTTATCGACGACTCTCAACCTAACTTTCTCATCAGAAACTAAGTGGGTTAATGTCGCGTTTAGTTGAAGCTTAAAATTAAACTCAGTAGGTACTTGTAAATGTTGAAAGTTCTACGCGTAATCCTATGTTTGCCATAGCTTAATATTTACTGTTATTGCATTAAGTAAAACCTGGTTTATTATTGCAAAAAGCTTGAGTTAAAAATTGAGTCTTTGTTGGCTTCTTTCGTGGTTCCAAGTTTGGTTTCTATACTGAAGACAAAGGCAATATTATAATGTTATGTATGTTACAATTATTTTGATAAATGTAGGTCGTAGTTAGCTCAAGGTAGGTTATGTATGAATAAATTGAGAAAATGACAAATATAGCATTTTACTTGTCATGCTCATAATTGTATATGCAATAATTTTTTGCTAAGATTTTTAGCATAATATTCGGAATACATTATTTTAACGCAAGTAGCCGTTGTCTCTTCAGAAAACTATTAAGTTAGGGCCCGTAATAACTTACGTTTTTAAATTTATTAGCTAAGAGCTTAATAAATATTTTATTACACTATCGACACCAAGAAATTTACAGTGTAATAATTGCATTATGAATATGAAAACAAAAAACAATCACACTAAACGACTAAACGAGTGCGATATATTTATAGATTAAGAGTGACAATGGTATGTAGAACTAATTTACAAACAAATTTGCAAATGTAGATACAGACGTGCGTTATTTACAATATTAGGATTTTGAACTTTCAGATAGGACCAGATAATTCGGGGAATATTTCAATTAGGTAACTATAAGAAAAAATAGAATAATGAATTTCACAAACTTTTCAGCGCTATGCCAGATTAACTCATAAACATAGCGTATGTATTATCACTTTTATAATATACATGTATGTTCAAGCAAAGAAAGCTCTTGACCTATAAGAGGGTTATGTAATGCTAAGTTAAATCAATTACAATAGTAGGTAAACTGTTACAATTGGATGTAGTAGTACTTAAACATGCAAGAAAATCAATGTATAGAATTTTGTACGTAACTACCGTATGTATAAATATCATCAGCTTGACACACTTTTAAGTATCATCAAATCTACGAACCATTGAAATGACGAACTGCTAAAGCTGCTTTTACTGCCTCGGTGGCGTAGTGGTACGCGTATGCGACTGCTAAGCTTGAGGTCTCGGGTTCAAATCCTGGGTCGGACCAAATGTTTGTGGAATCTACAAATATTTGTTTCGGAGTTTGGGTGTTTTCTATGTATAGTATGTATGTATTTACAAAAAAAAAAGTATATATAAGTATTTATATCAGTTGTCTAGTACCCATAACACAAGCACTGCTTAGCTTGGGACTAGATGGCGTTGTGTGTTAAATAGATGTCCGAAATGTCCGAAATATTTAAGATGTCCGAAAGCAATTTTTAATATCAATAAATAGAAGAACAAAGCCGTTGGTCCCGAGGCCACAACATACGGAAGTAATTTTGAGTTCAGCACCCGCCCAAGGCTCGCGCGGCATACTTGATGAAGGGAACAAAACAATTTGGCAGGCCAAACTTTGAAAACTAAAACAATTTTTACACACCACGCGGTTTAATATTATAACTATTTTACGTTGCCAAAATTTGTAGGTTGACTTCTGAAACTTATGTAAAATAAAAGCTAGTAATTTATAGTTTACTTTTGTTGTGAAAACATTTTTAATATGATATTTTAAAGTTAAAAATATTTTTTTTGTGTAGTAGTGATTGTTATCAAATTCCTTCGAAACGGCTAGACCGATTTTTATAAAATTTTGTGTGTAAATCGGGTAGGTCTGAGAATCGGCCGACATTTATTTTCATACCCCTTAATGATAAGGGTGACCCATTCCTAAATATATTATTTATTTATATGGCAAAGCAACGTTTGCCGGGTCAGCTAGTAGGATTTAAAACTGAAATATATAGAGAACTAGGTCGAATTTCAAACATGACTACATTATTTTATTTCAAAACCAATATGAAAGAACGAAATATAAACTAAAGCATGTAGCCATTTTATCATAAAATATTTAAAACATGCTTTTTAATAATTCATATATACTCCTGTCGTATAAAGTATAATTATTTTTCAATCTATCGCCGTCCACTGCTGAAGGAAGATCCCTCCTAAGGAGCGCCAACTATATCGGTCTTGGACAGTCCTCATCCATCAGGTGCCAGCCACTTTTTTCAAATCGTCAGTCTATCGTACCACAGTACGTTTCCTTAATCGCGGTATCCATTCCATTGCATTTCGGCTCCAGCGACCATCATTTTATCTGGAGACCGCGACCATTCCCACTTCAGTGCGCTGAATCTCTTGTAATTTCGACTTACATTAATTAAAGATTATTTATACAGGCGCCATTTCTGCATTTCTGTTTACAATTGTTATTTGTGCGACAATGAAGTTACTCCATAATCGAATAATCGAAAAGCAAGACTACTAAGAATACTAAAAGAATAGAAACCGTCAATACAATAGAAGAGACACCTGGGGAAATTCGGTCATGCTGCAGATAAAAGTTGCACAATTCAGCCATTGTTAGCAAAAACATTGTTAAAATCATCTCGAAAAAATACTGTTCATTGAATTTCAAATTACGAGGAAACGAGCTATTTGGTTATTCAAATATTCATGCATCTCTTTTGTTCGTAAATGCCTATCTGTATACTACATATGCTTTATGAATTATGGGTTAACTTTTATAAATGTTGATAAAAAAAAATTGTTAATTATTATTTGTATTTTCGAACAAATCAACTGAATTAGGAAGTTAGTTGATTTCCAACTTTCGTCTAGAGTAGTAACTGTACACGAACTGATAGTTGCTATGACATGTGCTCTTGAAATATATGAATCTACCATCATCGTCCTATGAGTTTTCTTCTTCCTTTTCTCTATCACTTTCAATATATTGTGGGAGAAAGCAATATACTAAAGCAATTCTAATCATATTCTTTTAAACGAAGTCCATCCATATTTATTTGGTCGTCATCTATTCTTGTATATACGAATTGGTAATAATTTTCACCACTTTTAACAGTAAAAGAGAAAAGATTGTTAGTGAACATGTTATAATTCCTAAGGCCAAATTTCTAGAATTTTCCAAGTATTTTATTTGGCTTAAAGAGGCAGAAAATAATGGAAGTAATATCCCATTCCATTGTTTACTGAAAATGTGCGATACAAAACGAAATGTCTCTCTATATTTCTTAGGACAGGAAGTAACAAGATCGTGTTTGTAGAAAAACCACACTTACTAAACTCCTACGATTGGAGAAAAAGTGACGTCACAGGTCAAGTGACAAACAGTGCACTGTCAACTCGTGGATATAGTGAGGTGGTTAAGCACGGTAAGAAAAAATCTAAAAAGAAAGCAACAAGATTACCATTACAGGTTGAATGTGACATACAGGAGAACGGAGCATTTTCAAGCGATGACTTGTGTAAAGAGAATGAAAACAACAAAGGAAAAAAGGAAGGAAGTACGATAATACAGAACTTGCTAATAAAAGTTAGAGATATTATAACGAAAAAAAATAAGGCATGTGGAGAGATATGTACCGAATTGTTGAAATTGTTATTTGAAGAATGTAAGTCATTTATTTTAAATCTATTTTGTAAAAACGATATGTTTAAGTTGTTGTTAAGTTTAATTAATAATGGATAGCAGGAAAACAAAAAATAAAATTAGGACATTTCAATAGAACGCACAAAGTTTATCATCCAAGATATTAGGTTTAAGTGCTTTGTTAAACTTATCATCATCGTAGTAGTAAAAAAAAAAAATATATTTCTTAGGACGTCAATAAAAATATGTTGCAGTTTAAACTATGCGTCAACTGGCTGTAAAAACAATGGATTGTTTCATATGATATAGTTTTAGTCTCTGACTAAGGCAGGCACTTTTACAAACATCAGAGACTAAATTCACTTATAAATTGCCTTATACCTTAAAATATTGAATTTTAAAATTTGTTATACGCTTTTAAAAATAAATAAACTTAAATTCTGATAATATTAAAACGAAAATCTATGAAACAAACAATAGATGAAAATCGCAGTCGCTTAGAGATTCTAATACCGTCCTACAAGTTAACAATGGCGATGTACATATTCGTAACAGAGTATTATTATGTAGATGTTCACATTATCTGTGGATGACAGGCGGTCGCAGGGTTAGAGTAGTACTAGATACTATACGCTATCTGTGTTACGATAGCTGAAACTGTTACTGTGTCGCCTGTATATAATAGTGCAATTTAGTAGGGACGTGACTACAAGAATATCAGGTCATTCTTATAAAATTTCTTACTTAAAAATATAACAATATACGTTTCTCCTCACTCTTTTATCTATACTTACACTGTATTAAATACCCATATTTTGTCAAAATACTTTTACTAATTTATAAACTATTGCTCTCAATATTTTCTCTAATACTTTTACACCCATATACAGCTGAAATCAATCATCTCAACCATGAGAGTTACACAATATTAGTCCTGGGAAAAGATTTCATGAATTTACCTGTCAGCTGTCAGGATCGATATCTTCAACATTAGACCAATCGGCTCTTGTAGAAACGCATGTTCTAGAATCGATTGCTATTTGAACGTTTCGTATTTTACTACCAATAAGTAATACAATAATAGAAAGCAATTAGAGCATTAATTATGATGGTGTATAAATTTAAGAAGTGCTTATAAAAGCTATTCTGAGCTCTGAGCTCTGACTGAGCGTGGTTTTTATGCAGAGTCAACATGAAAAAATATTGATTTTTGATTTGTTTTGACTGCCTCTGTGGCGCAGTGGTAGCATATGCGACTGCTCTGCTTGAAGTCACGGGTGCGATTCCCGAGTCGGACCAAATGTTTGTGTGATCTGCAAATATTTGTTTTGGAGTTTGGGTGTTTTCTACATTAATATGTATGTTCAAAAAACAAAGTAAAAATGTATTTATATCAGTTCTCTAGTACCCATAACACAAGCTCTGCTTACTAATTATTACTACCAACTGTAGTTTTAAATAATTTATACATGTCAAATATAAATAAAATTACTTGTGTTTACTTTATGATTAATACTATTGTTTCACTTTTTGTTTTTTTTTTTATTATTGAATAGTGGGCAAACGAGCAGACGTATCACCTGATGGTAAGCGATTACCGCCGCCCATGGACACCCGCAACACCAAAGGCATCACAAGTGCGTTGCCGACCTTTGGGGGATGGGAAAGGGGATGGGGGAGGGGTGGGCCTCCGGTATCCTCACTCACTCGGTGAAACACAGCGCAAACGCTATTTCACACCGGTTTTCTGTGAGGCCGTGGTATCACTCCGGTCGAGCCGAACCATTCATGCCGAAGCATAGCTCTCCCACGGTAGGGGATTTAAATTGGAATTTAAATAATAATAATAATAATAATATTATTATTATAATTAATTATTTCGATATAATTATTATTATTATATTATAATAATATACCCCATAAAACTATGTATTGGTTTTGTGCTATGTTTTATTATATAAATCGAATCGGTTTATTTTAATGCAAAATTTAATACTTTATTTTATTTATTTTGTTCTGTGAGTATAAATTTCTTTCTTAGTAGAGTATTTTAACACATATTATAAGAAGTTTAAACGTTCACAGCACGTTTATTTACAAGATTTTTATCATCATATATTACAGTCCACTGCTGGACATAGGCCTCTCCCAAGGAACACCACAGAGCCCGGTCTGTTGCTTTTTGCATCCAGTCGCTGCCAGCCCTCCTACGCAAGTCATCCCGCCATCTGGCCAGAGGGCGTCCAACACTACGTTTGCCAGGACGCGGTCTCCATTCCAAGACACGCTTACTCCAGCGGTTGTCTGTTATGCGACATATGTGACCAGCCCATTGCCACTTCATCCTACCAACTTTCAGAGCTATGTCGGTTACTTTGGTTCTCTGACGTATTACTTCGTTACAAATTTTGTCCTTCAGAGAGACTCCTAGCATAGCTCTTTCCATGGCACGCTGAGCGACTTTGAGCTTCTGGAATAATCCTAGGGTTAATGTCCACGTCTCAAGATTTTTATACCAAAGCTTAACTAAATTGCTTTTATGATAAGATTAGATTTTGCAATAAAATAAATAAATCGATATGAAATAAGATATTACGAAACTAAACACAGAAAACGGGCCGGCTCGACCGAAATGATACCACGGCCTCACAGAAAACCGGTGTGAAATAGCGTTTAGGCTGTGTTTCACCGAGTGAGTGAGGATACCAGAGGCCCATTCCCCAACCTCTCCCCCATTCCCTCTCACCATCCCCCAAAGGTCGGCAACGCACTTGTGACGTTTTTGGTGTTGCGGGTGTCCATGGACGGCGGTAATCGCATACCATCAGGTGATGTATCTGCTCGTTTGCCCCTTATTCAATAAAAAAAAACGAAAAAAGGTTTTCATACTAGATTTATCATAAAACTTGAGCAAAAATAGAACAAAAAAGTTCGACTCATCGTCTATCGAAACCAATTCGAATAACTTTCAACTGACCTAGTTGAAAGCTATAAAATTAAATATACACCCCTATTCATTCCCAGGGATTGTGTGGGGACACGCCCTATTTAATTTTTCGTTGGCAATATTTCCTGTCAACCGTGATATGTCACATCGATCCATGATTAGAAGACGTGATGTATTACCTACGACGAATATATCTGGGCTTCAGAAAATTTTATAGCTGTTTTCTTGAAACATATTTTGACTCAAAGAAATTAGGTGTTAAATCTTGAAAGAAAATATTCTGATTGAACAGTGAAGCAGAGATTTGAAAAAGTGTTGTTGTAAAATTACTGCGCTACGATGGCTCAAAATTAAGAACATCAACCAGGATATCTTACCTGTTAAATCTTATCGTACCTATCTAGTATCTGGTTACAGTGGCGAGATGTGGAGACTAATGGTAAAGTTAGTCCATCTACTAAAAGTCGCTCATCGTATTATGGAGTAATCTATGCCTGAGGTTTCTAAGAAAGGTATTAATTCTTAATTAGGTCATCCTAAAGTTACTGACTTGACTTGAAATGGCAATGGGATCGATGACCGTACAAGAGTAGAGATTGTCTTCCTCAGCCAGACAAATTCACAATGTAGATGCAAAAGACGGACGACCGTAAACTATGGCTATCCAGCAGTAACTATTATTGGCTAATTAATTGAATTGCCGACGTTTTAAATATTTTGTTTCATTTTCATCCACTAGTCACTTGTATAGGCATTGAATTAACTTACACCACGATATGTCAAACGACATATCGTAGTGTGTCTGAACTGGCCTTCTATAATTTATAAGAGCCAATATACTGCAGATTTTTTTTTGCTCTTCTTCGGTATATTATACATTATGGATCCCAATTACAATTCTTCTCCATGTGCACTATTTTACTAAAAAGTTATAATAATTAATTCAGTCTCAACGGAAACCAGCCAGCTATGCAGAAGATATTATAGGGCACAACTGTGTACGCAAACACATGTGCACTCTTTGTTCCCTTACTCTCACAATCTGATGGTACGGCTATCCGACATGATCAGGGAGAGGTCAGGCGTAAGACCGACGGCTTTACGTATTGTCCGAGACACGGACATTAATATCTCAACTTCGAAACTTCGGGCTGTTATTAAGCATTTCTGTAATCAGAAAAACATAATAACACTTTGTGGCCCAACGCAGGTTTCGAACCGACCTCTTGATAATACTCGTGGTATTACGTGTCACGTAATACTATTGGGTTATCAGATCATCAAAAATATATTTAGGTACTTAAGAATAATTTAGTAACATAACACCAACATATAAACCCATTCACGAGTAATAAAATAAGTTTAAATGTACCGTTTTAATCAGAACTTTGCAACTAGAAGGGTTTACTCATTTTAATTACGAAAGTTTACTAACATAAAAACTTAGGCCCATAAAAAATAATTAAATGTCGGTCAGTATTGGATGTATTCTAAATACATCTATACTAATTATAAAGCTGAAGAGTTTGTTTGTTTAAACGCGCGAATGTCAGAACCCCTGGTCCGATTTGAAAAATTTTTTCAGTGTTGGATAGTCCATTTATCGAGGAAGGCTATAGGTCATATATCATCACGCTACTACTAATAAGAGCGGAGTGCCAATGAAGAATGTTTGTCACGCTACGGGCAATATAAAACGCAAACGAGGTTGCGTGGGTCAGCTAGTCATTTATAACACAAATTAATAGTAGTACCTGGGTGACCGAGTTTTTTTTTTTTTTTTTTTTTTTATTGAATTGGAGGCAAACGAGCAGACGCATCACCTGATGGTAAGCGATTACCGCCGCCCATGGACACCTGCAACACCAAAAGCGTCACAAGTGCGTTGCCGACCTTTGGGGGATGGGGAGAGGGAATGGGGGAGGGGTTGGGGTATAGGCCTCCGGTATCCTCACTCACTCGGTGAAACACAGCGCAAGCGCTATTTCACACCGGTTTTCTGTGAGGCCGTGGTATCACTCCGGTCGAGCCGGCCCATTTATGCCGAAGCGCGGCTCTCCCACGGTGAAAGAGTTTTGCTCGGTATTAATTTTTAGTAACTTTTCTAAAAATTATGCTAGATCAATTTATCACTCTTGAATCCCTTGCATTTGACTGCCTCGGTGGCGTAGTGGTAGCGTATGCGACTGCTAAGCTTAAGGTCTCGGGTTCGATTCCTGGGTCGGACTAAATGTTTGTATGATCTGCAAATATTTGTTTCGAAGTTTGGGTGTTTTCTATGTATAATATGTATGTATTTACAAAAAAAAGTATATAAGTATTTATATCAGTTGTCTAGTACCCATAACACAAGCTCTGCTTAGCTTGGGACTAGATGGCTTTGTGTGTTAGATGTCCGAAATATTTATTTATTATTTAGTATGCATATTTCATGGAAATCTTTGGCGCCGTTACCAAGATTCAGATATTTAATCTATATACAAGAATAGCTCGTTTAAATATATAAAATATAGGTTAATACATAATTATAATCATCAACAGCTTATAACAGTCCACTGTTGGAAATAGATCTCATTTTAGAAAGGAGGTATTGGTATACTTATATCACGCCGGTCAAACCGGATGGTATAGGAAATATTAACACATACCTACTGCCTATTTACCTGCTATCAATTACACGAAACCAAATACATGAAAAGAAGGGTGTTTTATAATGTTATAAGTTTTTATTGTACATGGTACTAATACAAATACTATTTGAGAATATTTGTCAATCGGCAATAGCATCCTAGACTTGACTGATAAAAGCAGTCGTTGTTGTGTCGTTGTTTAATGAAACAATAGACTATATAAAACTGATGTTTAATTTATTTGTTGTCTACTTGAATTGTAACGGTTACATCAATTACAATTATTAAAGAAAAGTTTTATCTACATCATTTTATAAGTTCATTGTCTATCTGCAGTATAATGCATACTATATTGCAATTAAAATTAAATTTTATTATGTGAACCATTCAACGATAGCAAACCAATACCATAAGCAGTGCTGGATGCTTAGGTTTTGTTAGCTAGACAAGGATAATTTCCTTCGTTTTAGTTTCATTTTTGACACAACTTATTAAAAGTTTCAGAGTTTTTCACCATTAGAAATCAATGCAAAATTTATCAGTTTAAACTGTAAAAAGATAAAAAATATGAGATGTAATTCCCTATTCTCCCTTTTATCAGTTTATATAATTACTAGACTAGTAATAAAACTAAATGATACAGTTACAAAGGTACAGTGAG
This sequence comes from Spilarctia lutea, assembly GCA_916048165.1. Classification (NCBI taxonomy): domain Eukaryota; kingdom Metazoa; phylum Arthropoda; class Insecta; order Lepidoptera; family Erebidae; genus Spilarctia; species Spilarctia lutea. Next base: position 1,311,296 of record OU696471.1, on the reverse strand, counting down.
TCATGATTTTTTTAAAAACAATGTTTTACTCATTTCTTTGAAATGAGATCCTATCTCACATATATTTCCTCTTAGCAATGAAACCATTCACAGCAGAAGCGAAAATATATACTACAAACGAAGAATAGACTGCGGAAATAAGCAAGAACTTCAATTTAGCGTATGCAACGCTCAAGTCCATGCAATTTTCACTGAATGGGTACCATTCATCTTAGTTCACAGACACCGACCTATATACGAGTACCTAAAATATGTGGCTATCTTAGACCAGCCAATGCCTTTGTCAGTAGGATGAAATTCAGTTGTAGTTGAATGATGACTATCATTTTTGCGTGACGTCTATTCTGAGGAAACGTCTAAGCGGATGATAAGGGAGATACATAGATTTTAGAATTGTCTGGGTTTGTAGAATTAAGTTAGGCTTTAGGGTATGATATATGTTATAGAGCTGTCAAGATGATTATTTTTATGTTCGTTGCCCAATTCTGTATAAGATTGATGAGTATAAAATTGTTAAAGATTTTAGCTAGTTCCTTTTATTATCAATAAACTGCCTAAAGTAAAATCAGCCTTGGAATATTTGTAAGAGAGTGTTCAGGTTAATAGTATATTAGGGTAAGAAAGGGAATTATATTTTTCAATTGGACATAGAGTACAAACAAGTAGACGGGTCTCTTGATATTAAGTGACCACCTTCATCCGTAATTTATTTAAAATGTGCTGTAACTCAGGTATTTATTTGTATGTATGTTATACCAGTTTTTGGTCAAGATGTTTTTATCATTAACTAGCTGACCCACGCAACCTCGTTTGCGTCTTATATTGCCCGTAGCGCGAAAATTTTCCTCCGTTTTCGAAACATTCTTCATTGGTGCTCCGCTCCTATTAGTAGTAACGTGATGATAAATAGTCTATAGCCTTCCTCGATAAATGTACTATCCAACACTGAAAGATTTTTTTAAATCCGATCAGCGGTTCCTGAGATTAGCGCGTTCAAACAAACAAACAAACTCTTCAGCTTTATTATTAGTTTAGATTTTTTAAACGACTTAAAAAAAATGAAGTCGAATAACTTAATTTTTTTATCTTTCTTTCACTGGGTGAACCAATTTTGATGTTTCTTTAAGCTAGTGCTGCCCGTGTTATCCCATTTCAATTTAGTCCAGTTTCTGAAATTTTGATAGTCAGTCATATAATACAGTCACATAAAATTTATTTCAAATCCAATTTAACGCCATTGAATGAAAGTATTACGGTAAAACGTAAATTCTGTACAAATACTACATCGATTAATGACTAAGACAATATCGGTATGGGAAATTGTAAATGTGACAATTCATTCTGTGCAACACAATAGCTGTACAACCGTATCGACGACCCTTCCATACGTTACACAATCAAGATGGTACAAACAATTGCGCGGTTCTCCTATTGTGTTACGTTTCGATAGAATGTAAATACTTCCCCTGTCAGGTGATCCCATTTTGAATAGAAATATACCATGCCCTAACTAACTGTATTTAAGGACAATACGTAAACAAATTTTAAGAGAAACTATTGTTGTTGTTTAAATTTTGAAAAATAATAAAATAATATAGGTCATATTCATTCACCTGGGTGGTTTGATAAGTATTTAGCCTTATCACCGGATGGCGCCACTATTGCAAGGGAAACTTACTATCGTGTATTCTCGTAGACGACTCCTGTAAAAAATTCAGTGGAATCGAACTCGTAGTTTTGTTTTGACCACGTGTGGAATCGCACGTGTCAGCGGATTTTATAAAATGGAAAAAGAGCAATATCCGTCGGTGATTCGATTTTTGTTTTTTGGAAGAGAAATCATGCAGCGAAATCAAATAACGCTAGGATGCTATGTACGGTGTCTCTTCTCCATCGATGGCGACCATAAAAAATGGTTTAACGAGTTTTAACATGGTTGCACGTCGGTTTTTGATGACCCAAGTGTGAAACCTGTCACCGTAAGCATTCATCGCGGCAATGGTGTATGGCAGTAAGGAATGGGAAGCAGCGGTCTCCTTCTGTGAAAACGTATTTACAGGGTTTAGTGCGTAGACTGGTTCTCCTGGAGTTCCACACGCACCCTTCATCTCCTCCATGAAGAGTATGCTGCGATAATCATTCCCCGCATTGAAAAAAAGGTTTTTTAGAAATTGCATTTATCATAAAATGGTATCATACTCACAAGAGCCTTTACTGTAATGCATAGAAGTTATTTTTTTACGAATTTCATAGAACATTCACAAAAGCTCGAAAATTATGTTTAAATATAAAACTCAATTGATTTTACGACCCTGTTATCATAACGTTCAAAAGCGTTGGGTTCATAACAATATGCTACATGTTTATACATAACTTAGAAAACGTTTTCCCCGCTCCAGAACACAAAATTTAAAAATGTCGAGCAAGCAAGTAAAAAGTGGATGCAATCTGTTTTCGTGAAACATTTTGCCGAGATTCGTTAATTTAATGACAAATTGGCTGCTTTTACACTTAAAAATGTTCTTGAGGCTATACTTACTTTGAAGAAAACTGTTTAATAACTTACTAATAATTTACTGACATCAAAATTTCACATCTCCTTTATAAATACATAGAATTTGAAGTATCTGTTTGTAATTTCAAATTTACAGCTTTACACCAAATGTACATGGAGCTTATGTTATAGGGAGAAAGTTGGGCTATTAAAATTAGCAATTAAATATTTTATTACGATACAAAAACTTATGAAATAATGAAAAACATCCGATACAAAACAATATACAAAAGTAGGTAGTACTCATAATTGAGTACAAATGGGCCAGTTCGCACAGAATGATATTATTATTACTGAATCAGTCAGGTTATCAGACTCATATCTGAATCTAGAGTGTTTAAACAACGGTGATATACTTTGAGCTCTCCAGAATGGCCGACGGTAGTCACATTAAACCTTGTGATCGCCATACCCATTGTGCATGCGAACAATGCAGCATGGTGACTGAAGCGGCCTGGTGAAATGCTTTTCACGCCCCTTAAAGGACCTGGGATAATAGAAGGAGGGAAAAATAATATGTGTGCATATAATATTTTATATTACAAAATTTTAATCAACTTAAATTCGAGACAGGCTTAGAGACGAATACATTCTGCAAATTCCGTATCCTGCTGTAAAGACAACAGTCGACTAAGATCAGTAATATGTCCACTTACCATTTCAGCATGTAATACTCGTTTAAACAGACAGTACAAACTATTTAAAGTGTTGACAAGTGAAGCGTATTACTACACTGAACAAGATTTCCCTAGCGAGTGCTTCGGCTTAAAACGTTGACGCTTAGTTGTTCAACATTCAAGATGCTGATGGGAGAACAGGTTTAAGTGACCTCGAAAACTTTTTGTTTTACTTTGGTAGCTTATTCTCTAAATTGTTTATTATGTTATGGCACGTAATAAGTGAGTTTGGTTGGTCTACGCGCATACTAAGGCTACAAATACTCCAATAGTCTTAGTCAGGTCTGTTATAGTTTTTAAGATATTTTTGTATAATTGTTCGGGATTTTAATTATTGAACTCATGTTCATTATTTGCAAATGTCTTTGTCATGTGTATTGAATTTGTTTATAATAATTATAAACAATCTCAATCTCAATTATTGAACTGCTTATAACTGAATTAACTCATTGCGACAAATTCATTGATCAAAATTCAAACTCCTTTTTTTTGTTTCAGGTCTCCTTTTCCATAGAGCTGTCCTCATGTCAGGGTCTGGACTAAGTCCGTGGTCATTGGTCGCTGACCCCAGTAAATACGCGGCAATAGTCGCTACGCATGCCAATTGTTCACCAGGTATGGTTTAATTTAACTGCCTAGGTGGCACAGAGGTAGCTTATGCGACTGCTGTGCTTGAGGTGTCGGGTTCGATTCCCGAGTCGGATTAAATGTTTGTAATATCTGAAAATATTTGTTTCGGAGTTTGAGTGTTTTCTAAGTCTAATATGCATGTATTTACAAAAAAAAGTATAAATGTATTAATATTAGTTATCCAGTACCCATAGTACAAGCTCTGCTTAGTTTGGGACTAGATGCCTTTAGTCACGATTATTCTATACTAAAAGTTCTTTGTAAGAAGAAACTTACTCCTGGCGGTGGAGTATAGAAACTTGTTGATATGATTTATTTGTAACAATCATCAAAATTCAAATCAAAATCTCACGAGTTCAAGTCTAATCTGTCTGATTGCAAGTAATAATAGTAATTGAAACTCAAACATATGTGTTAAGCAAACTATGAGGAAATAGTGAAACAGTAAATTCAACGCGGCAACCTCGCTAATAGGATAAGCTCATGTGTCTTATTGTAGAGAGTGTGTTTGACAATGAACGCCTTGATCCATGAAATGAACAATATGAAGTGCTATGTTCGCGGGGCATCCGAAAGAAATTTAATTTTATATTATTATATATTTATATAAATTTTTTTTTTTAATTTAGTTAAGTTTTATTTTCTTAATTGATATTGAGGCATGGTTAGACCTATTTGACGCTCGACTGAATGAATACTGCAGCGTTACAGGCAATCGGTGTTATTTAAAAAAAAAAGTGTCCTTAATCTTCCTTTTCTTAATCTGTTTTTACATATTAGTCCGTAATGGGAATCGTTTTTATCCGTAAATATTATTATTACAGTTGGTCTTATCTTACTTCCGCTTGTCAATCAATTCTTCTTGATTTAATACTAATTTGCTTAATATTCTATCTAACTGAAGCTTACCCAAACGCGTTTCCACATTTTCGCATGTTTGAGTAATAATCAACTATGAAATAGTATTGTAGTAGTGTATTTCTATAAAAAAAATATCATCGCAAAAAACTATCGTTGGAACCGAGTTTATTCAGAATACTGCGTGAATATTCAGGCATCTTCGGTCAACATGGACAGTTACAAATGGAACTCTCTCACAATTATTCATTTTGTGACTTTTCTCTGTTTTGCATTTGTCATATAACACACACTGCATTGATATACATGCGTTATAGGTGCATTTATTTTTTGCGTCGTGTGTAAAATTCACTGCAATTCAGTCTTACAGTTTAATTATAAAAATAACATTGCCACACTGAATCAAATATAGATTGTTCCCGTTTTTAAATACAGCAAATTGTTTTTTAAATACAAAATAAATAACAGCAATGTCACTTGAGATAACTAATCTACACCAACGGTATAAAGATCTATTTAGGTATTTGCAAGACTGGTTAAATAAATAAACTCACTTACCTAAAATGAATACTGAAAGGAGTCTCCTTTTCTTGGCATTACTGAATTGAGGACTTTTAATAATATAAAAATTCTTAAAGCACAGCAATAGTGAGCTACTATTTAATATTGCAACATGGTAGATCAAAACAGACCTTTTTTCAAGAAATAAACAAAAAATATTTCCTAGCACATTAGTGCTATTTAGAAATCTAATAAAACTATTCCTCTACAGAATTAACACCACCGGCATTACTAAGGTGTTTACGGGAGCGTCCGCTAGAGGCGCTCATGTCTGCACCTATTCAAGTGCCTGACTTTGCGTATGCCTTCGGTCCTAGTGTGGATGGTGTTGTTATAGGTAAGTCCTAATATTTTCGTAATTTAAATAAATAGTTGATGTATTTTTGTATAATAAAATAGAACTAATTAAAGGACAATGACAGGCTTGTATGTAACTTTTGTACCATCTGGCGCATCTTATGATAGGGATTGTTTTTGTATTTATTTAGTTCAAGACAGTTGGGACAAGATACTTGGTTCGGTGGGAGCGGTGCTTGGCTTATCTAAGGGCGGACGCAAATGTGACAAGGAAACTTGGTGGTGGAATGACACAGTCCAGAGGTCTAGAGTCCTTTTCTGTTTAGCGTGATATTAGACGTTTTGTTGGACAGTACCCGAGACACACGTATGCTGACGATATCGCACTGGCAGATGCGGACAGGGGTAGATTGGTGTGATGTGGGAAGGCGTTGAAAGAGGCGCTTGGGAACGGTGGTCTGAAGCTTAATGTGGCGAAGACCGATTACTTGGCGTTTAACTGTCGAGCTCACGGATCAGGTCAAGTACCTGGGATCTGTTGTTTCGCGCGGACGGTAATATCGATTGCGACGTAAATCCACTTATTGCTGCCGCGTAGGCCAAGTGGCCTGAGTTGCCAGGCGTCATCTGTGACCCCAAAATACCGGTTAGGTTGAAGGTACAGGTCTATAAAACTACCATCAGGCCTGTTCTCTTATATGGTTTTGAGACTTGGCCGGTGCTGGAGCGACACAAGCAAGATCTGCGCGTCATGGAGATGAATATGTTGCGTCAACCGCCTTCCTACTTAGGGTAGACCCAAGAAGTAGAAAGTCCTAAAGGGTGACACGCGTGCTAAGGTTCTCACTACCAAGGATGTCGAAGACCCCGGGCTCCAAAGTGTTAGCTTAGGGAGCAACTGGGATCTACGATAAGATGATAATGATGATATATTTCAAAATAATTTAAAATATTTTTAGCAATGACACACAACGCCATCTAGTTTTTATCCTCAGAAGAGGTCAAAATAAACTACTTATTGGCAATTATTGTATAGGCAAAAATATTTGTCAATCGGTAAAAAGGAAAGTGTAGGCTGAGCGTTATCCACTTTGGTCGTAAATATTCTGAACAAACAGGAAAAAACACATGTAATATGGTTATTCAAGCCATAAGAACGTTTCAGTAATAATAATATATCAGAAAGTATTGTTGAATGCAAAGGAAACTTGGATATATGTATATTTAAATTCGAGTGAAATTAAATTTCATTTTTTTCTTATTTTCGTCGTTGACTAGCTTTTTAAATTAAAACTTTCTTTGAATATACTTTTCATATTATTATCATGAATCGATTGCATAATGTAGTATATATCTATGTAATTTTATAGTGTTATTGATTTTATTTTTATTTACGATATAATGTATTGAAAATGTTTATCCAACTGCTTTACTTCACGTAAAAATATATGAATAAAAAAAGCTTCTTAGATAAATCAAAATAACTTTCATTTGAAACTGCAAATTCTTATTTGCATCCTTTTATATATAGAGCTCCTTTATTACTCTTCATCCATACATACAAATAAATAAAATTGAAGAATCTTTTTGTAATACTAAAATAACCGCTTCTTAATAAATGTAAACGTATACACGGTACATATGGCGAAATAATATGTATTTAATTCTTTGCCAATTGTTTAGAACGACTGAACCGATTTTAACGCGACTTTCATTGCCACACAGAATATCCTTCCTCCAGACATGATTTCATTAACCAATTAAGGTTACTAGGATATTAAAATATACTCTCAAATACCGCAGCTATTGAGGTCGTATCTTAGCGCAACTATTATCTTATTATAATCAAGAGCCCACATAATTTGAGGTTGATATCTCAGCTATGCCATAATTAATATTCACTTAGAGAGTCCTTATCTGGCTTCCGTAACCCAATTAGCAGGAATACCGTTTACCTGAGACTATGCATAAGGATAAACCAACCAAACTTATGTTAAAACCACAATGGCGTGTTTATACATGTCAATATCTATACAGGTTTATTTAAATTTGGTTACGAATTTTTATTTCTTTGTTTATATGTGACAATCTCTGGTGTTGCCTAAATACTTCATGTTGTGACGTGTAATAGTGAATGTGTTTAAATATTAAAAGATGAATTTGCTCGTGGGAGTCACTTCGGCATGTATGAGCCGGCTCGAACGGGGTGATACCACGGCCTCACAGAAAACCGGTTTGAAACAGCGCCTGCGCTGTGTTTTACCGAGTGAGTGAGGATACCGGAGGTTCATACGCAACAAACGACAAACTTGTGACGCCTCTGGAGTTGCGGGTGTCCGTTGTTGGCGGTAATCTCTTACTATGAGGCGATACTTTTACTCGGTTACCCCTATTACATAAAAAAGGTGTTACTTGAAGTATTAGTATAGTAGCATAACTAAAACAACTGCAATACGATAGTTCAAGTATTTAAATGTATAAAATTTTATTAGCGATATGTACAAATATAAAAAAACTACCTTTCACTTACATTTATTTTTGTACTAGCCTACCCACGCAATCTTGTTTACTTCTCCTATTGCCCGTAGCGTAATAATTGTCCTCCATTATTGTAAAATTCTTCATGCTACGGAACCCAATTGAAATTCAGGAAAGTTAGTAACTACGAACTTACTGCAATTAGTTATACTGTTGTTAAGACTGGAGCAAAACATAAAGAAGAAGATGATGATGACGAAGAAGCATCACTAGGCCGCAATGGTGTGGATCGCCATGCTGCATTGTCTGCATTTGCAATGAGTATAGTGACCACCACTCTTTGATTCTGCTTAAGCTTTCCATCAGGCAGAGTAGAGTCATTTTGGTAGGGCCATACATAAAAATAATTAAATAAAGGATTTTGTCCTACTAAGCTCCATTAGATCATCAATGATGCAATGTATAAAACTCTGAGGAGATAAATAATTCACTCTACTTATAGCATTACTTATAAGAGTGGACAACTATTCTAAATAAAAAGTGGCCGAATGAAAGGAGAGAGAAATAAATGTGAAGTATAACCACATTTCTAAATTCTCTAGAGAATCCTAAACTCTTGCAAATAAAGTATAACTTATTTCAACAACTCTTAGTTACTGCGCAATTTGATTGGCAAACATCCAAATAGTTTATCAATATAACTCGGTCCTTGGGGAAAAATACAAGAAAAGCAATTACGTAAAGATTTTCAGATACTCCCGTTGCTTGATTGTATTAGTGGTACTTGAAAACTTTATCTGATATTACTTAGAATAGCACGAGACTCAGTTCATTTACCTCTGACAGTGAATACAAGAATAAGTACAGGCATATTGTTCTGTGGTTTGTTTTACTTGAAACGGATGTTAACTAAATCGTACCTTATTGTTAGACTTTCAAAATGATGTCCTTATTCTTAAAATAATTTCTAATATTATAACCTGAGCAACAAAAGCATTTAGTAATTAGGGATTAGGGTTGAGATGATGATTATAATTTAAGAATGTATTTTAAATACATAGGAAACTACCTACTTTATACTTTCTAAGGAGTTGATTGTGTACTCTTGTACTTCGATTTCCCTAAAACCAACAATAATTACAAGTGAAGGTAAAATCTATTTCAGATTTCAATTAATCTTCTGTTGATTTGATTAACATTTTCAATATTTAATAAACCAACAATGTTTCGTCCGAGCAATTCTGAATATTAGATCAGCTGATATAATTTCCATCCACTCATTATTTATTTCTTTAGGTAATCTGGTATGTAATTTGATTATAGAAAATGATAGATTGAATAGGAGTAATCTCCAAGATATATGTTTATATACCGTAGTCTTTTTTATTTCCAATATTATTTTGGGGTCGGCTACTAGTTCAACTGATTTTACCTGAATATTAGCTTTTCGACGGAGCGACTTACATCGAATCTCCGCAGCCCTGAGGCGAACTCAATTCGTAGGATGAACTAGTTGTCAGTATATTTGAGGGCACTGATTTCCTAATAACGATTATAATAGTTGTTCATGACAACCAGGGCCAGCGGCTTAATGTGGTCACCGATACACGGGCGGGAAACACCGCCATCTTGCATATTTCGGAATGCTTTTAAGAATTTTTTGTAAGAAAAACCCAACAGCAAGCTAGATTAATAAGGCAGTCGAGTAATATCGTTGTAAAGAGAGAACGAAATTAATATTGAATGAAATAGCTATTTCTATTTCTGCTAAGATGTCGTACTTCATTAACACATCCTGGTATATAAGAAATATTTTCAACTTGAGACAATACGAAAACAAAAATCCCTAGTGACTTTTGTTCGTATTAATGATGCAATGCGAAGAGCAAACAATACTTGTCCTCCGGATAGGGCGTCAGCGTGCAAAAATTCCCAGACAACGAAGTGTGCTAACTAAAAACGTTGACGGTCTCAACGTTGAGATGAGAAAAGTTCTTGGAGACAATTTAATAACAACGGGTGGAAGGAATGTCGATGTGGAAACAACGAACATTGGCACAACAGATTTGTCTGTAGTGCCTGCTATGGTTGATGAAATACTTGTGTTTCGTGTTGTTACACTGTAGCTACTACAGACGATATTTATTTTTGTAGCCCTTTTTGTGTAGGTTATTGTGTTTGAATTACAACAACGGGAATATGAAAATCTTTTTGGTTTATTTTTTCGGTGCAAAATACACGGTGTCTATATTTTAGCAATTTATTATTTAATAATAATACCGTAATTCTATTTATTATTGCTAAAATATAGTAGAAGTTTGGATAAGAATCAATATTAAAATTATTAGTTATCTTGAAGTATATATCAGATCCTAATCGAGGTTCAAATTAAAAAGCAATGACTACATGTGCGTGACACAGCTGTCGGTAGTCAGTCTACTGGGTCCCTTGAGTACCAGGCAGCTAGTCGGTATCTGATACCTAGTTAGCATGCGTAATTCTATCGAGTGACGTAATTCAGGCTTTGACCTTTTTAAACACGGCAATCAAAGCAAATGGAAACCGAGGTATAACGATTAGGCACATATTAGTGTGCGTAGTAATTACTAATACACGAATTAATGTGTTTGCTGTAGGCTTACAAATATTAAATCTTAGCCTTTTATTTTAGTCATTTGTTCTATAAGTGGTCGATAGCGTTACAAACTTATAGTAAGTGCTACTTTTCCTTTATCAAATTTCGAGATCCCACTTAAAATACGCTGAATGCTCTTAAACATCCAAAAAAATGAAAATAAGTTCAAATATTTTTCCACTAATAGCTTCTCTGTAAGAAATTACAATGTAAATGTTGCCGTCCTTTTCTATCAATTATATTTTATGTTTATATGCAGTCTCAATTTTCCCCATTGGTAATAGTATCATACGAAACGACCCAGAGAGGAGAAACTACGAAATATCGCTCACTGTTCCAATCGTGAGTTTTTGATAGAATTAGAATCTAGATTCCAATTTCATCATATCCAATATTCTTCTCGTTTTATCAGTAACAATAGCGGTACTCCGTATTTTTAAATACTTTAATCTTGGTCCTATATATTAATTTCATATTGCTTATACGAAATTAAACCACATGAATGGAACAACAAACATATTTACTTCTAGTAAGGCTTTACCGCATTTATCCAAAAGAAACTACGGAATGTTACGGAAAATATGTAAAGTCTAGACAAATCTAGATTTTTTGTCTCCTGTAACTGCTACGCTTCACAGTATAACGACCATTACTGTACAGTAAAAGTTACTTGAATATTATTTAGATGTGTATCATAGTGAAATGTTACTGATGGCAAGGGTACCTTGCAGAAGACATAAGAGAACGTATACAATATGCATTACTGACAGGTAGTCACTTATTGTAACATGTGCTTACTTTTATTGTTTCTTTGACAGACACCGGTGATCTACTTATTAATCCAGATAATGGATATGAATGGGCCGGTCAAATGGCACAAGCAGCAATCGGCAAGGGTGCGAACGCGATCAACATTATCAATGCTGTGCTGATGCGAAAGAGTGCTATTGCACAGCTTACCAAGTAAAATTCTTTCATTATTCAGTAAATACGTTTATTTTTCTATTTATGAGCCTACCACTGTGAATCTACTCTGCCTGATGGAAAGTATATAAATTAACCTACTTTAATATTTATAATACCAACCAGAATATATCAAAAAATCTTTATCGTGGTATTTTATTCATATTCTACATTCCATGGTATGTGCTACGTATTATTTTGCTCAAAAGCGCTGTGTAGAAAGAAATGTTCGCATTTTTGTAAGTTTTCTCAAACAACATATTTTCCACAGGTATGATCTAATGCTAGGAGTGACAAAGGCGGAAGCTTATTTTGCATTCAGTGGCGACGACGTCCAATATGGCATTGAAGCTGATAGGAGATCAAAAATATTGAAGTCCTTCGTCAGAAATACCTACAGCTATCATCTATCAGAGATATTAGCGACGATCATCAATGAATACACAGATTGGGAGAGACCAGTACAGCATCCTATTAATATTAGGTATGTGGCACACTGTTTTCCTCATCTAATCTTTTATCCAAAAATATGTCTTACAATTCAAAACAAAGAAACTCTTGGAGGTAAAATTTGGATTTGGTTCAAGTGATGAAATTTATTAGTAATTTTTATGTATTTATAAAAATAATCACTTCATGATATATTCATATAAAATATTCACGTGTATATTAACAAAAAACGTTAGTTTTTTTAGTTAGAAAAACTAACTTTAGTTTTTTAGATACAATTTTAAGAATTAACCTACTTAAGAATACAGTGATTACCTTAAGACATTATGTTAAAAAAATTATACTAATAGCCCTTATAATAGCTGTTAAAAAAATGTTGTTGTCAATTCATACATTTTGGTTTTTATGAACAATCTTCTTGTAACATTATTTCCCTCGTATTCACCGATTAATTTACCTGCCAAAAACGCTCCAAAATTAAATGTCTTCACGGCCTGACGAGCTTCATTAATATTTCAATTAGTTAATACACGAACAGGAATCCCATTGGGAGACAATGACAAGACACTCCACTGTAATGAGAATTAATTGTTTAGTAGTTGTCTATTTGGGTGGTATTATCATATTCTTGTATTACGGTGAGATTGAGTTATTGAATTAAATTATAAGCTTCATAATTCTTTCTATATCTAACCGCCTAAAATACAAGTTTTTGATCAGTTCGGGAGACAACATCAGTATCTAATAAAATAATATCTATGCAATACATTTACTCATATCCAATTATAAATTACCCTATATTTTTGCAACTCTCTAAGTTTGTAAAATTAAGATTATTATTATTAATATAAATCTATTTCAGTTTTGAACCTATTTTTTTTTGATGTGGCAACGTCTAATAAATCGATGAACGCCGGCTGCACGCATTATCCCGTTACGCTCAATACGCTTGCGCAAATGATTCAATTTTATTCATAAAAGTATGCAATCATTTCATAAATGTTTTGTTATAACATTGTCACGTTAAACTATCGTTCGTAAACCGACTTTACACACAACCAATTTTTATGCTACTGTTGTAATATCTTTCTTTCGTTCATTTCATTATACCGATGTTTTGAATGTTCCAATATAATGGCACTAGAGTTTATTAAATTGATGGGATTTTCAGAAGCCGATTACTATTTTTTATTTGTAATAATGTTTTATAATTTTTCGAAGAGATAAGTGGATTCAAGAGAAAATCGTCAACTTAAACAGCAATTGTGAGAACTAAACTAAAAGGTTCTCTACTATGATTTATCTATACTTATATTACAAAGAGATAAAGTATACGAGCTTATTATTTTGAAGGGGGTAATATTTGAACCTACTGAACCGATTTTGATAATTCTTTAAACAATCTAAAGCGATTTTTTTTGTGCAATTCTTAGGTTGTACATTGTCCCAAAAATTTATTACTGCAAAATCCGACAGACTGGCAAATAAAGCCGTGGCTGAAAGCTAGTTGATAATAATTTAGAAATTGGTAGATTCGCTGTTTGATTGAATGCGGTATGCTGATCTTAACTTTAGTATCATAATTTAAAGTGTTGGCATTTTTTTGTGGTCATATTTAGAAGTTAGTTAGCCTAAATCAATTGTAAGTTAATTAACTATTTCAATACTTAGATCATCAATATCAACCGCGATCCATTTCTCACTTTAGAATCCCTTACAGTTTTCTTGCTCCCATATGAGTCGTATCTTTTTTTTCTTTTTTTTTTAAATAAAGACTACTCCCACATTAGGAATAAACATCCTGTGTCTCGGGGGACTTTACAAACATACATGAAACGGATACAAAGAACATCCAGACTCGGGACAACAATTCGTGGATCACACAAAGTGTTGTACCGCGTGGGATTTGAACCCAAGACACTTGGCGCAGTAGCAAGCGGCATGGCGACCGCTGAAACCACTCGGCCTACCGTGCAGTCTATATAGTATATTGTGCAGTTATCTAAATCGTGATGTTCAAAATGTATTTCATTTATAAATTATACTTTTAATATTATGCGATACGAAAGCTACAACGCAAACATTTAAAATAAAATCGGATTTTCCTCTTTATGCGGGAACACAGGTATGCTTTCGGTTCAAACCTCTTGACTTGACTCCGAGACGAGTCGTGAGATATTTTGTATTTATATAATCCCAAGCTCAGTAGCTTTATTGAGATAAGAATACAAGTATGCGTGTGGATTTTGCGATTACATAATAGCTTATGTAGAGTTTAAAATTAGTTATTTCGTACTATTTAACCATAGGCGATATACTGAAAAAGCTAAATGAATGGTGATTATTGAAAATGTAACAAAATGGTTTATTTTTCATGTCATCTTCCATCAGGCAGTAATTATATGTTATTAATATTCCAAGTGGAATCAACCTCATACTTGCTTTCAATTATTGAATGCAAGTAAACATATTAGTAATGCACTGCACGTATAGCCTAAGCCATCGCCACTCCACTTTCAACTGCGTGTTGCAAGTTCAAACCCCACATATTGGGATCCACAAATTATTGTTCTGAAGCTGCGTATCCTTTGTGCCCGTTTGAAGCATGTTTATAGTCTCCCGCGACACAGGATAAGTTTCAAGTTATAAAAAGACAAATACAAAAAATTATGTTATCTACAGTTAAGTTTTCTTAGAATTAATGCCTAATATAAATAATGATCAATATGCACGATGTTAATTATATTCTCGCTGACAGGGACGAGACGTTAGAAGCACTAAGCGATGCGCAAGTGGTGGCTCCTATGGTGCTGACAGCTGACACACATTCGGCGCTGCGAAGGAACTCATATCTCTATGTATTCGACTACCAGACTAAATACGGAGATTATCCTCAGGTAAGGCGATTGGCAGCTAAATAATGAATCTTCGAAATTCTAATTACTATTTCAGTTTTAGTTTTCACCTGTCAGCGTAAGGAGGTTATATTTTAGGGATTTATCTTTGAGAGTGTATTAACTCTAATACTCTTTGATCGTTTAAGTATAGTATACTTGTAAGGTTTTTTCAAGATATTATTTTCTATGGTATCTTTCTATAAACAATTTATTCATGATTTTGTGCTGATTGAGTCAATTACCGTCCAATTTAATAAATGCGGACATGTTTTTACTGATGCAAAGTAACTGCATGAGTTCATCCGAGGTTATGATATGTTTTTAGGGTGCCAGTAAACTCTGATGTTAGGTATACCTAGTCAAGAATTGTTAACCTTTCTTACTCTCTTTGACTCATTTGTAAATAAATTAACACAAAAATTAACTCCAAATGTGCCAGAGTAACAATGATACCTACTACAATAGCTTAATACGAATACCATTTGATTGACCTGACTTGAATAAATTATCAGCCATTGTTCGAGTAGTTATTTAGCGTTAAAAGAGGATAACCTCCCCCGAGTTGTCGCCTGCGATCTTCCGGACCAATATGACCTTCAAACCTTCAAGAAAAGAGCGTACTCCTTCCTAAAAGGCCGGCAACGCACTTGTAACGCCTCTGGTATTGCGGGTGTCCATGGGCGGCGGTAATCGCCAACCATCAGGCGAAACGTCTGCTCGTTTGCCCCTATATAATAATAAAAAAAACAGATCTGCATAAAAGGTACACTAACTCAGTGATAAACTCTATTACATCACATATACAGCAGATGATACGCTACAAAATGTTAATATATTTCATAATAAGGCTTTTAAGAGATAGATTTTAAAGAGTGGTTGCATAGCTCATTTTCACCAAAATGAATCTTATGAAATACCTGTTCTTTTGTATGACATTTGTAATTTACATTAACAGTGCTTATCGTATTTTTTTCATCATCGTCATCACCAACAGTCTTTAATTAGTCCACTGTTGGACATAGATCTGTCCTTAAAAAACACCACGGTAGCCATATGGGTTAGCAATTTGTCGCCACATGGACTAAGATAAAATATAACTTGCATATAGACTTCGATATTTTATTTTATTTTACCAAAGCTATTGGTGTTTGTAGTTCAATATTATAAACGCGAAAGTTTGTGAGTATGTGAGTATGTTTGTTGCTCTTTCATGCAAAAACTACTGAATGGATTTTGATGAAACTTTACAATAATATAGCTTAAATATTAGAATAACACATAGGCTACAATTTATAAAGATACTAGCTTCGCCTCGCGGCGTTGCTCGTGGTTATTGTCATACCGCGGGGCTCAGCAAGTTATTACATAAATTTATATTAAAGTTATACTGTTGCGACAAAAGGCTACTTTCTCATAAGTAGAGTTTTCAAAACAATGGAAAACCAATAATACTTATCTGCCTCCGGCGATCTATTCCTAACCATTTCAATGGTTGAGTCTGGCGCAAAGCAATCGTGCAAATAAATTCACAGCTACTTCGATAAATCACCAGATAATTGTAACAATGTTTATTAGCTTTTATCACGTAACTAAGCTATAAATATAAAAGGAAATTAAATAAAAACAAAAAAAATCCGGGTACTCAATATCTCAGCAATAGCATATTATAGTTCACTGCTAGACAGGCCTCGCTTAAGAAAGAAGCCTAAAATTAAAAAGATAATAAGACACACCTAAATGATTGAAAATAAAAAAACACATTAACTCACAAAAGAAAAAACCAGCCAGCTTAAGGCATAACTGTTGTTTTACTACAGACCTAAAATTATTTAGACAATTTTTTTTTACATAACTTGTAATTTCATTTTATAACACACACGCACATAAAGGCCTCAAAGAGATTTGTTAGTTTTTAAAGCCCGGAGACACGTACGACATGTTTTCTTTTGTAACTTATTTGGTTACTCAACAAATTTTATTATAACCAGTAAGCTATGTTCAGATTTTTTATACATATGAGCAAGGTTATATATTATACGTGGTCTGAGAATGTGTAAAGTACCGTAATCTTTAAAGTTTTAAACTGAATTTGTATTAATTAAATGAACAAATTGAATCAAATAAATTACATATTCGCATTACTACTAAAAATAATTGTATAAAAGCAATTTAGTAATATTTGTAATTATAAACGCTACGCCTTGCTAAAAAAATCGTGAAATGTTTGTGATGAAATAGGTCAACGAGCAATCGAAAATTACCTTAAAAGTTTCTGTCGTACATACATTTAGATAGATTAAGTAATCAGTGAAGATACTTCTCTTAGCTTCGGAAATGAGGATTTTCTCTCTCTCGATATCAATCTGTAATGATTACGAATCGATGTTAACGTTCGTCCGTCACAAAGCTGTCAACGTGGCGTCAACACCTCGTGTTAAAAATACTCATCTGAAGTATTATTTCAGCGTCAAGGTTGCATTCACGGTGAAGAGCTGCCATATATATTCGGAGCCCCTCTAGTCGGTGGTCTGGCACACTTTGCGAAAAACTACACTAAAGCTGAAGTAGCTCTCTCAGAGTCCGTCATGCTTTACTGGGGCAATTTTGTGAAAACTGGGTAAGTGGAACTGAAATCTTATTGTAGTGTTACAATTTAATATAGTCCCATAAATCGCTTCCGAAGAATTGCAGTTTAAAGTCTTTGAAGTTAAAACCAAATGTTTAATTATTTACTATATTCTTAAACCAGAATGATTGCTATATTTCATAGAATAAGAAATATTTGAGGACAATGTTTTATCACTTTGTTTATATAATTCAATTTGGTACAATTCAAGTTAAATAAAATTAAAAGAGTAAAGCAAAACAAGTAGGTAAAGTAGATCATTGTTTTTGTTACAAACTTGAAAGCACTTTGTAAGTTCAATGTTAAAGAGATATCGATTATTCTTGTAAAACACAGAAAGAAAAACAAAAAGTTAAACGAAAAGTATGTTAAGAACCGTATTTTATAATAAAACTCATCTACAAACTTCTTAGTAACTTTAAACCAATAAAAAGAACTAGAATTTGATACAAAGATTTTGAACTTACTTCTTAATAAGAAGAAATCGTTCATAGTTCTATTTTATTCTTTCATTTGAGCTTAAAACCAAATAATTTGGCACAGAATTCATTTGGCAATAATTCAATTTCACATACCTAATTGACGATTCTGTAGTACAATGATTAATTGAAATTAAATGTAATACATTATTTTATTAGTGTGATCAGATTTGTTCTTAATTTTATAAATAAATATAAGTAAATAGTATCGAGTCAAATGTACTAGATGTATGATTTAAACTAGAATTCATGTGAGTGTGTCTGCTCCATTTATCTATCTCAAAAGTTCAGTTTCTTTTTTCTTCATCTAGGAATCCTAACGAGGCGCAAGAAAGTGACCCGATCAGAGCCGGGAGACAAGAAAGAGTGAGGATGAAAAATATTGAGTGGACAGCGTACGAAGCAGTTCATAAAAAATATCTAAATGTAGACACAAAACCAAAACTTAAAAACCATTACAGAGCTCATAGGTAACTATACAATTATTTTAATCATACAGTTAATTATTTACACTGGATTTTTTTTAGGTGTAATAGAGTGATATTTAAGTAAAAAACCTTCCAACTAACAGTGCGTTTTTTATCTGGCAGGTTGTCGTTCTGGTTAAATTTAGTACCCGACCTTCACCGACCGGGAGGGGACGATGTACCACCCTCTCATCACCAACTCGAACATGAAGAAATGTCTCTGCAGCCAACTCTCAAATCCTTTAGCCCACCTTTCAAAAAGACAACCGACATGATTATCGATACAGCACTAGCGACAAAAATACCAGTTCTCAGTGTGTTAAATATTACTTCACCATTGAACTTTAACATAATTGGTCTTAACTCACCCACACAAAGCACAGCAAGTACTGAGTTACACAAACCAGATACTACTACCGCGACCCCCCCTGAAGATGGATTTGCAGCCTATTCAACTGCTCTAAGTGTAACAATAGCGATAGGATGCTCCCTACTTATATTAAACGTCCTCATTTTTGCCGGCGTATATTATCAAAGAGACAAAACAAGAATGAACGGACAAGACGGCCATACTAATGGAGCTCATTTGAAAAAACGAGCCGAAAATGGCCAGATGCCAAATAGCATTTGCGGTGACCTGGAAGGGGCGTTGACTTACCAAACTAGTTTGAAAAATGATCCCGCTACTATATTAAGTCACCATCATCACTCTCACCATCAATTACCACCTCCTGAGTTTGCGGATTTGCCTAGTAACAATGTTGCTGGTATGGCGACATTGCCTCGTGCACCTCCGCCACCAAAATTAGGTAAAAGTAATATTAATACTCTGGCGAGCGGACAGCTCCAGGAAAATCAGCCTCTGTTATCAGCACATCAAATGCAAATGATCAATACGAGTACTTTAACAAAGAAGAATACTCAATTAAACGCGAAATCCAACGTGACTATGGAGGAATTGCGTGTGTGACGTCAGCGGGCATGACTGCAACGAGCCGGCAGTTGCAGCGACGTTGTCCATCAAGACGAGATCGTGTGACTTGAGCCGGACCTTCTCAAGTGTGTTACAGATTATATATAGACTTACTGTGCCACTTGAACTTAGAAGGTTACCCATTAGTGAATAGTATTGTGACAAAAACAATGTGAATAATAAACGATAAAACTTTGAGTGAACTATAAGTGACATTCGTGAATCATATCTAAAACTTTTGAAGTGTTATAACGTGTAAACGGAACATTATTGTATATGAATGTAAATACGAAAATAATAAATAAAATGTGTAAATAGTTCAGCAGCTCAGCCGCATATCCATCCTAATTACAATACGATATACTCAGAACTAGAGAATACTTAAATTTAAACGTCTTTATGTTCTGCTGGCTTTTAGAATTGCATAATGTTAATTGTAATATTTTTTTAAAACATAATATAACAACGTACTAGAGAATTTTCTTCATATATAACGATTCTAGAGTTTAATAAACTTCATGACTTTTAAATTTATCGGTTAAATTAAAAAAATATTTTAACTTGTTTAGAGTTTCTACTGTAACAAACCAAGCCGTGCTAGAATACGAGAGAGAAAATTACCTGATAGATTATTATCAGTGACCCTCTGACACTCACTCATTCATTTATTCCACACACCCAGAGGACTCCAACGATCAACGACAACATTTTATATTTTACTCGATTTATCATATTCAGAAGATAGTTTTAAATATAATTTTAAGCGATGTACCTTTGTTGCATAAAAATGTAATGGTTAATTAAAATGAAAGAGGGCACTGACTCCTGTAATTCAGGTGTAATACCAAGTACGGGAGATAGAGACTTCAAATAGTTGTATTGTATATTGTTTATGTCAATAAAGATTATTATTATTATTAGTGAGATACCGTATGCAATTTGTGTAGGAGACGCACATTTTCATATAGTTCAACTTGTTACATTTAATATTCTATGTATTTCTAAAAGCTGGCTGAATTTGGATATATTATTGTATTGAAAACTAGATGTTTGAATAATAAGAAGACACCACTATAATCTTCGCCAAAGATTTTATCGAAGTTAATTAAAATGGTTCTTTGAAAAAAGACGTGCTTACGAGTTATTATAATATTTTTTATAATTTGTTATTTTTAAAAAATTTAAACATGTGTTAAAACTTTATTTACATGAAGACGACAATCTAACTGTAAAGTACTTCTGAATATGAAATATTTTCGTCAATATCAATTTGTATTAATTTAATAAACTGTTAAACAATTTCGGCTTATATTATAATATATGTCAGCAGTTTGATTAGCAACACGTCAGTTTGATTTACAACATAGATGGACCAATAGCATTTGTAAATATGTAAATAAATTTAGGGAACGGTATGACAGGTTGTAAAACATCCTATTTTGTTTGTATTAAGAGTCACGACTGAACCCGCTTTTTGTATTATATATTTTTTAAAAGTACAAGAATTAAATGTTCAAATTTATTTATATTAAAAGTAAACAATTTCTTGAGTTTTAAGTGTCAAAGTCGTTGTTATACATATTATTATATAGTATGGAGTTTTGTTACTTTGTGATTTCTTATAGCACTAATTTTGCAATAAAATAAGAGTATTTATAGATATCAGTATAGTCTGTGCTAAGACTTCAACATAAAGTACTCACCGAAATACAGACTAAACATTTTAATAAAATGAAATCGAAAATATATTACTTTGTTTCATTCAACAGTAATATAACTTATGTTATTTTTAATTAACTTTAAAATCTTTTTTGACAAAAGGGTGAACTGGCTTCCAACAATTCGACTGCACGGTTGGCTTGGTGAGCATTGGTCAGTCCGCCGCTTTCTACCGCGCCAAGTGTTGTTTGATTAAATCCTACATGGGACAACACTTTGTTATTCTGAGTCTCAGGTCTTCTTTGTGTTTTGAGAAACTACAACAAATACAACCCTCAATTTAACAGGTAACATTATAATAGCAATGGCTACCTTCGAGTCTGATTCGAAGTCGTTGTCTGTCTGAGAAATTTATCAGACCTAAATGAAATTGAATTGGGAGCATTTCGAAATAAACCACTGTCGAATTAAAAAATATTTTAATGTGTTATGACCGAATATTTGAAAAATAAAACAGGCGAATTGAGAAATTCCTCTTTCTTGAAATCCGTAAAAATAGTTTTGGGTGTTACAAAACAGTCTTACACCAGTATTGTTGATTCCTTGATTACTTATCTAGTCCTATGAGTGTCTTTATCGGTCAGCTCAAAACTGAAATATACTAAGTAAAACAGTTCGAATTTATGTAGACTTATATTTTTAAGTATGGTTGCGAGATATCTCTATTTTAAACAATTTATCGATTTTATTTTAATTTGGCAACTTCTTACTGAAGAACAAATCATTCCAGTAGCATTTTCTCCGCCCGAGACACAGATTCAATCTAGTTCGGGCACAAAAAAGAAAAAAAAAAAAAAAAAAAAATCCTTTTCGCCCACGCCTCTTGCTTCGATTGAACAAGGTGAGAAAGAAGATTCTATTCTATTAGTTTTATTTTGTGTATTCCCGAAGAGTTGTGATAATTTCACGCTATGAACATTTACAAACTTCGTGGATTTACAAGCTACAACCAATTAATACAATTTTCATCAAGTAAATACAAGAACATAATAATATATTTTGAAATAAGATTAGATCTAACCTAACAGTGATCTCATCAGTGATATCTTTGCTTCCCAATTTCTAATAAAATAACAAAAACATTATGAGGCATATAATAGAAAACACTACAAAAGTAAAAAAGTTTTTTAATAATTTTAAACTTTAAAATGTAGCTTAAATTCTGAAACGAGATGTAACACAAAAATAAAAAAAAAACGTAACAAACATTTATCTGGAAAATAGATTCACCTTTCCCGTGTAACAGTTTAAGCACAAAATCGTTTCCGACACTTGAAAATACTTCCAAGGGAATTCTTTTATAACAAAGCTCCTCATTACATATAACAGGGAAATAATTTAACGAGTCTACGCAGCTTAGTAGAGTGTATTCTCAGAAGGGAAGGGAGATTCAATTACAGTAAGTTTTTATAGAAAAAAATAGGTTTATCGTTGTTTATGATTGTTATATAATGCAAGAAATAAATATAAAATGTTCTAAAAAATACGTGGGTATAACAACTGTTTTGTCGAAATATACGTTTATTTATGTTCTGAAACGAAGCTCATGCTCTATTATGCTGCTCCTACAGCGATATGTTAATATGTACCAGAATATAAGCGTTGGAGACCCAGTTTCTATTACAGGCATAAAATATAGACAATTGGAATACACTTCATTGTATATGAATCATAATTGTATAGTTGAATATTACAAAAATAAATGTACAATGGACGGCTTTACTGACAAAAGCAATCTCTTCTAGGCAACCTTTGGATGAACAAATCGACAGTAGATAAGAATAAACAATGGGTAGTTTAGGTGTTTTGAAGCTACATTGGTGTTAAAGTAAATATAGAAATATGGGGAGAATAATACACAATATTTATTAAAACTATGAAATTATTTTACTGCCTCGGTGGCGTGTAGGGGTAGCGTAAACGGCTGCTGTGCTTGAGGTTTTGGGTTCGATTCCCTGGTCGGAGCAAACATTTGTATGGTCTGCAAATGTCTGTTATGAAGTTTGGGCGTTTTCTTTGTAAAATATTTATGTATCTACAAAAACAAAAAAATATACATGTATTTATATCAGTTGTCTAGTACCCACAACACAAGCTCTGCTTAGCTTGGGACTGGATGGCGTTGTGTTAGATGTCCTATTTTTTTTAGTCATGTATTAACCTGTAACTGTTTAGAATACTACGAGTACTTATAAACCTAGGTAGTAATCTTGGACCATGTAGTGTTTTGACATGTGTAATGGATATTGGCAAGGCATTCCATAATCCGACAGTCTGACACGGTAAATGATTTATCATACAATGTGATAGTGGAGCTAGGTACATTTAGCTCCAAAGATTCCGACAACCTTAAGGTTCTAAGCTGTGCATCACTGAGAAATGACTACTAGCATCAGGGCCTCATTTGTACTTGTATTTAATGGTATACTATATTAATTATAGATTTTGATTAATAAACATCGAGATTTAAAAATGTGCGCAACTATGTTATCTAGAAATTCGTTTTACATAAAGTATTGAAATCACATTAACAGCCCTTAACAATTTACTACAGAACATAGGTGTCACTATAAAAACGTATGGTTCGGTTGGTAGGTTGAAAGTGGCGAAATAAAATAATAATATCTAAATACTAGTCTTCGCCCGCGGCTTCGCTCACATTTAATAAAAAGTATCCTACGTTACTTCTAATACCTCCCAGAATATGTGTATAAAGTTTTAAAGTTAAGTTGTATTCGCGTGAAAGCGTAACAAACAAATTTACATTTGCATTTATAATAATTTTATACTTTTTACAGTATTATTGTTCTTAAAATACTAGGTAATAATAATAAAAAAGAAACGACAATATATACATACAAGCGCCAAAAAATTCCTTCGCATCATCGCCTACTGGTAGCGTTCCCAAAAGACTAGCAGCATTGCCACGTTGAATAGTGCTAATTCTCAGTGCTAGAAAAAGACCAGCCTTCGGGTCACGAGAAGCGTCAATCAGTTGCTTAGTTAGTTGGTTAAACATAGCGCGAGGACTCGGACTCTATGACCTAGCGTCTCGACCCCAAACGTTTCAAAAATGAAATTACCTATTAGATTTTGATATTTACGCCGTTTCTTTCTGCAGAAGTAGCAGCAGCACCGACATAACCAGCTGTACTTGGAAGATGAGATGGCGCGAGGTTGTTGACGCAAGTTGCGTCCACAAGGGCCTACCCATCTTCCATGGCAGTAACGACATGCCATCCGATCTCTTGCCATCGTCTCGTGCCCGACCATTTGGTTCACGTACAGTTGGAACGCCGGCGGTAACAAGAGCACGATGAATAATGTCGTTAATATTGGCCTGTTCAGATATACGGCCATCGCTTCTGCTACAAAAAAAAGTCAAGATTTCCAAGTCAGAGTAGAGTTCTAAGCCATTGGAATAAAACTGTATCTACTACCCCTCCTAAAGTTCCATTGTTAAGGTACCATATGTTATCTGCTAACTATCTGCTCTATATTGGGATATATTGCTAAACTGTATATAACTGGTCCCAAAGAATCACCCTATTGACATCCAACGGCAGAGTCTTAAAGATTGTCAATATTAATCTTGTTGAATATCTATAGCATTGTCAAAGAAATTTATAAATTTAAAGGGTTTTAAATTGGGCTTGTGTCAGCAAAGGTCAAGGTATGTGGGTATATTACAATTATATTAAAATAGGATGCTATAATAGTATCCATATATTTTTAAGTATTAACTGGAATTACTTTAAGTAGACTTTAACTAACAACTAGTTTTCATCTTTCACCTAGTAGAGAGGTGCTTTAGGTTAGTAGTTAGAGACTCTGGATTATAGTTACTGGGTGCATGCAGATCACACAATATAGGTGTACCTCTTCCTTGAAAATACAAGTACTCGTATCATTAACCAATTTTTGCAACCGCTCTGGATAAACATTATACAACATATTGTAGTATAATCATTACTACAACATAGACTGTCTATTGTTAAGTATCAGACCGTCAAATGTGAGGTATATCAAGGTATAGTTTTCTAATATATTTGCTTAAAACCATTATATACCAGAAATTTATAATGTAAAAGTAACACACAACTAAAAACCTGGAGTTTCACCATCTCGAAAGCATTACATATTATTTAGGCTCCATCTACGAGAGCTATTTAGTTTAAAGGGATTTTCATATGTGTACGAGGGATCCAACTGTATAATCTTCACCCCCAGCATACAACGAGAAAGAAGAAACAATAAAGATCCTCTCAAATACTTCACCTCTTAAGCAAACATTTCATTGAAAACAATGGAAGCTATCAGAGGGTGATGTGGGCATCATTTATTCAGCCTAACACCCTCGCTCGAGATGTTTCTTTGTCAGCACAACGGATTCGTTCAAAACATGCAAATATTCGAAGCGAAAAGCTTTCGACTTTACCCCTTTAATGGTTAAGCAAATAAAAGTGCGTTGGCTTTAAGATTCTTGCCAAACACAAAAAGTATTTTTGACTTCCAACAAAAGAAAACGAAAACCACAGCCAAGTCTTGTCTTAATGGAAAACTCTGGAGTATTTGAATACCAAGTCTAATTGGACGAAAAGTTCTTGATGTTGGTTTACGAAAAAAAGTGTACAACATTAAAAGTTTCTCTTTGTTACGAAATTAAGTACAATATTGTCAGACTTGTTTCCTGCCCCTTTGTTGAGAAGTCAGGAGGAGGTACCGACAAGGTTTGCCTTCAAATTTTTTAAGCAAAGTATTGCATATAAATATAGCGAGATTAAAAATATTTAAAGCTTTGATACTTAATTTCCTTACCTTGTATTAATTCTAATTCAGACTAAATTATAATATATGACAGAACTAAAAACCAGTTTTCTCGTATAGCGAGCAAACCATTAGGGATTTATTTTTATATAAATGCCATACTAATACAAGTAGGATATTCCTATTACGATCTAGTCTACTGACTAATGAGTAATTTTACTTTGATCTAAATTAATTAATCAAAACTATAATAAGATTGGTTGCTAATTCGTTAAGGACACTGTTTGTTTGTTCTTATATTACACTGCACTAAAATTGCAGTATTTTGTTCACTTCGCACTGTCACATAACTACCTCAAAAGGTTTTACCCTTTTAAGTCTCCTTGTAATGTCCGTATTGTCAAGAAGCTGAATAGCCTCAACGTTTACGTGATGGAATGGAATTAGGACTGACATCATAGAAGCTTGAACGTCAGGTTAAAAGCTTAATCTAAATTTAAAAGACACCAGAACATGAAGCAATAATTGTCAAATTAAATGAACTGTTCTTTAAAATGCCTTAATATGTTCTCCACAGTCAGTGCTCTCAAATATGCTGAGAAATAGTTCAACTTTTGAATTCAGTTTGCCCCGAGAGCAAAAGATCTCGGGTTCATTTCCCGGGTCGGACTGCTATTGGGTTTTTCCTATGAGAAATTTCATAAAAATTATGGTAAATGACAGTATTTCCCGCCCGTGCTTTGTAACGCACGTTAAGCCGTCGGTCCCGGGTGTCATGAACACCTACGGTTATGAATCGTTATTGGGAAGTCAGTGCCCTTAAATATACCTACTAAGAAATAGTTCAGTCAACGAATTCAGTATACAGTACAGTACAAACAGCGATGTAAAACAATATTTATTCCTGATGAAAGGTATTGAAGGCCTTGTTTACATCTTTCATTCAGATTCAGCATAAACTTCTTGCCACGATAATGTGAAATGTAATTATAACTGCAGTTACATTTTCAGTGCTAAAGTTCCGGTGCTTAGAATACCAACGTTAATTTTTTTATACTTCCCTGGGACTTCTAGGATTTTACCTATATCCTGATCTGATAAATCGATGTGATTACCCTGTTCCCATAGCCTTTTTATATTCCCGCACTGAGATGCCAATGCCAATCGCTCCGTGTAAAAACTGATATTCAGGTAAAAACGGCCGACCCCAATTGATCTTGGGAATAATAAAGAGAATTTGTTATCATAACTTCAAACTATTCCCTGTAAATAATGAAACTGGGTAGCAATACTACCAAAGTAGTAGATAATAATTCTGAATACTTTTAATAAATTACACTTAATTGAAACAGACAACAACGAATTAAGTAGCATATGACAGTCATCAAACAATAATCAGTCGCATAATTTCATCAATATTTTAAATGGTTGTGCAAATTAATGTTGTTGTAGTATTTAAATACGCAGTGGTACTTACTTTTAATTTAATTACTGGTTACAAACGAATATCATTGATATACTGACAAATAAAGGCCTAAGTGAGTGGATGTCAACTGTCTCTCTTTGTCAATTCATCTCTGTAAATCATGTGATATATTAATTTATTCGGCTTTATATTCGTTAATAAAAATTAGCATGTATTTAGAATAATTAAAACATTCTTAGAGACATCTTAAAAACTAATTTTATTTATGAATAATGAACGTTAAATATCAGTATTATGCGACAGTAGCATCTTTTACCACTTGGCTGTCATATTAAAGAAAGAGTAACAGACTGTTACCGTTGCTACACTTCTACGATCGCCTACGGCTGTGCTACAGACTTGTCTAAGCGCTACGAGTGACAAACACTCTAGTAGCGATTCAAATGCCTAATCGTAATTCAACAAAATTCAGTGAGCAATTCAGTCAAATTTATCAGTGGTATTCAATCGTTTCAGTTTCTTGAAACAATGATCCTAAGCACAAAATCAGTAATCGATGGTCACTTTCTGATGGTTTTTTTATAACTATAAACATGCCAAAGTGACTTTAATCTGCCTGATTGATTGATTTAATAATTTACAAGTTAACCAATTAACGAAGATGATTTCATAATTAGACTTTTAGAATGCATTTGTAGTGAATATACATTTGCTCAAAATCAATTAAAAACTGATAAGAAATAAAATATGTGTTTTAGTAATTGAATCGTCAATTTGCAATTTAAAATTAATTTGTACATACTGCTAGATAGAAACACTACTCTACTACTCCGCCTGATAGAAAGCATAAGCAGAATCCATGAATGATGGTCACCACACTCATAGCGAATGCAGACAGTGAAACAATGCAGCATGGTGACCCACACCAACGCTGTCTTTTGTTGCTTCTACATCATTGGGCATCCGATCTCGTATTTACCATCGCAATACTATAGCACTAATGATGTCATTTAAGGTTACTCCTCTCTACTAGGGTAGTACCGCCCCGGTCGAGACGTCCCGTTCGCCGTTCGTGATGAAAATAACGTGGCTCTGCTACCTTCAAAAAATTTATGCATCAAACGCAAAATAATCAACCAGTAAACTTAACTGATCTTCATATTTCTTTAAAATTGTACCTACGTAATGACTACTTTAGTAGACTTAGTTTCAACGTGAAATTTAAAAAATATAGTCTTATATTATATTAGTTACGCTTGTCCTCAAAACGGTAAATAGGTTCATTGGTTTGATGCAACAAAAAGTGCGAACATATAATACACATTCGTGAGAATTAGAGTTTTTTGTAGGTTCAAAATCAGTCTGGCGAAACTCCACGCGCCTTTTAGTAACACAGAAGGTAACATCTACATTTGAAGAACGTGACCCATCAAAATTTATTTAGAATAAAATATACCTAATAGCAATAAAAATGAAATACACGTATAAAATTTCTGTGTGTATGTAAATATTAATGTATTTAATGTAAAATATGTATGAGTGTTCATGATGTAAGGGGGTTTTATATATGTACCTCTGCATTATTTGTGTTTTTATTAATTGTAAAGTTGCTAAGAGACTTTCGATATTTCTTAAGAGGATTCAAAATGCAACTTTTTATGTTTATTTATTTTTGTGGAGCTGATCTCAATATGAATTCAGGAGGTAGTTCAATTCTCCCATTACTATAAGAGCTTCATTAGCCTAACAGGTTGAGCTTTGTAACTATTTTCAAGTGTTGACTGAGGAGACTGATAATGAACTGTTTGTTACTTTTTAATTAAGTTCTCTTTTTAAAATATCATTATGTTAATAATCATAAAATATATCTAATTGCTATTGACTGTTCTTTGTCGTGTAGAAAGCTGTATATATTTGATTTCACATGCTCAATTTCTAAAACTTGAAACTAGTCGGTTATTTTTAAAGAATAAATGTCAATGCAATGTCTAAGAACAAATCATTCAATCTATAAATACTAAAAATACATGGAAACCTCAGATGCCACCGGATCGGGATTACTTCCGACCCATTAAGCAGGCATATCATACAGCCCTTTTAAGATGGGCCTTTGGTATCGTTTGATTGAATTTGTTGAGGAAAGCGTAGTAAGGCTTCTCTGTTTGATACAGTGCCTAAGGCAAAACTGTGTTTATTTGTTGACACAATGTTACTTGCACTAGACGCTAAGTTATTTTTAATTTAATTGTACAAACTCTGTAGGAAATCAATATTGTATATTGTTATAACGCTATTGAAAATTTTAATATTTTTTTTAAGTATCATTACACTTAAACTCTTTCTGTATTTCCCTTAAACTAATAATTGTACATCAGATATACTTTTAGATAAAAAACACTTTTTTATTTTTAAACTGTATTACACAGTTATAAAACAGTACATAAAATGTTAAGTTAAGTTTAGTATATGAGGGTCCAACTTGGGAATTGAACCCGAGACCTCAAGCACAGTAGTTGCACGATACCACTGCGCCACCGATGAAGTCATGCATGATGTGTTTACTGAACCAATCAAAGTGTCAACATTTAATCGTGTTTTAATAACCTAAAGGTATATTAGAATAAAGGACTTTAAGAAACCAGTCATAAGTCAGATTCAAATTCATAATCTGTTTGAAAATTATAAATTATTTTCTGAATATATACCGAAGAATATGAATTCCCTTTTTTGGCTCTGATATAATACCCTTCTTTACGAAATTTAATTACTTAATTCTGTAAAATACTAGGAGCCGCTGATTCACAAAAAAATTCTACTGTTCTTTATCCAGCGTCCTAAAATAATATTCAGCTGAAATTGTAAAATATCTAAACATTATTTTAAATTATCATAAAGTCTAAATAAATAATATATTTTCAACCAGATTCTTTTAACTTGACCTTAAAGGGTAATGTAGACCTACATGGATTAAATTGATTAAGTAATTGAATAATATGTATTTATTTAATGATATTTTTTTATAATTTAAAAACCAGAATACTCAAATACCTTTTCGCGAGGTGTGTTTTATAACCGTGATGTTGCTTTCCTTCATTTAAATCTATGAAAACTATACATCCAGCGGACAAGGCTATGACAAAAATTTAAATTACCTAAGATGTTTAAGTATTTAAAAATTAAGACAAAATGAACAAGTTGGGGTATTTCTTACATTTCTGTGAAAACAATTGTAAACTAGTACGTTTTGAATCAGATCAAAATCAAATGTAATCACGTTTTTGACTAATAATAAAAACTTAAAATAACAAAACTTTAAAAAGAAACGATTTGCCTACGCTCCTCCATTTTTTTAATCTGCATCATTGTCGTCATTATGGCACGTGGTCTAACTCTTACACACTATAAAAGACCATAATTATTTTTAGCTGTTATGTAAAATCAAAGTGTTTTTTATTTTGTGAACCTCTTCCTAAAAGTAACACTTCTTGAAGTGAATTTAGATTTAATGAAGGTGAACATAGAATCTAAATTTGTATTAGATTATTTTAAATCTATTCAGCCTTTTTGATTTTTATCGATTATAAATGTTGTCATTTGGTCTTCGTCTTGATATACAAAAAATTCTGAAGCCTACTTTTGCATTACATAAATGGTGTGCGTGTGGTTCAAAGCCAATGCTATGTGAGCATGTTAAGCCACCACTATTTAACTATTTGTTGATTCTAAATTGTTAAATGTCAATTTTTAACACTTCAAATGTTAAAGTAAAATTCAAAACTAATAATGTACCTTAAGATCAATGGCACTAATTCCAAAATCAACTACCTAGATTGCAGTGCCATTAAACTCATAAATGAAAGAAAATCCATACGGATATGTCTGTTAAACGGTTCATTGGCACGCTGTCAAGGGAGGAAATTAAAATCTGGGCGTTAATTAAACGCACAGAGTCGAATAGTCAATACTTCGATATATTCACACCGTACTGGAAGTTTTTACCCGACTACATCGAAGTCAAAAGGAAGGGTTATATGTTTTGCAGTCCATGTATGTTTCTTTGTTTCACCATAACTCTGAAAATACTCAGGTAATTTTAATGACGAAGTGTAAAATCAAAAGATTTTATGTAGTTAGCTTATAGTTTTTAGGGTTCCGAACCAGAAAAGGAAAAAATCCGAACCCTTATAGGATAAATTTGTTGTCCGTCTGTCTGTCAAGACCCTGCCTCTTGGAGCTATGAAAAAATCTAACTTTTAAGTCAACGCAATCAAAAGATACATCCGTTTATGCTGTAATTTTTCGATACTCGCATGGTAATCAAAACCTACAGGGTACTTCCCGTGAACTCAGAATCTTGAAAGATACGAAGCATCGTTTTATAGCACAGCCAAAGACGAAAAGCATTTATTTTTAGTTAGATCATATAATATACCTACAAGTTTGTACAAAACCCTCAGTGCGCGAGTCCAACTCGCCCTTGGTCGGCTTTTAAAACTGTTTTGTAGTTGTAAATAGTCCCAAACGATAGTTAAGGATTTTTTTTATAGATAAATATTTCTCATTGAGTTCACTTTCTATAAAATCATTGTATTCTTGTATTTTAAATAATGCTGTCTTACCATTTAGTGTGTGAACCATAGAGTATGAACAGAGATTTCGGCATTAATATAGAATAACTTTTACTTATGGTAAAAGATAATAAATATGCTGTAAACGAGTATTATAATCTATACTAATATTATAAAGCTGAAGAGTTTGTTCATCTCATCATCATTCATGAATCTCAGGTACCGCTGGTCCGATTTGAATTGATGAATTCTTTCAATTTTGGATAGTCCATTTATCGAGGAAGGCTATAGGCTATATATCATCACGCTTATACTAATAGGAGCGAAGTACTAATGAAGAATGTTTCAAAATCGGGTAAAATTTTCACGCTATGGGCAATAGAAGACGCAAACGAGGGTGCGTAAGTCAGTTATTAAAAGTATATAATTCATTTTTGGTGACTAAGAAGACATAAGTAAAAGAAATAATATTACTAATTACAATCTTTGTCGCAATAACTATTAAATTTAATCTACATAAAGCAATTTCAATGCCTATCCACTACAATTCTACCGGCCAAAGTGTCTCTACTCTGCCTGATGGAAAACATAAACAAAATCCAAGAGTAATGGTTACCGCGCTCATAGCGAATACTTAATGCAATAATGCAGCTTGGTGACACACGCTGTGGCGGTATTGAGAGAGATGCCGTTATTGAAAGCCGGTACGTTCTTTCTGAAATTAACTTGACAAAGCTACCGTGTAAGTTGTATTATCTGTCAACATGATCTTAATATTTATCAACTGTAATCTTCGCAGGATCATATTTACATTTCTCATACAGCATAGAAAATTAATCAAATAAAAAATTATGGGCTATATTTATTTAACTGGATCAGTTTTGTGTACTTTTACTTATATTATTCAAAGTGACTTACTTGAATGCTTAAGATGCGGGAAAGTTCCTGCGGCTAAGTACGGCGGAAAAACGCACGTGGATTTAAACCACGTCAACAACATTCTCAGGTTTGTTCAATGAAAAATATTATAATAATCGCCTCTACCTTTGACTCTGCCCAGACGACTATGTGTAATATGACTAAACTTACTATAAACTGGCTTTTGCCTACAGCTCCACAAGTTCACGATGTTTCGTAAAACTGCATTTTTTTGTCAACTGATTGAAATAAAACAAACACTTAATGTTAAGTGAAGTTTACAACGACACTTAAGAAACAACCAATCGGTCAAGAGCGTGTCAGGCCACGCATTGTATAGAGTTCTGTAGTTAATCGTAGATTTAGAAAGCAGGTTTGATATTTGTCACTATGTTTACTAATTATTTCATTATTATTGTACAAGCATATTTCACAAGTTATATCTCAACACTTGAACTAATAAAAATCTATATATCTAAATCTTATAGTTTTCCTTCAAAGACATGAACTACCATGCTTATTATTTTCAGATTTTTCGAGCCACCCGTTTAGCTAGAAAAGGAGGGAGAGACCTTGTTTTTCTCGCATCTTTCTGTATTTTCTAGTTTCATCTTTCTAGCACTCACCGTTTGGAACGAACATAACCAAATCTCAAGGTTCTGAGTCGTGAACTAAGGAAGCCTATATAACGCATCCAAATTGACTGAATTACTTCTAAGATTTAATCACAGATAAACAGTCAAAAATTCAAAAAACTATTGTTATCAGTCCTGTTACTATAATATTTGTTATATTATTATTATTTATATAAATACTGTAATAAAGAACCCCTTTATTAGTTTATCTTTAACTAACTGACCCTCGCAACCTCGTTTACGTCTACTATTGCCCGTAACATAATAACTACCCCCGTTTTTTTAAACAATATTCATCAGGGCTAAGCTATTAGCGTCGTGGTCGTAGCGTGATGATATATAGCCTATAGCCTTCCTCGATTAATGGACTATCCAACATTGAAATAATTTTACAAATCGGACCAAAGGTTCCTGAGATAAGCGCGTTAAAACAAACAAATAAACTCTTCAGCTTTATAATATTAGTATAGATGTACAGACAGAGACATAGAGGCCTTTTACAATTTTATTATTTATATATAATATAGACTTCATCGTTGTTATGGACATACCTATCTTTACCAAATATCAATAATTATAATATAATTTTTGATTCTATACTAATAATAAAGCTGAAGAGTTTGTTTGTTTGTTTATTTGAACGCGCTAATCTCAGGAACCGCTGGTCTGATTTGAGAAATTATTTCAGTGTTAGATAGTTAATTTATTGAGAAAGGCTATAAGCTATATATCATCACTCTACTACTAATAGGAGCGGAGCACCAATAAAGAATGTTTCAAAAACGGGGGAAAATTTTCAGGCTACGGGCAATATAAGATGCAAACAAAGTTGCGTGGGTCAGCTAGTACTGTATATTTGTTTAAAACTTTTATCTCAAAACCTACAGTGATCTAAACCTTGACATGTTTTAAAGTGCTCTCTTTATTGGTCGACTGTAAGGGATGGCCGGGCAACTAATTGAAACCCCTCTGAGCACCTTTCCGCCTCAGTGAACGTGTTACTAGGAGGCTGCGTGGTACAAGGTATAGATGCCGACGATATCTGCCCTCGAAATTAAATGAAGCTCTCTAAATTAATTTGTTAACCATTAACACAATCAAAAGAAATATTATTAGAAAAATGTAAACAATTTTGCTTAATTAAATCGTCAAAAGTCAAATCAAATTAATTTAATACATTATTTGATGTCTAGTTTGTAACCATGTAAGCATTCGTTATGTTATCATAAATAGAAAACCTAAAAAATGCTTGTATAGTTGTTACGTATTGTGAATTTATTTTAAATTATATTGCACTAGTTTTTGCGTGTTAGCCCGCCTGCGTGTTTGTTGGTTATCGTGGTAGTCTATGTTCTTCCTTAACAATCTCCATGACAAATTTCATTGAAATCGGTGCAACGGTCTAGCCGTTAAAAAATTACAGACAGACAGTGTTACTGTCGAACTTATTAATATTGGTAGGTATGTATTGGATTGGAAGAGTACTTGACTCTTGGCAGAAATATTTCCGAATGAAAATAATTGGGTAACAACAAATAAAAATAATTGGGTAACAATACCGGCTAAAATTACATGTCTTTAAATAGAACTTGAGTAATTCTTCTTTCTATTGCTTAGTATAATCAGTTTCCACAAAATTTCCAATATAGTTATCCTGTGACATAGACACGGCTTCAGTAGAAACGCGAACTCTTTATTGCTAATTCCCCAAAACCCAATAAACGTTCTACTTCACTTTCGTTGCAATCTCACGGTTCCCATTGATATATTTTTATGCTTTTTCTTGTTTATTTCTATATTTGCCGAAAGGAGTAAGGGGTGTAACATTAATATGTTGTACTGAAAGGTCCTTAGAATATTAGAAAATACATCTAATGTAGGTAAATGTTAGGATAATTTATGTCACTTAGTTTGATAACATAGTAATGGATTATTAAAAGGATTTTACACTATTACTTTTAAAAATGGTGATAAAATTCATGATAATAATTATTAATATGTACTAAGCATATAAAGAATTTCATTATCTTTTTTAAGTAAAGCTAGTTATTTATTATTTCGTATTAAATTATTTTAAATAAAAATGTGATTTAGCTTGTTGATTTTTCTATGCGTACACACAAGATAAAACTATTTTTGAAACAAAAGTAATTACAAACGCTTCGAACATACGTCAACAAGTAATATTACAAACAAACCCTTGAAATAAAAGTCCAGGCCATATTTTTTCATTTGCCTTTATGACACTAGAACAACAAATATAATATCTTGCCCACTGCTGTTTGTCTGCCAAAACTCTTAGACCCATAGCGATTTAATAAGCCTACTCATTGTTTCTCTAATTTGCAAATAATAGGAAACTATTGCGTCATCCCTACTCATTTCAAGATGGCTACCAATCAAAATCTAGTAAACATAATTCCACTCACATTTGTATTATTTCCAACGCATTACAAGTATGCAATCTCGTTCTACATTAGCCACTGTTATTACTACACTCCCCTAACTTACTAGTACTACAGTCTTCATTCTAAAGCGGTACTTTTTCACGAAAAACATTAATTTAAATCAACTAACTTATTCGTAATTGTTCGTAAGTCTAAAAAAGTTACTCGTAGGTATATGTATAAGAAATATTTGTTTCCCCGAAATGCTTTCTCTTTTAACTGCCTTACACTTTTAATATCCAGGCTTACCTTTAAACACATTCAGAGGTGTAAATGTGAGTACTAATGAACTATCGAAGTAACATATAAATGAATTAACAAAAATCAATAAGTTCAGCTGTTACTGGTATTTATTAACATTACTCGTTGTATATTACGTTGTATATTATACAACTGACATTCTATGAATTCTCTTGAAACTCAGTGTACAAAAAAGTGTATTCTATCTATCTAACTCATATGATGGATATTCTTCTTTGTTATGGCTAAATCCTCTCCTGAGAGGAAACCTAAGCTTAGTGGGACATTATGGGTCGATAAAGATTAATATAAATGAAATAAATTTTTAAAACAATATTTCAGGATTGAGATATGTAGCCGGATAAATGCGGTTCACTGAAGATAAGCAGTCGATACAATTTTCTGTTGACCGACCCAATTACTCAGAAATAGGTCAGTGTTGTTCACACGATCTATCATTGCAGAAATGTAGTTTTTATAAACAGATAGGAAAATAGAAAGATAGGCTACGATAAACTAGTATGATAGACTCGACATATAGAAGAAGTATGTTTCAATATAATTAAGTGCATAATTTTAGTGACAGTCAACAATTACATAAATGTTTTTTATAAACCAGTCTATTTTAATTGTACTTATATAAAGCAAACACGCTGACTGACTGATTGTCGAAAACTATGGTAGAACACATGCATATTGCATGTGGTCAATGAAACTCCGAGAAGGGTCACAACTAATAATAATGTATTTTCTCCAGTATCTTAATTGAACAAGGAGGATCACGTGGGTAAGGGCACGTGTTTACCAAAATCAATGCTATTCGGGTTACTTGGCGAATTGTAATTACTTCCATTTCCAAAGATTATAGCTTCAAATAAGACACTATCTACTAATGCTTTAATAAATACTTTATCTCCTACAAGCAAAAATCTATATAAAATATATTTATAAAATTACAGTGTCTAACCATAAGAAAGCCATGATGCGGTATATAATATGGTGAAACATGTTACTATTGGCCGACATAATCGATCTAAGGTTCATTCCAAACATATTTATTGGGTTTTTCTGATTACAGAATTACTTAGAATAGACCCATCTGTCTCAAAGAGCACGTAAAACTGTCGATTCTGCGCCTGACCTCTCCCCGATCGTGTCGGATAACGTCCTATCGGGTCATGATAGTGAGGGGACAGAAAGTGCACCTCTGTTTGCACACACACTTGTACACTATAATATTTCCTGCGTACTGACCAGCATGGCCAAAATCATCTCGCAATTCTTTTCCTTCATAGTCGAACGAAAAACCTCCTAAAGGTGATACCTCGTTACTTTTAGAAGTGAATAATTAAAGATGATTTAAATAACCGCCTCACACGAGACGCAAAATTTAATGGGTACCTCCTTGCTACGTCCTCTATACTTTATGAGTTGGCTCAGTCCCAATACCCATAAAATAAAATAATTATTACTGTTAAGCTGCTCACTATATCAAGTAAAATAAAAGACATACTAATTACGAGTAATTTATTTGTAAATTGTCATTGAACGAGTCAGTCATATATCTGCTCTATTAAATTTGAATTTAAATTGCCGCAATTATTTATTGTTTTTTTTTATGTATGGCCCTGCCAAAATGTCTGAATGGAAGCATAAGCAGAATCCAAGATTGGTGGTCACCATACTGATTGCGAATGCAGATAATGCAACAATGCAGGATGGTGACCCACACCATGACGGCCTAGTGATGCTTCTGCATCATTGGACCTCCGGTCTCGCTCTAACCAACGAAACACGATAGCATGAATGCTGTCCTTTTACGTTGATCTTCTGTGCGAGGATAGTACCGCCCCGGTCGAGCCGGCCCGCTCGTGCTGAAATCAGCGTGGCTCTATTACCTCGAGCCTGGCTTTGGTAATTTCTTACATGATTAACATGGTATGCTGAGACAATTGATCTCCACTTACTACAGTTTTAACAAACCTCTTTTGCTTCGTCCACATTCGCTAATAGCTACATGTACGCTCGTCGGTTCCTGGTAATTTACTCATTTATGTAACACCACCAAGGAGGTCGGTAAACTTTCGTCGTAGACGACCTCTTACCGCACTTCTACACACATTTGTTAAGTAAATCTTTTATTTTTTTTGCATTGCTATTTTATTGACCGGCTGCTTTTAAATGTGACAATTTGATGTGTAATCGTATATCTATACTCATATTATTTATAATCATATTATAAAGCTGAAGAGATTGTTTGTTTGTTAGTTAGAACGCGTTAATCTCAGGATAGCTCATTTATCGAGGAAGGCTTTAGGATATCATCACGCTCAGACTAAGAAGAGCGGAGCTCTAATGAAGAATGTTAGAAAAACCGGTAAAAATATTACACTACGGGCAATGAGAGACTTAAACGAGGTTGCGTGGGTCAGCTAGTGTGTTATATATATGAATATTAATTTTGCAATGTAATATTAGTTATTATGTGTGAATTATAAATGCCCAATACAACCTACATGTTACTATATAGTAGAATATGTTCCTTGGAAGAGATCGCAAACTGCGTCTTTAGGCCATTTATTGTATCACTAGTGTTACTTTGTTTGTTTTCATTATTGTTTGGTGAACAATAAGGAGTAGTTGTTTGTAACTTTTATTTAAAAAAGAAATGTCTTGATTACTATATTCAGCTATCACGGGTGAATTAAAATAAACTCAAGATATTTAATGCGTTATACATTGTTAAGGAATTAAAGAAACCCTAAAAGAATAACAAATGTCTAACACCTGAACTAATGATTATTACTAATGAAAATCACTTGTTTAAAGAAATTAACATATTGTCGTTACAATCACATGAATATCTAGCAACGTTCATTAGTGGATAATTATAATTTGTAAGTTCTTTTAGCCAAGAAAGCTTACATTTTACATGTATGTATTACAAAATTGACATTAAGCAGACTTCATTTACATTTTTATGTAAAGCTAGCTGAGCCCGTGTTACCAGATAGCTGATAATATTAGTTACTTTTATTATAATCAGCTATAGCTATCTGGTAGTTAATAACCTCGTAAAAAAACAAACAGATAAACAGGTAATAATTGAAAAAAAAAATGTACATTAGTATCGTATACCTTTTCATGTGCATTTAATAAAAACTATTAATTTTAAATTACAAATAAACACTTCAATGTGATTTATCTGTGGTATTCAAGCTTTATTAAAACTGTAGCTGGTTGATTCAAATCGATGAACTAATCGAGTGTTCACGAGTTTCAAATAAAAATAAACAGCAGGAATAAGCTGTGCCTGGTTAGATAACTATTGTAGATAAAGTTGTACATCAAACAGCTAATAATAATTTTGTTGTTGCGTCACTAAACTTAACATATTTGGTTTTAGTAAAACGAGTTCCAGGATATTTTTTTTCTTTTAATGTATACAGGCGATACGTCTGCTCGTTTGCCCACTATATTATAAAAAAAAAAAAATTAGATTTATAGTGACATATCCTATTTCAGTCAATTCAAAGCGTCACGTCGTTTGACAGGACTAAATTCATTTTAGTGGTTTTTAGTTTAGTTTAGAAAGTTTGAACAAAAAAATTAGAAACATTGTTCATTTTTATTGTTCATTTTTATTGACAACTGACAAACAATTGAAAAATATTCAGTTGCTTAGTTTTTACCTTTCTGTGACGAAAAAATAGAAAAATAAAGCGTCTCTTACCTCTTAACTTTACATTGGTGAATAATATTTTTTAAATCGGTTTAGTGATTTACGCAAAAAGTTCAACATACATATTCAAATTTGCATTTAATAGTTTACATCTCTAGTAAATAAAGATTTTTGAGCTAATAGTAATAAAGTATGTGTGTATAATGTTAATGATCACAAATGCTGGTTCCCATGCATAATTTTAAGTGCATATATATTGATATTTTTTTCTAGTTTATCAGTTTATTATTTCACTTACTTTCAAATAAAACTACTGGAATAAATTTAACTATATTTATTATTCAAAAATATTATCTTAAGATTTCATATTACACAATATAGTTTAAGAATAAGAACGCTTATAACAGTTTTATAAAAATTGAGATGAATGAAAACCGGGCGGCCCAGAATTACCTTTTTCCTTGAGCTTAGTCAATGCTCTTTGCCACTTTCTCGAGATTTATTTTATATGTTGTCAAGACTGCCCCGCTGATGGAGAACTAAAAGCTTTTAAACTTTCGCGTTCTGTGACGTTTTATTATGTATACGCACTGGAACAAGCCTTCATGTATTTGCCATTACAAACCTTTAAGGAAACCAATCAAATGGCTCAAAAACTGGTGTCCTATATTTTTTTTAAATATATTTCTATCGCCTAAACGAAAAAAATAAAGCTCTTCATTTATTTCTTTGATTACAAATTAGATAAATAGAGAATGGGTTTGTGAGCAGGATATCGAACTTGTATTGAAGTAAGTTTTATGTATTTTTTTTGTTATTAAAGTCTACCAAATTGACTCTACTCTGCCTGATTGAAAACATAAGCAGAATCCAAGAGTGGTGGTCACCATATTCATTGCGAATGCAGTCAATGCAATAATGCAGCATGGTTACCCACACTATGGGGGCCTAGTGATGCTCCTCATTGGACCTCCGGTCTCGCATTTACTAACGAAAAATAACAGCACGAATGCTGTTATTTAAGTTGGTTGGTTTCTGTGCGATTGTAGGATCGCCCCGGTCGAGTCTGCCCGTACGCACTGAAATCAGCGTGAATCAACCTTAATAATAATAATTTAAATATTTATTTTTTGAAAGATTTACTTACTTGAAGAATGTATCACTATTTTCTAAACGCGAATGGAAACTACATAGTCCGTATCTCTTGCCAAAATGGAAATAGTTACATATTGATTTTATAGAGATATGCAGGATCAATTTATTTTCTTTCACACACAAAACTTGCACTTGCAAATACTCTTTTTAAGGTAAATTCAGACTGCTTTCAGTAACCTATCGCTTGTTAAATCTGGAAATAGGTTATTAATGTACAGGTTAGTGACATAATTAAAACCATTTGACAGTCATAAAAGTTTTAGTGGGTAAATTCTAAAGTTGTACTGATTCGCTCTAAATAAAAACCTAGCTTTAAAATTCATATCACTACCAAAAAATATCCCTTTTGTTTGAAGGTTTCATTCGTGTGGGCTCACCAACTGAATGCATAACTCAAACAAAAAATATTTTGTGTGAAATGTTAAAGTAATATTACATGTTATACACATATATATGACGTGCAGCATCTCTCATTTCACCTATCATCTTATGGGAAGTTCCTTACCATGTAATAACTTACATCTGTTATCTTTATTTATAAGTTATAAAATCGTAAATTGTAAGTTATAAAATCAGTTACGCAGTGCATGTGTATATGTGTTTGCTTGTTTGCGTGTGCGTATTATATAATGAAAAGGTGTTGTGGGGGAACGAGTATCATGTTCCACCCAACACAAAGGGAGGATCCTCCGACCAGGCGAGGTGATCATGCCTGGCGGGCTACTGCCCAACAGTTGATGTTGGGATGTTGTATATATGATAATCGGAGCGGGAACTTTATTTGCGCGATTCAGGATTGGTAGTTACTCCGTGTAGTGTAGTTTGTAGGTACAGTGCGTTACTTCGTAGTTCAGTGTATCTTCGGTAGATGGCGCTGTATGTGGAGGTCGCCACATCACTCCCCTCCAAGACTGGAGGTCGATATATGTTGAGTCAGCTGTCTGTGCTCTGATGCAGAGCTTGCCAGTGCCAGGAGTGAGTAGTTCCAGTGAGTCGGAACTGAATGCCGCAAGTTCCAGTGAGTCGGAACTGAATGCCGCTAATCCCAGTGAGTCGGGGCTGAAGTCCGCTGATCCCAGTGAGTCGGGATCGCATGCGGTGCGCGGTGCTGCGGTGAGGTCCCCAGTGAGTCGGGGAGATTGCTGCGTAGTGGCTGGCTGCTGCGTAGACGGAGAGATGTGCTCTGCTTACATGGACCGTAGATGCAGTGTGCTGTGCCTAGACGCTGTAGAGGCCGTAGGGGTTACCAGGCTGGAGCGGTCGCGTCCTGCGTGTGGTATATCCCAGTTGAGGCCGAAGTTGCTGGCTGGCTTGAGACTTGCTGTGGGAGTGAACATGATGGTGGCGCGGCTTG
This sequence comes from Spilarctia lutea, assembly GCA_916048165.1. Taxonomy (NCBI): domain Eukaryota; kingdom Metazoa; phylum Arthropoda; class Insecta; order Lepidoptera; family Erebidae; genus Spilarctia; species Spilarctia lutea. Next base: position 1,268,840 of record OU696471.1, on the reverse strand, counting down.
AAGGCTGCTTCCAATCACGTCGGGGTCACCACTTGTGGGGGAACGAGTATCATGTTCCACCTAACACAAAGGGAGGATCCTCCGACCAGGCGAGGTGATCATGCCTGGCGGGCTACTGCCCAACAGTTGATGTTGGGATGTTGTATATATGATAATCGGCGCGGGAACTTTATTTGCGCGATTCAGGATTGGTAGTTACTCCGTGTAGTGTAGTTTGTAGGTACAGTGCGTTACTTCGTAGTTCAGTGTATCTTCGGTAGATGGCGCTGTATGTGGAGGTCGCCACAGTGTTATACATTAACTGGAATAATTTCAACCATGTTGATTTTTAGAATAATGTCAGCTGTTAAGAACCGGTCTGACCACTTAGAAGCTGTGTATCACATTGGTGTATAACTCAGTCCAATTCAGAGTAATCGAAGCACATGACACCCGTCATGAGAGTTAATGTATGCGAACATTTGCATATTAATACACATACATTTATAACACACGAACTGTAATTAATTTGAAATCTTAAGCACGTATCACTACAATCATGTACGAGAATGTATGAGACGGGAATAATTGCGGCTTTCATTAATAAAATTACTTCAGGCTGAAATAATGATTTGCGTGAGGCGTATTCATAATTATATTTTATACTGTTTTATAAGTTTATTTCGGGTAAATACGATTACTTTTTAGAATTCCGTTCATCAGGAACATGTTTTGGTTAAGCACGCTTAGACTTTAGAGTTCCATTACTCAAAAGAACTATAGGAATCCTTACAAACTGACTGTTTGAACTCAGGAATGATGTACAGTATGACACAGTTATGGTTTACTATTTCAATATAGTAACTATTACAAGTATACTATTAGCATTGTGGTTAGTGTTCCCGACTGCTAAGCTAACTAAGTGGGGAGTTCGTTTCCCACACAGAACAAATATTTGTGTGATGAACATGATCATTTATTGTATTTAGAAATACATAAGTATGTATATCAATAGTTTGATTATCATAGCACCGCCTCTAGCTGGTTTGGGACCTGATGATAGTAGGACTTGATTTTTTATACGTGGAACATTCTATTACGTACGAGTATTCTAATGCATACATACTCGTATGATAGAAAACCTTTAACAAAAATAAAAATTCTAAAAAGCGTACCTAAAATAATCTTGTTTCAACTTGACTGGCTTAAATTATATTATGTAAATTTTTGTCCATACCTAATTATATTAATTTACATAGAGTAGTATTATAGTGTATGCTAGGGGACCTTAATTTTTTTTTGAAGTCGGTGCCAAGGAAAATATGACAAGAACAAAATTACGTGATGAAATACGCGCTAATGCGCTTTTAAAAATTTAAAAAATGTAATTAAAGAAATACTACTTTTTTTACATATTACATCAACTAAAGCTTTTTTTATAGTTTCATTGCATACTAGTTTTTGCCCGAGCTCTGCCAGCGTAAACGTCGGTTATTGCAGTGATTCTTCAAATTGATCCAACTTTTTTCTTATTTATAAACCGATTGTAATAAAACATACACAAAAAACTCATTCGCGTTCACAAACGTACAGACAAAAATCTAAAAATCATTGTTTTGGGTTCTTCTGGTTTCATAAAGCCCCCTTTTATAATATTTATTCTTAAATATCTTCCATGTACAGAAAGTTACAATTTTATTATATGTATTGATAAGGAATATAGTGGTTTATTAAATCTGGGATACAATTTTAATATTGTAATGTCATATTTATTTATTGTGGTTGCACAATGATCGAAGAGTAATAAAGAGAATATATTTATAAATTTAATGGAAATAGTTTGTGTTCATGATACCATATGAGTTCAGTCCTACAAAGTGTTAGTAGTTTGATTGGTCCGATAGTAAAGGAATTACTAATTCTGACAACAAAAGCTGTATACTGAACTCAATTGACAGAAAAGCTCAATCATGTTCATTTGTTGTTAAGCCTAGTTCATAGCAAACGCTTCAAAATAGTGTGTGCCCGGTGAGTTTAATATTAATTGGGCCAATAAACTAAAATACACCAATTGGCTACCAGGAACAAAATATTTCAGAAATTATACAAACTTGATTAATATGACAAACAACAATAATGAGTACGTATATAAAACCGTAACGACGGCTTCCTGACGGCATTTTGTCGAATTAAACTAGTCAATTCTCTCACAGAATCAACCTAAAATTATACCATTCGTGCTGTCGTGTTTTGTTGGTGAGTGTGAGAGGCCCAATAACGCAGAAGCATCTAAATATACCGCCATAGTTTGGGCCACCATGCTGCATTGGTGCATTGTCTGAGTTCGCAGTGGTGGTGACCACTTCTCTTGGATTCTGCTTAATATGTTTTTCATTAGGCAGGGTAGATTCACTTTGGCAGGCCCATATAATATATAACAAAACACATTAAGAGAATAGCGGTTAATGTGGTGAAGTAAAAATAATTAATTTAGTAGTATATATGTTATTTTGCGATGTCAATAACTACTTTGATTTATTTGAACTAATGTATTACCTCTTATTGGTTTACTAAAAAAACACAGGTATATACAGTCAAGTAGAAACATAAATACAAAAAAAAATTTAGAGGTGTCAAAGGACACTAGGATGGAACGAAGTTCGAAATAGAAAGACGAAACGAAAATATCTGGCTTGCTTTCTATAAGAGAGAGAGAGAGAGAGACAGACAGAGAAAGGGTAATGATTCCTGACAATTTCAGGGTATGCAAGGGGGGACTTAAAATGTCTCCGAGCGATAGTTTCAGAGATAGAGAGGGTGTCTTCCTTAAGGGATGATCTTAGGGGGTGGGGGTGATCAGGGTAGTGGGGTGAACGGATTGGGGGTGCTACGCTAGATAAATAAACACACAATATGGTATAATGAATTCGTCTTGACAAAATGAGTCGTTGACATATGTCGAAAGTGTCGTTACAATTCCGTCTAGCCCCCTTCCGCAACGCGCGATAAGGAACTTCGTTCCAAAAACTAATATCCAATTAAATACTAGTAAAGTTACAGCATCAGATTTGCTGAAACGTACCATAACGCTTATATTGCACAACAATATACAGAAGTAAAATTCTTCCACAACCAGATTCGAATACGCCTTTGAGAGCCCCAATTTCGATGTAACCCGATATTGGGATTTTGCAATATTCAAACGCACACATTCTAAAGTGAACCGATTACCCTACGTATTCAAAACTACCGGCCGAGAGCCAGTCAATGTTATCATTGCTATCAGTTACAGTGCATACATATTAAGCGGTCTGCATTATATACGACCTATTGATGACAATATGTTTTACTCGAGAGACAATTAAAGTTAATTGAAGTTCGGCAAGCATTCTAACAAGGTTGTCGGGTAATTACTGAATCCATTGAATCGATTTTGAAAATTATATTGCCAAGAGAAAGTCGCATTATTTGTGAGTGTTATGGGTGTAACCCATAACACTCCCAAAAATGCAAGAAGATCGAAAAGAATCAAAATTTCGTGTAATATGAGAGACCTCAATCCAGCAGTGGACTGCAATAGACTGATGATAATGATGATAGGATATATATGTATATCATCGAATCGTATTGTTCGCAACTTAAATTGTTGAATAAATATTCAAAAAACTGTTTTTACAAAATATATTTATAAAATGTTCATTCTGGCATACTTTTGTAGAGAAATTATTCCTTTTTTGGCTTAAACCACCAAACTTTTCCTTGTTTTTACATGTTCCACTTTCTACGAAGACATTCATGTTAGTAAATGCTTGTTTTAAACATAAAATGTTTTTACTGTATTAATTAGAGCGAATTTTTCTAACAACCCGTTGAGAAAATACATGTGTAGACGTTTTTATGATTATAGAGCAAGTGAACAGGAACAGGTAATTCAATATAACTAGAAAAGAGTGTAACTTAAGACTCGCCAATAGCCTATAGGTTCAGAAAAGTTTTGAAGAATTTGTCTATACCAAGAAATTATGAAGACACAAATTTGTAATTCTTGCTTGCATAGCGCGTGATTAAACAATTTAGTCCTCGGAATTTGGCAAACCTTCCAGTATAATGATAAATTTGTTTGTGGCTTGACGTTTGTACCAACCATTTGTAGTAATATTTTGGGCAGTGTCATCGGCATCTGATATTTTGATTACTGCATAAGCTGCATGCTGTATCCCTAATTAATCAAAAGTAGAATTTTGCAACTCTATCTATCCTAATAATATATTTATTGAATACTTAAAACGAAAGTCTTAGAATTTTTGACATGAGTAATTATTTTTTTGTTTTATTTTCCTTTTATTGAATAGGGGCAAATGAGTCTGATGGTAAGCGATTACCGCCGCCCACCCGGTTGGACTCCCGCAACACTAGAGCCGTCACAAGTGCGTTGCTTTTAAGACGGAGTACGAGCTTTTCTTGAAGGTTTCAATGTCGTATTGGCCCGGACATACTGCAGGCGACAGTTCATTCCACGGTATTGTTGTGCGAGGCAGAAAGTTTCGGGAAAAGAGCACAAATTACATATATTTTACCTTGTGGATAAGTAGGCAGTTAAACCTAGATGGTAGCTTGCTATGGTTTTCGCCATGTATCGGTACAGAACAAAAAATGGCAACTTAATAATAGACTACGGGCTCGTGTCGAAAATTGATGGCTCATGTGAACCACCAGGAGACCTTTTTAGAAAGATACAGGGGCATGAAACAATAACATTCAGTACTATGCCGTCTTTTTAAGCTGTCCAACGGAATACTGGTAAAGGGGAAGGGGTAGCAACTCTCGATTTTAGGACTTCATCGAGCCTTTCGGTCGAGCCTCGAAAACTGCGTTCATGCCAAGTTTATTGATTATTTCTAATATCAGCCGTACCGAAGTTCATCTACGTATTTAAGTTTTAATTCATATTTAGTTTATGAACATTAATCAATATTTACGATACCATTCATTCCCTAACAAACTAATTAAGACTTGAACAAAAACATAATTTACTTCCAAAACAGTAAACTATACAAACTGGAGCCTTTCACATGGACGATTCCGAACCGAAACATTTGCATACGCCAAACATGGCTTAGCATACAAATCGAAATTCGACGGACAGTTCGACAAATTTAGTTTAATTGTCTGTAATCTTGACTTAATTTATGGTCAGGTATGAGGATTGAAGAAGTGTAAACTTGATTTTATTTCTTCGTTTGTTGTCACATTTTTAGAACAAATTTTATTTATTTAACTCAGTGTTAAATGGAACAAAAATGTTACTTCGACGATGGTTCCAAGACTCAGTATTAAGTTATTACTACTTAAATAATAAGATAGAAATTGCTTACTTAGTTTGGTAACATAGATACGTAATATCATAGCATAGGTGATAGTTTGTTCTACAGGTTTGCAAGACAAGAAGTTTATTGAAATCACCCAGTGGAAGTGTTATCTATTCAAGTGAAAAGCATTGAAATTCTGTTTACATTAAGGCTCAAATTAAATTAGAACTGAAAGAAAACTATTGAAATAGAACAACCAGTGGGTTTTGCTGATATCAATCAAAAGTTTCCAGTAATACTCGTACATTATTCAATTGGAACAAAAGTCCCAATTATTACAGGCAAGGCAAAACACATTTCCAAAGACGGCATCTACTACATCTATCAAACGATATATATCTACCCACACTTTGTCTACACATTTACAAATGGGTTTAATACTAATGAAACGACCCCCAGCTTATTTATGTTCGAACAAAGCCAATTTCGTCATCAACTAAAAGCACCGATACTGCTCGTGTATGGGTAATAAAAGAAAATTACACAACTCATATATTCCGTGACTACAGACAGTTTTACTTACACACAAAAAACTGCTTAGACTATAAAAGATTCAGACATTCGTGTTTTGTTATTGACGAAATAACAATGAAGGTGAACTAGTGAATGTAAGTAAAAGGGCATTGACTTGCAAATGGCTTCTATTAAATAGACCACACCACTATAATCTATAGTTGAAATTACAGGATTGATACAAGCAACTGCCTGTTTTTTGATACACGAATACTTTTAAATTTGCATGTAATAGATATTGTGTACCTTTGAAGTGGCTAACGATGTAACCAGAAAGGACGGTCCACGGTCAAGGGCTGACTCAAATCGTATTGCGTGATCGCTTGTCTGAACTTTACGAAAATTCCACGTGAGTTATTAGTTAACGATGATTTGATTTTACGTTCTTGAATTTCGAATACTTACTTTGGTTCATTCCTAATCTGAGTCTACATAATTACAAAGTGTCAAGGTAATTTTAAAGTTCAAAAGTAATGAAAATATGACAGAAATAAAATTCCAGTAAAATATTAACATGGACATGAAGTGTACGAAAATGTGAACTTTTACTATTTTACACTTGGTAATTTTCATTGCGAAGATATTGACAATCGATATCTATTTCCGTTTGAGATAGCACCATAGAGTTATAGAGGTTGTAAATTGAAGGGCTTAGGTTCTTAGATTTAGTGGTTTCATCTTGCCTTTAGTCTTGGGATAGAATCCTGATTTGTATCTAACTAGATATTGACAATTTACACCGACTTTGATGTATTTGTCTACTAATCTAGGTACCAAGCTATGGATTGTATTTTTTTTTATTAATGCTTGCTTAATGCAAAATTCTTTGGGGAGTCCTTTGGTAAGCAATGAACGGTAATATTCAATTATTATAAAATGACTCGTCTACATTTTGCTCTCCTATAAAATAAAATAATACAATAAAGGTAAAAAAAAAACTTAACGACACGCTTACAAAAGTCGGTTACCAACAAACATACCGGTGAAGCTAATAACAGCATATTAAAAAATAACTATACATACAAATACACTAATATACCTTCGTATACATGCATATACTCAATGTTCTTATATATAGATATAGTATGAAATGATGCAATGAATATTATGACTGAGTATTTGTTTATAATATTTAGCATTATTCCCCGTGTGGTAACGGATTTAGAATGCAGATTGTTACCACCACTATTAATCCAATGGGTATTGCAAGACATGACTGAGGGAGAAAAAATGTAGCACAACACTTGCAAAAGAGTGGGAAAACTTGAAACAAACCCTGGCCTGACCATCTAGGCAGCGTGGTGTAGTAATCCAAAATCTGTTTTCTAAGGAGTGGCTTATGTTCAGCAGTGGATAATTAAAATCTGTGAATAGCAATTTCAGCACGCATAGAAACTAACAAACAATTCTTTTTAAGAAAATCGAGTACCTAAAATTTTATTGCGAGTATTTTGTGTTCTTCGTTTAAATATTTAATCAAGTACAACGTTAAAAATCCAATCATAATCTCATCATTAAAAATGCACTTACTGAAAATGCGCCATTTTCTTTTATCACGCAATTTTAAAGTCAACCTTTTTACAACCTGTAAACCAATTTTTCGAACTCGGAATTTCACGCGCAAAATTAAGTAAACAGTGCAGAAAATGGCTTGCGTGTAACGATATTACTTAACCTTCTCCAAGCCGGCTGGTCACCGTGGAGAAGTCAGACAACCACCACCAACATCATGTCCTAGTGTAAGAACCCTTCTTTCTGACAGGAAAATATAATTGAGATTATTATTAGAGAATTAAGTCAATTAAATAGGACACAATAGGCTTATGTTAAACTATAAAAGAATAAAATAAACTTAGATAGAAAGAAACAATAGAAGAACATGCCGACTTCATCCTTTATTATACATCTGGAACAAATGGAAGAAATTGAGTTAGTTTCTTGATAAAAGAAACCTAAAGAGGAACATTTTAATTTAAAAAGGTTTTCGAACTGGGTGGGACTGGGATACTATAATTTAAAGCACCTGACATTTCTACTTGGTCATGTAATCCGCAATGGGTTTTGTTCAAACAAAAACATTATTATACTCGGAGATTTCAACGTAAGAATCGGAAATACTCAAGATAACGAAGGATAACAATGAAATGAAATGGAAAGAAGCATGCTTGACTTAAAACTTGCAGATAAAGTCAGCAACGATAACGTCAGAAAGAAAACAAAGATAAAAGATGTAAGGAAAAGAACGAGATCACAGAAATGGCAATGAGCAGGACATATATGCAGAATGTGTAACAATAGATGGACAAAACGTTTAACAGAATGGTTACCAAATGACTTGAAAATCAAAAAGGGAGACTAATTAAAAGATGGAGAGACATTTTTGAACAGAGATGTGGCTCTGTGAGGGGTGTATGAAAAGGTTTAGAAGATACCTACGCAGCGGAGGTGACTACTACAAATAAAGTTTAATTTAAAAACAAAGTTAATTTTAAGAACGCATGTAATAAAAAAAATAAAAAATATACTATTAAAAACTTATATGTATTTATGCAACAACTTGTAGTAGAAAATAAAAGGCTATTTTTTATTTTATTTTTATAATGACATTACTACATTAATAAGTTTCATTCCCTCATTACTCGTATGACCCTCGCGGTCAGTTCAGTTTAACTATTCTCCTGTGAATGTTCATTGGAGTATTAGGGACCAAATAATTGTGTATATATATATCGATGAATATGAGTCACACTGAGATTATTTTGCTTGTGGTATCGGATTAAGAATACAAATTGTCACCACCCCTATATGTGCCATGGGTGTCGTAAAAGGAGCTTACTACGCAGGACTACATCACTGCAAAAAGAAGTATAACTTGAAACAAACCCCTAAACATATGCGTCTGTCCTCTTTTTATATTTTAAGAAGAGTCCTATGTGCAGTAGTGAACTTTTAAAAACTTGAAAATGATGACAGTATTGAGATATATATATATTTAGACTCTAAATCTGGTGCAATAAGATTGAGTATTGAATAAAAACTTGCGTAAGTACGAGTAGTATTCATTTTCATTAAAGATATACAGTATAATGTATTTCGGGTAAGGTCGATAGACGGACGAGGGCCCTTTTAAGGAGTGAGTAATAGGACGCTTCACTCCTAACTCCAAAGGGTTTCACTACCTCATTTTCTTGTATATACATAAATATTACAAACATACATAGAAACATCTAGATAGTAAAATAAACATTCTCATGATATACGAGTATATCTATGTAATATAACGTATATTTGATGGAGTAAATGTGATCATACATATACGAACAAAACCGTAGAATGAACTGCTGCCTGCGGTGTTCCTGGACCAACACGACCTTCAAACTTTCAAGAAAAGAGTGTAATAAGCGCATTAAAAAGGCTGGTAACGCACCTGTGACCCCTCTGGTGTTGCTGATAGTTGGTGTCCATAAGCGGCGGTAATCGCTTACCTTGCTCGTTTGCCTCCTATGCCATAAAAAAAGTCTGAATTTTATGACAAAGAGAATGTAATGTAAGGAAAATCTGTCAATTGCTGTTAAAATTTCGTTGTTTCTTCTTAATGCGAAGTTAGGAAACCTTCAGTAGGTCAAGGACACGATTGAAGTTTCTGTAGTTTTACAGAAGACTCATTTTAAGATATTCACTGCACGGATGGCGTACTGATATACGTGCTCACTCTCATTAGCATAAATACGATTTACCAACATCAATTATTAGAACGCGGTCCGCTACGAATTATCAAGTCGCTTTGGTTGAGGATTTTCCTTTTGTGTTGTATGGATATGCAAAATTCACTAATCCAGATTTAAACCAGGAGATCAATCGTGTTAACATAAAATTAAGATTAATAAACAAATTCATATTGTTAGCATAGATACCGAAGAACTATTATAGTGAAAGAATTCACTTTTTTTAAGTAACTTTTACTCTATTGACTTATCGATTACCCTCGAGAAATTTGGTACAAAATGTCCTGTCTAGTATTTTTTTTTTTAAATAATTTATATTTTAATGATAGATTTATATACACAGATATGCCAATATGAACTTAGCCAAACAACAGCAAAACCATAATTTTCAATGACCTTACATTTAATGACAAAGTTCCTGCCGCAGCCACTTGAAAGTGAGCGTTTATTGATGAACCGTATTTCTCAAGCGTCTCTCTGTTATAATAATAGTATTATTAACATTTGATATTACTGTCAAATATACAAAAGGGGGTACGAGATAAGAAGGAAATAACCACTTTTGTACGAAAATGTATTCTTTTACTCTTTAATGCCGCGTAGGTCTGAACAAGAATCCGATTGGTTTGTATTATTATAGTTGTTATTAACAAAATATGTATTACATAGCTGTATGGTTAACAGAGCACTTTCTCTTTGTCGTGCATGACACTCTTAGGAGAGCGGTCGTGGACACGTTGGGGTGTCCACGTCGGTAGGAGCAGAGAAAGCCCTTCGTTCGATTTTCCGCGATCTCTTAGCGATACAGAATAATGCAGTCACTCAGTTCACTTGGTTGGGATATTCCGTAAGAATTTGAAAGTGATTAAGGTACATTATACTAAGCCCGAACTTATTATAATCCCGTGCGTATAACTAATATCCTAGTCCTGCCAGTTGTTTTACAATTTTTTTCCATATTGAACACAAAATTTCCAGCATATATAAGATAAATATTATTTCTAGACAACAAAATGTAGCAATTAAACACTCCTCTGCTTATCTTTTAAATATACAGGTGTGCACGTATGCTTATTCCGCAGTATTGTCTTAATAATAAAAGTGACACAATATTAAGATATTAGATTCTGTTATAGCTGTTTTCAAAGGAAAATTAAACACTATACAACCTCACAAATATATTTATTTCAGTTTATATAAATTCTAAGTTTATATTTTATTCTTTTATTGTTTATATTGATTCTAACAAAAAACACTAAAATAAATTAGTGTTATCGCAAGCCTCTATAAATAACTTAATGTTATGACAAGAAACCCTTTGGTGTTGAGTGTTGAGCGAAATAAAAACAAAGAACGAATTCTTTTTAATATACTCCATAATTAACTTTGCTCACAACTCATAATAAACTGAACTGTTAAATAGCACAGACAAAGATGTGTTTCATTAACCTCGCGCCAATAATCCTTACAGTTTAGGTTAAATAAACATCACGGAAGAAAAATGCAAGCTAATTAAAGAACGAACACAGAGAACTAAGAAAAACAAAGCATTCTATTCGATTAATTTTGAACAAGGATTAATTAAACTAACTCTAATGGAATCGTAGAACACAATTACAACAATACCACAAATACTTAAACAAGTTGAAGAATTTAAAAAAAGAAATTTTCAAAGCAACGATAGTAAGCAACTGTGGAGTTGTTTTCGATTGTAATCCCATTGTTACGGTAAATTAAAGGCTTTATACAAGGAAATTACTTTTATTTGATTTAAAGAGATTGTATTTATTTGTGGTTTTCTATTATTTTGTTACAGTCACTGCTGTAAATGCAACTTGAGTGAAATAAGCGATTACAGTATTATGTTCGAGTGATTTATGAATTTACGTGAATATTTTCTATACATACCGTGACAAACATTCGCCTATCAATCCAACGGTAACTGTATAACGAACAAAATATCCCACGACTCTTAAATATATATTAGTACTTCTAGTTGTTGAATTACAAAATATATTAGTTGCAAAACATATTAAAAAGTAACTGTACCCTGCGATGATATCCACGCTTGTTATTTTACTTTTACGAAGCCAGTATAAATGAAAGTGGCCCAAGTTACTTATTATACCATCAGATATCCATCCATTCCAGATATAAAAGGGAACAAAAGCCAGACAACAAATTTAAAATAGATTTTTCCAAGTAAGTACCGTAGATATTTTCTTATGTATGTAATGAAAAGCTGTTCATTTTAAATTAAAATAGATACGACAATTTTATTTATTTGTTTAGTGTTTTTAAGGAGTCAATAGAAACATATGAAAACATTTTTAAAAATGAAGCAATCGTTTAAAAATAAATACGCCTAAAATGCCTGAAAATATCGTTAATAAACCGTTTTACCTAAAGACACCAAAATGAGAATTGTATTAAATTAAAGTACGATAACATTACTATGTGAAATTAAGTTACGTTAAAATAGATTACCGTTTTAGCAAGCTAGAAATTTATAAGTTTGCCTTGTTTAAACGTCAGTTTGTCACCAATAAAAATAGCTTTTACTAGTATTTTTGAACGTAAATATTTGATTAATTTAACATTTCCATCGTTTTATTATATCTGCAATTTTTTTATATCGCCACCTATAGTAAACAATATTCTTGTTATAACATTACATGAATGCCTTATTTTATTTCATTTAATTATCGACCACATTAAAAGTCAATTCCGTGATCTCCCATTAACACCTTGTCCATCCATAGGACATTCTTTTTAAAGAATTTTTATTGTATACGGGGCAAACGGACAGACGTATAGCCTGATGGTAAGCGATGGCATTTGTGACGCCTCTGGTGTTGCGGGTGTCATTGGTCGGCGGTAATTGCTTACCATCAGGCAATACGTCTGTTCGTTTGCCCCCTATTCCATAAAAAAAAGCCAACATTTATCCCAATATACAATTACAATTACAATTTGTTCTCCGATATATTCGGAAGTTTTAGTAACAGTAAAGGCTGAGCTCTGACAATACGTCTTAATGATTGAATATTACTGTAGGTACATCATTACATGCAAGCAATTTCGTGCATTCAAAACTGCTTAATTAATTTTGCGTGTGAAATTTGGAGTGCCATAAATTGTTTTACAGCCTGTAAAATGTGACTCCCAAAGTTCGTTACATAATTTTCAGTAAATGCATATTTTATTCTTGGATTATGATCGGATTTTTAACGTTGTATTTACTTGATTATATTTAATATGTGCCAAATACATATTTTCAATTTAATTTTCATTCGTTAGTTTTTTTACAGTTTGATATGAGTTATATGTGGGTAAGGTACACTAGTCTAATATTCTTCTCTAAGGTGTTCAATAATATCGTTGTCTAAAATGTTAGCTTAACTTTACTAAGTGGCGTGAGGGCCTGGTAACCCGTAATACAGGTATCGTATACCTATCTTGGGCATCAGTCTCTCACAAAATGTGGTGTAAATTGAATGTATTGAACTCAAATATTATTGTAAGAAACATTTTCCTTTTTATGAAGAGAATATATACATTTTTATTATAATTAAACGTTAAACATTATCGTACATTTTATTAGCCATACGCTATAGAGACAGTAATGGCATTATCGAGCGCATTGTCTGCAACTTGAATGCAATCAATCGAGATAGATAAAAGGAAATGACTTTTGACCGCACTTACACCGTACCGCTTGTCGACAATAAGATCTACAGAATACTTTTTAATGTACCTATATGTTTACGTTAACTGAATTTTCAAAGAAATTACACTTATGATAATATGGGACTAATCCCGCCCACACGCCCACTACTGTAATTCCTTTATACCAGGATCAACAGCACTGACCCACGAACACACGGAGTTTTGACACTCGAGCAGTCCCAAGAAAAATTAAACTGTCTTGGAAAACGGAACCAAAATAATCAGAAGAAAAACTGGAGGAGTTGGAAATATAATATGTGCACTTCCATCCTTAGCAAAGCGGGATACAAAATTAAGTCAAAATAGGCAGACACAGATACGACAGAATCGCCGGAATAGCCTTAAATGCATGGATATTTACCGCAGTAGACACAAAATCCCCATAGTGTACCGCCCCAGATATCATTTGTAAGCTATTTAGCATTATATTACGTTTATTGTACCAAAGACTATGTAGTATTTATGTATGTGTTTATATTATTTGGAAATGTTCCCAGAGGATATGATGAGCCGACTGTTCACAGCTAGAATCAGTTGTTGAGCATTGACACAATGATGAATCGACTAATTTAAATGAGTGTAGTTCGCTCTAAAAGTTAACCGATTACATACACCCCGAAGAGATATTAAGTTCAAACATCTATTAACTAATTTCTCAAGCCACATCCGCATACGCATTTAGGGCACATTCGGATGGTATATGTATAGTCAGAAAATCGTCGAAGCCTATATTCCACAAGTATGGATCTAGGACTGACCCCTGAGGACACCCAGCCATCCACCCATCGCAAGCGCCTTTGACACAGAATGATGCCCAAGTTTAAATTTAGTTGTGCTTTGTGAGAAGTACGCGGAGATGAGTGTGGAGGAATGGGTATCATGTCCCTCCAACACAAAGGGAGGATCCTCCGACCAGACCAGGTGATCATGCCTGGTGGGCCACTGCCCAATAGTTGATGTTGGGATGTTGTACGAGTATATATGATAATCGGCGTGAGAACTATTTATTGCGCGATTCAGGATTTGTAGTTACTCCGTTTAGTGCATAACTTCGTAGTTCAGTGTACCTTCGGTAGATGGCGCTGTAGTAAGTTATTGTTGTGTTATATGTGGAAGTCGCCACATCACTCCCCTCCAAGACCGGAGGTCGATATATGATGAGTCAGCTGTCTGTGCTCTGTTGCGGAGCTTGCCAGTGCCAGGAGTAAGTAGTTCCAGTGAGTCGGAACTGAGTGCCGCAAGTTCCAGGGAGTCGGAGCTGAATGCCGCTAGTCCCAGTGAGTCGGCGCTGAAGTCCGCTGATCCAGACAGGGCTGCAGACGAATCGCCTGATGGTAAGCGATTAACGCTGCCCATGGACACCCGCAACATCAGAGGCGTTACAAGTGCGTTACCGGCCTTTTAGGAAAGAGTACGTTCTTTTTTTAAAGGTTTGAAGGTCGTATTGGTCCGGTATAAATAAATCCTTTCTGTACTCGATCACCCTGTATATGCATAAAAATAAAACAATTGATTTAACTATTAAATGTGCTATAGCCCGGAAGAGTAGTAAGCTCTTGCATTAACCTGGTCAGGTGTTTAACTCGCCCGTTCACTGTAGTCAATGGTGTAGCCGACACTACAAATTGCCAGCTGTAATGTTAACAGCAGTTTGATGAGGTAATTACAGGCCAATTACTCCTTGGATGGTAATTAAGGCGACGGCTGGGGTTATCAATAACCCTGTACTTAGCTGAGGATAATTTTGTCCGGAGAGCACTAAAGCTTAAAGTTATTGGTCTGGAGTTAATTACTCATATAGCTGAGAGAAAGGGCCGCAAGTGACTTGATGCAGAAAGCAGCAGTTCGAGCTCTATAGTGTTAGGACAGACCTATTTTATTTTATTTTATTTATTAATTTGGTATATTTACATAAAAAGTACAAAACAAACAACAAACAGAAAAAAGACAGAACACATACACTGCAATTTCTCAGACAGCGACGTCAGCTAAACCATCACTCTCCATAACGCCACTCTAAAGACCGTTGACCACTTCAAATATCTCGGCAGTGTACTCTCTAGCGATGGCAATATAGACGCTGACATCACGCACCGCACCAAAGTGGAGAGACCTTACGGGTGCACTCTGCGATTCACAAATGCCAACAAAAATCAAAGGCAAGGTTTATAAAACCGCAGTACGACCAATGACCTATGGTGCAGAGTATTGGCCAATCACAAAAGCGTAGGTAAATAAAGTACACGTTACCGTTGATGAATGTTTGTTAATTTATTTATTCTATTATATAAGAAAGTGGACATAAGGACTTACTTTCTGTGAGTCATTTAAGTATATTCTAATGAGTTATGAGAATATTTTATGAAAGAGCCATGCTTTAGCACTGTTTGACCTGTGTGATTTTAATAATAAAGCTGAAGAGTTTGTTTGTTTGAACGCGCTAATCTCAGGAACCGCTGGTCCGATTTGAAAAATTATTTCAATCTTGGATAGTCCATTTATCAAGGAAGGCTATAGGCAATATATCACACTACTACTAATAGGAGTGGAGCACCAATGAAGAATGTTTAAAAAACGGGGGAAAATTTTCACGCTACGGGCAATATAAGACGCAAACGAGGTTGCGTGGGTCAGCTAGTGATAAATATAATAAATAAATATTTTGGACATCTATCGAACACGTAATGCCATCTAGCCCCTAACTAAGCAGAGCTTGTATCATGGGTACTAGAGAATGGGTAAGAAATATACGTACAGACATATACTCAAAAAACATAATAAATAATAAATATTTCGGACATCTTACACACAACGTCATCTAGACCCAAGCTAAGCAGAGCTTGTGTTATGGATACTAGACAACTGATATAAATACTAGGGTGTCCCTTATTATTCGAAGTCTAAATTGTTTAACGCATACGTCTTAGTTTTGTTCATTTGGACCTAAAACACTAGAAAAAAAATTGCACTAACGTTGTGCATTTTTGATATTTTGGAATGGTTAGAGAATAATTTTGTACGAATTGCTTTCATTATCAGTATAAAGGTACTATTATTTATGTGGTGGAATACAATATTCATTTATTGCGCTATCGTACACAAACATGACAATTTATATTACATATACACACGAACATTCGCGCAAGAGCCCTGCGCCGCCTGTTTTGTCACGTGACCTGACGCGAGTTTATACGTCCTCTCTCCATTTGTCTTACGAATTTTCGATCAGGTCACGCGACTGACTGACGCGAGTTTATACATTTTTACCCATTCCAAAAAAGTACACAGCGCCGCTAAAGAAGTTTTCACTTCAATAAATTCTTACCTTGTTTGGAGTATGATAACCCGTGCCGACTTGCATCAACGACGTCAAACCGTCAAGTTTTCGCAGTGCTGTTTTATAATATTCGCAAAGTTAAATTAACTGTTAGTGAAAGCGCAAATCTCGTCATTCGCGAGTGTATTATATTCTGGTAAAAGGCTAGAATCCCAACTAGTGCTTTATCTAACTGTGTAAAAAAACTGGTGGATCTTCACCACACTTGGAGAGAGTTGCAAAAAAATTCGAAGAAGTCGAACGATATTTATAAGCGCCATGAGGAGGACTTTCAAATCAGTTTAGATAATTTGTTCGATATAGCTCACGCTGATGCTTTGCAACTGATGAAGATAGAGGAAGATAAAATATTTTTACAAAAGCAAAGAGAATCAGGGCGTCCATGATATTTAGCGGGTGTGGATAAAAAATTGGCTGAAAAAGAAGAAAGTTCAAGACAGAAAAGTTAAAAGAAGAAAAAAGAAGACAAAAACGAATGCGTTCAGATAGTTTATCATTATCTCACGCTATACAAAGTTCTGTTCAAACTCAAGAACATTGCGATCAGCCTTCCAGCTCTGATAAAAGCCTTGAGGAACCCTTGCCTTCAACATCAAAGTTAAGCTCTGCAACTACCCAAAAAAGAGGAAGAAAGGACTTTATCATGCCCAAGTTAGTTGCAGCTTTAGACAGATGTCAATTAAGTGTAAGGGATTCTGTCTATATACTTCAGGCTGTGATAGAAGCGCTAGGTTTAAGCTGTGACGATTTTCTCATAAACAAATTATCTATTCAATGCATTCGCACACAGAGTAGAAAAGATAGGGGAATCTATAAAATCAGATTTTCAGAATAATGTTCCTGAAATGGTGACAGTTCATTGGGATGGAAAACTATTACCTGGGCCAGACGTGAGAAGTTCAAAAGAAGAACACCTGCCAATTCTTATTTCATTTGGAGAAAAAGAACAAATCTGGCTGTGCCCAAATTGGTGAGCTCTTCCGGTCGAGAGCAAGCTCAAGCAGTGTCAAACGCGCTTTACGACTGGAACCTCGATGACAAAGTCCAAATAATGTGCTGTGACACAACTGCTTCTAATACCGGACAACTGAATGGTGCGTGTGTTCTTCTGGAACAAAAACTAGACAGAGACTTACTATTCTTTGCTTGCTGCCATCACGTTTACGTTTTTTTGAAATCTGTGTTTGAAACAAAAATCCATCAAGTCACGAGCAGCTCCGCAGATCGAAGAAGAATCGATAAGAACTTCCTTCAGAAACCCATTTCTACGTGGGAAGAAGATGTTGCCTTTTAAGAGGCAAAAAGAAAGGTTCTAGTTTTGAGAGCAGTTAATGATACAGCTGAAAGAGCTGTAAAACTAATGCAAGATTTTCATGGTTTAATTACGGCAAACGAAGAGCAAAAGCAATTTTTGCTACGCTGCGTGTAAGAGCACAGAAATATGTATCCAGATTGTAAAAAAGAGAGAAAATATACGGATTAATTATTTCCAACTTTGTGACCTTATTTTTGTGACTTTATCTTCTTAAAATAAATAAACGTTTAAAATAACTTAGTTTTTGATTATAAATAAAAAAAAAAAAAATTTTAATTGATTTAGCTGCATAATACCATACTAAGTTAAAAAGTGCAATTTCTTAAAACTTTGAGACGTTGTCGGCACGGGTGAGCGTTGGCGTAGGAAGATAAAAATTCATATTTAGATAAGTCTAGGTAGACGTAAAAAAGTTAGAGGGTATGCATTCCGATTTAGGAAAAAAAAAATTTTTCTCCCATATAAGGGGGTTGTCCCTAATAAATACATATATACTTTTTATTTGTAAATACCACAATATTTGCAGATCATACAAACATTTGGTCCGACCCGGGAATCGAACCCGAGACTTCAAGCACAACAGTCGCATACGCTTCCACTGTCCCAATGAGGCAGTCAAAATTATAAAACTACGACCTCATAAAATAGAGGTGTTTAGAAACTCTTTAAATAATAAATATTTTAAAATCCCTTACCAAGTACCAAGATGTGGTCAATGGTAAGCAATTATGACATTAGAGTTGCAGGTGTCCATGAACAGGTTTTTTTTATTATATAGTGGGCAAACGAGCAAACGTATCGCCTGATGGTAAGCGATTACCGCCGCCCATGGACACCCGCAACACCAGAGGCGCTACAAGTGCGTTGCCGGCCTTTTAGGAAGGAGTACGCTCTTTTCTTGAAGGTTTGAAGGTCGTATTGGTCTGGGAACACCGCAGGCGACAGTTATAATATCATATACAAAATCATAAATTTAAAAGTATCTATCTATTCTGTCTGTATCTGTCACTATCTGTCTGTTACACTCTCACGACTAAACCACTGCACCGATTCCAATGACATTTGGCATGGAGAACTCTGATTGTTGAGTAAGGACATATTTATACTACTCTTAACCGGGATAGCCGACATAAAGACAACAGTCACTTAATTATAAATTTATCAAAGACACACACATGTAATCATAATGAAATTTGAAGAATTAATGTTACTTTTGACATTTGGATGTTATTAATAGTACTTTGTTTAAAGCAACCCATTATAGTCGAGGAAACTCATCAATATACCAACTCTATATTAAGCTAATATATTATTATCAAAACATTTCAATTTCCATCTTATATTATATACAGATTCTGTTTGTGTTGACTATAAGACGCAACACAAGCAGAAACTTATAACAAATAAACCCTCTTCCTACACCCACTCCTAAAATAGACTAAACATAAATATTCTAACAATGAAACTTCATATGTTTTCATGGAATTCTGTGAAATTTTAATAAACAATGTTGATGTTATCTTCAAGTTTATTTTGCTGGGGCGGTAGGCAAAGTTTAATGAAACCTTTACTTTTTGCCAGCTATAGTTTAAATAAAAATGGAAAAATGAGACTAAAATAGTTAAACCACATAAATGTTCGTCTTTTTAAAAGTCAATTTTTGAATATTTTTTTTTCATTTTATTGAATAGGGGGCAAACGAGCAGACGCATCACCTTCACGATTTGTAGTATATTTCAATCGTTCAGTTATTCTAAGGATAATGGCGTGAATGTCCTTGAATATTACAGAAAACACACAAAAAGTTATCAATAAGTCCCATTAATTGTAAATAAAAGTGGTTTGTAGATTATAGTACCTATATTTTGACGAAGATTCTTAACTTTGCTCCAGCAAGTAGTATTTTCTTATTCAGTCACAATCTAGATCAGTTCAGCTACCGAAACTAATCAATAATGATTGATAAACAATTTTGTTTGTCACAATGACTATGATTAGCACCAATCAGTATCAATCGTTTAAGTATATGCATATTACATCTTCAGCTTTTATGTATCAGCAAAAAGACCTCAACAATTAATAGTTCTGCTTCATCTTTAAAGTTATTAATCAACATATCGCTTTTTTTGCTAAACAATGTAACCCAAGGAGCGTCAACTATCACGCTCTAAAACAGTTGTATCCAGTTCATTATTAAAAAAACAACATCTTTAAACACACGATTTTATTTTTATAATTTACTGTAACAATCAAATTAATATTGACACACTATTACATTTATGACAAATCCATCAAGTAAGACTACAGCTAATACCAAATACTTATAAATACATTATACTCACTCTAATATAATAAGTACGAAAATTTATGAAAGTGTATGGATGTTTGAAGGTATACAACGCTTTCACACTAAAACCTCTGAACGGATTTATATGAAACTTTATAGTATCATATCCGACATACACGCAGGAGGAGCTCGAGCAGTAGCTGGTGCATAGATAACTCCATATCATAACTCTACTTCCGGTGTAGTCGGTAAAATTTAATCAACTCATTGAAAAGTACGTGCCATGATATACGATAATCCTGACGGGAGTCAGTGATTTATTTAACAAGTGTGTTAGAACTATTTGTCTGCCTCAGGATAAATTAGCGATTCGAAGTATTCTGTCACCATTGGCTTTGTTCAAAGCTATATTCATACCACACAGCAAGTAAATAGTTTATGATGGATTGGATTGTTTCCAGGATGTTGACGAGAAGGCAAATAGTTTGCGTTTTGTATTTATCGTTGGAACCATGTATTTGATAGTAGTGGTATTGAAATCATTTGCAGGAAGTAATAAACAGAAGTGAGATACTCGTATCAATGGACTTTCAAGATATGATAAGTCCGTTGCCAAAGTTGGTGGTATAAAATAAACGTACTTACTAAGATTTTTCTTATATCTATCTATATATATAAAAATGTTATGTTGGTTTGTGTACGCTTCAAAAACTCAAAAAGTTCCGCACCGATCGAGCTGAAATTTTAGAATGATATATAATCCGCATCAAGGATTGTTTTTATCTAATTTTTGCATCAGTCACACATCCGCGACCGCGAAAAAACACGAAAAAACCGACATAAACGCAGGCGGAGCCGCGGGCAACAGCTAGTATATTTATATAAATTAAAAAAAACTATAACCTTAACACGTACAAACTTTTAAAAATTTATAAAGGCTATATCACCTGGGCCAGTATTACGAATTTATTGACACCATTCGTTGAAGTCAGTTTAATAGTTTAGGCTCTATATTGGAATATACAAGCTCACCTAAAGCACCAAAACTATTATCCCTCCTTTTGATTTTGCCCTGGTCAAATGAAGATACAAATACTAGGCTTTTTTGCCACACAACTAATAGAAATACCTACAAGGCGTATATGCCATAAAAGTAATTGCACTACAATTGCAATACAAAAAAAAGCGAGGCAGCAAAAGAATACTAATACATGCCCAGTTTAAATACTCTGCAAAGTACAGTCAACGAAACTAATTTAGTAATTACGTCACTCCACGTCAAAAAAAGACTAAGTTTAAAGTAAAGTACAATCAACCAAAACAATTTTATTGATGATCTTACTCTTTATCAAAACGCAAACACTACAATCTATTCTGAAGTGCTAATTCCAAACAATATCGAGGGCAGTGATGCCCAACTAATGGCACTTGTACAGTCAACAAAAGAAAATTTGTTAGTGACGTCACTCCTTGTCAAAGATGGCGTGCTGGTCATAAATGTGCGATAAATCGCCATGTGGCCACATTAAGTCTGATTACTCCATGACCTTGTACAAGATTGATGATTTATTCGAACAATAAATTACGGATGTAATTCGAAGGTCTCTCTCCATTGTGACAATTTAGTGCCTGCGAGAAATCGATAGCTCTTAAATCGAGAAAAATGGTTTGTGAGATACATTTTTTTGGAATTTGCGGAAATGAATGTGGGTCTTGTTGAAATTTAATGTATAACGAAAGTACCTATAACAGAAAAGTGTGTTCATTTTGTCGGGATATACTAAAAAATTCATTGCCTACTATTAAAGAAAAAATGCTACTTATTAATTTCATATCACTGCTAATTATTATTAGCAGAATTTTAGGTAGAGAGAGTATAAAAAATTACAACCTATGGAAGGAAATTTATTGGTCGAAAAATTCGTGTTTTTTTTGAGAACTTTAAATAATGCCTTGCCGATATTGGACACGGCGGTCAGTCTCAGCGGTGACCAACCAACTACGCATAAGATATTATAGTACATAAGTGTGTGCGCAGACACAAGTGCATTATCTCTTCTATAATCAGAAAAAAACTCAATAAATCTTTAGGCCCGAACCGGGATTCGAACCCGAGACCTCTTGATCGGTAGTCGCAGACCTCAACCGCAGGACCAACGAGGTAGTCACTTATTTTTAGAACTTTTAAGTGGTTAGCTAAATAATGCTTTCTTTATCTTGAAATATCGTCACAAGATTGATGTGGCATATTATTTGCCACTAAACATAATAATCGTTATTGATGTAGTGCAGATGCAGACATACTTTTTGACTCCCATAGCGTAACCTTATACATATTTATTTTCATTAAAATCTTAAAGACATGTCCATGGAGATGGAGAGCAGTATGCCAAACATAAAGAAATCAGACAGAATAAGAAATAAACCAATTAGAAAACGTACGAAAATAGAAAATGTAAACACAATAATAAGAAAACTTAAGTGGAGATGGGCAGGACATGCAATAAGGGGCAGTGAGAAATGCAGTAAAAGCATCATATTTTGGTATCCAAGAAACGCTATAAGATAACGGGAAAGACAATACCGAAGATGGCAAGACGAAAAAAAGCTACAACAGGTAAAGCATAGACTAGATCAGCGCTAAATAGATCAAAATGGAAGGAGTTAGAGGAGCCCTTTCCAAAGTAGGGCAATTTAATTACTACGAGTATTTCTCATCTGATGGAAACTTGGTACTTAAAAAATAACGTGACTTATTTAATACTATTAATAAAGTTACTGATGAACAACTGATGTCCATGCGAGTGTACACTACAAACAGAAAAACCTTAAACTGGGTTAATTTGCATGTTGTACTGACAGTAATATAAATAAACGAAACTCTATCATTTAATCACTTACTTTCAGTTTCAGAACAAAATGATTGGGCTAAGTAACACTTATAAAAAAACAGCTTGCAGTTTCTTGCTACAAATACAAACTCTAAGTATTTTTCATGATAATCAATTGAGTACATAAGGCTTTAGTACAAGAAACATATCTAAAAGTGAAACATGTATAAATATTTATATCACATTCGATAAAAATGTTAAGTGGTTTTGTGTTTCGACTTCAAAAACTTGAAAGTTCTGCACAGATTGAGCTCATATTTCGACACGATAAAGTATTGTATAGTGTCGTTCAGATATGGTTTCGTCTTATTATTTTTTTGAATTACAGTATCCTACAGCAAACGTGGCAGTGTACAACTAATCTATAATGAAATTAACTTAAATTATGATATCAATAACAGAAGCTAATTCAAAAGTTTAAGAACACATTACCCAGTCATCTGTAAAATTACCTACAATTTTAATCCAAGACAGTTGTAAAGTAACTAAAGAATAAGTAAAGAGTACTTTCAATAACTTTTCCACAGTCTGTCAAAACAAATGTAAACATATTTACGAGAAAACTTATTTGACGGCTAACATTTTTACTACAGTAGACAAAAGAAGTTCCTTTACTTTCGCATCATTGACTTTTGTTGTTGAGTCCGTTGCCAGTTCTTATAAGATAAACACTACATGTATGTACTAACATTTGACGATAAATTAGACCATTATTAAAATGTTTAAATGAATAAAGTTTTATATTAAGGAAGAGTACTGATAACAAACTACTAATGAACACCTGTTTGTGACTACTTCTTGATACTGTACAAAAAAAAAAACAGGTGAAACTGAGTGATCACCATAATATTGCACCCCTAAACTTATCAATTATTCTGAACGTCTATTTGAATTGAAAGCAGCAGCAAAGAAAGCATGGTATGCTGGCCTCTTCTACTTTGCTTTTCCTCATCAATATTAACATTCGATATAATACCCGAACACCAAGAACCTTTATACAAAATATTTTCAAAAACAACCCCTCTTACTATAAATATAAGCACTATTATCAGTATGTGTCTTAAAAATGAAACTGCTGAGAATAACTATGGTAAACTTGACATTTACGACTCACCAGCAACTGTTTCGCCCGTTGTTTCTGCTGTTGTTGCTTCACTTTCAAAGCGATCCGCTTTAAAAGTGAAGCAAAAAAAAATTATGTCTGTTTTGCTCCTGTGAACTTTCTGTGTCAATTTCCTGATGCAAAAAGTAAAATTTCTACTCTTAGCTATCAATCCAAGAGCAGAAATAACTATCAAAATGATTATTACTAAATTCACATGAAATATTTTGACAAACCTGTGAAATAAATTGGAAAATTTTATGTCTTTATTTTTTCTTCAAATTTGTCGATTCTTCAAATAATCTTCATGAGGAATACTGACAACGATAATCATTGTGCGTTATTCTAGTCAGTCTATCACCACAATTTCAGATTTATCAACAATAGGTAATAGTCCTGTCACTGATGACAAAACAATCTCAAAGCAGTGGAGCTCGTTCATTTTCGAAAACTGGTTCGGGAATATAGCTGTCATTATGGTACCTCTGCATTTGCAACATTCTATTTAAGAGCAAGCATGCAGTTTATAACTTAGTTAAACACTTGATCATGTCCATGCCAATGACTAACCGTTGATAATATGAAAACAACTTAAAATAATATGGGATAAAGATTGTGGTATAAACTGTGGTTATCCTCTCTCTCTCATAGAGATGAAGATAGGAAAATATAAGAAAAATATAAATATAAAATTGTTCTTATTACATAATATTAGCTTTTAAGGGCTAGGGGCAACAAGACATGGCTACCGACAATCAAATAAGGGACGCAAATCAACGGTAGACAGCGTGTTCGTTACAACATCTCGACATCGGACATCAACGGTAGACAAGAAATGAATATCTCCCAGGTCGGGTCTTAAATAAATTTAGACGTTCGGTGAAAAGCAAAATAACTATTGCTTAACATTATCGTCTTTTCTATGAAGCCATGGTATAACTGTACCGGTTAAAAGGCCCATTTATACTGATGTGTAGCTTTCCAACGTTAAATTATTTCTGTACTTATAAATCATACACAATTCTTGTACTCAAAAAACCTGCATATTTTCATACTACCAGAACCCATTACACCGTAACCGCAAATGATGGTATCTCGAAACAAATTTCCTGAAATAGCTGTAGGTATCAAGACAAATAACAGTTTCGTTCGACTGTAATTCACTGCCTTTGTCAACGGGTATGAATATTTACGGTGAATTTTGTATGAAAACGACATTGTATTACGTGATAAACATACCTCTATGCCTCTATATTAGCATAACATTTTAAGTAGAAAAACTAAACATTCGTTTATTGTTAAATATTATAATAATTATATCCGACGAAATACATTTACATAATGTCAAATGTACGTATCGGCAATAGTCCTCAACCCAAATGTATCCATTAATGGATAAATTCTAAAAGAAGCATCATATATACATACAACTTGTATCTAGTAATTTACTAGCGACCCAACCCGGCTTCGAAAGGAAAACTTTGAAATTCTCGGTTTTCCTCTATTATAATATGTATGTGTTACACACACAAACCTTCTTCTTAAATCATTGTATCGATTGCTGATACTATGTTAAAAATTGTGTATGTTTGCCAAGAAGAATATTCAGAAGATAAACAGAAAAGCTAAACAGTTGAGTGACTTGTGGAAATGGGAACGACAGTAGCATCTATCTTTCCTTTCCGATCCTCCACTCGAAACTTATCTCAAACACTAAGGAAATAAATAAGGTACAACAAACGTCGAGCATTCCGGACGTGTAAGTAAAATATCCCTTCCTGACCCGAACCAAAGTTACAAGGTAAACAATGACTCCTTAGAGTTTTCGGCTTAAACGCTCCGACGTACGGCGAATGCGAAGAAGAAAAATATTTGTTAGGCAGTAAGAGATTTGTAGTTCGTGTTGTCTTGGAGTGTAGTGTTTGTTCAACAACTGTTTAGGTAAGAATATTATAAAGAAAAATATTAAGATTCAGAAACTCAAAGTTAGGTGTTTTTCTTTTATTTAAACAATATAAATAGTAGTATTCTATAATAGTCCGTGAAAATATGAAACTTGATATCTTAAAGCTTTGGAGAGCTCCTGTAAAACAGATAAACAACCAGAAAATGTAGGAGTGGATTGGAGGTTTCTAATTTTGGGTTCCTTTTTTGTACAACGTATCAAAATGACTCTACTCTGCCTGATGGGAAACATGAGCAGAATCCAAGAGTGGTGGTCACCATCCTCAATGCGAACGTAGACATTGCAGCATGGTGACCCACACTATGGCGGCCTAATGAGATACTGTTTCACGCCCCGCTTAAACCAACTTACTCATTTTATGTTCCATATAAAAAACTAAATACTGGGAGCCTTTTATAAGAGTTGTTGCATAGGAAGTGTAGCAGTTGGCATCTAAAAGCGTGAGTGCTCATTGGTCAGATTAAATACCGCTTCCTCTTGTGCCTGTTACACACTTTCGTAACTTTTCATGAAAAGAATCATAGATCACGGTAAAGCGATAAGAAAAATGATCGAATAATAAATGAAGATTCTATTTAATCACGTCTTTTCATCACATTCGTTGATCTAAAACGTCTTATGATGATGTTATTTTTATACATTTTCTATTTATAGAAAATCAATACGTTGAGATAACCACTTGGCGAAAATCAACGTTTATTTTCGATTTTATTTTGGCTGTTGCATGTCTCACTCGCATTAAATTTGTGGTATGTAAAAAACATAAAGAAGAAGCACAGGAAGCTACCTATTTATAAACAACTAGCTGAACCCTGCGGCGCTACACGCGGTACGACAATAACCGCGGGCAACGCCACGAGGCGAAGCTAGTATCTTTATAAATTGTAGCCGATGTGTTTTTCTGATGTATAAGCTATATTGTTGTAAAGTTTCATCAAAATCCATTAAATAGTCTTTGTGTGGAAAACAACAAACATACTCACATACTCACAAACTTTCGCATTTATTAGTAGGATAAAATATCTCTTGGATTCAATAATATGTTCTTGCCTATCCCCTTAAGGAATACAGACACAAGGGTTTGTAGGGCAAAATATCTAAGACTAGAGCATTTATGTACATGTATAATGTATGTCTAAATCATTTACATCTTCGTATTATAAACTAAATAAGTAATGCTTCAATGAGTGTTACGCTATTGTCGTTAGCAACACAACGAGCCTGGAAGTAATTAATATTGAAACTGCATTAACTAAACTCAAGCAGAATTTGCAAATGGTTCAAATTGATTCTGTTAGAGTATTATACTAATTGGCTAGTCTGGAGGTCTAGTGGTTTGTTATCGTGACTGCTAAATTGAAGAACTTGAGTTGGATTTCTACCTAGGACAAATAATAACTGATAATGAACATGGAAATTGTTTCCGTATATTTCACGCTATAACGTGTATACTTTTTGTTTATTTTTCATGGTATAGTGGGCAAATGAGCAGACGGATCGCATTGCCGGCATTTTAAGATTGAGTACGCTCTTTTATTTAAAGTTTTTGTTCTAAATCAGGCTGCAAATACCTTCATGCGTCTATCTGGGGTCTGGTTAATATAGTACGAGTACACTGTTTTATTTCTATCAAATAGTTATGAGTAAGATGTATGGATTATAAATTAATGTAAGTGATAGTATCCTAAGCAAGATTTTTTATTACAGCAATAGTCTTTTCAAGCTACATGATATACGACCCTGAGCTTCTGTTCTGCGTGCACTAATATATCAGTTCAGGCAACATTTTGTTATTGCCTTTTTCATTTTATTTTACTTTCTTTACATAAACTTCCAATTTAGGCATGTAATTCATAAAGTGCTTAGTGAGTGAGAATATTATTGAATACAGTTGGCAACACGTGGGCCATTCAATCTCTAGAGCTTTTTAAGATGGAAGGTGTGTATAATTTTTTATAATTATATTTGAAAAAATCACGCTTTAGGGATATCTACATTCTGTCTCAGATAGACTTCATTAGAATTGAC
Source organism: Spilarctia lutea (assembly GCA_916048165.1). Taxonomy (NCBI): domain Eukaryota; kingdom Metazoa; phylum Arthropoda; class Insecta; order Lepidoptera; family Erebidae; genus Spilarctia; species Spilarctia lutea. Next base: position 1,240,599 of record OU696471.1, on the reverse strand, counting down.
ATTGACATTGACATTGACTGCCTCTGTGGCGTAGTGGTAGCGTATGCGACTGCTGTTCTTGAGGTCTCGGGTTCAAATCCTGGGTCGGACCAAATGTTTGTATGATCTACAAATATTTGTTTCGGAGTTTGGGTGTTTTCTATGTATAATATGTATGTATTTACAAAAAAAAAGTATATATGTATTAATATCAGTTGTCTAGTACTCATAACACAAGCTCTGCTTAGCTTGGGACTAGATGGCGTTGTGTGTTAGATGTCCGGAATATTTATTATTTATTATTTATAATTCATGAAATAAACACAAAGGCCTCACAGGCTCAGATCAATAACTTAAGAACCACAAAAAATATTCTTCTATGTGAAGATCAAACTCAAAACACTCAGAATAGTAGGAAACAAGGCGGTGTCAATGGTGTTCTATTGATTGATTGATGAACATGATTTAAAGAAAAGGCTATAATATTAGTCTCAAGTTGATTTTATAAATGTGCGATGTGCCTGGGTCTGGAAATTAAGTTCACGGCAAGGTAACTCACGTAGGTTAACATATTTTAATTTATTTATATTAATTTAGGTCCTGAACATACAACAGACAGTCAAGTAATTAAATTTACTTAGGACTTTATTCGGTACTGTTTCTAATTTATATTTTATTCATTATTTTGTAGTTCTTAAATTATAACTTGAATAAAACCTGTTGTATAAGAGGGTACACTACACTACATACTATGGCAGCCTATTGAAAACTAAATACTGAGAGCCTTTCATAACAGACAGACGTTAAATACCGCTTTCTCTTTTGCCTGTTACTTCACTCACTTTCATAAGTTTTACAATAAAAAAACATAGATCGCAGGAAAAAGAGAAGAAAAATATTTTTTTTTCTGTGTCTAAACAAACAACATAAAAAACGAAATATGTGTTTGTATAAAGTGAATGAAGATCCTGTTTAGACACATCTTTTCAGCACATGAGTTGATCTATAATGTCTTATTTAAAGCCATTATTTTTTATACATTTTCTATTTATAGATGTTCAATACTTTTAATATGTTGAATTATTATGCAACGAGAAGAACGATATCGTATTGGGTATAGTAGTAGTAAGAGATCGTTAACTCCGATATACTACTTCTCGACGCACGTCATGTTTAGATCATACAGTACTTCTTTAGCGTAAAGTCCTTTTTTTCTCATTACTTTTTCTTTAAAGAAGACATCCCCCATTCTATGAGTAGTGCCTTATCGCGAAAGATTATGTTTACATACATGAAATGAACACAAAAAACAACCGTACTCAGAACAACAATTTGTGGTTCAACCTAAGTATGGTTCTTAATAACACTAAAAAAATATTAACGGACTCGCAAACTGTGATCTTCATCGATTTCTGTACCGCTCGTCTTTTTTCTAGACCGAGTAAAAAATTTCTTGTGATTTCCGGCTTCTCGGGGATGCATGAGCTAGGGGTATATGATGTTTCCATTAAAAATATTAAATCTCAGGCGCCCTACAATGAGAAGATTAAAGAACGTTGTACCCTTGCTTCCATCAATCCATAACGTCCCACTGCTAGGCTCAGGTCTCCTCTCAGGAGAGAGTTAAGGCCATACGTTCCTATACAGGCCGAGTGCGGGTTGGGGACTGCTGGCGAGACAACGTTGTGCCTACGTAATCTTGCCGTTGGATGTTTTTAGCCGCCCAAGGGCCTCCAACTAAGCTGCACGACTGTTATCATATGATAACACTTAACGTGACCTTCGAATCACGAAGACGCTCATGGTATTATGCCACTAGCGGTCACCCATCCATGTACTGATCGCGCCGTCGTAGCTTATCCTTGGTGATTGTTTTGTATCACCGAGTGCAACTGGGCTTTGAGCGCTTATATTCCCCTACATATCCCCCTGCTTATTGGCCCTACATTTATATTTGTACAATTGAATTATTGCGATCAAGCCGTCACGCTATCAGCAGAAATTAATCTGCCATCAGAGGTCCCCCCAATCTGACAGCCTCTAAAACTTTAGATTTTAAACACAAGATCACACAATTAAAGTTTTTATTATACTTACTTTTATACTTTTGTGTCCCATGCTATGTTTTTTTTTTTTTGTAAGGGCCGCTCTAGCGGTCCTTATACTAGCACCTCCAACATGATTGGAGCCTTTAATCACTATTCCTTTCAATCTTGTTCATTCTCATGCTAATTCTTCCATTCGTTCTTTCACACTAGTAATATTTTTTTTTTCCGAATTTTATATACTTTCTTATGCTACTTTATTCTTTCATTCATGCTTTCATATTCCAATTCCTGTTTCCTGTTGTTCTACTAGTCTATTTTTCCATTTATCCTTCCATACTATCTGATCCTTATTTTCTTCGTTTTATTTTATACTATTTTGAAACTAATTCATTATTGCACTCTTAAATTTATGCTAAAAAGTATATGTGCCGAAACCACTACTGTACTATCCACTTGTTTAATTTGTTCCCCTAGTTTTACATATGATGAACTAAAATAAACCATTATTTTGGTATCATACTGTATTATTTGCTTTGTTTCATTTCTAACTTTATTCTCTTCTGTACAATGTCTATTTTTATAACTTTTACTTTCTTTATTAATTACTGTTTCTAAATTTAAGTTTACAATCCTAGTTCTTCTGTTTGATCCTTGTTTGTGTTTTTGTCTACCAGTTTTTGTTGGACGTTCCGTGGTGAGCTGAGGAAAGGTCGATTTGCTCTTACGGTTTTGATCGCGTGGTGGATGGAGGACTGCGCTCGCCGAAGGGCCCTCAGCACCGGTACTGCACCGTTGCCCTCGCGATTTTGTCCCACTTCGCTCTTACCGGGCACAAATCGTTAAAGGCGTTGTGCCCTGTGCTGCTCAGTTTCTCCCCTTGGCAGTTGCAACAGTTAGGCTCTGCACCAATGGGGAAGTCCGGCCCTCAAGTGGGGCCCGCCACAATGACTGCACCTTGGTTCAGTAGAGGTGCAGAGCTTCCTAACGTGCCCATACCCCAGACAGAGGGAGCATTGCGCCAGAGGGGACTGATCCGCCACCCTGATTGGCTGCAGATCGAGATGCAGCCTCCCTCTGTCCAGGGCGCGAGCCCAAACCGCCGGGGAGACCCTGAGCACCACATGACACGTGTGTGGGTTTCGGGCTGTCCTCCTATACAAGACTGTTATTCGGTCTTGGTCGGGTGTCAGGTCTTGGAACACCTCCCGGTTCCTGCTTCTTACAGCTTTCACTAGGTCCTCATCTTTTTGACTCTTGACCCATGCTATGTTTAGATCTAAACTAACCATTGTCACAGGCTAACTCTTTGGCCACGGTCCATAAAATCTTTTCAAAATCGTCAAGCAATTAGAGGATACGATTGCATTACTTCGAAAACAGTCACAGTCACTTTACGCTAAATAAGTTCGACGATCTTCCTTTTGTTTTGGATACGCATTATTTCGATTCTCTCTTAACCTATCGTCATCTAATCCTATTACTGTGTTGATGCAGTCACAATCTCAAAAATCTAAAAGTGGGTCAAACAATATCAAAATTTACATTTGTTTAATGGCTTAAAACATTAAACAATTTTAAATGTCTCCTCATGCCGCAATAACTTTGATTGTCCTTAGTCTAAAGCTTATTAGTTAAATAGTTTAAACGAAGTCTTTGTTCGAAAACTTGATAAATAACCAGACTAATTGGCAATGCTGCTTGTTACATCGGTTAGGAACAAACTTGAATTATTAAGTATTACATAAATATATATTGCTTAGAGGCGCTTAATATGTTAGTACCTTTGCTTTGATGTATTCAATATTATTAGTGTATTTAATAGTGATTATAACAATTATTACTTTGAGTCCATGCGTTATCTCGAGTCTTAAATGAATCTTTTTTCTTCTGAATAAGCAATCACTAACCACATGATCAATTACGTGTCTTCTGAAGCAGACCAATTGTGATTGAATAGTCTCAATCAATCTCCGGTCACTGCCGATTGAACTTGAAAGTCCGTTCAATCGACTATTAAGAACGGGGCTAAGTGGCAATAACATATCTTAGTCAATTTATGGCTTTGTGTCTTCCTCAATCTGTTGGCGAATATGCTTTCTGGAAGTCAAATAATCAATTCATGTCTTTTGATTAAACTATAGTGACCAATAATACGAGTACATATATCACGTCAGTCTAATCTCAAACTAGACTACTGATAAATATATTTAATAAAATCTAAATACATATCTATCAAAGATAAATTAAATCTACTTACCTATTGATATAAGCAGACAAAAATTGCCTGTATTAGCAAAACATCTACGTCGGACAACTTTTATTGGAGTCATTTATTTTATTCTTAGTGATTTCTGCGTTTTTTATGATATCATTAAACTCTTTATGTTTAATTAAATTATAGTAGATAGCGCCATTCTTATGTGAAAACTGCCACCGTCTGTGGGTATTTGATTTTAAGCATTTTAAGTATTCAACCTTTCATCTTGCAAAAAATTTGCAGGCACTGAAAAAGACCTAAGGTGACTTGCTTCCATTGATAGAAAACTAAGCAGTGAAGAGAAGATAAATACTTAAATGTTGTAACAGATTCAAGTGACATTAATGGAACATAATATTGTTTATCATGTGATTTTATGATAAGGACCTAATTAAAGAAATTAAAAAGCTTACAAAACAGATGCATTTCATTGGCAACTAACTAACGTAATTACAATGCGAAATGGTAAAACCAAAATGAAATCAAAAATAGGTACATCAAACAATGAAAAATAGGTCCCAACATCGCAATGAACAGTCAAGCGTACTTGTAACCACACCGAGGCTGAAGTTAGAGCTAGAACACATTCTGTACATCAAAGATCTACATCCTTTACGCATAGTAACGTAGAAATAATTTTGCGTCTGATGGATTCCAAAAGTACTTCATCGTGTAATGAAGTCACGTTTGGAACAGACGACAGAGAGACTAACATGAAAAAAAACAATAAAGTAGTATTGCAAATAAACTATAACAAAATGCAAACAACTCCATAAGTAGACTAGTATTAGCATTCATAAGAAAGCCACAGGGATACAATGCAAATAAAGCTCTATTGTGTCACGAATAACAGTCATTTTCTAATCAATAAAAATCTTAAATTCAAAGTTTATGGCCCTGATAACTCCCGCTCCATTAAGCTTAAAGCATAAGCTACGTTGCTTTACTCTAGAACCACCTGTCAAGGGAACATCACCCTTATCGGGTACATGTGAGGGTAGTGATCTTAGCCGTCTCCTACAATGAATATTTATTATGTTCTGAATATATACATTTTTACGGCATGTTTTTATAATCCTGTTAATGTTACGACGTTACGAAATGTGGAGTAGGATAACAGGATCGTTTGATGACTCTGCAATTGGGAGTAAGTAGATATCTATAAGGCTTTCAGCGACCTTTTTCGTGGTTTCATGAGATATAAAAAATCTACGCTATACTTAAGAAATTCGGTTTTATTTTACTAAGGATTGTAATTTTTGCAATCTGTTTGATAAATTTGTATAAAGGCATAGTAAATATATGAACAAAGTCACTCTTTGATACATCTTTTGTTGTATCGGTGGTAACGTGAATGCATCTTTATCATATCATCTTTTCATCTTTATAAATTCACGTAAAATACAAACAAACAATTTTCAGATTTTAAATGTTACTATACATTACATTATTTTAATCGTAATTGTGTATGTGCAAAGCAAAGTGTGCGAGTTTGTCATCTGTCATCTGTTGCCGATATCAATATCGAGCAAAAACGAGCAAAATCACGGCTGTTGTATGGGAGCCCGTTTAAATATTTTTTTAATTCTGTTTTTTAGTATTTGTTGTCATAGCGGCAACAGAAATACATTGCGTCTAAAAATGTTAACTGTCTACATGTCACGGCTGAAATGCAGCCTGGTGACAGACGGACAGCAAAGTCTTGGTAATTAGTTTTACCCTTTGGGTCCGGAACCCTAAAAATGGTGGTTCTAAATTATGTAATATATGATTTTCTTGTATTAAATGTATTTATATGATAATACTTTTGTTTATTTATAGCATAGGTAGTTTATGGTATACCTAAACGCATAAATGACAATACGAAATATAATTAAATGAAAAAGCAATTTAAAATTATCTTCTAACTTTTTGTAACTTTAATTTGCACGCAATGATTATACAAGATATACAAAACAAGGTATTAGAATTTCATCTAAAACTGCTACGGACTGTTAACATTAAATGTCTCCATTCATCAGTTCCCTTGTAGATAGAACGCCATTTCCGTAGGCAACGTATTCTCCATCTAAGAACTATGTAGAACACACACACACTTTGTCGTACTATGCCACACTTTTTTTTTTTTATGTGCGGAAATCACCTCGGATACCACCTGCTGGTGGCATGTCGGACTCGAACCGACTAAAACCGCACGCCGTCTCGGGTACTAGATGCCAGGGAACCAGGTGCACCCTAGAAAGGAAAACCCTGAAACCCCGACGTACCTCGGGCCACCCTTTGTAGATGGCCCCCTCCTGTGTGAGAACCCCAATGTTCCCGTTACTGTCTCCCAGGACGCGTACGCTCCGCAGCGTCTGCGCCATCACCCGGGCCTGCTTCTGCTAGGGTGACACATGGCCTCATGTGTCACCCTCTGGCATGCGCTTATGGAGGACGGAGATCGTTCTGCGATCTCCGGCGCCTGAGTCGCCTGCGGTACCTGGCCCGCGTACTATGCCACACTAGCCAGTGGGGTTGGCATAGGTTTTTTATCAAGTTTTCATTCTCTGAGCTGTTATCATGAGCAGTTTGCTACCACTATGGATACCCACTGGATGAATAGGGGCGGTGATACTCGGTATTCTTAATCTATCACCACACGGATTTTCTCGAGTAAGTCGATTTACAACTTTAGTATTTTGCGAAATATCATGAACAATATGCATAGCTGGTGTTGTTGAATATTTTCATGTATGTAAACGAACGTTCTATATTTCTCAAAATCTAGGGCTGTGCTATTTTAAAATAATTAAAAAAATATTTTTCGATAACATTTGTTAATGTTATTTATTGATTAAAATATAATTGTATTTATAAACGTATATGTTACAAAGTACGCTAACTTGCCCTGACGCATTCATTAATTCAACGCATAAAATTTAAATTTTATGTTTTAAGCACCCATGACATCCTTGGTGGCGTAGTGGTGGCATTCGCAACTGCTGTGGTTGAGGTTTCGGGTTCGATTTCTGGATCGAATCAAATATTTGTATGATCTGCAAATATTGGTTTTATATGTATGTATTTACCAAGAAGGCTTAATGATGCAGAAGCATCACTAGGCCACCATAGTGTGGGGCACTTGCTCGGGTTTGCATTAGCAATGAGCAGATGGAAATGGCAGAATATAGTTACTTTGGCAGGCCTATGCATAAAAAAGTTAATCTAGCTTCCAAAGTACAAGCTCTGCTTAGTTTAAAGCTAGATGGCGTTGTGTGTCAGATGTCCGAAATATTTATTTGCAAATATGTACTTACTGAGAGAGAATTTCCGGACCCTTAGAAGGTAAAATAAGGAATGAATGACTGTATTTAAATTAGTTTTAGTCATAATTTTCAGGGTAAACACACGAAGTTTATATACGAGTATATTAGATAGGTACATATATTATATAGAAATGATCAGGCAAGAAAGCCACAAAACATTGTTGTTTTGTGTTCAACAATATTGGCCCTTGCAAGCTTGTCTACTATACAGATTACAAGATTTTTAGCTTGTCACACCCTTACAAGCCATGCAAATGGTGTTTCTACTTTGTAAACAAACCGCTGTGTGCAGAGTTTTGCGTTATTCCAACTGTATTGTGTAAACAATCCTTGGTTAATTTTAAGCATACGAATCTAGGTGACACTTGACTCTTAACAGTGGTTTTGTACAAATGTTTTGTACTCAGCCTTAAAATATGAACTATATAGTATCTTGTGGCATTTACAAAGTATTTACTTATTAAAAAAAAGAAAACTTCTTCTAAGACGTGAAACCTGACTGTAGAGCTATTCCAATGGTCACATATGTCGCAGAACCGATAACCGCTGAAGTAAGCGAATTCCGGAGTGGAGCTTGCGTTTGGCAAATGTAATGTATTGCAACCTCTGGCCAGATGGTGGAACAACTTGAATAAGAGGGCCGGCGGTGATTAAATCCAAAAAGTAACAGATCGAGTTTTATGGTGTGCTTTGGGTGAAGCCTACTCGTATGTCCAACAGTGGACTGCAAAAAGCTCCTGATAATGAAGCATATGGTTTATAACGGAGTAATATTTTATTGCAGAAAGAAGAAATTTTGTGTAAAAAAATGATTCGTCTATTAAAGCTGAATTGAAATATAAAAATAGAAATATTGTTTTTTAAGAAAAAATCTTATAAGTATAATAATTCTTATAACACTAGTGACAGCCCTGAGTTTGATGTCGCTTGTTTCATGTGAAGGTCAGTCGGTATGTCGAGTAAATAAGTTTAGACGTCGCGTAGGGGTTTGTTGAATACCACGTGAAATAAAATAATGAGGTAACTAAATAATGATAAATAGACCCTAAGTGAGGTTTAAAACTTCATTTCCTATTATTATAGTTGGAATTTGGTACGAAATAAGGAACCTTGAAGGGGAACCCTTATGGGATCACTTCATTTGTCTGTAGTTGCGCCGTATTGTCTGTAGTCGTATCGCGATATGTGCCGCTAACTTCTGACTGATCGACATATATCCTCATCTCCCCATCCCATTCCCGGATGCCTCTAGATACGATTGTGAGAGCGAGAAAGAGATAATCGACGCATCAAAAAAGGTTAGCTATGATTGACTAGTCGACTACCATCGCGATATCTCAAAAGATCGGTTGCGCCCTGACACTGAGTGATTTTCATGAGCTGCATATATAAATTTTAACTATTCAATTCGTTTAGTGTGTTGCTAAAGTGTTGTGATAATTTTGCGATACGGACAGTTAAAAGTTTCATGGATTGACAAGCAACTCGCTGCAGGAGGATATGCGACGAATGACGACATCTTGGCTCCACGAGAGATTAGTTCATATGTACTCCGAACTCTCTTATATCCTGATACTTATTGTGGCGACTTTCCACATACAAAGACATACTATAGCGCCATCTACCGCAGACACACAAACTACGCAGCAACGTACAACACTAATAAACTAAAAATCCTGAATGGCGCAATAGATAGTTCTCGCGCCGATTATCATATATACAACATCCCAACAGCAACTGTTGGGCAGTGGCCCGCCAGGCATGATCACCTCACCTGGTCGGAGGATCCTCTCTTTATGTTGGAGGGACATGACACCCGTTCCTCCACACTTATTTTATCCAAGACTGTTCATCTCCTTTATTTCATGTATTAATCAGTAAATCTTTTAAACCCGCAAAACTACATTTTACTTTTTATCTTTCTACCCCACAATCGTTTTAGGTATTTCGAACCGAATAAACCAACCAGTCTGTCAAGACCTATTTTCGCCGGAACACGTAGAGTTATCGAGTTGAAATTATTATCAAATACTCAAGTCTGTGGTCCTTTGCAGCAGTGAAAAAAAATTATAAATTGACTTGATCTAAAGATACGGCTTTTTAAACTCCATTTTTGTCATATACATTGACTATGTTAGCTTGTATTTGGCTATTTTTTGCCGCACGTTTTCACTTTAGAGGCATATAACACATTTCAATGTTGAAACTTTATCTATGAGAACCTATGATAATTTGATTTGTGTTTTTAATAAAAATGATTAAAACTTAAATCATTTTAACAAATTAACTTAATAAATCAACTTTTAACGTAACATTAAAGGGCAAAGGCAGAAATGTGCTTTTTTTTTATTGAAATTTTTTATTTGAAAGCTTCAAGCAAATACTGCTCAGATCCATCGCAAAGATGAAAATAATACTCCACGCAGGAGCGAACCTCGATCTTATAAAGAAGACACAGATGCTTGGATAAGAAAAATCGTCTCACCTTGTTCAGTACATCAAATTAATGAGCAATATTATTCGCATTTATAATGTATCAACTTATTCAATTAACAAAACAAATTACAAACGCAGAGTACAAAAACAAAAATTTTATTCAAACTAAACCCATTAACGTACCTACACTAAATGGCAAATTAAGCAAACATTGGTACAACAAAGATTCATTACATTGTGTGATGGGCCTTTTAAATATATTTCTACACTTAGAAATTCGGTTAATTGTCTCCTGTAAATAATTTTCTATCGATATTAGTTTACGTTTGTACCGAATATTAATCAATTATGGGGCTAAGGCTATACGATATTTTGCTCCGTATAAAACTCGGGTATGATAATTAATCTATTATTTCAGTTTGTATACGTCAAACCGCTGAATATTTCGTTGATTAATCTTTCAAAATTATTTATTTTAATTAAATTTTACAGTAATTGTAGTCCATTATATGAGGTAACTATATCAATGATAAGTTAATATGCGTAACTTTGTCTGCGTTTTCCAAAATAAATAACAGAAATTTGATATAGAGATACTTTGATTCTTAAGAAAGAACATTTTACCACGATAAACGACATACACGCAGGTGTAGCTGTAAGCAAATGCTTGTATTAATATCTTTATATTGCGAATTTTTTGATAACATGTTCATTGTATTTAGTCATTAATCGAATTATGACATAACCAGCGTGACTAATAAATTAATTTTATGAGTAATATTTTGCATTTCTGCAATCTGTATGAATCATGGCGTGAAAAGGAACGGAAATTTATTATAGGATGTTGGAAACACGTGCATTAATTACTTAATTTGAATAAAAGCGTGCAGGCAAAATGTCAAATGTTAAACATCATAAATGATATTACTGTAAAGTGCGCTCGTTTTTTAAACCGAATTCAAAAAGTAGGCATTCAATTTTTATGTTTATTTTTTTTTATTATTTATTTATGTATTATAACATCACTTTCACTGTCATTACAGGTGGCCCTAATGCGATAGAGAGGCTAACTTACATTTCCGTTATTATATCAATAGCTTTACAAGTGAACATAGAATTAAACACATACGTAACGAAAAAAAACTTATATAAATATATATAATAAGACAGATTGTTACTTTTATATATATATGTGTGTGTCCAGGCATAACTCTGCTATTTATAGACGGTTTTGCTAATTTTTGTTTATTCCGAAATGGACCCGTTTAAATTTCATTCAGATTTGATGATTAGTTTTGGAGACAGAAAACTAAACTCTTCAAAAAAAGACACTAAGTCAACCGTTGCTATCGCTTATATTAGCACTGTTTTCGTCACATCAAATAATATTGTTTGAAGTCGGTTCAGCTTTTTTTCAAAAGGACTTTCTTATTTTCTAACAAAATCGCTGTATGCTTAGTTTTTGAACCACAAAATATTAGGTAATTTCTAAAGGGAAGCTCCCAATCATGCTGAACTAGGTCGTGGACTCGGAAGTCATTGAGTGACAGTATCAGTGATAGTCATCTATAAGTACAGCTTAATGTTGATATAAACGTTTTGCGTTACGCTTTTATGGAGTTTTATTTCCTTTGCATACAGATTGATGTTTTCTTTTTAACTGCTGGGATATTTCTTTCACCGGGCTTTTGGTACGATGTGTTCTTTGTCGTTTAAATAGTTGTTAGTTTTAAGAAATGGCTCTATATAAATATCATAATTTATCAGCTTCTGACACAATTTTGAATGTGGTTAGCATTATACAATGTCATTCGTACGTACACCTATAATAGAAGAGTCACAAGTGCGTTGTCACCCTTTGAATTCTCTCAGAAAACTGAGGGAAGTTTGGGCTCCGGTGATCTTACTTACTCTGTGAATAGCAATGAATAAATTGCACTAATTCAGAATTGACGTCGTAATATCATTCTGATGGAGCTGGACCATTTGCATCGTATCATGACTCTTCCAATGAATAGACATACGGTCGTTGTCTCGAACTCAGCTGGCGTGGAGCGGCGGCAGCGGCAGTGGCGTTGGGCGAGTAACCCCAACCCGCGCAGCTGATTTTGTATCCGCAGCCTAAGTGTTACTGCAGTATTCAATTTAAATTGTGAATTTAAATATACTATTGTATTGCTAGAGCCATTGAAGTAAGCAAAAACTAATCGTGAATAAAAAGAAAGTAATGTGCGTCTTGCATAATGTAGCCAATATCAGCTTCCTTTTAGGAAAAGAATTTCCATAATCGGATCAATAACTTCCTAGATTACACCCAACATCCGTACTTAAACAAACTTATACAAACGTTGGTACACACAAACTTTACCGCTTCCTAATATTAGTATAGATTTACAGCCGAAGTTGCACTGAATTAGTGTTGAAATTTGGGCCTTAGTAGGCTTATAACTTATAAATCACTTTATACATTGCTGTTACGCTACGAACATACATCATGTTTTTAATATTAATAGCTCAAAACCATACACATTATTAGAACTATATGTTAAAAATATAGGTAACTGGAAAAAAAAACTAGCAACTCAAACAGATAAAACTCCACTAATCTTTCGTACTTTACTGTTAAATATTTTGTGTTGTATAAACTCTAAGTAAACGGCAATCTCTCCTAAAAACTCAGCTAAAACTTTATTTTTTGATTTTCGAAAATTCGTTAAAAATCAATCCTTAATTTCTTTTAAATAAATCAGGAAGCAATTCAATATGGGAGCTATGTAAAATAAATTACCCTGCTCTAAGATGTGTAACTTTTGTGTTCCTTTTCTTGCAAAGTTTCCTTAGTGGAGCGCTTTAACGCTAACGACTACTGAAACTACAAACTTAGACAATATTGCTGGATTATTGACATGATAATGAGGTCCACAGTCATTTGCGTGGACTTGAAACTTACGTTGCGACAGTTACGTAGTCTTGATCTTTTATAGATGATGTAGCTGTGTAGTATGCGTTTAGAAATTAATATTTATTAACACGTTCGGTTGAGATGGATTTATAGTAGGCTAACGAGCTTCTTTCTAAGGCCAACAAAGGTTGTCACTGATGACAATCATATTGCTGATCGGTTAACAGCAATAGACGTGTACCCTATTACGTAAGTAAGAGTATAATTAATACGGTTGGCACCATATGGGCATCTTAATATGCCCATTTGAATATATTATGCTATGTTTTTTTTATGGTTTAGCGGGTATACGAGCAGACGTATTGAAAGTTAGTAAGCGATTACCGCCATGGACACCCGTAACACCAGAGGCGTCACAAGTACAATGCCGGTCTTTGGAGGATGGGGAGGGGGTTGGGGGAAGGGTATGGGCCTCCGCGGGGAACTTAATAAACATACATAAAACGGATACAAAGAACACTCAGACCCAAAACAACAATTTGTGGTTTAAACAAAGTGTTACCCCATGTAGGATTTGAACCCTTAACACAGTGGTGCAGTAGGAAGCGATGTGGCGATCGCCTAAACCATTACGACATCCCTGTAGTGTTAATACCTGAACTCATCATTAGTTCCTTTAGTTCCATTGTTCGTCTGAAGCTATATTATTTATGCAATTAGATGTTATATGTACTAGTATACAAATTACAATCGCTCTAGATTGTCTAATTGTCTCTACGAATGTTAAATTTAGTCTAGTTATTCCAATAAGTGGTTGCAAATGAAGCTGTTAGTGATTCGACACAATCCTATTAGTTTTGATGTAGCAAACGTATTTATGCAGTATTGTTAGATTTACATTCATTTAGCGCACATCCATTTGTAAACCGTTTTATTCGAACAAGAAAAAAAAAACTAACGCTAACTACGTCTAAAGTTTTGATGAAATTTATATATCCTGTCATACATTCAAATCAGTTCACTAGTTTTGGCACTATGTAAGTTAAAACATACATAACTATCAAAATAATATTACCCTTCCTTGTACCTTCGTCGCGTAGTCGGGTAAGAAACCTAGAAAAGTGCAAAATATTTTCTTAACAAATTTACTATGGCTGTTCCAAAAATAGAGAAATGAAAAATAGTAAGCATATAAAAAAAAGTTTATTTAGTACTTGGTGAGAACCCGTAATCAGTAAGGTAAACCAACTAAACAGCTCGTTGGTTTAACCGGCTTTTTTCCCAATATCAAAGTCTAACTGCCTCGGTGGTGCAGTAGTAGGTAGTGAATGCGACTGCTGTGCTTGAGGTCTCGGGTTCAAATCCTGGGTCGGACCACATGTTTGTGTGATCTACAAATATTTGTTTCGGAGTTTGGGTGTTTTCTATGTATACTTAATATGCAATATTTACAAAATAAAAAGTATATATTTGTATTCATATCAGTTGTCTAGTACTCATAACACAAGATCTGGTTAGCTTGGGACTAGATGGCGTTGTGTGTTAGATGTCCGAAATATTTATTATTATTATTATAACTATAACTTTGACCTTGATTGAAGAGGGGGAAAATATAAAGGAAGCACCATACTTGTGGTTTTGAGTTGCAAATGACCATGGGCGGCAGAAGTCACCAATAGAATAAAAATCTAGTCTATATAACTTAAATCTTAAGTTTACAGTTTAAACAGTTCATTTAACTTCCAGTTTTAGTTGTAACTTCAACTTTATAGTATTTTAGTTGCATAACTTCGTAGCAATAAAATCCTGGAACTATTGTTTATGTTTTTAACTGCAGCAGTTTCGTACAAACACCATTTTGTTAACATGTTACATTCTGGATTGTTACACGTACCGCATATTTACGGTGAGTTTGTAAGGTTTTGTGGAAATATTGCTCCTCTGGAATTTTAGTGGTTTTGCTGTTGTGTTCTTGCTATTTATACCAAGAGAGGGGACGCTTGATGTAAAATAATCCTAAAATGTATTGCTCAGAAGCGTGGGAGTCTTTAAAATACTCAGAACTTATATTTTTCTGCGCCTACACTGGTTTTTATGTTAACTGTGTAACTAAAATGAAAACAGTTTTTAACATATTATATAAAGTAATTTCATAAATATGTATAACATATCTATAAGTTTATAAGGCTTTTAAGTCTAGATCGACTTCGAAAATTATTTCACCACTGGATTACCAGTAAATAACACGGCTCCTTTTAACCCGATATCCGATACAGCGGGTGGAGCCGAGGGTCAAAGCTAGTAGTTATATGGTTCCGTAGTAAATATTACCCATAAAAAAATGAGAATCCCAAAACAAAGTTATTATTGAAAAATTTATTTAATCACTATTGTTTAGCATGGATGGTGAATTTTGTTTATTTTATAAGCTCATTAAGTTAAACTAAATCCTTCATTAATTGTTTAAAAAAATATTTTGCCTCACTATCCGAATGTAGTATCCTTCATGAACTATCATAAAAACTAGAATTCGTATGGAGATATGGACAGTTCTAACAATATGATTAGTCGGTATCGCCTCTAAACGGTCATCGGAACAGGCGACGGTTGCCAAATTGTCAATCGTCGCTTCGTGCATCTCAATTGAGATCCTCGCAACACAATAGAACAGTAAACGACTCATAGCAAGTATCGAACTCTCTATTTGTAGAAAGCCACTTACACACCTGCGAAATGCAGTTCTGTCTTTATGTTTCTTAGAACGGATTATACTTGATATTCTGTTGTGGACAATTGCTTATTTTTTTACACTTTCAGACAAATTAAACGCTGAATTAAAAAGTCGATTATTTTTGATGGATGGTAAACGATTACAGCCGCCTATTGGCGTCACATATTGGTTGCCGACCTTTGGAGGATGGAGAGAGGGCTGGGGGGACGGGTTGGGCTTTTACTGAAGCGGGTAAATAATAATTTTTGGAAGTTAGTGCACAAATAGCACAAATATTCCATGAAATATACTCAGAGACGTATGCAGTAGGTATATCTAACAAAATTGTAAAGCTAAAGAATTTGTTTCGTAAAACGCGTTAATCTTAAAGGACGGACTGAATTTTTTTTTTTTTTTTAATAGGGGGCAAACGTGCAGACACATCACCTGATGGTATGCGATTATCGCCGCCCATGGACACGCGCAACACCAAAAGCGTCACAAGTGCATTGCCGACCTTTGGGGTATGGGGAGAGGGAAGGGGTTGGGGTATGGGCCTCCGGTATCCTCACTCACTCGGTGAAACACAGCGCAAGCGCTATTTCACACCGGTTTTCTGTGAGGCCGTTGTATCACTCCGGTCGAGCCGGCCCATTCATTCCGAAGCGTGGCTCTCCCACGGACAATAGAAGAAGAATAGAATTTAAAATCTCTTGTTACTAAAGTAAAATAAACTAATTGCGGTGCTAACATATAAGGATTTGATACTAAAGAAACTCAATTTAATCACTACATAGTATAAAACAAAGTCGCCTTTTCTGTCCCTATATCCCTATGTGCGCTTAAATCTTTAAAACTACGCAACGGATTTTGATGCGGTTTTTTCCAATAGATAGAGTGATTCAAGAGGAAGGTTTATATGTATAATACATGCATCATATACTAAGGCAACATTGCTAATTTTAGAGGTTTCTATTTTATGCCCGTGCAAAGTCGGAGCGGGCCGCTATGTTTTTATATGCAACGTTCATAGTTTTTCTGTAGTGTATTTAATTTAGTATCAGCATTGCACCCGTGCGAAGCCGGGGCGGGTCGCTAGTAATCTATATAATATAACAGATAACACTTCAAACAAACTAATCAGACGAAAACTCTACATTACCCTGTCTCTGTTTGATCATAACTGCACTATCCACTTAAAAGCCCTTGTACGTCTCCCATATACTTGCTTCAGTAAACACTGTTAGTTGCAAACTGTTACACCGGCACATACAGATTAATTGTATCCGAGACAGGTAACTCCTTTGACACGATGTCTATCAACTTCTACTCGAATAGAGTCTTCAAAAGCAATCAAGAATATTCATCGAAGTTATATGCAAACGAAGCGGTGAACTTCGGGCTAGAGTAAATTAGGCTATTTATGAGTAGTCGGGTCACCTACACACCCCACACACCAACACACACGCTTATTTATTTTACACATACATATTATTCATAGAAAACTCCGAAACTAATATTTGTAGATCATACAAACATTTGGTCCGACCCGGGAATTGAACCCGTGACCTCAAGCACAGTAGTCACATACGCTACCATTGCGCCATCGAGGCAGTTAAATTTGACCTTATGTTTAGTTAGTTGTGGGCGAAAACTAAAACATTATTATTATTACCTAACGGTAACGGTAACCTAACCTACCTTTGAATCAATACGAGGAAATAATTAGGTTGGTCCTCAGAGCGAAACAGGCATTTGATTCACCAACCCTGAAAAACAAAATAAAATAAATATTTAAGGGGGCTCCCATACAACAAACGTAATTTTTTACCGTTTTTATAGGTCTGTTCAATGAAATGATCCCCACGTTGAAAGGCCGGAGAGCAAAGCGTCCGCAACTTATTCTGAAAGGACAGGTTTTTTTTAATTATAGGACAAGTTCCGCATTAGGATTATACATCCTATGTTGCGGGGGACTTTACAAACATATGCGAGTATGTAACAGACGCAAAGAACACCCAGACTCTGGACAACATTTTGTGGATCACACAAAGTGATGTCCCACGTGGGATTTGAACCCACGGCACTTGATGCATAGCAAGCGGCGTAGTGACCACTTAACCCACTAGGCCAAATGTGCAGGTTTGTGGTTATGATTGTCATTATTATGCCTTTTTTTCGTCGTCGTGTGGTACATTACAAACATAAATGAACCCAAAACACTCAGCGCAATAGAAGGCGTCGAGGAAACCTTTTAAACCACTAACTACGATATCTGTGCAGTCTTATTTTATACAACGTGAGTTGTATTCATCTGTAGATTAAGTTATTGAAAAGTTTTTCTAACATATTCACTATCCATACGACGTTATAGGAAAAGTATCCCATAACATAAAACAGTAATTTGTATTCAGGAAAAAATGAGTAACTACAATCCAAGAAAGGATAAATGTCTAAGATATCTTTTGTTTGTAGATCAGCAAATGTGCACTTACATTACCATAATTTGGTAGGGAGTAGTGATAAATATGCTAGTGGGCTTATAGCTCGCTTAGACATTTGTAGTTTAATGTTCACGATGAATGCCTAAATGGCTTTACGTGTGAACTTATCGTGGTATGAATAAGTCTGTTCTAATAAGTTTGTACAGTGTATCTATTACTTCGACTGCACGTATGGCAGCGTTAGTGGACTAGGCGCGGACGCCACGCTATTTTCTGGTACGCTGAGTGTGTGGGTTCGAAAAATACGTTCTGTCATCCATAGATTATAGTCCTGAACCTGAATGGACTTTGTGGTCATTTCATGTGTTTTCAGGTTCAAAGATTTTTCAAAATGTAACGAATATAATGAGCTAGAGGCTATTAATGTACTTGTATGTTCAGATAATGAGTATTTAGTAAAAACAATCTATGAAGACCAACAAGCAGACCGTTCTGAAATAATTGTATAGCATAGGATTAAGTTTCTTAAACATTTTAAAAATCTTTAGTTCACCTTAAAAACAATAAATAATAAATAAATAATAAATAAATAAATATTTCGGACATCTAACACACAACGCCATCTAGTCCCAAGCTAAGCAGTGCTTGTGTTATGGGTACTAGACAACTGATATAAATACTTATACATATTTTTTTTTGTAAATACATACATATTATACATAGAAAACACCCAAACTCCGAAACAAATATTTGTAGATTCCACAAACATTTGGTCCGACCCAGGATTTGAACCCGAGACCTCAAGCTTAGCAGTCGCATACGCGTACCACTACGCCACCGAGGCCGTCAATATCAAAGTCAAAATCAAAACAATAACTTCATTACATTTAAGTGGACATATCGATCGCAGATTTATTCCTTTCAAATAAAGCAGGCTTAAGTAGGATTAAGAAGAGTATCCGTTCTCTAATAAATAAGTCGATATAGATACTTTATCATAAAAAAGTTTCAATCGTGAATTTCTGTGCAAAGTGATAAGAAGGTGTATATGTATATATTATAGAATGCTGGTTAACCATATTTTGTAAAGTTAAGCAGTTCAATAAATCAATTTCGGATGACCGGGTTTTGCTCGGTTTTTAAGCAAATTTTCTAAAATGAATCTTAGCTAGATCGATTTATCGCCCCTGAAACCCTTTACATATTGAATTTCATGAAAATTGTTGCAGCTGTTTCCGAGATACAGATTATTTTTATACAAGAATTGCTCGCCTAAAGATATTAAATCAATAAATTTTAATCAAGTAGCTGTGTACAACTAAGGTATTTAAAAGATCTGTGTAATATGTATGTTTACAATTGTTTCTTGATTGTGGAAGGTACTCTACAAATCTTTTTTTCTAATATTTCTTGTTTTATCTACGTTAACATGAGTATCTTTTAGCTATACGGACAACACACTGCCAGGTGGCGTAAAGAAATTATGTAAGGGTGTTTTGTTACGGTGACGTAACCCTAAAAACTAAAAGTACCTCAGAGATTGTCAGGGATTAAATCGGAAAAAAATAATAAGACTATAGACCATTGTACTGGCTTAATATCTAATAATGTTATACTGATAACGATGGATTAAACCAAGAAATTATTATTTTTTATTGTGAATAGATTGGATTATATTGAAATATTAAATTAATACTAATATTAAAAATTCCCAAGTAGGTCCCTTTTACGGTTAAACCGCTGCACCGTTTCAAATGAAGTTTGGCATGGAGATACTTTGATTCTTAAGGAAAAACATAGGCTACTCTTCGGCGTGATAATCGACATACACGCGAACAGAGCCGCGGGCAGAAGCTATCGTTATATAATTGCATAAAAACCTCGAAACTATTAACCATCTCGTCAGTTATTATTTTTTCACTAATCTAGTTAATATTACAAGTTAATAATTACATTTCAAATTCTAAAGAAATTAAATGAAAGGGAAAGTTAAGTTAATTCTATGGATGAATCGGGGAATGTTAACAGCAGCTAGATTAGCTATTATTAACTATTTCCAAAAACTGGAACTGGTATGAACTCGCTGACATTTCGTAGGCAGAAAATACTGAGCGGGAAAGGTTGCAGGTACCTTAGGCTAGACTCTGCGTAGTAGTTTTAGTTCTTATTGTATCTGGTAACTTAACCATGATTAATTTTCAGCTGGAACAGCTATGAAAGTCTGTATTTAATTAAGTTTATTCAACACAGCGTATCGCAGTCAATATATCAACTCGGGCCTTACCTCCGGGTCCAAACACTTCCACTGCAAATACAATAGTAATCAATAATAACAGCGGATAACACCACGGGGTTGAATTAGTCATTTAATAAAGTTCCATCATGATTTTGTATTAAGTCACGTGAAATCAAATTTGATGTAATACTATGAAATGTTTTAGTTCAATTATTTAACGCAATGTTTGGCCACTACCTAACACTAATACTTACTGCGCGTGAAATTGAAACTGAATGTCTGAACTTCAAATGAATAACAGATATAGAGGTAATACCGGTATTTTGTTTATATTTTTTTAGTGTGAATTTTTATTGTAGTTGCGGTATAGTGTGGATAACCAAGCAATAATTGAAACTGATTTCAAAAACCCTATCATAGTTTTATTAAAAGTTTCATCAATAAACCATCTAAACTTGTTCGTACATACTCTCACGGTAGACTATAATTTTAATATCAGTTCGTTTTAGGGAAGAGATGAAAAAATTAAATATTGAATTTGAAATCAAAACTTAATAATACTTGAAGATAATGGCAAAAGGAAAAAGCGTGTGGCACTCGGGGACTGCCGCGGTAAAGCTATTGCATAGCATTTTTATCAACTTATGCAATTATTATTATTTATTTATGCAGTATTTCATTTTAATATTAATCCAAGTTTTTTCTTTGATATATACCTACATGTATACTTACGGGGCGCACGTGCGGTGAGTGTGGCATTATAAAGATATGATAGATACCTATACACCTATATACTTTCTCACAAACAGCTGCTTACGTATTGGTCCGATTTTGGAGCAGCTCGTCTTGATCCGTGCGAGCTTCGTACAGTAGTACCATATACATACACGTTAAGCGAACGCTCGGCCGAGCTACATTGTAGGTGGAGTGGGGGGTGTTAGGTATTATTTTCGTTACGGAATTTCTTGATATGGTCGCTGCGCTCAAAGCCCGCGATAAAAGCTATACAATAGCTTAAAAATCTTGAACGAATGAGTAGGGTTATGTACGAGTAATATACAGTCCGAGTAAGTCGGAGCCACATATCTGCAACTCAAACACATTGTTACCGGCAAGTCAGAGTTCTCCAAGTAATTAAGGTACGTCGAAAGCACATTTATACACCAATTTATGTGGAAGATAGCTAACAGTTATCGATCAAATTGAAAATGTTCTAAAAACGGCTGTATGAAAAGCACCAAAAATCGACGTGTAACAGGCAGCGATTGATGAATGTTGACGAACCAAAAGAGTTGTGTCAGAACCATAGTATGTGAAGATCTATTGTGTCTATCCCGCTGTTATATATGTATGATACGAGTATCTTAATCTCATGTTGATTTAAGAGTGCACAAAACATGGTTTGTTTTGGCATTTCTTCCCAGAGTAAGTCTTAGGTAATGCCGGCCTCTTTTAACTGTAAATTTCGACGTGTAAAAATATCTGTAAAGATTTACTTACAAAATAAATATCATTTAACATTAAACATTACTACACTGGATTGGTCAAGGTTTTACTCTTACATAAAATTACATTTTCAAGATATCCCAACACGAAAGCCTTTTTTCTAGGTGCAGAAAACATCTTAAAAATCACATAAAACAAGTGTTTTTAATGCGAAGCTTAACGAAAACACTCAGAATTTTCCAAACTAACGCTGTCTTTTAAAAATGCCTGAGTGATTTTTTAACGTCGCCTCATGCATCAATGGTTCATCGAATCATAAAATGCATATCGTGTAAGTGAAATCCAATGGAGTGAGAAATGCTTTGAGATTTTATTCACAAGCAATACAGGCGGATAGACGAGTTCGCATATTTATGAGTTTCATGTTTGCACTATTGAGATTATGTAGCACATCAACACGGTCACTTGACTTCAAGTATTCAGCCGCTATCGTGCTGCAGAGTGACGAGAATATAAAGCCGATGAAGGAATTTCTATATCATCTTCTTGTCACGCTTCTAATGGACTGAAGTGAATCCCCTAAGGAGATTTTATGATATCCTGCCGTGAATAATTTGTGTGGAAAATGCGGCGCGTAAATAAAACATTAATATTGAGGCTGACAACTCGAGGGACAGCTTTGATAACGTGATATTGTAATCAATACGGTGGTTGTTGGAAAGTTGCTTTTATATTAATGGTTGTTTCGGTTATCACAGTTATTTGTATTGTTTCAAAGATGAGTGACACCAATGTTAACGAATGCAAAGTTCCCTATGTATGTGTATTAATTACTTACATATAAGTTTTTATGTTGAATAATATATGATGCAGTTTATGCTGCATACCGTGGGAGAGCCACATTTCGGCGTGAATAGGCCAGCTCTTCCGGAGTGATACCTTGGCCTCACAGAAAACTAGTGTGAAATAGCGATTGCGCTGTGTTTGAGTAAGTGAGGATACCCCAGAGGCCCATACTCCAACTCCTCCACCTATCCCTTTCCTCATCCCCCAAAGGTCAGCAACACACTTGTGACTCCTCTGGCGTTGCGGGTGTCCATGGATGGTAATGGCTTACCATCAGGTAATATGTCTGCACGTTTGCTCCCGTCTCCATTAAAAAAAAGAAGCTTATCTGTCAATTATCTCTAAGGGAATGCATGCCTAGTACCTAGTTTCGTAAAAAGTACCTTTAATCTCGACAGAGATGTGGAACACGCTGTTAATTCTGCAAAGCGCCTTTCTGAGGTAAAGCTTTATTCATGATGAAAGGACTTGTGACTAATTCAGAACTTATAAGAAACACTAGATGAGTTGTTATATAAATGACCGAAAGTTAACTTTATTATACAAAGTGAACAATTTTATCCAATGTTTTATACATAAATGTATATACACTCCAGTTAGCTCAGACTCTGCCTAGTTTGAGATCAAACGATGCACGATGTATGATGTTAACATTATTATATACTAGCTGACCCACGCAACCTCGCCGTCTTCTATTGCCCGCAGCGTGAAAACGGTTTTTACAACATTCTTCATTGGTGCTCCGCTCCTATTAGTATTAGCGTGATGATATATAGTCTTAAGCCTTCCTCGATAAATGGACTATGCAACACTGAAATAATTTATCAAATCGGACCAGCGGTTCCTGAGATTAGAGCATTCAAACAAACTCTTCAGCTAAGCTAATATTAGTATAGATTTATAAGATTATAAATTTGTAACCATTGATAACTAGAACAAGTAATTTAACCCGTGTAGCTATATCTTGCTTTTAAACTTTTTCTAACAGAATAAGATGTTTGCAACGAACTTATAACAGCAAACAATACAATGAAATTAACACAAGCAAAAGTTGATTCGGAACAAATTCAGGTCGCAGCAATGTAGAAGTTTTATCTCGTGTAAACTGGCAAGATTAAGTTTGTGTGGCCTGGATAGG
Organism: Spilarctia lutea; assembly: GCA_916048165.1. Classification (NCBI taxonomy): domain Eukaryota; kingdom Metazoa; phylum Arthropoda; class Insecta; order Lepidoptera; family Erebidae; genus Spilarctia; species Spilarctia lutea. The sequence continues at coordinate 1,216,849 of OU696471.1, read as the reverse complement.
AGTAGTGTGTGAGAACGACCGAATTCCCGTTTAGCTATATGGAGGTTATTGCAATAAGTTTCCAAAGTTGATACTTGCTTATCAGAGAAAAGTTTTTATGGGCACTGCAATAACTGCCATAAATTTATTGGGGTATTATCGTCATAGTATGAGTGTCTTTTCAACTGCGAGAATTTCAGTAAGTATGTGATGTAATTGACAATATAACTAATTTTGCATAACAAAAGGAATGCTTCGATGTCAACTCAAGGTGCTACAATATATAATAATAATAAATATTTCAGACATCTAACACACAACGCCATCTAGTCCCAAGCTAAGCAGAGCTTGTTTTATGGGTACTAGACAGCTGATATAAATACTTAGGTATATACCTTTTTTTGTAAATACATACATATTATACATAGAAAATACCCAAACTCAGAAAAAAATATTTGCAGATCATACAAACATTTGGTCCGACCCGGGAATCAAACCCGAGACCTCAAGCTTAGCAGTCGCATACGCTAGCACTACGCCACCGAGGCAGTCGGTTAGTCATAAGTCATAAGTAATGAATTAGTCGGTCAATTAGTTCAGCTACTATTAAACTGCTTATCGTTTTGTAGTTGCATGTATACCATCGAGCTAAATTAGATGGTCATTTTATTTGTGATCCAATTACCACAGTTTATTACCCATTGACATGTGCACTTTGACTTCAAAGCTATAAATAAAGATAGCTAAAGTGATATGATGATGAGAAAGATAGCAAAAAAGGAAATGTTTATTCGCATTCTTAATCAAACTACTACTATTGCATGACTACCGTTATGAACTAACGACAATAGAATTAATAATTACAGATATGTTTTTTATCACTTGGGAATAGGTCATTAGCTCACTGGGGTTCACGGTAAAGTGGTATATCGAACTCGAAAATAAAAATATTATGTTCCGTCTCATATTAGATTGCAAGAAACTTTCATATTCGAGCGATATGAAGGAAACCTCGAGAATTCCGGCAAGATCTTGGCCAACACGGGCAGCATTAAAATGTCTTTTCCTCTTCTGGTTTGAAGACGTGTGCACAAAATACGTAAGACAGCCTTACGTAAGAGATCCAGTCGAGAACTTTACCAGAATTTGGAGTGCAGAATCCTCTCGCCACCCTTAGTCGGTTATTTTATTTAGAGTAAGGTATTTGATGATATAACAACTTTAATCATTAATCGTGACTTTATGTAACTCGAAATCTTTCTGCGGGTTCATTTATTCTTATTACTTTTGTAGTTATTACAGCAAGAAGCGTGGATGTTAGAGTTAACTTTATTCCACAACAACATATACTTCATAAATCTGAATAATTATAAAGCTTGTAAAACTTTTATTTAAATTGCTTTGTTAGTTCGTGGTGGAAACTTCAACTGGTTGTTTAACATGTTCAATGTCAATTTTGCCCTGCCATTTCCGCCATCGTACCACGCGACAGGAGTTTCATCCCCATCATCTTGATGGTTGGCAGTCCACAATTGTGAGCATTTCCAGAAACTTTCTGCCTCGCAAAACAAAACTGTGGAATGAACTGTCGCCTATGGTATTCCTGGACCAATACGACCTTCAGAACTGCAAGAAAAGAACGTACTCCTTCTTAAAATGCCGGCAACGCACTTGTGACGCCTCTGGTGTTGCGGGTGTCCATGGGTATATACTTTATGCACATTATCGGTGACAAAGGTGAACTTAATGCCGTAGGCATTTTCTGCCAGTCGACCTTAGGGCGAACACGGCAAACAAGGTAGATGCACAAAACTAAAAATTTAGGTTGACTTCTCAACAAGAAATTCACCAGTTAATAATAAATTTGTCATCGAAAAATCAACAAGATTGAGAATAATAAATTAAACAACAATTAGTAATAATTTATATAGATACACATAACATTTACGTATTAAATACTTATACATACATAGGTATTAATATATATATACATGTATACACACAAACATATAATACATACATAATATAATTTCTAAAAGGGGAGAGAGTATAATGATATCAGCGTGGACCTGATAGGGTGCGTAAGAAATGTCTCTGCAACAAGTGTTTAAAATTTTGTTTAGTTTTAGCCATCCTGACCGTGAGAGGGAGCTCGTTCTATAGTAGGACAGCTTGTATGAAGAAGGAAGAGTGTAAAAAATCAAAGCGGTAATCGCTTACCATCAAGCGATACGTCGGCTCTTTTGCAACCTATTCCATTATTATTTTTATTATAATTGTAGTAATATACGAGTATAATAACGTCAGATTGTCAACACTGTTGCAATATATCTATCGAGATTGTAAACTATCGAAAGATTGGGCACCGTAACTACTTCTGACAATTTAACGTATTATTTTTAGTAACATTACAATTATTTAGCAAAGTGATAAATAGTAAGCAATATGTCACAGTTGACAATCTTTCAACAGTTTACAATCTAGCTAGGTAGATTATAATCTAGCAGTTTTTACAACCTTTCGGAGACATATACATAAATATAGCTCTGAGAAAAAGTTTGTAGTGATAACTAAAGATGTATGTAATTTATGTTAGACTAACTTTTTCCTGTGCCTCAGTCCACATAAAAGCCGATAATCGTGGTGAAAAGTAGCCTATATCTTTCCTTAAGAATAAAAATATCTTCATGTAAAATTTTATGAAAACCGTTGCATCGGTTTAGCCGTGAAAGCGTAACAGAGACAAACATATTTGACTGCCTCGGTGGCGTAGTGGTAGCGTATGCGACTGCTAAGCTTGAGGTCTCAGGTTCGATCCCCAGGTCGGACCAAATGTTTGTATGATCTGCAAATATTTGTTTCGGAGTTTGGGTGTTTTCTATGTATAATATGTATGTATTTAAAAAAAAAATATAGAAGTATTTATATCAGTAGCTGTAGTACCAATTTTTTTTTTTTTTTTTTTTAACGTGGGGAATGCATTTAGGCACTTCACTCGCCCACCGCGGGGGCGATGGGTCCGCTTCGTGTGGGACTCCTGGCCTCCGGAGAGGGGGCCAGACTACCCACTAAACCCCACGTGTTCCTCTTCGCCTAGTACCGAGCCGCGAGATACTTTTGAGTGCTCACCGCGACTCGGCTAGGAGCGCCCTTGCAGGCTCGCCTCGGGGGGCCAGATCGTTGGGGCCCCCCTCACCTTAGAGTTGGTATGCGCCCCCGGAACAACAAGGGCGCATCCGCCACGTGGCTAGGGGCGGCAGGTCCCCCGACCCACCGCCCGTGGCAACTCTCAGTCGGGGCCGCGGGCGAACAAGGTTCGCCGGCGACCCCTCGCTGGTGGCCTGCGGGGCGGTTGAGTGAGCCCAGCTCGCTCCCGCTCCCTCAGGGCCTCTCTCTTGGCCGCCATCACCTCGCTTGCAAACGAGGCGATGGCGGCCCAACACCGCTCGCTGCCGGCCATGGCTTCCACGATGGCCGGCAGCGAGAGATCCGTGCCGATGACGCTCGTCAGGGCCGCTCTCTGCTCGTCCCATGCTTCGCACACGGCCCGGGTATGATGGGCCGTGTCGGGGTCGCCGCTGGTGCAATTGCGGCACCGGGGCTCCGTTTCCACCCCCACCACCTCCCACAGGTACTTGGCGAAACAGCCGTGACCCGTGAGAAGTTGGGTGAGGTGATACGTGGGAGCCCCATGACCCCCCTCCACAAACTGTCGCAGGACGGGCCGAGCGGCCCTAACGAACGCCGTCGGACTTTCCCCCATTCGGGCAGCCCACGTCCGGAAGAGATCGTCGTGAGCCTCCTGTCTCCAGCGCTCGATCTCCTCCGGAGGCGGGCTACCACCAGCTCGCCGAATCAGGGCACCCTCCTCGTACACCCTTTTGAGGACGCCGGCCTCGAGATCCCAAGGGATGCTGCCCGCCAGGACGCACGCCGTCTCGTAGGAGACGGTGCGGTACGCCCGTGCGGCCCTCTGCGCGATGGCCCGCTGCGGTCGACGCAGCAGGGTGACGTTGGCCGCGCAGAGGGCCTCCGCCCAGATAGGCGCTCCATAGAGCGCCTTCGAGCGCACCACACCGTCATAGAGACGGCGGCAGGCAGACCCCGGTCCTCCTACGTTGGGGAGCAGCTGCGAGAGCATTCCGGCAAACGCTAGCACCTTTGGCGCTAGCTGCCGGAAATGCTCCGCGAACCCCCAACGACCGTCGAGAACCAGCCCCAGATACTTGAGGCTGCGCCCGACGGCGATGGAGGTGCCCCCCACCACGATCGTGGCATCTCGAGGCGGCGCCTGCCGAGGCCCATGGAAGAAGAGGGCCTCGGACTTCTCAAGGGCGACCTGAAGGCCGAGCGCCCCGATTCGGCGCACCACGTGGGCGACGCCTGCCGTCGCGAGGACGGCGGCGTCGCGGAACGTGGGGCCCCGCGCGGTCACTAAGGTATCGTCGGCGTAACAAAGTACGCCGACTCCCCGAAGAGTGGCACCGCGCAGGACCCAGTCGTACCCGATGTTCCACAGGAGCGGCCCAAGCACCGACCCCTGTGGAACACCACACCCCATCGCCTTGCGGACCACTCCGTCTCGGCCCGGGTACGTAATGAACCGGTCCACGAAGTAGTCCGCAAGGATTCGCCTGAGGTACCACGGTACGTTGTGGTACCTCAGGGCCTCCGCGATTGTCTCCCAGGGGAGGGTGTTGAAGGCGTTGGCTATGTCAAGCGACACAGCCAACAACACCCCACCCCCGGCGATCGCCTCGTCGACGCTGCCCCGCAGTCGGGAAACGGCGTCTAGGGTCGACTTCCCGCGACGGAAGCCGAACTGACCGTCGCTCAAATCGGGCCCCGCCCCCTCCAGGTGCTTGACGAGATGCGCGGCGAGCACTCGCTCGAACATCTTGCACGTCTCGTCAAGCAGTACGATGGGGCGGTAGGCCGACGGTGCCTCTGCTGGGCGCCCGTGCTTTCTGATAAGCACGAGCCGTCCGGTCTTCCATCGTCGCGGGAATCTCCCCGACGCCACACACTCCGACATGAGGGACAGCGTCTCCTCCTCGAGTGCCGGCATCGCTAAGGCGACGACCTTCCCAGGGACGCCGGCCGGGCCCGGGGCGCGCTTCCTGGCTTTGAGAGCCAGTATCGCCGCCCCTAACTCGGCCTCGGACACGGGAGGTGCCGCCTCTGCGTCGTCTGCTGCCGGCACTCGGTGACGGCTCGGCGCTGCCATCCGCGGTGGGACCCACTCTTCCCGCTCAGGGAAGAGGGAACTGACCACTCGGCCCAGAAATTGCGGCTCAAGAGTTCTGGTGAGGGGAGGCGCCCAGGGCCGGAGCTTCTGGCTCACGGTTTTATACGGGCGCCCCCACGGATCTCCATCCAGGCTCTCGAGCCACTCCTTCCAGGCCTCCTCTTTGGCGGCTCTGATCGCCGAGTTGAGGGCCGCACGAGCGGCCCTATGTGCGGCGAGCAGTTCCTCTTCACGGGCGAGATCCCTGACGGCCCTCCTGCGGCTGCGAGTGTACTGCCTATGGGCCGCGTGGCTTGCGGCACGCAGCCCGGCAAGGTGGGGACGCCACCAGTACACTTGCCTCCGAGGGAGGGCTGGCCTCGCCCTCTGCATCGCCGCATCGCAGACGCGAGTCAGCTTTTCAGCGAGTCTATCGCACCTCGCGTCCGCGTCTGGGCCGCTCTCCACACCACCAGCAACCCAGCGCTCGACGATAGCCGCCTCTTGGGCCAGTTCCCGGTTCAGTGAACCGAGGCGCCACCGCGGTCCTTCTCCTGGCAGGGGACGGTTATCACCTCCTCCTCGGGCGGCCGTTGAGTGAGAGACCACGTCGAACCGTATATAACGATGGTCCGACGCGGTCTCCACATCCTCAACGACCCGAGCTGTAGTACCCATAACACATGCTCTGCTTAGCTTGGGACTAGATGGCGTTGTGTGTTAGATGTCCGGAATATTTATTTATTGTTTATTTATTTTATTATTATTTATATTAACTCTATATTGCGAATTAATAAAATTAGTATGAATGATAATCAGCTAAGGCAGGCATTTGTCATCTAAAGCTTTACTGATCTGATCATTAGCTTGGACTGGTAGAACTAGGGAATGTCATGACTACATGAAACGAGTAAGACGATTCGCTAAAGCGACCTACCGTGTCGAAGCTTGAGAACGACGCGACTCATTTAATCTTTTTCTCTAAACTACTAGTCGAGTCCTTTTACTGAATAAAATGCAACGCTCGAGAGTAGGGTAACACTGTTAATTTAAAAGTAATCATCGCTCAATTTGCATAATCTACCTTTTAGATTGTTAAAATCTATATTAATATTACATAGCTGAGGAGTTTGTTTGTTTGGTTGAACGAGGATACCACTGGTCTGATTTTAAAAATTTCTACTGTATTATATAGACCAATTTTCGAGGCACGAAAGTTATATACAATCACGCTACGACCAAAAGGAGAGGAGTGCTAATAAACGTCGCAAAAACTGGAGAAAATTATTCCTTTTAAAGAGCTTTTACTGTGTACACTGCGTAAACGGTTAAAGATTCAGAAACAAATAAGTCTAGGAAAGGACATATTTTTACTTTTAAGGCTGTCTGACTATAATCTATTTATGATAAAAAAATCGCGCTGCGGGGAATACGAGACGCAGACGAGGTTCCGTGGGTCAGCTAGCACAAAATGTTTAGAAAAAATAAATAATAAAATTGTTACTAATTTAAAATATGTTGGTAGATAGGTATCTTAAACTACGCTGACTGTTCTAGACATTATTGTGTATCCCCAAATTAATTGAATAAAAAATATGCATTTTTCTATTATTATATACCTTCCTGTACGTCCTACTCTTAATTTTTTATGCTCCTATGTTATGTTGAATGTCATTGAAATATTAGGATTTCATGTACCTTCTATTCATTTAACTAGTGATGCGACTTTCAAAATGCTATTTTCATATCTATTTTTAGAGCGACATAACTATTTTAACTTCATCTTCAACTTTTAGCAGATTGTTTGATGGAACAAAACTCATTTTAGTGATTTTTAGTTTAGTATGGAGAGTTTTTGAAATCTGGAAATCTGATCAACTCGCCTTACTGTGGTATATAACGTCTCTTTTTATACTACTATTATATTATACAAACATTAAATTCTAAAAATCAACGGTTACGTTTGTCTAAGAAAACCTTGCTTGCGTTCTCATAAAAGACATTAAGAAGAGTTAGGTATCAGTGACACAACTGCAAGTTGAGCTCACATTTATTTGTTAAGTTTAAGTTCCTACTTCCACAGAAACTTAACGGAGACTTATCTCAACAAATGGTTATAGCTCTTTATATAGTGTTCACAGTACGTATGAAACGCGATAGTATAAAAGTTTTTTTTTATTATTGAATAGGGGGCAAACGAGCAGATGTATCGTCTGATGGCAAGCGATTACCACCATCCAGGAACACTCGCAACACCAGAGGCGTCACAAGTGCGTTGCCGGCCTTTCAAGAAGAAGTACGCTCTTTTCTTGAAAGTTTGAAGGTCGTATTGGTCCGAGAATATCGCAGGCGACAGGTTAAGTGCAAGTGAGTTAATTCTGACTGATACCTCGAAATGATTACTAAAATACTATTCACATTACATGACATAGGCTCAGTATCACGTACAGAAAAAAAACATGTTTTTATATGGAACAGAATACTGATTTATTCGAAATTAAACTCACTAAAACTACAATACATAGTGAACTGGATTTTAAATCCCCAGGGTTCCATCTGCAGACTAACACATTCCTTTATTCTATCAAATTTACATAGGTTTTATTATAAATGCCAGTAACACGTGATAAATATTCAGTAGGCTTATAGTTTCGTTATAATATATTGTTACTCTGTGACAGTTTTTGTGTTGTATTAAATTTTGAAATTATATGAATGGTCAGTGTTTGGTTTAACGGACTCAGAATAGCAACAACATTGAATGATATAGGCAACTTTTTATTTAAATTCGTAGACTATTCGATAAGGTTTATCGATGAGGTTTATTTCTATCCGACTACGTCGAATAGAGGGTTATATTCTCGAGTGTATGTATGTACTTTTTTCTGACATGCTCTGTAGTTTTATTATGAGCTTGATATACGAGTAAGCAAGGGAGGTGAGGTTAGATTCGTCTTAGTTCTGATAGTGACAGAAAGTGTATAAGGATTATAACAATGTATAATATAACGAATAATAATAATGTGTTTAAGTGTTCATGTATGTTTGCAAATGATTTATTCTTAATGTTTAAGTAATATTTCGAATAAAAAATTAAAATCGTCTACTCATTTGCCCCATATTATAACAATAAAAAATGTTAAAAAGTGTGTGTGTCAGCGTCCATGCACGGCTGGAGTTTATCTTACGCCACGATCTTCTTCACGTTTGTATGTTCGGCACTTACACTATGTTGAACGAAATGCGTAAGCGTCATGAAAATTTTGGCGCTTATGACATTTCGATATGACTACTGATAATAAATGTTCTAGCGAAGTTTCTTTCGTTCGTTTTAATAGTTTGTTAGAGTTTAGACGAATTAACTAATAACAAATCGGTGCAGCGAAACGCCTTTTGATTAACGCTCGATTTGACTGTTTATATTTTTTATTAAATATGAAAATCATTCCTTAGAGAGTCCTCCTTGCGTTGGTATCCTCATTACTGAGGGTAGTGATTGCCTCGTAGTAGTGTGGGTGATGGTCTGCTGGATAGTATCTGGTCACTCGTTCTTCTCCTTGCCCGAAAGAAGAGCAACGTGTAGATTGGCGTCCAAGGCTATTCAGATCTGGTTAGTCCACCTAATTGGACTACGTCCTCATGGTATATAGCTGTCAACTTTACCGGTGACCATGAGTTGCTCTAGGTTGTTCTCTTCCTTTCTGGCGATGTGACCAAAGAATTCAAGAACCTGTCGCAAGCATATAGAAGAGAGTCTGGTCTTTATATTAATTAGTAGTATCAATCGATCGCCGCTGCTGAACAATGATCTCTCTCAAAGAGCGCCAACCATCCTGGTCTTGGGTAGTCCGCATCCATCCACCACCAGCCACTTTCTTTAAAACATCGGTCTTTCGTGCCGCAAGGCGTTCTACACTACGTTTGCCTAATCGCGGTCTCCACTTTAACACATTTCGGCTCCAGCGACCATCGTCTGACATCCCTATGCGTCTTCTGATTTCCTTTTCGCACGAAGCATTGTTGCTTATATTAACCCTGAGGTAGACAAAGTCTGCAACAGTTTCGAGTTTGAGAGCACCCGTGAGTTCCAGTTTATGGCTACGATCTCTCTTTTCACGATCTTAAAGTGTAAACTCCAATAATTTAGGGAACTTCCAATATACTGTAATAATTACAAATCACTTTTAACGGTAAGTTACAAATTGTATGTCCAGAGAACCGACTCCATACTGTGCAATCAAAATTAAAGTGGTACTTCATTATTTGAATGTTTCATTATCAAAACAGTTGAGAAACTATACAAGTAGCATGTAGCGATAAAATTAAATAACTTTAACATAACTATCTCAGTAACGAGCCCTTCAGGCTGGACCGTGATGTATTGCCCACTGGGAGCACTTCCCTTACGAAATGGACTGCTATATATTTAGCTTATGAAACTTGGAGATATGAAGCTCGACCAATGCTGGTATTTATTGTAAGCTAACGAACATTTTGAACATCAGGTTATGTATTTAGTGACTAATGCTCATCGAAAGTTAAGCGATAACTGACAACACTGACTATTTGTAATAACATTGAAATCAATTGGTTCAATTTAAAGGAACAGAAAGGCTGGGATAGTAATTTTTTTTCGGTTTGGTATCACACATGAGTTTTTAGCATTCACTAAGTTTGTGGTAAACTCTTTAAAATTGGTAAACCCTACGGCGACGGGATGTAACACCCGTTAGAGAGAGTCAGAATAGAAAGAAAAAAGAGAGAAAGGTGTCGTAACTGTAACATGTGTGTTCATATATATTTCTGTTACTACTGTACTGTACTAGACATACTAGTATATTAATATCTTTTAAACCAGAAATACCGATTATAATTAAGTTTTATTTTTAATTTGCTTGACTTTATTGACAGTTTTTAGCTTTTATGCAAGAAGAACTTTTCAACAATCAAGTTTCTTTTTACTTTTATTATATAGGGGCCAAACGAGCAGTCGTATCGCCTGATGGTAAGCGATTACCGCCGCCCATGGACACCCGCAACACCAGAGGCGTTACAAGTGCGTTGCCGGCCTTTTAGGAAGGAGTACGCACTTTTCTTGAAGGTTTGAAGGTTAAAGTAATTGTCAGAAATAATACAGCCTAAATTCTTAGAATTATTACTACTACCAGCAACTACCGACCGTAAAAATACACATAGCGTGGTTGGCTTAATGTCGGGGCATTTGCTCATTGGGTCTCGAATGGTGAGGTGGTTGAAATGATGGTTGGTAAGATGTGGAAGGTTAACTTGTTTTTTTTTATAAATCTCTCTCATGAATCTAACGATGCACAACAAAAATGAAACTTTTTAATTATTTATTTTATTTATTACTGCTGACCCACGCAACCTCGTTCGCGTCTTCTATTGCCCGTAGCGTGATAAAATTCTCCCTTTTTCGAAAGATTCTTCATTGGAGCTCCGCTCCTATTAGTATTAGCGTGATGATATATAGCCTATAGCCTTCCTCGATAAATGGACTATTTAACACTGAAATATATTTTTAATCGGACCAGCGGTTTCTGAGATTAGCGCGTTCAAACAAACTGTTCAGCTTTATAATATTAGTATAGGTAAGTGTTATGTTTTAGAGCATAAGCCATATCAATTTTAATGGCCACAGTCTATTTTTAGAAAGATTGATATCAATCCGATCCTTAAATAAGTTTTTCAAACATTAAATATTTTTCGTAACATTGATCATCAAAATATATTTTTATTTCTTAACAATAACTTCTGCGTTACATTGATATACATTCAAATCGTTTCTAAGGTTTAATTGGCAAATTATAACGGCTCAATTGATTCGTGTTAATGAACACTCTCATTAAAAGTAATGAGGGCCGGGTTTGACGGTTACGTCATTCGAGCGCACCGTTTAAGAGATTAACGAGCTAAGAACCGGGATTATACTAAACTTGGACAGGCGGTTACATAGAAGTTAGTATAAATAAAAAGGAAAAGATTATCAGTATTGTGACGAAATAAGAATATGAAGCGTCACCACCCCTTTTCCTCGCCTGGGTGTTGTAGGAGTAGACTAAGGGAGCAAACTGTGCAGGCAACAGCTTGTCTGATTAACTTGGCATAGTAAGCTAAAACCTCTTGTTTATTTAGAGTCCCATGTTCGGCAATGGGTTATTAAAGTCAGATGGTTATAAATGAAGATACATACAACCAGTTTTTCAATTTTAATTATCACGGCCGTCATAAATTAAGCAGAATCTTTGCTATTAATATAGTAATGCATTACTCTTTGAGATCGCTCTCTCGTACCTTAGTATCGTGGTTAGCATTAGTGTTACATTTGCTCTGAATGATCTGCTTTAACTTGTTTCACCTCCAATATTTGTCTTACTACAACGAAGTATTCATTATGGGGACGAGTCTGGGTTTTACCGATCTCAGTCAGTTTCTTAAAATGGCCATTGCTTCTATGTAATGCTTGACTAAAATGTTATTTTTTTCTAAATAGATGTATGATATACATTAAGGACACAAATAAAGCTATGTAAGTCAAATCCACGATCTATGGCTTACTGAAAATAACTAACTAATAGTTTTGAACCGATACAACCTGGAAACCTTTCGATAATCACTTTTTAATTGACGTCACAGACCATCACCGCGTAATTCTATATTTGTCCTATAAGTGGAACGACGATTGATTTAAATGATCAATTTATCAACTACTCATAAGTTAAATTAAAATATTTTAAGTTGAATAAAGGCAAGACTTTGAACCAACAAAGTTATTTACAAACATAACTAACACATTATTATGTTATCTACGAGTCATTAAACAGTAATTTGTTAATGCATGTCTTTCAAAGTTTGTCTTCATAAAGCATTCTGAAAGCTCTTTAGAAGGTTTTATTTTATTGAATGTAATTATTAAATAATTTTCATGTGTAATTTAATATTGTTAATATTGGAGAAATTTCAATTAGAATTTAAAGAATTTCAGTTTTACATCTGAACATTTTACGTATTAGGACTGCCTGTTCCAAATTCAAAAGTATTTACCCGAGGCATACCCTTAACAGAATATCAATGACAGTATTTGTGCTGTTTTACTTGTGACGCCTTTGGTGTTGCGGGTGTCCATGGGCGGCGGTAATCGCTTACCATCAGGTGATACGTCTGCTCGTTTGCCAACTATTCAATAAAAAAAAAAAAAAAAAAAAGTAAAATGAGGAGATCCAACCTAAAATCAGGCAAGGCTAGAAAGAAGGAGCTATTTCTAAGATTTTTAAATAGCGTAAAGTTTAATTTTTAACTTTATTGATAATAATTATACTAGTCTAACAGGAAGATTTGTGTGACTCGGGAATATAAACATAAGAATCATCAGTTTTTCATGAAACCGTATTCCACTCCATTCGGCCGGCCTGTATATCCTCAAAAACAACACTCTCTTCGTTTATTAGTAATAGATACCAATTTGTGCCGTATTTTAAAGGTACATCACAGTTGGTCTTTCGAGGAAATAAAAGATCTAATATCTGACTGTTACCTAGTCATTTAATGAAACTATAGTGACGTTGCAAGAACATGTTTCGGGGCTATCCTAGTTTAGAGAATTGCTAAAACAATTTATAAATAGTTTCTGACCAAAGCTTCCACAAAATGACCACCCAATATAATGGTTGTTAAACAGAAGTTTGTTGTAGTGAAGTGAATGTAAATACATTCTAAATACAAAAAGAATTTCAACCTATTTATAATTACATTTGTAAACATACTTATGAAAGTATATGAAGGAACCCCCACGTTACTTGTACTTTAATGGGTAATGCATAGTATATTTGTTTATTTTGGGCCTCGTGGTTGCTACCCGCGGCCAAGCTAGTATCTCTATAAATTCTAGCCTATGTGTTATTCTGATGTAAAATGTATATTATTGTAAAGTTTCATTAAAACCATTAAGTAGTTTTTACGTGAAAGAGTAACAAACATTCAGCCATCCTTACTTACAAACTTTCGCGTTTATAATATTAGTAGGATAATCGTAATACAAAGAATATCACCATACAGTTTTATACACTTATTTAAACTCGCATTTTTTTTAAATCTTAATTAACTTAGGGGCTTTTATTTGAAAGTAATATGTTAGCCCCATCGTGACTTATTCTATGATACTAACTGCCTTGGAGACAGAGGAAGTCGATGTTATGCAAAAATCTCAAATAGGTCTAACGCCGCATTTTTGAAGTGAAAACTTCTTTAGCGGCGCTGTGTACTTTTTTGGAATGGGTAAAAATATATAAACTCGCGTTAGGTCACGTGACCATAAACTCGCGTCAGGTCACGTGACCATAAACTCGCGTCAGGTCACGTGTCCTGATCGTAAATTTCGTAAGACGGATGTTTACTGTTAACAGCGCCATCTACTGAAATACTTTGGTAGCATTCTTTTTCTAGATAGTGGTCCTTTCTCAATATGATTTTATATACTTAAAGTTAATATTTCAGTATCTTAAAGTGATTTACAATAAATTAAAATAACGATTTTCTACTTACACAAAACCTTTTGTAAATCAAAAAGATTGTTTACATTTTTTTTTAAAACAGCGACATCTATTGGAGTATCAAGAGGACAGGCGGCGCAGGGCGCTTGCGCGAATGTTTGTGTGTGTAATATAAATTGTCATGTTTGTGTACGATAGCGCAATAAATGAATAATGTATTCCACCACATAAATAATAGTACTTTTATACTGATAATGAAAGCAATTCGTACAAAATTATTCTCTAACCATTCCAAAATATCAAAAATGCACAACGTTATTTTAAAAACAGCAACATCTATTGGAGTATCAAAGCTTTACTTCCATTTACTACTTACAATCATAATAATTAATAGAATCCACCCCATACCATTTAAAACGTGTACGTTTTGCTGTAAATAAAATGTACCATACATTTGCCATAAAAACATTAGCAAATATTCCAGTGAGTTTTATTTAAGTCGTGTTATTGTTAATCTTTTATTAGAAACTGAGTGATTTTGTATTCTAGTCCCGACTAGGTCGCAACATAAGAAAAATAGTACCTACTGATTATTTTTATTGAAGTGATAACTTCATTAGGCGCGTTGAGCACTTTTTGAGTGAACAAAAATCATGAAACTAGCTTAATCGTCACCGAACGCTTTTCATAGCCAGAAGAGCTTAAACAACTGTTTGTTTATAGTTTTGAGTTTTCACTTCTGTCGGCAGTCCTCAAGACTGCTTTGTGTTTTTTTATTAGGATTACTTAATATAGTGATGAAAAGTCCAACATCGTACATATTAAATTTATATTTGCACATCAACGAGTTCCTTTGGTTTCGATATTTGACACAATCCTCTAGCAAGTGTTGGACATCATCAAGGACTCCACAAGTTTCACAATTGGGTGTATCAACTTTTTTCATGAGATGTCCAAACTTGCCAGACGGATAGTGGCCTGAACGCAGTCTGTGTGCTATATTAATTAGCTTTCTATTTAACTTATTATTAACAAACCGGGGTATTCTAGTAGTCTGATTTTGAATGGTTTTATACCAGATGCCCTTTTCCTTAATTCTCTCATCAAAATATTCTTTGAAATGAATATAACATAACTTTTTGATGTTGCTTAGGTATTCAGAGTAAGACCTTTTAATCGCATAGTTGGTTCCATCTGTACATGCTAGCTTAGCGAAACTTGCATTGACATGCAATAGCTAACATTAGCATATAATCGAATTATTGTTTTGTTTATGCAATGTTACTATAACGTTGTTTTATTTTCAAATCCATAATTACTGTAAATTCGTTGCTCTAAAATATGTATATTACAAATTATAAGCACATCAGACACCAAAAGCAAAGACTCGACTGGTATGGATTTACCAGAAACGAACAATTTGTTTGTTGCAAATTTTTAATAGTATCTAATGTAACTCTGTACCTATTTTATCTTTAGACTAGCTTGACTAAATACTACTTCGGTTATTTAATCTTTAATCATCTAGATTAATATGCAGTCTTAAATGTTTGTTACATAAATTCGTAATTATAAACAGTGTCATAGTATCATTTCACTAAAATTATACTTTTCCTCTAATAAATATTCTGAATCTCGGAACAGTAATTTCGAGGCACCGTTATGTGTCTTTAATATCTCATATCAAAGGAACTGCCAGTTTCTGTATACGAGTATTACTGTTACAGCTGTCACATTTTAATTTACTGACAACGTCTGTTATACCCCCACTTATTTTATCTTAACAGACAGTTATGTGTCTTCAATAAGTAACGTATAACTTCTATAAGTATATATTTTAAATAATATTGTTTTAGTAGTATGGTGAGACTTATTCGCCATAAAATTATTTAAAAGATTATACCGATTTATAAACATTTATTTGTTACAAAAATAAACCTTCTAGATCCTGATTTTTCGAACAGGTCATATCCGCTTGTGGTCATGAGTCTTCTGACCTATGGCATTATCAAAGGTTCTATATGGCATTATATATAGGGCGAAACCGGTCAGGATTAAAGTGAAATAAATTAGCAAAATAAGTACAAGTTAATTTAACTCTAGATCATATTTTAACGAGTTCCATAGAGTGACCTAAATCGAGAGTATAAATAATTATAGTAAGTCATATTTTTACCATAAGACGATGTCTAATCTTCAGTTTCATTGACTAATTTTATTTACCACACAACCTGACGTCGATGACGACGTAAATAATTATAATTGATGTAATAGAATAATTATTATCGTCTTCCGAATTACAAATTCTATCGTTATTTTTACCCGGTTATGGCAAAGCTAAACGAGGGTTATGATTTTGACAGGCTATGTTTGTATGTTCATTTGTTTTCTCATAGCAACCACTTATTAGAACTAGACAAATAAGCTATCGTTAGAAGCGTCTTGATTGTCCGCTGATTATAGGTTATATGACGTCTCACTGAATTTAATTTAATCAAGTAAAAAAAAAATTTGAGATGAATATGCTATGTTTGTTATCATTGGAAAGGGCGTTATTGTAACGTTATGATACGTTAGACATTGTTATGATACGTTTCTATGTAACGTCTAACTACGGCTTTTGAAACTTGTTTCATAATTATTTAGCATCGTTTTTTGTCGTAGTTTGGTTTTAGTTTTGACTTTTTATACTATTTCATTGCTTACTACCTATCTGACAATATCTTTATTTCTCTTTTTAAAAGTCAATTTTCGTTTTAGGAATACATCTTGCACCGTGACTGACTTTATAAGTATACATGAAACGGACATAAATTACAGCTAGACTGTGAACAACAATTTGTAGATCGGGTAAAGTGTTATCTAAACTGGGATCAGAACTCAGTGCAGTAGAAAATTGCGTGGCGACCGCTTAACTCCAAATCTTCTTTTAATATTATACCTTCTTTTATTTATATTTTTTTATATCTTTATATAACTTCTATTTTTTCTTTTAATATTATATGTCATTAATATCTTCTTTCAATATTTTTTCGTATAAAAATGTTTTTACAACCAAATATTTCATTTTGTAATCAATATCCGACGTCCTAGATTATTGGAGTTAAATTTAACTCCCTGTATTCTCTTGTATCCCCTGTCGATCCCAATTCGTTGAGATTTAATCCTTGGCTGTGCGTATCGTTGGGATTGACAAGTCAAGTGTGAGGAGTGGATTTTACTTGTCAATTCTTATTTAATGCTAGATTCAGGACGTGACGTAAGGCGTAGTCTCGTTGGACTTGTAGTATTTACAGAATCAGACGTAACTTAATGGGGGTAAAACTGTTGACACTTTATGTAAGGTCCGTCTACAGTGCTTATCAAGATCGTAACACTTTTTTAATCATCATTATCAACAATCAGTGTATTGCTAGTCTCTCCCTAGCCGTTGTTTCTTCTCTTTGGAGTGCTGTTGTCCTCTGTGCAGTCTGTTGTGATATTTAGCTCTTACAACATTCACGGCATGAATAGGAGTAGCACTAATTTTAATTTAAAAAAGTAAACATTAATATACAAATGGTTCATAGTCCACACACTTGTTTGATGGTCTTCTTATCCAAGCTTCGCAATTCCGAGCTCGTCAAAGTCAATTCCTAACCAGCCGTTTTTGTTTTACATTTATGTGTTTTGTAAGCTGCTTGCATTTATGTTGAATGACTAGAAATTAAATAAAAAATAAGCATCAGCGAAAATCTTAATTTTATTTAGCTCGTCAATAATCATAAATTACTGACTACACAAGAATATGTATTTATAACATACGTGTATTATTTGCATTGTATCTTTAATATTTAATCTTTTATCTGTTTGGTCATGTAATTAGTTGACTGATTTACAAAATCGGTTATGTTTGTTTATTCCATTTCTTAAAAATAATTAATTTGTAAAAATACTTAACATTGTACAAGAATTTTTCCCAAGTATATAAAAGTGTTTGTACACTTTGATTTATTTCGCACTCAGCTGTTTACTTTAAAACAACATTTTTGTTTTTCAACCTCAAGGAAAAACTACATAAGTTTTAACTAGTTTTGCGTTCCATTATATACGATTACTTTAATGAAAACTGTCAAATTATGTTAATAGACAACATGACCATTGAGAAATAACAGTTTATTAAATGAATTGAATTAATACTAATATTTGGTGTCATGATTTACGCGTGCGATAATGCAGTCGAGCCGCTGTACGGTAGAACCGTTCAATGTGACTTAAGATGCCCCGCCTGTAAACTAAGGCAGCGATTGTAGGTTCAATTCAAACCCAGTATAACTAATTTTAAGATAAACACGATTATTTACTTTGTGTCTGTGTAATTTATTCTGAACATGTATTTAGTATTGTATTAAGTAGTAGCATAAGTAACTTTATCGGCTGTGTAGTTTATAAAACACAGGCTTTTGTGAGATATAGTATGTGAAATAAAATAATAAATATAAATAAATCACATTAATAAACTAAAAAACTCTCTTTCCAAATGAATGACAATACTAATGCAGTAAATACTGAAAAAATACAAATGCAAACACGCTGTCTCTCACATTTTACATATGCACAAAACAAATTTTGTCGTAAAATCGAACTAGAAAGATCTCTAATACGTGTTATATTTACGAGCAGTGGTTTTCAACAACAAAACATTGTAGAAACATGATATGCTTCCATCATATTTTTGCGTCGTTCACATTGCTTGTATATGCCACCGAGCTTAGAATAACAGTGTGTATAAAATGTGAGCCGTAATCTCAACTAGCTAACAGATGTGATTTGATTTCGTGCAATTCATGCAGTTGTATGTTTATATTTATATTCACTGTTTAATGGTTGTTTGGTTTCTGTCCCAAATAATAAAAAAATATCAACAGGATTTTGAGAACGTCGAAATAATAATATTTTTGTCTTTTTATATTAACTTAAAGATATCAGAGTCATGGTTGCATTTGCAGTTCTCTTAAATAAAAAAAATATCTACAAAATTGAATGCCTCAGTGAAAACAACATTTTGGCTCGAGTGACAAATATCTTTTCTATAGTGACTATTCTATTATTTAAACTTCTTAAAGAAGGAAAAATACCTTTCATAAGGACACCAGGTCGACATTGAAGGAAGAGGATAAATGATTGTGATTGTGAACAAAAAGAGGCCGCTCATGATCGCGAGGGATACCCTGCTGACCTTCAAACTTCATTTTGAAGATGGCATCCCATGGTTATGATGATGAGTGATTATCTAGGGAACCATTTGTTTACACAATACGTACTGTTATCATGTTTAAAACTAAATCTATCTGTAGTTTGGATACATTTGTAATTTTTAAATTTACTTTTTAAACACAAGAATTGTTTGTTTGTACTAACCTTAACCCTAAATTGATTAATTATTGCTATTCCTAATAAAGTATCGAATATTATTTAAATAAATATAAACGTTTAAGACCCTATTGCAAACTAATAATAACATATCTAAATTTATTTATTCAATAATAAATCTGTAAAAAATACCTGCAATGCGTCATTTCAGACTGTTCTTTCTTTTCCCACAATGATGTAATTTAACTTTATGGTGATTACTTGTAAAATAAATCGACACAGATATGCGTATTAACACAGAAAAAAAATGTTCTTGGCATGCATGTTCATAAAACTGTGATTCGTCAATTCCTTTATTATTGTGAGGTTAATAAAAGAAGAAGAAGAATCAATCAATTGCCTTCTACAGCTGTACGAAGGTCTCCACCAAGGAGCGCCGACTATCTAGGTCTTGGGCAGTCTGAATCCATACGCTGCCAGTCACTTTCTTCAAATCGTCAGTTCATCTTGCCACAGGACGCCCTACAACCTGCTTAACCTTAGGCAGGTTAACAGACAGCCATTTAATATCTGATAAGTAACATGTATTTTGAATACATACATTTTGTTTGTTTGTTTGCTAACCATCTTCATCTCCCTCGAAGAATGGGAAAGAATATCATTTTGAGTTTAGGTTTAGGTTCAGTACATAGTACATTTATCCCTATAACCTTAATCTACATTACTTATTGACACAATAAAATATAAAAGAAAATTAATGTTTCAGACATTAACTTAAAATAGTCAATTTATATTCCAACATTCAAGCCTCAACACTCCTACCAGTTATGATTAAACGAATATTTCTCTCTGGAAAAACGTAATAATCTTATTTCGTGGGCAAGTTTTTTAGTGTTAAAATTACCTCCAATATCGCGCCTGTGATATTGAGCGGCTTTACGAAATGGTTTGAAGTGTCGATTTTGGTTAAATCTCTACATCGTATAATGTTTCTCAAAGGTAGAAAATCATATTGTTAGGATTTCATTGAACACTTTGGATTGCTTAATTTTATCTTCAAAAATTATATCCATCCTTTATAGGAAAATTATGCAAACGGAGGAATATGAAACTTGATATCGAGGAAGAGTGCAAAGCTAAAAAAAGCAAATGAAAATGTATTTTTTACTATTAACTACTAGTATAACAGAAATTGATAAATCAATATACGAGTATATATGATTTATCAATAATACCTTATTGATTTACATCATAATTGAATTACTTTGCCAACTGTCTTGTGGCGAAATAAGAATACAAAGTGTAACCACCCACATTCATCGCATAGGAAGGGTACAAGTGACATAGGAAGGGTACAAGTGACATAGGAAGCAAACTATACAGGATAACATCACTACAAAAACAAAGTAAGCTAGAAACAAATCCTTAACCAAACCTTCTAGTCTAGTAGACCAACATTTTGTTACTGAGGAGAGGCCTACGACCAACAGTAGACTTATAAAGGCTGATAATGTGATTGTCATCACAATTTTAATGATCACTCCTCCATTGCTATGTTTATTTAATAAATTGATCTATGTTCAAGAAAAGAGCGTACTCCTTCCTAAAAGGCCGGCAACACACTTGTGACGCCTCTGGAGTTGCGGGTGTCCATGGGCGGCGGTAATCGCTTACCATCAGGCGATACGTCTGCTCGTTTGCTCCCTATATAATAATAAAAAAATGTATACAATTTGACTGCTTCAGTGGCGCAGTGGTAGCATATGCGACTGCTGTGGTTGAGATCTCGGTTTCGATTTCTCGGTCGGATCAAATGTTTGTATTATCTGACAATATTGGTTTTGAAATTTGGGTCTTATCTGTGTATAAAATGTATGTATTTACAAAAAAATCGTTTTAATGTATTTGTATCAGTAGTCTAGTAACCATAGTACAAGCTCTACATAGTTTGGGACTAGATGCTAAATTTGTGCTTTAATTTTTATAGTCTTAAAAGCAAGTGTGAATCTTTGAAATGTTTCACCCCTAAACTCTTATTTATATTTGTATATATTTGTTAACAAAAAAAAACCATCATTTTTAAAATCGATAAAATAAAATGTAAATTGAAATAAATACATAAAAAAATACTTCATTAATGTACAGAACATCAGCATAAATCACTTCGGAGTAGCCCTCAACAAAATTAAACGCGGTTCTTATTAAGACCTCTTAATTATACCAACACTCTAGCCAAGAGCGGTTTCCTCAGAATATTCCCATAAAAATTCAGGGTGATTCTTCTTGCTTTCTTTATCAGCCTGGTTAAAATATTATTAAAAACTGGAATTAATTTAAAATTTTATTTTCCAGCTTCAGGAACTTCTGTTAAATTTATGAACTTCATTTAATCTTTAACACAGAAACATTTTCATCGTACTTCAGCAACTCCAAAATTAGTATAAAATTTTAAAGGAATCATTTATTTACTTAATCAAAATCCAATCGTATTAATTACCGAAAGTGGGTGTCTAAGTTGGAAGCGAAGAAATTATTGCCAAACTTGAGCACAGATAAATGTTTAAATTTGTATATTTGCCCAAGTTTGGATATGAACGTAATCTCCAAGTTTGGAATGTTGTCACTGCTTATCTTGTATGTGTATATTGCCTTTAAGGTTAGCTCTCTTAAGTGATATAAACTGACATCGTTATTATCATCATGTGTAAAATTTTGAATAATAGTACATTATTTCTTCATATATTGAACACAACAAAAAGTAATGAACTGCAGCTGTAAAGTTCTATAGTTTAAGAGACGAAAAGCAGTTTTCAGAGGCTGTAAATTTCTATAGTTTATATGATGGTTTTAGCGCACATACATTTATTATAAAATTATTAATTTTTAGATTTCTTTGAAGAAATCGAAAAAAAAGGGGAATTGTTTGGCGGTCTACGTATGTTTGTATGTATCACCTTACGTACTCTATTGAACCGATTTTTGTATTGCATTAAATTAAATTACATTATATTTACTATTACAAGCAAATATTTAGAAGTTTCTAGAAATAAATAGCACCGCGTCCGGATCCCAACAGCAATCTATGTTTTATTTACAATATACTCGTAGATCTGGAAAATGTACATCACAGTGGATGTAATTTAGCCGAAGCAATTGCTTACTATTTACAACTTCCCAACCCTGAGTTGTATATAGACCATTGTTTTCCCAGAACATCTGCCACATTATTGGTTGATGTCGAAGGAGACATAACAAGCATAAAACGGCAAGGCGGATGGAAGTCCTCATCTGTTACTGAAGGCTACATTAATGATTCTATAGCCAAAAAATACACATGTCGAATCAAATTTCAAATTCAGTAGAAAATCAAAATAACAAAGTGGTGAATTAAAATATTCCGAGTACATTAGGATTCGGCAGCATTCAATAAGGCGGTTTTTAATTTCTGCTACCTGGAAAATCACTCCTTGTTAAATGATCGTCAATATGGTTTCCATCAACCAAACCACTCCACGGGTGCTCTTCTAGCGTATGTCACGCACCTTTTTGGTGTAGCTGTCGATAGGCATGGGGAGTCCTTGGCCATTAGCCTCGACATGGCCAAGGCATTCGACCGGATCTAGACCCGTTCGCTTCTCTCCAAGCTTCCGGCATTCGATCTGCCTCCTAGACTCTGTAACTGAATTGCCACAGGGTTCAGTCCTGTCGCTCACGCTGTTTCTTCTGCACTTCAATGACATGTAAGCCCTTGGCAGCATATATTGCTATGCAGACGATAGCATAGTTCAAGGGCGATATTTTTTACACCCTGCAACCAAGCTCGATGAGCTTGACCAGATCGTGAACTGAATTTCACAATGGGGTGACGAAAATCTGGTCGAGTTTAATGCTAAAAAAACACACTGAGAGGTTACTAAAGTATGCCTCATAAAAATATTGAATACTGCGAGCATGGCATTATATTTTACTTTAAAATCATTTACGTAAAGTGAAAATACATTTAGTATTTAATAATCTGAAAGAATTAACCAATGATAGCAAAATAAAGGCCTAAATTTTTATTTATTTTTATAAAACAAAAAACAATTATTACCGACTAACTGCCTGAAGGTAAACGTTTAACATTGTCGAAAATGTCTTTAAACTGATGAGCAATTTGTCAAAATATCAGCAGAAAATTAAAATTATATCAACGAGATCAAAATCGGCAATTGCGAATATAATGACATTCGATAACATTTTCGCCTATGGCTAAAATCGGGGGCAAACCTTATCAGCCCTATCAATTCCGTAATCAGATACAGAGGAATAAAAATTTGCGTCATTACACCCAGCACGAGGGCACTAAACTGCTTCTATCCATGACGACTTTCGATTCATTTAGTCGCAAAATTGACTTGGCACGGCCTTTCAAATTTACTTTATTATTTACCATTTTCATTTAGCCCACTTGGGCATTACGTCATTACAAAGTTAATTTTACGCTTAAACGCACGTTTGGTCTTGATACCTTGGTAGGTACAGTGTGATTCAGTTTTTTTGTTGAAATCTTTCTGGGTGTCGAAAAGTTTTTGCTGTTAATTTTTATGCGGTTCTGGTGTTGGGTCCGCATAAGGCATAATATGTTTGAGTTTAATCCGAGTTTAATATTCAGACTGTTGTTAAACATTATTACGAATAAAAACTGTTGAATGGTTTAATTAAAAACAATGAAGGAACTATTGTAACACGATGAAATAATGTGAGGTCCTCGTATGCTCTGTTACTTTTGTTAATTGCTAAATGAATTAAAATTGAGAAAAAGCAAGATTGTGTATTGCAATATCGAAATTGTAATTCTTTTGAATAGTTCCTTTATTTAAAATTACAAGTGTTTTTTACATTCCTCAAGTTTTGTGTGTAGACACATTACTTATTTATTAGTTAATTTGTAAACACTCCATTTTAAGATATTTTAAGAAAGTTACTCAAATTTTTGCTATTATTTTACTATGATGCGTCTTGTTTTTAGTTTACCGGAAGAAATATTATTTATTTATTTATTTATTTATACAAACTTCCTGCAAACATATTGCACAAGGCGGACTTAATGCCACAGGCATTTTCTTCCAGTCAAACCTTTGGGTGTTGCAAGACTGTGTTTGGCAGGCGTAACTTAATAATACTATAGAATAAATTAAGAAATATAACAAGACTAAGCATTATATGTACAGATATATAAACTATACAATTGATACATAATTAAAAACATCTAAATTAAATATATATATACATACACATACACACATATACATAAATAAGTATAACTACATATGTGTGATATACATATCACCATCCGAAAGACACTAAAAGTGTTATTCTGATGACTCCGCCAACAAGTCTCTATAGAACTGTCGCACATTATGCTTAAAAGTGGTTCGGCTAGTGGACATCCTGGTTTCCAATGGGAGTGTGTTCCAAAGAAAGATAGCTTGAACTAGGAAGGAGGAATGGACTATGCTAGAAGTATGGGAAGGACAACGAAGGAGAAGATTGTTAGAAGAGCGTAGATTTCGATTATGATTAGAGCAGATATATTCCAGTTGGGATTTTAGGTAGGTAGGTGAGTTCGGTGAGTGGAGAAGGGAGTACAACAAAGTAACAGCCCTGGAACTGCGGCGCTGTCTTATAGGTAACCAGGACAG
The DNA here is from genome assembly GCA_916048165.1 of Spilarctia lutea. NCBI lineage: Eukaryota > Metazoa > Arthropoda > Insecta > Lepidoptera > Erebidae > Spilarctia > Spilarctia lutea. The sequence continues at coordinate 1,192,100 of OU696471.1, read as the reverse complement.
TTGTGTACGATAAACGGATATATGATCATACTTTCGCAGGTTGAATATGAATCGAATGCAATTGTTGAGAAGTCGGTCTAATTTATTGAGCAGATCTGCATTCAGGTCGAGATAACACACATCACCATAGTCGATAAGTGGAAAAATTAAAGTCTGCACAAGCATCTTTTTTGTGTCTATGGGGAGAAAATTTTTCAGACGATACAATGTACGTAAAACATTTGTAACCTTCTGACAGACGCTAGTTACTTGTGGTTGCCAGTTCAGAGTCGTATCGATGTGCAAACCGAGATCCTTGACCGATGTACTAATAGGCAAAATAATATCATTAAAGATGATATCAGTAGTATCATCACGATTAATTCTGCTCGTCATTCTAGGACTCCCTATGATGATTGCTTGGGATTTTGATGGGTTTACCGTTAAACCAAACCTGCTGGACCAGTTTCTAATGGTCTCTAAGTCACTGTTAACGCTATCTATAGCTTCGTTCAAATTTTCCACTCCTGCGTGTGAGTAGATTTGCAGGTCGTCTGCATACAAGTGATACGCACACTGAAGCTCACGGGTCACGAGATCGATAAATAGTGAAAACAGAAGAGGAGAAAGTATGCCGCCCTGTGGGACACCAGAGTCGAGTTCGGCCCACGTTGAAGAAGATTCATCGGTCCGGACGGACTGCTGGCGTCCTCGAAGATAGGATGAGAACCATTCCAGTGCACCATCGGAAATCATGAAGTGGGTAAGTATAGATAGCAGGATATCGTGATTCACGGTGTTGAAGGCGTTTGAAAAGTCGATAAGAGCTAGTACAGTTATTTTGCCCTCCTCTACTGCTGCCTTAATATCGAGAGTCACTTTAAGTAGCGCCGTCTGTGTACTATGTCCAGGTCGGAATCCTGATTGATATTCGTTAAGCAAATTATTTTTGTAAATGAATTGTGAAAGTTGTTTATGTACGCAGGCTTCTAGGATTTTTGAGAGAAAAGGAAGTATACATATAGGACGGAAGTGAATAGGAAGAGAGGGGTTAGACACTTTGGCTAGTGGACGTACGTAAGCCTTGCGCCATAAGGATGGAAAAATATTAGAGTCGAGAGAGTAATTGATCACGTAAGTGATGGCTGGTAAAAGTTGTTCTAGAATAGTAGTCACCATGAAACGGCTAATTTCATCGCAACCGGTTGCGTTAGATTTGATGGACATAATAAATAGTTTAACCTCCTCTGGTGCAACTGGAGAAAAATCAAACGAGTTTATGTTAGGCCTAGGCAAATGGGCCACACAGTCCATTGTTTGCACTTTGTTTTGATGATCCAATGAGGTGGTTGTAGTGAAGTGGCGATTGATATCATTTAAATCAATGTCCTTTGGCAAGTCTGCATGGAGCTCTCTACCAATGCCAAGAGTCCTAAGGAACTTCCAAATATCAGCTGAAGAAGAAGAAGATATTTTATCGAGAATATAGCGGCGTTTAGCGTTACGTATCACTTGATTACACTTATTTCTAGCCGTCTTGTAGGCGAGCCAGTTCTCATCACAACGATTTTTTTTAAATCGCCGAAAAGCATGATCTCTATTCTGCATTACGTTGCGGATATTATCCGTAAGCCAAGGTGCGGGAGGATGCCTTAATTTGATTATTTTCACTGGTGCATGAATATTATATAGTTGCAAAATGTTACCGTTTAGGATGTCGATTTTTTCATCAATGGTGCCTGCCTTTAAAGGTTCCCAATTAATATGAGAAGCATCCTCTCGAAGTTTCTCCAAATTCATGCGCCTGAAACAGCGTCTATGCATAATTTTTGCTTTAGGCTTGGGTGTTTTGAGTTTATATGTAACAAAAATGAGGTCGTGATGTGAGAAACTGGGTGCCAAGTATTGTCCATGAGAAATAACTTTGGTAAGAGACGACGTAATAATAAGATCCAGCAGGGTGTCCTCTCCACTTAGGTTGTGATGAGTAGCTTGAAGTGGTAAAATATGTAAACAAGTGGACTCTAATAAATGTAATAGTTTACGAGAACGTGAGTGTTGAGATAAAAGATCAGTATTAAGGTCTCCCATGATGATGTGGTGCTCATACTCAGACCCCAACGATTCCAAAACCGACTCGAATTCGGTGAAGTAATCAATGGCTGGGGGACAATATACGACACCTAGGATGAGTTTAGCTCCCCTGACACAAACCTCGAGGAAAAGATACTCAGCAGGCGAGTTTGGTGCCGATTTGGAGAAAACCTTATAAGAAAAATCGGAACGCAAGTAAATTGCAACACCACCGCCTCTTTTAGTCACTCTATCATTCCGGATAAGAATATAGCCTGGAAGAGTGTAGGAAGTAGAAAGAAGTTGAGGTTTGAGCCATGTCTCAGAAACCAGGATAGCGTGCACGTTTGAATCATGAAAAGTTTCCCATAAGTCATCAAAGTGACTGGGTATGCTTTGAGAATTTATGTGACAAACATGTAGTTCATTATTCGTTTTTTTAATAAAAGTGCTACGCAATACATCACCGAGTGTATCAGTGACTGATATAAAACTCTCATTAGCTAACAAGTCCACAGAGTCATTGGCGGAGTAGTAAGATTCAACATCAGACATATGAATATACAAAATATATAATATGATAAATATGAAAATAAAAATAAATAAATATTAGAATGAAATGTATAAAATACTACAACGATATTTAAGGCCTTGCAAATTAAATAAGTACTCACGTCAATGCACCACCCGCCGGCCCACACTGGCACTTATTTAACAATAAAACAATGACAAGCAAATCAATTACACACGAGAGAAAAGAAACAAAAAATAAACAAAACAAAAAACGATACTCATTAAAACATAAGTATACAATAAAAGTCAAACACTAGTTAATCAAAAAAAAAAAATAATAATAATATCTGATTCATGTAAAAGTGAATGACTTATCAAGTACACGGAACGCACTCGCCAGAAACGCGCCTCCCGTAAACGTCAAAACTGACAAAGTCTGTCAAACAAAGTTTTGTTATTGAGGAATGAGATGTAAACATTACAAATTAAACAGTTGCATGAAAAGTTTTGAGAAAATAAACCGAGTGTTATTTGCAAATGTATACACAATGAACGCCAGGAAGTTACTTCCTACGTGTCATGTCCTTGCTAACATTGGAACCGGCGTCAGATGTACTGCCACCTTTCACTGCGCGGGCCTCGTCAGCCTTTGGATACTTTTGTATTAAAGGTTCCAGTTCATTTAGCGACGTGATCTTAACCCGGCTTCCGTTTGAAGTTTTGACGACAATAACACCATCCTGTGTCCAACAACCTTTTACACCAAAATGAAGGCGGGCCCTAGCAAATGTGGACTGTCTGGCCTTAGTCAAATATTCTTTAACCGTGATACCTGTGCCTTTGAGTTTAGCTTTTACCTTCCACACGGCAGATTTAAGATTTAAATGTGAAAATCTTACCAGTAAGGGCCGCTTGTGTCCATTTTTGAGGCCGCCAAGCCTATGGCAGGTTATGATGGAAGATTCTGTGAACTTCAGATCCAGCTTACTACTAAGGATATTCAGTATGCTCTCTGTACAGTTTTCCTTTTCAGCCTCCGGAACTCTAATGAAGACAAGTGATTTGCGTCTATGTCTAGATTCCAATGCATCAACAGTTTTAGAACACTCATCTATCTGTTTACGGATCACATCGAGCATACTAAACATGAGCTCACGGAAGGTTCTGAACTCTTCGGCGAGCTTTGCAACAGTGTCTTTAGGTGGTGCACTACACTGTATCTGTGCCTCAAGTTCACCCATTCTTTTTGTGAACATCTCCTCCAAGCTCCTCTGCGCAGATTCAATCACAGTAAGTTGAGACATTCTTGATTTTCTTGTCACTTGAAATGTTGATGAAATGTTGTGATAGTGCCAATGAACAGCTGACAGGTGGATAAATTTAAATGCTTGTTATAGCATCTATAGCTTTGCTAACATTTATACCTCCAAATTAATGTGATTTGCACTGATTCAAGGTACTAAATTTGTAAATATGTTGATATTTTAATAAAATTAATTTTTAAAGTTATGCACTTATGTCTTATGTATTATTTCCGACAGACATCAGGATATTTTACCAAAAGACAAGCGGATTTTTAAACTGATATAGGACTGGAAGTTTTAATTCTACTTCAAAATCGTTAAGTACATTATCCTTATTTTTTATTGTTTTCAGATTTTAAATAATAGGAACGTGTTCACATTATATTGTTTCGTTTTCACATTTATATGTGATAATAATCACAATTTGTATAGAATTTATATATTTCAATGAAATTTAAAGATACACTATCTGCCGCCATAATTTGTCGAAAAAAAGGCTATTCAGTACTCATACAATTTAACCTAGATTTATAAACAAAATTGGCATAGAAATCAAATGACATGCCTGTCATAAAAACAAAAACTACTTCAACTTTGTACTGAATGCGGTACTTGTGAATAATTGCGGTGTTACATACAATGCGGTATGGAAATTAACACTCGATAGTTGGGTATTGTAAGAGCAAAACGTAATCCCACTTGTTATTGACAAGTGTTTATTAAACGTACATAGGATAAAGTATAAATTATTCATGTCTGATTATTTTGATCAAAGCATCCAAGTTATGTTGCGTATTAGTGCATACGCTTTTTTATGTATATCCCTGCCAAAATGACTCTACTCTGCCTGATGGAAAGCATAATCAAAATAGCAAAATAGTCAACATACTCATTGCAAATACAGACAATGCAACAATCCAGCATGGTGACCCACACCATGGCGGTCTAGTGATGTTTCTGCAACATTGGGCCTGCGGTTTCGCGATCATCAACGAAATACAACAGTACGAACGCTGTCATTTTACGTTAATTTTTTGGTGCGAGGGTAGGGGGAACATAATTTATTAACCGTAGGATTGAAAATTCAATTCGTAGTAGTTTGGCAGAATACAGGCTGGGTATGTAGCTGCTGAATGTAAATATTTTATTTTGCTTATGATTTTGGAGATCTTGGACTATAATGTTTTGTTCATTATTGTTTGTTGGTTTATGTGTGAAATGTTAACAATATCGAAATGACATAAAAATCATTTCCAGAATCGTATCGCGAAATTCGTGCAGCGGATGCGTAGCAGCATAGCTTTAATTAAGAGAACATCTACAAATGACTGTGTTAATTATTGATGTTGTTCAAACCTCTGTTGTTTTTGCCAATGTTATTTGTTTATTGTTTTCATTAGTATTAAGCATTATTAAGCATTTTATTCATTTGATTTGTTGGTATATGTAAAGTCCATTCGCTTAGATACGGTCACTTTGATCGCGCCGAGCTACCACAAAATCAAAGGGCCTGCCTGCGGCGTATACCAACAAACAAGTACGATTTGACCACAATTACGTGCAGGTGAACCGACATTGTCAACACGAATGGCATATACTTATTGAAATAGATTTATTAGAGTTGAAAGACTAAGTTTGGACGTATGTTCGATTTTCTTCTCGTTTCGATCTCATTCGGCTTCGTCTTATTTAGCATGGCATTAGAACATCAGATATCAGTACGACAATAACCGTGGGCAACGCCGCGAGGAGAAGCTATATCTTTCTTCTGTTTATACTATATCCAGTGTAATAGTACTATTACAAAAGAAAACAATCAACTAAAGCTTTTAACGATCTAAAGTAAAGTTTTTGTATTATTGAAAACAGCAGAAGACATTGAATACAAAGAAATATACACTAATGTAAGCATATTAACTGCATTTAGTTTCACGAAGACAATAAGTTAATTTTATTTTCATACACTTTCTGAAAGACCCATACTTGAAGTACCTTTATACTCATATACTGCATACAAATACCTTTCACTTAATAAAGACTAATAGCTTAGATAAGTAGCCTCTGACTTAGCACATTTGCCGCCTTGATAATACCCCGAACCAATGTTTCCCTTACATCCATTGTATTTTGATCCTCATTGGCCTCAATCGCCTTTACACGCTCTACGATTTCTCCACTTTTAGAGAAAGTACTAGGGCTCTCTGTAGTCTGGTTGTTTCCGAAGAGATGGTTAGAAATTATGGGGCAGCATTTGTCAAAGTCCTGCTTGCAGATGGTAACGAATAGTGCATAAGTAGGCATATTTCAATGAGAATATGGTATGCTTAAGCGTAGCCGCTTAAGTCAAATTGGAATTCGTTATTCGTGGAAATAGTAAAAGCACGTGTTTATTTAAGAAATTCTGTGGATTTTTAAACTTATTTAGATATAGTTTGATGAATCAATTAAGTGTATATTTTCAAAATTATTTGAATATTTACGACTTATAAAATAATTTATACTTTATTTGTCACATTCTCTCAGATTTCAAATATTTATATGAAGAAAAATTATAAATTTTACCTTAAAACAAAAATAAAAAATGTACTATATTTTTCTATCACTTTAAAACGTTATCTGATTACTCCGTGCTATCACCAATGCTTCATATACCTGCTTTTATTACTACGTTAAAATATGCAATAAAAAAATCTCTCATTTATCTATAGGAATAATTTTAATCTTCGGAAGCGAAATTAGGGTTGAGTGTAATATTACGCTGAATTCAATAGAAAACCGAGTTACCTGTTGGAAACTCCAATTGAATACCTACATCACTATCGTCTATGAACAAAGATAGTATGTATTAAGTTTGTGTAAGTAGTAAGTATGGATAGCAATCTATTCTTTTGCCCTCTATATACAAAAATATGAATATTTGGGTATTTAATACTCTTCTACATATATTTTTAGAAACAAAAGTTTGAGTGTGTGTGTCGTTATGACTTATAGTATTTACTGTGTAGTACAGTTCTAGTCATCTGAATAACTAGAAGACAATGAGGATAAATGAAACAGAGTCATCAGTACCTTGACAGTTCCCTGCTAGGCATGGGCTTCTTCTATGAAAGGAGGTTTTAGCCTGCTAAAGCACTCTGGCCAGGTGGGTTGGTAACTTAAACAAGCATCAACATTCAACGATAATTCCAAATACAAAGTTTAAACATTACTTTCTTAAAATTTCGCTCAATCTTCTAAAATTTAAGTTCTCTAACTGACAACTCCCTCGCTAATTATGTGCTTCTATTATGAATTATGAATTCGTAAGCGAAAAAACAAAAGCCATTACTCGTCAAGTTTAAGTTGTAATTAGTTGTCTGAACTGTGTGTTGCTGACCTTAGAGTTTAAAATTGTTTGTACTGTTTGAATTATACTTCTATATTCAATTATGTCTATAGGCTACCTTCCAACTACACATAAATACATAATATACCTATTTAAACATATTATTATATTTCAATCTTATAAATAAACTTAAACCTAAATCTTGTTATACCTTAATCTAATTAGTATTTACCTATTTATACTTATACATATCTAGATACACTATATAATTAACTTACTATCTATATGTACATTTACTTATATAAAATATGAAGACATATTTATTGGCCAATATCGATATCGCTTATTGACACCCGGGGGGGGGGGGCAACTATGCCGGCTAAACAAAATGAGTAAATATGTGACGCGCAACTACGACCGAGCGGCGTGCGCCCGCGCCAGTCAAATCTCGTCATCGATGCGAAAAGCGCGTTTGTTCAGATGAGCTTGTGTACCTTATGCTAGTGCTTATTTATTGCTTAAACGCTTATGTTCTCTTGTTCCTGTAAACTATCTATCTTCCTCTCTATATCTCTCGTCTACTGCACCTTATAATATTTCTTTGTGTAACTGTACAGTTACAGTATAACCGTAGCTTTGATTTATTATTTTTACCTAGTTGAGTAGTAAATCAACCTGCCGCACTACATGTCCAGTTAAACATTGCAAGATAGAATTAAGCTGAAAATACCGGGTTACTTTAAATTACTTACTACAATTTCAATCCTATTTGCCTATTCAAATTTCGCATTCATTTTCTTAACTCTGACCTTATCGCTTACCATCGGGAGATACGTCGGTTCGTTTGCCCCCTATACAATTAAAAAAAAACAAAGTCAGAGCGGTGAGTGGGACAGTGGAGAAGTAGGTTATTTAAACTTCTGAGGTTTCTGATGTGGTTTGCACTTAAATATTCTAATTAAATAGTTAAGTAGGAACGATAACTTGGAGAAGAGATTAAAGAATATACATGTACATACACATATAGTTAATGCTCGTATTTGTCTACGTTGGCGAACTGGAAGCGATTTCAAATGGGAGTGACTTTGGTACACGTGATCATACTCGTATTTGCGTAAATTGAAAACGAATCCAATTGTTGAGAAGATGTTCAATTTTATTGAGCATATCTGCATTGAGATCAAAGTAACACATGTCACCATCGCCAATTATAGGGAATATTAGCATGCTATCATAAGTAAGTGGTGCAAGTGTAGCTAGGTGTATTTTTCTTATCTTCTCTATCCTATTTGTAAGAGATACCATCTAAGAATTGTTGGCGTGAAGAAGTCTCGCGCTATAAAATTATCTAGGCAAAATAATAGCATCAAAATTTAAAAAATTAAGACGGAAGTATCATGAATTACTTTATACCTTAAATTTTCAGGAGTTGTAATACCATCTATAATGTGGTGTGCAGTCGTCATTAAAAGCAATAAAACTATAAACACTCCTTACACCGGCCGTAAGCCGCTTAAGGACACACTTGAGCGAAATGCAGCAACTAAATCGTAAAATATACTAACATTGTATTTCGGTGGAGTTATTACGTATACACATAGCTTAGGAATAACAATAATCAATTGTTGGATAATAATATTACTACCTTCGGAATATAAAGAAAGATTATGTTAAATACTAATATAGTAGTATTTTAGTACTAGTATAGTATAGTATTAGGCAGACTGGCCCGGATAACATAGGTAGGGTTTTATTTTATTAAAACTTTTTCTTGTTTCTGTGAAGTTCTGTTATTTTTAGTCCGTTATAATAAATAGTCGACCATCTAGATGCTTTTCAAATGTATTTAATCGTTTAGTTTTTAGGGAGCATAATTTGAAACGAAATAATAAATGATATAAAAATGTATATGTATATCTCAAGGTAAGATTCAGAAACGCTTATGCTTATGTGCCTCATGCGTGAAACTTTCTAAGTAAGAGGGCTCTGGATGACCAATTTGGATGAAATGCTTAACATCATAACCGTGGTATAACTGTGAAGAGAAGAAATTTGAAGACAATGTTACATTTACAAATCAATTCAAAGTTGCATATTAACGTTTTGGTTCATATAAAACAAGGGCACTGGCTACTGTAATACAGGGGTAATACAAAGCATAGGAGACATCGAATTTAATTACTTGTATTGTATTTTTTTGTTAATAATCATAATTTTTATTACTAGCAACTTTTACCGCCTTCTCACGGGTTCTTCACGGAAAATATAATATAACCCATGTTACCCCGAGAAGATGTGCGGCTTAATTTTTTCCGATGCCTTCCATTCGTTATATTTTTGGTAAAAACCGCATCAAAATCCGTGCAACAGCTTTTAAATTTATCGCGAACAGACAAACAGACAGACACGTTGGAGGACTTGGTTTTAAAATACGAGTATGTAATGATATTGCTCTAACACATCAACACTAACACTATTACAATATCAACAATTTCATTTATATACAAATAAAATTATATGTATCCTGAAATAGCTGACTCATTCTTTCTTCTTCTGATTCACATTTTAATCACTAGAACTAGAATTAACAATATCTCGACGATTTCTATTATTTAATAAAGAGATAATTTCTATTGCTATCATAAATAACACTCAGGAAATATGAGTAAAGTTGTGCCGGATGGGCTTTAGTAGTGTCGGGCGGTAGTACCCGGTACCCGGCAGTGAATACATTACATTGTAGACAGATTTATTTATTTCTTAGAGTAAGAGTTATTTCTGCAGGAAACACGTGCTTGTTTGCCTGAAGTGGTTTGGAAATTCCTGAGATTATAAGAACATTTTGGCATAAGGCAAGTTGACGATGAAAATATTTATAATGTGGAATAGTTTTCCTCATACAGAAGGATTAATACTTGTTAAGATGTCGCACCCCTACATGAATCGTCATTACTATGTAGAATGTAAAGTCGCTACAGTGTGTCATGGAAGCACTTCCTCTGAATGTCAGGGGGATTGATGCCGGACTGCGAAGTGACTACACTGCGTGAACTGCATTAACCAAATCCATCCTGAAGGTCTTTTACTGAAGTCACCAAACACAACATGGTGTCAGAAGTCAACGTCTGGTAAGAAAAAATAACATCTAGAAATTTACATTATACATTGTCAAAATTTTGAGGTATTTCTAAAAAGATTTCACGGTAGCCTCAGGATCAGATAAGTCTCCCGGAAAACGGAAGATAGCCATTCCACCGCATCACTCAAATCCCTTTATTTTTTATGGAGGTTTTTTTTATCGGTATCACCCTGAAAGTTATTGATATTTCACGGTTAATATGTGGGGGAACGGTGACATGTCCTACCAACACAGAGGATCCTCCGACCACGCTAGGTGATCATGCCTGGCGGGCCACTCCCTTACAGTTGATGTTGGGATGTTATGTATGATAATCGGCGCAAGAACTTTTATTGCGCGGTTCAGGATTGGTAGTTTCTTCTTATTTACGTTACTCCGTAGTTCAGTGTAACTTCGTTAGATGGTGCTGTAGTATATTATGTTGTTGTTGTAGTGTCCACTGTATGTGGAGGTCGCCACAAATGCAACAATCGTTATATTTATTATTAATTTATTTATTTGTACACTAGTTTAACGTAAAAACGACTTTGCAGACTAAAATTTATTTGAATATCGATGTAATTTGTATATTGCAGTAACTTAGTCTATTATTATGTCAAAGAAAGGAAATCTTTATTGACAAAATCCGTATTAAGTCTTATTTTTATCCTTATGCAAACTTGCTATCATTGTAATCTGAATTTTATATTACAAAACTTTCTATAGGAGACTCCCATATAGAAGGGACAGTACTTCGTGTGATCCGCAAATTGTAGTTCTAAGTCTGGGTGTTCTTTGTGTCCGTTTCATGTATGTGTGTAAAGCCCATCGCGACAAAAGATGTATATTACTAATGCGGGAGTTGTCTTGTTAAAGAAAACCATTATAAGCTAATAATCTTTTAATACAATTGTCTAAAAACCAATAACCTCAAACTGAGATAGGAGAATTTAAAATCTATGAGCGCCAATCTATAGATATAAGTTTAGTTACGGAATTATTGATGCCTAGTCGTCATTCTGGGTTCTTCTTGATTGATTGATTCTTGCAGAATAACAGATTGGTCCGTCACAGGCGTATTTTGTAAGTGTCCGTACACATTACATTTCCGAAGTGACCTATGTTTCACGACTTATGAAAATAAATATTATCAGGTAAAATGTAGGTATTTAGCCTGAGAGAGCCATGCTCTTGCACACTTCATAGCTCAGCTAATCATCTCGACATGGGTAACCTCACAGATACAGGTGTTAGTAGTTTTTTGATTGCCTTTTACCGTATGAGTAGGATTTAGGAGTGCCGCATGATTTGAAATTTCTTTTCTTTTATTTTTAGTGTTCGGTTTTTATATGAACAGTCTTTACATTCCTCTGCTGAATATAGGCCTCTAAGGTGTTTTAGTTCACTTTAATTTTAATTATAAAAAATTAAGAATAAAGTTGATTATTATTTAACAGAACGTAGTTCTGTTAAGTCATTGACACTATTATTAAAGTTAATTATATATTGTAGTTTATACGTTTTTACTATCATGTATTATTTTGCCGTATTGGTCTATGTACAGTCTCCTTTACTGTCTAACTATGGTTGCTCTATAAAATAGGCTATTCGCCGACAATATTTTAGGATTTGATGTCTCGGCTTTATTGTTTTCGTATTGATAAATACTTGATGTTGTAAAATTGTTCGTTCAGTAATTGTTCAGAAACGTGACATTAATAACTGGTTTTGTTTTCATTGCTCATAAATAGATAGGTACTCTTTATTTCACACATCTATATATATAAAAATTAAACCCGTTTTCCGTTGTCACGACATAGCATGAAAATGGCTTGACCGATTTGGCTGTTTTTTTTTTGTAGTTTTCTAATACTCTGTACAAGGTTCTTAAGGAAAAAAATATTAAGAAAATCTCTCAGAAAGATTGAAAAATATACATTTAATTTTGCAAATTTTAATAAAAGCGCGTTACGAATGTCAACGTCATTCAATTTAAAACAAAAAAATATGTGGTAATCTATAGGTCAGCTATACAAAATAAAGTAGTGCATCAAATTTACGCTAAGGCGGTACGAAGTTCGCCGGGTCAGCTAGTTATTATTAAAAATAAATGTCAAGTATACAGGCATACAAACAGTGGTACAATGGGCGGTCTCATCTCTGACTGCGGTCTCTTCCAGGCAACCTTAAGATAAATAAATAAATAATATATTTCGGACATCTAACACACAACGCCATATAGTCCCAAGCTAAGCAGAGCTTGTGTTATGGGTACTAGACAACTGATATAGATACATATAATACTTTTTTTTGTAAATACATACATGTTATACATAGAAAACACCCAAACTCCGGAACAAATATTTGTAGATCACACAAACACTTGGTCCGACCCAGGATTTGAACTCGAGAACTTAAGCACAGCAGCCGCAAACACTACCACTATGCCACCGAGGCAGTCATATGAACTATATACTAAGTAATGTGTAGTTTGTTGTGCAACGTAAATTATTAAAATTTTGCTCCTTTTTTAAAAAATAGCAAATGAGAAAAAATTTTCAATTTGGGTAGTTGTTACTTCATCATTAGTCTATTGGATTCCGCTGGTGGACATTAACCTCCCCCATTGCACGTTACTCTGGGCTCACGTTTGGGCTTTATGCATTCAGCTCCTACCAGATTTGTTACTTAATCACGCCGAAATAGCTAAAAAGCTAAGAATTAATGTTAGTACAGAGATATTTTACAGATATTCTTTTATTATACAGAATGATACGTGCATTAGGTCTTATCAAATAAGTATTGATTAATACAGTCGACACTAAGGTGAGCGAAGTTTCAAGTTAAAGTTAGTGTTATTATAGTAGAAACTACAAATATTTCCATATTTCATTTAGAGTTATTGAAAATTATTATTAAAAAATAGCTCAAAAACTACCACTTTATAGTTTTACGGATTATTGACGAACCTATTTAGTTCCTGACGCTGTTTGTGCAGTAAAACTTATTTTCTTTTTTGATACATTTGACAAACAAGGCTATCTAGTCCCAAACTAAGCAGAGCTTGTACTATGAGTACTCAACAACTGATTATACACATCATTTTCCTAGCCTTTATTATTCTCAATATTATTTAGGGTCGGCTACTAATTCAACCGGTTTTAGCTGAATATCAGTTTTTACAAAGAATTCGAAGGACTTCCTTGCGACGAATGCCATAGATGTTCATGACAACCGGGACCGAACTGCTTAACGTATTCTCCTAGGAACGGGTAAACTAAACCGCCATGTGCCATACTCCGGGCTGCGATTAAAAATTTCTTGTAAGGATAATCCAACAGCACAGAAAACCGGTGTGAAATAGCGTTTGTGCTGTGTTTCACCGAGTGAGTGAGGATACCGGAGGCCCATACCCCAACCCCTCCCATCATCCCCTTTCCCATCCCCAAAGGTCGGCAACGCACTTGTGACGCCTTTGATGTTGCGAGTGTCCATGGGCGGCGGTAATCGCTTACCATCAGGTGATACGTCTGCTCGTTTGCCAACTATTCAATAAAAAAATTAAAAAAAAAAAAAAAAAGCAGTCCGACTTGGGAATCGAACCCGAGACCTATTGATCTACAGTCGCTTAGGCTAACCACTGGACAAACGAGGCAACTGATTTAAACATATATTATACTAGCTTTCGCCCCCACGGCTTCGCTCGCGTTAAGAAGTATTATTGCGGCATACTTCTTAACGCGAGCGAAGCCGCGGACAAAAGCTTCGTCAAATATAATCCGCTAGATATATGTATTATCTATGCACTATGCACAAAAATGGTTAATTCAAAGTCCTCTCCAAAATAACTTCATGTACATGGCGCTAGCATACATAAATTTATATATTTTAAACTGAAAAATTACTAATCTTATATAGCCTGCATCTCAAAATCCTTTCTTAGAGATGCCTACGTCATAGTAGCTTTATGCATGCAAAGTCTCAGCCCGATCGGTTTAAAATTGACAAAGTTTCATACAAACTTTCATCCCCTATTTTATCCCCTTGGGGTAGAGTTAATCAAAATCCTTTCTTAGCGGATGCCTACGTCATAACATCTACCTGCATGCTAAATTTCAGGACGATCCTTCCAGTGGTTTGGGCTGTGCGTTGATAGATCACTATGTCAGTCACCTTTGAGTTATATATATATAGATTGTTTTTTTTTGTAATATGTAATATTGAAAACACCCAAACTCCACTTATCAAATATTTGCAACTCATATAAACTTTTTATATTGCCAAATTGATTTTTGAAGCTCGTAACTGAGGAGGTTGGAGATCCTTAACGATTGGCAGCAACTAATTGCCTTCGTATCCTCTCTGAATTGACTATTAGAGTATTGACATATAGTTACTGTTGCTAACATCACTATAATTTTACTACCACTTATATCACACTTCACAAATTAAATGGAATAATTGGGAGTACATTAAAGCGATGGAAGTAAATCAATATTAGAAAAGGGGAAATGATGCGGCTATCATAACTTGACAGTTGCCAAGATGTCTGATTAAGTGCAATAAATTGAATCTAAAAAAAAATTGTTAGTATATACCGTCTTTAACAATTCTTCAATGGTTTAGTTTTAAAATAAATCTCACTCCAAGCGCGCTTTTGTAGAATTTGAAATACGATCCGGAGTGCCATCGAAACTTTTTCAACGTGCCGATAGCGCCTGTACTCAGGGCTAGCTATATTCTACTCAACATTTTAATTTAAACTCTTTCTTACAACTAGTGTCGGCAATTATCAGTTTGTCTGGCAATTCAGCTAACTCACTGTGATTGGTTTTAAACGAGGTTTAGAATGTATTGTAGTGTTTGAACCTTAGTGTTTGAACTTAGACGAATTAGATGTTTAATTAATAATTGTTCGCCGTTGTTACAATACTCGTATATCCAAAAAAATCCCTAACAAAATTTAAATATTTTATGCAAATATGTAGAATTATTAATGTAGATTAGGCAATAACTTTCTTAATAGGGCCGTCTTAAATATAATAAATGGGAGTTATTTAATAAAAATATAGTTTTGTCCGATTTATTTATTTATCCTTTTTTTTTTTACCCTCCTAGCTCTTAAGGAATGAAGTATTCAAAGGTAGTACTAGCAACATAAATGCTGACTAGTGATTTCAGACAGAATGTATTTGAATTAGGCAAGGCTTATAATATTTTTAATAAAATATAATTGTAGTAAGTAATATCACAGTCCATGAATACCTACAACTCGACGCACTTCGAATGTTCACTACCCAGCATCAAGGAAAGGAGTTTGGTTGATCCCCGTAACCGGATTAAGCTCCGATTACCTTACTCACTCAGTGGAAAGGAACGTTAAATTATATAACAGTGGTTTCCTGCGATTCTTGGATGACCCTGGTCAAATCGTTCCAAATAGAATACCAAGACGGTTTCAATCACTTTCAACACAGATATAAAACCCCGAGGTGTAGAATATTTATCATTTTCCTAAAGCGTAACAACGCGCAACAAGCGAAATAAAGCGGTGGGAAATATTATAGATGTTGTTCCAGCTCTAAGCTGTAAAACTTTGACAACTATATTAAATTAAGTTTGACATTTTTGGCATTCAACCTCTTAAGATTAGGTTTTCAACTGAGGTTGTATTATTGTCATCAATTGTTTTGCCTGCGTTCCCATTGAGGGACCACATTGGAATTTGAAGGTTTTGAATGCGCCAGGCTTTAGTAAAAGTTCTCAAACAATTGTAAATTAAGTAATTAATTTGTAAAAGCAGTAACTTAAAAGTTACAAACGGTCAAAGGTGGTCCCTCAATCGTGACCCATAGACATCCATATCTTGTAAACTAGTTAAAATTTACAACTGCACTAAGTGACTACTTTTAGTAAAAGATTTGTAAAAACCAATTGACTAAATATCTATCTTTCTTGTTCACTGTATAAAAAGATATAGCATGCGGAAGGTGGTCCCTCAATTGATCACCCTAGGTTCAGTTTGAGTGGAAACTACAACGAAATCTGGCATTCTGTGTGCTTCTAGTGTTAGTAAAAGTATCAGAACGATTGTAAATTCAACCTCTGGTTTGTAAAAGCAGGCTTTCAATAAGTTTTAATCCATTGAAGGTGGTCCCTCAATTGAAACGCTTGTCACAAAAGAAAGTCAATTTACAAATCATTCGGCAATTAAATAGATTAAGGATGCAGTCTATTCGTTAGTAGTATTTTTTTACTAAAGCTTACTTTACTAAAACGTCTCAAATAATGTATAGTTTTGTTGCAAAATAATAATTAAATTCCTACGAAGAAATACGACGTCGAGGTGACCACACAGTAGGATTTCCTTGGATAAATAAAACTAGCGGCTGCTTAATTTCCATATTTTTTTACTATTTCATATCATCTACCAAATTTAAAATATACAACAAAATGTTTACTGTACTGTCAATGAACAATTTATAAAAAAAATAATAATCCGATTTTATAACTTTTTTTTCTTGTCATTGTTTAATGTAAATTAGAACTAAGTAAATTATACAATTACTATATTAATTACGTTATAAAGAACGATCCATGAAATAACAACGATCAATAACATTTAAGTCCTACTCCATTAAAAACCTAACGTCAGTAGGTACCATTGTTTCGTATTTATTTCAGAATATTGTCTTTGCCACTCAAAACACCCTAAAAATTGTGGCGCCCACTATTTTTCCATGTAATTATTATTAGTGAATTCTTATTTTGAAGTAAATTATTTTGAATTAATAATATTTTAAAAATGATATAACGCAAGAACATCATACTTTAGCCGCGAGGAGTAATTTTTGGTAGATTTACTCGTATAATACAATGATTCGTGTTGACTTTCTTTGATGATCTTCAAATATTTATATATACAGGTTTACGCCAATTCCCTTTAGCTAGAGCGAGCGGAGTGAGCCCGATATCCACTGTAACTACACTGCGATGCACCCCCACATCAGTTTGTAGAAAATATTCTCTAAGATTACCTCGCGATTGTGTAGGGTCTTGATATTTAGTAATACACGACCCCCTAACCTTTGCGGGATATACAATCTCATAACCGACGAACGTGTGTGGTGCATTCGGAATGCAGTTATCAATGTACGGACTCTCCTGTCAATAGCATCTAATTCAGTCTGAGTCCATCTAAGTACACCAAAGGAATACATCTGCACCGGCATAACCCAACCATTGCAGGCTCGTACCTTGTTACCGCCTGATAAAAGACTTTTAAGTAGGTACTTTTTTCAGGCGGCTAAAGAAGCGTTTCCGCAACGATTGTTTCTGATTCTGAATGATGTCAGATTCTGGTATTCCTCAGGACTGTAAAAACCTAGATATTTGTAGGTTTCGGTTGCAGACAGAGATCTGAGTTCTCTATACCTTCAGATTCCACAATCTCACCTTTTTTTACATACATAACTGCACACTTGTCTACACCAAATTCCGTTTTGATAGAATTACTAAAGTTTTCCGTAACCTTTAGTAATGCTGACAGTATTGTAATTTAGTGGAGGCAAGTAGTTTCAAATCATCCATGTGAAGGAGGTGAGATATAACTAGATCTTCTTTCTGCAACCTGTAGCCTAACCTTGAACCCTCTAATAGAATACTGAGAGCTAGACAAAACCACAAGAGGCTCAGACTGTCACCTTGAAAGATGCCTCGCTCGATCTTTATAAGTACATCGTTCATCGCAGACTGCCGACATCCAGGAAAGCGAAGTACTGTTCTCCATTACCCCATACATAACTTTAAGAAACCAAGAAGAAAGATCACAAAGTTGTATCAATTTTATACAACTCAAGCACTTTCAAAAGGCATGTATGAGGAACGGAGTCAAAAGCCTTCTTGTAATCTATCCAGCATATCGCCAGGCTCTTACGATTACGACGCACCTGCTGGCTAATGGATGTCTATGATAAGGAGCTCTTTTGTGCCACAGGTTCCACTTCTACATCCATTCTGAGAAAGAGAAAGTGTCGAATTGTGATTAATATGTGTAATAATTTTGAGTCTTAGAATAGATGTCAGAACCTTGTACAAAGCTTGCTTATTTTTTTTTTTTTGTTTTTATTATTATATATGTTCATGACAACTGGGACCGACGGTTTAACGAGCTCTACGAGGCACGGGCGGGAAACACCGCCATCTTCTATACTCCTGGTAACGGTTAAAATTTTCTTGTAAGAAATATCTAACAGCAGTCCAACTCGTGTATCGAACTCAAGACCTCTTGATATGCAGTCGGTTACGCCAACCACTATACCAATGAGGCAGTCTCCGACATGCTAATGTTGATAATTTTAATTAGTGCATTATAAAATATCTAATTTTACACATTAATTTTAAAATTAACATTCTAAGTTATCAGTTTTCACTTCTATCGGTGGTCAAATTCAAATTCAAAGTCATTTATTCAATTAAGACAATAAGTAACATTTATGAACATTACAGTTGACATAAATAGATTGACACAAACAGACGCCACAGCATGTGCTGGATTGCCAAGGTAAACATGGATCGATCGATCCATAACTTTCTCTTTCCAAAGTGCATAGGGTCTTATGAGAAGATTACTGGTAAAGAAACTTATGACCAATCCTTTTAATAGTCTGAAATTCAGGTACAATAGTATTAGTGTTAAATGAATGGTAAACAGTACGCAAGCTGTTGTCACCCGAATATTTTTTTTTCTAATGCTACAAAAGATAACGTAACCAACATAAGAAAAAAAAATTATTCCTTTTAAGTTCAGTTAACATTTTGTTTTAAATTTGGTAGATGATATGAAATAAAAAAATATTGAAATTAAGCAGCCGCTAGTTATATTTATCCAAGGAAATCCTACTGTTTGGTCACCTTGACGTCGTATTTCTTCGTAGGAATTTAATTATTATTTTGCAACAAAACTATACATTATTTGAGACGTTTTAGTAAAGTAAGCTTTAGTAAAAAATACTACTAACGAATAGACTGCATCCTTAATCTATTTAATTGCCGAATGATTTGTAAATTGACTTTCTTTTGTGACAAGCGTTTCAATTGAGGGACCACCTTCAATGGATTAAAACTTATTGAAAGCCTGCTTTTACAAACCAGAGGTTGAATTTACAATCGTTCTGATACTTTTACTAACACTAGAAGCACACAGAATGCCAGATTTCATTGTAGTTTCCACTCAAACTGAACCTAGGGTGATCAATTGAGGGACCACCTTCCGCATGCTATATCTTTTTATACAGTGAACAAGAAAGACAGATATTTTGTCAATTGGTTTTTACAAATCTTTTACTAAAAGTAGTCACTTAGTGCAGTTGTAAATTTTAACTAGTTTACAAGATATGGATGTCTATGGGTCACGATTGAGGGACCACCTTTGACCGTTTGTAACTTTTAAGTTACTGCTTTTACAAATTAATTACTTAATTTACAATTGTTTGAGAACTTTTACTAAAGCATGGCGCATTCAAAACCTTCAAATTCCAATGTGGTCCCTCAATGGGAACGCAGGCAATTGTTTTTAACTCTCAACTACATTTATCCTACGAAGGAATTATTTAGAATTTTATTTTTTGAGATGTTTCAGTAAATCCTCGATAATATTAATTGTTTGATATGTTTTATCTAGAGATTATCCTCTGGGATTATTAATAAATAATTACGTATAACATTAAATTCGCAAACTTATATTCTCTTCATACTGCTTCAACTTACTTAAACACTATCGTAGACTAGTTGCTGCGTTAAACTATAACATATATCTAGTAGTTATTCTTCAAAATTACCTAAAAATATTAAAAAAAAAAGAATGTTTTTGAAGTTTTCAATATTATTAAACGGACGTGTTTCAGTGACGTGCACAAAAGCAAAAATGGGTTAATAAAAGGGATAATATGTCGGCATACAAGCGTGAAGAAAATTAATTCAGCCCCAACACACATTTGGTTAGATTAAAAATTGGTTTCGTGACAACCCTGGCTCACAGTTAGGTAGCGACGCCTGTTCGGGCCCGATACCATTCAATCGCTATTCAAACAAACACGCTCAGACCCACTTTTGTTTCTTTCATTCAAATAACGCTTAAAATGTAGGTTACTTGGTATTGCTAATGTAGGTACGTCCGGGAAGAACAAAAACTATGTTTAATTCAATTATAATTATATGTTGAGAAACAACTGGTTGTCTTGACGTGTGATGAGCAAAATATGATGAAGAAGTTGTGTGTACGAAAATTACGTATAATAGTAGAGAACGAAAAAAAGACCCGAAGAAATAAGAATATCTCTAGAAAAAGAGTAGGCAGTGAAATGATGGGTGATATATAAGACTAAATGAAGAAAATCCTAAAACAATTTGAAAAAATTGGATTTAAGACAAGAAGATGGCGTTGAGAAAGTGATACGACAAGCTTGCATAAACTATACTCAGTTTGTGATATAATACTTTAAACCACATGAACTTTAAATAAATAAATAAATATTTTCGGACATTTAACACACAACGCGATATTAATATATTTAGACTTTTTTTTGTAAATACATACATATTATACATAGAAAACACCTAAACTCCGAAACAAATATTTGCAGATCATACAAACATTTGGTCCGACCCGGAAATCGAACCCGAGGCTTCAAGCACAGCAGTCGCATACGCTACCACTGCACCGTCGAGGCAGTTAAAATGAAATTATTTTTGAATTTTGAATGTAGGTATTTTATTACTTAAAACATTTTCATAATCATCAAGACAAAAAACGGCAAGTAATTTGGATTTTCTAATACCTTCGTTCCGAAAGTTTCATTCATTCAGGAAAAGGAACAATTCAACAAAATATATAACTGCATTGCATACGACACGTGTAAAATGACGTGTGATCTATATTAAAAACATCGAAACTTTAACAACCACTATAAATGCAAATCAAACGTCGTATCTTGATCAAAAAATCGCACACAGGAATGGCTATATTATATACGCTACGCTATACACAACTCACACGCACAAACGTGTTTATACAATGTGTGCTATCTACCTCCCACTTCTTTCTCTTCTTTTTTCCTCTGAGTCTTTTTCCCAAATTAGTTTCGAGGCGACTATAAGTCTACTGCAATTTATTAAATACTACTGTTTTTTACGTGGACCTACTGCCATCAGATCTCTTTCTATGCTATCTGCCTCCTACCTCATGATCATTCTCTCTTGGCAAATAAAATTTTCAAATGTAATATACCTACCTCTTTTATGCTAAAAGAGCAAACAAACAAATGGTCACCAGTACTCAAGAATATAAATATGTGCATTGACGTCGTTTTAAGCTTATTTTCTGAGAAAACCAGATCAAAATTTTGTCTAGGTGCACTACAGTGCAACGTACACGTTTCAGGGAGTTTGCACAAATATATTCCATACTAGCTAAGCCCCGCGGAGCTACCCGCTGTACGACAATGACAGCGGGTAGCGCCGCGAGGCGAAGCTAGTATGTTTGTAAATTGTAGCCTATGTATTATTCTGATGTATAAGTTATATTATTGTAAAGTTTCATCAAAAGCCATTTAGTAGTTTTTGCGTGAAAGAGCAACAAACATACTCACTTACACATTCACAAACTTTCGCGTTTATAATATTAGTAGGATTTTAACGAGAGAGTAAATAAGAGTTATAAATAATAGCATAGTTTATTTATTCTCATAGAAAGATCTGTTGTTAATATTTTAGATTAATTTGCTAAAATATATTGAAGGTTCCTTAAAACTAAAATTATTCGACCGATTGAACATGTTCCGACCTTTCAAACGAACATAGTATATGTGAGATCAGTGTGACCTTTCGAGATATTAGATCTTTTTGACAGCCGTCACCAACAGGTTTACGAGCACTCTAGTCCAGGAAATGTCGTAACATATTATTATTTAATCGTTCAACAAATTGTACGTCGCTTTGTCGTGGCATGGTTTGTAAGTTAAATACTTCAAATCAAAAACAATTGGTTTATTTGATTTGAAATTTCCTTTTACAAGATTGCTATTTGATTTGTTCCATAATAATGTTATTGTATTTGCAAAATTAGAGAGATGATGATAGCGTGTTTTACTAGCTTTATAATAAAAGGAGAATAACTGGTAATTAAAGATTTGATAACAAAGAACCCTGTAAAGTTATGAGTTCTTTATGACGTCAAAATGATATCATGACCAGCTGAACCCGCGGTACGACAATAATTGCTGGCAACGCTGCGAGGCAAAGCTAGAGTTTTAAATTGTAGCCTATGTGTTATTATGATGTATAAACTATATTATTGTAAAGTTTCATCAAAATCCATTCGTTTTCTCATAACAACTTAGTAAGGATAGTTGTGAATTTTTGGGCTGAGCTTTCATTTCTGGGGCAAACCTCGGGTAATTCAGAAGTAACATACCTCTGAACTGATTGACGTTTATATATATATACCTGTTACTTGATCATGATAATACTCGCATAAGACATACCAACTGTCCCGCGCAACCTCATCTGCGTCTCTTTTTGCTCGTAGTGCGATGTTATAGAGCGAATGAACAAATAAATTTAGCATAAAACACTTTATAGGAAGACAACCTGTAAAGATAGATATATGCTGTCCTGCTGTACTTTTTAGTTTTGAACTTTAAGGGGAAATAATTCATTCATATATTATTTTACTATAATGAATAAAGTTATTATTCATTTACGCAGCGCATGCAATGAAAGCTCGCAAAAGGAATAATTCGTCCCATTATGGCCTAATTTTTCATAGATACTCCACTACTTTTTATTGCAGCGCGCGTACTGATAACGTGCTTATAACCTCGATAATAAGACTATCTAACGCTAAAACAATTTTCAAATCAGACCAGTAATACCTGAGATTAGCGCGTTCAACCAAAAAAAACAACAAACTCTTCAGCTTAGATAATGTGAGAATTCATAATTTAGTCTTCCTGTCATAATTATCAGAGGAGCTCTTTCATTTATTTAATAAGGAGTAAAACAAAAACAATAAACAAATTAGCAACATGTACGTTAATGAAGAAAAACGAGGCGTACCCATCAACATCTCCCTAACTTTGTAATATTCATTTATTTAACGACTTGTTAAATGAGAGGCAGATACAGAAAGCAGTAGATACTCGTAATATACTGCACATCGAATACGGGGGAGCAATCAGCTCGGGAACAAATTAAAAACGACAGCGAAAATTAATTTCAATATGATAACGTATGTTAACTTTAGGCCAGAGACTGACTTTGGGATTTATAATAAGTTATTTTCACGTTTTGTCATCTTCTACGGACAATTCAACTTCAACTACAGAATTCAAAATAGTGTAATAACATTTATCTCTCATGAATACTTGTACCTTCTTAACAAAGGGATAAATAATTTAATTGTGCAATCCGATGTCAAACCCGTATGTGAAAAGCCTTATCTCTTTTGAAATATACTGTGTATTTCATTACGTTGAAATAATTTAAAACGCATCCATACGTAACAGCGTAATATTAATTTTATTTCATAACCAGAAGAGATAAGGCAAACATCTGTTGTTTTGTTATTTATAGATAGTAGGAACGTGATGATGTTTAATTAGATTTGAAAATCTTTAAAGAGTAACTCATGTTATAGTTGTGTTGAAGAGCATAGCCGTTGAGAAATAGTTCAATTTTTCACTTTGAATTATAACTTATAGTCCAAAACATTGGTATAAGGAACATACGAGTACTTTACTATGTTTGTAGTATGTATTTTGTGTTCTTTTCTTTTGAATATACTTGTATCTTGCAAAATGGTAGATCTATCTCTATTCAATAAATACCAGCATTTTGCTATGCAATAGAGTTTATTGTGACAGTTGAATTAAATCATTTATTTTTTCTTGAATTTTATGAGTTTGCAATAATTACTATATTATATACAAATAAATAAAATTTAAGTGTCTGTTTGTAATTTTATATTATCAGATTTTCACTAAAACATCAAAAAATAATTGTATTTATTTTTTGTTCCGGTCAATCTCTAGAATGGCTGGACTGATTTTGACGGGACTTCCACTAATAGGTGGCTGATAATATAAGGAGTAACTTGAGCTTTTTTTTTTAAACTAGCTTTGTACCGCGGTTATTGGCGACTGGGAGAATGGATATTGGACGATAGTCTGAAAAAAATAGGATTACATTTTTTGAAGGTAGGAATCATTTGATACATTTTCCACGCAGATGGAAAAACACTATTGGATACGGAATAGTTAAATATATGGCAAATCACGGTTAGGATTTCATCGAGGATAGGAAGTATCAAATTGCGGCTGATGTTATCTGTTCCTACCGCGTTAGAAGTATTGGGCATTATGCACTTCTTTATATCAGAAAATTTACTAAAATCAAACGAAAAATAGTAAGGAGTCGGTAGAACTTAAAGATAATTAAAGAAAAAAATCTGAAGGTAGATTTGAAAAATGATTGAAATCGAAATTAGCTTTTAAAGACATGACCGCTCGCTACGATGCGACGTGCACGAATGTTCAAAAAATTATAATAATAGTTAACTAGAATTAAACTAACTTCTACTAATTTTACTTTTTTTAGGTTTAATCCTGACCCTTTTTCGCCTTTTGGCATTTTTAAATAATAGTTAGTACGATTTTCCGTTAATTTCAGATTTCATTTTGAATTTCGAAGTAAGATTTACGATGTAATCAAATTTTATAGACATAAATAGAAAAAGATCTAACGAACAAAGCCAATTTTGAAAAACAAAGCAGAATAAAACATAATTTCCGCTCACGACTTCACACCCGTTTTTTGTATACATAAGTGATACCGGGGTTTTGTTTGCGTATAATTTTCATACATGTGACAGTACTGTTTGATATGTAGAGTGTGGTATTAAATAATGCTTAACTCGCGCTTTGATTGCGGGGAAAAGTACTCGTGTTTTTCTTTCAATAGGACAATGATGTTAGAAGAAATAATTCTAGATAGAGTTAGTAATAATGCCGTCAAATGTGGACTGACATTGTTTATAGAAGTTGTACGACGACTTACCTGAACCATAGGTTGTGTGTACATATTGAGAGATTTTTCATATTGGTCTATATTATATTATATTGGGCTTCAACTACCTATATATATATATATATATATATTTATGTTTCGTTATAGGTAGTGAATGAAGCCCTAAAAAGTACGTATTTCATATGTGGATTGATGGCACTCTAAATCGGGCAATCGGGAAGAAGGTTCAAAACCTTTTCCCGAATATTATTTAAAACTATAATATCCAAAACAGAAATTTTAAGAAGAATTGAGACAAGATATATATATATATAACTTGTCTCAATATATTTAAGAATGGTCTTTGTAGTAAGAATACATTTAAATCTTTTTTTATTTTATTATATCGAGCAAAAGAGCAGGCGTATCACCGCTTACCATAAAGCGATCATCATCACAAGTGCGTTGCCGGCGGGGAATAGGGGAGGGGATGGGGTATAGGCCTCCGATATCCTCACTCACTCAGTGAAACACAGCGCAAGCGCTATTTCACACCAGTTTTCATTAAGGCCTATACCCCATCCCTCTATACACTACTCGTGGTATCACTGGAACCTTGGAAAAAGACATGTGACCTATGTCCTTTTCCAAGGTGCAATCAATCGAAATTCATCTAAATCGGTTTAGTGGTTTATATTAAGTATATTATAACGTTTCATTAAGATATAATATTAAGTACGGATAGTAATAATAATTGCTGAGATCAACTACGTGACATATTTTTCGAAATATTTAGAAATGTGTTTTAGCTAGTATATAATAGATTGCACTTTTATTTACCAGACTTGAACTGAAAGTCTAAGCTAACCTAAGCAAGCGAAACTTAAACTAACAGTTACAAATCCCCCTTTCATAAACTAAACATATTAAGGCACCGTCCACATTAATGTTCAAACACCGTCTGTTCATAATTACCATTTTAATTACTCGTGTGTCTCGCTTCATAGTGCCGAGTGTCACGGTTACGGCTCTGCATGACACAGGTGTTATATTAGTAATGTGCTTTGCTGAGTTTCAGTAAAATATGTTGAAATTAACAGTATCGTTACTAGAATTATGTTAATCTACACTAATAATAAAGCTGAAGAGTTTGTTTGATTGTTTGAACGCGCTAACCTCAGGAACTACTGGTCCGATTTAAAAACATATTTAGAAGAAAAGATAGTCCATTTGTAGAGGAAGGCTATAGGTTATATATCATCACGCTACTACTAATAGGAGCGGAGCACCAATGAAGAATGTTTAAAAAACGGGGGATTTTTTTACACTACGTGTAATATAAGACACAAACGAGGTTGCATGGATCTGCTAGTATCTTATATAAAAATAACTTAACTTTGTATGTATACGAGTATAAAGCGTACAATAGTATAGTAACTAAGCCTTGTGCTTTAGTTTCTCTAAGAACTATCGTTGAAAAATGTGGTTTAATAAAATTTCTATGAATTAAAATTTTGGTATAAAATAATCACAAACATGATCGTCTAACCATGCCTTTTATCATTGTGCTTAAACTTAATATGGACCAATATTTATTTTAACTTTTATTATACATAAACGGACTAGTTAAAAATTCATGTTTTTGGTATTTAGTTCACAATGTTTCGACATATTTGTAATGGTAAATTGAAACATTATTTTGTCTTCAATATTTCAGCATCAGAACTACAAGTGGTTTTATTATAATGTTTGTTTTTTATTGGATAACATGAATTTTGCAGTTGATGTGGAATGTACTCAAGGTATTGGATCGATACTTTTCAATGTCACAATGAGTTGCAAAATTCCTTCCCCTCTTTACAAACGAATGTGCAAACCAGAGCATCTTTTGATTTTTATTGTGACATATTTTGACGTCCTCTTTTTATAACATAACCTTTAAATTTTTGCGTTCTATATATTTGGAAGTGTTTTTTTTTCTTTTTTTAAAAAGACAACTCCCGCATTAGGAATATACATCCTGTGTCGCGGAGGACTTTATAAACATACATGTAATGGACACAAAGGACACCCAGACAGGATCATACAAAGATGTCCAACGTGAGATTTGAACCTACGGCACTTGGCGCAGTAGCAAGTGGTGTAGTGACCGCTTAAACCACTAGGCCAACCATACAGTCATGTGCATCAGTTAACGTAACCGCGTAATAAAAATTACATAACTTTAATTTATTTGACATTTCGAACATATTGCGAAGACTAAAATCATATGCTGACTGACCTATGGCCTTTACCTATAAGAAGTGATTGCTGAAATCTGATATTCCTGAAATCTAACCAAAAGAGAGAGAAAAATACGATAACATGTCATCAAACTCATAAAATGGAACATCGAAAACGCAGGTAGATAAAATTATTGGCGCAAAAAGGGATGTCGCGTTTCAAAATCGCGTTACCTGCGTAATTTGTCGTAAAAATGTATTTTATCGAGGTCGTGGTGCCAACTTCTATTACAAGTCGATATTTTTCTATTTCCGTACTATTTTCTATATTGAATATCGACCTTAAGTGAATGTTTTGAGAGCCGTTTTGAAGGAGGTCCCTCTTAGTGGTCGTCAGTGTAATATTTTATTGAAAGAGGTTGGATTATATAAGGTCCCATTTATGTATTAGTAAAATAATGAAGCTAAAAATGTTGGTGAACTACATAACTATATTTATACATACATTTCAACCATTTGCCGTCCACTACTGTTCGTATATTTATAATAAAATGAAATTAGTATTCGTTTATTCATCCAAGTAATTTAATTTATATCTTGCGAATCTTATTGATGTTATTACTGTGTCAAAATATTATTCAAATCAAGTTATCGATGGACAGTTTAAAAATACAAATTTGGAAAAGTATTTTTTTTTATGAATAGGAGGCAAAGGAGCTGTCGCATCACCTGATGGTAAGCGATTACCACCGCCCATGGACACCCGCAACACTAAAAGCGTCACAAGTGCGTTGCCGACCTTTGGGGGATGGGGAGAGGGAATGGGGGAGGGATTGGGATATGGGCCTCCGGTATCCTCACTCACTCGGTGAAACACAGCGCAAACGCTATTTCACGCCGGTTTTCTGTGAGTGTAGTGTTATCACTCCGGTCAAGCCGGCCCATTCGTGCTGAAGCGTGGCTCTCCCACGGAAATGTTAAAAAAAAAAAACTCCAAAAATGTTCAGCAATGAAAAACTGAGGCGTGAAATAAAAAAAAAGATTGATAGAACGCTCAACCAATATCTCAGATCAGTGGGAAATATTCACTTTTAGGTTCGTGCGAATGTAGCGCGGATATAAAATTGATGCCGACGTCTACTAATAAATCGGTTTATCCGATATACTTTATATTGCATGGGGAAAGTTACGAATGTTGGGGGAAAACGTGTTGTTTCGTCGACTGCAATTTGATAGAACGCCATGTTCGTTTTGATTTACCTAAATGAAAAAATTTACAGCGCCTGGACCAAGAAAATTTCGATAATTGTTTACAGGAGCATTCGTTTAAAAATATTGTTAAATAAGAAAAGATACGAAAAGAAATATATAGGATCTTTAAAATGACGATTTTCCTATTCCACAAAATATGGCAAAGATCTGTTATAAATTCGGAAGTAACTATGTCTGTCTATTACGCTTTCATGAGTTAACCATTAAACCGATTGCATAGGATTGTGTATGAATTTCGATGTAGAGGTAGGTCAGACGTAGGCTACTTTTTGTCGCGATAACCAACATACACGCAAGTGTTGGGAACGTAAATAAAGAAAATAAATTATACATTTTAAAAGCTAAGTTTTGATTTATAATTTGAGTGGCTGTGCTGTTATGGAATAAGATTATGAAGGTTACATCACAGATTTCATTTATATCATTATTAGTTGAAGTCGTCAGTTTAAAATTATTACCAGCGGTACGACAATAACCGCGGGCAACGCCGCGAGGCGAAACTAGTATCTTTATAAATTGTAGCCTATGTGTTATTCTGATGTATAAGCTATATTATTGTAAAGTTACACTTACATACTCACAAATTTTCGCGTTTATGATATAAGTAGGAAGTAGAAGATACAAAATGTGTATTGTAACAATATTTTTTTAACGAATTAAAATAATCATTTTCTCACAGTAAATCCAAAATGTTTCATAGATAATATAAACAATATATAAATAAAACAGCCAGAACTTTTATGACAATATATTTGACAAGAGGCTCGAGAAATTCTTGATACAGAAATCTTATTTCAGATTTGTATAATTGTAATGTTATAATGTTGTGTTGAGATGTAATAATGATAGAAGATCGAGTATTCTGACTTATGTTGGGATAGATCCTAAAGAGGCTTTATCACAAAAAAACCAGCTGGGTCTTGCGATTCTTGAGTTCTATTTGTCCATAGACTGCGGTAATGATCAACCGATAGGTCACCCATCGGTTTGTTCACCCTATGCATTAAAAAGGTTAGTATTTAGTGAATATTAAGTAGAAAAACAATATCGAATAATGATACTCTCAAACCGCTTGTCACGGAACATTACGTCGCACAATTTCCATGACAGTACACTTCTTGCTGTGATTGCAAATAGCGCGGACGTGATCGAAAAGCGAATGAAATGAACTCCGCTTAAGAATTGATGAGTACTGCATTAATAGTGTTCAACTTTGTTTGCATATTTTGTGTTAAGAACGCTGTTTTCGTTGTCCTAGTTTTGCTAAATGTGAGCAAATTAATGTGCAGAAAGAAGAAGATGAAAAACTAAATTAAAAATAACTACTTCTTATTTTTCAAAACGTTAAAACTGGAAAATTTTGATACGAGTATATTTATCAGTTATAATATGTATCATATAATGTAAGGTTTATGCTCGCGGCTATTCTCACTTTCATGAGATTTTTAATCATAAACGGTAGTATAGGTGCTTGAGGTATGGGGTTCGATTTCCGGGTTGGACCAAACGTTTGTATGATCTGCAAATATTTGTTTTGAAGTTTGGTTGTTTTCTATGTTTATACAAAAAAAAGTATATATTTATACATACATCAGTTGTATAGTACTCATAACACAAGCTCTGCTTAGCTTGGGACTAGATGGCGTTGACTAGATATCCAAAATGTTTATTATTATTATTTATTATCGGTATCTATGCCAAATAGTATCGATACCAGACCAGCCGTTTATGCTTAATTTAATGAAAACTTAAGATGTTTTATGTCGAGTGTCTTGGGCTGGGAGCCCTTCCATATCAAAGAAAGGAAGTATTTGCAGCCCCAACATATTCAACTACCTTTCGAAATACCCATCTCAATTTATACACGTGCCTGCGAAATAACACTCCACCCTCTGAGGCCTATTTCTCCTAAGGCGCTGACTTATCCGACACTTCAATTAAATCTAGTTAAAATTCCGAAATTTGAAATATTTTAAACCTCGTAACCATTTCTATTTTGTTTTAAAAGTTGTTACCTACTTTCGTGCTTACGCCGATTCATAACATTTATATCTTATACTTCTTTTATTGAAAACAAATAGTTATTCTCTTCATGAGACTTATATTTTAAAGACGTCTAAAATTGTAAAATAAAATTTATCTGTTATATAATTTAACTTCCTTGTACTAACAAAGGCGTATCAATTGATATTACCAGACATCTTATTCAAATTTATTCAACAATATTAATATGACGTCACTTAATATTAATATTCAGAACTCAATTTAACAATATTCAATTTAGGGTGGAGTACATGATCCCATCAATTCTGGAAACGCAATATATCAGTAAACGTGAAATAGACGGGCGTTTATGGGACTCTGTTCCACCATCAGTCTTCTATGAGTTATTAGGCACAATTTTGTAATGTTTTGCTTTGCGATTGTACGTAAATAAAGAAAGTCATTATTGCCATTATTAGTAACTTACTTAGTTGGATGATTTTCTTGTTTAATTTTTAATATCAATAATGAATATTTAGCAACTGGTTCAGTGTTATCTTGTATATGTACAGACAATGCTACCTCCTTACAATTAATTAGTTCTGGTCCGATTCTCAGTTTTTTCTTCAATTTTTGGAATACCCATTTCGATGTTCTACCTTGCTTTAGTACCTTTTTATTCTTTATGATCACTGTAACTTTTAAAGGAAAAAAAGGAGGAAGGTATATATGATTTCACAGAACCAGCTAAATTATTACGAATTTATCTTTACCACTTCTTAATATTTCCATTGTTTAAATGTACTAAAATAAAGTACAGCAGAAATTATGAAATGTCTGCCATTGTTCAGAAGTCTCAAGTCAGTGATAAATGAAGCTCTAATATTGAGTGAGACATTCTGAATAATTATATACCAGAAACCAAATTATCAAGGACTCGCTAAAATTCGTGAATAAAGTGTTACGCATATTAAGAATGTAATGTAATGGTAATGTACCGTCTTTTATCAAACACCAACGTTAAACCACCTTCATCTTGAAACCAAAAACAATGAAGAGAATAAAAGATGCACAAAATAAAATAAAAATAAAAACAGTTTCTTTCTTAAAAAGTAACGGAATAAGGTAAGGCGAACTTTTTATTATTTTTAATTCTTTATCTGTGTCTAAATATTATAATTACTGAAATCAATCTGTGTTTTATCAAAAACGATGTTATTTCCATTTTATGTATTAGACGGCCGAAGTGAGTTGTGGGTGATTATAAATCGTAATCATATCTTTCTGAAGCAGGCTATATTTTCTGTCAACTAATCATCATCGTCAACAACTCATAACGTCCCACTGCTGGGCTCGGGTTTCCTCTCAGGAGAGGGTTAAGGCCATACATCCTCACGCTGGCCAAGTGCGGGTTGGGAATTGGCAAGATAACGTTGTGGCTACGTAATCGCTCACAACTGTTCTATCCTATGATAAGAACCAGGAGTGACTGTTTAACGTGATCTCACGAAGACGCTCATAGTATCGTGCCACCAGCAGTCACCCATCAGGGTACTGACCGCGCCATTGTTACTTACCCTCGGTGATTGTTTCTAAATACCGAGTGCAACTCAATATATATGAAATGATTTTTCGAAAATCTAATTTAATATTTAATTCAAAGAGAATATGCCGACGACAAAATAAAGGAACATGTTTTATGGGAAAAATAAATTGTTGTTTTATTGTGTTTTTGGTTTTAATAAGTTTAACAAACGGTAGTTCATTATTTTTTTTGGAAGAAGAAGTTTTAGGAAACTAAATTTCAAGAAGATTTTAGTTGGTATCAAATTATTAAAAGATTTTATAAATACAGTGAAAAAAGATAATTGGTTCTGTTACGATGCGGCGGTTTCATAATGTAGATGTTGACTAATTTGAATAATGAGACCTATACGCGATTAGGTTTTAACGACGATGAGTCCCTTTTCTTCCTGATAATCTTAAAATCAACTTATACTGCTCGGCTGTTAAGTTCAAACTTGCGTGCTCCAGTATCCCAAGATTTTGGCATCTAATTTGTATGCTGGGGTGGTCCCTAAGCGTCATGGTTGGTAGACGAAATAATGTATTCGACAAAGATCGTGTTTTGTAGATTAAAAAAATAAGCTTAGTCTTGTGGTCGATTGGATCAAACATGTTTATCAATTCACTCTTTTTTATTCTTCCGTGAATTTATTTTTGTTAAATGAACATTGTGATACGGTGGTCAATAGGAGCAAAACATTTTGTAATAGATTTTTACGTTTTCAATTAATTTAAGTGAAAATCTATAGCAGGTAGTTATTATTATGTCAGTAGATACATTATATTGAACTGAACCTCTTTTCTACATAAAATAAAGCTACACTTATGAAAACAATCTTGTCTGATTCATTTTTTCACACATGTTATACTGAGCTATTGGACTCTTGTACAGGTATTTTAGTTTTAGTACTTACGTACGTACCTACCTTATTGCTAACTTTAATCACTTTAATACAGTATTTCCTTTAAAGAAATGTTAAAAAGATTTTAATTTTTTACTCTCTCAAAAATCAAGTGATTGCGCTTTCCTTTGTCCCGGGATCGTTGACTTGTTTAGATTTTTTTCTTTTGCATCTAAAAACCTCCTTTGCTATGGTAATCCGAGCGAGACGGCTCTTGTAATCAAGCTGTGATTTCAGACTCATTATTTCGTGAGTCTTAAATTTTTAGGAAATGTACAAAAAATATTGTGTTAAAATACACATAATAATATTCTAACACACAACGCCATCTAGTCCCAAGCTAAGCGGAACTTGTGTTATGGCTACTAGACAACTGATAAAAATAAATATGTACTTTTATGTACAATTACATACACGATATACATAAAAAACACCCAAATTCCGAAACAAATATTTGCAGATCATACAAACATTTCGTCCGACCCAGGAACCGAACCCGAGACCTCAAGCACAGCAGTTACATACGCTACCGCTGCGCCATCGATACAGTTAATAGAGCATTTTCTCCAATAATTTTATGTAGACTTGAGTTTGAGAATATATAAGTTCTAAAATGTATAAATCGCAAAAGGTAAAGGTATTATAATACATGTTTAAGCAACAACTCTGTATTTTATTTACTTTGAAAGTCAACATGACGTGTCAGACCTCCGAACTGCTGAGGGTAATACTGTACTCGTTTTTATTGCTAATATTGTTTTGCAAAGACGTAAGCTGCTATTTCCGATATTTTATTATTGTAACTTTTTTAATCAGGTAAAATCCAGACGCTTTACCCTAGATCACCAATATTATAGTCTAATAAAAATGTAATTGTAAATTCTGTGACAGCAGTGATATGCAATTTCTGTGAGCCAATTTCTAGAACTTACGGAAATGAATTTGTTTAATGTCTAAGTAAAGGATTATTTACTTAA
Organism: Spilarctia lutea; assembly: GCA_916048165.1. Taxonomy (NCBI): domain Eukaryota; kingdom Metazoa; phylum Arthropoda; class Insecta; order Lepidoptera; family Erebidae; genus Spilarctia; species Spilarctia lutea. The sequence goes on along the minus strand of OU696471.1, from coordinate 1,157,803 downwards.
TAGAAACGTTTGATTATAACATATTAATTGGCAGGACCTGCAGAGAGTGATTTATTAAGTGTTTCTGTATGTGTCTGCCAAAGTCTTCAAAGATTCTACTTCTCCTTAAGCATGAGCAAAATTCAAGAATAGTGGTCACCATACTCATTGCGAAATTGCAGTATTGTGATCAACTCTATGGCGTCCTATTGAGTTGATTTTGAATCATCGGGCCTCCGGTCTCGCGTTCACCGACAAAACACAACAACACTATCGCTGTCATTTTAGGTTGGTCTTCTGTGTAAGGGTAGTACTGCCTCGGTCTTGCCGGCCCGTTCATGCTTTTGTGGAGGAACGGGGTACGGAGGAGGGACATGCCCTCCAACACAAAGGGAGGATCCTCCGACCAAACGATCATGCCTGGCGGGCCACTGCCCAACAGTTGATGTTGGGATGTTGTACTTATGATAATTGGCGCGAGAACTTCTATTGCGCGATTCAGGATTGGCAGTTTCTTCGTATGGTAGCGTATTGGCGCTGTAGTATGTTATCGTTCAGCGTGGTTCTTCTACCTTGAGCTAAAGGTTATACATCTTCGAAATAACACAAATTAACAATAATAAATTACTGTAACTAATCCTGTGTGGAAATAAAATCCACGGAATCTTCATAGCTAGTATAGCGGCGGCACGAACGCTTAAATCACTAGGCAAACCGTGCAATCAATGCGATATTACGTACAGTAAGACTAACTGATTCATATCATAGATTAGCAGAGAAGACTTTTTAGATAGATTTTATCTGCTCTCCATGGTTTGCTATAGCACTATAGTGTCATAAGGAACTATCATACTGTGGCGACTTCCACATACAACATAACCTACTACAGCGCCATCTACCGAAGATACGCTGAACTACGAAGTAACGCACTGTACCTACAAACTGCACTACACGGAGTAACTACAAATCCTGAATCGCGCAATAAATAGTTCTCGCGCCGATTAGCATATATACAACATCCCAACATCAACTGTTGGGCAGTGGCCCGCCAGGCATGATCACCTCGCCTGGTCGGAGGATCCTCCCTTTGTGTTGGGTGGAACATGATACCCGTTCCCCCACAATACATACATCTTAAGTAGGCTTTGAGTTCATAAACATTTAAGCATGTAACGAAGGTTAACAACAGGGTAAGTGATTAAGTTGACATGTTATTTGTATTTAAGTGGGCTCAATGACATTGGGTAGCTATTATACCGGGATTTACAAGAAAACTAAATAAATTTATTTAGTTTTTTTTTTTTTTTTTTATTGAATAGTGGGCAAACGAGCATACGTATCACCTGATGGTAAGCGATTACCGCCGCCCATGGACACCCGCAACACTAAAGGCGTCACAAGTGCGTTGCCGACCTTTGGGGGATAGGAAAGGGGATGGGAGGAGGGGTTGGGGTATGGGCCTCCGGTATCCTCACTCACTCGGTGAAACACAGCGCAAGCGCTATTTCACACCGGTTTTCTGTGAGGCCGTGGTATCAATCCGGTCGAGCCGACCCATTCATGCCGAAGCATAGCTCTCCCACGGTTAAAGTTTGGATATATAGTGTAGTTTCGAACGGGTTGATAAATAGTTATTTGCTTTGTGTCTCGTAATAAGTAACAACAAGGAATTGTATTTTATGTACGAAATTTAGTTGACCCACGCAACTTCGACTGTGTCTTTTATCAATCATGCTCAGCTCCTATTGACCTAACCGTGATATTTTTTTTATTTTTAATAAAGACAACTTTCGCATTAGGAATAAATATCTTAACATACATTCATGAAATGGACATGAGGAACACCCAGCCTCAGAGCAACAATTAGTAGATCACATAAAGGGTTGTCCCATGTAGAATTTGAAACCACAACGCTCAATACGACTGCCTCGGTGGCGCAGTGGTAGTGAATGCGACTGCTGTGCTTGAGGTCTCGGGTTCAAATCCTGGGTCGGACCAAATGTTTGTGCAATCTACAAATATTTGTTTCGGAGTTTGGGTGTTTTCTATGTATAATATTTATGTACGAGTATTTACGAAAAAAAAGTATTTATGTATTCATATCAGTTATCTAGTACCCATAACACAAGCTCTGCTTAGCTTGGGACTAGATAGCGTTGTGTGTTAGGTGTCCGAAATATTTATTATTATTTATTAAAATAGGAAGCACCGTGGTGACTGCTTAAAACACTAGGCCAACCGTGCAATGCAGTGATAATAACTATCATGTTTAGAAAAAACTTGAAAGTCGAGTTTCGGAGTTCATCGAGACCAATTGCGTGATACGAGAATTACAATTGTTTAATAGATAATTCATTTGAAATATCGTTACACGATATCATTAGATTGTCATCATTATCAACAGCTTTCAATAGTTCACTACTGAATATAAGCCTCTCACTCAAAAGAAGGCCGGGCCTTTATTTCAAATTTTCCTTTGGCAGTGATATTGTTCTGCTTAGTTTGTCTGATTTTTAGATTGTACCTTTCTTTTTCATAATATACCGTATATTAAAGTACATGTAATTTATACTCTTGATTGTCGGTACTTGATGGAATTTACTTTATTTATTTCACTATTTTAATTAAGTTTACACTTGACCGGTTTCGCCTTTATGGCGTTATATGGCATAATAATATGGCATAATATTTATAATGCCATAAGTACAAGTGAGTTTGATTCTAGAATGTTAAGTCCATGAATTTAGATTTGAACTGTTCTTGAACCGAAGTCCTTAAAACAAGGGTGGGTGAAAAGTCATCCCTAGTACTGAAACGTGATAAACCACTATCGGTTTTTTTCGCAAGAATATATGGATCCCTTCATCCATCCCTATAAACAATATTCTACTAATTCCTCTTCCCCAAGTTTTCTTTACCGATTTTCCTACTTAATTCTACACGGAAAATTAATCCCAAGATCATAAACTACAATCAGGAAAAATTAAAAATGTTGATCTTCAAGCAAAGTGTTATGAACTGTAAAAAACCTTTCCACATTTTAATAGCGTAGTTAAATTTGAAAACTCATTTCTGCTGGAAAAGCTCGACAAACATGTTTTTAAAAAGTAAAATTCACAAATCCCATTTTGAAGGTTTAATATTTTAAAATACAGAGACATTGCATCTTGTTGACAATATGTTTCATTACGAATTTGTATAAATTTTAGGTTTCCCTGCCAATTTAGTATTCTCGCTTAGTTTTAGTATTATTAGTTATTTTCTTAGGTTTTATTATGCATATTTTTACCGTGGGAGAGCCACGCTTCGGCATTCATAGGCCGGCTCGACCGGAGTGATACCACGGCCTGACGGAATCCGGTGTGAAAAGCGCTTGCGCTGTGTTTCACCGAGTGAGTGAGGATACCGGAGGTTCAAACCCCAAAAACCTCCCCCATCAAAGAAACTATGTTTTACTCGTAAAACATCTCGGCAACCCTCGCACGAAACCGCAAAAAAGTTTTCATGGGTATACTATAACACCTACTAAAGTACGCGGTAAGGATTTCTTTCCCGAAAATTCTCGTATTTCAGGTGTAGGGTCAGCTTGATAAATCTCGTATTTCTAGGCACCATAAACTGTGGGCTACCGGTATGGTTATAACAAATAGGCCAAATGCTTTTATCGAATTGGTATTGCCCGTTCAATATACATAACTTATCGGCTTTTATAGGCAAGTAATTTCTAACAATATTTTAGACGCAACGGTGAAATCTAATTGTGTAGAAATTTACGTAATTCTATTCACATGAATACCTACCTATATAAAATGTATTTTTAGAACTATGAACTGCCTGAGGTTGTACGTTTTTTTATTTTGTTACTTACCCTTCTTAACTAAAACATGCCTATACTATAAGTCCGCTATTATTAGTTTTTTTAAAAACATTACATCTAACATTCCTGTATCACATCTGCGGACAGCCACTTTCTTTAAATCGTCAATCCATCGAAAAACATGTACACTTTATTTCTAAAATAAACGAACAACACCCATTTGAAATATTGTTGACACTCCTGACCTGCTCTCTTTACTTAGAAAATCCACTGCACGTGTTTCCCTCCCATTACAGTCCCGGGTCCTTTAAGCGGGGCGTGAAAAAGCATCTCACTAGACCAGTGAGGGCCACCAAGCTGCATGTCCGCGTCCGCATTGAGGATGGATTGGATTCTACTCACGCTTTCTATCAGGCTGAATAGAGTCACTTTGGCAGCTAAAACACAAAAACGTTGATAAGTATATACGAATGTAATGAAGACCCAAAAATTCTTGGCAAATACTGAAAAGGCGATGAAATAAACAAGAATATTATTCATTCATGTCTGAAAATGTAGCAATACACAAATAATGCAGAGAACAATCAAATCAAGAAAGTTGAAATGTATCTTTAATTTATACATTCAAAGGAAAGTTAAAAGGAGGGGCTACTCCCAAACTTCTTAACTTAAAACGGTGCTGTGCGATGTTGTAGGGTCCAAGTTTTAAAATGTTGAAATTTATTTACACAAAATAAATTTCAACATTTTACCCTTTAATATTTCGAAGAGAATATACTCGTGTTGCTGCTATATATGCTAGTTAAACATTTCCAGGACGGTGGACAGGTTTAGGTTGATTCTTTGATATTTAATACATTCTTGATAACGGGGACTCAAAATTATTAATTACTAGCTGAACCACGCGGTGCTACCCGCGGTACAATAATAACCACGGGCAACGATGCGAGGCGAAACTAGTATCTTTATAAATTGTAGTGTATGTGTGATTCTGATGTATTAGCTGTATTATTGTAAAGTCTTAGTTTCATTAAAATACATTCAAATAATATTAGTAGGATAGGGTAATATACGAAAACTAATTTTTACAGTGATAGTAAAAAAACACACACAATGTAGTTGAAATCCAAATGTATTTTTCATCCCACCGTTAAAAGAGGAATGAAAGCCTATATCCAGCAGTGGACTATTGAAGACTGTTAAAGTGATGAGAAAAGGTACATTTTGAAAGTTTCTTTGAAGTAAATTATCTTCCGCTAGGAAAATATGACTTATACCAGCAGTTAGACTTGTTTTCAATTCATCAAAAGGACTACGGTCACAGTTCAGGAGAGTGCTCCTATATTTCATACAAAGATTGAAGTTTCTTGGAACGACCATTTCACGACTTTTTATCACAGTTTAATCTTCCGTATGTTATGTCTGAAAGGTTTTTAAAATTGAAAGTAATTTAGTACATTTTAATCAATTGTTACGAATGCTTTACCTGTTTATATAAGTTAACAGGCATCGAGAGCAATGAGTCCCGTTCATATACGTAAAATGTCATAATTACTGGCTCAGCAAACCTCAATGAAATATAGTGTATTTAAATACTTCTATAATAAAACTAGGAAACTGTATTTTTGCTTGCAAGTGCCAAATTGTATTTTTTATTCTGATTACACAAAAAGTATAATTTAATGTTAAGCTCATATATTTACATAGCCCTGATTGGTAAAGCTATGCATACCAAAAAATATAGAAAAATAGGTTTTTTGAAACCAAGTTAAGTTTACAAATTCAATGACATCAAAAAGAATTTTCCACGAAGATTTTATAAAGTTTTTCCTTGAGAGCTCTGGCAGTCTTTCCCCATGACTATATTCTATAGATCCCTCTGACTTTAGAGAGACGTGTTAATTAAAAATTCACTCAAACACATTCAAATGTTTTTGCTTTTTCACGAATAAAGATTTCCCTACAGGAGTTGTTTTCTTAGTAAAGCAATCGGATTGTTTAAAAACACATAAAAAAACGTTTTCAGTAAATAACTTTTAGCACACTTCACTTTTGAGGGATAGACTTGCTTCATTTACTAATTAATTTTAGGATACAGAACAGTAAATATTATAAATGTAATTAATAAAAGTACTGAAATATTTCATGGAAACATTCTTGTATTCTGTTTTCATGTTATTAAATTGTATTGAACAAATTCTAATGTGAGTGAATCTGTTCCCAAAAACTAGTTTGTCAATTAAGTATATGTATTATGCATACACACGTATGCCTATGTGTGTTTTATTAATTTTTGACACTAATCAAATGTTATTTTTTTGCAGTCTATTTCAAACACATACTTACATTTTTTTAAGAACTGCTTAAGTGGACACTCGAGTCAAGCGGTTTCAAGACTGAAGAAGTAGCAGGAACAGACAACACATAAAACTTTTTAACTAATTTAACACAATCTTCGTGGAGTAAATATTTACCATCAGAAGTATGAATGTTTAGCACTGAATTCAACTGTTTGATTACTTAATGTATAACCTTGAATGAGACAAAACATTTTTTAACCCGATTACGTAATACTTATTAATTATATTTATATAGCCTAGGTCGGCCAGGTTATTATTACGAATCCCTTGATACCTCATTCATTTAAATTAATTCAGTAGTTTAAACGCTACAGTAATACATACAAATATGCATAGACTGCGTAAAATACGAGTATTAACTTTTCTTTTGTTTTCACAGTGGTTGAGTCAAAATCAGAATCAAATCAAAAAAGTTGAACTAAATTTGATGTTTATTCTAAGATATAAAATAACTAAGTAAAATGGTATTCTGCACTTAGAAATGTAATTTAATTTGTAAACTCTAACCCGATTCTTGAATAACTATCATATATATATTTCTAAGTTTTACAAAAGGGTAGACGACATCTGCGCGACTTTTGAACACAAAAAACTGGAGTCAGATGGTGACTGATCAATCATTGTGGCGAAGAAACAAACTTTGTTTTAGTTAGTGATGGATAGTCCGAAGTTATAGAAATATTTTCTCTATTAGATACATATTTATTTTGTGGAATCCATAAATATGTTATTTAGGTTTTCAAGATGTACTTGTGGTCTAATTAAAATCAGAGAAGTAGCTTTCTAAATAAACAAATATTCCAAATCAATTCCAAAACCAATTAAAAAGATATGCAATTGCATTGCATACTCCATTATCTCTGTGAGGAAATCTTCTCGGATACTATCCGCTGGATTTCAAAAGAAAAAAACGAAAAAATTAAAATTGAATATTGATATTTTTGATATTGAATTGAATAAAATACATAAATAATTGTATTCTAACAATTATTTATGTATTTTATTATAATAGGTTCAGATTCGTCCGTCAATGTTCGTTGTCGTCAAGTTTACTTTCTCGAACAATCTCACTTTGTTTGAGGCTTTAGTTCTCGAATCATTCCGTGATTCAATCTGATAAATCGACGGCTTTGGAATTTCTTTTTGGTAGCGATTTAAATAAATTATTGCCGTGCTTCAAAACTTTGCTAAGCCCAAGACGAAACTTTAGTACTAAGCCATAAACACAGCCGTATTGTTTGTGATTTCCACCTGAATACCATTAGGATTTGCTAGCTCACATTTTAGTATAACCTTTGTTTATATCGTGTTCGCCTTGATTGATGCAAAGTTATGTAAACTTTGCATCAAGCAAGGTTAGTTGAAGATCTTTAACAAAGAGCTGTTTTTATTGTAAAAAGCTATTAAAACGCTCTTAACTACTTGCGCAGAATGCTAGAATATTTACTATGATTATAATCAGTTAAAGTTTAATCTTATAAATTTGATTTGGCCAATAAACACAAATAGGCCACACAGCATTTGAAGAGCGCTATATCAAGCTTTTCAACCAGAATTGATTTGTCAGAAAACATGCTTGAAAGCTTGCAACTCACTAAGAAGTGGAGCTAACGAAATTTCAACTCAAATATTTTCAATATTGGACAAACAAGCGAAACAACTAACATAAAATATGGAGGCGGAATCGTACGAGAACTTTTGTACAATGTACTTGAAGAAAAAAAGTAAAAGAGCTTTGAACTTTATTGCCAAATATGTACGATCTGTTCTATGATACGTGTCAGTGAACTGTGTTGTATTGTTTGTATTTTGTTTTACGAAAGTTAATGTTGGATTTTTGTTACATTTGTGGAAGAGCTTCGGCATGCATGGGCCGGCTCGACAGGCGACGGCCGACCGGCTCGACGGCCTCACAGAAAACTGGCGTGAAACATACCACAACACCTCCCTGCATCTCCCAAAGACTGCCTACGCACTTGTTACACCTCTGGTATTGCGAGTATCCATGGGCGACGGTAATATAATAATAATCAATTTTATTGCCAAACAACAACTTAGTAATCGATTAGCATCGGACGATACGGCTGCTCGTTTGTCTCCTATGCCAAAAAAAAAACCTTATTATTAGGAAAACCTTAAATAAATCAAAAACGTGTTCATTATTCCTCATTATTGATAAAAAATGTTAAATTATAATGATTGATCAATGTGAACCCATCAAAATCTCATTATCCAAACATACCATGTTGGTAATTCGTTACTTAGTACAACTTTTAACGCTACAGTTTGGATATAAAGCCGGCAACGCACTTGACGTGACGCCTATGGTGTTGGGTGTCTATGGGCGGCGGTAATTGCTTACCATCAGGATCGTTCGCCACCTATACAATAAAAAAAATATAACACAACTATTAATATTAAAATCTATCTACTAATTTACTAGTATCACTATCTTTAACCTACTAAATTAAATAATTAAAAAAAAAAAATTGTAAAGCCGGTTTCATTAAAGGATTTAAGGAAGTAAGGTTTAAATTATCTTAAAATACTTTCATAATTTACTAACTCTTTTCTCTCTCTCTCTCTATGATACAAATGAATTCAAGAAGAGAAATTTGAAGGATAAGATAACGAGGGTAGCAAAAGTTTTGCAGTTCGCTTATCTCCGGTGATAGATAAGTGTAGGTAGCCGCGCTCCATGTACAATAATAGCTTGCTGGTTTAAGTTGGCAACGAATGTGCTGTTTTAATAAATTAGTTCAGTGGAAGTTGATTTATATGTTTTGTTTTTATATAAAAGCTGTCAAAATGATTACACTCTTATCTATCTATTGTATAGACCAGTTAATACATTTCCTATTGGCTTGCATAATGGTAGACATAGGCATTTCTAGCTTTAGGTATACGATAGACAAACTACATACCACTCGTGTCATAAGTACGTAACCTTAGGCAATCACACTTCTAGTATAAGATTTTCAGTAATTCATACCTTTTGTTTATCCATCTTTTGCTTTGTTACTTTACCCTTCGTCTTCTAAATTGAATTTGTATCATTGTTCCGTCTAAAAAGATAGTTGTTGTCAAGTAAACCGTCTATAAAAGAAACTAAACAAAGCCCTTTTAAAATCCAAACATTGGGTCGAAATTTTAGTTTTGTTCATTTCTTATTTTCTGCACTAAAAATTTATGATCAAAGGATTTTGCTAGTTCTAGTATAAACATTTAACATTTAATTTTAGAATTAGATTATAGTACGAGGAAATAATAATTTAAGAAAAAAAATTTTTAGTGGTAGCATTGTAACCTTTGTTCAATTTAAAATTCACGTTAACATTTTTACGAAAATTTCGAATACGAATGTGTACCTAGTGATGCAGGTGCACCTTCTTAAACGAAAATGTTCTCAACAATGTTTTTATTTTACTCTACACGGTGATATATACATAGGTTTAATAGACTGGAAATTTGAGTCCAAACGAAAAATGTAGTGAAATTCTGAAATTTTATGTGTAATTTCCGTACTGTGAGAGACTAGAAAACTTTTTAATTTGATGACATGTTTGTTTGACTTTAAAGCAATTCCCCTCCATGATATGAGTGCTGTACACGCACACTCACTTAACATATATATACATTTGTATTATTTTCTTCTTCTTTTGTTATGCAGAGTGATAAGGAAAGGGTTAGGTATTGAAGTTGAAGGGTACAATGGACGAGGAAGAAAAAAAAAGAAAGATGCATTATGTAAAAGTAATATGACTAAGAAGGGAGTAAACAGTGAAATGACGAAGGATAGAGTAGAAGGATAAGACATACTGTGCCGACTCCAAATGAAATTGGAATTAGGGCAGGCAGATAATCATAATGTTTTGTCAAATTTATTTAGAGTCGGTGCGATGATTTTTCTTTTCTCATTCACCATTGTCACACGATATCCTCTGTCAAGTACTATATTTCATTGCAAATGATTATTTCTTCGATAAGTAGTAGCCTGTCTGCTGACTGACACTAATCTTGCTTGGAATAATAGTCCTTCTTTATACAAATGTACTATGTAAATATTATGAAGTAAAAGCTATCATCCAGGGTGAAAATTATAATATACGAGTACACATTTATAATATAGGATTATATCACGAAAAATAAATATACAAAATTATATTACAGAGCTTTAACGCAGAAGCCAAAATTGAATATAGATATTTTCATAAACAAATTTTATTACATTTACATAAACATTAATAACCGCGCATTTTGACTTGACTTGTATTTACGAAAAGCTTTTACGAAAATAATAATTCTTTGTTTAAAATAAGCGTTAGACTTATTCATACGGAAAGGTATGTTTGAACAAATATTTATTACTTCAGTCTTAAATGATTGAGAGTATTTATTAGACTTTATCATAAAAGGTATACGTGGTGAAAAAATAAAGCGTTTGATCAAAAAATAATACCTTTTCAGATTACGTCAGCAAAGCTTTGAGCAGAATCTAGTTTCAAAAAAATACACACTTCATCACGAAGATAATTGCCTCCTTACCCCTGTGTGCTTTCTAAGACATATTTTGCGTCACACAACTAATCTATGAAAACAAAATTAAACCTCCAAAAAAAGCATAATTTCACCTTAAAGAAGATTCTCCTGACCTTGATCCATATGCAGGGGTAATCACTTTTTTCCATGAGGTGACCCATCGTTTCGTTTGTTAATTATAACACAAAAATCTTGAATATTTAAAACAGTTTTAAACATATATCAATAACTTTTTATATAGGTGAATACGGACTTTACGCACAGAACTTCAACAATTTGTTCGAAGACAAACGTTCAGTTTACAAAAGTTTGTAGTAGAATAACCTTTTATTGCGTTAGTTTCTATAAACAGATTCCACTTGTTGTAAACTTGGTGGAATTAGTTTATCTAGTTTAGCAAGAACCTTGACTTTTATCAACCTTATCGTCTTAATAAAATAAGAAATAAATTATGAAAGCTACTTGCTATCAAGCAAAACTATGTTAATTTGCGTTAACGTACAATACCGGGTGCTATTTAGTCAGCAAGCTAAAAAGTTCTGGGATGACGATCACCTACTGTCAGATTTGGCGTCTATAGGCTTTCTACAAGCAAACCCACTGGTCTGCTGAAGATTGCCGCAAGCCGTTTGTTGCGTGCAGCACACCGTTCGTCTTGGAGCAGGTTTATGAACAGCAGTGGCTGTCTTTCAGCTGTAATGATGGTGTGAGGTGTTGTTCTTCCCCATAAAGGGATTAGTCGTTGTTGCAATTCTTTGCTCATCACTGCTTAAGTAAGGTTACAAATATCCAAGGGACCTTAATTCTATAGGTGTGTAGTTAATCTTAAATTTGTCTGAGTTTATCTTAAATTCTCGTATTTTAGTGAAGCGTTATATTGATTTATAATTATGGTGATGTATTTAGATACAGTCTATTTTTATTATAACAAATCTAATTTTAATCAATCTTTGACATTTAACACGTCGTTTATTAAGGGCAAAGTTGTTAAGTTTACAGAGTTGTTTGAACAACATACTAAGCTTGAAGGAATTTGTATCAATTAAATCATTTTCCATCAGGTGGTTCATCTGCTCTTTCGCCCGATATCATAAAAAAATAATACAGTTTTGTAAATATTCCGAGTATAATACAGGTATCGTATATGTCAGTTAAGGTTATAAAACGTCATATATATCACTTTATCTAATATATTAAATGTTTCTTTTCAGGGTTTTCGGTGTGAAAAGAGTCGTAAAAAATATTTTATCGTCGCGCGACAAATTTCATTATTTTAGTGTCCCAGATTCGCTGTGTTAGAAAGTTTGTTTGGAACTTTATCGGCCGACTTTTTGTTGAATCTTGTTGTTCACTTGAAAATTAGCTTCAAAGTAGCTCTTACTTGTCTTTTGCTTCTTTGAAACGGAAACATTTTGACATACTACTTATATTTTTTAATAAATGGAAGCTACTTGTCTTAGTTTGGAGTTTTCACTTTCGTTATTTTCTTGACCTTCTTTCAAATTGCTGAATATATTTGACAAGAGTGTTAGTGAGGAAATGTCGATAGAGTGGCTTATATGAGATATTATACTCGTACATAGCCTGGAATGGTAAGTATCATTTATAGGCAAGATCATAACGAATATTTGGCAGGCACATACACAGAAACCGGTCTGACCGGAGTGATGTCATGACATTTTAGAATATCACCGCAAATCATTTCTTTCACTACTTTGCACCGATTGAGGTTACCAGTGCCCAAACTGATTTTGAGGGAAGGGATTGAAAGTGAAGAATTTTTTTTTATTATTTCTTTTTTAGGGGGCAAACGAACAGACGTGTCTCCTGATGGTAAGCGATTACCGCCGCCCATGCACACCCGAAACACCAGAGGCGTCACAAGTGCGTGGCCGGCCTTTAGGGGCTGGGGAGGGGGATGGGGGAGGGAATGGCGTATAGGCCTCCAGTATCCTCACTCACTCGGTGAAACACAGCGCAAACGCTACTTCACACCGGTTTTCTGTGAAGCCGTGGTATCACTCTGGTCGAGCCGGCCCATACATGTCGTAGCGTGGCTCTCCCACGGTTAGTGCAACTCTTTAGTTACAGGTGGTTTTTGCCATCGATGGTAAATTTTATCAGGATTAGGTCGTCTGACTAACCTTCTCTTTTACCCCCTATTTTGTAGAGAAAATAGTTCTTTTTTCAGTTCAATATCAACTTTAAACTAGTGAAACTAGTACTAACTAAAACTAGTAAATAAAAATAAAGCAGGGTTGCAGACTCCCTATCATGTTGAATATTTAGTCTCTTCAAATTATGCAAAGTATTTTGCAAGATGAAAATGAACAAAACTTTCAAACAGATACTTCAAAATAAAACAAATAACAACATTTCTCGTCCCATAAATATAAACAAAGTTTCACCATTACATTTTAATCTAAAATAAGTATTTTAGCTTGTCTAAAACTCCATTTAATAAAAGGGGTTGAAAGAATGTAGAAAGGTCAAGGAGGCCTTACTTAAATCCAATTGACAAGTAGATTAATGTCGTCTCGTACAAGGAGATGAATGAGGCAAGTCGCAGTAAAAAATGATCTCGCTTCTAATAAGGGAGCTCCTAAATATAAAGAATAAACAAAAAATATTTACTCCTACGCACCAATGTTCGTGAAAATCACTTTAGTACATTAGCAACGCTCTTACGAAGTAGCACAAAGTTGAAGTAATGACCACTTTTGTTAACTTCGGGTCTAATCTTGCAACTAAATTTTGACGAAACGACTGCCTCGGTGGCGTAGTGGTAGCGTATACGACTGCTAAGCTTGAGGTCTCGGGTTCAAATCCTGGGTCGGACCAAATATTTGTGGCATCTACAAATATTTGTTTCGGAGTTTGGGTGTTTTCTATGTATAATATGTATGTATTTACAAAAAAAAAGTATATATGTATTCATATCAGTTGTCTAGTACCCATAACACAAGCTCTGCTTAGCTTGGGACTAGATGGCGTTGTGTGTTAGATGTCCGAAATATTTATTTATTTATTATTTATTATTATTTATTTTGACACAGTAATACTGAACTAATTGTACTGATATTTTTATTTCGATTATGAATAAATTATTAAAAATAAAAATCTCTATAATAATAAATCTCTTGAGCCTTAATTTGTGCATCCTTCACTTTCCTGCGAGTGATTCGCCTACACGTTTAGATGCCTTACCATAGAAATTTTGACCACTTCTTACTGCCATGCTGGCTATACGGGTCGTTATAGGATTTTTTTTAAGTTTTTCTTCTCTTTGCAGTTCTGTCATCCGCAATGTTTGCTACCAAAATCGGCTCTTACCACAGGGATAGAACAACGAAAAACAAGTAAACAAAAAAAAAATCATTTGTTCAGAAAGATTTTGACGAAATGTATTTTAAGTAAATATAAATATCTAAATGCTTTCAAAGTACGAAGTTGTAGTAACTTCGTAAAATAATAAAACTTATGAACTTTGGAGCGAGAGTTTTTAACTAACCGGAGATACGGCACAAATTAAGTTTTTAGTGATTTAAACTTTGGTTCGTTTTATATGGGAGGCCTTGCAGCCCTAGTTTTTAGTAAGGTACATTATATTTCTTAATTAAGTTATTACTTATCTGCTCTTACTCCTCCCAGAAAGTTAAATAATAATGAAATAAATGAATTGGCTGGTTTTTTTTTTTATTGAATAGTGGGCAAACGAGCTGGCGTATCACCTGATGGTAAGCGATTACCGCCGCCCATGGACACCCGCAACACCAAAGGCGTCACAAGTGCGTTGCCGACCTTTGGGGGGATGGGAAAGGGGATGGGGGGAGGGGTTGGGGTATGGGCCTCCGGTATCCTCACTCACTCGGTGAAACACAGCGCAAGCGCTATTTTACACCACTTGGTTACGCGGCCTGAGTGAATGTTCAAATCTACTAGTCAACCTTTGAATTCAGTGAGAGGCATAGTAAGTGTATCAGAACTAAATTTGATACTCGTATTTGATTAATGATTATTTGTCTCCTTTTAACCTAATACGATAAAAAAGCAAACATTTCAGTTTTTTTTTTTTATGTTTGTTATTTTATAACCATGCATTAGCTGAGGTATATTTTACATTTAGTATCATTTAAATTTGACAAAGGATTGATAATGGGAATGAAATTATAATGTATTAGAATCCGTCATGAGCGAAGCTGGTTTTGAGTTTTCAAATGTTAGTTAGGTCATTATTTTGAATGTACTTTACCGTCTGGAGTATAATTTCTTTCAGGTTAATATTGTTTTGTATTTCATTGAAACAATCTGTCGCCGTCCACTGTTGAACAAAGGTATTGATCATTAATGCAATATTCAAATAATTCAACATGAGTTCACTGTTTAAGTTTGTGTTGGGTATGATATTACAGGACAAAATTAAATAGAACTAAACCAAACACCTTCTTAAAAGGAAAGTCGTGCTTCGGCACACATGCGCTGGTTCGACCAAAGTACCAAATAACGGTAAAACCGATGTGAACTGTTTCTATATTATTCATTAAAGAAGTAAGATATCGGGGAACTCCCCGCCCAGTCTTGCAATCATCCACCCGCTCAGTACCTCGCAGTAATCTACTTCCCTGTGATCTACTTTGAGGTTAGGGTGAACGCAAACTAACTTCCAACTCTTAGTAGCATGTGTCCACCTGCTCGTATGCCGCCATAAATTGATTTATATACTTTATTTTAATATTCAACAAGTGGGCGCCTTATACATAAAACAAACAATAAAAAAAAATATTTAAAATGGCAAAAGTCGCTTGCTAAAGACAAATCTTTGTCAGACAGAGTTTGAATAATTCAATCCATTCGATTAAGGTGGTTCCTATTAATTCGACGCGCGCGCTGAATATTTAAAGTGGCTGCGTGTGGGTACTCACGGGATGACATTGCAGAAGAGCCCGCTAAATTGTTAGAAAAATAGGACTGAAAATATTTAACTGTTTTTAGACTTTCGCAACTTATACCCATAGTTTTTGTTTTATAGCGAGATTTATTCATGATACAACTTGAACCGGGTAGACTAATACTAGACGAAGACAAACGTGGGCAGACGTCATATTTATAACGAATAAGGCCCTCTACACAACAAAAACTATGGTAATGTTTACTCAGCATTACAGTACGCAAGCGCTATCTATTATTAAGTCAACAAGTTTATTGCATGTTTCAAGAGGAATAGTTTTCGTAGTTCCTTAAAAATGTAACTAGTCAAACAGCAATCTCTTCATTATGTTATTATTTGGTTCAACTTAATTTTAGTATTCACTTTGTTTCTAACAACTGACATAAATGAAGCTTACAGCGTTTTTGTTAAAATCCTGTGAATCCAAAACTGTATACTTGTCTGTTATTTCTTACCGTATGTGTTCAAGAATCCCTAAATGACTCCTTTATATAATTATTCAAAGTAGTCATTATTTCGAGTATAAATGGCCTCGTATGTGAAATATCAAATAAATGTATTATTTTGCGATACACGATCCTAATATCTATCGGGTGCTGATAACACGCATTTTATGATCTTCAATTAATTTTAATCCTACCTTTATTTATTTCTTTCTTCAATTTTCATTAAAAGATTTCAATATCAGTCACAGACAGCTAGGAAATACACGTAATGTAATGTATGTATCACGAAACAGACCGTATATGTGGCTAATTTAAAAAAAAGTTCACATAACAATCACCTACTAACACACAGGGCTAAATATTGAAAAACTTTTTAAACTCCTGTGCCTTCAGCAGGCGGAAAGACTTGCGGACCCTAAAGTCAAAAGAATGAAGAAAGAATCGGTTTCAAGGTTTTATGGAAGGAGTAAAAAACATTTCTTTGGACGTTCAAAGGGTTTGTGAAAAATAAATATTAAATATCAAGCAGAAAGTTACTCAAAAAGCAGAAGTTAATTTTAGGAATGTGTTGAAAAAAAACGAGGTTAAAATATTCGCATTTGAAATGTTTAAAACATCTGCAATAGTTGATGAATTTTATTGTGCAGTGTTATTTGTTTAATCACTTCCTCGGAAAAAGTTAGGCAAGTTAATTTCCTTGCAACTTTTTCTTGCCAAGATTTCTCGGCCTTGTACTGTTCTAATGGAATTGTTTTCTTATTTATCTAAAAGAACAACTTAACAAGAATGATTTCTGTGTTACATGGAATTTTACAATCGTACAAATAATGGACAAAAGTTAGAGGACGGAGTTATTTAATGTAGATAACACAAATATCTTTCTTAAGTGAGAATTAAACACACCAATTGTTAAGAACATTATTTTAACCGTAATAATAGTATGCCTGAACTACAAAATGCTACATTACATTACTATCATACACCTTATACATATAAATAAACCCCTTTTTCTTTCTATCCATAATCTATATATATATAAAAATGTTATGTTGGTTTCTGTACGCTTCAAAAACCCAAAAGTTTTGCGCCGATCGAGCTGAAATTTTTGAATAATATATAATCCGCATCAAGGATTGTTTTTATCAAATTTTTGCATCAGTCACATATCCGCGACCGCGAAAAAACACGAAAAAACCGACATAAACGCGGACGAAGCCGCGGGCAACAGTAAATCCATACAGCTTTTCACTAAATGCATTTCTAGGTGTACATACGGAATTTACATAAAAAAGTTAATTTTAATATCATTTTGTCCGTCTATCTATTTGTTCTGAATCGAGTTTGATGGGATTTTCACTGACAGATAGATGATATAAGAAGAAATTTATGCTCCTTTTTAGACTGATTTCGCCCCGCGCCTATGGGCCCAATCATTATATGTTGTAGCCAAGCATTTTTGCTACCAGCCCACCCTATAACGCTGACCGCAACAATTAATCTGCTACCAAAGGTAGGTTGATCTAGACCCTATATTAAGAATAGTTTGTACAATCCTCTAGTTTCAGAAACAAGAAAAAGGTTGCAGACGACTCTTTTCGTTCTCATCTTAAAAGAAACCTTACTGATAAAGGTGTATAATTTCATTTCACAGGTCCTCTTTCTGAAAATCTAAAGCATACTATCATTTTAGTATCACCGTTCATTCTAAAATGTCTTTAAAAGTAAATTCACGTAAGTATAAAAATACAAAAATATGTCACAAAATTAATACAAATAACACACTGACGGTAAATATGTCCGTCCCTTAATAAAAAGTTATGAGGAAGCAATCAATGGGTCAATAAGGGCACATGAGAGTAATAATCTCATGACTTATGGACCACAGAACCATTATTAAATATTTTTCCAATACACATCATGAGATTAGTACAATAAGACTAAACTTAATTTTAGAACTTGATATGGAGTAGATATCTTACAGTACCGAAGTATAGGTCTAGTGATTAGTGACTTCCGAAACGGCCCATAGTTGCCGTCAATCTTCAAGGCACAAATTCCACATAGGACAACACTCTGTGTGATCCACAAATTGTTGTTCTGAGTCTGGGTGTTCTTAGAGCCCGTTTTATGTATGTTTGTAAATTCCCCTGCGACACTGGATGTACATTCCCAATGTTGTTGTTGTAGTTGTGTTTAAAAAAAACTCAATTTCTCAACTTTGAGAAATACAAACACATTCGTCAATACCATGGCGCTTTACAGTCCCAGTAATAATTTAAAAGACGTTTAAACAGCAAACATACAATAAAAATCCAAGCAATAAATAACAAAGATACAACAGAATGAATAATTTCCACCCCAAATTCGTTTTTCCATCATTGCCACAGAGGGAGCTTTGTCCCCAGTATTTTATTTCATCCCCTAAAAGGAAATGGGGAAGACTTTTATCTCCGATCGAATTTCGCTAATAGTTTCCTTTAGCGCGCTAGTCTTTCTGTTCTAATTTTAACTAAGTAGCTAATATTAAAGTGGAAATGAAAGTTTCTTTGTTTACTTCGATTTCATGCCTTATAAACTTATCATCATATAATTTTGTACACATAATGCCAGGGTAATGAAAATATAGAGTATGTTAAAAATCTACAGTTGTACTCAGATTTATTATTCCCAGAATTAATTGGGGTCGGCTACTAGTTCAACCGGTTTTAATTTAGTATCAGTTTTCCACGGAGCGACAGGCATCTGACCTCCACAACCCTGAGGGTGAACTAAATCCGAAGGTTGAACTAGTTGTACTCAAATATGATACTATTTTATTCACTTCACACTGTCAACTGTGGGAGATTCAAGAATCGGCACGTAAAGACGTATACGAACTAACGGAAACATTATGCTTATAACACACTTACACACTTACAGTTATATATTTTCGTTGCGAATGAGTGAGGATTGGTGGGTCATTACAAAAGTATCATACATAATATACGAAAAGAAATCGCACCCACTCCCAGGCTCATTTCTGTGAAATGAAGTTTCATTTTATTTTAGAAAATTTATGAAATTATATCTTGGTTCATATTCTTTTACAGTTTTAAAAATAAAAAAGTTATTCTTCAAGTTTTCTTAAGACTTCCGACTTTTCAAAGTGTAATGAGGCGACTTGACTTTGAAGACGATGTTTGCTCGGCACTACTTTCAAGGCAATTTGCTGTGTGTATAAGCAAATGAAAAGTTTACAAAAACTAAAGTCTGCCCTCAAGCTGAAATAATCGCAATGGTTAAAAAAGAAAAAATAAAATAAAATAATATTACTGGCTGGTAGGTGCTCATTTTTCATTTGGAGAATGTTTGAGAATTCTTTCGTAGCTGTTAACCCTCAAGTGTAGGGAGTCTTACTATCAAGTGCACCCGCACCTTGTTCCTTTGCATACTGTTAAAATAGTGTGACACATATGCTACGTAATGATACTCGTATTATACTTTTTATTTTAAAACTACGAGTAATTATCTTGGGTATGCAAAAGTTAAAACTCTCAAGCATAAACGATACTAATTATAAACTGACTTTGCTTCGGTGACACAGTGGTGGTATATGCGACTACTGTGCTTGAGGTCTCGAGTTCGATTCCCGGGTCGGACCAAATATTTGTATGATCTGCAAATATTTGTGTCTATGTATAATATGTATTTATTTCCAAAAAAAAGTATATGAGTATTGTATCAGTCAATCTAGCCGTCATAGTACAAGCTCGGCTTAGTTTGAAGCTAGATGACGTTGTGTGTTAGATCTCCGAAATATTTATAATTATTTTATTTATTTCTATCTAAGAGTATTTAGAACACACAGTTAAGAATCATTTTATATCTAATACAATTTGTTCTAAAGTTGAAATGCCAATCCAAAGTTATCCCTTAGTAGTTTACTTATTACTTTTAGGTTTTACAATTCACTTTAATTAGATATGCGTAGAGAAATCGCCTCTATGGCAGTCCTCTATCGCCTATATCACGGGGAGTGTTCTGAAGAGCTCTTCCAACTGATCCCCCCTTCTCCCTTCCTCTACAGGACAACGCGTGCTGGCCTCAGAAGTCACCGCTTCAGAGTTGAAGACATACACTCTCGCACTCATCGATTCGGCTCTTCCTTCCTGTGCTGAGCGGTTAAAACCTGGAATTCACTACCAGCGCATGTGTTTCCGTCCAACTATGATCCCGGGTCCTTTAAGCGGGGCGTGAAAAGCATCTCACTAGACCGCCATAGTGCTGGTCACCATGCTGCACTGTCCTTATTTGCATTGAGGATGGTAACCACCACTCTTGGATTCTGCTGGTGCTTTCCATCAGGCAGGGCAGAGTCATTTTGGTAGCTCAAGTATAAAAAAAAAAAAAAAGATATAAATACTGGCTAAATAAGACAAGGTTTGTGTTCTGAATGAGGACAGAATTTTATTTAATAAACGTGGAATTACATCTCTGCACCGACTCGATAAACAAGAAGTTCACTGCACATAATATTTATTAGAATAGGTAGCTTTAACAGGTATGTGGACCGTAGAAAAAGTTTGAAGAGTAAAACCTTTGGTAGATAAACCGGAATAACACGGAAGTTATTTCCTTCTATACTCCTACTCCCGGTTACCTCACTTTACTCAATGCCTCAAAAGCACAAACACACAAACACACATTTTAATTTTAAAAGGATATTCATGTCGTGAAATATTTCTCGTACAAATAATATGTGACTTATTAAATAAGAACAAACACCCAAAGTTATCTTAAAAGTTGATTTTCTCAAGCAAAAGTTGAGTACCGTGAAATATTTCATTAGTCGTCGTTGAAAAGTTGCGGAATTTAAATTATACCCTCGGATCGAGTATAATGTGCTTAAAGCCATTTAGGTTCACGAAATATATACGTACATGATACTTATGAATTTATAGAAATATATTAACATTGCAAGATTAAACATCATTTATGTTTTGTATTTTAATTTTTGATACTTTTTTTTACTGTATATGTAGGGGGCAAACGACCAGACGTATTGCTAAATGGTAAGCGATTACCGCCGCCCATGGCCACCCGCAACACCAGAGGCGTCACAAGTGCGTTGCCGGCCTTAAGTGGATGAGGAGGGGGGTATAGGCCTCCGGTATCCTCACTCACTTGGTAAAACACAGCGCAAGCGCTATTTCACACCGGTTTTCTGTGAGGCCGTGGTATGACTCTGGTCGAACCAGGCCATTCATGCCGTAGCGTGGTTCTCCCACGGTAAAATAAAAATATTTTTTTGTCCTTTAATCAATTTCGTTCGGAATAGTTGCATTGCTAAAGACCTTTTAGATGGTTGTTATAATGTACCATTTTTAAAACTTTTAAAACCTGTTTTTTTTTATTTATATTGTGATTATTTTTAAGTGATTGTGCTGTCTTTTCCCTTTAATTGTGTATTGTTCAAGTTAATTCTGTTATTTTTATGTTTGTTATTAAAGTGTATTGAAATGTATATAATAAGTTAAGTTAAGTATCTTCTATTTATTTTGTGGTTATGTTTTAATATAACCACAAAATAAATGTGGTATACTAAGTATACTAAATCTAGATTCATTCTACAGGATATTTTAAACTCTGTTTATATTGTTTAATTGTTGGTGTGGCTTGACCGATAATATAAAGTTTATGAACAAGTTAGTGGCTCAGAGAGCGAGTTCTGTGTATGTAAATTAGCTTTAATGTGTTTAACCTTAGATATATTGTAGCTCGGATTTACTACAGTAAGGCAGTTTTAGAAACCTAAAAAAGGTCACAATTTGTTTATTCCGTTAATTTTGTGAAAAATTGTTTGTGACAGTCAATTTAGCTTTGCCGTTATAAAATGAGATTCATGCCGAATTGTGACATAAACAATTCGATAAATTGACGATAGCGATTATCTCTGCCTCCAAGAAACTACTGTTGAGCCCATTTTGCTTTGTTTTTACTGAGGGAGTCGAATAACCAGAGCGCCATTATCGACATCTTTAAATCCACAGTCCACTTCTGCTCAGAGCCCTATCCTCAGCAAAGATATTTTGGCCTACTGTGATCGGAGCTCCTCCTACTTCTAATTCTGGGAGTGTAAATGCAGCGGATGAAAACTTACAAACTTCTTGGCCACCGGCACAGTGACAAATCACTTGTCATCAATTTTTAATTGATTTCAAAGAGGACCGTGGGAGAGCCACGCTTCGCCATGAATGGGACGGCTCGACCAGAGTAATACCACGGCCTCACAGAAAACCGGTGTGAAATAGCGCTTGCGCAGTGTTTCACCAAGTGAGTGAGGATACCGAAGGCCCATATCTCAACCCCATTCCTCTCCCCATCCCCGGCAACGTACTTGTGCACAGCACGCACAGCAAATCAACAGAGATTGCTGCTATCGCATAAATATGCAATGTTTACGCATTCACATTCAGGTCATTTTTTTGTGATTTTACTTAATAAAGGGTTTTTTAGTTTCAAAGTTAAGCACTAAATGATTTTCGTTACAACATAATATATTTTTTATGCTACCACGTTAATGTAACATTCCGAGTGCTATAGCTAATTTGTCTTACGACCAACCCACCCTAATAAACTCAACGGACCTCACAACTGATTATGGACTCCGCGTAATAGCCACCATAATCAATTGTATGCTTCATAAATTTAATAAAAGAAGTTAGTCGTTGATGAAACATTATTCATTGTTCACTTAGCTTGTTTTCTTACGCGTCAAAATAAATAAAAAAATAAGTTGAACGAAATACCGAGTTCTATAAATCCTTATATTCTTATGACTAAACAGTACCTAATAAGGAAACATGACGTGTATTTCGGTTTCAGAGAGCAAATTGAGTTTCTCTGTTTTTTGTAGAACCCACACTGCGCCTGCGCATGCATTTTAATAATAATTTAACTCCAGTATTAGTTTCAATTTATTTATATAAAAGATAAACTAATATGAACTAAAAAAAACATCATTTTTAGGGATCAGTATCTCTAATGGAAAAAACGGAACCCTTATAGGATCACTTTGTTGTTCGTCTGTCTGTCAAGACCCTTTTTCTCAGGAACGCATAGCAACATCAAGCTGAAATTCATGTCAAATACTCGGGTCTATTGTCCCTTGTACTTACAATCTTAATATATATAAATCTCGTGTCACAATGTTTGTCCTCAATGGACTCCTAAACCACTTAACCGATTATAATAAAATTCGCACACCATGTGCAGTTCGATCCAACTTGAGAGATAGGATAGTTTAAATCTCAAATTATAGTCGCAATTTTAATTTATTGCTAATTATTTGTCTGTTATTATTTGACAGTCACAATTATCTGTTAACTCCAAATGATTCTAACAGATGTCGATACCTTTCGACTGGGTTGAGTAAGTAATCAATAGATGGCGCTGTTATGGTAAATCTATAGGCTATATTTTATTTTGGAAAAAAAATAGGGTTCCGTAAGATATTGGGGTTTTTCGGACACAAGGTGTAAAAAATCAACCCTATACGGGGGAAAATTTTTCGCTACGGGCAATAAAATATTATATATATTTATATATATTATTTATTTCAGTTGTGTTCGTTGAGTTCGACTCGCACTTGGCTGTTTTTTTTGTGCCATGCTTGGGCACAAATAAGAACATTTTAACCGTGGGAGAGCCGCGCTTCGGCATGAATGGGCCGGCTCGACCGGAGTGATACCACGGCCTCACAGAAAACCGGTGTGAAATAGCGCTTGCGTTGTGTTTCACCGAGTGAGTGAGGATACCGGAGGCCCATACCCCAACCCCTCCCTCATTCCCCCTCCCCATCCCCCAAAGGTCGGCAACGCACTTGTGACGCCTCTGGTGCTGCGGGTGTCCATGGGCGGCGGTAATTGCTTACCATCAGGTGATACGCCTGCTCGTTTGCCACCTATTACATAAAAAAAAAAAAAGACATTTGACACACAACGTCCCATATAGTCTCAAAGTAATATAGCTTACTGTGCATTATATATATGTATATTATGTTTTCTCTGCATTTTCCAATCAGTCGACTGGCAGAAAATGCCTTAGGCATTAAGTCCGCCAATGTATGTTTTTGTGCCTAAAGTTATAAATAAATAAATAAGTTACTATTTAGATACTATATAGTAGTTTTTTGTAAATAATGCATATGCATGTTTCTCTCTCCATCCAATTGTTCTTCTCTTATTTTAAGTTAACCTTGTAATGCATCTGGTATACAATAAAGTGATCTATTATTATTATTATTATGACCGACTCAATACTCACACTCCGAAACTAATATTTGTAGGTCATACAAATATAAATTTGGTCTACCAAATCGTCTAATGAGCTGCATGGAGCATCATACCACGGCCTCACATAGCACTGGTGTTAAGGAATTCTCTCGTTGTTTTCAACAGGTTACCGGTGTCCAAACAACCCTCTACCAGATTCTGTGGGACCAAAAGAATATTACGGTCACGCACTTGCGGCTCAGTTAGTTTCTCATTTGCTCCTATATAAATATTTAAGTATGAATATGAATAACATTTTACGCACAACGTCATCTAGTTTCAAACTCAGAGCTTGTATTATGATAGCTAGATTGACTGATAGAATACTTAAATACATTCATATTATACATAGAAAACACCCAGACACCAAAAAAATATTTGCGGATCTTACAAACATTTGATTCGACCCGGAAATCAAACCCGAGACCTCAAGCACAGCAGTCGCATGCGCTACCATTGCGCCACCGAGGCAGTAAAGAAAACAATCAATAAGGGTCTAAGAGATAACATCTACAATTGTAAAGGTAAAATAAAACAGTACATGTAAATACAATTTCAATATCATACCGTTCTGGTAGGACGTATTTCATAAGCGTTCAAAAGAAAATGCTTTATGCTGACGGCAGCGTGCATATGACTCGCTGGCACAATGCCACACTCACGCTTATTCGGCCTCGTACCCCAAGATATGTAACGTAGAAATTAAAAGCCACGATGTTTGCCTAAAGTATTCTTTTCAAAATGCTATTTTTATTGTGTTTTATAACTTTGTTTCTTGTCAGTTGGAGATAATACACAAAAAAAAAATAGCACTAAGAAACATTGTACATAAAAAAGCAAATTGGAAAGTAAAACAAGTTAACTAAATATATGATTCCAAAATAATAAGTATTTTAGTCAATCATATGTAAAATCAGAATAGTAATAAAAATAGAAAGTATAGTACAGTATTTCAGCATAAATTTCAGTTTTATAATTTGGGTTGGTAATAGTTTAATTTAGTAAAAAGAAGCGGGTATACAAATATTGGAACAAGGATAAGGATTGGATTGGATGGAGTATGAAAGGACGAATGTAAGAACAGAATAGCAGAAAAGCATAAAATAGCATAAGATAACATAAACACAATAAATAGACAACAAGTATACAATAAATAGATAACATGTATACAATAAATGAAATATGAAAGGTCGAACGAAGAAATAGAATGGCGGAACAACGGGAGAATCAATAAGAATAAGAGGACCAAGATTTATAAAAGGCTCCGATCACGTTGGAGGTGCGAGAAGACTGCAAAAGCAGGCATTATTAAAAAAAAAAATACACAGAAGGTGGTCTTAAAGTTTTGTAAAATGTAGTGCTATCTGAAGTATTCGAGTAACCTTAGATATTTATGAAAATTTAAGAAATAAGTGGCCCTACACATATGTTTGCATTTCAGAAAACTTTTGGCATCTTCTAACTAATCTCAGAAACAAAGTCAGATACTGTACTGTAGGGATACTAGAAGTTAAAAAAGAAAAGATAATGTAATGACATATTTATATATATTGAGAGACTAAATGCTTTAGGCATTACGTCTGCCAATGTAAGTATTTTTTATGGAATAATGGGCAAACGAGCAGATGTATCGCCTGATGGTAATCGATTACCGCCGCCTATGGACACCTGCAATACCAGAGGCGTCACAAGTGCGTTGCTGACCTTGGGGGATGGGGAACGAGATGGGGAAGCGGTTGAGGTATAGGCCTCCGGTATCCTCACTCACTCGGTAAAACAATTAATTATATTTTTTTCACTAATTATAGCGGTCCTAAAAGATTAAGTATATTATGGTATTATTTTAAAATACATTACATAATCTCAGCCACAACAACAAATCTTTTTTTTCTTCTTTATTTAGCTAATGAAGCCTTAGTCACGAAATAAAAATAAAACAATTCATGACATAACATGTAAATTAGAAACAAAATTTTGCAAGCACGTTGTTCAGAATGAAGAGCTTTAGAAATTTAATTTAAAACATTTATATTCGTATTCGTCAGTACAACAACAACGGCGGTAACGCCGCGGGACAAAGCTAGTCAATAATAGTAGGCTAAGTAACTTCTCATATCATCAGCTGTACCAGTGAAAGTCCTGTCAAAATCGGTCCAGCCGTTCCTGAGATTAACCGGAACAAACAGACAGATAAAAATTGTAATAAAATATATTTTGGTACATGTACCGTGTATACATATGCATTTAGTATAAAGTGGTTATTTTAATATTACAAACAGACACTCCAATTTTATTAGACTAGCTGAATCCCGCGGTGTTACCCGTGATTATTGTCGTACCGCGGGTAACGACGTGGGCCGAAACTGGTCTAAAAATGTAAACTAAATTACTTCTCATATTATCAGCTACCTATCAATGAAAGTCCCGTCAAAATCGGTCCAGCCGTTCCAGCGATTAGACGGAACAAATAGACAGACAAACAAACAGACAAAAATTGAAAAATATGTTATTTTGGTAAACGTACATTTAGTAAAAAGCGGTTATTTAAATATTATAAACAGACACCCCAATTTTATTTATTTGTATAGATTGTGTAAGCAGCTACAACTCGTTTTATTTATACCTGGTTTATATTTATGATTTAGAACCATTTATAGACAGAACTACGGCAAGAATCAGATTACGAATTTATCAGATAAAAAAAAGGGAATTACTTAATTAATACGCTAGTAACAGGTCTCGAATGGGTAAACAGGACTGAGACAGCTGGTAGAGACCATAGATAATACACTGAACTAACAGTAGAGACCGCTTGTTGCCCGAAAAAGCGCTCACCCATGTCGTGTGACTGTGTAAGTTAAATAACCACTTGGACAAATTCATCAACCAGTCAACATATTTTAACCATTAAAGTACCAATTAATTTTATGTTTAAGGCAATCATAGTTTAATAAATATTTAAAATAATCAAAATATTGAACAAAGACATCTATTAACTGCCTCCGTGGCGTAGTGGTAGCGTATGCGACTGCTAAGTTTGAGGTCTCGGGTTCGATTCCCGGGTAGGAACAAATGTTTGTATGATCTGCAAATATTTGTTTCGGAGTTTGGGTGTTTTCTATGTATAATATGTACGTGTTTACAAAAAAAAAGTATTTAAGTATTTATATCAGTTGTCTAGTACCCATAACACAAGCTCTGCTTAGCTTGGGACTAGATGGCGTTGTGTGTAGATGAACGGAATATTTATTTATTTATTTTTAAAAAAGTTCATTACTTATTTATATTCTATAAAAATTTAAATACAACTCTTTAGTATTAATCCAGTAAAAAGTTTGATCAAATTACCATAGTGATTTTCGTCCCATTTATTTTTTCAATTTCAATTTAAATAAGCCAGGTTTATTTTTACCGTGGGAGAGCTATGCTTCGGCATGAATGGGTGGGCTCGACCGGAGTGATACCACGGCCTCACAGAAAACCGGTGTGAAATAGCGTTTGCGCTGTGTTTCACCGAGTGTGTGAGGATACCGGAGGCCCATACCCCAACCCCTCCCCCCATCCCCTTTCCCATCCCCCAAAGGTCGGCAACGCACTTGTGACGCCTTTGGTGTTGCAGGTGTCCATGGGCGGCGGTAATTGCTTACCATCAGGTGATACGTCTGCTCGTCTGCCTACTATTCAATAAAAAAAAAAAAAATTTTTGTATCTCGTTACGCGTTAATTTGTATTAATGTAGAAACGTTTCAAACTGTTGTTACAAAAACAATATTGTATTTTTATAAATTTTTAAGCTCGATGGATAATAAGGTCCATTAATTTTTGTTAGTAATGTGTATTTCTATAAAACACTGGCGTTAACCATGTATCTTTAGTGTTTTATTTGTATTTTAGTTGCCATTAATCAGATGATATATTTACTTTGTTTAGATTATATACCGAATTAAAGATAAATTTTACAATCGCACCTAAATGTAAAAAGTTTTTAATAAAAATATTAATTGATTTAAGTAGGACATAAAGCACTATGTTTATAAACAGACTAGCTGACCCACGCAACCTCGTTTGCGTCTTATATTGCCCCTGGCGTGAAAATTTTCCCCTGTTTTTGAAACATTCTTTATTGATGCTCCGCTCTTATTAGTAGTAGCGTGATGATATATAGCCTATAGCCTTCCTTGATAAATGGACTATCCAACACCGAAATAACTTTTCAAATGGGACCAGTGGTACCTGAGATTAGCCGACTGACAGACAAACAGATAAAAATTTTAAAAATATATATTTTGATATGTGTACCGTATATACATTCATATGCATATAGTAGAAAGCAGTTATTTTAATATTACAAACAGACACTCTAATTTTATTTATTTGTATAGATAAAATATATAATATCAACTTTATGATTATTTGATATTGGTGATTTTTTAAAACACAAAAAAACACAAAAATACATTAGCCGCCTTGGTGTGGGTCACCATGCTGCATTGTTGCATTGCCTGTATTCGCGATGAGTATGTTGACCATTACTCTTGATTTCTGCTTATGTTTTTCCTCAGATAGACTATTGTCACTATGGCAGACCCACATTTAAAAAAATACCGATTTTATTTTGTAGTAAAACTTAATAAATTTTCTTTAATACATTTTAGTCATCTCAGTGAAATATATAAAGTAATTATTACTAGAACAAGGTTATTCTCTCTCACTCATAAAATATTCAAACCCTAATAAAATTGAAGTATGAAATAAACGTGAAATGCTTGGCGCATTCTTAACCACGCCAACTTTTCCAATATACCGCGGGGCGTCAATGTAATGCAATATCGTTTGAACTATTACACAGAGTTCAGCCTCTATCAAAGTATGACGTTTCACTGTAAATTGATAGAATTGCTTTCAATTCAAGTTCTGAACAGTCTTCTATTGTAATTGGAAAGTTTTATGTGGTTTCTATTTCATTTATTTTTCAAAGATCAATATTCGAAAGTGTTTAGTAAATTTACGATGTTTGTGTTATTTATTTTTCTCTTCACTTCACTCGGTGCTTGAAAGAAGCAGACGTGCATCTGATTACTTTATTAAATTGAAATCTCAGTGCTCCATAACAACAAATAATATACAGTTAATAACAAGTGCTTAGTTACAATAAGCGTGTTAATTGCATCTACTACTTTTTGGAACGGATTGACTTGCAATAGCCATAGGACACAGTTGCAGCAGCCCCGCTCCCCCCCTTGGGTAAACAAGACCTCCTCTCATTTTTGGCCTAGCTCATTAAAGTCGACGCTTCACGAGCGTTTAGGAAATTTCGTTTTCGGTGGTGACAACAATTTTAATGTGTGGTATAAATCACGAGCGTTCAACGTACTCCACCTAGCTCAAATAAATCGCTAACCAATTAGTCTCATTGGACATTAATTAACTCACCGAAAACGCAAACAAGCTAAGCACGATTATAATTGTGACTGTTCGTCAGAACTTAAAAAGTTTCGTAAAGATATTACAATTATACTGCAAAAATTTACAATAGTCCAAGAATTCACATTGAATGCAAATATCAAATAAAATCTCAATTAAGCGATATTAAGGAAGTTACTGAGATTCTAAAGCATGAACGGATTTCAAAGCAGACAAATAGCTGACCATTTCAGCACAACCCTCCTTACTATTAATACTTCTAAGACATCATACATGATATTTAAACCAGAAATAAAAAACTGTCTCATTATCCTCAGCTTAAAATGAACCAGGAAGTATTGCGACTTACTTACCAAGAGAAATATCTTGGATTACTACTGGATAGCAACTTAACATGGAACGCCCATATAACATCACAAATAAACTATCCTCACAATATCAAAATATTACATAATAATTATGAATTTCGAACACCAACTAAAACTATTAACAGAGAAATTAAACTTCATAACATAACGCAACTTTATGCATATACTACATGTATACTAATCTATAAAATAAATCGTAGACTCACACACTAACAAATTAATTACACAATGAAAAGTAAAAACAGCAAACGTCGTGCCAATTAGCTTGTATTGCCTAACGAGCACAGATTTTCAACAAACTTCTAGCTGATGTAAAGAAAGCGAGTTCTCTGAAGACATTTAAAAATAAATTAAAATCTTTTCACTTTGACCACCGCCTTATGAATGGAATACGAAGAGCTCACTCCTTATTATTTTAACTGCACCTGTATCTAGTTTAATGTGTGTTATTTGTTTAATAATATTAATTGTTCTCATGTAAGTGACGACTGTTTTAATGAGAAATAAATATACGAGTATTTATACCGAAGGGTAATAATAAATAGTTTAAAACGATTCTGCATTGTTTTGTCAAAACTGAACCTATCCCTAAATTTCAAACACTTGACACAATGTACCTGAGTCACCTTTCACAAATAGAACCCGCAACAATTACGAGTATAAATGTCGTACATAATTCACGTGTAGGAGAGCTCGGGCATTAACTACATATGCTCTTATTTATTACTCACCTCGAGATAATACTCCAATGAATGCCTTTTACACTTGTGTGATACGTGAGGCCTTTTGTGGAGAGATGTAGATGATTTTGTTTAGGAAGAGGTCCAGAAGCGTTTTGAGGAGGTTATTAAGAGATAATATACATAGGTAATAATTTATCAGTTGCATAAACATTAACAGACTTTTAAAATGGCACCAGTTCGAAAAACACACGTATATGTACAATACTTTAAATTTAAGTATTATTATAGAATTAGAACTAGCATTAACTAGCATTTTTGTAGCATTTATTAGAATTAGCATTGCCATTCAACGTGCCAATGCTACCAGGCTTTTGGGAACGCTACTATTAGGCGATGACGCGAAGGAATTTTTTGACACTTGTATTTAAATATTTTTATCGTTTCTTTTTCTTATTATTATTTCCTATAAGTTTAATTTTCATATAGTCACAAATTATTTAAGCACGTACAATATTATTAACAAAAATAAGATAACCCAGTTTTGCCATCTGACAAACATATATGGAAGAGTTATAAATCCTAC
The DNA here is from genome assembly GCA_916048165.1 of Spilarctia lutea. Classification (NCBI taxonomy): domain Eukaryota; kingdom Metazoa; phylum Arthropoda; class Insecta; order Lepidoptera; family Erebidae; genus Spilarctia; species Spilarctia lutea. Next base: position 1,126,344 of record OU696471.1, on the reverse strand, counting down.
TACTATTATAAAGGCGAAAGTTTGTAAGTATGGATGTATGTATGTATGGATGTTTGTTACTCTTTCACGTAAAAACTACTGAATGGATTTGAATGAAACTTTACCACAATATAGCTTATACATCAGAATAACACATAGGCTACTATTTATAAAGATATAGCTTCGCCTCGCGGCGTTGCCCGCAGTTATCATCGTACCGCGGGTAGCACCGCGGGGTTCAGCTAGTATAACATAAATGATAAATAGTTCCGAGAATGTAAAAAGAGATGGGAGGAGAAAATATGTCAAAGTCGTACAAACGATTAAAAATCTACAAAAATTTAAGAATTATATTATAATTCAGTACAATGAAACTCTATGGAATTTGTAAATATTCATTTCTAAACGATCACAAGAAGTATATTTAGTATTACCAATAAAGCAACAAATTACAGTACAACCGCCATTTGTACAACTTTTTATTAATCTATATATATAAAAATTAAACCCGTTTTCCGTTGTCACGACATAGCATGAAAACGGCTTGACCGATTTGGCTGTTTTTTTTTGTAGTTTTCTAATACTCTGTACAAGGTTCTTACGGAAAAAAATATTAAGAAAGTCTCTCAGAAAGATTGAAAAATATACATTTAATTTTGCATATTTTAATAAAAGCGCGTTACGAATGTCAACGTCATTCAATTTAAAACAAAAAACTCTGTGGTGATCTATGATCTATCTATGGTGCGCATACATAAGATAGGTCAGCTATACAAAATAAAGTAGTGCATCAAATTTACGCTAAGGCGGTACGAAGTTCGCCGGGTCTGCTAGTTATAAATAAAAATAACATATATTCCGGACATCTAACACACAACACCATCTAGTCCCAAGCTAAGCAGAGCTTGTGTTATGGGTACTAGACAACTGATATAAATACTTATATACTTTTTTTTTGTAAATACATACATATTAAACATAGAAAACACCTAAACTCCGAAACAAATATTTGCAGATCATACAAACATTTGGTCCGACCCGGGAATCGAACTGAAGACCTCAAGCTTAGTAGTCGCATACGCTCGCAGATTTTAAGTCGCTGATTGTGTATCCACTAACACCGAGACGTTAATAGTAGACCAAAGCTTGAGGTTACTGTAATCCTAGGTTGTTTTGACAACTTAATTGCAGTATAACACAATTCAAGTAATGAGGCACTCCTCTTATATCAGGCACTATAAATACTAACTTGTAAACTATGGTAGAATATTGTAGGAGGTTAAAAACGAAAACACACTGATACTTTTGAATATTATTCGTTTATTCAATATAAGTCATCAGGAAGCTAAGTGCGTCTTGCCTAGCACACGATCACAGGTCAAGTGAAGTGGGCGAATGAATGCTGAACCAATATAGTATCGGATTGACAACACAACATATAAAATATAACTATTCGATTATTATCGATTTATAATGTAATATTTTTTTCATTATACATTGAAATATTCAACAAATATAAGTACTTGCTGCCACTGCTGCAAACGATGAGTCAAATTTCCAACAGTCGCCATCTAATTCAAATAACAAGCGTAAAACTGTCGACTGTCCTGCCCAGACTAAGTTTTAATGAAACGTACATTCATTTGGGGAGTTCCAATGCACTTGCATGAGCAATGCTCTTATAAATCTAAAGTAAACACGACTGCAGGTAATTGTACATTTTGAATTTATTGTTAGACTCGTTGCCTTTATTGTGAGATAGGGTAAACAACTAGTAGTGCAGACTGAACTACTATGAGAGATCGAAAATTTATTGAAATGAACATCATTTCTGTGTAACTGTTGAATCCACGTTAGAAAAATTACTGAAATCTCGTTCCTGTGTAAACGCGTCACTTAAATATGCATAGATTTGTATAAAATAAGTAACAAAAACGGAGATTTTTCAATAATATATTTCTCCAAATCAAAAATTTCTTCCAGAAAATGTTTAAAATTGCTTACAGTGCTTGTGCCTCTCTGAAATAATTTAATATGTTTAAAGTTTATCTTCCGTCGAACGCATTTTCTTCAAAAGAAAGAGAGATATTAAATCGAAGAACACCACAGTCCTTAATACGTTGTCCAAATTAGGTCCTATTTAATTGACCTTCTAATTCTATTATTTAAAGTATCTGCAAAAAATCAGATTTAATGTCATTTAATAACTACAATCTAAAGTAAAATTCGGGGTGGGAAGTACTGGGTTTATCTGTTCTGAATTTTAATATATTTATTTAAATGAATCCTTTAACTGTTAAATAAAATGAGTTTGCTATAACCTTATTTAAGTACGCATTCAGAATATTGACCACTTCTGGATTTTACTCGGGCTTTTTATCAGGCAGAGTAGAGTCGTTTTGGTAGCGTGAACACATAAAAGCCCAAAAATGTAGTTGGAAAAAAACTCTTGTCTACGATTAAATTTACCTTATCACCAGTTTGGCACCAAGGATAGGTTCCGGTAGTGTTCGGCCAAGTCGTCAATATAAGAAAAGGATGGAGCTTTTTGGCACGCACCTCTAAAGCATTATGAATTATCGCCGCACGTTGGCAAACTTAACAATTTATTATAACTAGCCAAATGGAATACAGGTCTTATTTTTAGTGGAATTCAAAATTATGATCTTTGGGAAGTTCGGTGATCCCTATTTATAACTACGAGAATTAATACATATATATTCCACTATTATAAACGCGAAAGATTGTGAGTATGTAAGTGAGTATGTTTGTTGCTAGTATCTTTATAAATTGTAGCCTATGTGTTATTCTGATGTTCTCTCTCTATTATTGTTTCATTAAAATCCATTTAGTAGTTTTTACGTGAAAGAGTAACAAACATCCATCCATTCGTACTTACAAACTTTCACGTTTATAATATTAGTAGGTTTTCAATACCAATGTCAAGGAAATATTTTTACTTTTTACCAATAGGAGTAGAAGTAACTCTATCAAATTTCTGATAAAACTCTTAATATGTCGTATTTAGACTTTCTTTAATGGGCCTGCCAAAGCGACTACTCAGCCTCATGGAAAGCCTGACTGAGCAGAATCCAAGAGTAGTGATAATTATTTTTATTACTGCCTCTGTGGCGCAGTGGTAGCGTATGCGACTGCTGTTCTTGAGGTCTCGGGTTCAAATTCTGGGTCGGACCAAATTTTTGTGTGATCTACAAATATTTGTTTGGTAGTTTAGGTGTTTTCTATGTATAATATGTAGATATGTATTTACAAAAAAAAGGTATAAATGTATTTATATCAGTTGTTTAGTGCCCATAACACAAGCTCTAGCTTAGCTTGGGACTAGATCGCGTTGTGTGTTAGATATCCGGAATATTTATTTATTTATTATACTTATTGCGAATGCAGACAACTATTTCAAAATATTGCCCTTTTTTAAAATAAATTTAATTCTAAACCTAATAAAGCCAAGAATTTTTTTCTTTTTTTTTGAGCCTTTTCTGTACTCAGAACTCATTTTGTGTGGCATCAGTTTTTATTTTAACAAAACATTTTGGATACGCGTTAGTTTCTAGGTCATATATATATATTTTTTTTTTGTTTTTGTTTTGGAACTTTTATGCACAGCGTATGCCAGTTCCATCGTATCTTGAACAAGTTACTACATACTTAATCTAAGAACAATCGACATGAATCTGAAAAAACGGTTCCGATAGGATTCTGTGAAACATTCCTACGTCGGCTCCATTCAAATTTAAGTCAGACGGTAACTCTCTCTACTAGACTCATATCTGACACACTCCATCAATAAATGGTGTAAGTCTTCCATAACTCCACATTCCTTACAATCAGGCGAAGCGTTTTTCTTCATCATATAGCTTTAAATTTATTGCATGGGATGTGTCCAGATCTGAGTCTATGGGCAACAACAATTAGTTGCCTGTTTAACCTACTGTTCATGCACCAGGGCACATGAAGAGGCTGACACTGTATGGTTTTATACCATATCCCTTTTTATAGAAAAATGTTCATAATTATTTTCACCTACTTGAAAATACATTCTTATACAATTTGACTCACCAGTTATCTGATTTTAGCAACGATCTAAAAAGAGAGTTCTAACTTTAATGTCTAACAACCCCATCTCCTCTTTACATAATCATTCGTATTCCAATTAATTAATTGCCTACCATGCCAAGACCCCTTGAAATATCTTCGCCATCCAATTCGGGCGTTCTGCAGTGATGTAGTACTGTCAGCTGATTTATGTAGCACCCCGATAGACCATATGTTCGGCTCGTCTTTGATTAGTCTTGTACGTTTATAAGGTTAGGTTAAGATTCGTTGAGTAATATCTAAAATTGTTAAAGATTTCAATTGGGCTACAATAACTTAAACTTTAGAAGCAGTAAAATATATGTTCTTTTGTACTGGCTAAATCTACTGATCTAGCTAGCATAAATGAACATATACAAGAACAGTCAGAGATACTCCCTGATACAAACAAAACAAACATTAAAAAACAGAATAATGTCAATAAATAAAATAAAAAACTTAATTTACCTTTATATTACAGAGTTACTTATAATTACTAACAGTGTTTAAAAAGTGACACTGGAAAGACAAAATGGTCTTGGACTCAGCATATGGGTGACGATGCAAAGTATGCCAGCCGCTGTTATTCTGTCCAAGCCAATCATGATTAATATAATGTTAGAATAAACACAATGACACCATCCCGACTACGAAGATAAAAAAACTTGAGAGGTGTCAAGGGACACCCGGATGGAATGAAGTTCGAAATAGAAAGACGAAACGAAAATATCTGTGTGTGTCGTCGTCGTGTCGTGACAACAAATTGTGTCGTGACAACAAATTGTGTCGTGACAATTTTTCCGTCTAGCCCCCTTACACAACGCGCCATAAGGAACTTCGTTCCAATAATTACTAAACATTTAGAAATAATTAACGTAGTAAGTTGTTGCTGATGAAAACGTTGTATACAGTACCGTCGTCTTCTTATAAACACTAGTATATAGATGCTAACACAGACCAATACATTATTCAGTAGTCACCTCGGATTGCCTCACTAATAACCACCTGCTTCAAAGTGATTTGAATGGCCCTAATTAAAAAAACTATACACATGAAGCTATTGTTTTTACTTATCTCAATATTCGTAATGCTTTTATTATTATTATTTTTTATGGAACTCTATTTGCTCTTTGCAAACGAGCAAACGTATCACCTGATGGTAAGCGATTACCTCCGCCCATGGATACCCGCAACACTAGAGGCGTTACAAGTGCGTTGCCGTCGTTTGTGGTATGGCGAGGGGGATTGGGGAGGGGTTGTGATATGGGCCTCCGGTATTCTCAATAGCTCGGTGAGACACAGCGCAAGTGCTATTTCACACCGATTTTCTGTGAGACCGTGGTATCAGTTCGGTCGAGCCGGCCCATTCATGCCGATGCGTGGCTTTATTGTTAAAGATAGCTTTCTCTACTTTTTATTTTAGATAGAATTTTAGGTTTTTCTCTATCGGTCTATTTTTTTTAAAAAAGCACATTTTCGTTATGGTCATAGTGGAAAATACACACCCAAGATTACTTGCGGTCGGCTTCTAGTTCAACCAGTTTTACCTGAATATCAGTTTTGTACATAGATCGACTGGCATCAGACTTCCGTAACCCTGAGGGTGAACTGAATTCGGAGATTGAACTAGTTATCAATATATTTGAGGGTACTAACGGCTTAGCGTGCTCTCCAAAGAACGGACAGGAAACACCGCCATCTTTCCATACTCCGGGCTGCTATTAAGAATTTCTTGTAAGAAAATCCAAACAGTAATTCGACCCGGGTATCGAACCCGAGACTTCTTATTCAGCAGTTGTTTACGCATACCAATAGACGAACAAAGCAGTCTCATATGAAAAAATACACACTACCTATTTATTATAAAATCCCTTCACAACAATGTAGTCTAGAATATAAATAAAATCTATGAACTTATTAACTTACTTAAAGAAATAATGACATGTATATGTGTAACACAAACCAAAACGTAGGTTTTCATGGTTAAAACTCATATTCAAACGGATTATTTTGACATTAGCAGTATTCGGTTTAGTTAGAAGGGGCCGACAATAGTTGAACGGATCGTAGCTCGAAGACGCAGCCTTTTGCCACGGATATCCGCACCCACGTCAATGGGCCTTTGTCACCTAATGGCCCGAGGGCGGTGTTATTATATTGTCTATATTACACTACAAAAATTGCTATGGATGAAACAAATAATCACAAATTTTAACAACAAAATAAGCACTGCCGACAGAAGTGAAAACTCATAACTATAAACAAACGGTTGTTTTAACTTACCTGAAATGAACACCTATGCTTTTTTTAATAGTGTGCAATAAAAAGAACTAAAAAAACTTGAATATTAACGTTGTGCATTTTTGATATTTTGGAATGGTTAGAGAATAATTTTGTACGAATTTTTTTTTTTTTTTTTAATAATAATATGTTTATTTTACACCAAAGTCTCAACATTTGAAATCTTACAATACAATAAAAAACACTTTACAGTTTGATTGTGTATCAGCATACATAGGTACAGGTACTGGTTCCCAAACTAGGCATAGCCTGTATTTCGGGAGTCAGAATTCAGTGAAGTTGAAGGTGACGCTGCTCACAATGTACGCGTGTGCGTGTGCATGTGTATGTGTGTATGTGTGTGTGTGTGTGTGTGTGTGTGTGTGTGTGTATGCGTGTGTGTGTGTGTGTGTGTTTATGCGTGTGTGTGTTATGAAATAAATTTGACAAGGTCCTCAGTCCCCTCATAATCTAGTTGGTGAAGCCAATTTTCAACTTTATTTTTAATCTCATGTTTGTTAAGACTCACAATATTTAATTTTTTATTTATGTCATTATAGACTTTAGTACTTAGACTAATAGGTTGTCTTCTCGCGAAAGAAGTTCTACATTTGACTCTGGGATATACAGACGACGTACTGCGCCTTTTTGCCCTTGGAAGAGGTACATCTTGATGCTTTTTCAGCATCGATCGGAGCACGTACAACTGGCGCACTGTCAGGACCTTACATTTGGAGTAAAGGAGCGTTGTTGGGTATCTGAAGGGTTTTTTTATCATTACTTTAAGAACTGCTCTTTGTGCTCTCTCTAGACGAATAAGATGGGTTTTTGCGGCGCCCCCCCAAACCGTGATGGAGAATTGTATGACAGACTGACACAGTGCTAGGTAGACCATTCTAATTGTTTCGAATGGGAGCACGCTTCTTAATGGTTTAAAAACACAAATTAGCCGTCTCAGTCTAGTTGTCACCAAGTCAATCTGCTTGTTCCAATTTAATCCACCATCCATACATACCCCTAAGTATTTAATATGTTTCACTCGCGCAAGTTCCCGACATGAGCACTCGTCTCGGTTTGAGCAGTCATGTGATCTTACAGAAAAGGCATCTGGCGCTTGATTACTTTCATTAATGGCAAAGGTTAAAAAGTGAGTTTTATTTAAATTTAATGTTAGTAGGTTTTCTGTTAACCATTTTTTAACTTTGGAAAGTGACTGCTCTGCTTTTGCTTTAACGATTTCCCAGTTTGCTCCCCAGACAAGAAGAGCAGTATCATCTGCATAAGTAAAGATAGTGGTGTTGGGTAGTTGCAGAGTACATAGGTCGTTCACATAAATCTGGAACAGAGTAGGGCCCAGTACGCTACCCTGCGGGACGCCATAACGTATAGTACCCTCATCACTAGTGTGGTCGCCCACTTGTACACAAATTTTTCTATCTACAAGGTAGTCTTTAAAAATTTCGTAGGGAATTCCTCGTACACCCATCTTCGAGAGCTTCTCCTGTAGAATGGGAACAGAGACCGTGTCAAAAGCTTTCGAGAGATCAAGAAATATGCATAGGCACTTATTTTTGTTGTCTAGATGTTTTACAATTGAGTTAGTTAAATCTAATATTGCATCCTCAGCTGACATTTCCTGACGAAATCCATACTGATTTGGAGCTAATATCTGAAATTTCTCTAAAAATGATTTGATTGACCTATTTAATACCTTTTCCAATATTTTAGAAAGGGCAGGCAGTACAGAAATAGGTCTGTAATTATTGACACAGTCTCTGTCCCCGCTCTTATATACTGGGTGGATAATTGATTTTTTAAATGCCGTAGGAAATACACCAGAGCCTAGAGCAAGATTGCAAATGTGGGTTATGGATGGTACGAGCACATGGTGACATTGTTGTAATACTCTAGATGGGATGTTATCCCATCCTGAAGCACATTCCTTCCGCAACTGCAAGACGATCGATTGAATGTCGGAACAGGTTACTTCCAGAAGTACCAGGGAATTAGTTGGGCTATTTAGGACACAGGGTGTAGAGACTGTATGATGGGATTCAGACTCATAAGAGACCATGGATTGGTGAATCTGATCAGCCAAGTTTCTGCCTATGTCTTTGAAGAAATTACAAACGTGATTTATCGAGAATTTCGGGTCATTGCAGATATTCAAAAGTTCTTTAGGAATGGCTCTTATTTTACGGATACCTGAAATGTCTTTAATAGTTTTCCATAGAGATTTGGGATTATTACCAGCTTTATCAATTTGACACTTAAAATATTCAACTTTCAGCCTACGCAATAGACTGTTACAGAAGTTCCGATATCGAACATAAATTAATTTAGCCGTCATATTGTCTGGGTTTTTCCTAGACTTGCAATGGAGTCTATCACGGTTCCTAATACATTTTAACAAACCTGGTATCATCCACGGTTTCAACATTCTATTACGTCCGGCAACTTTAATAACCCGAGTATGTTTATGTATAACACTAGAGATCAGGGATACAAACCTATTTGTTGCTACATTTACGTCAGTTTCTGCCAAAATCTCACTGAAATTTGTTTGTTCCAAATCTGTTTTTATTTGGGTATAGTCTGAAATATTATTATTTTTATCATTACGTGCAGTGGTGACTTCTTTTTCTAAAATGAGGACAATAGGCATATGATCAGTTATGTAAGTTTCCAGTACTAAGGTAGTTGAATCTAATTTAGTTTTAATAATGAAATGGTCTAGACAAGATATGTTCCTTGTAGGGTAGTAATGGGACGGGTAGAAGCCATGGGAAGCATTGAATGTTAGATATTCATCACATAGTGGATCTGAACTGGTTGGGCCTATATCTATGTTAATGTCTCCTACAAGAACCTTGTTTTGGTTTTTCAGGTTGTTGAAAGCATCATTTAAGCTGGTTAAAAAATTATCAAATTGATCTCTGGATGATAATGACGGCGAACGATATACTGCAATAATACTTAGGCAATTGTCTACTTCGCAAACGAGACCATTTCCGCCTTTGAACAATGGTTCGTGTATTTTGCATGTTAACTGTGAACGGGTATAAATAACTATGCCATCGTTTTGGTTAAAATTAATTTTAGTGTAATGTGCTGTATAACCGTCTAGGATTGGTAGGTTGTCAGTTTTTAAAAGCCAACATTCCGTCAATATTATGACGTCAAAAAAAATTTTTGTCGTAGCTAATAACATATGAAATTGATCGAAATTTTTATTCAAACTTCTTATATTCATGTGTATTAATGTAATAGGTTTACCAACTTTTATAAATCTTTGGCATTCCCCGGGCAAACAAGTATAAGCCCTACCCACCTCAGTTGAATCTAGAATGTTATTAATTTTTATTATATCATTCATTTATGAAATGTAATTTAAAAAAGTACGTGGATCTTAATGTAAGGTACGTTCTAGTATGTAGTAATATGAAGGAAAGGACCCTGTTGGAGAGATCGTCGTATTTAATTGTGTGGTAATGGATGTATGTTTGTAATATGTATGAGTTATATTTGTATGAGGCTTATCTCCATCCACCTTACGTATAAAAAACATTACCATTTGTTGTCCAGCAATATTGGTAACCGTAGCTTTTAGAGAACTCCCGGGACTGGAAAAATAACTTTTTGGTACTTGCTGGGAGGTGATCAGCTACATAGATTGCCTGGCGCTTACCCGCTATTTTTAGATGATCCGTATTTAGCTTATCAGCAGCTGGTTTGTTCCTATTATAATCTCGAACGGCGGAGACAGCTCTCTGTTTCATTTGCACTGTAAGGAATTCAGCAACTATCGGACGAGTCAGCCCAGGTTTGCCGGGAATGCGATAGATGTCTCGAAGGTCTGTAGGGGAAATTTGCGCCCCAACTACTTCCCCGATCCCGCAAAGCGCATTAACCAGGTCCGTATTAGTCTCCTTCACGCTGGGAGGAATGTTTCTTATCTCAATGCTGGAGGATCTTGATTTCAATTGCAAATCTTGCACTTTTCTTTCCAGACTTTCAATACATAAGCGCTGTTCCAGCCGCTCCTTCTGGAGACTATCTAGACCAGCTCTAATGCCCTCGTACTGGTTATTAATAAAAGCCATTGATTGAGCAATTTCATCATTCGAGGATTGAATTTTAACAACCTGTGTTTTTAAATCACAGATATCGGTGGACAGTTTCTTTATTAAGGAATTCTGTTGGTTATTAATATCATTTAGTTTTGTATCAAGTTCCGATTTCCAGCTGTGCAACTTTGACTGCCTCGGTGGCGTAGTGGTACGCGTATGCGACTGCTAAGCTTGAGGTCTCGGGTTCAAATCCTGGGTCGGACCAAATGTTTGTGGACTCTACAAATATTTGTTTCGGAGTTTGGGTGTTTTCTATGTATAGTATGTATGTATTTACAAAAAAAAAAAAAAGTATATAAGTATTTATATCAGTTGTCTAGTACCCATAACACAAGCACTGCTTAGCTTGGGACTAGATGGCGTTGTGTGTTAAATAGATGTCCGAAAAAAAAAAAAAAAAAAAAAATAGTCCCATAATTTCTTGCTTTAGTTCATCAGAATGTCCAGGTGACTGAGTCGGTTCCGGGCGCGGACGTCTATTCCGTTTTTTAGTGGCGTTGGAGCCTTCACTCAGTACATTTAATTCCGGTTCAGACACGATGTGTTCCATATAATTTGTCGACGTCTTAGGTGGAGAGCGTTTCACGGACATTTCTATGTAATTCTTAATAAGCTGTGCAAGGAACCAAAAGCAACATAAAAGTTTTTATTAAAGGTGTAAATAAATTGTACAGGCCTCTAAGATTTGTTTTGTTTATTTACGTAGCACAGGTATGCAGCGGAACTTTACCAATCCACAACTTGACCCTTGCACAGCCCCCAACGCCCGATGTCACGATGTTGAAGCGGCAGTAAACACTCGTAGTCGTAACAAATCGTATAAAATGTTGCTGATTGTATTGATTTGCAACTTTTCTGCAGATACCCGATTTACTTAGCTTCGATTTCGTAAACGTGATTTATGTGACCGTTGCCAGAAGGTCGTAGATATTATAATTTGTCGAGTATGTAGTTCTTTTTTTTAATTTTATATTTACATATTTAAAGATAATGTTTAGAAACTACACAAAAAGTGATAATAAGTTAGGCGGGTTTGAACCAGCGGCCCTCCGAGTGACCCTGCGGTCACCCCGTTTTACAATTAGCTACGTGAACGTTGATAGAATATCGCGAATTACAGTGTCACTTGGTGATAATAATGTTTTTTTAAATAGCAGAAACGGTTATTATGAGTCACCGCTTAGGAATTTTTTCCGCATTCCAATCACTTGGCACATATAAATTCTCACCAAATATTTAAAAGTTATGAGATTATGCTCACCAGTATATTGCACTGATGTAAAAATTTCACTGTTTATATTATCTCAAATTTCAACACTACACTTTAGATGCTTTAGGTTTAGTTAGTATATAAGTTCACTATTTAGTGTCAATGATTTACTTGGTTTTTCTAACGTATATGGATCTATTAACTTTGTCACACTTTTCACTTATTTACAGAAGTAGTTTTACGGCGAAATTTTTATGCTTGAGGCACTATAAATATTTTTAAATCATTTTTCTCAAACAGATCACTTTTTGCAAGACCTATAGTGTAATTGCTTTCATTATCAGTATAAAAGTACTATTATTTATGTGGTGGAATACAATATTCATTTATTGCGCTATCGTACACAAACATGACAATTTATATTACATATTATTATGTTTGTAAGTAGTAAATGGAAGTAAAGCTTTGATACTCCAATAGATGTCGCTGTTTTCAAAAAAATTGTAAACAATCTTTTTGATTTACAAAAGTAGAAAATCGTTATTTTAATTTATTGTAAATCACTTTAAGATACTGAAATATTAACTTTAAGTATATAAAATCATATTGAGAAAGGACCACTATCTAGAAAAACGAATGCTACCAAAGTATATCGGTAGATGGCGCTGTTAACAATAAACATCCGTCTTACGAATTTTCGAAGAACTAAAATAAAGCTTTGATACCCCAATAGATGTCGCTGTTTTCAAAAAAATTGTAAACAATCTTTTTGATTTACAAAAGATTTTGTGTAAGTAGAAAATCGTTATTTTAATTTATTGTAAATCACTTTAAGATATTGAAATATTAACTTTAACTATATAAAATCATATTGAGAAAGGACTACTATCTAGAAAAACGAATGCTACCAAAGTATATCGGTAGATGGCGCTGTTAACAATAAATATCCTTACGAATTTTCGATCAGGACACGTGACCTGACGCTAGTTTATGGTCACGTGACCTGACGCGAGTTTATACATTTTTACCCATTCCAAAAAAATACACAGCGCCGCTAAAGAAGTTTTCACTTCAAAAAAAAGACTTCATGATTTGGACTAAATTGAAATGGGACCACTGGGAAGCACCAGCTTTTAAATGAAAAAGAATCATCAAAATCGGTTCGCCCAGTCGAAAGTTATGAGGTAACAAACATAAAATAAAAAAAATACAGACGAATTGAGAACCTCCTCCTTTTTTGAAGTCGGTTAAAAACTGTTATGGATACTATGAAAAAAAACTGTAGGAGATACAAAGAGCACAATGACGGTTGTATCGTTGTCCCGGAGCCAGAAATAAATAAGTCATTTTATTTTTATTTTTTATTTGTACAATCTCGTCTTTCATCTCAAATACATCCATGATGATAATTATGATAACGAAGGAACACTAATTAAACACAAAGAGAAATGCAATATATTTAACAGTCACTTCTTGTTCTAAATACGATGTAAGATTTTGATATTAATTTCAATGAAATGCCTTCAGGAGTTTTTGAAAAAAGGAAATGGACAACAGGGACTGCCAAATAAATCGACAACAAAGTGATGCTACAAAAGGCCTTTTATTATTTACAGATGGAACCCAAAAAGCAAATCAAGAGCATTCATCGCATCAAGCCACACCGATTTCAACTCAAACCGAAAATTCAGTTTAATAGTAAAACATTGTGCACTAAATTAGCTATTATTTTTTATGTTAACTGTTTCAATGTGATATACTTTATTCTAATCTATACTAATATTATAGAGCTGAAGAGTTTGTTTGTTTGTTTGAACGCGCTAATCTCAGAAACCGCTGGTCCGATTTGAAAAATTATTTCAGTGTTGGATAGTCCATTTATCGAGGAAGGCTATAGGGTATATATCATCACGCTAAGACTAGTAGGAGCGGATCCCCTCCCAATGAAGATTGTTTAATAAAAGCTGACGTAAACGAGGTTGCGAGGTTCAGCTAGTGAAATATATATCTGAAGCTGTCGATAGACAAATATAATTCCAAATGCCAAATATTTTTTTAGTTTCAATATCTACTGCCAAGAGAACGAAAAGTGACACAAACACGTGAACTGTTAATTGCTGTTGATGCGATCAAGAACAGAAGATCAATATTTAGATTTTGCTATTGCATCTCTGGTTTCAATCTAAATAATCCAGTGTTAGGTGTTTGATATCACCACTTAGTTTCTATGCAGTTAAATTTGAAATATTTAAATATTGGAATGCGAATACTTCTTTACTGGTACTAAAAATATCATGTCATTGAATTTCCTTTCGCAAATGGTACATTTGTATGATCAAATATTCTTTCTAACAATAAATTTATCTCAAAATATCTGTAAATATTTTTACTCCTTATGTTTAGCCTATCACCTAACGTATTTTTAAAAATTTTTTTTAAATCCTTTCGATATAACTGACTTAGCCTTAAATAAATAAATAAATAAATAAATAAATATTCCGGACATCTAACACACAACGCCATCTAGTCCCAAGCTAAGCAGAGCTTGTGTTATGGGTACTAGACAACTGATATAAATACTTATATACTTTTTTTTTGTAAATACATACATATTATACATAGAAAACACCCAAACTCCGAAACAAATATTTGCAGGTCATACAAACATTTGGTCCGACCCGGGAATCGAACCCAAGACCTCTTGCTTAGCAGTCGCATACGCTACCACTACGCCACCGAGGCAGTTGAGAGCAATGAGTATTTAATATTTTAATGGGTATTAATAACAGAGCGTGAAATCATTAGACTACTATCATTGTTGTATTGGTTTGAGATAATACAGGAAGATGAATAAATCAAATAAATTTTAAAATATATATTAATGTATTCACACAAAATAGATAAAAGTTGTATTAAGTACAATAGTTTTTATAATAGATAGTATTATCCATATGGAAATGCCAAAATTAAAGTCTTGGCTGCTATGTTAAAATATGTTAAAACAGCTACCAAAGGTTACTAATATGCATAAAAAATAATATTGCATTTCTATATAATTCTACTTAGTTTTAAGCTCAAACAAGTCAACCAGCAAATTAATGTACTAATATAATGTAATGTAATTAATTAAGCTTAAAATGGAATTGTCCTCGCGTATATTTATATGATACTTTTTTATTGATCAATGTTTCAAATTATCAACTGTAACTGACAGTACGAAGGTCATGAAGGTTGTTATTGTTCCAATATAAGTATGAAATTCATATAAATATGAATTTATACAAGCTCTAATTATAAAGATGTCCAAACTGTATCATGGCGATGGCAGAAGTGATACACATATTCACCACAATGATGACCATCTTCACATCAATAGTTATCAAATGCCATATGATGATCTTCAAGGGACGATGTTTGAAAAAACGGAGACAATCTTCTATTATTTCGACTGTGTTTTCTGCAACAATTTCATTTTAAAGTTTGGCAGTTAAGGAGGAAAGAAGGGTTAGATTTGATTGTTACGTAGTTCTTACTTTTTTCATGGGCCCCCTACGAGCAGATGTATCACCTGATGGTAAGCGATTACCGCCACCCATGGACACCATCAACACCAGGGGCGTCACAAGGCCTTTAGGAGATAGGGAGAGGGATAGCGGATATGAGCCTCCGGTATCCTCACTCACTCGGTGAAACATAACGCAAACGCTATTTCACACCGGTTTCCTGTGAGGTTGTGGTTTCACTCCGATCGAGCCGGCCCATGCATGCCGGAGCATGGCTCACCCACGGTATATATGTCCTACTTATATAACATTATTTCTTTTTTATTGATATGTACACCCAATAAAACGGTCTTGAGAGGTATTACTTTGTTGCTAACTTACAAAATACTTGATACAATGCTATTGGGTACAGTTAAAGCCAATAATGACCTTGCTTACATAATCTCTTATTTGATGTTTTGTAATACGTACGTATTTCAAAAGGATTTTTGCAAATTGATAACTCAATTTGCAAAAAGCCGCATGAATCGCCAAAACTATGATTTAAAATTAAAAAATTGCAAGAAGTTTATTTTCTTATCCAATTCACTTCGCTTCTTCTACTTGATTATTTTCTATTTTTTTAGGAATTTAGATATGTGAATTTAATTGGTAATTTTATCAACCTCTACTACTTATTTATTAAATTAGGGGACACAAACAGTAGTATATAAATTACTTAAAGAAATAAATAAGTTGGAGTGGAGTGTAGAGTGTAGTGTTGATTTTTTACATTACAGCTCTAACCATATCAAATAGCGATCTTAAATGTTTCACCTGTGCAAGTCAAAAGTTGATATTCAATGCTCCGAATAATGGAATCCACTTCCTTGGATACTAGTTTAGCTAACAATGCTGGTGTGCATGGTAACATAAACTCTAGTACCATATTGAGGACCACAGTAGATATTGTCTGGAATTTAATATCAATAATGTTAATAATCTAATATAATCATCAATGTCCTAGATTAATAACGAGACTGGTGTACTGAGACGTGTGTAAACTGTGTAATGAGACTAGTACCTAGGACGCGACAACATACATTGTCTACATCAGTTTAATCTTTAATTTAGTCTTTGGAGACTGCTGATAGAAGTTAAAACTAAGTACACATATGGATATATATGTAGAGAGATATACTCTTTGTATATATTAATTGTATACTAATAACAAACGGAGGTATATCTATGCACATATATAAACAGTATACATATAGCTCATGGGAAGCTTGAAGTGAAGACGATGGAGTTTCACGCTTCTTGTTTCCCCAAAAAGTTCTCAACGCGCCTAAAGAAGTTTTCACTTAAAAATGTTAACTGATTTTTTACATATTATATTTTCAACAGTTTTGAATAGTCCTTTTCTGAACAAAGCCATTTCCTTGGCAAGGAAGATGGCTCTTACGACTCTGATGGGATGAATAGTGGTAAAGATTCTTGGTATCTATAATTCGTTACCACATGGGTTGTTCGTACCTATATGGTAACGCAAATTGGTGGTAGAGTCATATGATCCCGGCCAAGTCATTTCCTGTAATAACTATGTAGCCAAGAGTCATGTTACCAGTATTTTATTAATTGCAGCACATAATACTTTACACACTGATATTATTCAGCTTATCTACTCTTGGGAAGACATTCGGTTCACTACATAATTGTTTTCTTTAACAACCTACGAAATACGTACTTTTAAAGAAGCTGGATACTTCATACAATTGTACAAGTTGACAATTATTTTTGGAAAATTCAATGTAACCATTAGAAACATCTGAAATAAATAAAAAATTTCAAAAATGAAATAAATTATTTAACTTGTGTTATCAGATGAATATTGCACAAAAGACATACAATTATAACGTCTGGGGTTTTGTGTTTGTTAATTATATCTAGAATTTGTTTGTATTTATATAATTTATTTCTTAACTCTATTATAATGTTGTTATTATTTTTAACTACGTTTAATTTTAAAACAGATTTCATAAGGCTCTTCCTCAATGCCCTTACTGTATACCAAATCGTCTCAAACATGACAATGATAGTTAAAACAGAGAAAACATTGGACAAATGTGTTATTACAATAACGGAGGTGTACACGTCTATTACATTACAAATAGTTTTAATATCCGAATTAAAGAAACAGAACATTACCGATAACATAATTTCTTTTGTAAAATAAAACCAAAAAAAGGTTTGAGAAAAGATTAAGTTGAAAGACAAGTCATTATCTAAAGTTTTGAGGTCATCGAGAAACACGTGAATATTTTTCGAAGAGTAAATAATTGAAACACAGGCACTCAACGCGTATTGTAAGAATGTTAAAGTTATTGACATTCTCAACGATACGCTGACCATTCGATTCTTGTAACATTCGGCCCATGTGAGTAATGCAAAAACGGTTAAAATAAGTGAATAAAGTTTAAACAGAACTACTACAAATTTGTTAGAAGATACTTTGATGTATAATCCTAACAACAAACGAAAATACATGATGGTTTTGATGGAAAATGTCCACTTAATATATTTTTGGAAATATTTGTATAAACTCTGCATTTTGAAATCGTAAATAAATTTAGGAGAAGGAAAACTGTACACTGACACGACTACTTGTTCCAGCTTTATCTAGTAAGTGAAGCCATGTAATTATTTAATTGTCAATAACTGTGATTTAAAAAGACATCCAAGTACTTGTCAGACCACGCACAAAATAGGATTCCGTGGAGTAGGAGTCCATTTGTTATGATTTTATTTTGAATATTTTACGTGTTTCATACCCACTCTAGCTGTAGCTCAAAATATTTTTTTCCGTCATTATATTTAAGCACTTTGGCGACGTGGTAAAAAACATATCCATGCAAAGCTCTGGCACTAACCGTTTGGAAGGTTAGACGATGGACGGACAAACAGAGAAACGGAAATGATGATACTACAAGGGTTTCGAGAGGTGAACTATGCAATCCTAAAAAAGGACTAAGAATAGAACTGCTAAATTAAACATATAAAACTTTAATTGTTTTAGAAAGTGAACAATGAACTTTTGACTGCCTCGGTGGCGCGAGTGGTAGCTTAAGCGACTGCTGTGCTTGAGGTCTCGGGTTCGATTCCCGGGTCGGTCCAAATGTTTGTATGATCTGCAAATATTTGTTTCGAAGTTTGGGTGTTTTCTATGTATAATATGTATGTATTTACAAAAAAAAGTATATATGTATTTTTTTTTTTTTTTTTTTTTTTTTTTTATTTTTTAACGTGGGGAATGCATTTAGGCACTTCACTCGCCCACCGCGGGGGCGATGGGTCCGCTTCGTGTGGGACTCCTGGCCTCCGGAGAGGGGGCCAGACTACCCACTAAACCCCACGTGTTCCTCTTCGCCTAGTACCGAGCCGCGAGATACTTTTGAGTGCTCACCGCGACTCGGCTAGGAGCGCCCTTGCAGGCTCGCCTCGGGGGGCCAGATCGTTGGGGCCCCCCTCACCTTAGAGTTGGTATGCGCCCCCGGAACAACAAGGGCGCATCCGCCACGTGGCTAGGGGCGGCAGGTCCCCCGACCCACCGCCCGTGGCAACTCTCAGTCGGGGCCGCGGGCGAACAAGGTTCGCCGGCGACCCCTCGCTGGTGGCCTGCGGGGCGGTTGAGTGAGCCCAGCTCGCTCCCGCTCCCGCAGGGCCTCTCTCTTGGCCGCCATCACCTCGCTTGCAAACGAGGCGATGGCGGCCCAACACCGCTCGCTGCAGGCCATGGCTTCCACGATGGCCGGCAGCGAGAGATCCGTGCCGATGACGCTCGTCAGGGCCGCTCTCTGCTCGTCCCATGCTTCGCACACGGCCCGGGTATGATGGGCCGTGTCGGGGTCGCCGCTGGTGCAATTGCGGCACCGGGGCTCCGTTTCCACCCCCACCACCTCCCACAGGTACTTGGCGAAACAGCCGTGACCCGTGAGAAGTTGGGTGAGGTGATACGTGGGAGCCCCATGACCCCCCTCCACAAACTGTCGCAGGACGGGCCGAGCGGCCCTAACGAACGCCGTCGGACTTTCCCCCATTCGGGCAGCCCACGTCCGGAAGAGATCGTCGCGAGCCTCCTGTCTCCAGCGCTCGATCTCCTCCGGAGGCGGGCTACCACCAGCTCGCCGAATCAGGGCACCCTCCTCGTACACCCTTTTGAGGACGCCGGCCTCGAGATCCCAAGGGATGCTGCCCGCCAGGACGCACGCCGTCTCGTAGGAGACGGTGCGGTACGCCCGTGCGGCCCTCTGCGCGATGGCCCGCTGCGGTCGACGCTGCGGGTGACATTGGCCGCGCAGAGGGCCTCCGCCCAGATAGGCACTCCATAGAGCGCCTTCGAGCGCACCACACCGTCATAGAGACGGCGGCAGGCAGACCCCGGTCCTCCTACGTTGGGGAGCAGCTGCGAGAGCATTCCGGCAAACGCTAGCACCTTTGGCGCTAGCTGCCGGAAATGCTCCGCGAACCCCCAACGACCGTCGAGAACCAGCCCCAGATACTTGAGGCTGCGCCCGACGGCGATGGAGGTGCCCCCCACCACGATCGTGGCATCTCGAGGCGGCGCCTGCCGAGGCCCATGGAAGAAGAGGGCCTCGGACTTCTCAAGGGCGACCTGAAGGCCGAGCGCCCCGATTCGGCGCACCACGTGGGCGACGCCTGCCGTCGCGAGGACGGCGGCGTCGCGGAACGTGGGGCCCCGCGCGGTCACTAAGGTATCGTCGGCGTAACAAAGTACGCCGACTCCCCGAAGAGTGGCACCGCGCAGGACCCAGTCGTACCCGATGTTCCACAGGAGCGGCCCAAGCACCGACCCCTGTGGAACACCACACCCCATCGCCTTGCGGACCACTCCGTCTCGGCCCGGGTACGTAATGAACCGGTCCACGAAGTAGTCCGCAAGGATTCGCCTGAGGTACCACGGTACGTTGTGGTACCTCAGGGCCTCCGCGATTGTCTCCCAGGGGAGGGTGTTGAAGGCGTTGGCTATGTCAAGCGACACAGCCAACAACACCCCACCCCCGGCGATCGCCTCGTCGACGCTGCCCCGCAGTCGGGAAACGGCGTCTAGGGTCGACTTCCCGCGACGGAAGCCGAACTGACCGTCGCTCAAATCGGGCCCCGCCCCCTCCAGGTGCTTGACGAGACGCGCGGCGAGCACTCGCTCGAACATCTTGCACGTCTCGTCAAGCAGTACGATGGGGCGGTAGGCCGACGGTGCCTCTGCTGGGCGCCCGTGCTTTCTGATAAGCACGAGCCGTCCGGTCTTCCATCGTCGCGGGAATCTCCCCGACGCCACACACTCCGACATGAGGGACAGCGTCTCCTCCTCGAGTGCCGGCATCGCTAAGGCGACGACCTTCCCAGGGACGCCGTCCGGGCCCGGGGCGCGCTTCCTGGCTTTGAGAGCCAGTATCGCCGCCCCTAACTCGGCCTCGGACACGGGAGGTGCCGCCTCTGCGTCGTCTGCTGCCGGCACTCGGTGACGGCTCGGCGCTGCCATCCGCGGTGGGACCCACTCTTCCCGCTCAGGGAAGAGGGAACTGACCACTCGGCCCAGAAATTGCGGCTCAAGAGTTCTGGTGAGGGGAGGCGCCCAGGGCCGGAGCTTCTGGCTCACGGTTTTATACGGGCGCCCCCACGGATCTCCATCCAGGCTCTCGAGCCACTCCTTCCAGGCCTCCTCTTTGGCGGCTCTGATCGCCGAGTTGAGGGCCGCACGAGCGGCCCTATGTGCGGCGAGCAGTTCCTCTTCACGGGCGAGGTCCCTGACGGCCCTCCTGCGGCTGCGAGTGTACTGCCTATGGGCCGCGTGGCTTGCGGCACGCAGCCCGGCAAGGTGGGGACGCCACCAGTACACTTGCCTCCGAGGGAGGGCTGGCCTCGCCCTCTGCATCGCCGCATCGCAGACGCGAGTCAGCTTTTCAGCGAGTCTATCGCACCTCGCGTCCGCGTCTGGGCCGCTCTCCACACCACCAGCAACCCAGCGCTCGACGATAGCCGCCTC
The DNA here is from genome assembly GCA_916048165.1 of Spilarctia lutea. Lineage (NCBI taxonomy): Eukaryota > Metazoa > Arthropoda > Insecta > Lepidoptera > Erebidae > Spilarctia > Spilarctia lutea. The sequence goes on along the minus strand of OU696471.1, from coordinate 1,105,104 downwards.
TTGGGCCAGTTCCCGGTTCAGTGAACCGAGGCGCCACCGCGGTCCTTCTCCTGGCAGGGGACGGTTATCACCTCCTCCTCGGGCGGCCGTTGAGTGAGAGACCACGTCGAACCGTATATAACGATGGTCCGACGCGGTCTCCACATCCTCAACGACCCGAGTATATATGTATTTATATCAGTTGTCTAGTACCCATAACACAAGCTCTGCTTAGCTTGGGACTAGACGGCGTTGTGTGTTAAATTGTCCGAAATATTTATTATATTATTATTATTAAAGTCGGCTTTTGCAACTTGACTATGAAACTATACATTTAAATTTTTTAAACTATTTACTAGTATTTTAGAGATTAGAGGAAGAACAAACTTTGTTCAGATATTGGTATAAATGTGTAAGCCTAAATGTATTTTTCTTTGATTGACATCTTGATATTTTATTTTACTTTAAAATATTTCATTTTGTATCTTTCTGTTGTTTGCCCTTGATTTTTATTTAACCCGTAATTTAATATTGTTGAGTATTGTCCTTTATGGCGAATGTTATGTGTGTCCGTAATGGATACGCATACCCCAGATAATTTTTTATATCGCTAGGCTTTCTTTATAGGTGTTGAAGATTAAGACAGTGCATAGAGTTGAATAAAATACAACTGTTACAATTAATCAAAACTTATATTGAATTCACACTTTAGCAGATAGTCGCTATATAAGTAATCTTGATGATAATGAATAAATAGTTTTTATAAATAATATCTAACTAATACTATTAAAATAACTAACTATTTGAGTCAAGGGTCGTCACAAAGAGTGCAATTGCACAAAACATGGCAAATAATTTTAAGAGTAAAATGGATAAATCCTGGGTTTGATTGACAAATTTCAAATAGAACTACTTGTGTTGGGGGGATTTTCTCAAAACAATTTCAAGCTATTCAAATTTTCATGATCGTAAAGTAATATAAAGTTTCAACAGAACCTATTTAATTAATTTAAGTCGTACATTGTCATACAGTCATTAAATGTACTTAGAAGTTAAAATTGAAGTGTCCTTGATATTTATTTGAATGATACTTTTTAGTGATTGCCTTTTCAATAATCTAATACAGTAGTGTTTTAAAAAAATTAAGGTGTTTATACTACAACAATATATTTGAATTTTAAGCACATAATGGTTTTTTATTTTCTATTAACTCTAATTATAAAAATGTCCAAATTGTATCATGACGAATGAGTAAGATAAACACATGTTCAACGCAATGACAATCATCTTCACGTCAAGAGTTATCAATCGCCACAGTATAATCTTGAAAGGACGGTATTTGAAGAAGCAGAGACAGTTTCTTATTATGGCGAATGTACTTTCTGAAAAAAAAAATTGAAAACTTAGGAATACTGAATATTACTTTTTTTATTTGGTTATTCCTGCCAAAGACACTCTACGCTGCCTAATTGAAAACAACAGCAGAATCCAAGAATAGTGGTCACCATACTCATTTCAAATGCAGACAATGCAATAATTCAGCATGGTGAGTGGTGACTTACACGATGGCCGCCTCTTGAGATGCTTCTGCATCATTGGGCCTCCGGTCTCGCCCTCACCAACGAAACATGACAGCATATATGCTGTCGTTTTAATCAATTACTTAATCGTAAATGCGTACTAGTTTTGTTGAAGTTGATACTAATACTCCATCATCATTACCTCGAACTTAATTTCTTGTTATAAAACAAACAACTTTAATAGATACTAAAGTACTGTGTTACTGTTTCATCACGAGTGTGTGGAAAAATTCACCACAATACACAAAAATTATTCATTACTACTTTTGTACAAATTATTATTTTAAACATTACTAGTGTTTCGTAAACCTAATAGGTCTTTCATTTTTTTTGTCTTAAATTTTGTTATTGAGTTTTATTATTCCTCCTAACTTTACACCTCCTAAATTCGTAATTTCTAGATACAATTATAACTATTTAAATTGTAGTCTCAATATTACCTGTACAAGTTAAGAACTGATATTCAACACTTCGAATCATAATTTGCACTTCACTGGTTACGAGTTCAGCTACCAATTCTGGTGCACATGGTATTATGAACTCTACCAGCATATTGCAGGCTAAAACAGCTGTAAACTAGAATAATGATTCTCTTTTAATATTCGTTGATTAAATTATATTTCACATTATAAATTATATATATAGGTATACTTAAATTTGACTAGAGGACACAAATTCGTAGTCGTTATTTTTTTCCATAGTCAGAATTTCTTTTTATGTATATATTATTATATTATACTGAAATAGGTTATGGCGGTTAATTTGAACATAGCCAAACCATTCAATGTTAACTTCAATAAAATACTTTTATTAAATTTTCCCGAGAAAACGCCATAGAGAGAATAATCCCGAGGCTCCCTTGGAGAAAGTCTGAAAAATAAATAATGACTTTATCAGAAATGTCATCTCGTCCGACACCAGACAACAAAGAATTGACCACCAAGAGCTTTCTGATTCTACCCTAATTATAGCTAAATTATAGTGATTCTGATTTTACATACATGTACGGGTACATGGTCCTTGATACAATTGTACGGGTTGACTATTATTTTGGGAAAGTTTAATGTAATCAATAGAAACATCTGAAGTAAAAAAAATCTTTAAATATTAAAAAAAAATTCACTCTTACATTGTCAGATACATAATTCGTCTAAAACATACGATTTTTACGTCTGGTGTCCTATGTTTGTTAATGATATCTAGAATTTGTTTGTACTTATACAATTTGTTTCTGAGTTCTGTTTCCATATATGTATATATTATTCTCACTTACATTTAATCGCAAAACAGATTCTACAAAATCTTTTCTTAAAGCCCGCATTATATACCAAACCATTTCAAGCATAACAATGATTGTTAAAATAGAGATCACGTTAGTCGTATAAATGAATAATAGGTCTTTACCTATGAAATTGCGTTTCTTCAGTACTGGTCATTTAAAATAAAAAAAAGTTTGTAATGGTTCTGTATTCTAAATTCAAATTAATTTTGTTTTAAAACCATGACATTCTATGTACAAACTCAGTCTTTTGTTTTTTGATTAGCGTTGTATTTTCATTACATTTGAACATTTTTCGTCATAATGGATACTTTAAAAATTCGTGTAATTATGGAATATGAGTTCCGTCGTGGCACCAACGCGACACAAACGGCATGTAACATCAAAAACGTTTACGGAGAGAACTGTAGAAACGAACGCACAACCCTTTATTGGTTTTCCCGGTTCCGTTCTGGAAATTTTGACTTGAAAAATGAAGCTCGTGGTCGTCCGGAGACTTTGCTTAACAATAATGAATTAAAGGCGATTGTGGAAGCTGATGAAACTCAATCTACAGCTGAGCTAGCAGCAGCTTTTAATGTAAGCATCAAAACAATATTGATCCATTTGCGACAAATTGGCAAGGTAAAAAAGCTTGATAGATGGGTGCCCCACGACCTTAACAATCGCCAGTGCAACGTACGCGTCGAGACCTGCCTTTCGCTGCTCAACAGGCAAAGAAATGAAGGAATTTTGAAACGAATAGTTACGTGCGACGAAAAATGGATTCTGTTCGACAATCGAAAGCGCTCAGCAAGTTGGTTAGACCCTGGTTCAGCACCAAAGCAATGCCCTAAAACAAAAATGACCCCTAAAAAGGTGATGGTCACTGTTTGGTGGTCTAGTGCGGGTGTGATTCACCACAGCTTTTTACAAAACGGCATGAGCATTAATGCAGATGTGTACTGTGAAGAACTGGAGAGAATGGTGGAGAAGCTTGCACATCTGCAACCAGCTTTTGTCAATCGGTCATCCCCACTGCTCCTTCACGACAACGCGCGACCCCATACTGCGCAACAGACAGTCTCCAAGCTGCAAGAGCTGGGGTTGGAAGCCCTCCCTCATCCGCCATACTCACCAGACCTTGCACCTACCGACTATTACTTTTTCCAAAATTTAGAGAACTTTTTAGTGGGAAAAAAATTCAATTCCCGAGAGGCAGTACAAAATGCCTTTGAAGAGTTTGTTGCCTCCCGTCCAGCTGATTTTTACAAGAAGGGCATCAATAAACTGCCAATGCGTTGGCAAAGATGCGTCGATTGCATGGGTGATTACTTCGAATAACAGAAATAAAAAAGTTTGAAAAAATAAGTACTTTCACTTATTGCATACAAAACGGCAATTTAATAGGTAAAGACCTAATATAAACACGCAAGTGGACAACAGTTCGCAGACATTTGGGTCAAGTATAAAGAAGCAAGTTATTATTTTTGACACTGTTTCTTTTAAAACCTAAAGCCAAAAATATGATTGAGAAATGGGCAAATTAAAAGATAGGTTATATTTTAAAATTTTAAGGTCATCAAAGAACATTTGAATGCTTTTCGAAGAGAAGAAAATATACACCCAGGCACTTAATATGTATTGTGAGAATGTAATAGCTATTGAAACTTTCCACGCTAAACTTACCATTAAATGAAATACCAATGCACAAATTGACCAAAAAGATCAATGCGAAAATACTTAAAATAAATGAATAAAGTTTGGTCAGAACTACAACAAATTTAATAGAAGATACTTCCGAAATATAGTCCTGACAATAAACGAATATACATGATAGTGTTAATGGAAAGTGTACACTTCAAATATTTTTTGAAATTGTCTTTAATAGTCTGCATTTTGAACGTGTAATACTAAGTTTAGTATGAAACTAAAGCCGCTGTCGATGTACGACACGAATATTTGTTTCGTATTTACTTAGGCAGTGGTGACATCTAATTACTTTGATGACATTAACTTTAACTTGAATAAGGGTTCAGTAAAAACCCCGCCAAGTTAAATATTTTCGAATTTCACATATTTTAGTCAATTTGTTTTTATTATTTGACTCTGGAGCTGTCAATGTTAATGTCTAATGAAGATAACTAAACAAGAGGAAAATCACTTGTCTATCTCATTGTTTTAGCTTTTATAAGCAGTAAACTTTAAGAAGGCCACAATTTTTTAAGTTTTTGAATTTTTATTTATCGAGGCCAATTCTCTGCTTTTTTTTTTTATTTTGTCCAGATTTTTTTTTTTTATTTTTTACTTTAATTTTAATTTACTGTTTATTAGTCAAAAGTATAGGTAATTACGTATGTCCTATTGTTTTATTTTAAATTGCTTCCATGCGATTGCTTAAAATTCATACGAGTAGTAATTAGCTTAATTAAAAATTAAAACATATTTTTTGTCTTTTACTTTAAATCGATTGTATTAATGTTAAAATGTTTTAACATCAATGTCGTTGTGCTTATTGCGTTTTAGTGTTTCTATTTAAAAAGTTAAATATCTTTTAAGAAATATTTTAACACTATTTTTCCCTCCCTTTCCTCATTATTCTTTTGCACTGCCACCGTTAGTTCAACTAGTGAATTCCTAAGGTTGCTCATTTCAATACGAGTAGCACGCAAGTCCTTCCAGACCTTCCGAAGAGTCAGACTCACAAAGCTACACCAGGGTCCGCAACGAGGCCACGAGCAATTATTGACCGCCAGGGCTTACGACGATGAGTTACATTGCGAGAATCGTCCAACTCAAGATAAGACTCACATCCTACTTCGGGGGCCGCCGTCATCGAACGTATAGGCGTGTTGGTATTGTCGCCTTAGGTAGTTTGCAACGACATTCAGGGCAACGCCACGCGTGTTTATTGTTCTGATCCATATTTTTGAAGCGATTCGCCGATACACTAGCATATAACAAATCATATTTAGATTTACATAACATACCTACACGTTAAATGCACTTCTTGGGAAATCTCATTTTTGCATCCCACACATTTTTGTATAATTTTGTTAATAGGCGGCGTCATGATCACTTTCCTCTATTCAAAACAAATTCAAGTATCGCGCCGTGCAATCCGTGTCGCTTACGCGTTCAAGTCAATTACTTGTTTATTTTACTTTTTAAACGCGGGTAGATATTTTCAAACAGGAGAGTCAACGAGATCCCATAATAGATACTAAATACTACAGTACCTGGCAACAACTAGTTAACCTCAAGCAAGTCAAAGGTTTGCTTGTTAGACGAACGCATAATCATTTTAAGTGTTACCTATCTTAAAAATGAGTATCTCTCCTTTAGAAAAATAACATTCAACCACTTCTCTAAATGGTCACAAATCATTTGGTTCGAAACCATCGCCCCCAGGCCGCTATCAAAAAGTCATTCTTGCGATAATAAAGGCCATTTGGGTGACGTCAGCAAAGTTGCCTGAGGTGTCGATCGGCACGCCTCCTAATTGATTTTAGTGTACCTCTACGTGCCCAAACGTTGAGCCCCCGAATACTGAATACTGGGTTACAGATAAAAAACGATGGAGTACTCTTGGATTATGAGTTTTTGTATTGGACTCGTTGTGCTCAATAAAATTAATTTTAAGTGTTATCTAATGTTATGAAGACCTGCACTGTTTGTTACGCTTTGCTCCTTACCCGTTCATCAAAAAGCTTAAACCTCAATTTAGAAGATTATAATAGAACATAATAATATTTACTTGACTATATTTATTTACACCTTTATTTGATTAGAGGTTAATTAGTCATAAGATACTATATGTTTTCCAAATAAAATAAAATATATGTAAAAAATATATTTATCCTGAGTGGAACCCACAACTTCTGGTTTAGCGGTCAGTATTACTAGTAAGTAATTAAGTGGTGACTATTTTCTGGAATCGGCTTGAAATTTCAGTCGAAAAGATGAATGCATTTTTAATATAATATATAACATGTTTTATACCATCGCTCCAGCGATAAATTTCACACAGTCTCGTTCACGACACTGTGTGAAATTTATATGCTTAGTGAAAACTTCTGGAATAACTATGTTTTCAACCACCTGATTATACATCTAAAACTCAATCTATGTAACAGTAACCCTAGAATTGACCTGGGAAAGATCCGGTAATCTCACTTACCAGGTGAAATTTACAGGTTTTAAGCCATATTTCGTTGCAATCACTGCAACGAAGTCTGCCCCTTTGGGTTAAAGCCTGGCTTTCCCACTAGCATTTTTATTTTAAAAGGTAATTACCGCATGATATATCCTACGTCGAGGACGACAACATTCATGAAACGAACACTACGAATTTCCAGAATCAAAATTATAATTTGTGGCTCAAAGATATACGGGATGACAATCCCGTATAGAATTTGAACCTTCAACACTTTAGTGTAGTAGAAAGTGGCGTGGCAGCCACTTAAACCACCGCCCTTACGTGCAAGTATTTATGTATAGATTTATATATCTATATAATGGAAACTTATCTACCTGGTAGCGAAAATTTCATCAGTATTCGTTGTAAACGTGTTGATGGAATAATAATACGGAGTGTCACAACCCCTTTTCATCTTAAAAGTGATATAAAAGATAAGTACGGGAGCAAACTAAGCAGGACAACATCACTGCAAAGAGAAGGAAAACTTGAAACAAACTCTCTACCAACCTCTCTGGCCAACGTGGTATAGAAAGCCAAATTTATATGGAGAGGCCAATGTCCAGCAGTGGACTGTTAAAGTAGTGTTGTCGTTCACGAACTAAAGGATGTAAAAATAGACTCATAAATAGACTTCGCTTTACTAGCTACGTAAAAGTAAAGAATACAATCGTTCATTATCAAATTCAAACATTTCATTATACAAAAACGGGTCCTTCCTCTCTCTCTAATTATACGTTTGATAGAAGCAGCTGTAATTAATGTTATACTATTAACCAACCCATCCGATCTGACTGACGTTCCCGAACATTCCCGCCCGAGCCCAGTGGAGCATGGATATATTATGTGTGCTTACCCGCGTAAACTTTCCTCTTTGACTTCCATTGTCCGTCATTCCGATATTTAATTAAGGATTTTATAGGTTTTGTTAGAGTAATTGGCAAATATTGAATGTCAAGTTTTAGAAATATTTGGTGTAGGACAAATTTTGTCTTCGTAACTAAAAATTTTTTGTAACGTGTATAAAAATTGAAAATCAGAACAATATTAAATCAATTTCAACTTCATTTTCATGAAATTTTGTGAGCATTTTAGGTAGGTCTGAGAATCGGCCAACGTCTATTTTTCATCCCCCTAAATTTTAAGGGTCCTCCACCCTAATAATTTTTTTTATTTTTAGATAATGTTTTATTTTTTTATGATACTGCATTAGAAAATACATACAACCATGAATTTTTAACCCTTTACGATCAATCCCTATTTTTCCATCGCAATTTTTATTGACCCATCGATAATATATATATATTCCTTTTTATGGCAAAGCAATGTTTGTCGGGTCAGCTAGCTAATATATAAATGGCAACCGTTACTGACTGACTGATCTCACTGCTCAAACCACTGAACGTATTGCGCTAAAATTCGGCATACATATAGCTATTAGAATGGAGGCGTGCGCTAAGGAAGGATTTTTCTAAATTAATTCCCTAAAAGGGTAAAATAGAGTAAAAAAAATTAAAAACAATATGTAGGCAAATATGAAATATCATGAACTACGAGTATCATCATGAGTATATATTAAAGCAGCCGACCTGTGCCTACTTCATTGAGCGTTAACAGCTCGTTCAGTAGTATATATATATATATATATATACTAAGCGAGCGATATATATATATATATATATAGTATTAGTTAATCAAATCGAAGTTTTTTTCGATTTGATTAACTAATACTATTATTTTTAACTGATTTTTTTATTCAATCATAACAAAATATGGCCTCAGTTACTCCTGAATAGTGTCTCAGTTTCTGATAGTGATTGGCGGTAACGTTTTTTTTTGCAAAAACCCTTACTCTCTTTGTGCAGTCGGGTAAAATAAGAAACTAAAACCCTAATTCTAACCTTAAGCAATCGAACTAAAAAAGTTTCATCAAAATCGGTCCAGCCGTTCAAACAAAAAACATACATACTCGTATAATAACTTTCTTCAGTACGCCATAATTATGTTCTTTTAAATCATTGGTGAGTGATACAAATCTACTTTACTTATTGATTGCTTCGGATTCAATTCTAATAATTTGATTCTTAATTTTGTTTTTCATAAACTCAGCTTTGGAACTTGGAACTTGATTCACTTCGTATTTTGGTTTGTATGTTCTTTTCTAATAAACAGAATCCGGGAAAATGTGATGATACTTTCAAAAAATTATAAAATTGTGGTTGGAAATAGTGACAATAACTCAACAGCAGATGAATATTCTGATATGTTGAAAATAAGTCTTATTGGAAGCTTTGTTAATTGATAACAGCAGGACTGATATTTAAATTTCGGTTTGAAGTGTATCGAAACGGTCCTCTACATAGTCCATTCGTTTAGAAAATGTCGGTACACCTGCACGCAATTGTGGTTATTGTTGTGAAATACGAATATGTTAATTGATACAATAATAATAATAATAATAATAAATATTTTGGACAATTTAACACACAACGCCATCTAGTCCCAAGCTAAGCAGAGCTTGTGTTATGGGTACTAGACAACTGATATAAATACATATATACTTTTTTTTTGTAAATACATACATATTATACATAGAAAACACCCAAACTTCGAAACAAATATTTGCAGATCATACAAACATTTGGACCGACCCGGGAATCGAACCCGAGACCTCAAGCACAGCAGTCGCTTACGCTACCACTTGCGCCACCGAGGCAGTCAAAATAAATGTAAATAAATGTCACAATGGCGTAAACTGACAAATCATACTTGCTTGTGTACGCTGCAGGCATGCTCTTTGATTTTGTGGCGGTTTGTCGCACGTGAGATGGTCGCGATCAAGGTGACCGAATCTGCTAAGCGAATAGACTTATAGGCAAGCATTGCTTTGACCATTGCTTTTTCGTTTGGAATATAAGCTACACTGCTTGAAGTTGTAGAAACTGCTCTTACAACCTTTAAGTTACTTTTTAATCTCCATTGAGGGAGTCCACTCCATTGAGGACCACTATTGAGTAAGTTAAAAGGTGTTTGTAATATACGAGTATTCAAACAAAGTAATTTTGATATAGTTTTGAAAAACATTAAATTTAAAAATGTCTAATGGGATCTATTTTGTGGTTAGAAGTAAACATTCTTAAGTTTTAATAAAAAAATAGGAATTACTTGAAAGATAAAAATAATACTGGTTTACTGCAGATGTCCTACTTGAAATTGGCAACGGTTATTTGAACGCTGGTGGAAAGATAACCTCTAAGCAATTTTGTGCACGGTGACAGCTATATTGCAGAAGTCAGTATCAAAAATGTATCCAAATATTCCTTAAATGCACGAAAAGCCTATGAAATGGTTTGTGAATATTGGCTTACTTACTTTCGAAAACGATTAAGTGGCAACTATTAATGATATGCCATTAAAGTCTTTCGAGGGGGAAGAATTGTCTAAACCACTGGGTGTAACCATATACTTATTCTACGCGTGAACACCTCTGTTAGGTGTTGAGAAATTTAAAAACAACTAAAATTATACAATGGAGCAAAGCTAATAGTCAAATCTTTACATAAAAAATAGTGGAACCGACAGTTTAACTGGGCTGGTGCGCAAGGGGAAATGATAACTGATAATAGGAAATGATAAATGCTGACTCTGACTTAGGAGAAAACTGCTTCTCTTATGGCCAGTTCTGCGTAACTTATTCACGAGTAAGCTCCCCAATGGTTTAGTTATGGCACACGCTTATAAAGACGTTTTGTAGTTTTTTATTTAATATGTTTGACATTCATTCATTCCCTCAAAATCAAATCCATCGCGAGTAAAGCTGCGGGCAAAAGCTAGTACAACATATTATTGGTTGTTACTACTAGACCCTGATCATTTTTTTTTTAATTTATGTTGGATATTATGATTTTTATTAATATTTATTTCAATGTGTGCGTAAAAATACGAATTGTTACAGAAAAAAGTATGTTTTAATTTCACCATAACAAGGTTCAAATTTTATTTTAAACACTCTTATGCCTTTATCAAATCATAACACAGAAAACCTTTTACTCTCATATAGCAGCATACATTCAAACATCTAAAACCATTCCGCATATTTCCAATAAATTTCACATCTAAACTGCTTTCAATGGCAATAGATATCTAACGGTTCGAGCTGCACAGTTTCTTGTCAGTGAATGCAAAGTTTTCAACTTCTGAACGATTTATGATTAAACATAGTTCTTGTATGAAGAAATACGAAATATGATTTATATTCCGCGGTCGTCCCATATGTAATAGATGAACAGTTTCTCTATATTTATTTTGATTTATCTCATTAACACCACCTTGATTATGATGTCTGTATCAGTGGATCAGAATAACTCAATATGCTTAAAACACCAAAGACTAATATTATTACTTTTTTTGTAGCCTTTGCATACAGGGTAAGCAAGCAAGATCCTTGAAGCTTTGCAGATACTGGGCTAAAATATAGGAGGTGACAATTTACTCAGCAAATTGTGTGTATGAGGCATAAAGTATCTATATTATGCTGAATAATGCAGAACATACAGTGACGGAGTTCAACAAAACAAACTTGAATGTGATGAATTAATTTTTTGAGGCAGATATCTTGGTTTTTAGATGGAAATTTTTCGAGATACAATTTGAGAACCTATCATTGCTATTCAATATTAATTAAAGAAATATTTCATATTCAATATACAAGAATTGAGTGGTACGTAACTTAAGAGTAGACCTAACATAAAATAAACAAACTGTATTTAATTCTTAAATAATTATACAAGTACAATTCTTAAACTCATTGTTAAGTTAGGTCAATATTTTAATTTAGTGGTCTGCCTAATATTGATAAGACCTGTGTTTTAGGCAAAGTTTAGAGGTATCTAATTCAGTCAGTAAAAATAATTCATAGAGTGTGTGGGGGAACGGGTATCATGTTCCTCCAACACAAAGGGAGGATCCTCCGACCAGGCGAGGTGATCATGCCTGGCGGGCTACTGCCCAACAGTTGATGTTGGGATGTTGTATATATGATAATCGGCGCGTAAACTATATATTGCGCGATTCAGGATTCGTAGTTACTCCGTGTAGTGCGTTACTTCGTAGTTCGTTACTTCGTAGTTCAGTGTATCTTCGGTAGATGGCGCTGTAGTAGGTTATTGTTGTGTTATATGTGGAAGTCGCCACAAGAGCAAGCGAACGTAAAATATGATGCTGTAATTTCGGCCTCTACCTATATTAAAAACTTCCTTTTGGCGGATTTTACGTAAGTTCTGCTTTTTGCTATTCAACTAACATTTTTTTTTTCTATGTTGACTTAATCGGGTAAAAAGCTTCTAGAGATTAGAAAACGTTTTTTAAAAAAAGCATTTGTAATTTAAAATCACACTAGCTGACCCACGCAAACTCGTTTGCGTCTTATATTGCCCATAGCGTGCAAATTTTCCCCCTTTTTTGAAACATTCTTCATTGGTGCTCCGCTCCTATTAAAAGTAGCGTAATGATATTTAGCCTATAGCCTTCGTCGATAAATGTACAATCCAACACCGAAAATTTTTTTCAAATCGGACCAACGATTCTTGCGATTATCGCGTCCAAACAAATAAACAAACTCTTCAGCTTTATTATTAGTATAGAAGATAGATATTAAACATAAATATAACTAGTAGTTTTTAAATGGCGCGTACAACGGTCCCAGCAAGTGCGGTGGAATTGACGCAATATTTAATTAGAGAACTTCACGCTTGAGATGCTCAAAGGGCTCTAAATTCGTGCTCAAGAATTATTGTGACGTTGTGCACTTACACGTAAGTTCGAGTACAGAATGTTACGCAACGCTCCGTTGGTTGCCGCGACTGAGCTCGCGCACTTAAGGGTTGATGAAACAATTATAATTTTAGGCCCTATTTCAACGGTTACAAATAAGTTTCATATAGCCTATCTGACAAAAAATTTGACGGGCTTTCCATATAAATTTTGACAAACTATCTGTCTGATTAGCTGTCCGAAACGTATTAGTCCACGGGCCCATGTACAAGGGATTTCAGTGATTAATAACAGGCTGAAAGTTTATACACAGCTTCGTTTTGACGAGACACCCAACTTTTATTATTGGACCAAATTCTGATAGTGGCAGGAAAAAGCGGGATAGGGAGCGAAACACGTCGATTTGATGAGTGTCCCAAATTAAATAATAACAGTTTCTAAACATCAATTCTTTGAGTAAATACGATGGAAAACTGAGAAAAACTTGTGGCATACAAAGTGAATGGTACCTTCCCGAGTGACCCCCAGCTCTAACATGTCAGAATGGTGACTTGAAAAATTTTATTCATTTTCATTAATAACAAACTGATTTTTGTTTTGGGGCTTGCAAAATATATATTTTTCATAAAAAATGCATCGGCATACAAATTTGATGGTAATTTTTTCGAGACCTACACTCGAAAGTTGTCAAGATTATGTTAATATTTTCTCTTTTTTCTTTTAAACTTTGTTACAATGTATTGTAACAAAAAAGTAACCCCAAATAATATTGGGAATAATAAAGGCTAGGAAGAAGATAATGTAACAAAAAAATTCAGGTTTTCGAACTTTTGCCTACATGTGTGCTATAAAACATTGCTTCATGTCAAATTTCAAGGTTCTAAGTCGACTGGAAGTACCCTGTAGGTTTTGATTTCGTTGTGAGTGTCGAAAATTTGCAGCATGAACGGCTGTATCTTTTAATTGCATTGGCTTATAAGTTTAATTTATTCAAAGCTGTTAAAAAAATTCTAAGCCAACAGAAGACTTGAATATTTAATATGAATTTTAGTTTCATACTAGATGGCGTTGTGTGTTAGATGTCCGGAATATTGAACAGGGCTTTAAATGGCAACTAATTTGAGACACCTTTAACATGGAATGGATTAGTGCATAGAGTAGTTTGCAAGTATCAAACTAAGCTCAGTAATTTATTAATGGAAGAAATATAGAGCTAAGACACCGGTCGGAGTACGTGCCGTGATCGAAGCCGTCGCCTTAGTGCTATTTTTAAAATACAACCCAAAAACTGATGTTTGAGATATCTTATCTACTTCTAGCTTAATTACATTCCCTATAAGCAAATTCATTATTAAATTTACATACTTCACATTTTGATTTTAATACCTCTCATTTAATAGCAACAGTGTAATTTAAGGAAAGCGGGAAAATTGCGAAATCAATATGAAAAAAATGTGTTCGAAAAGTAATTATAAATGGGATGTTTACCAGGTCTATTTTTGGAAATTAGTTTCCAATATATCAGCACTGCTTAAAACCCCATGATCACGGATGAAATGATTTTCTAATATGTAGTTTGAAGCAATATACGGTTGTGTTAACAAACTTTCGAGACTATACATATTAGATATATAAATCGGGACTTACTCGTAATGTTAATTACAATGTAAAGTTCTTACCGCTTAGGGGATTCCCCGCGAAAGCTAAATTGATTATCAGCTATACGTGCTTCAGTTGCACAAGATTTTGTTTACTCTCCCCAACTTACACATAAAGTTAGTATCACGTTTTTACCATAATTTACTTCTTTTATATACTTTATCTTTTTATATACAATTTTCTTTTACTCGATTTCGGCAATGTGGAAGTTGTCGGCAGTCGGCAGTAAACCACTGAACCAATATATTTTTTTATGGAATAGGGGGCAATCGTGCGTACGTATCACCTGATGGTAAGCGATTACCGCCAGCCATGGACACCCGCAACACCAGAGGCGCCATAAGTGCGTTGCCGACCTTTGAGGATGGGGAAGGGAGGGAGGGATTGGGGTATGGGCCTCCGGTAAGCTACTCACTCGATGAAACACAGCGCAAGCGCTATTTCATACCGGTTTTCTGAAAGGCCGTGGTATCACTCCAGTCGAGCCGTTCATGCCGAAGCGTGACTCTCCCAATGAATGAGGTGGAAATAGATGCGTAATACCCGGGTAACATAGGCTATAAATTTTATTCAGTAAATTTTTTGCGTAGTTTTTTAAACTTTTACTGGTTAAAATATATCAAAATGGACTTAAGACTGGAGCGGAAAATGTAATTAGTTTCATGTAAACGACTACACGGTTAGCCTAGTGGTTTAAGCGGTCGCCATGCTAGTTCAATACCTACATGGGACAACACTTTGTGTGATCCATAAATTGCAGTTCTGAGTCTTGGTATTCTTTTTGTCTGTTTAATTTATGTTTGTAAAGTCCACCGCGACACAGGACTCATGTTCCTAATGCGAGAGAAGTCTAAAAAAACTTTTTAATTAATATTTATATTCTTTACACACTTTTGTTAATTTAAACACGATTACGTATGTAGATATGTTTACGAGTATATGGTTAAACACAAATTCTAATAATTCTTAAATAAAGCGCAAACTGATAAATAACATTTCATTTACATTTATGTAGATTAATGGCATAGAGAATGGCATTTTAAAAAAAGGTCATAATCGCACTTAGAAAATGAAGAAGCACCTTTTTACGAAACATCCATAAAAATGTCCTTTACGCATTGTCAAAACATTTTTATTCCGTGTCTCGTTTTTTTAAGCCGAGAAAGGGAGACTTGACGAAAAAAGAAATCTTTTGAATAATGCGAGTGCGTGTTAGGATTCAGGTGGGCCGTTTTGACGTAGTGTCAGCTTGCCATGTTATATATATTTAAGATATATCTGTGTATAGATATGCAAGATATTACACCTTTTGCATAACAAATTATGTTAGCATTTGTTTTTATGCTGATTTCTCAAAGGATTGGAGGGATAATGTAGACGACTTTGTCGCACAAAGTTGGGGGTCAAGGGACAAGGTGTAAGGAGATTTGTGTAATATTATGGTACGTTTTGAATAAATTTGTTATACTTTAGCTTTATGCGCTCGACTTTATAAAATCCTTTACAATTGGAGCTTTAGCATTTACTCTGAACTGGTTTATATAAATCTTTTTGATATCACGCTATGACTCTTAGCGATAACTCATCTTCCTAGCCTTTATTATTAGTATTGCCATACACCGTGCTGTTATTAAGAATTTCTTGTAACCTAAAAAAATAAGAAGAAACCTGAATCGCGCAATAGAAGTTCTCGCGCCGATTATCATATATGCCCGCCAGGCATGATCACCTCGCCTGGTCGGAGGTTCTTCCCTTTGTGTTGGAGAGACATGACACCCGTTCCTCTACATAACCTAAAACCCTTTGATCCGATCCGGCAATAAAACCTAGACCTCTTGATCGGCAGTCGCATAAGGTAATGACTAGACCAACTAGGCAGTAAAGACAGCAGTGAGTTGATGACTATAAATGTGAACAAAGCTGATTACTACAATGAAACAAGCTGATTTGATGTTGGAACCAAGAAGAGAATAGTGGGGCTTATCAAAAACTATACACAAATCTTCGAGTTTTGGATCATATGCTTCAATTCTGTGAGTTTGAATGTTCTATTTTTTTTAATTTAGTAATCTAATTATTCCTCTACCAATTACTTAAGCGTTATTTCTTGTTTAAGAACTGATAACGAGTAATGTAAATAATTAACAGAAATTTTGAACCTCGCTATAAATTTTAACTGTACACGATTTCTATTATAAATATATAAAATGCAGAGCAGGCTTTCAACAGCTTACTAAAATTTGACCTTTTAATGTTACATAGTTGAGTCCGGTCTAAATTTAAAAAATATCAAAATCCTTTTATAACTAAAACCCTAATACTCACCCTTCATCACTCTGAATAAGGATAAGGATAAATAATTATGTTACTTATCCTCACAGTAGCAGAACTATTAGAGCTGGCAACTCTAACAAATGACTGACATGCAGTAAGCTAAGAACGCACTTCAGTTTCAACTACAAGCTCGCCTCTGACCGATGGCCGCACTTCTAAATAATTTAGTACAGAGACAGCATACAGATTCGGACTCCCGGAACTATCCGGAACCCTCGGACTGCACGGTTGGCCGAGTGGTTTCAGCGGTCGCCATGCCGCTTGCTACTGCGCCAAGTGTCTTGGGTTCAAATCCCACGCGGTACAACACTTTGTGTGATCCACGAATTGTTGTCCCGAGTCTGGATGTTCTTTGTGTCCGTTTCATGTATGTTTGTAAAGTCAAAGTCCCCCACGACACAGGATGTTTATTCCTAATGTGGGAGTTGTCCTTTAAAAAAAAAAAAAAAAGATTTGTAAGTCAAGCACAAATATAGATACATTCCAGCCAGCAATCTTGCGCGAAACGTCACACCACTTGGTCTGTGGATATCCTATACTTCGTTTGCTGAAACGTCGTCTTCACTCCAGAACTCTTTTACCCCAAGGACTGTTAGTTCCGCATCTAATATGGCCAGCCGCTATAGATTACTATTCTAGTGGGCTATGTCGATGATCTTAGTTCTCTTCAGTATCACTTCATTCTTGATGCGTGCCCTCAGAGTAA
Organism: Spilarctia lutea; assembly: GCA_916048165.1. NCBI lineage: Eukaryota > Metazoa > Arthropoda > Insecta > Lepidoptera > Erebidae > Spilarctia > Spilarctia lutea. The sequence goes on along the minus strand of OU696471.1, from coordinate 1,087,618 downwards.
CTACCGTCCGATAGCCGTCACCTCAATTCTCTGCAAGGTATTTGAAAGGATAATAAACAAACAACTGATTCACTACCTGGTGGATCACTCCGTACTAAACGATCGTCAATATGGTTTTAGACCGAACCGATCCACGGGTGATCTTTTAGCGTATGTTACACACCTTTGGGGTGAAGCTATTGACAGGCATGGGGAATCCTTGGCAATCAGCCTTGACATGGCCAAAGCCTTTGATAGGGTTTGGCACCGTTCGCTTCTCTCCAAGCTACCGGCATACGGTTTACCCCCTAAACTCTGCAGCTGGGTTGCCGCATTTCTGCACCAGCGCCGCATTAGAGTCCTTTGCGACGGTGTGGCCTCCGAGTTTCAGCTGATCAACGCTGGAGTACCTCAGAGGTCCGTCCTGTCACCCACGCTGTTTCTTCTGCATATCAATGACATGCTGGCTCTTGCCAACATTCATTGCTATGCAGACGACAGCACAGTTCACGGGCGATATTTTGGACATCCCACAGCTGGGCTAGCAGATAATGATAAAAAACGACGGGAACATGTCGCTCAACTCGACCATGACTTGAACCGCATTTCTCAATGGGGCTCTGAGAATCTGGTCGAGTTCAACGCCAAGAAAACACAGGTGTGCGCGTTCTCTGCCAAAAAGTCTCCATTCCTTCCCCTTCCCACTTTTCAGAGCACTCGACTGCCATTACAAGGTTACCTCGCGAATACGTTGAGAGTGTCACTAGGGCGGCCTCGCGGAAGTTAGGTATCCTTAATAGGGTGAGACGGTTCTTCTCGCCCGAGCATCGGTGTCTGCTTTACAAGACCCAGGTTCGCTCGTGCGTGGAGTACTGTTCTCATCTTTGCGATGGAGCCGCGCAGTATCTGTTCGACGCTCTCGACCGGTTGCAGCGGCGAGCCATCCGCATTGTCGGCAGTCCCCAGACCACCGAGTCCCTTGAGCCTCTGCAGTTGCGTAGAGATATCGCCTCTATGGCAGTCCTCTATCGCCTTTATCATGGAGAGTGTTCTGTAGAGCTGTTCCAATTGGTCCCCCCTTCTCCCTTCCTCTACAGAACAACACGTGCCGGTCTTGGATGTCACCGCTTCAGAGTGGTAGACATACGCTCTCGTACTCACCGCTTCGGTTCTTCCTTCCTGTGCCGAGCGGTCAAAACCTGGAACTCACTACCTGCGTACGTGTTTCCCTCCCAGTATGAACCCGGGTCCTTTAAGCGGAGCGTGAAGAAGCATCTCACTAGGCCGCCATAGTGTGGGTCGCCATGCTGCAATGTCCCTATTAGCATTGAGGATGGTGACCACCACTCCTGGATTCTGCTCGTGCTTTCCATCAGGCAGAGCAGAGTCATTTTGGCAGCTAAGACATAAAAAAAAAAAAAAACGACGAGACATAGCCCTTTCCAAAGCACGCTTGGTGATTCTAACTACAACTTAAACATATTTATCTTCGATTAAATATAGGGGTTGTGTTTATTACATAAGAAAATCATGATTCTAATTGAGAAAGATGGTGTTACATTGCTGTATTAATAAATTCACTCTTCAATATCGATACAAAAATATCGATATAAATTAACGCCGAACGGCGCGTCATCGCTCCTTTCGGAGGTTGGTCACTTTTTCCGTGAGCTCGTGTCTGCCACACATCCCTTATCGGTGCTATCTTAGAATATTTCAAGTTTGGGAATCGAACCCACTACACTACTACCCTTTCTAGTTAATAAATTCTATTTGTAAACATAAAGCGGTGTATCTATATAATAGAATAAATAAAATTATAAATGTTCACCCCAAATCAAGCCACGAAGTTAAAACCATTACCAAACATTGGTTGTTAGGACTTAATTATGAAGACACTGAATTATTAGTTTTGTGAAATGTACTCTCCGAATCTTACATACAGACGACACACACATACACCCACATACACACACACACACACACACATACACACACACACACACACACACACATGTACACGCGTACACACATAAAAATCTATTATTTTGATTGTAATATATAAGGGTATTACTTGCTTTTTTTTGTGATTAACCTCTGTATTTTTCTTTTTTCCATAAAATCATAATTATATCATTTAATTCCGAGAGAGAACACTGATCTCTGTAAAACAGGTCATTGAACCTAGCTCCGAGATCAGGGAGCTCAATATAATTTGTAAAAAAACGTTTTATGGCAATAAAATTTTTATTATTATATTATTATTTGTTACGACTAGCCGGTTTAATTTCTACGTAATTACGTGCAGACGTAACAATGGTTAAGAGAAATCACGGTACAATAAATAATAAATATACGAATATATTCCGAACATCTAACACACAACGCCATCTAGCCCCAAGCTAATCAGAGCTTGTGTTATGGGTACTAGACAACTGATATAATTACTTATATAGTTTTTTTTGTAAATACATACATATTATACATAGAAAATCCCCAAACTCCGAAACAAATATTTGCAGAGCAAACAAACATTTGGTCCGACCCGGGAGACCAGTTTTTCATAAACCAGTTTTTCACAGACCTGTTTTTCATAGACCTATTTTTCAAAGACTTGTTTTTCATAGATCTGTTTTTCATAGACCTATTTATCATAGACCTATTTATCATAGACCTATTTTTCATAGACCTGTTTTTCATAGACCTGTTTTTCATATACCTGTTTTTTATAGACTTGTTTTAAAATTAACTTGAATTACATACACTTTTGTGCCGTGTAGTTTTATATGGGTTTATTTAGCCTTTTACTAGAATTCATCGTTGATTTTTCCCTATGGCATAATCAAAGGATTTAAATGGATTAAATAGTGAAATGAGTACAAGTGAGCTTAATTCCAGATTGTAGTTTGATGAAATACCTATATATTATAACATTTCGACATCTAGAAGTTACTGTTTTTGTTCTATATATTACATTTATACCATTAAATTCGTTCTGTGACAGCTTATGAAATCAGATTGCATGAATATTTTCAACGTAACAGTGCATTGGAGTCATCGTAATTCGAATCAAAACAGTTCACGTGGTATGTTTCAGATAAATAGCTATGTTTGAAATTGACGGGTAGTTACACAGAGTAAATAATACCGCCCCCAACGCAGATTATGTTAAATAATTCTCTAGAGCTGATGATTTAGATGAGGATTTAACAACTGCGCTCGGCTACGAGTGACAAAGAATTATATCAGATATATAAGAACACTAATATTGACTCTTTTTTATGATCACGAGCTCTTTTAAGTTTTTAGTAAAGCATATGCTGTCTTCGTAGATATGTGGTGGTAATTAAATACTGTTTAATTAGGACTGTCTAAATTTTGACACTTTTAGACTCGACCGTAATCCGTTTTCATGAAAGTGGTTAATAATAATTTGCAAAACTATTTTTTTACTATTTTTAGGTTTTTATTTCTACTATGATAAATTAACTCTAGAAAAGTGGGGAATGTGGAGTTGTTGAAGACTTACACCATTTGTTGATGGAGTGTGTCAGATATGAGTCTAGTAGAAAGAGTTTAGTGGCCGACTTGAATTTGAATGGGGCCGACGTAGGAATGTTTCACAGAATCCTATCGGAACCAAATAGCGATGATGCGAAGGCTCTGTTCAGATTCATGTCGATTGTTTTTAGACGATAAGTATGTAGTAACTGGTTCAGGATACGATGGAACTGGCATACGCTGTGCGTAAAAGTTCCAAAACAAAAAAGAATTAAAAAAAAAAAAAAAAAAAAAACTCTAGAAAAGTGACACTATTTTTTCGTTATAAGATAATCATAGTTGTGCATACCCGAAATATCCGTAATAAAGAATAAAAAAATACTGTAAGCTTTAATTTTTAATCAAGCGTAGCATCAACTAAACGGAAATTTTAATGTTCATTAAAAGCAACATTTTGCGACGCAATCTAGCCGGCTATAAAACCTCTGCAGAATAAAATAATAGCATCGTCCAGTTTCCATTATTGAACAAAGCGACATATAAAAAGTATCATAAAAATCAAACGTAATTACTGTTTTCGTTTCGAGTAAAAATAATGGCGTGGTGGAAAGGTTATGATGACAAAGATGATGGTACAATGATTCTTTCAAACAGTTTAAGTTCATTTTTATAACTTCAGTGATCATAGTAACATTTTAATGTAATTTAGAGATCCATTGACAAATATGCAGATGGGCTTAATAATTGAAATTGCGGTTGGATCTTGGTACGAACCTCGCTCACGTGGTGAAATGCACAAAACGGGGATATAAAATATTATTTAGAAGAGCGATCAACGGTAAATCCCAAGAGGTCCTCTGTCGGCTAAATGCACACATAAATGATTAATAATACGATACACTATACTATACATAACGTAGTCGATACTAATTCATTACAAGGTTTTAATTAATCTAAATTCCAACCGCTACCCACAATATACTAAATTCAACTTTGTGTCTTTTAAATGAGGTAGTGTTTCACTTCTAAATTTGTATTCTGGGGTACAGTGACCACCAAATATTTACGTGCAAAATGTTTTGAAATATTCCCGTTAGAAAATACAGTTCATTGCGTGATAGTTAGTACTCAAATACGCAATGTATAATTGTTTTATAGATTAGATTATAACGGTTCGAGTACAATCGTCTTCAGAGATATACAGATGTTCTAGCTGCTATGAGCTATTACGCTCGGAGTTCTGGTGTACTTGCGATTCCCACATTGCAACTTTATTCTATGTTCTGTGGTAAAATGCAACGTAGATATTGTTTATCGCCGGTACTCTTTAAAGCCATTTTTACCCGATCAGATCAGACTATCACACGGAAAGTGACTACCTCTGCTCATGGCAACCGGGAACTCAAAAGTTACTAAGTTAGATTCAACCTCAATTAGATCGAACCGTGGCTCTTTCACTTTGGAAACTACGGACTCCTACAGTTTTTAATAGATAAACATATTTTATTTCATTATATAAACATTTGTCACCCAATAAGAGTGAAAGAATATATTGGATTGAAATCGTTACACGATCGGCTTCACGTATGATATCATAACAAAAACACTTTGATACGAAACACCTCGTTTATTGAGTTGCGCTCTCAAAGGCCGGTATCGAATATATTCTTTCAATTCTCCATAAAACAAACATATCTAAAAGGCTCATTAAACCACTAATTGAAATTATTCAAAGGTCGAACAATCGATGACCTATGGGGTGAGGTGAGGTCGGGTGTTCGATTCTCTTTTACTGCGAATATATTCATGAATAACAAGTGCTGCCGAGGCTCTTTTCTCCAGTAAGTAGATTTTATATTTAATTCAGTGGTAAATAATATCATTGAATCAATATAGCAAGCTATACTCGTATTGCTAAAATCGAGCTAAAGAATACTTAGAAACAATTTAATTTTCATATTCACCCGTAAATTCGTAATCATGCTATTTTGTATAAGGTGGTTTCAGATAGATGATTCGCATATTCGTGGGTTTTATTGGTATAGTATTATAATAAGTATAAAGTAAAAAAAATCTGCCGCACACAACAAAACTGTGGAATGAGCTGTTGCCTGCGGTGTTCCCGGACCAATACGACCTTCAAACCTTCAAGAAAAGAACGTACTCCTTCCTCAAAGGCCGGCAACGCACTTGTAACACCTCTGGTGTTGCGGGTGTCCATGGGCGGCAGTAATCGTTTACCATCAGGCGATACATCTGCTCGTTTGACCCCTATATAAAGAAAAAAAAAATTGTAGCAAATTTGTTTAACTTTTGAATGACTTTTTTAACTAGTTTGTTGTTAACCTACACACAGAAAAGCCAAGAACCTACAGATTTCCACCCGTTACATTTTGTAAATTTGTAAATAAATATTATCGTGCCGATCACTAGAACACTTACTTTGGTTTACCATGCAAAGTAGTTTTTATCTGGTCTACCGTAAGTAGTGGCAAGATATGATTCGATCAATAAAAGAGCACTTTAGTGCTCTTTTATTGATCGAATCATATCTTATAAAATCAATCAGGATCATTTGCAATACTCTACACCTATATTATCTATATTATCTAATCAAATAACGCTTGACTTAAATATCTATTTAAAGTTTAACTCGTTTCATTTCCCAAGGACGTTTAAGATCAGACAGGTCTAACTAATAGTAACCATTTAAAGGGCGCTTACAGCTTCGTGCCTTAGGAATCTTTAGATATGTACTCGTATGATTAACTTGTGGGTAGTTGAAATGTCAAAACAAAACTTAAAAGCTCCTAATAATTATTTTAAATAAAAATACAATAAACATATTCTAAGTAAAATTAATGAATAAAATAAGTTATGAACAATAAATACCTGCTGGTCTAGTGTTATTCATCTATAATAATATAACTAAAATTTTTAATAATTTTAAAATGAACAGTAATCACAGTCACCATGAAAAGCATACAAGAGCCACAAGACCGCTTTGAGAAAGGATGGCGAGGAAAGGCGAACTTCGAAGCGGAACTCATGAAGAAGACCTCAAAGGGCAAAAAACTACCGTGACACATGATTCTGCCTATTCTTGACGAAGTCCTTCCCATCCTCTGCAATATCCTGAATCACTCCGTGTCAAGTGGTGATTTTTCATCTGCATGAACAGGTGCTCAAATTATTCATCTACCTAAGAAAGTTAAGCCCTCTTCATTTTCTGACTATCGGCCCATATCTATTTTACCTTTCCTATCTAAAGTGCTTGAACGCCTCATCCACTTTCAACTGAGTTAATACCTTTCCAAAAACTATTGACATAACCCCTTCCAATCCGGTTTCCGATCTGGTGCATGATAGTACTCACCTTACTAGATTTTATCAACGCCTACCACTGGTGTGTGGCGCCCTTCCAGTATCTAATTGACACATCTGTGTCATCACTTCTGGGTGGTCTCGCGAAATTTAATTTCATGTGATTAAAATGAGGATATCTCTAAACTTTTGTATAGTAGCTTTATATGATACTTATGTCTCTGGAATCGTTATGAAACAAGCTAATTTACAAATTATCAATTAGGCCAGTCTTGCCTAGTCTCTCTAGTAGTCTAGTATGTATTATTAATTCTTATTTGAAATCAGGATTTGAGATTATTATCCTGTTTTTTGTACAAAAGTTGTTAAAATAAAAAAAATACATTGATATTTCAAAAAGTTTTTATTTTATTTACTTAAATGTATCTTATTTTCCATTTATTAATTGAAAAAACACATCTCGTCATACATTTTTTTTACACCACATGTATTACAAAACAGCTCCTTTGACGCGATCCGAACGCTTAGTAAAAATAAATAGATTATGTTCATACTTGAATTCCAAAAATACTGCAAATGAACTATTATTTCATACTTAAGTATGGTCTATATACTTATCGTATACAGAGTTTCAGCTGCTACAAGGGTTTAGTTAATAAAAAAATGGACAATAAACTAAGCACTTGAAAATAGGCTTAAAAAAGGTACTCTTTAACTTTGAGTCACCAGGTAAATTCAATTGCATTTATTTTAAATACAAATAATTATTATAAAATTAGACGAATTCCATAAATCGATAAATACAAAAAAAGGCACGTAGTCGTACAAAAATATTTTATAAATCAACGAATAATGTTTCCAATTTCTAGGAAAAAATACGATAGGCACAAGAGTAAACGTATAACATAGTATGGATACGACCAATACTGTTACACCTGAACAAATGGAATTAGAAATTTCGTAATTAAATAAATCTTACTTTAATAAAAAAAAGAATAATTTTTACCGTGGGAGAGCCACGCTTCGGCATAAATGGGCCGGCTCGACCGGAGTGATACCACGGCCTCACAGAATACAGGTATGAAATAGCGCTTGCACTGTGTTTCACTCAGTGAGTGAGGATACCGGAGGCCCATATCCCAACCCCTTCCCCCCTCCCCATCTCCCAAAGGCCGGCAACGCACTCGTGACGCCTCTGGTGTTGCGAGTGTCCATGGGCGGCGGTAATCGGTTACCATCAGGCGATACATCTGGTCGATTGCCCCTTATTCCATAATATTTTTTTTTATACCAATAAGGTGGCAAACAAATATGTACCATTTAAAAATCATTCTTGACTGCCTCGTTAGCGCAGTGGCGGCGTATGCGACTGCTGTGTTTGAGGTCTCGGCTTTAAGTCCTGAGTCGTACCAAATATTTGTATGACCGCCTCGCTTCAGGCGGAATCGGAGGGTTTGGAAACGTTCTTCAGTCAAAGTCAAAATTTGAAGAGAGCTGCTCCGTCATCATCAGGGGGACTTCGACGGGCTCAAGTTCACCGGCAGGAGCTGTATCAGTGTAGTCTCCTTCAGCATAATCATCAACAATATCTTGGTCCGAGGGTGTTTCCATTATACTCCTAAATACTCTTGGTATCAAAGGATATATTTTCAACATCCTCCTCATCGTCACTCTCATCCGATTCTGGCTCGCTGCCTGTAACAAATGATAAATTGCTTTCGAATGTAGTAGGAACCAGAAATTTGGCTAAGGTCCTAGTACCCAAATAAAATCAGCGGGTACTTACCATAATTGAGGATAAACTGTATATCACCATCGTCAAGAGAACGGCTAGGTAGAGGTGGAAACTGCAGTGGAGATTCCTGATATGCCACAAACCTGGAAACGAAGGCAGTGTAGTAGTATCTTACCCATATCTTTACCGATAAATAGAAAAATCCGTAAGCGATTTACATTGTTGGTGAAGATACCGAACATGATGATGCCGGTGATGGTAGTGGTACACCCGCTGTTATAAGTGATAGTGACGAAGGTGGTGAAGGCGGTGCTTTTGACGTCAATGCTGTTGCGGGATTTGATCTAGATATACATTTAAAAATAAAAGTTACAGAATCTTTACAAAGGACACACTCCAGCAGACCTACTTACGGTTGCCATATGCGCTTCCACTTAGGACGCAGAGCGGTCTAGAGACCCCGGCCTATGGGCATCTCGTGGAGATCGCATATTACTAGTCTAAAATACAAAACGAATTTAAATAATAAAAAAGAAATAAGTCAATTGAAAAGTAGAAAGCGGTAAACAAAAAGACTAACTCGTCAATAGTGGAAGGTTATGGTCTTTCAGACCTTTGGGGCATTTCCGCGGCCTTCACGCCCTCTGCCACGCCTGCTGGCAGGACCACCACGAGTGGTAACTACTACCGCATACCTGAAACCCTTCCGCGTCGCATACCGCGCATGCCGGGTCTGATCTTACTTAAAAAGCACAAAAATAAAATGCAGATAAAATACGCAAATTTTAGGAAATAGTAATAAATACGCAAATAAATACAAAATAAACAATTAATAATTAAAAAAAAAAAAAAGAAAAAAAAAACTACCACCAAAACAGAAAAGTGACTAGTCTCATCCATACTAATTCGATCACTGCCCCAAAACGTCATAAAAAATGGCGGTTTACTGTCTGTATCTTTTCATATATATTTTACACAAAAACTTTGCACTATGTTTTATATTTAATACTCAGTAACATTAAAAAGATAAATAACAATATACAAAATGACAACAGTTAGTCATAATAAGGGTTTTATTATTCGTAATATGTAGAAACGTACGAGCTTTCCGCCGCCATGGCGCGCTAAATGGCGATAATTGTTTGTTGAAATAATTATTTCAACAAACAATCTTTATCAAATATATAATCTATGTATAAAAAACTCTTTATTACTTACCCACTCATGTTTCAATGCAGTTGGAGATACCAATTAGAGTCAATATCACACACAAAATATAAAAATTATTTACTTAATGTTAATGTTAATACCGTTGATTTTTACATCCTGCTTGCTATACTCTGACCTCGATAAGAGAATAATCATATATCCAAGGACAAATGATTGGTTTCATATCTACCTGTTTTTTCGCCGGCAACGTATTTGTAATAAAGACTCGATGTTCTTCTATTGCAGTATTAATGCTGGTGTACCACAGGGTGGCGTTCGATCCTCTTCACTCTTCGCTGTTTTCATAAACTCATTCTCAAACCAACTAAGTTCGTCCTACCATCTTTATGCAGATGATTTACAAATATATATAAAGCTCTGGTTAACTTGTTACCGGAAGCATTCAACACAATCAATGCTGACCTCTATAATCAAACAACGCAACACTATTGGAATTGTTTGATTCGTCTTGACGAGTAAAGTGTTTTGATTGTATCCAAGGTCTAACGATGGAAGGTGTGGTCATGGGAACTCCATAATGGAACGACGCCAATTCAATGAATTTCTAATAATTCTCTTTTTTTAAAAAAAGAAAACTCCCTCATTGGGAATATAAATCCTGTGTCGTGGAGGACCTTACAAACATTTACGTCTTGTCGAGTTCTTGTCTTAAATAACCAGGATTTGACGATGAAGTTGAAACGTGTTCTTAGAAGTTCTGTATTAAAACGACGTAATCACCTCGGGTTTTTTGATTTGTTTTGATAAGTAATTTGGTCGTAGATTTCTTGCAACATTCATGCGACAATGAGATGAACAGACTGAGAACCCTGTCCAACTATAACTAAAAAGTATATATTATATTTTTTTAAACAAACTTTTAATAAACTATAACAATAGTTTATATACATAAACATAAATACATGTACTTTATTTTATTATTTTTAGAGCTTTCCAATAAACACTATTTCTAAAAAGTTTTTTAATTTATTTTATAATACTGATTAATAAATATCGTTAACCATGAATATCGAAAATTAGCCAAATAATATGTTTGGTATTAATTTGATTTCTATACTTAAACAGCTTAGGCGTATTTTTCCCGTCGCTCAACAAAATATTTTAAATTGCATACAGGGTCTGTCGTAAATAATGGATAAGTCGTAAACTGGAGTTGGTCCGGCTATGAGACTATTAGAAAATCGTATCTTTTTGCCAGGGTTTCTAACCGTATGGAAATGGCGTAGACTTTTATGTTTTTTTAAAATTTCGCTACTCTTTGCATTCATTCCGTTGCCATTTCGTTAAATTTAGGTATTTCTGTGTCATTTTTTTGTATTATAGTCTTGAAGATGTGTATTATTTAGTTTTAGTACTGTTTTAGGCGTTTTTAACGTTGGTCATTTTCAAAATTGTCATTTTAAGATTTTTTATGTTTTTGTTTTACTTAGGGTCAACTTTTGATCATTTACTGTGTAAAAAAAAAGTACGGCGCTATAGCTGCCCATGATCTTAATAAATTATCTAGTATGTGTAGATTCTAAAAAGGTATAACAATGCATACTTCACAAGTAATATTAAGCTACATGAGCGAGATCAATATCAAGGTGAGAAAATATTTTTTTCATGTAATGTTGTAAATGGTTATAAAACTTCGTCATAATGATTTATTTCTGCCAAGATTCTTTACACAAACACTATGGGGCCACTATTAAGGATATTCAAAGAAAACTAGGTTGTTTTAGTACGTAAAAATATTTATTCAACAACTTAAACTAAATGTTCGAAGTGTCCTCCGCCGGCAGCTATGCACGCTCTACATCGCCTAATAAACGATCGCTTAATCCGGCGCACATAACCGGCTTCTTCAATTTTTCTCGCTGCTACTTGAATGCTAGCAATGCTTTTAATAGTGTATTTAGACATCCTGCTGGGCATATTGCATATCGCTATACGGCACACACCATACGGCATATCTTCGACAGTGGTTAATTGGTTTCAGAGTTACCTGATTGGATTCATCCAGTGCGCCTGTGAGAATCTTTATCATCCTGGTGTAAAACGTTTGTAGGGGCCCATAGGGTGGCGTTTTAGCTTCTTTATTTTTCACTATATTTATTGATTATATCTTCAAGTCATTACCCTCATCCTACCACCACTATGCAGATGACTTTAAAATGTATACTCGACCACCGTTGCATAAACTATCTTCTCAACTATTTGACAGTAACGCTTTGTTTTCTTCAGTGACAAACATTCAAGATCCCTGAAGTCATGCGAATCTCTGGAACTGGCAGTACCAACTTATTGCACCAGATTCTACGCTAAGTCGTTTACTGTATAGGCTGTCCGACTATGGAATACTTTACCATTGGCTATAAAGCGTACCAAATCGCTGAATCCTAAAGAAATGGTCTAAGAACACTCATTATCTTCTTAATTCACTACGTGCTTATAAATATTTCATGTTATTCCTATTGTACATTACTTCATATTGGTTTGTTCATTTGTGTGCATTAATATCTATTTTTTTTACTTATTTACTTTATCTGAATTAAGCTATATAAATATAATGTAGCAAGATAAATTCATATCCAATTCATGGATATGAATTTGTCTGACATTATATTTGTCCATTTAAAGGTTGCCTGTGAGAAATTGCTTTTTTGGCGATAAGGCCGCCATTTATACATGGTGGTAAAATTTAAATAATCCGAAAAAATGTAAACTGTTAATTGATGTACAATAAAGTTTATCCTATTCTATTCTAAGCTAAAGCTTTACCCAGGATCTGAAGTAAATAAAGACAGTAATACATATAAATAATATGCTTAAAAGTAATACTGGATTGTAAAGTCAAAGTCAAATCATTTATTTCCATAGGCCCCAAAAGGCACTTGAACACGTCAAAAATACAAACATCAAAATATAAAACAAAACTCAAGTAATCAATAAGTGATAAAAGGTACTAATACTAAATGCATTGAAATGATTTGAATTACCGGAGCTTAGATTGATTTCGATTCAACTCAAAGGTTTAAATTGAAATCAATCCAAGTACCAGCTCCGATGGGTATTGCATTCATGAGAAGAGCTGGTGAGAAACTCATGTGCACCATCTTTTCAAATAATTCATACAAAGTTTGTTTGTTTTTGACAACAGTACTTCTGTGTGCAAGTTAAGGCAACCAAAACACAAAGGCTAGAAAGCGGTCTAATGAGATATTAAAGCTAGGGAAATCATTTTTTTGTCTAATAAAATAATAAAAATTAGTCCATTGTAATTGTATCAGATCTACCCATAGAAAAATAATTTGGACTAAGATGGTATAGAAGAAATTTATACAAGGAAGATGCTCTTGCAGAGCAGCATTTAATCTGGAACCAATACCTGCTTACACGGAATGGGAGGCACCACAACGAATCAATTTAGGTATTCTCGCGAGGACATTCTCGCGGTAAATTATCCGCCTAGCAACCAAAATGTTTTGTTTAGAATTTACAAGGATTTTCGTTTGAGAGTTAATCTTGGGCGATAAAATATGCAAACGAAGATTAGCGAATGATGGGAATACTTAAAAAACTCTGAGGTCAAAATATTTTAACGAATATATATAAAGTAAATTTGTTTTTTTTTATATTTGGATTAAACAAAGGTCAATAATATGGTTTTCGTATGGGATCTGCGATTTTAAACGTGCACAAATGAAAAATCCAACTGCATCGAGAAACATCTCCAACACAGGGAAACAGTTATTCCTTACTGGTACGAGGATGATAAATCAAGACTCTCAATGATGACAAATCAAGCCACCACAGTCAAGAACAAACCTTTCATGGATTGCCATACCTCGGCACTTAAACACAGAGAGAAACAGATGTAGACTTAAAAAATGCAACCGTTTATTCATTTCATTTAATTATTGTAATGTTTTTTCACAAATACACATCAAGTCAAGTATATTATTTAATCATAATAATATTTCTTGTTAAATAACTTCGGGTATCAGTTGAAACACAAACGGAAAGGTTCTCATATTGAGAATACAAAGGATATGTTTTTTTAAGACCTAAATAAATAAAATAATATTTTTACGAATGAAATTTATTTGCTTCAGCTTTTGTATCTGAATAGAGAAATATTATTGAATACCTCGCAAAGGAGGTCGGAGTTCTTGAGGAAAATTTTGTTAGTGAGATCATTATTTTGCTGGATATTAAAAAAAGCGCATAGACTAGGGTAAAGAAATATTTATTATTTAATGAAGTCTCCGTGTAGTAAATAATAACCTACCTTATTTTTGAACTTTAAACAAATGGACAGAGCCAAAAATTTTTTTTTAACTTTTACTTTTATCTTAATCAGAACTTACAAATAGAAGAAATTTCAAAATTTTTGAAAATCTTAATGACATTCAACTTTTTAAGTCACACAAACCACTGGATAGTAAATACTGTCATCTATAGACACCTGCAGTTCAAGAGCTGTAAGATTATTATCCCTTTGTGTCCGTTATTCCCTATTCCTTAATAGGCCCAAAGACCTCAGTGAATCGCTCTTCTAGCACGATACCATCACTAATTCTAATAATGTAGCTTTTGAGAACCTTGTAGTCAGCATTTACTCAGCGTGCAATGAAGCGAGCGATGTTGAAAGCTTGTCTGTCCAACAGAATTTCGAACCAAGTTATTCGAAAGAAATCTAGATTAACCGACATTGCACGATTAACCAGTACGCCGAAGTGGAAATGGGCCGGTCATGTCTCCAGACGAGCCGATGATCGGTGGAACTAAAATGTGTTTGAGTGGAGACCGCGATTAGGCCAACGTAGTGTAGGGCGCACTACGGCACGATGGACTGACGATTTGAAGGAAGTAGCGGCAGCGTATGGATGTGGACCGCCCAAGACCGAGATAGTTGGCGTTCCTCGGGGGAGATCTTCGATCAGCAGTGGATTGATTGATTCTATAGACATAATAACGGAATAATGTTTGCATGCATGTCAATAGAGTATATCAGTTATTCAAGAAAATCTGCACCGATTTGGCCCAAATTTTGAAACAATGAACTTTAAATATTGATTTATCTATTTTCGGTGATAGTTTTAGTCTTCAGTTCTCATCATTAAAACTACAGTAAGCCAGATCAAAGCATGAAATGGTATAGCTAGTATAATATATTGTCATAATCACAGTCCAGAGATGTACACTGCTGAACATAGGCCCCCCTCAAGTCACTTCTTCTTCTTCTTTTTTTCTAAGACAATTCTCGCATACCCGTCAATATAATATTTTATTATAACGTTATTGTGGACGTTTGAGGATATTTGGTTTGACATTGGGGATTAAAGACGTATACCTTGTTGCTTAATTATACTATATTTCAAAACAATGCGTTGGAAGTTTTGAAATCAATTTTCTAGAGTAATCCACTTTTGACAATACAGTTCAGATCAGATTAAAACGTCAAAGGAACACTGGCATGCGGCTCTAAACATATTTGCAAGTGTAATTTAAGTGAGCCATAATTTTGAGTGTGGCTGGAGACAATCATCCTGTGACAGTGATACATTTTATGGCTATGGAATTAAAAACTTTGAGTGCTATAAATCATCATCATCATCATCATGACCAGTATTATGCTGGTAACTCATTTGTATAGCGGTTGACGTATGCGACTGTCAATTAGAGGTCTTGGGTTCGAATACTGGGTCGGGCCTAAAGTGTTATTGAGTTTTTCTGGTTCTAGAAATACTTAATAACAGCTCGGAGTTAGCAAGTTGGGATCTGAACCCCCGTGCCTCAGAGAGCACGTAAAGCTGGCGGTCCTACGCATGATCTCTTCCAGATCGTGTCGGTTAACCGTCCCATCGGATTATTAGAGAAAGGGAACAGAGAATGCACCTTTGTTTTCGCACATACTTGTACACTGCACTGTAATATCTCCTGCGTAGTTGGCTGGTATCCGTTGAGACTGGCCGCCGTGGCTGTACTGGGCTAGGAAAAAATCATGACCAGTATCACTTGATCTGTCATTGCATAGACTTTCGGACCATGTCAGGTAATATAAATCTACTGCAGGAGTTGTATGTTGCCGCTTTAAACTTCTGCTCTTCTGTATGTGAATCATTCTAAACCAAATATACATATATGTACTATACTTGTTTAAAAACATAACTCAGAAAACGATATTTCATAAGCATTAAGCAACGCTGACTAATAAGAACATTGTATCAATATTTCTATGCAAATACATCTTCTGGAAATATTCTCATAGTTTTAAATAAGCTTACTGATTTTAAATGTAAATAGAAATCAGCTCTCCTTTTTGCTATTAATATTATCATAACACACTGAAGCTCAAAAATAATATACCATACCTGAAACAATTTCCTTAATATCAAATCTCAATGTTTGAACTGAACTAGATGCAAACATTGCCTTTGAAACTCGCGTGCATGTGAATTGTATGAAAGTGAGTATGTGTTTGGAAAATAATTCTAAGTTCAGCCAGGCGAGATCCAGTCGCAAGCCGTCGCCATCTCGTGCTAAGAAACCATGAATATTGGTCCTCTACTCAGAACCAACGCTATAGGGCTAATGGAAATGTCTTAATAAAAAATCCTTTTGAACTGTTTACAATCCATGCGACAGTTTAAAGAAAACCTTTGTCTTCGATTGTAGAACATTCGATAACAATTTGGGTTCGAGACCTACTGATTTAAAATATTTATAATTAATAATAACGACCAATACGACCCTCAAACCTCCAAGAAAAGAGCGTACTCCTTCTTAAAGGGTTGGCAACGCACTTGTGACGCCTCTGGTGTTGCGGGTGTCCATGGATAGCGGTGATCGCTTACCATCAGGCGACACGTCTGCTCGTTTGACCCTATTTAATAAAATATATATATTACAGATGCTTTTAGTTTTAGTGGTAGAGATGTTTTTACGCAACTGGTCTCTTGAACTCGCTCGTGACAAATAGTTCAAACAATCTGTTTTAACTACATCTCTTTTTTGATCACCAGATTTTTATATGTAGTTTGTGTCCTGTATAAATACTTGCATTAAACAATCGATGACTGCACGGTTGGCCGAGTGGTTTCAGCGGTCGCCATGCCGCTTGCTACTGCGCCAAGTGTCGTGGGTTCAAATCCCACGCGGTACGACACTTTGTGTGATCCACGAATTGTTGTCCCGAGTCTGGATGTTCTTTGTGTCCGTTTCATGTATGTATGTAAAGTCCCCCACGACATAGGATATTTATTCCTAATGTGGGAGTTGTCTTTTAAAAAAGAAAAGAAAAAAGAAAGATAACATAGATGTTTAATGACGAAGTAAAGTATATATCAGCGCTATCTAGCGAATCTAATCTATGTACTGCATTACGCTACGCTGATTCAAGACTATACTATACTAGTATAAATTTGAAAATAACTGTGTTTGTCTGTCTACCTGTCTGTCTGGTATGCTAACGCGATTAAAATGCTGAATCGGTTTTGATGCGTTTCAGAGCCACGAAGAAAAGCTAGTCTTTACAAATAAATGAAATTGGAGTCCGTTTGTAATATTAAAATAACCGCTTTTTACTAAATGCATAATATGTAAACACGGTACATATACCAAAATATTTACTAAAATAACCGCGGGTAATGCGGGGTACAGCTAGTATTAAATAAAATCCATCGACACTATTGAGGTGTCACCACCCATCACTCATTACAATTTTTGATAAATTTAAAATCAATCAAAATCATTTTTCTTATAGTATCATACATAGTTTATGCCTTAACCTAAATTAATTCAAGTAAGTAGTTCTAGATGCTTCGAGTCTAAGTGCAGCATTAATACACAATTACCGACCTACCTGCTTGCATGTATAATGACAAACAGCTTCAAGCCCACGTAGAGCGTCCTGGATGCAGAGGCAATTAAGCTACGAGTATATATACATGGAAAAGTTTTGTGTACAAGAAAAATGGCTTCATTATTGTAAAATATGATTACATGGCTTAGTATTAGCATTCTTACTGTAACACCTTAATATTCAAACTAATATGTAAAAATGAGAATAACTTTTACCCGACTACATTGAAATGAAAACGTAAGGTAATATTTTTGGTATTCTATAAATGTTTGTATGCTTTATCGTAGCGTCTAAACTACTAAATCAATATAAATGTTTGAAGTGTCAATTATTTCTTAATAATAGCCTGCTTTATAGATTTTATCAAATTTTCTTATGTGATCGGGTTATCATTTTTAAACCTTTTCTTGTTATTAAGATGTCTGTATTTTTCAGTTAGATTATTCAGGAAGAGTCCGTATTGTGGTAATCAGATTATTGATAAAATTATTTTTGTAAGTTTTAAAACACATACAAGTTTATGACAAAATATACCCATTTTTTTTTTTTTTTTTTTTTTTTTTTTTTTTTTTTTTTTTTTTTTTTTTTTTTTTTTAAAAAGACATCTCCCACATGAGGAATAAACATCCTGTGTCGTGGGGGTCTTTACAAACATACATGAAACGGACACAAAGAACATCCAGACTCGGGACAACAATTCGTGGATCACACAAAGTGTTGTAGGTACCGCGTGGGATTTGAACCCACGACACTTGGCGCAGTAGCAAGCGGCATGGCGACCGCTGACACCACTCGGCCAACCGTGCAGCCCGGCCAATCTGAACATATTTTGTTATAAATTTAGAAACTGAATAGATGACGGTCTACTCATATTACAATATTGGAATTACTTAGTCACTTTTTCGTATTTTTTTCAGTCGTTTTGTATTCTCGTTCAAATTTCATCTATTGTAAAACTGTAAATTTAACTTCTAAACTCTTTTTCTTAATATTTCAAGAAAACGGTTACATTAATTATGATTTATTTTTTGAACAAAAAGTGTCATAAGTTCAACTAAAACAATTTATTTTACAGGCACAGGTGTGTGAACGATACGAAATTGTTTAATAATTTTATATTCAACTTATTATCGTTACTAGACACTATTTGATATAAGTTTGGAAAACATTCTTAAGTCTTTTTTCTGCCTTATATATATTATAGTACCTTAAATACTTCACAGTGGTTTTGTAAGTAGACTGCGTTTGTTTAAGTAAGTTAAATCATCGTTCTATTAGTATTCACTCCAATTTTGATCACCATCATTTTTCTGTTTTTACCGGTTTTTTTTTAAGTTACTAGTAGAATGTGTAACACAAAGACTTTGGTTGGTTTCCATTATAGCATATGGCACCTCCTTAAGAATGCAATTGTTTCCTGAACGTGGTTTCTGAAAGCCGACCTACAAAAAATGACATGCCAGGAATACTCAAAGGTATACAATGTACTTCAGGCTCACCTGGCTTCAGGCAGGTGTCCATGGAATGCGGTGGTAAACACAAACAAAAAAAAAAGACGTGTGGCACTCGGTGACTGCCGCGGTAAAGCTTAGCATTTTTTTATCAACTTATGCAATTATAATTATATATTTATTTTATTAATGCAGTATTTTTTTTTTCTTTGTTTTTTTTTCTTTGATATTAATTCAAGTTACACTTTGAGCGTGGTGACCGATAAACAAAAACAAAAATTAAAAATAATAATAATAAGTTCTGGTATTTATCGATAGATGGAAAAACTAAAAAGTGTCACCGCTGTGCCGGTCGGAATCGGGGGTGTTAGGTTTTTTTCGTTACGGAATTTCTGGCTTCGGTCTCCACGCTCAAGGCCCGCGATAGAAGCTAGCAATAGTTTAAAAATCTTGTACCCGAAATAGATTCATCATGACGAGAATTAATCCTCAATTCAGTTAGCACTGAACACTTCATGATCAAAGTGGTAACATCTACGTTTGCATATATACTCGTATATCTTTGCAGGGCAGAATGCGAAAGTATTTCAAAAGGAAACATTGAATGAATTTATGCTTAAGACTCAGTAAAATGAATTCTCACCAACTTGGGTAAAGTAAATAGTACCTAATGATGCAACAAATAATCATCTAGTTCTCGGTAAATTGTGCCAAATTTCACCTTATGACATCCAGAGAAAGGCTTTGTCAGGATAAATATTTTATTGAACTCGTGTATAATTGGACAAGGTAAAACATTGGAATCTGCCTGTCTCCACTGGCACCCATTGCCTAACCATGCTTGCAAACTTAAACAAGTATTATGAATCTTCCTAGCCTTTGACTGCCTCTGTAGCGCAGTAGTAGCGTATGCGACTGCTGTTCTTGAGGTCTCGGGTTCGATTCCCGGGTCGGACCAAATGTTTGTATGATCTACAACATTTTGTTTCGGAGTTTGGGTGTTTTCTTATAATAAGTATGTATTTACAAACAAAAAAGTATATATGTATTTATATCAGTTGTATAGTATCCATAACAGAAGCTTGGGACTAGATGGCGGTGTGTGTAAGATGTCAGAAATATTTATTTATTTATCTATTTCCAAGATGACTTGGACAACTCCCATTAATAATATATGTGTTGAGTATATTTAGTTTATGGTAATTTAGTTTATGGTATTAATTTTTAAGTATTTTTAAGACTGGCAACTTCTATCTTTTTTATGTAACACGGTGAATAAAGAGTAACTTGATAAAACGTTAATTTATTGGAAACCCTTATAAAAATATATAAAAGTGGCGACGAGGATGATAAAAACATGCCAAAGGAACACGTAAACGCTATACCTCTATTTGAAAAGTACGATGAAAGTGAAAAGTTCAATAACTTTGTCGAAAGGTTGACATGCTTCTTCCTAGTACACGAGGTGGACATGAAAAAGAAAGTTCCATTAATGCTCACATGTTTCAACAAGGATATGTACGCAAAGGTAAAAATTTTATGTGCACCGAGAAAGCCTACTGATGTGTCATTCGATGATTTGATAGAAATAATCGAAAAACATATGCAACCGCCGCCATTAATTACAACACAAAGACAAAAGTTTAGACAGCGCGTCCAACAAGATGGCGAACGTTTTGCACATTTTTATGAAGATATAAAAAAAAATTCTTTGGATTGTGGATTTCAGGATGAAACACGCTTATCTGAAGAACTACGTGATCAAATAGTTACGGGAGTGCGTGACAAAAAAACGCAAAATTATTTTCTACGTACGCCGGGTTTAACACTTCAAGTGGTGCGAGACAAAGCCCTAGCGGATGAGCTAGCCTCTATGGGAGTTGCTGATCTACATTTATCAGCCACTGTGAAAAAGCTTAATAACAACTACAACTCAAGAACCAAGGTACAAAATTCTCACAATTTTAAAAACAATAAGCAAGGTGAGTCGTCAAATTCATACAATCCAAATAACAAGTATATGTCTGCAGTCACACCGTCTACTTACAAAAGGTTTACTTGCTATCGCTGCTTGGGTAATCATACTGCTCCGAGATGCCCACATATCAAGGAATCTTGTCATAAATGCTCTAAAGTGGGACATATTCAACGGGCATGTGGTAAAGTTAAAACTGTTATAGCTGGTCAATCATCCCAATTAGATAGCCAAGCAGGACAGTTAACACAATTATACCATAATGATGTGACAGACATTTTCCAATTAAATGAGGATGCTAAAAACAAAATTATGTTGAATGTTAGAATTGAAGACAAGGAATGTTCTTTAGAGCTAGATACAGGAAGTACTTATTCCTTAATGTCAACATCTGTATACCAATCACTTCAAATAGGAAAACCAATAATGGAGTGCAGTCTTGTTGTATCAACATACAATAAACAAAAGATTTGGATCAATAAAAAAGTCTCAGTCAAGGTTAAATATGAATGTCAAAGTTTTATTGGAACTTTATACTTGGTTGATGGTAAATTTGATTCTATACTAAGACGTGATTGGCTCTTTAAATTGAACCTAACTTTTGGAAAAGTCTATCAGGTACATGATATTAATAATCAAATAGAAAAACTTGTAAACAATTTTCAAGATGTTTTTGCACAGGAAATTGGTCTAATCAAGAAAGAGGTACAGGACATTCATGTTAAAAGTGATGCTGTTCCAATATTTAAGAAGTCACGAACCGTACCTTTTGCTCTTCTGGAGAAAATGGTCGACGAGCTTCATCGCTTGAAGTCAAAAGGAATCATAGAGAAGGTGGAACATAGTCTCTGGGCTACTCCAGTGGTTCCTGTTATCAAGGCTAACGGTGATTTAAGGTTGTGTGGAGACTACAGGATAACTGTTAACAAAAATGTAGCACCCTCAGACTATCCAATCCCAGTTATCGAGGAAATCTTAAGCAGGATAGGTAAGTGTAAATACTTTAGCAAATTTGATATACGTGAAGCTTTTTTATCTATGCCTGTTGATGATGAGACTAGTAAATTGTTAACCATTAATACTATTCAAGGGCTATATAGAGTCCGACGTATGTTCTATGGAGTAACTTCAGCCCCAGCTGAGTGGCAAAAGTGTATGGATAGTTTATTTACACAGGAGGGCACGCAAGTATTTTATGATGATGTGCAAATTGCTAGCCCTGACCCTGATACACATGTTAAACGTTTACAGAAATTCTTTTCAATATGTCGTGAAAATGGAATTAAACTAAAAAAAAGAAAAGTGCCAAATTTTAACTGATAAAATTTCATACTTAGGATTTGAAATAGATAAGAATGGTCTCCATAAAACTAATAAAAAGGTGAAAGCTATTAAAGATGCACCTGCTCCTAAGAATATTTCAGAAGTTAAATCCTTTGTAGGACTGTGACAATATTATGCACGTTTTATACCTAACATGGCCAAAATGTTGCAACCTGTCTATAACTTACTACATGACAATGTCAAATTTGTATGGAATAAAGCTTGTGAAAATGCTTTTATAAATGCTAAACGTGAAATATGCTCTGACCGTGTATTAGCTTTATTCGACCCTTCAAAGGAAATTGTACTTGCCTCCGATGCATCTGCATATGCTATAGGCGCATGTTTGTCCATTGTTGATAATGGTATTGAAAGACCTTGTATGTTTGTAAGCCGTACTCTCAATTCAGCTGTAAAACGCTATTCACAAATTGATAAAGAGGCACTAGCCATATATTGGAGTGTAAAAAAGTTTTTTAATTATTTGTTTGGTAGGAAATTTTCATAATGAACAGATAGCAAACCATTAAAAATTATATTTAATGCTAACGCTTCAGCATTGAGTGCTATTAGGTTATTACATTATTCATTGTTCCTTCAACAGTTTGACTATAGTATTAGATACCGTAATACAAAAGATCACAGTAATGGTGACTTTTGCTCACGTTTCCCAACTGAATCGTCTATTAACCAGATTGATGTCGCTGTAATGTATCAACTCGAACAATTAAATGTACTACCAGTTTCTGTAAAGGAAATAGCTAAATTAACAGATTTTGATTCTGAATTTTCAATTCTAAAAAGACAAATTTTAGGAACTTGTGATCCTTCTAACTGTAATAGTTCTTATGATATGGCATTATTTACTGTGGAACATGGTGTAGTGATGAGAGGTACCCGTGTTTGTATACCTAAGGCTCTTCAAAGTAAGGTACTAAATGAATTACATATTGGACACTTAGGTATTCAGAAAATGAAAGGTTTAGCTCGAAGCTATGTATATTGGCGAAATATAGATGCAGATATTGAGAAAACAGCAAAGCATTGTGTAAGCTGTGTTTCCCGCTCAAAACAGGTTGATAATGTACCTATCCATCCGTGGTCATACCCTTCAGGTCCATGGCAACGACTTCACATTGACTTCTGTGGACCATTTATAAACTCTTACTTTCTAATAATTGTAGATTCGTACTCTAAATGTTCTGTAAGTTCTGTAGAATATAGCATTGGGTCGGGAGATGACATTGTTATCCGTCATGCAAATCAAATGCGTCCTACAAATATAAGTGAAAGAGCTATTATTCGTAAGGATGATGATATCCCTGTACCTTTAAATTCAAATAGTGTGATGAGGGATTCTGAGCCAGTTCCGAGCCCCTTGTCGAACGACTCACTTATTGTAGTGAGTTCTTCTCCAGTCACTACTCCGCTCTCTGAACCAGTTCCAAGTTACCCGCTGCGTCGGAGTACAAGGACTAAGCGTCCACCACAGCGCTATTCGCCTTAAATTTATTTAGTTTTAAGATCGAAATTTAAATATGTAAAACTGTTATATGTGAGAGGGGGAAGTGTTGAGTATATTTAGTTTATGGTAATTTAGTTTATGGTATTAATTTTAAGTATTTTTAAGACTGGCAACTTCTATCTTTTTTATGTAACACGGTGAATAAAGAGTAACTTGATAAAACGTTAATTTATTGGAAACCCTTATAAAAATATATAAAAATATGAATCATTTTTTTCCACAGAGCGTCTGTCATTGGACCTCCGCAATGCTGATGGTGACCTGAATTCGAAGGTTGACTTAATAATCTATACATAAATATCAAAAGTTTAAACATCTTGTGATAAAGTGTTGGTGAAAAATTACTTATTACTACACAGATCTCTAAGTGCTAGTATTTACTTTACATGTTACCTATAACTTTAACCGTCCAAGATTAACTGTGGCATTGGAGTAACTAAGTGACTGACACTCCACTACACAGGTCGGGTAAGGGCTGGGACAGTGGCAAAAATTTGAAGAAAGTTCAAAAATTTTAATCGCTACTTTTTTCTTACAATCGTTCAAGTAGCTGAAAAACATGTTTATTACTTCTCTAACGATTTAGGAAATAATTGCCGATCTTGACTAATTAGAACAAATACCGGTAACAATAATTGACTGTTGATAAATCATGACAAGCACTAACATATTTAAACAGTTTTATTTATGAAAATTTACTTTTAATCGGTACCGCAATTGAAACATTAAATATGCATAAATATCCAGAAACCATTAATGAAATTTTCATATTTATGTTTGAATAGACACTCTTTAGTAGAACACATATTAATGCCCATAATCTATGTCGCTTATGATTAATACAAACAGCTGTTGGCTATAACAGATACACGTCATTCTATAGAGCATGTGTCATCTCCAGCCGACGTCACATCAACTCATCCCAACATGCTCCATCTGCCCTATGACAATTTAATTAAGAACTACATTTATCACCTGATATAACGCTTGACTGCTGTTATCTCAATGAGGTGAGTGTTAATAATTGTTGGCCCAAATGGCCCAGATGTAAATGTGTAATATCGATGAGAGGCGGAAAACTAAATCCGCTGTTTTTGTAGTAAACGACAGGATGTATTATAACTTGAGGTTGGAAAAAGTGTATTAAACTGACTCTACCCACATTTACGGCTCCACGAAACCATAGAAATATAATATACAGTATATCTTACCTATGATTCTTTCGCCAGATCACTAGATTTGAAACAAAACGAGCCAAATATAAATTCATAAAATCTAACTATATGTACAGAGAGATTAATAAATATACAGCCTCGGTGGCGCAGTGGTAGTGAATAGGACTGCTGTGATTGAGGTCTCGGGTTCAAATCCTAGGTCGGACCAAGTGTTTGTGTGATCTACAAATATTTGTTTCGAAGTGTAGGTGTTTTCTATGTACAATGTGTATATATTTACAATAAAAAAAGTATATGTGTATTTATATCACTTGTCTAGTACCCATAACACAAGCTCTGCTTAGCTTGGGACTAGATGGCGTTGTCTGTTAGATGTCCGAAATATTAATTTATTTATTTATATATCATATACTAGGTTCGTAACTTTTTCTAAGTTAAAAAAGTATGTACCTCATATAATTTTGGAGTGAGAATGATAGATTATAATCAAAATCTACATTGAAACTGAGTTATTAGATATGCTAGTAGATAAGTTACGATGCCGATGGGTCTGGTTACTCACAACGTAAATCTAAGCATCAACCATATTCGTCCTATAGGAGATGATTAGATAGAGGACCTTATAAGGTTGACTGGAAAAAAGGGTTGTTAATGCGAGCTTACACATTTCGTAATTTATTTAAATAAACTATGAATTGAGTGAGGTACATTTATTTTGATGATGGATTCTTTGAATATTATTTATAGTCAAAGATTTAAGCTTAATGAATCATAGTAAAGAATGAAGTCTAAGTTGGCTTGAAGCAAATGTAAATTTGAATTGTGCATGGATTGTAAGTCCGTTTAATTAAAATCCTAACTATGTGATTGTGTTATTGTACTATAAAAACTGATTATTTTTTTGTGGGGTCTGGCATACGGGCAGATGTATCGCCTGATGGTAAGCGGTTACTGCCGCCCATTGACTCCCGAAACACCAGAGGTGTCACAAATGCATTGCCGGTCTTTGGGGGAATGGGAAAGGGGATGGGAAAGGGATTAGGGTATGGACCTCTGGTAACCTCACTCACTCAGCGCAGGCGCTGTTTCATACTGGTTTTCTGTGAGGCCGTGGTATCACTCCGGCCGAGCCGGCCCTTGCATACCGAAGTGTGGCTTTACCACTTTTAAAGAGCGAGTCGGACTCGCGCACCGAGGGTTCCGTATAAACCTGTAGGTACATATATGATGTTACTAAAAATGTACGATCTTCGCAATTTTCCCTTTATCTGTGCCGTTACTACGGAGCCTTAAAAACTGAACTTTTACTATAAGGTGACAGGTTCAAATTCCATTATAACCTAAAGTAGATCTATTTCTTAATAGACACATCTGTCATTTTACTCCCGATACATAGTTAATGCTATTTTGAGAGTCAGGGCTATACAGAGTTATGTAAGCCGTTTTTTTCGTTACAATAAAGAATTGTTATTAAGAATTATTATATTGACATAGTACAATTATGGTATTATTACAAATCACTTTTAAATTAACCAGAGTAATGCAAACAAACAGAGCTACAAGGAACGATGCACCCACAATATGTCATTTTTATTCCACAAAAACATTCTCGCAATAAAAATATATCATACAAAGTTGCAAGTCGCAGTAACGAGAACTTACGGAGATTACGAATGTATATAAACGTTAAGTTATATTTAAGTAAGAGGTCCACTGATGATTAAGATATAATTTATAGCTATTAATAATCGCAAGAATTTATCGTCACTGAATACCAGGAGCAATTTAATTTCTTACACAAATAGTTGGAAGAAAAAGTAACCGCTATATGAACACATGTTGTACTTCAATATCGGTATTTAAACCTTTAACAAAAAAAAGTAAACGTACCTTCAACAACGCTTTTGTGTTTATTAACCTGCGGGCTATAAGTTAAGTATTTCGCGAAGGGTAATCTAAATTAAGAGAGTGGCCAGAAATCTGTCGGCTCTTTTATTATAAAAGTATAATAGTCACATTTGTCAGCCAGAAGAAATTTACAAAAGCCACGCTTCGGCATGAATGGGCCGGCTCGACCGGTGTGATACCACGGCCTCACAGAAACTGGTGTGAAATAGCGCCTGTGCTGTGTTTCACCGAGTGAGTGAGGATACCGGATACCGGATACCTATCCGTCAAAGGTCGGCAACGCACTTGTGACTCGTCTGGTGTTTCGGGTCTCCATGGGCGGTGGTAATCGCCTACCAGCAGGTGATAGGTCTGTTCATTCGCCCACTATTCAATAATATAAAAAAAATAAAGCTGGGATACAACTCACAATTTTTTAATGTCATGTCTTTACCATGTCTGTGTGCGTGTGTATATTTTTATACCAATATACATTAAACACAACCAACGGAGGTTTTTTTTCGTATGAAATTTCAATTAGAAATTTTCTTTTTCAATGAAGCTGATAAAAAGCTCTAATTTTTATAACTTGAATATAATATTACGTAATTTTTCGAAGAAAAGAGCCTCTTTATAATATTACGTTAGCTATGTTTGTAGTGGATCACAGACCTGAGGTTCTACCAAGTTAGCAATGTTGGACTTGCAAACTGTCACTTAGAATGCGAATTTCTTTGTGTAACAAACGACTTATTGTAAATTATTACTGTATTTTGTCAAGTTTTATTTAGTAGACGTCGAACCGACGTTAAAGAAGTGTTGGCAAATATTTGGATCACCTAATGATTCTTTGAAAATATACGTACATACTCGTATCTTAGATAAATTACACATCCATTAATTAATTGCGAAAGTAACTAATATGACCTTCAAGAAAAGAGCGTACTCCTACTTAAAAGATCGGCAACGCACTTGTGACGCCTCTGGTGTGGTAAGGGATTACTGCCGCCCATGGACACCCATGGGCGGCAGTGATCGCTTACCATCAGGCGATACGTCTGCTCGTTTGCTTCTATTCAATAAAATTAGGCATGGATATACTTCAGTTCTTGAGGAACGGTATGAGCGCAAAAATCTATAAACACTTTGCTAAAAGAAAGTTTAGAAATAAATAAGTGTTTATGAGTAGCTACTCGTATTTACTTATTTGCTTAATTATTTGCCTAGTTTGGGATCAGACGGCCATGTGTGTGATGTATGAGAATATTATAATATTACTACCGTCGTCTAGATAATACACTTGCAAATGAAGAGACACAAATTCGTATGTTGTTTAGAGCTTTTCTCTCAGAAATGGGAACAGGGGTCTTTGTTAATCTCGTAAATCGATAAAACTGAACGAGAAAATTGTCTAACGCTAGTTTTGTATGAGACCGTATTACTGCAATTAAGTCGGCCTATATTTGCCGAATCATATATTTTCAACAGATACACTCTGAGTAACACATCTGGTTTTAAAATCTCCTCTACTCGTAGTAACAGCTTGCCAACTCTCCTCTTTCAAATGTATAAAACTAGTTAGTAATACATAAGTGTAGCAAAACTGAATATTAACCTATAATCCAAGAGAGCTGCATAAAAGCAGTGCCGCCTCTCCTCTATGCAATTACAAACACATATTCCTAACCTCAAATATATTTTTCTAGGAACACAAGGGTCTCTGGTGATTAAAGTTGGAGGTTTAACCTCATTTCTTTTATTTACTCTGTGGGTTAATTTTGCACGTAATAGACTTGGTCTGTGTTTGCAACTTGTTTACATACTCTAGACGCAAAAGCTCAGTTACTTATGGCTGCGGTTATTTAAGTGAGTAAAGAAATTTTCTGCCTTAAGTTACTTAAGTTTTCTTTTTATTTTATTTGTAAATAAAGATCTTGTTTATTTGGTCTTTTAATTCATGAATAGTCTG
The DNA here is from genome assembly GCA_916048165.1 of Spilarctia lutea. Taxonomy (NCBI): domain Eukaryota; kingdom Metazoa; phylum Arthropoda; class Insecta; order Lepidoptera; family Erebidae; genus Spilarctia; species Spilarctia lutea. Next base: position 1,058,695 of record OU696471.1, on the reverse strand, counting down.
TAATTAAACGAACTGAACGTATGTTGTAGTGGTTTAGAAGACCGCTACGTCGCTTTCTACTGCGTTAAGTGTTCTGAGTTCAATTTCCCACATGAGACAACATTTCATGTATTCCACAAATTGTTGTTCGGAATCTGGGTTTCCGTTGTATTCGCTGCATGTTTCCTTGTAACGTCTCCCGCGACACCGAATATATTGCTAGTACAAAAGGTATCAAAAAGAAAAGCTATGTAGGTATGTTGTTTCCATGTTATTTTCTGTAGTTAGTATTATAAATGCTTTCTTAAACGATATTAACTAGTAATTTAATAACTTAATATTTATTTTAATACACTTTTATAATCATTCATCAAAACCCATTCAGTAGTTTTTGCGTGAAAGAGCAACAAACACTCACTCACTTACATACTCACAAACTTTTGCGTTTATAATATTATTAACTAATGAAGTATTTAAAAGTGACTTATCCACTTTATTTTTGACCTTTCTAAAATTTTATTTATCTAAGAAAATAGCAGCTAGCAGTTTATTCAAGACTTTAACGTCTTCGACCTAAAGCCTTTGTTTGTGTTCCAATAATGAAAAGGCTCATTTAGTTGAAAAATAATTATTTTAACTTAGTGCAGTACTTAAGCCAGTACGAATTATAGACATACTACAATGACTGGTTCTATATTGGTACTTTTTTATGTATAATACTGCGAAAGTGACTCAACTTTGCCTGATGGAAAACATGAGCAGAATTCAAGAGTGGTGGCTACTAAACTCTTTGCAAATGCAAACAATGCAATAATGCAGCATTTTCTGCCGCGCACAACAAAACTGTGGAATGAGCCTGTGGTGTTCCCGGACCAAGACGACGACCTTCAAACCTTCAAGAAAGGAGCGTACTCCTTCCTAAAAGGCCGGCAACGCACTCATGACGCCTCTGGTATTGCGGATGGGCGGCAGTAATCGCTTACCATCATACGATTGGTCTGCTCGTTTGCTACCTACATAATAAAAAAAGTGATGACCCACACTATTGCGGCTTATTATGCTTCTTCATCAGTACATTAAAATATTGAAATCAAATTTTGTAATTTTCAAATACTCAGTCACTCTCAGAGTTACGGTGAATATAACGTCAAGAATATTAACAATCTTGTAATAACTTATTTTATATTAATATATTCTACTTACTTGTTTGAAGTACTTTATAATTACAATTACTGAACCATAATAGTAGTTCTGAAATATATTCGTTAACGAGATCAAACAAGTCTCTCTGTAGAGAGTTCTGTCCGTCCTTAATAATCACCTGTCGTGAACATCGGCCGCTGTCAAAACGTCGCCTTTATGTTCTACTATAAATGACATGAGATTTAGAGGCTTTACACTGGGAAAGATTTACGTTCTCATAATGTATTTGGGGTTTGAAGCTAAAATCGATCAAGATGTTGAAAGATTTCAAACACTAAAGAACAGTTTTAAGCATGGCCTGTGTTCACATGTAATATTATGTAGTTCTGAAATTACAAAGGGAAAAACTCGTTGTGAAACTCTGTATAAAATTTAAATTTGTGATTGTGCCGTTTATGACACGTCGTTTTTAAGCCCCAATCAGGTAATGTCTCACCAGGGGAGTAAATACGAAGTTCCTTAAATCTAATCTCTTTCTTCAAATTACCAGTAACAACGTGAATAGGTAGACGATTTGAAGCCTGGATTGATTTCACTGCATATATACATAAGAAAGTGTCTCCTATTTTTAGGTAGATATTTTTTATGTCCCAATAATCTGTTACATATTATGGATTATATTTTACAGATTTTTTCAAATTTCCTTTAGGTTAATCCAAAGCAGTCTAATATTATTAGTACTTCCAAAGTGTCATAAATCGGTTCGTGAATCATTCCCGATGATCTTGGTATATAGGAGCTCAGGAGCTACAGTGGTAGGGATTTAGTTTCACCATTCTAGCTCTTGAAGGGTTAGTGTCGTGAGTCACATTTAACCGTAACTGAAACTAAACGTTTGTTTTAAAAGTTAGTTAATAAGGGTGATGTAATAGATTTTCTTCAACACCACGACGCAGAAGGCAAGATTATGTTTAGAGTGTTCTGTATATATAAGTTTCATTATAAGTGAAAGGAAGTCTTAATAAACCTTTGACAACATGCTCCAAAGATTTAATAAAAATGTGATAAAATTTACGGAACACCCAATACTTAGCATTTATTAAAAAGATATTAATATTCTTCATATAGTTAGGTATATTACGACACAGCTGAGTGGCAATTATTTGAGTTTAATTTTAGACTATAGCAACAGCACTGGCCGTCCAAGCAATCCCTAGATAACATAAAATAGAATTTATATAACAGGCAAAGTTAAAAATCCGAATAAATTATTTTTTGCGGTCACTCCAAGGGTTGTACGTTATTAAATATCAAACGGAACGGCCGGTCTCTTCGATAATTTTAGTTTTTAATAACTTCAGTTAAACCGAGGACTAGTAATACCCAGTTACGATAAGGTCAAACTATTTAATTTATTTTGTTATCAACTTTAGATTTATTTCAACCAGAATTGTTATTCAGGACAACCTAGGAATTGGAATTTCTAATTATCAATGTGTCAAAACCTGATTTAGGAATATTTAATGGATTTAAACTATTTAATATTTTATAAAAGGGGTATTTTTAATTTATAAAAAGTAATCTGTATTATATCTACGGGAATGAACGATATATATGAAGTATATTTTGGGCCACCTCTTGACAAACGTAGTGTGGGATATCCTCTGGCCAGATGTCAGAGGTCAGCAACGACTGAATGCAATAAGAAAGTTTAAAAGACCTTAATACTTATTTTTTTATAAAATTTATATAACCTATGTCACCCAGGCTATCATAACAAATCTTTTAACACCTCAATCATTTAAATCCGTTCAATAGTTTATGCGCTACGGCGAACATACATAAACTGACAAAATTATTACCATTCCTTTTGGCTTTGTCGTAATTGGGTAATAAAGGAGACTGGGCTCTGTGATGTGCCTTGGGAGAGGTTCTTGTCCAGTAGTGAACTGCTAGTCTCTGGCTAAAAACCAAACAGAGCTTGTACTATGGGTACAAGTTCTGCTTAGTTTGAATCTGCATAGATAACACTCAAACTCAGAAACAAACATTTACAGATCATATAAACATTGGTGAACCCGGGAATCGAACCCGAGACATCAAGCACAGCAGTCACATATGCTACATTAGGCGACCGAAGCAGTCTTTATAATTTAACAAGAAAATAGATTACAGCTATTCAAAAAGCCAAATTAAAATCAGTGGCACTTATTTAAGTAAATAATACGCTGTTTTTTTATATTAGTCATTTAAAATATATTTAAAGGTGAGTAACATTAAAAGTATTAATAAATCTAATATTCAAATTAAATAAATCCCTTTTACAAAATTATAATTCTAGTGTAACTTTTGATATAACAAAAGCTAAAAGCTTAACTAGAACATTAGAAAATCAAATGCCAAGGTTTTAAATTTAAAATACTATTTTTAGGTTTGTTGAATCTACTACAATCGTGTCATTGTCTAGAAAAAATTATCTTAAGTAATCTTTTAAGCAAAGCTAAAATTCGAGTCCATTTGAGTTCTTGAGATAAGTTTTGTGCACAGAGTAGAAAGGGAAAAGTGATGTTCAGAATAAGTATTTTTTTGGTATCTCTTTAGAGCTGTGAAGTGAATCGTGACGAGATAAGAATGAAATCCATTCCGATTATAATAATAGACACTTAACAAAGTTTCTTTTATTCATCCTATGGGAGAAACTGCATTCATGCGTTATCATTAAGTGTATTTATGTATATGGATATTTCGAGGAAGTTGAGAGCAAATCAACATTTACACACATTTCAACAGATTTTTGAAGAAAATAGAGTTTATTTCTTCTATAATGTCAACGATTTATTTCATCCACAAATCATAAGAGTTATAGCGTCCAATCTTAAGGGCATTCGTTTACTCCGCGGGGCATCAAATTTAATGTCTCTATGTTACTAGCTGCTTTTATAGCACATAAAAATGTGGATATCTATACCGACGTACTACTCTTAATACATTTCACTTAGAAATGTGTCGTTAAAATGATTGTTTTTAAGTATCATAAAATATGGACACTATTTCTTGCATATTAAGTGATTATGATGCTCAAGGCGTGAATGGAATACAACGTTCCTACATACTTGATTAGAACGGATGGAATATGACTGAATTTCACGAATCAAACTGAAAGCTATCTGTAACTACACTAACTGATAAATGTACTTATGTTACTAAAAACCTCAGTGTGGTGACCCTATTTATCCTGTAGGTGTCACAAGAATCAGGGCACCTAACTATTAGACATACCGGCTTTAGACTAATTCTTTGTTTTATATACAAAAACTTTATCAAAATTCACATATCATTTAGTGGGAGTACAGCGACATACACTTATTAAAATACGTAATAGAAATACAAAAATCAAGATCAGGAATATCACCTATATTACTGTATTTACGTCAATCCATTAAGGTTGATATATGTGAGGTGTCACATTTCTCATTCTTGATTAAAAGCTCAAAAGAACCCAATATTTATTTCTCTGTATAAAAACAGTAAACTTTACCGAGAAAATGTTGACTGTCAGTCAAGAAAACAGGCAATGGACTGACAATATATTACCATTTGACATAAAGTTTTTTAACTGTTACCTAATCATTATCTGAATTCCTTTACATATGAATTAGTAATTGAATTGTTTAATGCAAAACATAATATCAATATTTATATTTGTTTTTTTTTCTATACGAAAGGGAGCATACGTGGAGATAGGTTACCTCATGAGTTGGCTGACACTCTTTAATTCTCCCTCTTTCCTCAACTTTATGGATTAGGGACCCCTTTCTTTTAGTGAGGGGGAGGTGGAGAAGCGAATCAAGATATCTCTGTGTTAGCACCTGCATATTTTACTTGACAGTATGGAATCAGCATTAAACTTTTCTTAAACCGTAGTGGGCATTTTTGTCGACGTCGAATATCTCTTCCAATCTCCAACTCCTCACGTGTAAAGACTCTATTCTATTCAAGGGAGAATCCTATTCTAGTCATCACTTTGATTAACGTCATTTAATAAGTATTAAATTAAACATTATATGTCTTATCATATAACAGAGCTCTAATGAACCCTGAGATCATAAAGCTATATCATTATGCCTGTTACTTCTGTTCGGAATTAATGGCATAATAAAAATATATGTTATGCCTTTCTGTCCCAAAGCAATCGTGTTAGTTACAGACACTTTTGTTTCATATTAGTTTCTGTGAAATGCTTTCGATTTGGTCAAATATTTAACCGAATTCAAAAAAAGAGGAGATTCTCAGTTCATTTTCATAATTTTTGTTTTATGTGTGTTACATCAGAATTCAATAATTTGTCAACCGATTCATTTTTGAAGTGAAAACTTCTTTAGCGGCGATGTGTACTTTTTTGGAATCGGTAAAAATTTATAAACTCGCGTCAGGTCACGTGACCTGATCGAAAATTCGTAAGACAGATGGAGAGAGGACGAATAAACTCGCGTCAGGTCACGTGACAGGGCAGGCGGCGCAGGGCGCTTGCGCGAATGTTCGTGTGTGTATGTAATATAAATTGTCATGTTTGTGTACGATAGCGCAATAAATGAATATTGTATTCCACCACATAAATAATAGTACTTTTATACTGATAGTGAAAGCAATTCGTACAAAATTATTCTCTAACCATTCCAAAATATCAAAAATGCACAACGTTAATATTCAAGTTTTCACTTCTGCCGGCACTCCCGGAGTGCAACCAGTCGTTTTTATTTTTTTTATTGTTTCCAATATACATACATTCACAGACGCAGTAATATAAACTGCACAACGAAGACCTCGCAGGGTCTATCTGGGTGGCAGTGAGTCGCTAAATACTATGTCATACAACTAAATCAACACTTCAGACTTAATACATGCAACACAATGTTATTTACCTTCGGCAGATAGTGGTTTTTTAATTTATATTGGAAGGCATTTTTTTCTTTCTTTACACACAAGGATTGCATCTCGTCTGTTATTTTATTTAAAAGAGTAGGGATTAAGTACTCTTCTATTCTTTATTACTTACAGTGTTTTAGGATTTATCCAGATCCGGTTTACCAGAATCCATTACTGATTCAACCTTGTATTGAAGACACTCCCTTATTTGCCACCGCCAATATTGAAATACTTCGTGTCGACATATCAAGTAAAGTTCAGTTTTGTAGTCATTTGGAGTATGAGGCCAAATTGGCCTCAAAGAAACTTGGCGTGCTCAATAGTTCGAGACGGTATTTCACTACGGCCCACAGCCTTCTGCTTTAAAAGTTGCAGGTTCGACTTTATATGGAATACTTTTGTAGCGGTAACGGATTCGATAACATTATATCAATAATAATATTATTATATTATATATTACATCGCGTCGTCAGGCTACATCATTTAAATGTGGAACAGAGAGGGATGTCATATTGGGCAGGTACACCCAGTAACAGCTCCTCCCACTGGACCGCATCCGACAAAGAGTGACTCGAATCGTCGACTGCCAGTATGTTTCTAATCGGCTGGACTCTCTGGCGCTGCGTAGAGATGTGGCGTCGCTATGCATTTTCTATCGCATTTACTATGGGGAAATGATCCCTGCCGCCTCTTTCCGCCATAGTCCTACGCAAGAGCAGTTTCATCCCCATCATTTTTTATTTCAACAAAACTGTGGAAAAAACGGTCGCCTACGGTATTTCCGGATCATTACGACCTTAAAACCTTCAAGAAACCAGCGTACTTCTTCTTAAAAGGTCGGCAACGCACTAATGACGCCAATAGTATTGCAGGTGTCCATGGGCGGCGGTAATCGCTTACCTCAGGCGATACGTCTGCCCGTTTGCCACACGTGTCATAAAAAAACCTTTCCTAGATCTAACTGCCGACAACAAACTTAACGCTCTTTTAGTAACTCTCAGGTTTACCATCATTTGTCCTTTATACCATAAAACAGTTTTCTAAAAGAAATCTAAAATCAATAAACGAGTTGGTTGTAACAAACAACCACAATGAACAATCCATTAGAATCTGCATATTACAACTGCGCATAATTTACGAAGTGACATTATTAAACTACACCAGGGAAAATGGTCGCTGAATGAGACCGACACATAATGAGTTTGTGTAGCATAATATGGTATTAGATTAGTAACCGTTTGACAGCGAGAGTGACAATAACTAAAGAGTCATTATGGATGGTGTTTTACCCTATATTTTTATGGGATTTAGCAGCCACTCCGCTTTGAGAATATTGCAAATCAGTTTATTCCTCGGGAATAACATATGTATTTTAAATGGATTGTACCCCATCTAATATCTGGATTACAAAACTTAATAAAAAAATGGGATGGATTTAGAAGTTAAGAGGAAGTGCTCTGAACAAATAACCCAAACTAAGATACTTACTAAATCAATATGTCGGTGGCAGCATCTTATTTATGAGATAGAATCTTAGATGGAACTTTTATAGGCCAAAAGCAAAAGAAAAGACATGTATTTCAGTAAACATCCAAACTAAGGCAAGTTACCCTATTGGTTGTAAAATTCACAAGCATACATGTATTTTTTTTTTTATTGTATAGGGGGCAAACGAGCCGACGTATCACCTGATGGTAAGCGATCACCGCCGCCCATAGACACCCGCAACACCAGAGGCGTCACAAGTGCGTTGCCGGCCTTTTAGGAAGGAGTACGCTCTTTTCTTGAAGGTTTGAAGGTCGTATACGAGGTAATTTGTAGCAATCGATCTTAAACACTTTAAACTTTAGTTTTTTTGTTTCACTTGTGGGGTAATGGGTGTCCGACCTCCGACCAGGCGAGGTGATCATGCCAGGCGGGCCACTGCCCAACAGTTGATGTTGGGATGTTGTACATAATATGATAATCGGCGCGAGAACTTTTATTGCGCAATTCAGGATTGGTAGTTACTCCGTGTAGTGCGTTACTTCGTAGTTCAGTGTTTCTTTGGTATGAGGCGCTGTAGTAGTTTACTGTTGTGTTATATGTATGTGGATGTCGCCACAAACTTTCAACTTAAACAAAAATTTACACCTTAGCGTCCAACACATTTTCTTATTCCCTTCTAAGCTTCAACTGAATCATCCACACTATCTTTCTCACTTGCGTTCTATTTCCACATATATCTACACTAATATTATAAAGAGGAAAACTTTGTTTGTATGTTTGTTTGTAATGAATAGGCTCAAAAAGTACTGGACAGATTTTAAAAATTCTTTCACTATTCGAAAGCTACATTATCCACGAGTAACATAGGCTATATTTTATTTTGGAAAAATATAGGGTTCTGTAAGATATTTGGGTTTCTCGGACACAAGGTGTAAAAAATCAACCAGAAAAGTTACTTATTTTGCGTACGCTGCCTAAACTATGAAAGATAGAACCATAAAATGTTCTAATTAATCGTAGATCTTAGAAATATCTACAAAAAATTCCGCAACACACTATGCCTATCTATGTCGAGTGAGGCACAACAACCATTTTTTTATTTAAAAATCTGAATTTTTTTTTGGACTACATTTAAACGCGTTTAATTCACTCATGCTATCAATCCTTATCAAAATAAATTATTTCATCACTAACTAAAGTTTATGTAGATAATATTAGGTCTTCGAATAATAAAAATTGGACGTTTGGTTTTGAAGTTATGGCAAAATTAAAATATGTTTTACGCATGGGCAACTTTACGTTGCCCTATCACGGGTCGGGGCTCCCGACCATCAGTATATTTCGTTACCTGAAAATAATTTAACGTCAAATTTTGTTAATAGAGAAGCTCTACAATAATCGCTTTAGTTATCTATCCTAAAACAACGGGTTGCACTCGGGGACTGCCGGCAGAAGTGAAAACTTAGTATTAATTACATTTAAATATTTTCCTCATTAACAACTTTAACATCCACAGAAAGACAATCTGTGCAGCCTGCGGATATTGACTGCGTCGTCGATGTTAGTGTCGGTGCCTGTGAATTGACCTGGGAATCATTGTGCTGACCGTGTCTTTCCTGGGTAGGTTTTTGCAGCGGTAACCGACATTCACGCGGGTGTAGCCGCGGGCGACCGCTAGTATGTAAATATTTTGGTAAATTCAAATTTATTATACCTCTTCTAGGTTTACTGAAACTATCATCGTATGCCATTAACACATAGAAAACCATTTCTGAACTCCAGAAATATTTTGGAAGCGCCAAATAGAAAAAATCTTAGTGTACAGTTTCTACAACATGTATAAACTAAATCTATTTCTAATTTCCATAAGAGGCTTCAAGGCATCCAAAGCTTCCGCAATTTGATATTGTGTATAGCATAACGGTTATAATGTAAGCCACACAAAATTAATCATGAAAATCTTTGTAGGATATAATTAACCTGTTCTTTAATTGTTAAGCACAAAGTCGGTTTATAACATAGTCATTATCTTGGAGTTAATTGTAGATGAACTGAGTAAATAAAAATAAAAAAATCTACTGGTTAAACCATTAATAGCAAAGTAAATTTTGAATGAATGATAGACAAAACAGTACACGGTCTTTAGGTCCATCACCCCTAAACCAATCCACCACCACCAATCACCAATAAAGAATGATATTATAAATAACCAGCTTTCGTTCCACACGCGTGTATGTCGATTATCGTGGTAAATGGTAGCCTATGTCCTTCCTCAAGGACCTCCTCCAGCAGTTTAGCCGTAAAAGTATACCAGACAGCAGTCTCTTTTAGTCTTTCTCAGTCAAAGTAACTCAGTAGTTACTTTCGAATTGATAATATTTATAATGTACGAGTATTTCGTTATTTTTACTTAGTGTCACACTCAAGACACACGCTCGACTCAAATATTTTTTTGTGTACTCTCTGAATACGTAACTAAACACTTAATTCTATCTAAAACTATTGTGTAGAAATTTTTACATTTTCGGTACAATTTCGCATTGCTTTCCTAGGCTCCGATGATTCAGTGAAGCTTATCTATAGCCTGAATAGCTGAAGACGCCTCTCATTCGTATTCAATCTGCAGACTCACAATCCCGTCGCTGGTTTCTATTAGCCTATACACTGTTAATGTACAGTTGATAAGATGAGTAGGAAATTTCCCAGCTCTTTTCTAGTTGGCAGTGGAATTCAAATTTTATTGTGAATTGTTGAACTTCTACATTATGTTCTTGTAAAGCATACTGTTCTTAAAATGTGTCTTGTAATGAGTTGACTATTCTAGATGTTAGTGATCCTAACTATTGTGGTCGGAGGTCATGAATTTGATTACCACCTAGTTAATTATAATTATAATTAATCAGTTGTTCTGTGTCTGGAATAATTTAATTTACCATTTTTTTTTAATTTATGGACAAGACCTATTAAAAATTGCAAAACAATTAATAGAAAATTACTGATATCTACAATGAAATAGTTTTAGTTTGTAATAGTAAGAGAATGGTTAAATATTTTCTTCTTGGGTAAAGATCTGCCAATCAAAGAGGCCAGTGAAATGAAATATTAGAAGAAGAATATAAATAAGAATGGTCCCAGAAGATTAGATAAGTAGGTAGTAAACGAGAATCTTTAATTATTAATTAATCAGTAGTATGACACCTGCAATTCAAGGTACAAAAGCTCTTTTCAATTTGCTTTAAATGAATATGTAGAATACGCTACTTTTGTTATATTGAATACTAGCTGAGACTTGTCTAAGACAAAGTAGCTTAAGTTACTCCTTATTATATCAGCTATTTGCCAGTGAAAGTCCCTTCAAAATCGGTCCAGTCGTAACAGAGATTAGCCGTAACAAACAGACAGACAGTAAAAAAATTTAAAAAAGGATATTTTAGTATATGTACTGTGTATACATACAAATGCATTTAGTTAAAAGCGGTTATACTTATATTACAGTTATTATTACATTAAATTTTCCTCTTTTAAAGATCTTAATTTTACACGAAATTAACAACGCTAACAAAAATACCTCTAGACGGGGGAGTATCAAAGTTTTATGAAAATTCAATTTGAAGACTGTTATTATTCTGTAATAAGAATTTAAGTAAATGTTGAAAGTTACGTACCGTTAATAACTACAAAGTTAGCATAATAAAATATATCAGTAATAAAAATCACGTTATAAAATGGAATTTTCTAAGTACAAATAAATCAAATAGAACGTCAAGTTTTAAACCATATTTCGTAATAATAGCAAGACTGTTTTTTTTTATTTGGTGTAAAACGATGTCCCGCCTTTTATCATGCCCTGTGTGGGCACCTGTATCAAGGGAGCCCAATGGCTGCCACCTGCCACCGGCGTCATAGTGGCCGCATTCTGTGCTGCTAAAATATGATAATAAATAAATAATAAACATTTTCGGACATCTAACACACAAGGCTATCTAGTCCAGAGCTAAGCAGAGCTTGTGTTACGGGTAGGTACTAAACAACTGATATAAATACATATATACTTTTTTTTTTAAATACATACATATCATACATAGAAAACACCCAAACTCCGAAGCAAAATATTTGCAGATCATACAAACATTTGGTCCGACCCGGGAATCGAACCCGAGACCTCAAGCTTAGCAGTCGCATACGCTACCACTACGCCACCGAGGCAGTTGCAATATAGAAGCAAAAATTTATTATACTTAATCTTTCACAGCTGTCGCGCACATACTTACTTACGTCCACGTCCCAGGTCCAACAATACCCCACTCAATAAACCATTCCCTACTTAACACAAACCATAGATGTAGAACAATAAAAATCAAGTGAATTCTACGCCATATATCTGAACCGCCCCATAACTGTGGCGGACCATCGAATATAGGGTTGTCACCTATACCGGAACACATCGGAAAAAAAAAGTTTTTTTTTAACATTGAACTTAATTTGAAAATTATTGTATAGTATTTCTGTTAGTAAGTCATGGCAGTAGTAAGCTCTTTATACGTTGAAAATTAAATGGACGCTTAGAAATAGTTAGTATCTAAGTTCAGATAGCGATGAAGCTGAGGATCCAGACAAGTGACTTACATTTTAGAGACCTATATCCAGCAGTGGACTGCGGTAGGCTGATGATGAAGTCTGGATAAGGTACTGGTGTTGTGACTGCAGGGTTTCCTACGATGAGAGTTATATTTATAGTTAGTTAGTTATAACAAATTTTGCAAAGAGCTATCAATGTGAATTTAATCAGAGTACAATAAAAATACCCACCTTGTCAGCTATGAAGTCATATCTTGGTCACTGGTTTTTTGGAAAATGATTGATGTTTTGCGGAAAATATTTATTAAGATGAGACGTCTCATCTTTTAACGGCTAAACAAAATCTGAAAGATGTATGAATAGAGCTGTAAAAGGAGATAAGGGACAAACACTTATTATTATTAATATCAAACAAGATATTTTAAAAGTATTTAAATTTCTTTTGTGTTAGCTGCCAACCCTAGATTTCAGCTATAAATAATACATAGCTCAACATGCCTCTATAGACAATGACTGATGGCTTTTATAGCCTTTTGGTGTCAAGCGCCGGTGGCAGTATTTTTATTCTTATGGGAAAAGCCTGGATAATGCGAATGTGAGCCTTGGGGTCCCTAAAACTAAATTTATAAGAGAGACATACTCCTGTATAAAAAAATATCTAAACATATTCAGAAAATAAAGGGCCTTTACACATTATTCTATAAAAGGCTTGTGATTCAGTGGTAACCGTGTAGGTTGATATACAGAGAATTTAAGCAACCCTAACCAGGTCAGTCTATGGTGGGTGATCACTCTTAATGTTATTGAGACCTAAGTGCCTCGGCGATCATGCTAATTACTTAGGTTGTAGGGGACTGATAAGAGTCGCTTTACGTAAAAAAACGAAGATCAACCTTATCGTAATAGACTTAAAGCCGACCCTAACCTGGTTTAGGAATCGATAATAATAAAAAATACAATCCTCGCAGTTATTATAATATACTAGTATTACATAGACTCGATTACCGGGAAGTAAATAATTTATTGATAAACCACGATTTATTTTACTTCAATAATATGACAATGGTTTAAAAAAATAAGAAACACTGCTGTTACAAAGAAACGTTCTAAATACGTTACCTACTTATAAATAATACCAATACTCAATGGTTGACTTTGTTCAAACAACAGAAAATCGCAAACTTTTGCACCCAAAACAAAAAGTAGGTCTAACCTACCCTAAACAAGTAACAACAGGTTAGTTCGTGAGTGGAATGTTAATATAACCTTTAGCATTTCGTGTGCACTCTGCTTAATTTGTTGTACCCGATTTCTATTAGAGTCGTTATATATTGGCTAGAGGAAACCTACTTCTATTAACCCATTAGCCATTCTATATACAGGTTTACATATTTATTTATTTATATAATACTTACGTCTACCATTACAGATTATTCTAATACGATTTTATAGTCAATTTTTATAAGGTGTAGTATTTTCAAAACTTAGAAAAGAAAGGATTATCTGGTTGTATATTTAACTGATTATCTCTTACGCTTTCTCAGCTTAAATACTGAAAATAAAGTTTGGATAAGAAATAGTTTTGATTCTTGAGAAAGGATAGGGGCTACTCTTTACCACGATAATCGACTTAAACGTGGGCGGAGCCGCGGGCTTAGTGTTAGTGGGAAATAAATGAAACATAAGTTAAAACTATAGTATCGGTAGCAGGTGGAAATTAATATACGGATGGTTTTTTTCGGGCTTCCCCTTAATATAAATTTTATTTTCTAAACGTAATTGTTAAATACTCGCTCTTGTCGTTCAATTGAGAAGTTAAGACGCAGAGAATACCTAACAAACTAATGATCAAACACCTAAACTAACTTCAACGCCTATTATGTTGGTTGGATGGTGGTGTCGTGAAGTTTCATGCGTCAATTCAAACGCTGAACATTTTAATTAATATGAATTTGGTACAAGACTTGAGAACTTTGACGTTAGCATTTCATTCCACCTATCATCAAACATTTAGAGTCAAAAAACAGGATTTAACAGAGGGTTGAGTATTCAATCACTCATCCGGTAAAATCTATAAAAGTCTGAAAAAAGGGCTGCCAATTGTACCTCTTAGCTTTATGTTACCCTTGTAAGTAATCTGGTGTACAATAAAGCGATTATAATTATTATTATCTCTAACCTTCTTTGAGGCTAAGCCTGGCTCTATTAACGAAATAATTTTACCATAACACTAAATAAAATCAGAATCAATCTCTCTCTCTTTCAAGCTATTCATCTCACATGGCAGTGGAGTCAGCCCTCCTCGTCTGTCAGGTCTACTTCGACCTACAATTCGTTATCTTCCCAAAAACCAAACGAAATAATAAAATCAGAACAACATAATTATAACATCACATTTTGCCAAAAATGGTCAATACAATTAGTAATTCAACCTATTCCTTGAGTAATTTAGTAGGTACGTCCCCTTATCCCTGTTGGGCCTTATTTAAATAATTGACTATAATAGAATATTAAATCTGTCAAGAACTATTAAGTGTTACGACTAGTCACGTTGCCAACCAATTACATCGCAGAGAAGTGATGAAGGTGTGCCCTGATTTATTTATTCCGTCCGTTCACATAATACATCCATCAGTAAGACTACTTGTATTGGGATTTGTATTAGGAGTATAAATTGAACGCCTGTTTTTATGAACTAAAAACCCATGTTAAAAAAATTTCGTAACATACATAAGTCTGAAACTAACAAAAACGTTTCGCTAACGAAGCTAACGAAAAATTTGAGTGTTTATTGTGCCCGTTTCATGTATATTTTTGAGGCCATTTGCAACACAGAAACTCAAATTCTATACTCTACTACAGTATACAGAGTGTAACAATGCGGGCAAGTTAAATTTCGTACGTACAAAACACAGACAGTTTAACTTAACGCGTTATTAGGTGATCAATCATCGGACCGATCAATCGCCGTCACTCGAAGGGACACGCACGGAGGTCGCTAAAAGGAATTAATTAAAAAGTCCCCCTTTTGTTACCAATTCAATCGGCGATAACAACCGCTTTGTTAATTTGACGTATTTTTATGATGCATCACCCCAAGAACCCATTGTATGTACATGAATTTGTAATAACCCACGCATGTTTTAAATTTTCCACATTAGTGTTTACGGTTATTAAGCCAATATGAAAAATCTAGACACATGTACCGTAAAATAGGTAAAGAGAACTAATCTACGGACTGCACGTATGACTTGACCTTAAATACTTCCCCAAATGTTGTAGGTTCAAATCCTACATGGACAACACTTTACGTGATGCACAAATTATTGTTCTGAGTCTAGGTGTTCTTTGTGTTCGTTACATGTAAGTTAGTGGAATCCCACGCTATACAGGATTAATTCCTAATGCGGGAGTTGTACTTTTTTTTAAATACTAATGTTTAAATTAACATTGAAAAAACTGGTATACTAAATATGCTAACCTGCGATAGGTACTGAAACATTACTAACATCATTGGATTATAAAATTATATTTACAATAGTACAGTAGATAGTGTAGCTCTGCGGGCGTAAGCTAGTTACTACAGTAACGTCAAAAAGTAAATCTTTATTAAAAATCCCACAAAAATTACCAAACTCCAACTACGAAAATCATTTAAATATTATATTGTAATTGACTTGTAATTTCATTACCTCAGTGGTAGCGTATACGATTGAGACGTACCAGATGCTACCAGATGTTTGCAGATCTGCAAATATTTATTTCGCAGTTTGGGTGTTTTCTATATATAATATTTATGAATTTACAGAATTATATATGTAGGTATTTATATCAGTCAGCGTCATCGCTCTTTTACATATTTAACTTGACTCCGACTGCTTATTCTCAAACCGTATTCAGTGGTTAAATTCACTTCTTAACACGTTAGTACTTCTGCCTACTGCCTACTAGAGGTGTGAACGTATGAAAATGATCACACACCTCGTTAGCTAACGGTCTATGCCGGACATTGTCACGCATGGTTAAGCAGCTTTAAACTTACTGACGTACGATTTGAAGAAATCCAATCAAAGTGGCGTGCAATAGTAAAGGTGGAAATAAGGATAAGGTTGATAATGATGGTGAAATAGGCGGATACAGTCGAATGGCTTTAACGTCTTTACAAACAATAAAAGGCAATGGGTATAATATTATTACATGATAAATGTAGAATATATTTAGGCTACATTTTATCCGTATTTACGCCCATGTGAATGTCGGTCACCGTGATAAAGAGTAGCACATGTCCTACCTCAAGAATCAAAGTATCTCCATGCCAAACTTCATTGAAATCAATGCTACGGTTTAGCTGTGAAATCGTAACAGACAGACTGCCCTATTTAGTTTCAAATTTGTAATATAAGTATGGATGGTATTCATTAGTGAGATGTTGCTAAGGAGCTGAAAGACTTAAAATAGTGGAGAGCTAAACTGCGGCACACTTAGACCCGTGAGGTGATTATGATGGCCGTAGCCCTCTCTAATTGAAACAGTTCCTCAATCTCCTCAATTTTAGCGTCTAGTCTTTCAATACTTAGCCGCCATCTCAGCATTAGATCGACTTATCAATAATTTAATTCTGTTCATATTCAACTTAAGAAAGTGTTCAGACAACTGTCATGGTAACCTATTTAAAATGCGACGAAAGTTCAATTAAGTCACATTGAACTCCCTGCTTCACGTCCTGTATTGTCCAGTTATCCTTCACTGTCCAAGCTCTAAATCTCTGGATCGCTCTCCCTATACATATTAGAATGGCTACCAACCTTCGATATTATAATACGCAGTCTCCACAGAGATTTGTTGACTGAGTCATCAGAATTTTTACTCTTATACCTGTATGTAACTCGTACAATGTATGTGTATTGTGTGTTTCTAAATTTACAATATTGTTTACTACGTAAGTGAACAAACAATCCTTCTCAAACACACCAATTATACACCTGACACATACAGTTCTGCAGTCTCTGCATCACCCAAAAGGTCGAAAGAAAATGCCAATGGCATTAATTCCGAATTATGTAATGTACCTACTTTACAGTAAGCGTAAATAAATAACAATATAAACTATGTTTCTATGAATATAACTAAAGTACTGAAATAAAATACTTAATTATACTGAAACATTTCTTTTCTACAAACTGAATGTTGGCAACACTCCAATAACTTTAATTAGAAAATCAGCATTCATATCGTTTTCTTAAAGGCTGTTTCCCGAAATAATAAGACGGCTATTGCTTAACCAGTACCGAAAACAATACTACTTGATGCCGTCCTTTTAATATCTAACGAAACAAGGACCTATTTGAGGGAAGGGTGTCCATACCAAGAGATAAACTGATAAAATAAGTTGGTTTTGTTCAGCACTTCAAATCCACACAATTATGTGATGAACACGATTATTGACTGTATGTATTTATTTAAAAGTATATGTTATTAGGAATATATTGTAAGAATAACCCAACAACACTTAAGACTGACTCGGGATTCGAAACCGAGTCCTCTCGATTGGAAATGCGACGAAATTTAAACTATCGGGGCACGGATACTCATTTTTCTTAAAGTTTCTTTTTACGAAGTTGCCAGTTGAAAGACTCAATAGAATTATGAATAATGTTGAATGAAAAAAGACATGACTTATTATGATAATAAACATATTCTAATTTTAGCTGTATTTTATTGATTTCAATCTGTGTTTGTACCTATAAAATGTACTACTGTACATTTCATAGTTATCGATTAAGTAGTAATAGTCTAAAGACGTAACACACAAGACAAACTGACTTTAGCATTTATAAACCCGTTGAAGATGTGTAATTACATCTTATACTATAGTATGTTTGAACATACATTCAAACAATATAAAAACATGACTAAACAGAAAAACCCAAAAGTAGCCGATAAAGTCCAGCTAAATGAATATTTATTGTACCCCTACTCAAGACGACATTCTGTTTATAAACCTAACCATAATTACCTCAACTTATCCTTCCTGCTCATTTAATTTCCATATAATTAGAGACCCATCGAATTACTGGCCATTGTAATGTCACTAAACTTAATGATAAACATTTAGTCTAAGCAACCATGAACAGTATTGTCTTTAATACAATTTAGACTATTATTGTGTAATACAT
Organism: Spilarctia lutea; assembly: GCA_916048165.1. Taxonomy (NCBI): domain Eukaryota; kingdom Metazoa; phylum Arthropoda; class Insecta; order Lepidoptera; family Erebidae; genus Spilarctia; species Spilarctia lutea. The sequence continues at coordinate 1,040,405 of OU696471.1, read as the reverse complement.
ATAATAGTTTATTTTTATTTATTTATACTTTATGCACATTATAGTAACAAAGGTGAACTTAATGCCGTAGGCATTTTCTACCAGTCGACCTTAGGGCGATGCAGAGCCAAACAAGGTAGATGCACAAACTAAAAATTTATACCGACTTCTCAACAAGGAATTCACCAATTAATCATAAATTTCTCATCGAGAAATCAACAAGATTAAGAATAATAAATTAAACAATAATTAGTAATAATTTATATAGATACACATAACATATACGTATTAAATACTTATACATACATAGGTACTAATATATATATATATACATGTATACACACAAACATATAATACATACATAATATAAATTCTAAAAGGGGAGAGAGTATGATGAAATCAGCGTGGATCCGATAGGGTGCTCAAGAAATGTCTCTGCAACAAGTATTTAAAATTTTGTTTAGTTTTAGCCATCCTGATCGTGAGAGGGAGCTCGTTCCATAGGAGGACAGCTTGTATGAAGAAGGTTGAGTGTAAAAAATCAGAGCGGTGAGTGGGACATTGTAGAAGCAAGTTGTTGGAAGACCTAAGGTTCCTATCGTGGTTTGAACCTAGATAATGAAATTGAGTAGTTAGGTAGGAAGGAGAGCTTGAAGAGAAGAGTAAAGGATAAAGGGTAGTTAATGCCCGTATATGTCTACGTTGGCGAATTGGAAGCCACTTCAAATAAGACCGATACTCGGACACGTGATCATATTTCCGTAAGTTGAAAACGAATCGAATGCAATTGTTGAGAAGACGGTCGAGCTTATTGAGCAGATCTGCATTCAGGTCAAAGTAGCACACGTCACCATAGTCGATTATTGGGAATATTAGGGTCTGGACAAGCATTACCTTAGTTTTCATTGGCAGAAAGTTTTTAAGCCTATAGAGAGTTCGTAACGAGCCCGTGACTTTCTGGCACACAGATGCAACTTGTTTTTGCCAGCTGAGTGTTGTATCGATGTACAATCCGAGGTCCTTCACATTTTCACAGTATGGGATAACCATACCATCGTAGGTAAGTGGTGGAAGCGAAGCAAAGTCTAACTGGCTCATGCGACGGTTACTTCCGATGATGATACCCTGACATTTATTTGGATTTACCGATACGCCAAACATATCGGACCAGTGTTTAATGGCTCCCAGGTCACTGTTTACGATCGAGATCGCGGACGATACATCGCACAAATCAGTTTGATAATATAATTGCAAGTCATCAGCATACAGATGATAGGAACACCGAAGTCTTAACGTGATGAGATTAATGAATATTGAAAAGAGAAGAGGTGAAAGAATACCGCCTTGGGGGACGCCAGCATGGAGATGGCACCAGCTAGAGGAACAATCTTCCATCTTCACTGACTGCTGACGATCCCGAAGGTAAGAGGAGAACCAGTCCAGCGCTTCTTGAGAGACTGAGAAATTGGATAGGACAGCGAGAAGGAGTTCATGACTGACAGTGTTGAAGGCATTGGAGAAATCAATCAGTACCACGGTGGTAACCTTGGCATTCTCCATTCCCGCCTTAACATCACCAGTCACTTTAAGAAGGGCAGAAACTGTGCTGTGGCCTGGTCGAAATCCAGACTGAAGAGGACTGAGTAAGTTGTTACAATATATGAAGCGAGAGAACTGTTTGTGGACACAGGCTTCTAGCACTTTGGAGAGAAAAGGAAGAATAGAAATAGGACGAAAATGACTGGGAAGAGACGGATTAGGAATTTTAGGCAATGGGCGTACATACGCTTTACGCCACAGAGAAGGAAATGTGCCGGACACAAGGGAGAAGTTAATAATATGGGAAATAGCAGGGAGGAGGTGAACTATTAATGTGGTGATCATTCTCCGGCTAATTCCATCACAACCAACCGCTTGGGATTTGATGGATAGGATTACTTTCTCAATTTCTCCTTCCGCGACTGGAGCAAAGTGAAAAGGGCTTGAGTTAGAGCGCGGTAGACTATTAATGTAGTTAAGGGTATTATGTTCAGACAGACTGTCCATAATAAAAGATGTAGTAAAATGTTGATTCAGGGAATCGAGACTTACTGATTGTGGAAAGTCTACATGTCGCGATCTGCCGACACCAAGAGTTCCAAGGAACTTCCAGATGTCGGCAGGAGAAGAAGAAGAAATATTATCTAGAATATGGCGGCGTTTAGCGTTCCGTATCATCTGGTTACACCGATTTCTTGCAGTCTTATACAGTTGGCAGTTGACTTCTACACGGTCCCTCTTAAAAGTTCTAAAAGCTCGATTTCGGTGTTTCATGGCCGTCCGTATATCCCTGGTCATCCAGGGTGCTGGCGGTCGTTTAACCCTAACCTTTTTAATTGGAGCGTGAGTGTCATACAACTTAGTGACTAGTTCGTTGAATATGTTTACCTTGTCATCTATGGAAGAACAGTCGATCAAGGGTGTCCAGTCAATACATGAAGCATCACCACTCAATTCATCGATGTTCATTCTCCTAAAGCAACGCCTGTATAGGATTTCGGGTTTGGGTTTAGAGGGTTTGAGGATATAGGAGAGGAAAATTAGGTCATGATGTGAGAATCCGGGAGCATCTAGTTGCCCATGAGAGGAAACAAGGGAAGGATTGGAGGCGATGATTAGGTCGAGCCAAGTGTCCTCGCCGTTATTGTTGTGATGAGTGGCATGTAGTGGCAGAACATTAAGGCTGACCGACTCAAGAAGGAGTTGGAGTTTACAGGAACGACGGGAGGTTTGATCTAGGAGATTGGTATTAAAATCACCCATGATGACGTGATGAGCATACTCTGTACCCAAGGATTCAAGGACTGATTCGAATTCAGTGAAATAGTCAACAGAAGGGGGACAATAGGTAACACCAAGGACAGTTTTAACGCCCCCGACACAAACCTCTAAGAATAAGTACTCAGCAGCGGCAGCAGAAGAGGAAGATGAAATAATTTTATGAGAAAAATCACTGCGTAGGTAAATAGCCACGCCGCCCCCTCTTCCCTCCATCCGGTCATTTCGGATAAGGATAAAGCCAGGGAGCGAGTAAGAGGTAGATAAAAGATGTGGTTTGAGCCAAGTCTCAGAAACCAGGACGACATGAACATTAACATCACTGAACGCCTCGTACAAATCAGAATAGTGGCTAGGAACGCTTTGGGCGTTTAAATGACATACGTTAAATAGATGATTATTATTAAAATTAAATTTATTGCGTAGAACACCACCGAGAGTATCTGATAAGGAGGAGAAGCTTTCATCGCTTAAGCCGATCTCGGACCCACATGCAGAACCATAACATTCACTATCTGATGACATATATATAAATAAACTATAAATATATAATAAAATAAAAGTTAGGAGAATAAAACTTATTAATAAAACAGAATATATTAAAATATATGTGTATACCTATCAATGTGCAAATATTCTGGTACACCGTTTGTATCTCTGCACCACCCGCCAGCTTACATCACTAGAAAAAGAAAAAAATATATATATATAAGAAAATTAAACAGAAAACTAAACAGGATACATTTTATAAAAGTTCTCAACACGAATGCAAAACAATATTTATGGTGCAGCGTATCCGAACTGTAATGAGTAAAATGAGTGAACGATTGCATCTTTAATCTATGATATCACTCATAATGCACCGCACACAATTGCGTCTGTTTTCTATGACTGTTTAGGGAATATAAGGGACTTTCATAACAAACTCATGAAATAATTTTAATGAGTGTTACTAGAGCGTGTTGATTTAAATTACTTAGCGAGTGGGTATTAAGATGAATTTATTGTTAAAATAACACGATCTTTAAATATATAAATAAATATATATCATAATTGTATTATGGGTACTAGACAACTGATGTAAATACTTATATACTTTTTTTGTAAATACATACATACCCAAACTCCGAAATAAATATTTGCAGATCATACAAACATTTGGTCCGACCCGGGAATCGAACCCGAGACCTCAAGCTTAGCAGTCGCATGCGCTACCACTACGCCACCGAGGCAGTCAAGTCTTTAATTTACCGACATTTGTAAATTTACCATAATTTTAATTTTATTACGAAGTTAGGTATCTAGCTAAAAATTGAGATAAATTCATTTATAAAGTGAGTTTTGGTTTGAGGATCTTATGAAAAGTAACAATATTCGTGCTGTCGTGTTTCATTGTTAAGTGCGAGACCGGAGGCCCAATGTTGCATAAACATCTTTTTAGGCTGGCATAGTGTGGTTCACCATCCTGCATTCGTGATGAGTATGCAGACAGAGTACAGTTACTTTGCAGTCTCTTATATAAATAAAAGCGAATAAAAACAATACTTCAACCAAACATGGACACGAGATACAATGGTATGAGCGACAATATAATACAATAAATATATTTGTTTATCGAGTAATAGGATCTAAAAGTTATTCACATTAGATCGTGTGGCTGAACTCGAGACTCAGTTTTGTTAGGTGGCCGTGCATGCCGGAAACAACGTGACCCACGTTTTAACTTAATTGAATAAAAACCATATAAAATGTTTGTAGAATTTCTAATCCGTCCCATGCTACGTACGGGGTGCCATAAGTGGCATGGCTCAATCTAAAACGTTCTAGTGTAGCAATAGAAACTAGAAACGACAGGAGAAGTACAAAGTTCCCTGTTTGTGCTTTAGCTACCCTGCCATACTTAATTCTTCTCTCAGAGAGCAAACAAAACTTCTACTACTGCTTCTATAAAGATATCTTTAATTTTATATTAAACAATAAGACTGGAGTGGTATTGATATTAGAAATGTTTTGTCGAGAGAAAGCCATGCTATGTGCAGATGGGCTAACTCGAGCCGAGTTATATGATACAGTCACATGGAAAATTAACAACCCATTCGTCACTTTTCACCGAGTGAGTGAATTTACCGTATTTACTGGGATTGGATTGGCGGGGATTCCTAAAGGGCAGCAGCACGTTTTTTTATTTAGTGTTACATAGCCTCGATGCGTTTCACTCCGATTATGTTTCTATACTTGCTAATAACTATATTCTCTTACCTATATTATAAGCTAACATTTTGTTTTGACTACATAACTTAACGTTGAAATGACGTCATATCCATAGTTGCACATTTTCTAATAACAATTACTTTTGTAGAATATCAACTTACCAAGTTGCTGTTGTGGCTTATCTTTAGGTAATCGGTCTGCTTGTTTACTCATTGTATTTTAAAATAGGTTATGCTGTTAAGGGCTTATACAGTTTTGTTGATGTGTATGTTTTGGAGGAGATGGTTTCACTTCAGCTCCGACAAGCGCCATTTTGAAACAAAAAATAATCTAGCTATGAAGTAACTAATACCGTTAACAAATCTCTTGCTGTTGTTTTGTAACAGTATATACATGAGAATTTAACTACCGCACAGCCGTTTAGTTGAGCGCCAAGCTTCAACTCATTATGCATTATAAATTCGCAACTAATTAGCGTGTGCTTGCTGACAAAGATTAATGTCACAATGTGCGTTGAGCCTAATGTGTTCTGAAGCTGAGCATTACTGTTTACATTGTTCGCGGAAAAAATATGTGTAATTTTATTACTCGCGCACCGAAGGCTCCGTACAAACCTGTAGGTATATTAAAGTTTTTTTTTCCCAACTTAAGGCAATTATACTTAAGTATTTGATATGAATTTCAACTTGATACCTCTACGCATTCAAGATGAAAAGGGTAAGAAGTTTATAATTTAAAAAAAAAATATTACGTGATGTAATTAAAAATTTAAGATTTTCAAAACTTTTCCTTCATGTGTACTGTAAAACGTTGCTTCATGCCAAATTTCCAGATTCTAGGTCGACTGGAAGTATCATTTAGGTTCTGATTCTCTTGCGCGTAGTTATCATAAACGACTTAATAAGTCGTTATTTTTTATTATTTAAATTGCGTTGGTTTAGAAGTTTCATTTTTTACAGCTCCAAGGGACAGTACACCTGAGTATTTGATATAAATTTAAAATGGATACCTCCACGTGTTCTTGAGAAAAAAGGTCTTGATAGACAGACAGAATTTCTTCCCTTTTGAGATACAGAACCCTAAAAAGAAATAAAATCTTCGCTTTTGTTCATCTTTGTATTGTATAATATTATTTCAAACATAATTATAACCCACATTTATTGGATTCCTTATCCTCGAAGTGCATAAAACTTTAAAAGCTTTGTGAATAACTGGACTTCAGATTATTCAATGTTCCTACTAAAATGTTTATAGTACCTTGATTTTAATGATTTAGGGTCAGCGCCTACTAACGAGTAACGGCGAAGAGACTAATTCAGTACCTAACAATATAAAGACAAATATATTTGATGACGACGAACAACAAGAGCGACGCTTGACTATGTTTTGCATCACATACAGTGATATTTTGAAGAACTTGTACCTATATCGAAATTGTTATACAATTAGTCTCTTCGCCGTCACTCCACCAGTCTGCGCTGACCCTTACGAGTATAGGACTCTTAATGTATTTTTAGGGTTATATTTTATAGGAAATATTGTAAATTTCCATTAAAAGTTGAAAGGAAGTACACAACAAAAATATGTTGTCTAATTGTTAAAATTTGCGGATGGTAAACATCAAAAGGTTTTTAATGGGTATTTGTCCGCATTGTGTTTGTTTATTACAAATTGGACGAATATGATTCCATAAAACTCTAGTTGTTTTAGCAATATTCATTTTACCTACTTAACCGTTATTGGTCAATTTTAAAGTTCATTTAGCAATTACTTGAATACCCTTCATTCCTTTAATAATCATAATAAAGGACTACTATTTTAAAATATGACCACATCTCTCAACATCGCAATATATGTAAACATTCTTTGCTGATTACAGTAAGATTTGGACGTCTTCTCCCAATAAGCCACGTCGCATTCATGAGTCAGTCTTGGACGTAATCTATAAACTGTCAAACTACCATTAACTACACCAGCTATCAAGTTCTTAATACTCGTTTGGAACGAGGGGCGATTTCATTTAGACCCATTTTTTCTTTCAACCGCTTAATTAAAACCGAGCGTTTCCCGCTGCTCTCTAAATTGACTCTTTTGAACTTGTGATTTGCATTCATTCTTTACGAGAACTTTGAAGAGTTTTTCTCTGACTTGCCTCCACAAGTAGGAAAACGAGTTTAAGACTAAGTTGGACTACTGTCGCATGTAAGGAATAAATTTGTCTTCTCTTAATTATTCGTCAACAGAGACAGGCAGACCGTTAAAAGGATAAGATAATAAGAGATAAGATAGGTCTTCATTTGTATAACATTGTCTTGTGAAATTTGAGCACACGAGCAGACGAATCACGAAGGGAAACTGACGACTACAGAACACGTGAATATTAACAACTTAGGAGGCACAAAAGGGTTGCTTATGAAATGAATGAAACATGACATACTATACTGATGATATTGCCCTCGTGGTTAGTGATCTTGACTGTCAAGCCACAGGCCGTGGGTTCGATTCCCGTGTGATGAGCACGATTCATTATTTTATTACTATTCATATTACTGGTCAAAATCACATAATTGTGACTTTCAATATTCACTACTGCATTAGAATAAATGCATACTGAATGTATAAATTTCCTTGCTTTTCTTTCTGTGAGAAACTGCCAGTAACTGTATAAAGTTTCCGACCAGTAAAATCTTGAAAAGTCAATGCAATGGAACTCATTGCGCGAGTTCTGTCTCTCACATTTACAGGGTGGAATTTTGTAATACCACCTGAAGTAAAAGTACTCTTAATATTGTAGATAGAAAATTTTACTCAAAGAAAACATCCCTTTATTTTTGAAAAGAGAGAATGCAATTATTCAAAGATTTCCGAATATTCGTTTGCCACACCTGGAAATCGAACCGACTAAATTTCACCCAGTAGGTATATAAGCGTGTATGAATGAGATGAATATTTAACATTTCAAAGATCTGTTTGCCAACCTATCACTAGATAGATATAGCAACAATGTATAATATTTCTAAATTGTTACACTTTCTAGTACTAAACTAATTTACTACATGCAAGTCCTTAATTCATGTTTTAAAACCATAGGCATAACTTTCATTTATCAAATTAATAATAAATATTATAGAAACTGAACGCCAGTAATAATTTAAACCAACAGCATTAAATTTAAACAGAAGCCTGTTAAACGAATGCATAAAATATATATTATTTAAATCATTTTAATATTTGAGTAGTGCATTTTGGTTAATATGTTATGTCGTGGACGTTACATGATTTTAATGTTTTTAGTTTTGTTTTGATGCAGCGGCAAACCGAGCAGATGTCACCTAGTCAAGTGACAACCCAGTTCGTTGACACGTGCAGCTATCTGTAACTCTAGAACCATGTGTGTAGTCTTTGTAAATCCTAAGCAAATTTGGGAAGGAGTTCGAGGTTTGGTCTCTGGTAAAAACACACACTCACTCATTATAAAGAAAAACTGTTACTAAAGATAGGCTTGATATCTGTTTTTATTTATTTATTTAATAAGGGCAAAGGAGCAAACGTATTGGCTAATGGTTCGAATACCGCCGCAATACCTGCCATATAAGCGGGCTTAACGGACAAAAACTAGTTATAAATTATTCACAGATTAATTACATGTACAAATTCCATTACGTATTAGCGACATTAAAAATAAACTCATTAAACCATTTCACAAAACTGGACTGTAAAACATACCAACCAAAGTTATAGTGAAGCAAATACCGCAATTAAAACTATATAACTAATATTCCAGCAGAAATATCAGTGTCCTTTATTTAATTGCCGTAGTAATTTTACCTGAACGCTGTAAGTTTTAGGGCTGAACCTCTTATGGGGTTCGAATCTGAAGGGGATAATATGGATTTTGATATTCCTTTATAGCTTTACATTTTATAAAATATACTTATGTGGTCATTACAGATATAAAACCAAATAATTATAGTAATTTTCTATTTATATAGGTAGGACTATACAGTCAAGCTAACAAAAGAAATATTTAAATTTTTATTAAGAATTCACATATAGGTATGACATAGATATATTAAACTAACTTTTATCAGAAATACCTGCGTTGAGTCTTGAAAATTCAATAACACTCGCCTCGGGCCAAGCAGCCAACTTCCGATATTTCAATGGATGTGTTTGCAAAGAAATGTTGCTCTTTGAATTTATACATTTCTTTTAACAATACAGTTGCATCCAGTCGTATCTGGAATATTTATTTATTATTAGCTAACTGGGCAGATGACAAACTCATTTAAAATAATTAGCTAATTTCTTTGTGGTCATTCAGTAAATGTTAAAAAAAGAAAATGGTTTTCTTGAAAATAAATTATTATTATTATTATTTTATACCTTTATCAAGTTTTTAGCAGACATGATTATTTGATTTTGTTTCGATCTATAGCTTTAATTCGCAAAATGCGTAGAGCCTTATGAGAAGAATACTGTCAAAAAACTCATGACTATTATTTTTAAAAGTCATAGTCATTAGTTAAGATATTCAATAGTGTTAGTATTACATGAAAGATAGATATCTACATCTATATAACATAGTCAATAAAACGGCAAACTGTCTGGACGTGAGTCTGATGGAATAGCAATTTGGCTGGAAAATTAGATCAGTCTGGAATAGTCGAGCTGTAACCGCGGCCCGACCGGCCAACTTGTCGACACCTCTAGTAAGTGAACTTGGGGCGCATGCTGATAGCTTTCTAATTTCTTCTTACATGTAGTAGTTAGGTTTTTGGAATTCGTGGCCTAAGGTATTTTTAATACCTTAGGGGTATTTTTTACTGGAAAAATTTAGTTTGGTCTATCGAAATCATCTACAGCGTGTTCAAATTCCAATCAAACTATATTTCTGTTTTTTTATATTCCCAAGATATCATCTGAAATTTCTAGAATCCTACCGTACTAAAATTTGGAATAATAAAGTTATAAAATAAGTCTAGTCCTTGTACTAGCAGTTCAAAGACCGATATCTTAAAGTCCAACCAAATTTTCTTTAATGTGTTGAGGCTCTCAAATAGCTATCCTATGGCTGGTCGCAGTTAGCAAGTTGGCTGACCGCCAGGACTTGCGGCTTTATAAATCATATACACGTAACTGGGGACATTTGGTTATTCGCTATGGAGACGTCACGGAATTTCGTATTGCAGTTTGTTTAACATTAAAGTAGAGAGAAAAAGAGAGATCCAGAATACTCATTTTAGCTTTTCAAATGACAGCAACAATTAGCTATAAAATATGGAATGATTAAAAATTGCGGTCATTTTTTAATTTACTATTTTTTATTACTACTTCTATTTTAAGGTTATACATTTGGCCCCATAAGTAACTTAAAGATAAATTTGAAAAATTGAGGATTTAATAGAAATGTTACATAGGTAGTAAATCATTAAACTTGTAAATTGACCACTCTAACTCATCGTATTTCATATGGCATATGAATGACATGAATTAAACTAGGTGTATTTAAAAAACCAAAATTTTCGTCTTTTTCCCTACAGGGGCGAACAAAGACATGTCTAACGCGTACATAATGCCTACATGCCTAAAATGTTTGTTCCATAGGAACAAGCCTACTGCAAGTAATCAGGAACATATATTATAGTCCACGGGCCCACGTACAAGGGATTTCAGTGATTAATAACAGGCTGAAAGTTTATACACAGCTTCGTTTTGACGAGACACCCAACTTTTATCATTGGACCAAATTCTGATAGTGGCAGGAAAAAGCGGGATAGGGAGCGAAACACGTCGATTTGATGAGTGTCCCAAATTAAATAATAACAGTTTCTAAACATCAATTCTTTGAGAAAATACGATGGAAAACTGAGAAAAACTTGTGGCATACAAAGTGAATGATACCTTCCCGAGTGATCCCCAGCTCTAACATGTCAGAATGGTGACTTGAAAATTTTTATTAATTTTCATTAATAACAAACTGATTTTTGTTTTGGGGCTTGCAAAATATATATTTTTCATAAAAAATGCATCGGCATACAAATTCGAGGGTAATTTTTTTGAGACCTACACTCGAAAGTTGTCAAGATTATGTTAATATTTTTTCGAGTGTAGGTTTACTGATTTTTTTAAAATCAGTTTGTTATTAATGAAAATGAATAAAATTTTTCAAGTCACTATTCTGACATGTTAGAGCTGGGGGTCGCTCCCTATCCCGCTTTTTCCTGCCACTATCAGAATTTGGTCCAATGATAAAAGTTGGATGTCTCGTCAAAACGAAGCTGTGTATAAACTTTCAGCCTGTTATTAATCACTGAAATTCCTTGTACGTGGGCCCGTGGACTATTAATAGTTGCATGAAAAATAAATTAAATATATCTACAGTTAAATTCATTACAGCTTTACCACGGAATACCAACTTTATAAGTTTTTTTAAATAAAACAATTATCAGTTTTAAGATCCGATTCATAAATCAAAAACCTGGAAAAAATAGTGGTATACATTATTACATAACCCTAAAATATAACTCACCTTTATGCAACACTCTGTACAATCTACATTCGGAACTGTATTCTACCCTCGTTGTACTGATGAAGCCTCCGTAGTCCGTAACGTACACCGAACACTTACAAATGCAATGAACTGCATCAGCAGCTAGCCATAGAATGAATAGTGCTGCAATCTCTTGGAGATCAACTCATTGCTATTCCGATGCCTATAAATATGCAAACTGGTGTTTCTAAAATGCTGCGTGAACTCGGTGCAATAATAGGTATTAATTATATAAAAGTACAAAGAAAAAAATATTTCAGTGCATCTAAAATAGTGCTAATAATATAATGTTCTCCTAATGAAATTATCGGCTAGATAATTTCCACGGCGGCCAGTCTTAATGGAGACCAGCCAACTACATACTCAAACAAAGGTGCACTCTGTGTTCCCTTTCTCGCAGAATACGATGGGACGCTTAACCGACACGACCAGAGAGAGATCAGGCGCAGGACCGACAGCTTTACGTGCTCTTCGAGGCACGGGGGTGCAGACCCCATCTTCCAAACTCCAAGCTGTTATTAAGTATTTCTTTAATCAGAAAAACTCACTTTTGGCCCGACCCGGGATTCGAACCCGAGACCTCTTTATCAGCAGTCGAATCCGTTAACCGCAATACCAACAAGACAGTGCTTTTAATTATGTGAATAGATATATGTTAGTGTGACGCTGTCTAAAAAAACGACGTAAGTACCAATGACATGTTTTATGATCGATCAGAATAGACCAATATTTTACCAAATTTCACTTTAGAGTATTACAATTATTTTGTTTTTATTGACTCTATATTCCACATTTCATAACAAAGTTACATGTTCAATGACATTATTAATTAGAATTTTATAAGGTGCTGTAACTCCTGCTCAGCCAACCTTCAGTTTTGGTCACGGGTGAGAGAGCTAATGAGAGTTCAGCAACGTATTCGTTAAGTATGAGTTTTGGCAACTACCCGCATTTGGTTTTCATTTATGATCATACTGATAGTACTCTAACATGTCGCATTACTACTTTACTACGAAAATTGTTTTTACAAAATCTCCGATAGATTCCAATCAATTGATCAAGCAATTTATCTTTCTCTTGGATTTTTGAACTGACTTCAAAAATAATCAAAACTTCTTAATTCATTAATTTAGTTTTTTAAGAACAAATTTAAAAACAAAGTCTAGCTTTTGGACGGCTGTAACTTCCCGCTAGGTCCCACTCAAATTTAATGAACAAAATATGACAACTAAGGGTAGAAAACTTAAAAATAAAGATCATTTATACTTTTTAGAAAGTATAATTGAATATACTCCTTTCCTATCTTTTTTGCTTATCTATTTCAGTTTTACAAATTTACCTAGTACTCTAACTACTTTAATAGATCATATTATATGCACTCGTACCTCCAGGTCGGAAGAAGTTAGCATAGCAATATTAAGCGCCCAAATTTTGCCGTCTTGAGATATAATAACAGGGATCAAGTAGATCTTAACTTAAGTATACGATGGAAAAATTGAAACTTCAATAAGAAAGGAAGGAAAGGAATTTTGTATACACGGAGGAATTGGACAGTGTTAGGTCGAGCTCGAGCAGGTCAGAGACGCATGCTGTATATCAAACGGACTGTATTTGTTGAAAACGCCCAGTTTTCTGACCTATAAACTACTTCTGGTAATAAATCAAACAAGAATACAATAAAAGCGTCATTTTATCATACCTCACCTCCAATAGTCAGCCTGTTCTTGCTTATTTAAATATATTCCAGCTATCGCCGTGCCCAGTCGCGTTTTCAGTACACCTTTGACTGTACATAGAAAGGTCTTTTTATGACTCCCAGTTTTATAAATATTTTTACTTACGTGCTTTTAAAAACACTATGGAATATGTAAGTACCTAATTATAATGTACTAAGTGATACCTTTACTGGAGCTATAACATTAGAATGTAAATTTAAATCATGACCTAGTCTTCCACAGAAGAAATTAAACTCATCTGAGGTCACATACCGAGCATGTCATAACAACCCCGACCAGCCAACTGCTAAATGTCCCGGTACGTGACAGAGTGTAGTGCAAAAAAAAACTAAAAAAAAAAAATGGCGGACTTAATACCATAGGCATTCTCTAACAGTCTACCTTCAGGTGGTGCGGACATGCATGTAAGGGTGCACTACACTTTGAATAATTTATTTTAAAATGGACAAAAAAGAATAAAAATTAAGTAATATGAATATATCTAAGCATACATAAAAAATAATAATATACATACCTACATATATATATATATAATATATATATATATATATATACATACACTCATTTTTATTAGCGCCTAAGCATCGCTTAACATATAATACACAAAATTCATTTTCTGATATTTCTATCATAACAAAATAGATTTTACATAAAAAAGAATATGGATTTGGCTAATGGCCTTAGGCTATCTCAAAAGTTTAAGAGAGGATATGAAATGAAAGTTTAAGATTTTTACAGATCTTTATTGGCCAAGTTCTTAATGGCACTTATCCTTTGTAAAGCTATAATGTAATAACAGTAATATTAACTTTTGGTAAAATGTTGGTATTGCGCGATAAGACATATTTCTAATGATAATTTTAATACTGCTTTACTTCTAAATTATACTGTGGCAGTTATGTAAGTTACTGATCCGTTGCGTTTTCTTGCTTATCATCACATTGTGAAGATAATATGTAAATGAATAAAAAAAGATAATATTATAAAAACAGATATAACTGTTATCCATACTAATATTATAAAGAGGGAAAGTTTTTAACTTTATATGGTTGTAGCAGGTAATATTTCGAAGTACTGATCCGGTCCTGAAAATTCTTCCAATAACAGAAAGCAATAGGGGGATGGGTTGCTTGCGTCCGTAGGAATTACCACCTTTCACTAGGCTCACCCTACACGTGTCCCCTGGGTGGTGCTAAACGAGCAACAACGCCGAGTCTCGGGCGGCGGTAACTAACCCGACATTGCATGGCCATAGCCTACAGGAAGCAAAGAAGTTAGGAAATGACCTTCTTAATCCGTAAACAGTTGAGAGATGACTTAAGAACGGATCTTGGCTTAATCGCCCGGATCGCGAGGAAGAAAACCTCTCCAAAACTTACCCAAATCCAATGGTGGGAAACGTGCCAAATGGATGCATGGCTGTATGGATGAACAGCATTAGCGCCAACCTCTACGGACCTGGCAAACGTAGTTGTATTCTGCCTTCTTAGGGAAAGGCGTCACCCCTAAGTGACCTGTTATTTCGTCCAATACTCGTGGGAACAAAATGAATGAGAAACTTAAAAATAATTCTAATATTACTTCTACTATGATACAGCAAACCCTACATAAAAGTATAATTACCAAAACACGCAGCAATTCTGTCGGTGCTGTACCAAAAGACGTAAATCTTCGTGGCATAATGACGGACTCTGACGACAAAAATGAATCTAACAAAAATAAGAATAGCTGGCAACAGGACCGGATACCGCTAGTAAAAAGAAAAAGAGCAGAAACCAACTCACCATCTACCGAAAACGCAAAGAAAAAGTCAAACACTATTTCATATGCAATACCTACACAAAATCATTTTGAAATACTAGAAGATGAAGTAGCTAAAATGGATAACGTTGAAATAGAAAAGCCACCTAAACCGGAACCGATATTTGTAACGGGTGTCTTGGATATAACTTCGCTTAAAAACCTACTACAAAAAATTGCATCAGTGGAAACTTATACTTTAACCACACTAAGGTCGGGACACGTAGTGAAAATAGTGCCAACTAGCATAGAAACATACAAATCAATAAGAGATAGGTTTATCACAGACAACATCAGCCATTATACCTACAAGTTAAAGAGTGAAAGAGCTTATAGAGTTGTACTACGAGGTCTCCACAGCTCAGAAGATATCTCAGAAATATCACAGGAACTCAAAAACCATGGACATGAAGTTAGACAATTGGTTAATGTACGTCATCGAGTCTCTAAAGAACCTTTACCCTTATTCTACGTAGACCTTGAACCTAAGCCAAATAACAAGGACATTTTCAAACTAAAATTCTTAAATCACATGAAGGTAACTTTTGAAGCACCGTACAAAAAGAAGGAAGTACTACAATGTAAAAGATGCCAAAGATTCGGACATTCCAAAAACCAGTGCTACAGACCGTTCAGATGTGTCAAATGTGGAGCCGATCATCCAACTACAACATGCACCAAAGCCAGAGATACAGAAGCCACTTGTGCTAACTGTCATGAGAAACATCCGGCTAGTTACAGAGGATGCACAAAATACAAGCAATATAAAGAACGTATATTGAAAATACAACCAAAAGTAACATCTAACAAACAAGCATATCGAACTGGAGAAGAAAATAAACAGCAACCTAAAAACCACAGCACTTACAACAGAAATGCTACAACCTACGCTGAAATAATGAAAGGCAAAACAAAAGACACATATAGTCCCAACCAATCCGTTGAGATGCAACACCTTAGTGACATGCTAGAACAAATGTTCAATAGAATACAAACAATGATGTTCAACATTGTAGACAACATGATGGATCGCTATGCTCAATTAGTAAACAGCCAAATTAAAATTCAATCACAACCTTAGAATAATTACTTGGAATGCCAGCGGGTTGGTCGCACGGCGACAGGAGCTAGAAATCTTCCTGAATACTGAAAAAATTGACGTGATGCTAATATCGGAAACTAGATTTACCATCAAGAACTATTTCTCAATCAGAGGTTTTACAACGTATAATACTAATCACCCGTCAGGAAAGGCACATGGAGGTACGGCAATACTCATAAAAACACACATTAAACACCATCCCCTCGAATCCTTCGTAACAGACAAGATACAAGCTACAGTTATCAAAGTCAACGATGTAAACTCGGATATGACCCTTGCCGCTGTCTATTGTCCTCCTAAACACCAAACTTCAAGGGAGGACTTTGGACACTTCTTCTCTACACTCGGACACCGTTTTATCGGTGGAGGTGACTGGAATGCTAAACACCTATTTTGGGGCTCCAGACTAATCACAACTAGGGGCAGACAACTGTACCAAGCTGTGAAAGACCTTAACCTCGACTGTCTGTCTACCGGCGAACCCACCTATTGGCCAGCTGACCCCCAAAAAACACCAGACTTGATAGATTTCTTTGTCTCAAAAAACATTGCTATCAGTAACACCAATATCGAATCAATATTTGATTTAAGTTCAGACCACTCTGCAGTCCTCCTTAGCGTACACAGTAAAATCATACTAACAGAAGCACCACCCAAAATTTACAATAATTACACCAACTGGGAAACATATCAAGACATCATCACAGCTGAGGCGCAACTTAGAATACCTCTGAAAACTACTGACGACGTAGAACAGGCCATAGAAGAGCTGAACCTATTGATCCATGATGCAGCAAACAGGTCCACACCCTATCGCCAAACAAAAAGTCCAAAAGAACATTGTTATCCCGCAATCATCAAGGACTGTATACAGGAGAGAAGACGACTCCGTAGAATTTGGCAAGATACACATTACCCAGAAGATAAAACTGCCTTTAATAAAGCCTCCCAACAACTAAAAACATATATTAAGGAAATGAAAAACGAGAACCTACAATCTTATTTAGCAAAACTTACTCCTTCTAGTGACACAAACTACTCGTTGTGGAAGGCTACTAAACACTTAAAGCGCCCCAGACAACATGCAACACCATTAAAAATACGCATTGGCCACTGGGCACGGTCCGACAGTGAAAAAGCTGACACCTTTGCATGTCACCTTCAAAAAGTATTCGAAGAACATCCTAGCACCCATCAACAACATGACAGAGAAATAGAGAAATTCCTCATGTCACCTATACAAATGTGCTTGCCACTGAAACATATAACACCAAAAGAATTGAGACAGGAAATCTTAAAACTCCAGGAAGGAAAGTGCCCGGGCTACGATCTGATTGACGCTGCCCTGTTGAAACATCTGCCGAAAAAGGGAGTTCTGCTTTTGCTTTCTATTTTTAATGCATGTCTGAGATTGTCCCATTACCCCGGCCAATGGAAAATTGCGCAGATAGTGATGATTTTGAAACCAGGTAAACCAGATCAAGAAGTATCATCGTATAGACCAATAAGTCTCCTTCCAGTAGTTGGAAAGTTAATGGAAAGAATGATACTAAATAGAATGCGAGAACACCTAACAGGCATCATACCGATACACCAATTCGGATTCAGAGAAGGACACGGGACCATTGAGCAAGTTCACCGACTTGTTGACGTCATTAGCAGGGCACTGGAAACCAAACAATACTGCAGCGCAGTCTTTCTGGACATTAGTCAGGCATTCGATAAGGTATGGCACAAAGGGCTACTTTACAAAATTAAAAGCATGTTACCACATTCTTTCTTCTCGATTTTAAAATCTTACCTTGAGAACAGGTGCTATGAAGTGAAACACAACACCGACATATCGCAAATGCACGAGATCCATTCGGGAGTTCCACAGGGAAGTGTACTGGGACCTGTGCTGTATCTTATCTTCACAGCAGATTTACCCACTGTTAATTACACGTCAACAGCAACCTACGCAGATGATACCGCAGTCCTCTCGGTTGATGAAGACCACAATGCCGCGTCTGAGAAACTCCAGTCACATCTGTCACTTATTGAAGAGTGGTCCAACAAGTGGCGAATTAAAGCCAATGCAACTAAATCTGTCCAGGTAACGTTTACACTCAGAAGGAAAACCTGCCCACCTGTACAAATCTACAATAAAGACATCCCACAGCAAGATGATGCCAAGTACCTAGGTATGCACCTTGACCGCCGCCTCACCTGGCGCAAACACATCTGGACCAAAAGAAAACAATTAGACTGCAGACTCCGTAGCATGTACTGGCTCATAGGACGAAAATCACAGTTGACAGATGCCAGTAAAATGACAATCTATAAAGCTATACTGAAGCCTATTTGGACGTACGGCATTCAGCTCTGGGGTGCAGCTAGCTATAGTAACATAGAAATTCTTGAACGATTTCAGAGCAAAACTATGCGAGCTATGTACAACATTCCACCTAACATATCCAATAGGTACATAAACCTAGACTTCAAGCTACAAACGGTGAAGCAAGAAATTGATAAATACAGCAAAAATTATCAGGAAAGACTGACCCAACATACAAACACACTGGCTGCTGAGTTGGGGGGAGAGGGCAGTTTGAAATTTTCTCGCCTCAAGAGATATAGTATACCGGATCTCGCGATAAGATTCGCTGATAGCTGATGAGGGTAGCATCACTGGATGTGAAGCTCAGTTATGACATGTTTTACGAGGGAAACCTGACAAACTATTAGATTATTGTTTGAAACAAACAGATTGCTAAGTTGCAGGATATACAAAAAAAAAAAAAAAATAACAGAAAGCGACACTATTCAGGAGTGACATAGGCTATATTTTATGATGATTAAATAAAAAAACCATACAAAAATAATAGTATTTGTAAATCAAGTCAAAGAAAAGCGGGTCGTTAGCGCCCAACGACAGGCGGGTCGCCTAGTTTATATTATGATATAGATAATAAACGAACAAATCAGCAGAATTTTTATGATGAAAACCACCCATGTGTTTACCACGAAGTTCTTCAACCATTACCTACACGTATCAACATACTTTTGACAAGAAAAAGTTTAAAAAAACCGACTAAGTAAAAAAATATATTATATATGTGTCTCTATGGCACCCGGGCCATTATTACGGATTGATACCTGATTCATCAAAATCGAGTTAATAAATTAGACACTACTGTGGAACATACATAGATTACCATAAAATATTACTCCACCTTTTGTCTTCGCAGCCGGTTACAACTTATTGATTATCACGAGAAAAAGCAGTGAATTTCAAAACTGTCTCTTTAGTAAACATAATAATTTACGTATTATGAAGGAAAATGGACACCACGTTCAAGAAAACAGCGTCTGTAAAAAGCCAGCAACAGGCTTATGGTTCCATCGCGCCAAGCAGGCTTTAGTCATTTTTCAATAAACGATCTCTGTCCTCATTTACTTTTTATACCATATAAAAGCAAATATAAGACTATCTTAGACGCTCTTTGACCGTTACAGAAAAAATAAGCTAAAAAATATTTAAATCGCTTTCTTGTAATTAAGTAGTTTCTTTTATATAGAGCTCTTTATGAAAACTTTTATCTTTAATTTCAATTGAAATTGTAAGATGGTATTGAAGTATATTTTCTGAGTAATAGTATAAAGTTGAAAGATTTTTTCGAAGGTGAGTAGAAATATAGATATATATATACTAGCTTTCGACCGCGGCTTCACTCGCATTTAATAAATAGTATTTTAGGTGTACAAAGTTTCATGACGATCGGTTAAGTAGTTTTCGCATGAAAGCGTAACAAACAAACTTACATTCACATTTACAACACTGGGAAGAAAGGAAGAATGATTAGGACAGAGATCAAACAAGTTTGTCTTATAAATAAAAACGATCGTGACATTTTTATGATTTTTAATGCATATTTTTTGTGTTTAATGTCGGAATGTGTTAAAGTGTTTTTATTATCAACTAGCTGACCCACGCAACCTCGTTTGCGTCTTCTGTTGATCGTAGCGTGAAAATTTTCCCCCGTTTTTGAAACATTCTTCATTGGGGCTCCGCTCCTATTAGTATTAGCGTGATGACATATAGCCTTAACCTTTTTCGATAAATGGACTATCCAACGATTATCTACTCCAACGCACATACGCACACTGCTTTGATAGATATGATTGAATTTGAACTTTGTACAGCGCTAATAAAGTGCAAATTGACTCATTGACGTTAGGAACACACCTACATTACTTAGACAACAGTGAGTGCTTGTAATATATGAACTTTATACAATAGCAATAAAGCAATGGGAAAAGAAAAGAGCTGTTTTTAGCTTTATTAAAGTACTGAAAATCAACGAAAGACTTATCTTACACCAGATTACTGCGAGTCCTTGGCATATCCTTCAGTCAAAATCTGCCGATAGATATGTAAATTATTCGTATACCTACCGAATAATAAACATGCAATCTCGATACACAAATGTAAACTACGTTTGAACTGTCAATAAATATGAATAAACCGCGATGCAAAAAATAACAAATTCTAAGTTGCCAACATTAGTACCTGTTTTGGTGTCTTGTTAACTGTTGCGACGAACGATACAATTAATGGGAACTGCAATTAGTGCAGACATGTATAAACACTGTCTTAACAACGTCACTTCGTCTCAGAATTTCCGTCTCAAGAATGTATCTTGCTGGGTTAAGTTTGTTCGAAGTCTTGCTACAGCTACAACGGTGTTAATTTCAATGAAATATGACCGAGACACCAAACTTAATGAGAACTTGCAATTTAAGGGGTCGTTTGTATCATTATTGTCAATAGTGCTTATACTAATTGCATTTTAAACGATCTTTATTCCTTTTTGGTAATAAGTTAATATTTTTTTTCGGGGTCTAGATATTTTGCAGTTATATCTCTGTACATTAGAAGCTTGAACTCAAAAGTTGCCCTGTAAATATTTTTAAGTAAAGATTCGCTTGGTTTAGTAAACTTAAAATAGTTGTTAAATATTAACTTAAAGCGGTTACAAAGATTACCTATCGGCCTGCGAATATTATGGGTTTTAGAATACAATGATAGGCAATTTCATAGTTCCCAAGAAAGTTAAAATAGGTCAAATTTACCTAGTATAGTTAATAATTGTAGCAATCTAAGTTTGCCTCCATAATTGTATATTTTGTTTACTTAATTAGTCATTTTTATTTATTCTGTTTATACCGTGGGAGAGAAACGCTTCGGCATGACTGGGCCGGTCCGGACTGGGCTGTTTATTAAAATAACACAGTAGTATTATATCATCATCAACAGCCTTTTACAATACACTGCTGGACAAATGCCTCTCCTTATAAAAGAGGAATATCAAAGGGCGAGATAAAACAAATCAAAGCAATAAATAACGAATGCCCTTGTGTCTTGATGAGATATGTCAGTACTCTTCAAACCTCATTTGCAATGAAACGTATAATAGTTATCCAATTTAATATTGAATATACATAGCGTTGTGTACATTGTTGACCATTTGTAACAAACACAAAATTGCAACTTGTAATAAATTTACCGATAACTCCCCATGGCACACAGTGTGTAACATATATTTCTGGACATTAGGGGTTTTGTGTTCAAAATTTCAATACAATTTGTCCAGTGCAAAAGCAATGGAAAAATACCACGTTGTTACCTTTTACGTTAACTTTACCTTTTATCGTTACCCTCCGTAGAAGAGACGAAGGCCATATATGGAACGTCTGGAAAACCTGTTTTCACACTAAACCCCGTGGCATTAACATCACAAGGATAAAGATTCTTTAACTGCTTTTCGATATAAAAAATCCAAACACCATTTAGATGAAAAACGAACGATTTAAACCAAAGCGAATATCCGATAACCCGACATCATTTAGCCATAGTTATACGCGTCCTCGTTAAAACCTGCAAGAATTCTTGCCTCATTTACCTCAGAGCGGATCGTTTCCCACCAAGAGCAGTCAAACGTATGTATAAAATATTATACGACTAAATTTAAAACCCGCAAGATTAAGACGCGATGCGATTACTTTTGTACTTGTGAGGTTATAACTTAATGGGAATCAGTTCTGATGGCGAGATTAAGAGCACGAAAATGGAGTTTCATGATTGCGAACGTATGCAATGTTCCGGGACCTCTACTATCTTTATGGTGAAGAATGTAAGTAAAGGAATTTGATATTTATATGATGATAAGACTGTATTATATATTAATGTTTTTGTAGAAATTTCGCTCAAGGATCATATCTACTAAATTGCATTTCCACAAACTAGTCTAGTCTGTACTTTAGCATATTTTTAGAGCCAACAACACTCACAGCATAGATAAATAATGAACATGAACCGAAAATCATTTCGTGGTCTAATACAAGGTGGTTTAATATGACCAACATAAAACCACTTCAATTTGCCATTATTGCCTAACTGACATTGTTACCATATATAAATTGAATTTGCGGCTTTAAAATTGGATGCGAGATTTTTAAGCTGGCCATTTCTAAAACAAATAAAATTGGTTACACAAACAAATGAAGCGATAAATTTCGGGGTCTCCTCGGACGGGATTCAATTGTTGAACCAAATTTAATATAATAGGGTTATACCCATTTCCTATTAATATCCGAAGGGATATATTTTGTATATGCTATATTGGATTCAATGTTTTATTTAATTAAATAATTAATTAAGCATTCGTTTTTGCCTCAACGAATAGTGTTATTTGACGCAAATCTATGTCAATATACACTTTCTATTCACAACAAATATTTTATTAATCTAACACGAAACGGACGAATTAAATAGTCCACGTAGAACGAAACAGATACTGCATAATTTCTAATAAAAGACAATGTATGAAAAATCGAACTTACCCAAAATCTAAGCCATGAATAACAAACTTCTATTTCATTTTACTGTTATATTATATTTCTTTGTATAATATATATTATTAGATGCTTTTGTAGTTCAAAAATAAAATAATTTCAAATAGTATCATCCACAGACTTTAATGGTCCACTGCTGGACATAGTCTTCCCCATACAAATGAGGTTTTGACGTTTGCTGTACCGCTCTAGCTAGGATATTTATGAACTGTGGTAGAAACAAGCTTCTTTGGCGTATCTGTACGGGCCAATGACCGTACATTTGGCGCAGTCAACATTTTACGTCCACAACGTCGATTTAAAACACATTATAAAATCAGTGCACTTTCAGCAGTCACAGGGTGTACTCACTAGCATTAATCATTACACATTATATAATTAGTTCATAAGTCATTTGTGTGCAACAATAAATAACATCCAATCAAGCACGTCTATCATTCAACAAGCTATGTACAGTATCTATAAAATATTAACGCAACAGATTGAGTCCATATTTTACTCAGAAGAATTTTCATGATGAAATAATACACAAGAAGAAAAGTAAATAAATAAAATGTTGATCGCTGATTGTTGTCATTGACGCCCCGGTGGCGTAGTGGTAGCATATGCGACTGCTATGCTTGAGTTCTCGGGTTCGATTTCCGGGTCGGGCCAAATGTTTGTATGACCTGAAAATATTTGTTTCAGAGTTTGGATGTTTTCTATGTATAATATGTATGTTTTTACAACAAAAAGTACATATGTATTTATATCATTTGTATAGTACCCATAACACAAGCTAGGCTTAGCTTAGGACTGGATGGCGTTGTGTGTAAGATGTCTAAAATACTTATATTTATTTAGTTTTATTGATACTCTTTTATATTTTTCTTCAATCATATATGGCACATGTGTAGGAACTAGAATATTTCAATCAAGGTTTTGCTATTGTAAGTCCGAGCGTCCGAACCCTGGATGGTATAGCCAAACAGTAGACAAACTCATATTATGGATAAAGTCGAGATTGAATTAAGTAACATACGTATCACGGGACTTCGTAGATGAAGAAGGCATTACATTAATGAAAGGAAATAAATAATATTAACTAAGACACTGATTGATGCTTCTTGGGATCAGCAAGTTATTCTCTTTCTGCCACAAAGAAAAGATATCACTAATTTTTAGTTCTAAAAAGAACTTCATGTATGAATACTAGCTGACCCGACAAACGTTGCTTTCCCATAAAAAGGAATATATATTTTAGGGGTAGGTCAATAAAAATTGCGATGGAAAAATAGGGGTTGATCGTAGAGGGTTGAAAATTCAGGGTTGTATGTATTTTCTAATGCTGTGTCATAAAAAATAAAAATTTACCTGAAAATTAAAAAAAAATATATGGGTGGATTACCCTTAACATTTAGGGGGATGAAAAATATACGTTGGCCGATTCTCAGACCTACCTAAAATGCTTACAAAATTTCATGAAAATCGGTCCAGCCGTTTTGGAGGAGTATGGTAACTAACATTGTGACACGAGAATTTTATATATTAGATAATACTCACCCATGTAGCGATATATTCCGAATAAGGAGTGTCACCACCCCTATTTATTTATGGGTGTCGCAGGAGACATATAATACTAATGGTCTGATTCCGAAATATCGTCTGAATCCGAACTAGGCAGTAGGTACCTGTGGTATTAAAATCCCTTCAACTCCTAAGCAATCATTATTACCAACCACTGCACTACATTTTTGTGTTTAAAGACGTATAAAATAACATAAAGACTTATTGTTGTAGTCACGTTTACTTTTACTTTTTAACTTATACATAATATTAGGTACGTAAAATATTTCCTACTTAGAAAAAGTCACTCAGTATTTTTAAGAGTCAATTCATGGACACCAATGAACCATTTATAAGTAGTTTATGAATAATGTATTACACTGTTATAATATCAATTTAAATTCAATCGAATAAGTAACCATTACTAAGTTTTATTTATTCAAGCTAAGCGACTCATCATATTAAGGGTAAAAGATAAATTGTTTCCATTCAAATGGAAATGAGTGAAAAGAAACGAATGAAATATAAGTTTATTGTATCGTATTATAAGTATAGTTATGTTACCAAATTTTTCAAAGACCGATTTTAATGAGTGTCTGAGTTTTTTCTGTTCGTGGTTTAGTTTCAAAAGAAGAACTATTATTTTGTTTTAAGACAAAATGATTTAAGTTTAATCATTTCATGTTAGATCCACGATTTTACCCTGTCCTTGAATAGCGTAACGTGAAAAGCATTACGATCAAAATGCTATAACAAATTATGAAAACCAAAAAATATCCGACGTTTGACAAACATCTTGCCGGATATTTGTATAGTTTAATATGAGTAATTTTGAACGTAAACAAATAAATATGTTTTTATGTGATCCAAGGTTTAAATCCTACAAAAGACACATAGATAATTATTTAGCAAGAGTAATGAATCCCTGCGAGCGCCAGGATTAATTGTGGGTCTTTACAATAAAAACCCTTGTATCTCAGTATGATACAGGTGCGGCTTTATAGAACCCATATATGTGAGGTTCCTCATGTGGTTTTATATAATAATAATAAATATTTCGGACATCTAACACACAACGCCATCTAGTTCCAAACTAAGCAGAGCTTGTGTTATGGGTACTAGGCAACTGATATAAATACATATATATATTTGTAAATACATACATATTATACATAGGAAACACCTAAACTCCGAAACAAATATTTGCAGATCAAACAAACATTTCGGTCCGACCCGGGCATCGAACCCGAGACCTCAAGCACAGAAGTCGCATTTACTACCACCGCACAACTATGGCAGTGCTGTGCAGTATCTATACTTTTGGTAACTTTTATATTTAAGACTGAGCTTTCAATATTTTATACTTTTGTTGAAATTCTAATAGTTACAGCTTTATTTAAAAAGTTACTTCAATAGTTCGCCACTTCCTTTCTGATCTAAATTATTATTCATCAAATAATAACGAACTCATAAAATTAAAATAAGTGAAGGTCTGTTGGAACTCTACGGTTGATATGTATTTATTTGGGGCCTAATGAAACAGATGTATAGATATATATATATATATATATATATATATATATATATACATATAAGTATATACTAAGGTTAGGTCACGTCCAAGTCAATAGCGGCAAGTTCGTTAGTGTTTGAAGGTTCTCCATAAAGCTTAGGTAAAAATGTGGAACAGAAAGAACAAAAGAAAACTGCACATTTGACCTAGTGGTTTAAGTGGTCGCTACTCCGTTTCCTACTTCACCAAGTGTTGTGGGTTCAAATCCTACATAAGACAACAGTTTATGCGATCGACAAATTTTTGTTCTGAGTCTGGGTGTTCTTTATATCCGTTTCAAGTATGCTTAGAAAGACCCCCGCGATACAGGATTTATTCTTAGTGCGGGAGTTGTCTTTTTTATTAAACAAAACTTTTATAGAATCTCGAATTTAAATTACAAAATCTTGATAATTGAGGTTATCGGCGTAAAGCAATG
The DNA here is from genome assembly GCA_916048165.1 of Spilarctia lutea. NCBI lineage: Eukaryota > Metazoa > Arthropoda > Insecta > Lepidoptera > Erebidae > Spilarctia > Spilarctia lutea. The sequence continues at coordinate 1,013,774 of OU696471.1, read as the reverse complement.
AAAAAAAAATTAATACTGATTGAGTGCAAGGCCGTGGTATAACTCCGGTCGAGCCCGCCTATCTGTGCCCAAGCAGAGCTCTTACATCAACAGCTTTAACAGTCCAGTGCTGGACATACGCCTCTCCTTGAAAAGGTCGCACGCAGGTCTGACTAGTTGATATAATTTGATTCAAGTTTTCCTTATCTTTGCAGTGATGTCTTGCGTAGTTTCCTCTCTTAGTCGCTTCTTACGACACACATAGGATGAAAAGGTGTAATGACACACTGTATTCTTAATCTGTTGCCACGGAGAGACTAAGCGAATCCAAATATCAGTACGTACGTATTTACTCTTCCTTTGTTAACGTCAGTACATTCACTAAACAAGAAAACAATACCAGTTCATAAAAGGCAATAAGAAAAACATACGACTCAATAACGACTGTACATGTAAACAAATATTTGTTTTAAAGCCCATACAATGGAGATAGTTATAGATATGTTTACGTACATCCGCAGATGTTTAGCGGTGAATTATTGTGCCACTGGGAGTCGGAGAAAAATAACAAGACCTATTAAACAAGAACAAATTATAACCGAATATCTCGACATGAAAGAAAGGTTACATAATATTAATATACTTATATTAGCTGAAGTGACTCTTTGTTTATAACTTGATATAAATTTTGTAATTTATAATGGCATATTATTATAAGGGTTTAGTTAGGTGATAGTTGTCTTTATTCTCAGTCATCAAATTTATTCTATGTACGTGTGTGTGCATGTGTGTGTAAAATAACAAAATAGAAATTAATACGAGTGAAGCTACCGGTAAGAGCTTCACTCGTATTAATTTCTATTTTGTTATTTTTTTATATAAAAATAATGTGATGTGTTATTCCAAACTCATCACTTATTTTTAAGACTGTGGTCTATTTCTGTTCCGTATTTAGGTAGATAATACACAAGGTAATTAGTTCGTGGAATGTAAGTAAAAGTAATTATATTTTTTGTGACCCACTACATAAAATAATGGAAATACTTTTAAATGAGTTGTGCGGTAAAATGTTATCTTACATTTGACGAAACTGCTTTTAAAAACAAGTAGGTACTTTTATAAATTAGTTTTAGTGATTTAGCCGTGAAACCACAACAAAATATGTGTGGTACAAAATAAAACATACTGTATATATTACCAACAGATCTCATAATAATCTTGTTAAACTTTCTCCCTAGTCTTGTTACATCCACCTCGTGTCGTATCCAAAATTGGATCCGTTCCAAACGACGAAAACATTGTCTTACTAGGAGGACAATAGCTAAGCATAATATTGTTAGTTATAGTGAGAGCCCTAATCAAATTGGCGCACATCGGCTCATCCAATTTTGCTCATACTCCTATTAAATATTGCCCTCACACGACTATTAACTTGCTACCAAAAGTTTACAGTGCATCGAAATTTGCATTTCTGAAATCGGATGCGTAATATCCGGTTACATACGATTTAATCAGTCCATTTGAACTTAAAAATCTTCTTCTCTAATGGCTGGATTTAATACGTAAATTAGCTTTCAATCAGATTTAATGTCTGCACAAGTATTGTACTTTAAATTTATCATCAGCATTTAAATTCAACAACAAAACATATTTTACTGGATATACATTATGTGGACTTTGACAACTTACAATAACAATGGTAAGAAGCAACTATCGATTAACAATGTCCATAACATTGCATCCTAATGTCTTTAACGTGGCTATAATTACATTACATCATGTGATGTGAAGGGAAGCAAAATTCGAAACAAAACACCCATAACCCATCTGGTTGGCGTGATATAAGTCAAAGTCAAAGTCAAATCATTTATTTCCATAGGCCCCAAAAGGCACTTGAACACGTCAAAAATACAAAAATCAAATATTATTAATACAAATATAACATAAAACTCAAGTAATCAATTCAGTGATAAAAGCTACTATAGTTGGCCAAAATATCCTTTTTAAGGAGAGGACTACGTCCTGCTTCAGTGAACTACTAACTACTGCTGTTGATGAATTTCTGATAATGGTGGCGGCGATGATGACGAACTGCTATTTAACATATCTACACACTATCTTTATACTCGAAATTACGAAAAACAAACAATTCGGAATAGCTCAAGTAGTATTAAAAAGAGTTAAAGTACTTGCGAAATAAACATAAACGTACCTTCGATACAAACAAAGCAAAGAAATTTCGAACAAGAAAAAACAACCTCGCGTTGCATGGCTACATCCTATGATCAATATCCATCTCCTTATTGTTCCTTTCTTATCTTCCTTTCCCATTCAATCGACTTGGATCTTCAGTGCCAAGTGGATGGTGATAGTTTTGCCCTCTCTAACCAAAACTCATATGCATAAGAGCATCAATTATAAACTCGGGTGCTTGTGATTTACTTATGAATCTGTGTCACAAAGTAGTCAATTACGTATTCTTAGAGTATTATGATCGTTAGCCAGTTTGCTAACTAATGCACACAATAAAAATATCTAAAAAATTTGTAACTAACTCAATAGAATAATAATTTTGAAAATAAACAAACCTGAATAAATTTAAATGTTAACTTTCTTACAGCAAGTCGTATTTTCACTACGTAAAATTTCGACGGGTTTTTCGGTACCGAAAAAGAATCGACTCTCATTTATATTCGCGTAAATTAATATTTAAAAATAATTTGACACACCTGGATCTGTAACACGAAAGCTAAAAGTTTTTTAACAGAACCCATTTATTCGAGTCTTAACTCCCGACGCAAAGTACTCGTGAACCCTCCAAATGCCCATCATATGACCACTCTGATGGGGTCATAAAAGTAAATTACGTAACATACCCTTCCCAAAACTGGTCTTTTGTCGTCTCAGATTTATCTTGCACATTAGCCGAAGACAGAGTGAGATAAAAGTTGGTTTACGAGTATTTACTATATTTGGACTATATCCTCGCAAATAGTTATGTTATTTCTCTATTACAGTTTTATTTATGTCTGGCATTACGGTTGTAAGAGAGGGTATGAAGTGTTGGAATTTATAGTGTCATTTCTACATTTAAATTGTATTTCGTTTACAATAATAATAATAATAAATATTTCGGACTTCTAACACACAACGCCATCTAGTCCCAAGCTAAGCAGAGCTTGTGTTATGCGTACTAGACAACTGATATAAATACTTATATACTTTTTTTTTGGAAATACATACATATCTTCTTCTTCTTCTTCTTCTTCTTCCTAGCCTTTATTATTCCCAATATTTGGGGTCGGCTACAAAAATACATACATATAATACATAGAAAATACCCAAACTCTGAAACAAATATTTGCAGATCATACAAACATTTAGTCCGACCCAGGAATCGAACTCGAGCTTAGCAGTCGCATACGCTAACACTACGCCACCGAGGCAGCCATATATTGCAATTTTTAAAAAGACTTCCACATGAATATATTCTGTATCGCGGTTATTTTTGCGAACATACCTGAAACGGACATAAAGAACACTCAGACTCAGAACAATAATTTGTGGGACACACAAAGTGTTGTCCCATGAGGGATTCGAACCCATAACACTCAGTGCAGTAGAAAATGGCGGCTAAGCGGCCGCTTAAACCACAATGGCATCCACATTGAGTTATTATATTATATCAATGGCCATCCGTGCCTCCTGATATGAACTTTTTTCCGTGGGAGAGCCACGCTTCGGCATGAATGGGCCGGCTTGACCGGGGTGATAACCGGTGTGAAATAGCGCTTGTACTTTGTTTCACCGAGTGAGTGAGGATACCGGAGGCCCATACCCAAACCAAACCGAAGGTCGGCAACGCACTTGTTACGCTTTTGGTGTTGCGGGTGTCCATGGGCGGTGGTAATCGCTTACCATCAAGTGATACATCTGCTCGTTTGCCCCATATTCAATAAAAAAAAACAAAGACATTAAATTTAGAATTTCATTAATTTATTAATTTGAAAGTGGAATATAGAGCAATTTGTGAATTTTATTCTCGAATATCATTAATGAAACAACTATCGTTAACACGAGTATTTAAAAAATTATACCCTTTGAAAGTTTATGCTTTTTTGAGTGTGTTTGTTTTACTTAAGTTTTTTGATAACATAAAATAGCATAACTTTTACAATGTATGAAACTCCGTTCAACAGAGTACTGTTCCCGCCGTCGCCGTCGCGTCGCAAGCAGGATCATTTCTTCATAAGTAGCCACCATTACTACCCGAAACCAGTGACAGTACACATCGCATATATAATACTTAAATCTTGTTAGTAAAAGATATATATTATTTAAATAATAAAAAAAAGGAAAGAACACTACTAAAAACGATTACTACATCTGCATTCTACAGAACTTGGCAAAAGTGTAAATTATCCATTGAAGTCAATTAGCTGAAGTTACTCAGAATCTGTGCGAACTTTGCACTAACAATGTTCTCGATGAAAGTACTTATTAGTGTTTTAGTCCGACTTGCGCTTCGTTAAACTGAGCTGTCATCGATTTTAAAACTTATTGTGAGATGTTTACTTTGAATCACTTCTACTGACTAAGTAACTTTGAACAAGCGATTTGAATAAAGAACTAACACCTAAAATACACCTCTTCTTCTTCTTTTGATGAAATGACAACCAGCCATATCACTCGGATCAGCTATTTCTGCCAATGTCAAGTATTTATAGTCTTCAATTATAAGTCTTCGAGGCTTCAAGTCTTCGTCGTGATGAAATTAATGATAAAAAATATATAAAATGTGGATGATATGAAATGGAGACCGTCTTCCGAAAAAACAAAAAACTATCTCCCAAAATATTTTTTTTTTTTTTTAATAAAGTTTGTTCAGTACTTTATTTATATTACAATCTAGCCAAGTTGACTAATAAGTAAATACATTTCACCTAAATTAATACGTAATCATAATTCTAAGAATGCGTCCATTAACACTTACTTAGTTTTTATTAAGGCGAAGACACTTTGTTCATGTGTTCTTTGTACGCGGCACTTATCACCATATTGTTTGTTTGTCACTAAAACACTACACTAACTCGAACGGTTTTGTCCGTTTCAGTCTTCTTACTATATTAGTGATGTCAAGAAGCTGGATTGCCTCAACATTCACGTGCTGATGAAGTCGGTTTTCATGAGCTTCGGCATATTTTTGAATAACAAGATCTACGACGTCTATGTTTAAATCCCGATGTAGGTCGCAGTTCCGAATGTACCAGGGTGCATTAACTGTATCCCTGAGTACTTTATTTTGGAAACGTTGTATTATTTGACGATTGCTCTTACTGGCACAGCCCCAGAGCTGGATACCATAAGTCCATACAGGCATCAGAACCTGTTTGTATAGTAGGACTTTGTTGTATACTGATAGAGGAGAGTGTCTTCCCAGCAACCAGTACATTTTTTGGTAACGTATATTCAGTTCCGATCTTTTTTTCTTGACGTGTGCTTTCCAGCGCAGTTTAGCGTCAAGAGTCATACCAAGATATTTGGCTGTATTTGAGTAAGGGACTTGTTGGCCATTAATAAATACAGGAAAATATTGCGCTCTTTTATTTGTGAAGTCAACGTGAATGGACTTGCTTTCATTTAGCTTGATACGCCATTTTTTAGTCCAGTTAAGAACTTGATTTACTGCTATTTGGACCTTTTCAACAGCTGCCTCATGGCTACAACCTATCGCCATAATAGCGGTATCATCGGCAAAAGTGGCTATAGGATTATCTTCAGTAACTGGGATATCACTGGTGTATAATAGATACAGCATCGGGCCTAATACACTTCCCTGCGGCACCCCAGCTTTGATAGGTTTGACTTCTGAGTAGGCGGTTTCGTGTCGAATACGAAATGCTCTGTTCAATATATATGACTCGAGAATGACTGCAAACTGTTTCGGTAACATATGATTTAGTTTGTGAATGAGACCTTCATGCCAAACTTTATCGAAAGCTTGTGCTACGTCAAGAAATATAGTAGAGCACACTTTGTTTTCTTCTAGTACTGTTTCGATTATATTAGTTATTCTGTGTACCTGGTCCAAAGTTGAATGTTTTTCTCTGAAGCCAAACTGATGATCAGGTATTAAATTACTATTATCGATTACAGGCTTCAGTCTTTTTAATAATAGTTTCTCAAATAGCTTCGCTAATACTGGTAGTAGAGAAATTGGTCTGTATGAAGTTGGCTCTTGCGGTGGTTTGCCAGGCTTGGCTATCATAATTATTTCTGCTACTTTCCATAAATCAGGTACATACTTTAATCGAAATGCAGCGTTCATGAGGGTAGTGAGCTTGACTATGGCTTTACGATTAAAATGCCGTAGAATTTCACTTGTTATGAGATCATATCCAGGCGTTTTTCTTGGATTCATGTGGCACCTAATTGTATTTAGGACTTCTTTCGGTGTGGTGAGCTTTATTTCTGAACTATCATTTTGTGATATTGGTAGGACATTTACGATTTCAGCAGAGTTTGGTGATTCCATGTTGGGTTGGAATATGAGCTCAAGGTACTGAGCGAACCTGTCTGCTTTTTGTTGGTTACTAATGGCCCATTTACCATTTTCTTCTCTTATAGGAGGAATTTGAGTGATGGGTCTTTTGATGTTCTTTGTCACTTTCCACAATGTGTGATCAGATTTACAGTCAGTGGTTAACTGGCGTAAATAATCATTCGTTAGCGAGTTATTATAACGTATTATTTCTCTTTTAAGACGTTTCGTCATAGTATTAAGTTCAGTTTTATCTTGAGGACTTCTGGTTAAGTGCCATCTTCTCCGCTGTTTTCGTTTTAGGATAATAAGATTTAAGATGTAATCAGGATATACAGTTCTTTTAATCAACTTTGGTTTCTCAGGGGTATTTCTCCAAGCTGCTTGTTGTATATTTGCAACAAATTTATTAACTTCCAGGTCTAATTGTTCCGCTGTTTTAAGTGGAACTCTTAATTCTATACTATTATCTAGATCCAGACTAAAACTTTGCCAATCTGTATACTTATTGACTAATATAGGTTGTTTTTCATCACATAGTATACGTCTGCTTAGTGTTAATAATATGGTGGAATGGTCTGAGTTCATATCATGACCCTCTTCTATAGTAAAATCACCTCTTGATATATTTTTACATATGAAGAAATCGATCAGATCAGGAATCCTATCAGGGTCTGTGGGCCAGTAGGTTGGTTTCCCAGTAGATACTGCTTCACATTTTAACGCCTGTATGGCACTGTGTAATGCCCGGCCTTTGGTACTAATAAGTCTGGATCCCCAGTGTGTGTGTTTAGCGTTGAAATCACCGCCCAATATGAATCTCTGCCCAAGTTGGCTTAAGAAACTTACATACTCATCTTTTTTAATGGAGTGTCTAGGAGGAGAATACAAGGCAGCAATCGTGAGAGGGTAAAGGTTACACTTAACTCGTACTGATACTGCTTGTATATCTGGTTGTTCATGTTTTGTTTCTTCGTAATGATATATATTTTCTTTTATTATTACAGCACTGCCACCGTGAGCACTATTATTAGGATGTAGTGCATGGTATATTTTATATCCCTTAAAGGTGACGTGGCATTGTCTAGTGAAATGAGTTTCTGACACCAGACATATGTCAATATTTTCTATATTTAGGACTACTTGAAATTCTTCTTGATGTTTAAGAAGTCCATTAGCATTCCATGCCATTATTTTAAGGGTGTTATTCATTTTTTGACAGATTTTTTAACAGGACCAGTCTTGGCTCCTTTTTCTAGTTTTTGCAGTCGACCATCAAATGATGATATTAATTTAATGATTTCATCCAACTTTTCTGTTAGGTTAGCTTGTGGTTGCAGTATATTTTTTGCTTTGTTATTTGTCTGTTGTGTTGAAGCAGTAGCTTGTGCATATGTTACTGATTCACTTCTGACACCTGCTGTTGGTCTTTTTGGAACAGTGAGCAGCTGAGTTGGCACTGATGCCTTTTTGGCGGATTTGTTTTTGATGTTTTGCATTTCTTTCGCGACTATGCAACCCCTGTAGTTAGCTGGATGTGCTTCACCACAGTGTACACATTTTGGCTTTTCTTCTGCAGGTTTTTTGCAGTCTTGTGTTAGGTGTTTTGCTGTACACTTAACGCATCGCGGTTCTTTGGAACAGTATTTATGCGTATGGCCATATGCCTGGCAACGTTTACATTGCGGCACAAGTCGGGATGTTTTGATAGGTTGCACTTCAACTTTACATCCCAATATGGACTTTATGCCGTAGATTTTTTTAATGTCCTCGTCATTACTAAAAGTTAGCATGAACATGTTGAGTGGCTCTTTCTTCTTCCAACTGATTTTGTTTGCTGCGTCTACTATTTTTAAGGCCTTGTTTCGAAGGTCTTCAATAATTCTCGCCGGCTTACATGTGTAATGAAGATTTTTGACCATTACTCTAATAGGTCTTTCTTGCTTGTTTTCGTAAGAGTGCCATAGGTGGCCTCTCTCAGTTATAATGTTTCTGAGAGACCTGTAGGAGTCCTCATTGTGGGCATTTATTTTGACACACTTGCCGTTCATGATTTTGGTGGTAAATGCGTCTCCTTGGGGGCTTGCCGCTATGGTATCAAAGAAAGTTTGGTAGTCTTCAATACCATCTACTATTATAGGTGGTGGAGGTGGTACCTTCTTAATGCTGACATTTTTGGTAGGTAGCTCAGGTTCTTCCGCTTTTGTAGGGGACGAGCTCATTTTCCTTTTCTTTCTACTTTTGACCCTAATCCACTCAGTTTCCTTAACCAGATCTTCTTCGTCTGTGCAGTATTCCGAGCATTGGGTGGCGTTTTCTATTGCAGTTACTTTCATTTTGCTTGAGGTAGCCTGTTTTTCTTGAGTGAGACTCATTATTTGTTTTTGCAGGTCATCAATTTGAACCTGCATATTTTGTATAACTTGCCGAAGATTTTCATTTTCGGCTTTTTCTTCAGAGTAAGCTTTGAATAGCATATGTTCATTCTCTGTTTTGATATTGATTGTCGACATGTTTAATGATTGTGAGGGACTTCGCCTTAACAATAAAAATTTAGATTACCTTGCACAGCGACGAGAGCGTCATCGCGGCGAACGATCGGCCGCAGCGCGATGTTTTGCAACGTTGACACTTTGCACTAATATTTAGAACACGCGCAATGCGACTATTCTGTACGGATGACCAAACGGAATTGATATAGCTCATCAGTTTTAAAATACATAACAGTGACAACTCTGTGTCAGTTGTTGGATTTTCAAGATAGTAGAGCCACGCTGATTACCCTCTCACAGAAGACCAATCTAAAATGTACAGTATTCGTGCCATCGTATGACTGCATTCGCAATGATTGAAGCAGTTTAAATTTAGCAGACATAAAATACAAGATCATTTATTTGTCCAAAACATGAGTATGCAACAACGTAACAGAGTAACAACAACAATACACAGAGTATGCAAGATGTTAGAATAAATAGTTGAAAAATCATGTTTTGCCTTTATGGCGTACATATATTACATTGTCATAACATGTTCATTCAATAAAATTATTCAACAACTAGCTGACCCTATTGACAATGACTATATTGCCCATAGCGTAAAAATTTTCCCCCGTTTTTGAAATATTATTCATTGGTGCTCCGCTCCTATTGGTCTTAGCGTGATGATATATAGCCTATAGTCTTCCGTGATATATATGTGTTTTCAACGAAATTTTTGATATGTAAAACTGATAGTCACATACAAAGATGGAAGAGAAATACTAAATTGATACCATGTAAATTAATATGTATCTTAAATCACTCAAAGAAAACACAATTAAAATTAATATCATAATTATTAATTTTAACATAATTATTGTGTTTTGTATTATATTACTCCATACGATTCTCGTAGCTTCTGATAATCATAATGCTGTTCGTTAGCTTATTTGTCACCTTAACAATAAAATAATCGTCTAATAATTTGAGCATGGCTCCAGTGAGCCAGTGTTAAAGAAACTATGTCATTTAAAATGCTCTGAGGTGTAGTTTACAGCAGCGCCAAAGTAGGTACGATGTAAACACAATTTTCATACGGACGTCACTTAAATATGAACGAATTAACTAAGTACAAAATTACATATTATTTACATAATGTTCCACTTGTGATACTATTGCAGTATAAAAAGCATTTAAATATATTTTTATTTCAAGGTAATTTCAGCTGAAACTTTGCACGTTCAAGTGCCAATTTAACTCGTACCATTTTATTGCATTTACTCGTATTTTTACAGAGCGGGCCACAAAAATGTATAATGTTACACGATGCAAATTTAATGGACTATCAAATTCGTAGTCACGCATGTAAATTGAGAGAACTTTATCATGTCTTTTTCGGGGGTTTTCCTGGTGATATTTATCTACATACAAAAAACAAAGTATTTAATAGTTCAGGTTAATGTTCACTAATGCGTACGAAAGCGTTGATTTATGAGTCAAACATCTTTTTATTATGATTTTTTAAAGACAACTAGTAGTATATCCTGTGACATCAGGAATATGATTCTCCCTTTCAGAGGCAGACGTATTGAGTATATGAAAGTGTCAGGTGTTAGAAGAATAATTTTGTGTTGAAATCTTTTGAACCCTTTCGGACCTAACCCCCGTAGTTGATGTTTTTGCAATGAAGATTTTTTTCAATCAAGCACGCATCGGCCAATACTTGGCTCACATTTCGACAAAAAAATGGAGCTACTTATTAAGAGGAAACGTTTTCCAACACTCCAAAGCTCTCATAAACCAAATTTATAATAAATTCATACATAGAGCTTCGCTTCCTACCACAGGTAAACAATACTTCAAGCCAAGGCACATGAACAAATGAAACTAATAGCGCTGTGGGGGAACAGGTCCCGCCAATACAAAAGGGAGATCCTCTGACCAGGCTAGGTGATCATGTCTGGCGGGCCACTTCCCAACGGTTGACCTTGGTTTGTGGGATAAATGACAATCGGCGCGAGAACTTCCATTGCGCAATTCAGGATTGGCAGTTACTCTATGTTGCGCGTAGATGGTGCTGTCATATGTTTTTGTTGTCGCAGTATGTGGAAGTCGCCACAGCGCCATCTATGCCATTAGCACGGAATTCATTCGTCTTGAAAAGCAATTGACCACACGATTTTAGTACACCAATTTACGTCGCTAGAGGACGCTACTCGGGACGGAACAATACCGAATTTGCTTCATATAAGTTACTAGTACTACTTACTAAATGATAAATCCCTTAAGGGCCGGTTTTTCAATCGTCAGATAAAACTTATCGGAGAAATAAACTATAAGACGGCAAAGATAAGAACACGTTACTACTGACACTTACATTCTTATAGTTTAATTCACCGATAAGTTTTATCTGACGATTGAAAAACCGGCCCTAAATCAGTTATTTAAAAAAAAGACTTTTAGCTAAGTGATGTTACAAAAAAGTAATCTCGGAAGGCAAAATATTTGATTTTAATGAATACCAAAAAGAATACGTAATTGATTCTCCAAAGACCGGTCATTATGCCGAAATAAATTCCAAATTATGAAATAAAATTCCGTAAAAATATTATTACTCGAGGCTATCACATAGAGACATTTACACTTATGTATATTCGTTACTTTTATTTTACACAAAACGTTACGTGTTTTTTTTTAAAAATTCTAATAAGTTTATATTTTTATTTATGCTAGAGCTTAGTTAGTTTTGAATATATTTCATGAAATATATGACTTTTGTAAATATAACAATAAAACGTATATCATTTTATGTAACTGTGTGTGTTACTTTTAACGTTACAGTTAAAATTAATTGTTTTTATTTCATAATCGTTGTTATTAAGATGTTACATTTAGTAAAAATGCAATTCAAAAGATCGTATTGATTGCGTAATAACTTTTTAAAAATTAAGTACTGAAGTAATACAAAGCACTTACAAATTTTAAAGAATGTCATTGTATTCTCTGAATGGTATTTAGATCAACTTGTAAATAATATAATATACATTTAATTAAATATATAAACCAAAACATAGTTTGACAATTAAACATGATAACAATTTGAACGTTCTGTTATAGGTAATATTAAGCCATTTTTATTTTAATTATTAATTTGGTGTCAAGTTATTTCTTATCAATATGTTTTTATTGATACACTAGCTAATTGTGTATTATATATAAACTAATAACCAATAATAAAAAATATATGTTTGTTAAATTTATTTTGTTTATATAATTTGATGCGTGATACGGAACAATAATTTCGATAATGCAGAAACGTAACTGAGAACAAACTGTGAGTTGGAATTAGTTACTGAGATTAGTTTCAGCTGAGTAGAACAGAACGCGTTCTTTAATAAGAGCGACGTTTGGTATTTGATGTAAACTTTAAAACTAATTTTAGCTGATTAGAGTTCAAACGATATTAGAGATTTATACTTATAATACGGGTCTTGGCATAGACAGTTCTATGTTTAAATATACATACAAACTAACAGACTTCAAATACGTACTATAAACTAAAGTTTATAATATGAACAAAACTAACATCCAACACCGTTCGACGTTCATTCTCAAGATTGAAGAACATCGTCTGTAAAATTACGACATAAATACTTTTACTGAAAATTGCTCATGTAAACGTTCTGTAAAATGTGTAAAATTATTGTGAAGATGAAATATTTAAATAAGTCTGTTCTTATAACAGACAGTTAGGAATAGATTGGTAAATTAAATTTCAAATGAAATAGTAGGCCGCTATGTGACGACCCTGCGATTGGATTATATTGGTGTTCATTTATAGGAAAATGGCGTCTAGCGCAATCTAATTTTACTATTTTACCGTTAGACAGAATTAGAGGGAGAGGTAGTCGGTAGTAGAGGACCTCTAGTAATCTCGCTCCCTCAGTGAACAACAAGGAAAGAGTTGCTTAACACTAGTTGTGATATCACCCTGATAAGCTGGCCTTTATTTGTCGGAGAAAATCTCTCTTAAGATAAAATGCTTTCATATCTTATTTTTGTCCGCTCGCCCTTAGTTTATTTTTGTTTTGGATTAATAATTTACTATATCGCTTATTATACACCAGATTAATTACCATGATAACTGAAAAATAAGGAAACGCAAGTGGCGATTGGACCATGGAATGCAAAGTATAGGAAGGTATCTGGTGAATTAGAAATTTGATAGGAAAAGGCAATGTTATTACTATATTAATTTTAAATACTTTTTTTTTTTTTCTTTAAAAGACAACTTCCACATTAGGAATAAACATCCTGTGTCGTGGGGGACTTTACAAACATACATGAAACGGTCACTAAGAACATCCAGACTCGAGACAACAATGCGTGGATCACACAAAGTGTTGTACCGCGTGGGATTTGAACCCAAGACACTTGGCGCAGTAGCAAGCGGCATGGCGACCGCTGAAACCACTCGGCCAACCGTGCAGCATATTTTTATAAACGTCTAAACGACCTGGTGATCTGTAACTACAGGTACCAAGTATATGATTATTGTGGCTGGTTCGTTATTTAGCATAAGAAAGTGTTTATTATTATTATTATATCAGCGTCACCACAAACATAAGTAAAAGTGTAACGATATTTTAAATTTAAGTCACGGTGCCAAGATTTATGAGGTGTTTCAACTTCTATTACAACTTGCACCGCACCGTAATAAAATAAGGGCGTAATAAAATTTCTATACAACGTAAGTATTTTATGAGTTTCCTATTTAGCCGTGCTGTTTTATCGGAATTGAATTTTCCCTTCCACCTGAGCGCTCCCAGCGCCACAAATGTACCTATAGTACAACCATAATTTGTTTTGTCTCAGAAGTAACTTCTATGAATCCGGAAAAGAAATGTCCTTAGAACTATGGTATGAAGTAACTCACGGAATTGTATTTTTCATATACGAGTGTGAAGATTCGTTTATAATATTTTATGGTATAAATTGTCCCACTTTCTAAACGTAAAGAAAGATCTGATTATGAGATTGTCACAAAGTTTAGAGAAGAGAACAAGGGAAATTTTCCTGCATCGAGATAATCAATATTTCATGACAATCATAAACAGGTACCGTAAGACTGTATTAACGTAGATAAGTTATACCTTAGAAGGTTTATAAATTATAGTTTAGCTACGAGTACCATGTAGAGTCTTCAACCGTTTTTTTCTAATTTAATTAATTACTAGCTGACCCGGCGAACTTCGTACCGCCTAACAGTCAATGAATATCGTGTTACCTTTTAGCTGAACTAATTGAGGCTTTGATGAACGTAATACAATGATTTCGTAGTGATTCAAATGATGTTGGCCCTCGAACATGTACCAGCAACAACCGCAAATAGAAAAATTCATCATTCTTCGGATGAGCTGTGTAAATACGACCGAGAGCATCAGTAGAACGCATATCTGTTTGACCAGGAACTGCATCGTCTTGCTTCCGACGTTGGAATTTCTTCAATGTAGCGTTCCAAGTGTAATAACTTGGCATTTCTGAGTAAAGCCAAGTTCGTGCGAACGGATCGCTTTGACAAATCGCAAAGAAACTGGTCAGTGTTGTCGCTGGAGGTGTTTCGGCACGTTGAGCGGCATGTCGAAGCTGTGAAATATACTCTCTAACCGTTCTCTAGATGCACCCCCAAATGTATAACAGTGGGATGACTTTCGTGAATAGGGAATGAAAGTATACGCCAAATTGCTTCATTGCAGTTCACATATCAACCAACTTGATAGCGCGTGATTTCATCGTTGATATTGGATGTTTGGATACCAAAAACCGCCATGTCGCTCCCTTTCGTGACATAATTGCAAATGTATTTAATTGACTTCACCGAATTGCAATACCCAACATTACAATGTGCCTTGAATGTTTTGGAAAGAAGTGGCGAATATGGAACAATCCAACTGTGGTCAACTACGAAATCGTTTCCTTTCACTTTAGTTGTGATAGTTCTACCATTATCATCGGGCGATCGACGCCGATACAATGGATAACCATCGTTGCCTGTAATGGTCTCTGCCGTCAATTTTTGTGGATACCGTTTGGAACACTTGCCGTCGAACATGAACGGTGATTGGCGGTTGATAGTGCAACACGGTCCATGAATCATATTCGTGATTACAACATCATGTAGGTCTGGATCGGTTTCAGGAGCAGGAATCTCCGCACATATGATGTCATCTATTTGATCTGGTCGAATTCTTTCGACTAACCAAATTAGAATGAGCATCGAGTATACCCAAAGACGTGTTGCTTAACAATGTAATTCATTAGTGACCGAATTTTTTGCCTGAAAACACGTGCGATGATGTCGTGTCGATCACTTGATGTTTGTCCGGGAAGCAGCAATTGAATAATTTCTATCCATTTCGGATTACATGTAAATGTAATGAATAGATCTGGCCGACCATAATGACGAACATAAGTCATTGCATCTTGCGCATATTCATGCAAATGACGCGGGCTACCTGTGTATGTCGCCGGTAAAATAGTCAATCGACCAACATTTTCTGAATCTCCTTCTGTGCTAATTGCATCGCGTAAATGAATATACTCTTTCGAACGCAATTTAGCTTGATTCAACCGAATGAAAGTCACGCGCCCCGTTTCGATTTTAACGTACATGTCAACGCAATATTGTTGAAGCAGTTGACGAAATCGCAACAAATAATTGTCAGAATTTTCACGAATCATCAAACGATATGCGTAATAATTCATCGAACTAACCTTCTTGGTAGTTTCCTCACCTGAAACAAATGCAGTACAAATTGTATTTTAGAACCCCTAATAGGTTAACGACCCTTACAGCTACTCTGTACTAAATTAGAAATTACAACTTTTTTTGGGTACTAAAAGCAAACAGAGTAAAATGTATATCAAGTTTAAATGAAAACAACAATATTGATCTTACCAGTCAATGGATTAATCATTTTGATATTAAAGTGATATCCATCGTCTCCTTGCCAAAACATCAGCGGGTATTGTAACGCGTCATATGAACGGTGTGTTTCATATATTCTTTGTAGTTGCCCAGTATTGCGTCGTGTAAGTACAATATCACGTGTTCCCAAGTTTTTACCAACAATCAGGATTGCCACTTCATCGATTGTTGGAGCATTAAGTGTGCGTTCATGTGTTCCAGATGGCCTTTGTCTGCTCTGATCACAACTTTATAGTCATCACTTGACATGCGCTCTAAAGCAGTCTTGAACAGCCTGACCAATGCATGATGTTCATGAAGCATTTGCTGCAGATCTTGGAGAATTGCTCTTTTCGTAGCTGTGTTGATCCCTTGACGCCGGTCAAGTTGTTCTTCTATATTGCCCATGAAGTATATTTGCAAGAATTTATGCTGTGCATCTTTTATAGGTTGCAATGATCCAATGGGATGGCAAATCTGGCCTTGAATCTGTAGTCGAAGCCATAGTACTTGTTTTTTTTTCAAATAATAACATGCCATTTTTATTTCAGAGACAAATACAGAAATCTAACAAACTACATTCTAGATTTTTTTTGCAATAATAGAAAATAATTTTTTTAACGTAAATTACCTTAAATGTTGGATTATATCCGTGTTCTTCGATAATTTTCGCCCCAAATGAAGTCATTTGGAAACAGACATTGAATTTTTGAGTGTTCGCTAGAAAATGTCGTGATTCTAGTGTTTCGCCATAAAGCAGGGAGCACAATGGCTCTGGTGGCGGGACCAATAATGGCAATTTCACTTTACCACTAAGGCAGCACAAACCAGGAGTTTCACCAGCAAACTTCAATGCTCCACAATGCTAGCAAACAACGTCCATAGGACCAATGCAAACTAAACGATGCAAGCTGTAGTTGATGGTGCAATCATATAGAAACGCTCAAATCAATACTTGAACCATTTCTTCTTGCACTTCGAAGATTATTCCTCTGTTCATCTGTACGATAAGCTCGATGATTTCTCGTTTCTAACCTAGCCGTTTCACGGGCTGTCTCTCTTTGCTCTTGTGTTTGAGAAGCACGAATTAAGGCCCTTCTTTATATATAATAATTGACTCGCGATATTCCGTTGCCTAATTGCATTACGGCTCCGCTGGAAAAGATTAGATCTCCTAGGACGCGGCATTGTTATTAATATTAATATTTCTGAACGCACACATGAATAGTTGTTACAGTATTTGACAGGATTGGACAACAAATGTTTGACATGTAATAAATGCCTGAACTTTCGAGACATGGACAATAGCTAGTATATAACCACTACGTATAAATAGCTCATCAAGAAAAATCATAGACATCCTATAAAAAGACATTTTGACATACAACGTTTGTCATGTAATAAACAAATCAGCATTTATTGAAATGATTAAGTATTCGTTACACATATCTAGTTTTCATTGTTTTTAAGATGTATTATGCTATTCGGGGCGGAGACAAATCCAACGAATCAATAACCATGAAAATTGGTTCAGCAGATCTCGAGTTATAAGTGCTGTAACAACCCCGTCTTTGTTTTATATATATAGATAGGGCACAATTTCCTAGAAGTGAATTCCTTCCAAGTCTTCTCTTAAAATATTTTGAACGAACACTTTTATAAAAGCCTTAATTATACATATTTTCAATTACAATAATCTTTTCTACTAATTAGAACATTAAATCAGTATTATTTTGTCTTTTTGTAGCTTTTCGTTTTAATAAGGTAGACTTAATAATTTGTTTACTTCTTATTATTTTTGTACTAAATAAATACTTCTGTTAATGCGTAAATTCTGATTCGACAAGGGAGGGTTCCGTACAATTTCTCACATTTTAGACAGAAAGACAAACATAACTTTAACATCCAAAAATACATATTCATACATCCTTAGATTTGTCAATGTCGAATTTGTAAAAGACAAACATAAATATAATTCGTATGGTGAAGGTTTAGGAATACAGCGTCACCACCCTAATCATCCCATGGGTATCGTATGAAGTGACGAAGGGAAACTACGCAGGAACCGCAAAGAGAAGAAAAACTTGAAAGAAACTCTTTACCAACTCGTCGCTTGTTCAAGGTCAAAGTCTCCCATCCAAGGAACAGTCACATCCAGCAGAGGACTATTGATGTGTGTCGCTTTCTGATTCTTCTATTACCACAGTGATATGTAGCTTCCCGACAAATTATATAACCCTAAGTTAAAGGGTCGATTCCCGAGGACATTGGAACTAAGTTCAATGCATCAGCATGACCACACATGTACACATATCTATATATATATATTAAGCAAAATTCGCGAATTTGGCACAGTTAAAGCTAATATGGAGGAGGAGTGCTAAAAGCTATATAAACAATGAATTATTATATTCGAATTTTGACCACGATCACTGTAATGAGAGTATACAAACAAAAACTTCCTTACACAGGAGAAGGAAAGAAAATAAATATGTTTTTATTTTATAATGCATAGTCTCACATTTATCATTACAATACCAAATTTTACAGATACACATCTTATAAAACTGCTAACTAACCATTTTGCATATAAGACTTTAACCTAAAATACTCGGTAATTCATCTGACGTCATTCTAAATTTTATACATAAAATGGGCCTTTTAATTCTCTGTTAATGGGTTCCTTTTATTGCCCCTATTTAAAAAGGGCGTCTTATCGAGATTGGGCACTAAGCTCATTTCCAAATCGATTGCAGAACAAGCGTTTATATAATACTTTTGAAGGTTTGGGGCTCTAACCACATTCACTGGGACGTTAATAAACTTGAAAACCATTTATAACTGCACATTTAACTTGATATAGTATTACATAAATAATATTTTCATTTCTTAGTTCTTTTAAAGTACGAGAATTTATAACTTTTATGAATGTAGGAAAAAGTAAGGAAATGATTTTCAGTACAGTAAAATGCATTTAGTGAAAAGCTGTTAATTTGAAATTACAAACGGACACTGCAACGTACTAAATATTGTAGACACCCAGTTTAAGAGTACATCATAGCCTAAGAGGCGCTCATAGCCCAGTTGCACTCGGTGATTAGAAACAATCACCGAGGGTAATTAACGACGGCGCGGTCAGTACCCGGATGGGTGGCCGCTGTTGGCATGATACCATGAGCGTCTCCGTGATTCGGAGGTCACGTTAAGCAGTCGGTCCCGGTTCTTATCATAGGATAACAGTCGTGAAGCTAAGTTGGAGGCCTTTGGGCGGCTTAAAAACATCCAACGGCAGGATTACGTACCGCACTCCGCCAGGATGGGGACGTATGGCCTTAACCGTCTCATGAGAGGAGACCCGGGCCTAGCAGTGGGACATAATGGGTTGTTAATGATGATGATGATGATCATAACATATGCTTAAGAACCAATTGTATTGTTGTGATGTTGGTATTATTTCAATAAAGTTATTATTTTTATTTCATAAAATTTTATTTACTTGTACAGATAAGTGTAATCGGCGGTGTAATTGAGTTGAAACACCCACCTATTTGTAAAGTTTACAAATATTTTGAGCAGTACCCGGTTCATAACAGGTAATTAAGCTACAGCTTATCGAAAGTACAGTCAACTGTAATTAGCGGTGGTAATTTAAGCCGACGAGTTCAACGACCTTAAAGTGTATTGTTTAATCGAAACAAAAAGGTAAATGTTGCATGAAAATTAAAAAGATGAAAAATATGGCAGAATTAGGAATAGGTAAGATGTGATCAGGTTAGAAACACTTGCACGTTGACATTATGAGCAAACGCTCACAACTAGTAGAAATGTAGGAAAACACAATAGGTGAAAAAAATTTTTTTTTTGTATTTCTTCTAATTTTGAATATTGTAAGGAAAGGCCTTTATCGAGATGATTTTTAAATACAAATCTATATTGAACCATTAAAAACCTTTCTCATGAAATCTATTTGTCAATTTTTTTTCAAACTGGAAAATATTTGATAATGTTAATGTTAATAATAATAAGGAGTTTAGAATTGTCACCAAAATTATTTCAAGATCGAAATGAACTATAAGAGAAGCGTTCCTTATTTAAAGATCGGTAACTACCATCGCACTTCCTTAAGAATTGTCTATTGCAACATTTAAATTTTAAAATGTAAGCACTTAAAATAACAGTAATACGTTTCAATTATCTCATTAACCATAATTTCACTTGTAACTTACAATTCCTGTCGAACTGAATTATAGAACAACGTAAGAAGTATTTCATACCCACATCCGGTGAGGTCAGACTCGACCGGAAACGGTAATCGGCCGTCGGAAGTAGCCTCGCTGTTTATTGTTCGACTCTATTTCTGGCCACACCGCAGTACCAGTTAAAACTACCCATGAATTGTTCCCGATAAATCGGGACAATTTATCATCGGATTTTCTATACTTTCATTTATTTATTCTTTCTTAAAAATATATTTGTAAAGAAACTTTATGTATCAAAAGCGTACTCTTATTTAAAGGTGAACAATGAATTTGTAATTCCTTAATTCGAGACGGCGATGGCCTGCACTTACAGCAACTTAGAGTTGCAACTTAAACAAAAAAAAGAGAATTGTGTTACTGGCATCTTAGGTAACATACCCGATAGGTAGCACATTATTTAAGTAACATTGTTGAAAGTTTTAATGTTAAAGTCAAAAAATCCAAGAAAATACATAACAAATTATGTATAATTGAAAAAAATAACATGGGTACTCATATCATTCCACAATAAATATTCATAATATTGTTTTATTGTTAATTACACCAGTTGAATTAAAAGAGTGAGGCTTTATAAGTACTAATAAGAATACGAGGATTCTAACTAAATAGAATTTGTACTTCAAACTTGATTGGTGCATAAGCTTTGGAACAGAAGTCTGAAAAACTTCATCTGCCGGCGGAAAGAGGCCACAACACTAAAATATCTAATGTAAGAAAAAAGTCGGCCATTATTTTTAAATTTATATACCACCCACATCATTGAGCGGTGGAATAAACAATTACCTTAAAGGCATTTGTTCAAAGAGTGAAACTTTTGTACTTTGATAGCTTTAAAATACTATTGATTTTCTAACAACTTTTGTAGTAAGTTATATATCTACAAAACCCGAAGTAAATAGTAATAACGTATTCAATAGTCAATATTTACCGTTACGTAAATTTTCTCTGCCATCCTTTGGTACAATCAAATTGCGCCAACAAATTGAACTGAAATTAGATTGCGGGTATTTGCCCTAAAGCGCAACCATGTGGTTGAAATTGTACATAATAATAGGTCGACAATCTTTGTTGGCAATAATCGCAGGGAGTTGTGCAGTTATATCGTTATGCGATCCCGAGATGTATGTTTTTGTAACGTAGATTAATATCGAAAACAAAGGTAATAACGGGGAGCTTGGACTGTTTATTAGTAAGTCATTACCTTCGCAGAATGACTTTAAACTTATAGCTGTACATATTTTAAAGGAATAGTTATAAATGTACATAAAGAAAATCACTTTACTGGTTGTATCACTCCAGCAGTCTGTATTTATAATTTTTTTTCTATGTAAAAGTTTAATCTTAATTTTTGGTCCTTAGAAAACACTTTTATTTACCTCCATCCCATGCCGCATACCATTGAGGGGGGCAAGCTTATGGCAAATTGATAATAGTAACGCCAGCTTTCGTTCCTGACATAAGTAGAAGGGTAAGGGGTGTTTAGAATTCCGGTAACATTACTCACTCAATCAAATGCAAAGAAAGCCTTGTCGTGGTTTCCTTTCAAGCCATGGTGTCCCTTGGTCTAGATCTGACCCAGCATGGCTCTTCTACGCATAGCATGTAGAGGACAAATGAGCAGGTAGTTCAGCAAACAAGATCTTTCTCTTAAGATTTTATGTAAAGTCTAAAAAAAGATTATAAAACACAAAGAAAATGTATAGTAAGCTTTCATTATTGAGCAAGACAAAGTAATTGCAGAACAGCATTTAATTTAAAATAGTTGGATTTGTGTACTCGGCGTGAGATTAAGATGAATCGGGGCAGAAAATAAGGCTCTTCCGCACTGCACTTTTAGCCGACATCGCGAATCTACCCGGCTAACGAACCATGCCTGATATTAAACCACGCAGATAGGTGTAAGCAGAGGGGTCACAGCTCTCGGGTGTGTGATTTCAATCTTTTTATTTATTGCGGGGAAAGATATGTGAGGTAAGGAAAACTGTATGACAAAAAAGTGGACTGACTCTCACTGCGAGAGAATAGATTCGTTCGGTTTCCAGTAGGACAATGAATTGTTTAATGTTGAATATTATTTTTTGTATGACTAGGTTTAATTTACCTATTATGTATGTACAGTTAAGAAATCTATAAGTTTGTCTGGTTATCATAGTACAGATTTTCCCTAGTTTGATATCAAACTGTCGCGTGAGAAGTACATAATTTCACTTGTAACTTACAATTCCTGTCGAACTGAATTATAGAACAACGTAAGAAGTATTTCATACCCACATCCGGTGAGGTCAGACTCGACCGGAAACGGTAATCGGCCGTGTATTGAGTTATTAATAAATCATTCACTGAGCATTTCTTCTATGTGATATAGAAATATTTGCTTAGAAAGATATTTTAGTAGAGGCTAAGGCTGTACTCTGTCAAGTTTGATATCACACGGCAGCATTGTATAGCTATAGACTCTATATCTATCTATGCGTTGCCGGCCTCTTGTGGTACTGAGAATCTTGTCTTGTTTTTTGCCTGAGGTGATGATATGTCACTGGGCAGCGACATTCACTTAACGTCAAAATGATATGTAATATACAAACTTCACATTAGTATACTACAATTACATTATTATTATCACATGTAGTAAATGCGTGTACACAAACGTCTCAAAATGTAAAACAAATTCCTGTCTCTCACTCAGTGATTAGTCAATTGCTTTACGCATCGCTGACGTGGGTAGTGGTTCATAGCGGGAAAGTTTAAAGGAGGGCGGGGTGAGTGAGCTACCATTAATTTCTATTTATTCACTCTGACAGAGGATCGCGGCCAGCCGTATGCCGACCCTGAAAACCTTACTCTATGACGATTGATACTTGAGTAGGGGAGACGAAGATTAGACGTTAAAATGAATATTGTTGTAAAATATTTATTCATAGTATAAATAGCCTAGATAATCTTTATCATCATCGACCTGTCATTGTCCACTGTTTAATCATCTACCTGCTGCGAGTCATCTATCTAGGCTTAAATCATCGGTTCGTCACGCACAGGGCACCGTACACCATGCGTGTCTAATGACTGTCTCCAGTCTAGCACATTTCGGCTCCAACGACCATCAGTTCGCCAAGAGCCATGACCAGCCCTCTTCCACTTATGCGTATTGATTCTAACTGCGACCTCGGTGACTATGTCGAATAGACCATAATTAACTCACATTGTTCAACTTTGAATATTTTATTTTATTGTTTACCATAAAACATATATCTGACTAGCTTTTGCCCGCGGCTTCGCTCGCGTTAAGAGGTATTATTATTAATTAAGTATAGTTTTTGCGGCGTTACTTTTGTTTAGCGTGTGTAAAAAATTAGGGCCTACAAAATTTAGCAACAACATAACTAGAACGCCTACACGCAGAATAAGCTTATGATAAGGCAAACCTGGCGGTTTCAATGAATTTAAAAATTCTACAGGGTAATTAGTAGCGTCAAGACGCAGGTTCGGCCTCACATGGAATACTGTCCTCATCTTTGAACAGGGTCACCCCAATACCAGCTCCTCCCTCTGGACCGCATTCAGCGGAGGGCGACTCGTATCGTCGATTGCCGGATCTTTCAATTCGGCTAGACTCTCTAGCGCTGCGTAGAGATGTGGCTTCGCTGTGCATTTTTTACCACATTTACCATGGGAGTGCTCCGAGGAATTGTTTGGATTGATCCCTGCCGCATCTTTCCACCATCGTCCTACGCGACAGAAATTTCATCCCCAACATCTAGATGGTTGGCAGTCCACAACTGTGCGATTTTCCCGAAATTTTCTGCCACGCACAGCAAAACTGTGGAATGAGCTGTCGCCTGCGGTGTTCCCGGACCAATACGACCTTCAAACCTTCAAGAAAAGAGCGTACTCCTTCCTAAAAGGCCGGCAACGCACTTGTGACGCCTCTAGTGTTGCGGGTGTCCATTTTCGGTGGTAATCGCTTACCATCAGGTGATACGTCAGCTCGTTTGCCTCCTATATAATAAAAAAAAACTGTATTAACCACATTATCAATCGAAGTATGGACCTCTTCTTCGCCCTCAAACGACATGAGCAGGATATCGTTGATAGCTGCTGCTTGATCGTTCTTTGGAGTAAGTATATAGCACGCTCACATAACCATTCAATAGGCTTGTCATGTATATGAATATCGTTGGATAAACTTTAGACAGCAATTCTTGAACCGTAGTAACAACTGTGCATAATTCTTCCGGGATGGTTATCATTTCATCAAACGATGGAAAATCACCATTACCGATTTTAAGATGGAGATCTGAAAATCTACCAGCAGACTCATTCCCGCCCAAATGTGCTCTCATATTTTTGAGGCCACAAATTAGATTTCTTAATGCACGACTTTACTTCGTCAGCTCTGGTTCCTTTTGGTACCACTGGTAGAGTCTGCCGAAAGTCTCCGGCCAGCAAAACTGTTACGCCACCCATTAATTTTGTATTAACCCTTATATCCCTTATTGATCTGTTTAAGGATTCAATACCACCTTTATGTACCATAGTTATTTCGTCCCACACGATTACTTTTGTACTCTTTGAAACTTCAGCCAAATTACTTTGTTTGGAGATGTTGCAAATGGGAGTCTCGACAGTGATTAAATTGAGTGGTAACTTGAAAGTAGCATGAGCAGTTCGACCACCTCCGAGTAATGTAGCAGCTATTCCGGACGACGCCACAGCCAAGGCAATGCCGTGAGTACTTCTTACTTTCGCCAAAAATAAATTAATAAGGAAGGTTTTACCAGTTCCACCTGGATCGTCTAAGAAGAATATTCGACCGTCATTTGCATCTACACTTGTGAATTTTTTTACACACGCTAGACAAAAGTAAAGCCGCGAAAACTATACCTAATTAATAATAATACTTCTAAACGCGAACGAAGTCGCGGGCAAAAGCTAGTCGTCAAATATAATCCGCTAGATATATTATCTATGCACTATGCACAAAAATGGTTAATTCAAAGTTCTCTCCAAAATAACTTAATGTAGATGGCGCTAGCATACAGAAATTTATATACCTTAAACTGAAAAGTTACTAACCTTATATAGCCTGCATCTCAAAATCCTTTCTTGGGGGATGCCTACGTTATAACATCTACCTGCATGCCAAATTTCAGCTCGATCGGTTTAAAATTGACAAAGTTTCATACAAACTTTCATCCCCTATTTTATCCTCTTGGTGGTATAGTTAATCAAAATCCTTTCTTAGAGGATGCCTACGTCATAACATCTACCTGCATGCCAAATTTCAGCTCGATCGGTTTAAAATTGACAAAGTTTCATACAAACTTTCATCCCCTATTTTATCCCCTTGGTGGTATAATTAATCAAAATCCTTTCTTAGAGGATGCCTACGTCATAACATCTACCTGCATGCCAAATTTCAGCTCGATCGGTTTAAAATTGACAAAGTTTCATACAAACTTTCATCCCCTATTTTATCCCCTTGGTGGTATAATTAATCAAAATCCTTTCTTAGAGGATGCCTACGTCATAACATCTACCTGCATGCCAAATTCAGCTCGATGGGTTTAAAATTGACAAAGTTTCATACAAAGTTTCATCCCCTATTTTATCCCCTTGGTGGTATAATTAATCAAAATCCTTTCTTAGAGTATGCCTACGTCATAACATCTACCTGCATGCAAAGTCTCAGCCCTATCGGTTTTAATTGACTAATTTTCATACAAACTTTTATCCCCTATTTTATCCCCTTGGGGGTAGAATTAATCAAAATCCTTTCTTAGCGGATGCCTACGTCATAACATCTACCTGCATGCCAAATTTCAGCTCGATCGGTTTAAAATTGACAAAGTTTCATACAAACTTTCATCCCCTATTTTATCCCCTTGGTGGTTTAATTAATCAAAATCCTTTCTTAGAGGATGCCTACGTCATAACATCTACCTGCATGCCGAATTTAGCTCGATGGGTTTAAAATTGACAAAGTTTCATACAAAGTTTCATCCCCTATTTTATCCCCTTGGTGGTATAATTAATCAAAATCCTTTCTTAGAGTATGCCTACGTCATAACATCTACCTGCATGCAAAGTCTCAGCCCTATCGGTTTTAATTGACTAATTTTCATACAAACTTTTATCCCCTATTTTATCCCCTTGGGGGTAGAATTAATCAAAATCCTTTCTTAGCGGATGCCTACGTCATAACATCTACCTGCATGCCAAATTTCAGTCCGATCCGTCCAGTGGTTTGGGCTGTGCGTTGATAGATCACTATGTCAGTCACCTTTGAGTTATATATATATATAGATTAGGTGCTCAAACTATAATTATACAAATTATAATTTAGGAGGATTTTTTCTTATCATCAGTAGTACCATAGTTTGTCTTTACTGAATGATCCTTAATTAATGAATTTATTTTAATTAACTGAGTTCAATAATCTAAACAGTTATACCGCTATTGAATTTTATATAAGTAATTTACTAAGACTAGTATTTCTGTATGGCTACACTACCATAATGGTTACCTAACATAAAAAGGACCATACTTATGCCAATTCTTACCATTCTCACTGTATGACGTAACAAAATTATTAAGTCAATGTTCCATACATATGTTGCAGTAAATGTTTGTTGCGGTAGAAAGTTTAGGGTTCAAGATTGAACTTTGTATTGAGGGTTCGACTAGTTTATTAATTATTATCCTGCTAAATACAATTGTGTTATATTGATCCAGGTTACTTATGTAATCACCGAAACGAGCTTAATCTTTTAGATGATCATTTCAGAAGTGCTACTTTAATACTTATTACTTTAATCTAAGTTAACCTTCACTAAGTTATGATCATAAAACTTGTTTATACGAAAATTAAAATTTAGAACCACTGCTTTGATGAGCAAATACATTTTTTTTCTTTTTCTAACATAGTATATTCACTTGCAGACAAGTGAGTACCATTATCCACACACATGCAGCTCAAGAATCATTCAGTTGAGAAAAAGTAGGTTCTTATTACGGTTTTTTCTCTTGTTCTTAATTTATCAAGAATTCCTACAAATTGTTAAGTAATTATGAAATTGTACACATCATCGTACAAAGGTTGGTACCACCAGAGGTCTTACAAGAGTTGGATCTAATACCTTTAAACGAGTTATTCTTGTACATACATAATCTTAATCTCGGAAACGGCTCTAATGATTTTCATGAAAAGTAGTATACAGGTCTCGGGTTGAAATCCTGGGTCGGACCAAGTGTTTGTGTGATCTACAAATATTTGTTTCGCAGTTTGGGTGTTTTTATCTATAATATGTACGTATTTACAAAAAAAAAGTAGGTATATATATTATGTATTCATATCAGTTGTCTAGTACCCATAACACAAGCTCTGCTTAGCTTGAGACTAGATGGCGTTGTGTGTTAGATGTCCAAAATATTTATTTATATAAATTTATTTTTAGAAAATTTATCTAAACTAAATTACCGAGCAACGCTCGAACATCCAGGTACTTATTTTAAGAGAGACAGACAATTGAGTATTTCTTAAGATTTTTTTTAGTACAGTAGGTGTAAAACAACTTGAAATAGCTTCATACGTATTCAGAAGAAAGTAGTTAGTACTAATGACTATTGGAACACATGAATTTAAAACTTATAGTACAAAATTGGTTCACTCTGTTTGTTCCTCAGCTGACATAAAGCTCCACAACATGGCACACCTTGTTAATATGCTAATTCAGGATTGTTCTAACTTGCGTACATGGCAGAGACTTACCACAGATGATAATTTATGTTTACCATGAAGTATTTTTTAAGCTTAAAACATATATGTTGTATGTATAAAAAAGTCAGGGTCAAGTCTGGAAAAATAGTTTTGTGTGTTAACAAAATAAAGTAAAGTGTGTATTATTTAGAAAAAGTCAACGCAAACAGTTACGACAACGCAGCAGTTTTAGAATACAAACTTTCGTGCACATTACTTTAGGTGTAGTGACAGAAACTAGAGTTTGGTATTGGGAAAAAGTATAAAAAGACTTGTACGAATTGAAAATTTACAACCTAAGAATATCCTCGAATGTCTTGACGATAATATATTACATGTGTGTATCTATAGACACACGTTTTATCATATTCGACCCGTAACTTATGAATGTATAAAATAAGAAAATAATGGTTAAAGTTAAGAAGACTGAAGAAAATTAATTACAATTAATTTCACAACATAGCTTATTTTTTAAGTAAGTTTTTATGGATTTAATTTACAGATAGCATAACGATATCACATCACAGTATTTAATCACCCCTGTTGGACATATGTATAGGGTTTACAGTATCTGAATGACTGAGTTTTGCTCAGTATTTATTTTGTTATTTAAAAAAAATGAGTCCTTGTTTGGTCGATTTATCGCCCCTGAAATCCCCTGCATAGTTAATTTCATAAAAATCATTGAAGCTATTTCCGAGATTCTGATTATATACAAGAATTTCTCTTAAACTTTTCCTTCTCTTTGCAGTGATGTAATGTTGTCCTGTGTTGTTTGCTGCCTTAACGGCCTCTTACGACACATAAATAACCCATAATGTTCCACTGCTGGGCTTGGGTCTCCTCTCAGAAGACAGTCAAGGTAATATGACTTCCTTGAAATAAACAAAACAGGGACAAAAGACGCGGCGCATAGCCTGATGGTAAGCGATTACCGCCGTCCATGGACATCCGCAACACCATAGGCGTCACAAGTGCGTTGCCGATTTTTTAAGGAGTACGCTGTTTTCGTGAAAGTATGAAAATCTTTTTTTAAAGGTATCGCAGGAAAATGATGATAATGGTTGGAATTAATCAACGCTATTAAGCGGTAATGGTACGTTCGTTTTAAAACTATAGCACAATTTCAAAGGACTTTTAGTTAAACATTGTGTGTGAAAATAATGTAACAATGTGCCACACTGTCTTTTATAACCCTTTCACTCAATCCCCCTTTACGACCAGCGTCGGACTGTAATCTAGTGGCACTGGTACTCTTTATGTCAGATAATACGATTGTAGAATATACATTTTAGAACATATTAACGGACTAGTGTTTTGCGTACTAACGAATTTGAGAGTGTAATAACTTTTTTTATGGTATAGGGGACAAGCGAGCAGGCGCAAAGCCTGATGGTAAGCAATTACCGCCGCCCATGGACATCCACAACACCATACGCTTCACAATTGCGTTGCCGATTTTTTAAGAAGTACGCTTTTTTCGTGAAGGTATGAAGATCGTATTTGTTCGGGAATACTGCAGGCGATAGTTCATTCCACGGTTTTGTTATGCGTAACTGAATGTTTCTGGTAAAGCGCACAGTTGTGCACTGCCAACCATCTAGATGATGGGGATGAAACTCCAAATAAAATACTATTTTAAATTTGTGAGTAAACTAAGCAGAGGTATGAAAGCTAATTTTACGATTATATAACCACTGAATAATTTTAGACTTTTAGACTTATTTTTGTGCGTGTTAACTTTGAACAAGTGATTTTATTTTATATTAGCTATATTTTATTACTATGCACGTCAGTTTTATAACAAAGTAAGTGTAATACATTATAAATGTGCTGAATATGTTCTAAAATGACACAAATAAAAACTGTATGTAATGTGATTTTTACCAAACTGGAAGTTTGCTTAAGCTTGTGAGATTCATTCTGTGAACAAGAAAATATTATACACTTTATTGTTGTGCTTTCGATAAACAATAATTTTTTCAAATTTTCATAACAAATGAAGTAGCGCAAAATGACCAACACTATATACATTGTTCGGCGAGAAAATCAAGTTTTGTAGTTAATTAGATAATACCCTTGTGTCTTCGGCCTGGGAATTGATTTAATTAAGTATAAGGGCTTGCACGTATAATTATTCCGAACATCTACAATAAGGCATTTGTCTCCCTTGTGTAGGGTAGTTTGTGGTAACGGTCAGCCCTTTATAAAGAACAAATCTGTTGGTTACTAAAAAGACTACACGGAAAACGATAACGACCTAATTACAGTTCGCAGTTGCAAATAGTAAAATAGATGATCTAGTTATGTGTACCGTGGAAATTTGATACTCTATTTCATCTACTTCATAAAGTTATCGTTTCTCAGAAGTATGTCAGCAGTTTGGATATGAAACCGACAAACAGAAAAACGTATTTATTTCCACATATATCTATATTATAAAAAACTGGTTTTAATAAATTAACTTCTTAGACACGGTTAAATATATAGGTATATATATATATATCCCTTTTATTTTACCGTTTCTGTTTATCCATATCTGATGATCCAATACTTTTCAACGCTATGACTTAGTCTATTTTCTTGTGCTAGAACAGATAAATGAGCAGACGTGTGAAGTGATGATGGAGATAAATATTATACCACGTGGAATGATAGCGGAAGATTGTGGCCGATTCTTATTTCTTAATAGATCTTTCCACAATGCATACTATAGAGAATACAGAGTCAAGTTACATCTATACGTAACGTCAAACGCTGGACCTAAATATTCAATCAAAATCGTAAAATTGACTAAGTTTTTTTTAGAAAAATAACACTTTTTAGTATTCCGGAACATAAAATAAAGGTATCCATTAACAAAAATATAAAGACTCTTTTTCACTTCTTTGTTGGAGTAAACTAGGACTAAACGGATTCACGTTTTCCAATTTGAATGTACTTTGAAATAAAAATACGAAAATGCTTTTAATACAATATTAAAGAAACTAGAGATTTAAAAGATGGGAGTAAGTTCGTCCAATTTCTCTTTACAAGGCTTATGTACACAAGGTTGTTCGGGAAATGGACGGTTATAAGATCACACTTGTAGTTAGCAATAGACTTATTTCAATAATGTTTTCATTTGTTATTTACTATTGAACACAGGTCGACCGGGGCAGTACTACCCTGTCGCAGAAAACCAACCTTGAATGATAAAATTGGTGCTGCCGTGTTTTATTGGTAAATGCGGCTCAATAATGCAGAAGGATTTCAACAAGCGGTTGTTTGACATGGTTTCTTGGATTGCTAAAATAAATAGTTACTGGATTACGTAGATTTATGAGTTACAATTTGGGTAGATAGATAGAAACCTCATTATTCGTACACTGAATTACAAAGATGGTGGTGGACATGTACAAAGGGCGGCCTTATTGCCAAAATCAATATCTTCCAGGCAACTGAAAAGCCAAGTTGACTGTCCTATTGGCCTAGTGGTTACTGATACTGGTTTGTAAGTCAAAAGTCGTGGATTTGATTCCCATCCAGAACAAATTCTCATTCAACATTCTATTATCAATTATTAACACGATATTTTTAATTCACATTATCGGATTACTAAGGTGGTTCAAATATGATGGAGACAAACACTATAGATGACGCGCATGTAAGTTTCGAAGGTTGTGGCTTGAGTATGTGATATGTCACACTGTTCATAAGGGACCCAGCCCTTATGAACAGTGTGACATAGTTTTCGTCGGGAGTGCACGTTTCACGCGTGTGCTACGACCATGAGTGAACGTCAACTGCCGACCACTGTTGCGCAACGTATTGTCATTCGTTTCTTAGTGTGGGAAGGCGTTAAAAACACGATTTTTTCTACGTTTGCGTAATCAGTTCGGTACTAATTGCCTGAGTAGGGCCGCTGTGTTTGAATGCGCCAATGTATTCAAGAATGGCGTTGAATCCGTCGAGAAGGACCCGCATGTTCGTCGACCGCGAACCAGCATCACACCAGACTTAATTCCCCGCCTAGAACAACTCATTTTAGAGAACCGTAGGATGAATGTTCGAGACGTATCGACTGAACTCGGTATCAGTATTGAATTATAGACTCTACGTCTATAATTCACGGACGCCTTCAATATCGCAAAATAACGGCGTGATGGCCTCCTAAACTTTTGAACTTCGAGCATAAATTCATGGGGCCTTATGCCGCGCGTCTCACGCTTGATACAATATCGGAATTGGGTGGGAGATACTGGTTCACCACATCACTGAAAGAGGCCCTCGGAGCCCAATGATTTAGCACCGACGACTAGGTAGAGAAGTTCGAAGTGCGCACATAGCTGTCCGAGTTCCCCAAGGAATTCTTCGATACCGGCATCCAAAAGCTTCTGGAAAGGTGGACAAAATGTTTACGCATTTTGTATAGTAAGGGGAAGTATCTAGAGAAACTGTAATTTTTTTTTTTTATAGTAATAACGTGTCAGAGCATTTGTCTCGATCATATTTGAACCACCCTCGTCTTTCTCACTTTATCAGCCCATCTCACCTAACACATGTCTTTCGAACTTATAATTGTAGTGTAAACAAACAAAAAAACAATCAAATAGCAATTGATAAAGTCACGGAAACAATAGCGATGCAGATACTGCTTAAGTATCTAATTTCAATTGTCACTGATACATTTCCACATGCATTTATTGAACGTTGAAGGCATACATACATTTTCCAGTAACAATGAACACAATGGCTTTTTATACTTGAATCAATGATACGAGTTACTACAAAAGAATGTTATAAAGTAGTGTACTAGATATTGCAACTTGAATTAAAGTTGAAAAGCTTTTTATCGATGTTTTAACTTCACTTCTACAATGTAGTTACTGTTAAAATATGTTTAGTTATATCAAAATAATAGTTGTTTGCTTGATACTAACGCCATCTAGTTGTGTTAAGTAGATACTAGTGTAATAATGTACCCTAACTGAAATATAGAAATAAAAGATTGTCTATTCTCAACCGGCAACTCGTTCGTTTTATTAGGTTATGGGCCCAGTTAAAATAATTATTTCTACAATTTCATATCGTGTATCGAAAATAAGTTATAATGTCATCAGGCAGTTATTTGGTAAATGTGCCGAAGTTAAAAGGACGCGAAAATTACGACGATTGGGCGTTTGCGGCAAGAAATTTTCTGATCTTGGAAGGTATAGACATCGACGCCATTCCTGTCGATTTAAGTGATATAGAAGACAGAAAAGCGAAAGCAAAACTAATCATGACGATTGATCCTAAGTTATATGTGCACATCAAAAATGAAACTAAAGTCAGGTACTTGTGGCAGAAACTACAGAAGTTATTTGATGACAGCGGCTTCACAAGAAAAATCAGTCTACTTCGCACATTGATATCAATTCGACTTGATAATTGTGAATCCATGACAAGTTATGTGAGTCAAATAGTGGAAACTGCACAAAGACTAAAAGGCACAGGATTTGAAATAAACGAGGAATGGATCGGCTCATTGCTGTTAGCAGGGCTGCCTGAAAAGTTTGCCCCAATGATTATGGCAATAGAACATTCCGGCATTGCCATAAATGCTGATGTCATTAAAACAAAATTGCTTGATATGAGTTCTGAGATCGATGACCATGACTCGGCGGTCGCATTATGGTCAAAGCAAAAATATAAGGTAGGTCAACATTTCAATACAAAAGGCGCGAAACAAACGTCAAATTTTACGTCAAATGTAAAAAAAGTTATAAAATGCTATAAGTGCAAGAAAATTGGCCACTTTAAAAATCAGTGTCCCGAACTGAAAGAAAAGCAAGTAAATGCATTTAGTGCCGCATTTTTCAACAGTAAATTTAATAAGGAAGATTGGTATATCGACTCGGGGGCTAGTGCTCATATGACATCATGCAAAGAGAACTTATTGAAATTGAGAAAAGTACATGATATGAAGGAAATTATTGTTGCAAATAATATGACCGTGCCAGTGATGTGTGCTGGAGATACACAGATTACTACACTTGTGAATAATTCTCAGTTTGACATTACAGTTAACAACATTTTATACATACCTAATCTAACCACAAATTTGTTATCAGTAAGCCAATTAATTGCAAGAGGAAACAAAGTTACTTTCAAAAGTGATGTGTGTTATATACATAATCAAAGGAATGAGCTTATCGGAATAGCAAATTTGCAGAACGGTGTGTATAAGTTAAATACTATAAAGTCAGAGAAAGTGTTGGTGGCAGCAGTACAAACTACAGATGCAAAACAGTGGCATAGAAGGTTAGGACACATCAATAGTAATGATTTGCAGAAGATGAAAAATGGTGCTGTAGATGGAATATCGTTTGATATGAAGGCTGATATTCAGAAATCCAATTGTCAAGTATGTTGTGAGGGGAAACAAAGCCGTTTACCATTCAGATTACAAAACCACAGAAGTACAGAAGTGCTAGATTTAGTTCACTCAGATCTGTGTGGGCCTATGGAGGTTCGATCGATTGGACAGGCAAGATATTTTCTGTTGTTTGTTGATGATGCTAGCAAGATGGCATTTGTATACTTTATAAAGGAGAAGAATCAGACTCTACAGTATTTCAAGGAATTTCAAAAAATGGTTGAGAATCAAAAAGGAACAAAGATAAAAACATTGAGAACTGACAATGGAGGGGAGTTCTGTTCAGATATGATGGAAAATTATCTGAAAGATAATGGAATTATTCATCAGAAGACAAACCCATACACTCCGGAACAAAATGGTCTCAGCGAGCGTTTCAACAGGACTATTGTTGAACGTGCAAGATGTTTATTGTTCGAGGCTAAACTTGATAAAAGTTTTTGGGCAGAAGCAGTTAACACGGCAGTATACTTAAAAAATAGGTCGCCAGCTTCAGGTTTAGACCAAAAGACACCGATTGAAGTATGGACAGGACAAAAGCCTGATCTCAGTCATGTCAGAATATTTGGTAGCCGAGTAATGATGCATGTTCCTAAAAATAAAAGATTGAAATGGGACAAGAAAGCAGTTCAATACATTTTAGTGGGATACCCAGAGAACATAAAAGGTTATAGATTGTATAACCCACAAACAAGAAAAATATGTACCAGCAGAGATGTCATTGTAATGGAGCAAGATACAACTCAGATAGAGATAAAAGAAGGACAGATAGAAAAACAGCAATCAGTACAAGAAAAAAGTTCAATGGACGAAAGTACAGTATCATTGACTAATCAGAACGATTCTACTTATGTACATGATTCAGATAAAAGTACAACTTCAACTGAAGGAGAGTCTTATCGGACATTATCTGAAGAAGATGATCTATCTGAAAATGAAGAACCTCAATTAGTGGAAAAACGTATCAGAAAACCTCCTGAAAGGTATGGTTTTACAAATCTCTGTGTTTCAGATGATCCAGAGTCTTGGGCTGAAGACATAACTTATTATGAAGCTACAAACGGTCCAGAGAAAGACAAATGGCTGCAGGCTATGTCTGATGAACTTCAAGCATTTGAAGACAACCAAGCTTGGGAGATTGTTAGCCAAGAGGAGGCAGATAGAGTAGTACAGTGCAAATGGGTGTTCAAGAAAAAGCCAGAAAACAATAACAGTGTCAGATATAGAGCTAGACTTGTGGCGAAAGGTTACACTCAGAAGCATGGAGTTGATTTCAACGAGACTTACTCACCAGTTCTCAGGTACTCCACACTTAGACTTTTATTTGCAATAAGTGTAAAATTTAATTTTGAAATCACTCATCTTGATGTAGTTACAGCATTTTTGAATGGTTTTTTAACAGAAAATGTGTACATGCAAGCACCTCCTAGTTTAAATTGTCCAAGTAATTGCATTCTTAAACTTAAAAAGGCAGTTTATGGTTTGAAGCAGTCAGCTAGGCAATGGAATGCCAGAATAAATGATTTTTTGATAGGTATGGATTATATAAAGTCAGTTTCAGAACCCTGTTTGTATAGTAAGAAATGTAAAAATGAGCAGACTATCATTACAATATTTGTTGATGATTTTTTCATTTTTTCTAATAGTAAGACTATAACTAATGATTTAAAGAACAAGCTTATGTCAAAATTTAAAATTAAAGATTTGGGTCAGTTAAAAAGGTGTTTAGGTATGCGAGTAAAATATGAAAATAATTGTATCTCCATTGATCAGGAACAATTTGTAAAACAAATTCTTAAAAAGTTTTATATGAATGATTGTAATACTAAAGATACTCCAATGGAATGTAATTTAAAATTAGATAAGGCAGAATGTGTTGACAAACAGTTTCCCTATCAACAGCTTATAGGAAATCTTATGTATTTGTCAGTGTTGACACGTCCAGATATATCATATAGTGTAAGCTATCTTAGCCAATTTAATAATTGTTTTAGTTCAGTTCATTGGCATCATGCCAAAAGAATACTAAAATATTTACAAAAAACTAAGTGTTATGGTTTGAAGTTTATTAAAGACACCTGTAATTTGGAAGGTTTTGTAGATGCTGATTGGGCATCAAACATTATAGATAGGAAATCCTACACAGGATTTTGCTTTAAATTGTCAGGCTGTGTAATATCCTATGAATGCAGGAAGCAACAAACTGTAGCATTATCTAGTACTGAAGCCGAATACATGGCCATTGCTGAGGCATGTAAAGAGGCAATTTATTTAAAAAGTCTTCTATCAGATATTGTTGATTGTAACTATACTGTAGTAATTTACAATGATAACCAGGGAGCTCAGAAGCTGACGGAGAACCCTTTATTTCACAAACGAACTAAGCACATAGATGTGCGCTACCATTTTATACGAGAAGTAGTTTCTAATAACCTTGTTAAAATTGATTATCTGTCAACATCTGAGATGCCTGCTGATATATTAACAAAAAGTCTAAGTGGTGCCAAACATAATTATTTTATTAAATTATTAGGAATACAAAATGTTTAAAGAGAATGTCAAGGTCAAGTTGATTGTTTTGTTTTTGTTATGTGACTGATATAGATTATTTTGATAAGTGGTGCTGTTAAAATATGTTTAGTTATATCAAAATAATAGTTGTTTGCTTGATACTAACGCCATCTAGTTGTGTTAAGTAGATACTAGTGTAATAATGTACCCTAACTGAAATATAGAAATAAAAGATTGTCTATTCTCAACCGGCAACTCGTTCGTTTTATTAGTTACTACATCAGAAATCAATTCAAATAATATATTATCCAAACTGACATTGTAAATTCGATGGTAACTTTGCCTGTCTGTTACGCTTTTATGGTTAAACCACCGATTTGGATATTTTTGGTACAGATAGAGATTAAACTTTAGAGAAGGATATTTACTACTTTTTGTCTCGTTAATCGAGACATATACGGGCGGCGCCGCGGGAAAATGTTAATATTAACATACTTGAAATTTTTCGCCTCGAAATTAAAGTAATAACGTACTTATATAATTCGAATGACTATACTAATACATTTTAGATATTTTAGACAAAGAAAAACATTCCTGGAAATGGGAAAGTAAGCTATGAAGTGACGTTTGAGAGAAAAGACGATCCTAAATAAATTTTCAAAAATAGAAGTAAATGATGAATATGTGATGGAGTGGATCTAATAATAGAGACATGGAGAACGCTGTGATATAAAACTAGAAGGTTGTTTGTAGAACTCTTAGTAAAATATAAATACTAATAAAACCTGTCAGTCTCCTAGTAGATGCATAATAGTAATTATTGTATATATACACTTTGATTTCAAATAGTAAAGCCAATAATTGAAAATATTCTGAATTGAAAGTTTAAAAATGCCAAATTGGTAGTAATAGTTCTGTAGGGTATTTAGCCAAAGTAACCAACCTTACCTCGTGTAACTGAGTGGCCGATCATGTTAGTAAGAAGTAAAAGTCCCAACAGGTAGTCTGATACAGTTTAGTGTCACTAATGATACATTTTTGACAATATTTTAAAGCTAATTAACTTTTGGACACACTAACGTTTTAATAAGAAAAAGTTTAACAACTTAAATCCGACTACGTAACAAAATAACTTTTGATAAAAATGTATATAAAGTCATCCTGGCTATTATTATAAATCTATTGACACTGCTTTCATTAAAATCGAAACATACATAGACTTCCAAAACTTATTACCCTTCGTTTTAACTTCGCTGTAGTCGGGTAAAAAGCCCACTCACTAGGTCTAATAATAACAACTTTCTTAGAATTTTTTCTATTGGTCTGTTTTATTGCCTTATATAAATAATATAAAATGTTAATATTTTGAATATGTTCCAAATAAGAAGTGTAGCGTGTAATACACCCGAGTCACCTTTGAATACGTAGGTACGAGTATCTTCCGCTTTGATCAGTAGCACTGCCTCCTCGGACCCTATCTCGTGTTATTGAAACTCATTTGCATTTTAAAACTTGCCAAGTAAAGGTGTCCGTCCTCGCTGCTCCTAGATGTTATACCCAGTTTAGTTCATGATAGGTTTATTCGAAGCAACATTTATTTTTTTCGCTACGGTTGTATATTTAATATTGTAACTATATAAACTTTTAATAAATAAATAAAATGTATATCAACTAGAGATAAGAATAAGGGCAATGGTGTAATTATTGTGTGAATAATTTTTGCTGAAATTTTTAACCATCCCCATAGACATAGCTTCTCTTGACAGTTTTGACCCTTTAGAGACTTGGAGCTGTGTTCATCAACAACAATCTAGTGTTTCCACAATTGCTCATGTAAAATTCTATTGTAAATGGCGTTGAAAGATCAATAACAAGGTTAGTAAAGTTCCAGGGACAGCACATGTTCGAAATGACATCCACTTATCTATTGGTAAAGATTTCTTATACCTCGTTGTGACTTTCATTTAAATGTATTAAAGGATTTCAAATTTAATATCAAGCCGATCTAATACATCCTGTTTAATTTTGCTAAGGCACACTCAAGGACTGAAAAATGTATTTGAAACTCTCAAGTTGTTAGAACTTATCATTGACTGACTCGTCATCTCCTTTGACCCCAATAAAATAAAGACTTATAATACCTATTGAAAAATATCAAGAATAATCGTTTAACCCAATTTCTATCTCTGGCCGTTTTCATATCTAGTAATTTATTAGACACCAGTTTTTGGCCAAGGATACATCCTCATGCATGAGAGTTATGAGAGTAAAAAGTATCTTATGTCTATCGCAGATAAAGTAGATTTCCATTATTGTTTTTTTTATTTCCATCAGAGATATCAGTTTAGACGTGTAAGAATAAGAACCAAACAAACTTATATTTGATTTTAAATAAGGATTTTGAAGCAGATTATGAAGAATAAATGGAAGGTATGGTTAAAAGAGAATTAAGTAGTAAATTGACGAGTAATAGATGACAGTAGTAGAAGAAATCTCATTTAAACTCGGATCACGTATTGAACCTAAATTATAACCAAACTAAACTTGATCCCTCCCTTTTTGATGTAGCATTTTTATAGACCTGTAGTGCAAATTAGGTTTAGTAATTCATAACAGACAGTGTTTCACTTGTAAATAAACAAAAGTAATTTTCTCTGTGTACTGTTTAATATTCTTCCAAGGTCACGTGTTATGTAATACTCAACACACTTGCGACATGACGCGTCACGCTGATTATTATTAATGTAGTGACATCACACGTCTACCCGCATTTTGCGTATATAACACACAAAAGATGAATTGTTAAAGTAAGTTTAAAGGTTTGTTGTTTCTTCATGCATATATTTATAAGAGTTTTTAAGACAGAAATGACGTCCTTAGTATGGCTTGTTACCACATTTCAACTCAGCCTGTCCATTATCATTATTACTTAATTTATCACGTTATTGGTTAATTGAGTTGATGAAATACCTTTCAGACGTCTCCGTAACCGTAAATTAAACGTAACCAAAATTGTTCGAAAGAGTATGAGACTACGAGATTTAAACCCTACAAATTGATATGCGAAGATCTTGTCGGTTAATTAAACTAAAAAGTTAACAAAAGAAACAATAAAAACATTGTAATATTTATTTTTCTCTTTTCAGTTAATTACTTTCAAGCAGTTTTCATAGTAATATATTTTTTGACAACTATTTTCAGAATAACTAAGAGACTAAATTTACAGTTTGATTCAACATAATACCTTTGGAGTGTGTTTCCTATAGAACCTTAGATGGCTACTAGACGTTTTCATTTCTTTTTATGGAATTAGGGGGCAAACGAGCAGACATATCACCTGATGGTACGCGATCCTTGGACACCCGCAACACCAAAGGCATCACAAGAGCGTTACCGGCCTGTGGGGGTGGGGGAGGGGTTGGGGTTATGGGCCTCCGATATCCTCAATCACTTGATAAAACACAGCGCAAGTGCTGTTTAGCACCGTGTTCTGTGAGGCACTGGTACCACTCCGACACTCACGCTCATTCATGCCAAAGTGTGGCTCTCCCACGGTAAATCATCCTTCTATTTATCCTTGAACGTTCTAGAGTAGAAACACAGTAGGGTTGTTATACTTTCATTTCAAAATCAACAGCGAACGAAAGCTTGGACAGCTACAGTGAAAAAAAACAAATAAAAAACGTAATATTTATGTTGTATTATTAACAACCAAACAATAAATTCTTCTTCACAACTGGCTCTCAAGTGTCCTTAATAAAACCACCCAAGTATTCTTCAAAAGTTGGCCGTAACTCGTTGCGAAGCAAAAACTACGCCGCGCCTCGCTTTATTAGAAAAAGTTCAAAGTGGGAATTCAATGAGATTCATTGGTCTTGTTAGACGTTTTGACAACTTGCCTCATACCACACCACGTTGTTTTACGAGCGAATTGAAGCCTGACTTATTGCCAGCTTTGCACAATATGACGGAAGGTCGCGGGATCTAAACAGAAAATATGTTCTAGACAACGCAACAATACCTATTGCGACGCGCACATAAATTAAGAAAACATCCCGTTGTCATTGCCTTGGTTAGGGAATGAGACTAGCTTTGAAAATAGAGGAAGTGAGTACCCGAGGCTTATGTGAAAAATATTACTCGGTAATAAAACGAAATTAAAGTCTGAACGAGCTTCTCTTTAAATAAAAATCGTTTTAAACTTTTAAACATTCAAAGGAGAGTCTCTAGTCAAATCATGTTTAAGCAAGTTTAAAAAAAGATAAGCGAAAATATTCTTTAGAAATACTGTTAAAATTGTGCAAAGAAAAAAACAAAAGAGATACCAAATACAGTAAACTCGATAAAGAAATATATAAAGTATTGAATTATGTTATGTAAGTACTATTACACTAATAGCCGAGGATCGAACCAAGTGGCGTGCAATTAGAGAGGCCTATGTCCAACAGTGGATTGCAATAGGCTAATGATGAAGTAACACAATCGAAAACACTAAGTCCAGGTCATTAAATATACCTGAAAACTTTACCTTTCACTTTGTCTGAATAAGGTATTATATGAGAGAATAGAACAGTGGCGAAAAATACGCAGTTAATAAAAAGCGCCATTTTGTGATATTTTAAATAGTATAACAACCAAGAAGTTCTATAAGAAAAGAAAACTTTATTACCTTTAAATCATTTCAGAAAATAAAATACAATATATTTTTAAACACCAAAATTTAACTAAGCTATATCTTTATGTTTTATTTGACGTCCATTCTTTGCTCTCGACTGTATAGAGATTAATGATAGTTTGATCGAAAGACCTAAGATGTCGCAAGCATCTTATCAGAAATACAAAACACAAAACGTCTAAGAAAAGATGAGACCATAAAAATGGTTTATGAGTGAGGAAAAACTGTTGATAATCCAATATACACTCGTGAAAGTCGATAAAATCGCACGTAAATCTACGATACACAAGTAACTACATAGTTCTTAGAGGAATTGCTTGTAATCTGTGCATAATATCTTAAAAATAAAAAATAAATCGACGGGTTGCACTCCGGGAGTGCCGGCAGAAGTGAAAACTTGAATATTAACGTTGTGCATTTTTGATATTTTGGAATGGTTAGAGAATAATTTTGTACGAATTGCTTTCATTATCAGTATAAAAGTACTATTATTTATGTGGTGGAATACAATATTCATTTATTGCGCTATCGTACACAAACATGACAATTTATATTACATACACACACGAACATTCGCGCAAGCGCCCTGCGGCGCCTGTCCTGTCACGTGACCTGACGCGAGTTTATACGTCCTCTCTCCATCCGTCTTACGAATTTTCGATTAGGTCACGTGACCTGACGCGAGTTTATGCATTTTTACCCATTCCAAAAAGGTACACAGCGCCGCTAAAGAAGTTTTCACTTCAAAAACAATATTGAAAATCGAATCGAAGGTTGATAGATAAAAAATATAGAAGTTATTTTATAGAAAAAAAAGACAATAGTTTTACATGCTACATATGTTCTAACATAACTTAGCTAGATAGTAGAGTCACGCTGATTTCAGTACGATCGGGCTGGCTTGTACTACCCTACTGTTCCGGGGCGGTACTACCCTAAGATCAATCTAAAATGACAGTATTCGTGTTTCATTGGTGAGGCCGACGGCCCAATGATGCAGAAGCATTACTATACCGTCATGGTGTGGGTGACCACCACTTTTGGAGTAGAGTCACTTTGGCAGGCTCATGCATAAAAATAATCGTGGCGACGAAGGCTGTAGCGACGCGTTGCGATGCCTACAACCAGTGTGAACCTTCCCATCAGATGTTTCACATCAAAACACGCTATAATCGAACCGAATTAAGACTTATTATTCTAGTTGCACCATCGTTACCAAGATAACGAGATATTCATGACACTTGTTTCTGAGTATAATTTACCTATAATGTGTTTACTAGCAGTCTGGTTACAACACAAGGTCTGCATATCTTGGAATCAAACTGTATCGTATCAAGATGAGATGTGTCTAGATTTATATTACCATAAAACACCTAATATGAATACAATTTGCAAACCTTTAAAAACAATTCAATTCAAATTTCATATTCAATATTCAAATAAGGTAATCCCCCAATCAGTATCGAAACTTTACCAATTTAACTTAATATATTCGATATTAAAATCGAATTAATCGATAAATACGAATACCCCAATTTATCTAACATGCCTAATACCGAATGCTTCATAAATATGTAATACATCACTAATAGGTAGCTTCATAACGAGGAATGGATTATGCGAATGAACAGATTATTTAACTACTTATAATACTCATTTAGAAATTATATTAAATAAAGTAAATCAAAAACTTTTTAAAAACAAATTATTATTGGAATGCCCTAATAAGAATGAAATACATCACAATCATGTAAATTTGTAAAACATAAAGCTTGTCGCGAGATTAATCTGTGTGTAAGGAAGTAAATGAAATAACTTAGTATATTTTTAATGCGAGTTGTCAAAGTCACTATTGCTACTTCCCTCCGTTCA
The DNA here is from genome assembly GCA_916048165.1 of Spilarctia lutea. NCBI lineage: Eukaryota > Metazoa > Arthropoda > Insecta > Lepidoptera > Erebidae > Spilarctia > Spilarctia lutea. The sequence goes on along the minus strand of OU696471.1, from coordinate 970,337 downwards.
GTAACCCGTGATGCTTTATACCACCTTTGCCAGACAGCGACGAAAAAAGTCCGCTTTTTTTCACTAAAAGCTCTCAAAAGCCCGATCAGACAAAAAAAATCTGGCAACGCTGCTTTACACCTTAATGCTATTAAAATTAACTTTTAGTAGCTCAGAAAGGTAGACTTGTAAACAAACAATATCATAAGTCAATCTATGAAGTTAGTGCGGGATATAAAACATTCCAACGAGCGAGTGCACCGGTATACCAGTTATAACTAGTAGGTTGGTCATGATGACCTAAGTTAAATGGAGTTAGCGATAGCGTGAACTTCTGAAACTGGCTATCATAAGTTTGTACTGATATTTTATATTGTGTTCAAAACAAGACAGATTGTGCATCGTCTTGGTTTATATTAAAGGTATATTTATTAAGTTTGTTTGTAAGAACAGTAATTAAATAACCGGCAGATTAATCAATCAACAAATTACTAATTCTTAAATTGTGGTAAATTTACAATCTGATAAGTTGTTTTTTCACACAAGAGTGATCGTTATGGCACATATGTATAAAGAAGATTTTATCTCTATCTAACAATGGACTGATATATGACATGTGATTCGAATTCGTTTGATGGCGGTTGGATGAACGGACGGTTACGGGTATCGTAAGAGGCAGCTTAGGAAGAAAACTATAACGAGAATAAAGATGATTTGGCTGAAATGAACAGGATTAGTTAGAGTGATAACATGGCGTCATAGAGTTACTTTTACCAAGAGAGTGACGTTACGTACTTATGACCATTGAACTGCAGGTGTTCATGAGCGGCAGTAGCCACTTCTATATCGTAAAAATAAATAAAGCATCAGGATTGTAACTAATTAAGAGGTAACGTAGAACGAACGATAAATTCCAATTATGCGAGGATGCAAGATTTTTCAATAAGTAATGTACCGTGGAATATAATTGACTTCAAATATTTGGTAAATTTGTAATCATTTATGTTTCACGGCATTTTATAGGTAAATGTGTTTCAATGACCAATTTGTAAACATTGAAAATGGCATTTCTTGACATTGCTTTATATGTTATAATATTATTTATTTGTGTAACTACGTTGGGAAAAAAACATGAAATCATCATACTCTCACTAGATAAACAGGGGCATATTAACCGATAGTACTTACGCATTTTCTATTCAAAAGCTTTTAATTAAAATTTTAGGAAGCTTCCTAAAGAAGATTTTAAGTCACTATTTTATATCTACGTATTTATTTTTTTATTAGCCTGCTAAAGTGACTACTCTGCTTGATGGAAATCATGAGTAGAATTCAAGAGCGGTCACCATTCTCATTGCGAATATGGACACTGCAGCATGGTGACCCACACTATGGCGGCCTAATGAGGTGCATTTTGACGCCCTACTTAAAAGTTCTTAAACGAGAGAAGCACGTGCTTCATGGATTTCCAGGTGTTGATTGATTGGCGCAGGAAGGCAGAATCAAACCATTCAGTTTGCCAGTGTAGGTGGTATATCTACCACTCTAAGCGTGTGACTTGAGCTCGTTGTATTAGGTGTTTTCGTATTTAGCTCGTTCATTTCCGTCTGGAATAAAAATATTCCTCTATTATCTCTTTCATTTTATTACACTTGTATGTAAATGATCTAATAATAATTATCTCAAAGTCACATAAAATGTTCATATCTAGCATTTTGGTACAGTGTTAGTGAATTCGTAATCATAAAGTGTGTAAGTGCAATATGAATCTAGCAGTACATACATATATAGTCTGAAGTAGCTTGTACTCGAAATATCAATAAAGTTAGTTGTAGGACTGCTATATAATTAAGTGTTAAGCCGTTATGTATCAACTTCAAAATTTAATATCGCCTTCTGTTACGATCTAGAACAAATTACTCTCTCATATAAGTCACAAGTGGTTAAATCTAATATAAATCTTACTTTAGACGTCGTTTGATGCTTATACTGTTAAACTTATTGCTGTAATAATAAAGTAATTGTAGTATATTACTATTGGTCAACTAAGAACCAAATCACACTAAGTGAAAGTAAGTTGTTACGCTTTCACGCGAAAACTACTTAACCGATCATCATGAAACTTTATACACATATTCTTGGAGGTATAAGAAATAACATGGGAAACTTTTTATTAAATGCGAGTGAAACCGCAGGCGAAAGCTAGCTATTAGTAGATGTAATACGAATTGGTGTTTTTTTTTTTACTTGCCGGTTCGAAAGACCATTAAATCGTAATTTGAGTGAATATTGGAAGGATGTAAATAACTTAACCAGAAATATATGTTTAGTTTATGAAAGTTAGTTGATTTTCCTAATGTTACCCAGATACTCGTATGATCTGGCTCAGTACATAGTTTTTTTAATTACTTATTAGAAATTCAAAACTCTGCAGCCATCTAACTGCCATCCCTCCCTCACCATCAATGTATCAGTATAATGACTTAGTACGCAAACATTACCTTGACATTTTTGCTATGAGTATTTCTACTATGGAGGAGGAGACTGCACTCAATGTCGTTTTGAATTGTAACTGTTTTATTGTAACTTTATTTATAAAAATTTTACTTCATTATTGCTTATGCAATTGTCGGTTGGCAGGTAATATTTTAATATTTTTATATTTTTGTAATATTTTTTATATTTTTATAATATTTTTATAAACGGACTAAACTAAAATTTTTCTGTAATTTGTTATCACTTTAGTATAAGGGATCTCTTCTTTTTTTATGTATTTAGCTTCTATCTGTGGAGACTTATTAATGGCGTGTTGCTGCTACTTTTATAATTTATGTTAAGTGTATTGCTGTAAGTTTCTCTAAGATTAATAAATAAATAAATAAAATAAAAAATAAATATGAATTACACATATTTGCAAGAACAGAACCCTTGTGATTTCCAGTTTAACTATATTAGCATGATTATTGAAGACAACCTGTAATATTAGTAAATATGTCTCCAAAATAACGTATACATTGTATTTAGGATTAAATGTATTTTACGCTTTTCATGAGAGTTGAATTTCCATATCCATATCTCATTTATTCAAAAACAAAACGTTTTAGGCACATTGCGTTGTTAGACACTCCTGGGACGTTCTTTCTCAAAAGGATATACATTCTCAAAGTACAATGTTTCGTGAAACACAATATATTATTATATGTGTGGTTGATTTAACGCATAAACCTTGTACAAAATATTGTTGATTACAAGAGATTTAAGCAAATGTACGGTACAACTTAGAAAGCAGGTCTCAAGCCGTCGCCCCATATCTACGTTCGCGTTATCGGCTGAGTACAAGGAAAGTCCATTTGCTTTGAGCGTTCGCATCAGGTGCTAAGTGACGTTGTATGAACGTTACTTTGTTGTTTATTTCATCGTTGGAAAATAGCAAAAGAGTGGAAACATTAGATTTATGTGAATTGTATAATGACATTTAATGTGGAACTGAAACAATGACTGTGATTGGAGGATCTACGACGAAATGTGATCCATAGATTATTTAAATTCACAATGAACGGACGTTAGTGAAACAAACAGACAAATTATATTTAACTTTCGCAAGTAGTTGCTAATATAGATACGTAGCTACATTAGATACATGTAATAAAATGAGAATTCCACGATTTTGGTACCCGGAATTTCTTACTTAAACACACGTCAGTAAGAAAATAATATAAACGAACATAGTACAATGCAAATATGCATTTTGTTCTATGTTATATAATTTTCGTCGTCTTTAAAGATAGAGCTTTTCATCTAAAATGAAATGAGTCTTCTATAGGGTAGCATATAAAATTCATTGCTCTGTGATTCATAGTAATAAAACCAAAGAGTCTGTTCCTGTTTTTTGTCTGAATACTCTAAAATGTTTTTACGATGGATTTACTGAGAAAAATGTATAAAATCTCGGTACGACCCGAAAGAGAGAAACGGTATCTTAAACACGAGTTAAAGCGCGGGCAAAGCTTTTATTATATGATTTCAGTGCGTTGTTTATTTTCTTATCTCATCTCATTAAGTTAGAAGACTAATAATTCTAACATTATTTTTCCTAATTTTTAGGATTCCGTACATCAAAAGGAATAAACGGAATTCTTATAGGATCACTTTGTTATCCGTCTGTCTGTCAAGACCCTTTTTCTCAGGAACACGAGAAGGTATCAAGCTGAAATTTATATCAAAAACTCAAGTCTACTGTCCCTTCAAGCTGTAAAAACATCATACTTCTAAGCCAACGCAATCAATAGATACAGCCGTTCATGCTGCAAATTTTCGACACTCGCAACGGAATCAAATTCGTTAGAGTATATCCCGTGAACTCAGAATCTTAAAATTTGGTACGAAGCAACGTCTTATAGCACAGATAAAGGAAAAATTGCGAAAGGCAAAGAATTTTAGTAACATCAAATACCTATAGGTTTGTACGGAACCCTCGGTGCGAAAGTCCGACTTGCACATGGCCGATTTTTTTGATCAATTTGTTTTTCTTTATATAATTTGTTTCGCTCGCTGCTAGAAAATTGATTAACCTTGTAAATGTGCTATAGCGTAGATTATCACAAGAGACCCAAACTTCCACCCTTGCGTCTAAAGGGAAGTTGAGTCAGCTGACGGTGTCGGAAGGACACAGTCAGATGACTCAACTGCTCCCTGTATTCTCTTATTTATACACACACACTCTTTTCATTTTTTTTCTCTTCTTATATCTTCTTATGTCTTGTCCGCTACACCAAAATAAATAACAAAACCAATGAAAACCTTGTTGAAATCGTTCTAGAGTTATTACAGTTATTATGCGATCGGGTGAGATGCTTCAGATCCTACAACTTCAATTCTACATTCAAATTATTTCCAATGAAAATATGATTCTAAAAATCACAAATGTACTTAAAATTTACGTAACAAAACTCAATTTAAAACAAAGTGTTATTGATAAACGTTCACAAAATGGAAATCAAAATATTCATGGGCTTAGTGACGCACATTTATTAAAGAGTACAGCGGCGGGCGTTTTGCGACAAAACCGGTTACATTTTGGCGGGAACCGCCATGATGGATTGCGTGGCAGACAGGTATAGGTGCGTTCGTTATTCGCAATTTGCTGCTTCTGCCTTGATTGAGGGGCCGTTTGTTTGAAAATTGTTATCATAGGAGTATTGATTGAAAAGTTTCAGGTTTGTGTTTGGAAAACGAAATCAATTAGTGGGCAAACGCTTTATGTAACTGCTTCCATATCTGTATTTGATTGATAAGGTAACTAAGTTTAGTTTAGAAAGTATTAATATCTATTAAATGAATTTAAATATATATTACGTGCAATAAAAAATAAACCGTCAGAAATATTTCTTTTTTATTTAAAACTATTAAACACAATAATTAATACATTCAAAGATCTCAAAAGAAGGAACCCTGTAAATGTTAATTTACTACTAACTTTTAAATGTCAATGTTACTTACTGTTGCATTCAACAACATCACATACATAATTATCAAAAGTGGTCCTATAGTTTAAACGGAATAGTATAAAATGCGTAGAAGACAAAATTTTACATTGGCTTTTTACGCACCTTTGTGCATGTCGGTCATCGGTAAACAGTAGCCTAAGTACGTTCTTCCTTAAGCATCAAAGTATTTCCATGTCAAAGTTCGTTAAAATTAGTGCAGTGGTTTAGTCATGCAAGCATAACAAACAGACAGATAGAGTTAATTTTAAATTTAATTTATATTATACTCAAAAGTTTGAATTTCAAGAGATCTATAGTTACATATAGAATCTATTTCAGAACTGACATGAAGCAAATCAAAGAACACGTTTTCCAGCAACTATTTTCTGATTTTTAATTGGACTCGCTTTTGACTCTCTTGGTAATACTCATTTGCTTTATCCTAGAAATTTATTCCTTCAATTACATGCCTTTAATCCGAAGATAAAATCTGAAGACATACAAGAAACATAAAAACTGTGAACTGTCTTGTTTCATTCCTTGCACAGCTGTGGTGAGGTCAGTGGTCTGCTTTCTACATTATTATAACAACAATATGTAACAACAAAGTTTCAACAAAGTTGTGGTTGAATTCTTGGCTACTTTGTGAACTAGATTGTCTTCGTCTGTGTAATTAGTTTTGGTAGAGAATAAGACGGCTTGGACTGTAAATAGTTTGGTGAACACTGCACAACTACTTACAGTATGATTGATTCCTATTATACCCCCTTTCTACGGAGAAATCTTTGTCCAGAAGTAGATTATTAAAGACTTTTGTTTGATACTGATAATAATGATTTATTGAGTTAACTCGTTCAATGGTTCCATTATGTTAAGTGTTTTTATGTTCTGGAAACTCGTCTGTATGCACCACAGTACATAAAGTTTTCATCAAACTTTGATTGCACATGCAATGTGCATGAAAATGAGTTTTATAAAACATTTCATTTATTTAAATATTCATCATAATATATACATACATACATACATATATTTATGTATATCCGGTCTTTGAAGGATGGGGAGAAGGACGGGGAAGGGTTTGGGGTACAGGCCGCCAGTATCCTCACTCACACGGTGAAACACAGCGCAGACGCTGTTTCACACCGGTTTCATTCAAAGTGATACAATTTTTAGAAGACCGGCAACGCACTTGTGGCGCCTTTGGTGTTGCGGGTGTTCATGGGTGGCGGTAATCGCTTACCATCAGGCGATACGTCTGCTCTTATAGCCCCAATTTCATAAAAAATGGAAAGAAAAATCATAGTTGTCATGATTTGATGAAATGATGACTAGCAGACGGAAATACTGAAATAACTTTAGAAAATATATGCAAACTAAGTACGTGCCTAAAAATTTGAGGGTTTCCCTCGATATCCCTGGGATCACATCATCAGTTACTGATATGGCAATGGGACCATCTCAGAAGCATACCCAAGTACCAAAAGAATTTTCAAAATCGGTCCACAATTTACGGAGTAATCGGTTAACATACATAAAAAAATGCAGATAGATGAACATAGAACCTCCTATTTTTTTGAAATCGGTTAAAAAGCATAAAAGGACTATTAATAACATCAAAGCTCTTCTTAGCTCTCAATACTCAATTTCTCAAATAAACAATTTATTAATATGAAGACGTTTAAATAAAATAGAATTTCAAATGATAATTATGTGCACAAACAGCTTTATGAAATGAAAAAGCTGTTTGTGCTTTCTGATATTAACAAAATATAATATCTAAGTTGACGAAAATTATTAAAACGAACCGTTATTGTTTACAAACACAATATAATACTATAATACATAGTGATGTAAGATATAAGATATTAGCGACATCATTAATTTTGTTAACGATTCGATTTACAGGTATTGTATATATATAAATTTACCTTTACTTAATTAGCTGACATTTCAGACCAGGTTACGCTGACCATGATAATTCCATAGACGGACTGGCACACAGTAGGTTCTGCATCTCCCCGTACATTTTTGATGTATTAAGAGTCTTGTTTCACAAATGTGTACAATCACATACTTACTATGATTAGTGCAGTTTAGTAGTAGTAGTAGTAGAGTAACAAGTAACCAAGTAGTAGCATAGCCTCCTTGGTCTAGCGGTAAGCGACTGCCGATCAAGAGGTCTCGTGTTCTATTCCCGGGACGGGCTGCTGTTGGGGTTTTCTTACAAGAAATTCTTAATAGTAGCCCGGAATATCGAAGATGGCGGTGTTTCCCGCCCGTGCCTTGGAGAGCACGTTAATCTGTCGGTCCCGGTTGTCATGAACATCAATGGCAAACGTTATTGGGAAGTCAGAGCCCTTAAATATACTGAAACTAGTTCAACCTTCGAATTCACTTTCAGGTCGGGTGCCATTCGCTGCATGGAAAAACTAAAGTTCAGGTAAGACCGGTTGAGCTAGTAGCCGCTAAAAAACAGCTATATCAAGATTTAAGATTCAAATTTAAAATCATTTAATTAATGAAGACACTAACTGACATTTATAAACGTTAAATTGAAGCAACAGTTAAAAATCATAGATCGACACAAACAGACGCCACAGCATGTACTGAATTTAAATGAGGTGAAAATACCAAAATCTACTGCCCGCTTGTGTCGATGTATAACTTCCAATTTCCAAAGTGCGTAGAGCCTTACGAGAAGAATACTGGCAAAAAAACTCATGGCCATTCTTTTCAAGGTGTTTGATCATATACCATTACAAGTCAAAAACTATTTTCATGAATAATCAATCTATCGCCGGAGTTTGTGCTTCAAACTACTGGTGAATTGCGAAGCGGTTTTGAAAGGCATATGAAGAAAGTTTGCTAAATTTCTAACTTGGCAGAGAATGGTTCTCGGCCGGCATTCTTCGTGAAATTGTTTGAACTTCAAGACTTAGTTGCAGACAGCGCACTGTTGAAGGCACTTAACGTTTTTGGAACTGGGGATAAAAGTTTTTTTTAAGTTTAAGGTAGTTAAACATCTAAATCTATTTTCTCATTAACACTTGTAAACTCTTGTATTTATCCTAAAAGGATATGCAGAGGCTTCTTTGGTATCTGGCTGATTTCGTTAGCTACTATTAGAGGCTTATTAATATGCCTGCATTTAAATAAACATGTCTATCTATGACAGTGCTCGTCACTAAATAAATTTGTCCTTTGTAGCAATTGAATGTGCAACTTCTAACTTAAGAGTGAGGATCCGTCCTTGTTTCAAATCCACCTAAAACTTTTGGCATGATGCGGTTTCTATACCGTTAGCTGTCACCTCAAATATGCTACACAAGATACTTATAGTAACTTACAAGGTAAATTTAAGTTTGACCGTGTTGTGTAAAAGTAACTTACTGAATATGTATAGTATCTTACAAAATATGCACCAAGTACCCGCTCCACACTCTCAATAAAGGGTCCTGAAACTACTAGAGTATCCCCAATCATGCATTGACTTAATGTTTTTTTAGACTTGCTAAACTAGACGTACCTACACAATATATACACAATGAAATGTAAGTACACATAAATCGTGCATGTTGTAATGATCTCACTATGTTTGACTTTTTGATCATATGACTCCCTCAAACGTCTTAAAAATGTTCTATCTTTTCACACTAAAGTACTTCTTTGTCAATCCCTTCACCTTCCCCTTATTGACTATGCTGATATCTCTTTTCTCAACGCTATCGAAGAACTCTGGGACAAGCATGAACAAATGCAGAAGTAATTTCTCCGATTTGTATTTGTCTTGCGAAAGTTCGAGCATGTCACGAAATTAAATTGGCTACCTATCCGGCGTCTTCGAGATGATAACATCCTTTCCTTACTCTTTTCAATGCTTGTTGTAAATATAATAGGAATGTTCAGGCCATAAATATAATTATAGTTCAATTATGTGTTTTTTCTTCTGTCTATCTATTAGTACACATGACTTCGCCCTAAAATTCTTCACTATAATCTATTTACTCTAAGGTTAGCTGGAAGATATCTCATGTTTGGGTTAAGCTCGCCCTTGTACGTGTTGTTTCATTGTAACTTTTTGAAACAGGTAAGAGACACAAATACAAAAAGTCACCTGTAATTAGTAAGCCAGAGCGAGAGACTTAATGTCGGTCTCATTCTTTTGTCGGTTTACTGAAGTTTTACTTCTACCGTGTGTGAATCACACACACATCTTTTTTTCCATTTGTGTACAATAAAGTATGAATAAAGAAATAAATAATGCGTGAAGGAAACTCGCAGCTGCGCTGCTACTTGAACGAAAGAAACCTTTCTTTCTGAAGAAATCAAATAAACTCAGTTTGAATCTTTACTGATTTCCTCAGAAAGAGCCTTCAGCTAAAGTCCAAATCTTCTAAACCTTTGCCGTATCATTAGAACGTATAATAAAATTGCACTAAAGTTGTGCATGATCAAATTAAACACGATTTACGTCGCAAGAAACACGAAATAAAGCAAAAAGCCAGGAGTGTTTGTGAATATATAAACAAGTATAATGTTGACACGTGTTTTTCATAGTACACAAGGCGTACGTGACACCCCTAAATTGAACTTATCGCGAAGGGATTCAAGTGACGCTTCATTTGCTTACGTCTCCCGTAACTTAAATATGGCCTGAATATTCTCGCAATTGTTTTTCTTGAAACCTTAGAGTTATTATCATTTTATTCTGCGCTGTGTAGAAATATGTTCAGTGGTTTCTTTTTCAAGTCCCATCATTTTATAAGTAATGCTATTTATGTTAAAATTTTGATTCAGTTATATGTGATGTCTTTTTCTACGCATCCGTCGATGAGACACTATGGTTTTCCCTGGCCTATGCACGGATGTGACTGGCTGACTGGCTTCGGTCGGGTCTTTCACAAGTACCGTTTCGCGTCAAGATCCACTAAACTTGTTACTTCTGACTTTCTTCCACCTTGTCTCCACTCGGGCCAATTCAGCAACAGCCTCTTCCAATCTTCCACAGGTATGCTACTGTTATTTATAACAGTAAATGTTAATATACATATGAAGCAGTCGCTAAGATTACACAATTTTATTGACAACATTACACAATTCCGCTGGCAATATAATCAGCTTTAATAAACAGACATCAGTTCAAAGTAAAGCAAAACTTTGAGCCTATTTCGAATTCAGTTTACGTACTAGCAATTCGAGTAGCACAAATTGACACAATAGATGCAAATCTTAGCAGAAACTTGTGGTCGAAGTAGCCAAGAAGAGCTTCATCGCGTCGCGACTACCAAGTTAGTGACCAAGTCAGTATTTCAGACAGTGAAATTGGATTTTAAACTGACTTACAAAAAAGATCATACAGGCTTCATTTGTAATATATTAAAAATGTAGATTAATGACAATATACTTTGTTAAATATCTTTTCATACATTACCTTGAAAAGAAACGACACGTTATCAAAGCACTTCATTTGAGAATATTTCACATTATCAAATGTTATAAGCCACGACAATGATTGTTTTATTTTCCGTAACTAATTTACTGGAAAACAGTAAAATTGTTTTTTAGTTGGTGTGGTGTGTTTATTCAAATAAACTTTTTTATTAAAGTTTCTCTCAATCTGGTTGTATTTTTTTATTGGTTTCTTGGAACTTCCTAATTTAAAGTTAATTGAAAAATGGGTACAAAGGTTGTCTGGAAGAGATCGCCGTGAGCAATAAGACCGCCTATTGTGATACCTGATGTCGATGTCCGTTTATGTACCTTTGTATAAATGTTTACTGTAGTGGTGTGCAATAAAGTTTATAAATAAATAAATACAATGATAAATATATTTGGCTTATTGGATAAAGAAAGAACTTCAGAGAACATTTGGGAACAAAATGTTTCCATCTTTTTTAAAATTAGATTCCCTTCTATTCTATCCAGCGGTTGCCTGGAAGAGATCGTATCGCGATCAGGCCGCCACTTGTACAACTATGTTTTTTTATTTTAGTTATTTATTGTATAGGGCATAAACGAGCAAACGCATCCATTGATCGTAAGCGATTACCGCTGCCCATGGACACCCGCAACACCAGAGGCGTCACAAGTGTATGTGTTACTTGAAGATCGTAAAAGGTACTTACTTGTCGTTAGTTTTTCGTTGTTTCTTTTATTTAGTTCTACGAACTGCATTTCTTATTATATATCTTTGTGTTCTTGTACGATAAGGAGTTATCTATCTATCTATATTTCTGTGAAACTACTAAAGGTGCTCATTATCACCGGTAATCGCTTTCAATTTGTTAATGTTCTATGTGTATGTGTTGTCCGTTTCTGTGTGTGTGTGTGTTTGTGTGTGTGTGTGTGTGTGTGTGTTTTTATGTTCTTGTGTGTGTGTATGTAGTTATGTATTGTAACCATGCCTATGCGTGTATATGTCATATGTTAGTGGTTTTATCCACTTAAAATATTTCTTTTTGCAATCATGAAAGGTTTATGTGTGTATATTCAACCGTTTATAAATCCCACAAATACTATAAATGCGAAAGTTTGCGCATATGTGTGTGTATGTAAGTGAGTATGTTTGTTGCTTCTTCACGCAAAAGCTACTGAATGGATTTAGATGAAACTTTACAATAATATATTTTATACATCAGAATAAAGCATAGGCTACAATTTATAAAGATACTAGCTTCGCCTCGCGGCGTTGTCCGCGATTATGGTCGTACCACGGGTAGCACCGCGGGGTTCAGCTAGTCTACAATTAAGAGAATTTTATTTCCTAATATATAATACAAAATAATGGTAAAAAATAGGCACGATACACATTTCGCCAACAATAGGCACTTAGTCTTTTGTACTTATGTTAATTAACTAATCCAATTACATCGAAATTGTCCAAAATTACTGTTTACAAAACGCTTACATTTAAATTACCTTATCTTAAAAGATCCCTTGCCTCGCTAATTAGAGAAATAGATAATGAGGTTATCTTATTAAATACAAGTAATTACGGAACCAGATTTTACTCTTTATGAAAATTCAGCTACATGCATACGTTCAAAGTTATCCTTCGGTATTATAAATATAGAACACTTTATATACGAGTATTTACATAGTATAAAATGAAGTCGCTTCCGTTGTCTGTTCATTTACATCTTTCAAACTACTCAACGGTACTCAATGCAGTTTTCAGTGATAGATACAGTGATTCAAGAAGAAGGCCAATATGTGTAATAGGCATATAATAGTAGAGGAAAGCCGAGAATTTCAAAGACGTGCCAAGCTGGGCCAGGTCGCTAGTCCATACTAGTACCATAAATTCGACTTTTTATCTTTATTTACTTCTTAATAAATCATCTACACTGAAGAGCGACTCCACCGATAGCAAATTCTGAAACTCCATAATTTCCAGGCACAAGTCAGTCTTGACAAATTCACTGCTGCAATGAACGTGTACAGGACGAACGATAGGTACGCAAACATAAATTCATTTCGATGACATTGTGTCGTTTGGCAGACGGGACAGGGTACGATAGAGGGTCATCTCCTTTGATTTTATGGGGCAAGACACATTGTTATTGCCTTTCATACGAATATAAAGAGAATATATGTGTTTATACACCATTCAAGGATGAGTTACACAGTTGTAAATGGTTCATAAAGGGCGAATTAAATTTATACTTCAGATTATAAGCTGGAGCTGGAGAGTTTGTTTGTTGAACGAACTACTCTCAGAAATTACTGGCCCGATTTGAAAAAATATTTTTGTGTTATGGAGCCCATTTATCGAGGAAAGAGGCTGCATATTATCACGCTTCGACTAATAGGAGCCGAGGATAAATGAAAAATTGTTAAAAAAACTGTTTCCTTCTTTATTATCGAAATGGCTGTAGCCATGTAATAACGAATATACTTACAAAATTAATGATTTATTGAAGTAACCAGTGTGCAAACCGATAACTTTCATGGAACTCCAAACTCAAATAAAATTAATTAATGATGATTCCATAGGGTGGCAACATTGTTTGTTACAATTTTGAAACTTTACATAATTAGGTATTACTGAAGAATTATTTGAAAAGGGATTGTAAATGAGAATGATGGAAAGATCAAACTTTCAAGTTGGCATCAAGCTATGACACAACTCAATCGGCTTGACTATAGTGATACTACCTTTTCCTACGTCTTCGTCAGCGTATATGTTACTTACTTATTGCCACAAAAAGTAGCATATATCCTTCTTCAAGGTTCAATATAACTCTATACTGAAATTTATCCAAATCTGTTCAGTAGCTTAACCGTTAAAGCATAAAACAGACAAACAGATAGACAGAGTTACTGAAATAATAAATATTAATATGGATTATGACCATAAAAAAGACTTGTATGATGTAATCCTTTCATTTCTTTTACGAAGTGATTAAGATTGCCAAAGGAGCAGTCCTCTTTCAGTTACTCTAAGAGGTAAGGGTGATGGCTAAGCCGATTGAAAATTGGAAAAAAAAAAACACCAATTTTTTCGCAAGATGTAAATAATGAAATACACTACTCACTTGGATATATTATAAACGTATTTTAACTAGTTTTTGCAGGCTGATGGAGGCTAAAACCAAGAATCGTATAATGTACATGAACGTAACTATTAAAGTTTATCGCAAGTTTCATTACGTACCGAAAACTGTTAACCAACCTATTATCGTTATTTGTATTACACGGTAACTAATTGTAAGTGAGTAAACATAATAGTAAGATATGTTCCATTAACCACATTGTAAAGTCTATTATCTACTTGTAAAGCCGACACAATGATATGCGAATTAAAGGATTAAACGTTAGCGTTTAAAATTTAAAGCAAGTGGTAGTGGTCTATTGGTTACTTGTCATAACTTAAAATTTATCAAACTGTATTAATAGTTTAATGAGGTGAAGTTTAACAAGTACTTCAATAAAATGTTTACCGTGGGAGAGGCACGATTTGGCATGCATGGGCCAGCTCGACCGGAGTGATACCACCTCACAGAAAACCAGTGTGAAACAGCGCCTGCGCTGTGTTTCATCATGTGAGTTAGAATCCCGGAGGCCCATACCCCAACACCTTCCCCCATCCCTCTCCCCATCCCCCAAAGGCCGGCAACGCATGTGTGATGCCTCTGGTGATGCGGGTGTACGTGGGCGGCGGTGGTCGCTTGCCATCAGGTGATACGTCTGCTCGTTCGCCCCTGATACATAAAAAACAAAAGCAAAACAACAATTTTCACAATATGTAACTAGTTTCTTAACGTTATGCTTAAAAAATTATAAACTTTTACATCCAGTTACGTCCACGCGAAACGCTTTGTTAGAATATGGTATTTAAATGGTTGTGGTCTAAGAAACAAATTTCTACAAACTGTAGGACATAGACGGATTGTATATTTAGCCCATGCTACCTTACAAAGTGTACGACCAATATCGTTTACAGTCCGAATAGGCGATAAATTGACAATGTTGTGTAAACGTGAGAGGATAGAGCCTATAGACTTGTATAGGTACAAAGATAAACTGAATTTTAAAAGGTGTTTATCCTTATAGTCGTTCCAATAGTTTATTTAACTTTTGACAGCTCTAATACTTAATCAAATAGTGATACCCTGACCCGTTACCTATTCGATTTCTTTCATCGATCGATTTTATGCATTAAGAAGTTTTAATCGATTTAACAAACTCATTATTTTATAGATAATTTCGTACTTCATATTTCTATGTGTTTCAATGTGCGACCTCCTTTGTCAAAATAAAGAAGAAATGGATTAAAAGAATGTTGTTCAAATATGACGGTTCTATGTCATGAAAAAATATATAAAAGGAACTGAATTTTCAAAATGTATTATTGTATTGTGTTGTAATTCAGTGGTTAATATTGTATTTGTTAAACTATTGATGATCTTTATTAAATCTCTCTATGTCTATTTTAAAATAATCTACAGTATTTCAATGAGTAACCTTCAATATAGTTGAGTATTTATATTCCTCCGTATTGATTTATTTGTGAATTCTCACGTTTGGTAGAGTTGAGCGTATCGTTCCTGCCTTCGTTACTGTCAAAATGCCAAAAAAGAAAGTACTCAAAGGACAAACAAGAGAGTTTGTCTTGCGACTTCGTGAATACTTTGAAAAGGAAAGCCGTAATGGTGGGCCTCTTATACCAGTGACTCAAGTTAGAGACCGTGTTGCAGCAGCATTAGGTATTAGTGCTCCAACAGTGGCAAAAATAACAAAAGAAGGCTACGGCAGCAGTGGCATGGAACAGAATAAGCTATCTACACCTAAGAAAAAACGTCCGCCTAGTAAAGTTACAGCCGTTGACAATTTTGACGCTGATGCTATTCGTCGTCATATATACGACTATTACCAAAGAAAAGAGATTCCAACATTAAAAAAACTAACACAATCTCTTCGAAATAGTGGTTTGTTCCGTGGTCAAAAATCTTCTCTGACAAAGGTATTGAAAGACATTGGAATGTTATTCCAAAAATGTGTCAAACGAAAAATTTTAATGGAACGCAATGATATTGCTTTGTATAGATGCGATTTTTTAAGACAAGCAAAAAAAATAGAAAATTGGTCGAATGTTGTTTTCACAGATGAAACTTGGCTCAATGCGAATCATACGCTGTCAAAAACTTGGACTGACAACACCGTTGGCTCCACTTCTACAGTACCAATGGGAAAAGGCGAACGACTGATTATTTGTCATGCAGGAACAGTAAAAGGATTTGTGCCAGGCGCTCTATTAGCTTTTAAATCCCAGAAAACAGGAGATTATCATGAAGAGATGAATTCGAACGTGTATGAAAAGTGGTTCAGAGAAATGCTTACATCACTCGAAGAGCCATCAATAATATTTATTGATAATGCACCTTATCACTCTCGTCAAATTAATAAAATACCAACACAGGCCTACAAAAAACATGAAATTATAAACTGGCTCCGTGACAATGGCGAAGAGGTGAATGAGTCCCTACTAAAAGTAGAGTTAGTAAAGATATTAAAAACAAAGAAGCTGCCAAAACGATACGTCATAGATGAAATGGCAGCAGAGCATGGGCATACCGTCCTCAGAATTCCCCCATATCACTGCCAATATAATGCAATTGAAATGATCTGGGCACAAGTTAAAGGATATGCTGCGAGGAACAATACAACTCCTCCTTTCACCGCAAGAAAAATGCTGAATTTACTGAAAAATGCGTGTGAAAAAGTAACTCCAGAAAACTGGGCGAATGTTGTAGAAAAAACAAAGAAGGTGATAATGTCGGATTGGGATCGGGATGTTGCATTCGACAATTTATCTATCCAAGAAATGATAATCAATATTACTGAGAACTCAAGTGATGATGATTCCTGGTCATACGAAGAAGACGATTCTTTATAATTAAAATTAGTATTACAGTACCTCTTTTGGTTGTTTTATTTTTAATCCGTAAATTACTACGAATTTCAACATTTTGTACCTGTTCATTACAAGTAGGTACCGCAGGTAGTTTTTATTTGAACCAACTATAGTAAGTCTAAACAATTATTTTAGATTCATTAATTTGCGGCAAATACATTCGATCCCATTACTAGGTACGAGTACGATGGAACTGTTTTCATTACGCAAATTATTTATGCATTGAAACAGAGACATTTAGGGCATTTTAATGCAAAATAATAAAGCTTTTTACGTGATTTGATATAAAATATAATCACAATAATTTTATTGTATATTTTATTAATATAATCGATTTATTTCAAAACCGTTTTTATAGTCTGTGGTCATTAATTACGAATGACACATCCCTAAGTAGGCGGAGCCCGCCCATAAAGTACAGTATTATCTGTAGTACATTGTATCAAAAATTATTACAAAACTTTATGTGCGTGATCTGTCAAAAGTTAAATAAAGTATTGGAACGACTATAGGTGGTCTTTGATACGTTGCTGCAGATGTAAATAAAATAGGTAAACCCGAAAATTTCCTTTGAAGTTAACTGTCGAAAACATTCAGTAGTGTTCATTGTATTAAAAATACACTTTTCTAAGAACGACTTCGGAACAGAAACTGAATTGAACAAAAGCGAGCTAAAAGTACAGCTAAAAGTAGAGAAATAGACGGACGCAAAAAGAGTAAGACTTTGGTTCTGAAATCCTTTACCTTATGTTCTTAATTTATTCTTTGGATAAAACATTTTGTAAGGCAGTTGTCATTTATGTCTTTTTAATAGTGATGATTCCCGGATATAATAACGCCTGCCCGTAGTCAAACGGTTGACATCGTTTCGTTCAACCAAAAATTACTTGTAGAGATTGATTTTTTTTTTAATTAAAAACTTTTTTTTGGTGTCATCATCATTACAACAACCCATTACGTCCCACTGCTGGGCTCGGGTCTTCTCTCAGTAGAGGGTTAAGGCCAACTCCACACTGGCCAAGTGCGGGTTGGGGACTGGCAAGATAACGTTGTGGCTACGTAATCTTGCCGTCGGATGTTTTTAAGCCGCCCAAAGGCCTCCAACTAAGCTTCACGAATGTTATCCTATGATAACAACCGGGAAAGACTGCTTAACGTGAACTCCGAATTACAGAGACGCTCATGGTAACTTGCCACCACCTATCCAGGTACTGACCGCGCCGTCGTTGCTTACCCTCGGTAATTGTTTCTAATCACCGAGTGCAACTGGGCTGTTAGCCCCTGTTTTTTGGTGTAAAAGTATATAACTTTATAACGATTTTATACTACTATCGGTGTGGGGGTGCAATTCATGCTCATTACCAAACTAGGCGACGCTAGTCTAAATGCGTCCAGCCTTTCCAAAGATTAGCCGCAACAAACAAAATGACAAACAAAATTTAAAAAAATAGCTGTTTTTATTTAAGTACCGTAAATACTTTTATACGTATTTGGTAAAAAGCTGTTAATTTGAAATTACAAACAGACACTTCAATTTTATTTATTTGTATAAATACAGTGAAACCTGGTTAAGTGGGACCTGGATAAATGAGAAACCTCTATTATTGAGAATTCTTATGAGGCCCAGGCTCTTTTTCATGGAATTACCTCTGTTAATGTGACTTTTTAAACCTGATCAAATGAAATTCGACTTCTTTGATTTTTTCGGTGTTTACCTCTATAATTGGAATCCTGTAGCTCAATCCTTTGTATAAATGAGACATTTTATCAGATTGAGACAGATTTCGACACGTTGGTTTACCTACGTTTTTATTAATATTTACACCTCTACAAATGGAATAATGTTACATTTCGACCTATATAAGGGCATCTGTAAAAGAGATAACTATAATTTAAACCTGCATAATTGAATAACTGGATAAATGAAAACCTCTTTAACTGACACAAAATCCTTGGTCCCTTGAGATCCCTATTAACGGTGCGAAGTAATTTATAATGCTATGGATGGTGAACTTGAACACATAACGAAAACGTATTTGAAGCAATGCTTTCTTTTTTAATGCCACCAACACAAAGGTGGGTTAATTAAGTATGGAGAAAAAAAAAATTATATTGCGGGCACAGTGATAAAATGGTGCCAAATTATAAGTGTAAATAGACTGTAAATCGGAATTAATCTTCTGCCTTCGGATTCAAGCAGAAATTGAAAAAAAAATGTTATAAAGGTTTTAACAGTTTGACAGAATAAGTTACACTGCTGAAAGTTACTAATGAATATAAGTCGTAAATCAATAGTAAATCTGTTCAATAAATAGAAACTAACATTGCAAATAATTAATACAAGAATAATTAAAGACAAAATCTTTTTTACCATCGAATTTCGGCATTGATTTTTACGCAATTTTTGGGTTTTGATTAATCCTTCTCTCGCTGTTTTGATAAATAAAATAGGAGAAGCTTCAGCCACCGGTTCGACTACTCTTTCTACTGCTTGTATGTGACAAGGGAAGCCTTATGAATATACTAGTCTGTACTTATATCTTCAGCAGTAACTTCTGACAAGTTCAACGGAATAGGTTGAAACTGAATTTTAGGCGGTTTTTCATAGTTCTCGAGTTGTCTTTGTCCTTGATAATGTGAATGGTAATGTGAATGTGAATGGACAAATTGCCATCACCGTGCTGAAACAAATCTCTAAATGGAAGCTCATTCATGTGCTATAGACAAATAATTCACTGTGATGGTCGGTTCAATAGTTTTTCTAACATCCGTATAACTCCACTGCTTTTACCAACATTTACGGTAGTGCATTTTAAGATAAAGTTGAAAATTTCTTGTTCTAAACACTTTGCAGTGCCTGAAGCAGGTGTAACGTAACCCGAAAAATTCAAGTTAGATTCGTTGAAAAAAGAAATAATAATGCTCTTCAAATATGCCCCCATCCCCCAAAGGTTGGCAACGCACTTGTGACGCCTCTGGTGTTGCGGGTGTCCATGGGCAGGGGTAATCGCTTACCATCAGGCGATACGTCTGCTCGTTTGCCCATATTTCATAAAAAACAAATAATAAATATGCGTCACCTATACTTTTTCCATCTTTTCAGACATGGGTAAAGTTTGGTCTTTTCTTCCATTGAAGTAGGAACAATGGCGGTATTTGCTTCAGCCTTTTTGAGAAATTATGTTTTCTCTACTTTTATCCCGCCACAGCTTATTACCCAACTGCGAAAGAAGAAGGGTTATGTTTTTCAAGTAATTGTGTTTGTGAACACTGTCAACTAAGATTATTCAAAACCAAAATAAAATATTTAAATTAAAATCTTGTTTCTATCTTTCCAGTTCTTAAATGAATTTACAAATTGAAGTTAGTCTAGGGGTGTGCAGTGGTCTATTACTATCAGGTTTGTTTGTTTGCCTCCTTTAAAAAGGTGTATCAGGAATTCCTTCGGCATGCTACCAATGAAATACAACAATAAATAATACATTAACTAGTTATCTATCAACATTGGCGTATAAACTGGCGAATAAACGATAGATTGGATACATTCAGCGGGGCGGCCATGTTTTATTGATAAGATGCGCACTCTTAAAAGATTTATTGGTGCTCGACGGGAGTGTTTCATAATAGTAGCCCACCAACCTTTATTTTTATTGCTCTTCTCGATATTCCCTTGGTTTTAAGTGATTCTTGATTGTATCAAACGATTTTTTATAAGTACTAGAATAAATGTAAGCTCAAAACATGTCATATCCATATGTGCCTATGCGAAAACAACAATGATAGACGATATCATAGAATAGTCGTAGAATCAAATAACACCAAAAAAACTAACATTCTGCTGAAATAGATTGAAAATCTGTACAGTGCAATACAGGGCTCTGTGATTATGATTTGACAACAGACAGGCTTAATCTTTTAATTTTTCCACTTTTAAATACTAAAATCATTCAAAATCAGAACACCTGTCTATGTATGTCTATGTATGTATGTATGTCGTTTATTTTTATTCAGTTTCACCAACATTTGTTTACACTAAAACTAATGTAAGTCGCTGCAGCTATTAATTATTACACATAATCTAGCATATGGTAAGTTGGCTCCTAAGATTATATTTCGGACGGGGCCTTTCAAATAAATGTGGAATAATAAATATAAGGAACATAACTAGCAAAAACAAATGCTTCTACTCAGCAGAAGTTACAAAGACAATATTAATAAAAGTTTGATGAGCAGGCTTTTTCCTTAGCGACTTCAGAACCATTTGTTATCTATGATGTCAGACGCTACATTCCACTCACACATACTTCACTGATGCGGAAGGTCGGCTCGGCCCCTGGGCCCATCGGGCTCGAAACAAGTCGGGTATCTTCAATATTAATACCACTCATGCAAGTCTTTATAAGTTTTGTTTTCTTCACATGAAAAACGAACTAAAAGATCATGCGTTATATTTCTTGCAATGACGACTTTCCAAAACGTTTCAAACATTGTGTTAAATACGTTTAATATTCTATTTTATGCTGCAAAAGCCACAACCGAACTACCGCCGTTATTCATGTTTTTGAAGCCTCCTTGGCAGTGAGCGTTCGCAAGCGAGCTTAGCAAAATCAGTTCAAGTAGTTGCACAATACACACATAACTTACCACTGTTTGTATTTATAACGTAGTAGCGTTAAGTACGAACGAGTCTGCGGTTGCCTTAAACCTTGACTTCGACTGCTTTGAATTTCTGTACTGTTTGAATAAACGTTTAGAATAAAACAAATATTGCTTTAAGCGAAACTTATAACTTATAGATTAAAGTCTGCTTCAAAAGCAAGAAGCTAAGTCTGTTACAGACTTGTAACAAATTATTTATAGAGAAAACATTAGGTTATGACCCTTTTTAGTACATTTTTATTAATTAATTAATGGAATAGGGGGAAAACGAGCAGACGTATCGACTGATGGTAAGCGATTACCACCACCAGAGGCGTCACAAGTGCGTTGCCGGCCTTTGGGGGATGGGGAGAGGGATGGGGAGGGGTTGGAGTATGAGCCTCCGGTATTCTTACTTAATCGGTGAAACGCAGCGCAGGTGCTGTTTTACACCGGTTTCCTGTTAAGCCGTGGTATCACTCTGGTCGTAGCGGCCCATGCATGCCGAAGCGTGGCTCTCCCTCGTTATGAATTGCCGACTATACAATTGATTCCAGTTAAGTTCATAATAGAATTTATATTCTAATAAGCCTATTATCGCCTATGGGCACATATACTTCTAAATCAATGTAAAATATAAACTCTGAAAAAAACCGTCCTAATCACTCAAACCTACGATCTTTTGCTTACAAGATTCACTAAACACTAAACCAACAGGCTGGGCAGTAAAACACACTATTTTACAAAACATATTAAATTTAAGTGATCGAAGAACAATTTCTTACAAAAAAACCGACTGCAAGAACATAAACAAATTAAACTGGGACACGGGAATCACCAGTTTTCAAATAAAAAAAGAATCATCAAAATCGGTTCACCCAACCGATATCAAAATCGGTTCACCCAATCGATATCAAAATCGGTTCACCCAGTCGATATCAAAAAACAGACTTAAAAAAATACTTCAATAAAAATACAGTCGAATTGATAACCTCCTCCTTTTTTGAAGTCGATTAAAATAAAATATAAGACAGACTACACTCACACAAATAAAAACAATTTATAATTATAAATTGTGCAATTGGAGAAACCTATGTCCAGCTGTGGACTACGATAGGCTGATGATGATAATTCTACTAATATTATACACGCAAAAGTTTGTGAGTATGTGAGTACGAGTATGTTTGTTGCTCTTTCACGCAAAAACTACTGAATGGTTTTATGAAACTATACAATAATATAGCTTATACATCAGAATAACACATGGGCTACAAATTATAAAGATACTAGCTTCGCCTCGCGGCGTTACTCGCGGGGTTCAGCTTGTAAAAATATACTCTTTCACTGATTTTTAAAGTTTAATTTTAGTGTTGTGCTATGTTTTTCAAATAAAGTTTTATTATAATTACTAGATTTGCGAACGTGGGACATGTCAGCGGGTTAGAGACCCTCGCATCAGCGAGATTAACTAACTTCCAGTGACACTACTATTGAAACAGATCGATTTAAATCACGGTTATACTTCTCTATGTGACACGTATACCTTCAGTTAAATGCAAAATGAGTAAGGACTGCTACAGATTGGTACATCTAGGTACAGCCATGGGCAACTAATTTCTACTCGAATGGAAAGCTCAATTTCTCAGATATTTATTTTCTAACTATATAATCTTCTGCAATAAAATCGATAAGTTCTAAACTTAACAATTTATTGGTTTTTAATTCAATTAATCAAAAAAACTAATTTTTGAACTCTTTATGACTGCCTTGGTGACGCATTGATTCCCGGGTCGGACCAAATGTTTGTAGGATCTGCAAGTATTACAATAATATATATATATATATATATATATTTATAACAGTTGTCTAGTACCCATAATACAAGCCCTGCTTAGTTTGGGACTAAATGGCGTTGTGTGTTAAATATCCGAAATATTTATTTATCATTTAACTCTGAAACTAAATTTACTCTACAAATTTATCTAGAAACTACTTACTGAAGATAACGTAAAGTAAAATAATTTTGTTATTAAAGATCTTTTCATGAAATAGAACCTTTGGTAGCGCGACCACGGTCCATTGTACCCGTTGAGCGGAAACACCGTAATCGCACGCCCCATACAGGAAACCGCGCTTTCATTCCCTGCTTTATTGTTTGAAATGTTACTGCTTATACTGCCGGCCAGAGAGGTTTTATAGCGCCATTCATAACAGTTAACCTTACATTTGGCTGGACTTCAAAACGTAATTTTAATTATGACTGATTAAATAAACTAATCATTATATTGAAAATACTCTTAGTAGTTCAAAGTTACGGTGGAGAGTCATGCAAACATTGGTGTTAAATCTGTTGTATGAAAACTCTTTAAGCCAAAGATGACTTCGAAAAAGTAAGTTGAAGCCGAGGATCGAACCAAGTGGCGTGCAATTGGAATGCTGCTCATTATGCTGATGGTGATCATACCCGCCAGGCATAATCATCTCGCTTAGTCGGAGGATTCTCCCTCTGTGTTGGAGGGACATTACAACCGTCGAGTACTTTCATATGAAGAATGAGGATACCGGAGCCCCAACCTTCTTAAAACTGTTGTGTCTTGAGTTGAATATGTTATAGGTAGCGATAATCACATACCATCGTCTGGCTTCACAAAGAGAAAAAAGAACTTACCACAATCTCCAGTTTTCCTCCAGCTTGTTACAAATTGAGCTGATTCACAAATAAAACCTTCCTATCCTTAAGCCCGTGGCGACTTTCACATATAACACAACAATAACCTTCTACACCGCCATCTGCCGAAGATACACTGAACTACGAAGTAATGCACGGAGTAACTACCAATCGTGCATCGCGCAATTGAAGTTCTCGCACCGATTATCATAAATGTGTACAACATCCCAACTTTGTTTTAGTGTTCAACTAAAATGAAAAACCAACTGCTATGTTCAACTTTATACCTTAACTATAACACAATTTGATACATAGTCGATAGACGACTCCTTAGTTACTAAAGTCTCAGTCAGTAAAATACATCATAAAATAGTACAGTATTGTACCGGTACAATTTTTGCCGGTACTTGAATGGCGGAAATAACGACGTGCCGTTCCGTCATAGGCAAAACAATCGTTGAAGCTGAAGACACTTGGATATCGTTAAAGGGCTTTAACAAACAACATAAACTTGTAGTCAGATCTGCTGGTTGAACTTTGGAAGATGTAAAAAAATGTTATCTTTTGAACCTCATTCTCGTGCAATTTATTTTTAATCATCATCATCTACAGTCGTTAATAGTGCACTGATATACAAGGATCTCTCTTTAGTCTACAATACTATATATGGAAGTATATTTATAGGTTTTTTGTTAAGTTTCCTTCTCTGTGCGGTACTTTTGTCCTGCGTATTATTAATCTGCCAACACACAGAAATAAAATATGCCAAAATTATAACAAATTTAAACTCTAACTTCTTTCTGAAATAAATGAAATATCTTATATGTGTATAGCCTTCCTCGATACATGGACCATCCAACACTGAAAGAATTTTTCAAATCGGACATGCGGTTCCTGAGATTAGCACGTTCAAACAAACAAAGTTACTAGTGAATGGTATAGCGAAGTTTGTCTGCCTCAAGCTTTCGAGGAGCTGGATACCGACGACCGTGACATTCTTCTTCACCAAGATAACGCGCCCACTCACACAGCTGCTAGGACTATGGACTATTTGACAACTACGGTGGTACAAATGTTTCCCCATTCTCCGTACAACCCAGATTTAGCTACATGCCGGTTTTTAATATCCCACCATAAAAAACTTTGTGGGCGAAAATTAGGCAAACAAGGTCTTCGAAGAATTTAGGCAGTTATTTTTTGACTTTCCCGCAAGACAGAAATATATTATAATAAATGTTTTGAAAGCTGGTTCACCCGAATGCATAAGTGCATTGGGATTGGAGGGGAAAATTTCGAAAAGCTGTAAATAAACTTATTTTTAAATTGTAACTATTTTCATTTCACTAACTATTTTTGGAACAGCCCACGTATCGTTCACTGACGTCACGACGCTACTCACCAAGCTATCCAAGACAGCATAGACAAGGTAGAGAATGTGAGGCATTTTGACCGAAATAACTTAGTACTCCCTCTGTGGAGGAAAATTATAAACTATGAAGATACCTAAAATGTGTCTAGTATATGTATTGAGATGTTCGTGTATATAAGAGGTATGTTAATATTATATTAATTATAATGTTAGATAACGTTATTCATTTCACGCTTAACACAGTTTTTTTAATGGGTTCTAAAACATATACCTACTTATTTTATTTATTTTGAAGTGAAACTTCTTTAGGTGCAAGAGGGTAATTTTTTTGGGGATGAAACACAATAACAATAATATTAGCGTCACGAAGATGTGCAGCGTTTTTGTCGAAGAAGACACTAAACGGGACTTGAAACTACACCCCGGGGATGGGCAGTATTTGTCAAAAAAGTGACGTGCAACTAACTTCTATCTCTATATAATCATCTAGATGGTTGGCAATCCACAACCTTGCGATTTTCCCGAAACTTTCTGCCGCGCACAGCAAAACTGTGGAATGAGCTGTCGCCTGCGGTGTTCCCGGACCAATACGACCAAACCTTCAAGAAAAGAGCGTACTCCTTCCTAAAAGGCAGGCAACGCACTTGTAACGCCTCCGATGTTGCGGGTGTCCATGGGCGGCGATAATCGCTTACCACCAGGCGATACGTCTGCTCGTTTGCCCCCTATGTAACAAAAAAAAATTAAAAGTTAAAAAATGACCATTGTTTTTTTATTACAAACAGACACTTGAATATTATTTATTTGTATTGATACTGCACACATCAATTGAGAAACTTCACAATATGTGGAGTATCTCGCATAAATACAAACATCCACAACCAACACCCTCATATCAGTGTATCAGGAGCAATGTAGCCAAGGAACCCACCTTTACCCACCCACTATAAATCCTCTATCCTTATTGCCTCTAGTAATAAGAGGTAACACAAACGTCTTGGCTCAGTTTCAAAGGACAAAATGGCCAAATTTTCTAAACTTATTTTATAAATGTTTGTAATGAGAAAATGGTATATTCTTTTATATGACACGCACTGGTAAATATTTGTTTCTTTGACATTTGATTCAAAAAACGTGTAACGATGACAGAGTTCATTTTCTGTTTTTTCTATATGGCTTAATATATATGGTATTTTCATCTTAAGGTAATCCTGACATCTCTCCGAAGATCCTGGGGGACACTTTTTATATTTTTTCATGTGTTATATTTTTCTACCTTTTTACTTGTCTGTAATGGGTGTGATTTAATGAAATGAAACGTAAGTGTGTAACAGGATGTCTGGTACGTAAGCGTTATTTGAGTTTAAAAAAACTGGCCCAGTGCGTGTCAGGCATAATGGGACGTGGATTTAGAAGGTGGGGTTGGTATATATTACTGTAAATAATGTTTACTCATTATTTTGTTATCATTGTTTGAAGTTTTGCAAGTAAGCTTATTTCACAAGTTAGGCATGTATAACTCCTGAACTAAGACAGTTATATTATCTAAGCTGTTACAGTTTTCCTTCATCACATAGAGTACCATCAGGACTTTTTTTTTAATTTTTCGAGTCAGCTGTTTAGCTTTTAAAAGGGATGAACGCAATATTTTAACGTAAAAATGTGCAAATAGATACCTAAATCAAAAATTTGTCTTAGCAATCTCTCAATGTTTTTAAAAGACCTATCTAATGATTCTAATGATACCCTACACTACCCGAGGCTAAAAATTCATCTTCACTTTCCGTGTAGGCTCTCCTACACGGAAAGTGAAGTACCGAGGTCTTATTTCCGCACTTTGTCGTCATGGTAAATATACGCATATACTCGTATCTCTATCATTATCGGTTAGGAAGGTAAACCGAGGACAAGAAAAGTAGAAATATATGCTTTAAATTCTGCATTGTCCCTTTTAGCTTTGAGGATGGTGACCTGTAAATAAATATCTATTTAACAGAATATTCTAATGCTTTTTTGTACGTATTAATAAAAAAAATATTGAATAATATTCCTTAGACCATGTTGCCCCTCAGTCTCGGACTCTGCTCATGTTTCCATCAGGTGTCGAGTACAGACATTTTGGCAGAAAATATTAAAACAAAAAGCTTTTTTGAAACCAGCTGCACACCCTGCTGTTTTAAAAAGTTTTTTCCAAATCTATGAATTACAATACCTACAAATGAATCAAATTGAAATGTATGTTTGTAAATAATAAACTTTTCACTAAACGCAAATGAAAGTACTTACTATATATATATATATATACGATACTCATATTAATAAATCAATTTTGTCTGTCTGTCTGGTTTTTTTCAGCTGCACCGATTTTGACGGAACTTTCACTAATAGCATTTTTTAAGACTAGATTCGCCCCGCGGCTTTTCCTGCAGTTGATTTTCTCAGCTAGTGGGTTTATAAAAATGGAGATAAAATAACAAACTAACAAATATCAGAGACAGACTTCGGAATTTCTTACACTCCCTAAACATTTTTAACAACAAATAGTTTTATCAAAATTGTGAAATAGTAGGTACATTAACTTATTACGTAATCAAAAATTTTAATAAAAGAAAACCGACTTCAGGAACTGGACTAGTTAACTTGAAATGAACCACACGGGAAGCACCAGCTTTCAAATAAAAATAATCATCATAATCGGTTCCCCCAGTGGAAAGTTAGTAAGGTAAAAAATAGTCGAATTGATAACTTCTTTTTTGAAGTCGGTTAAAAATAATTTTAAACATTATTATTGTACGTAGATCGAGGCGGTATTTCACTCCGGCCCACCGCCTTCGGCTTTATAAGGCACAGGTTCGGCCTCACATGGAATACTGTCCTCATCTTTGGGCAGGGGCAGCCCAATACCAGCTCCTCCCCCTGGACCGCATTCAGCGGAGGGCGACTCGTGTCGTCGATTGCCAAGAACTATCAATTCGGCTAGACTAAAGTAATACCTAATGGTAGGTACTTATTCTCATTTCTGTGATTTCCTTAACGGGAGCAATGAACTTTACCTAATATATGGGATGGTAATAAACCTGTTCTGCTCTAAATCTGTTAAAGGTCAAGTATTCACATTAGCAACAGTTTTACTAGCACCACCCGCCGGGAAGATAACCTTATAAACCTACTTTCTTCTAAATTAGTACAATAGGCATCAGTTATGTTAGTTATATAAGCTTCTTTGTGCTGCTTTGCTGTCTATTGCTTTGTGAGAAGCACTGGTTGGAAGCTAAGGTATCATTTTATTCTTTTCACATCTCACACTTGGTCATCTGAACCGAAACAAGGCAGAGTCTATACTGCCGCATTTATAGTCTATAATCAAACAGCTAAATTCAAATAATTAGAAGTACACACTTTTAGGAATATAGATAATACTCTTGCTAGGAATATTGTTGTGAAAGAATACCATGTGGGGTTTGATTCCACAGCACACCTAAAATAACTTTAGGTACCTACGGTACGAACATGCCTGTCTGAAAGATTTACTTCTTACTACCTATTTCCTAGCTTGTTTATTACTAAATGTATTAGTTTTATACAAATAAATAGAGGAATACACACAAAAGAAGATAGAAAATGAAGTAAGTGGAAAATCGTGCAGTGATAGAGCGAATAGAAGATACTTACTACGTCAACCCTAATTAAAATACATGTTGATAATGAAACATACAAACTAATACATAGAATAAAATAACAGATTGAAATTTAGTTTAATTCAGCACGAATTTGTTACAGTGCCATCTAGCGGTTTGTTCGAGATCAATTACAGTTTAGAGATTAAAAAATTGTACAACAGCATTTAGTTTCGAAAACACGTATAGATGGCAGTGACAAAAATCTTTAACAAAAATTTTGTTTGTACCTATTATATTTGATTTAAACATGATACTCTTTCTTTAAAAAAATCTATTATGCATTTTTTAAGTATTTGTTTTATAAGATATTACACACCGGAGATGGACTTTCGATGAAGGCGGCCTATGCTCCATCATCCGCCATCATTTCATACCGGCCGGCCGGCTGTCATTTTCAAAGACTGTCAGACTGTCATTCTCTCAACTATTTTCTGGCTGAATTCAGCGCGTTGCGGTTGCGTGGTTCAGTTCGTGTTGACGTGACTCCCAATTTTCAAGTAAGTAACACATACTTATAAAAATTATTTTCTAGATTTTTCAATTATGCTCAATTCATTTTATGATGTAGGAACATAGTATTTATGTTTTCTTAATTCTGATTAGACTTGTTTAAACTCTTAAATAAAGAAATCTTTAAAGACAAAAAAACGTTACGTATATTCACGATCAAGATGTGGGTCTTGTAAATTTTTCCCCACGCTCGCATCTTTGTCGCGAGTACATCCGGAAAAAAGTATCCGTTACAAATAAATAAAATTTATTGTTTAATTAAACGGGATTTTAATGATCTCGACGAAAATTGAAGTTGGTAAAATCTAATTGGAAACATGGTGGAAATAACTATTCGTATTAAAACGTAATTTATTGAATCAAAGGTGATGCAAGAGACAAGGAATGTTAGGAAAAGAGTCCGCAGTGAGTCCCAGGACGCAGGGGAAGGCAATTTGGCAAAAAAATTAATGCGTGAGAGGTACGAGGTGTAGGATGGTTCTAACTAGAGGTCACTATATCATTTTGGGATTTTAGGTGAAAGATTTAGCATGTTACTTAGGTATAGGGAAATATTGTAATTTAAATATCATTTATATATTTACCTGTAATACATCGATTGCAATTGTTTTTCATAGCTTAAATTAGTAGGTACTTTAAGTGCCTTCAAGCTTAGAAATATTCTGGAAAAGTATTATACTTACCTATCAATATACCTATTTTATAGTGTTCAAGTTTGTTACTTCATATTTTAAGTCATTCCAGTGCTATATTTTCATCATGAATGTAATTCATTTGACCTTGAGTGGCATGTTACACAGATAAAAAATAAACCGCTTAGTGAATGCTCATCTTTCAAAATATACCAGAGAATTCATGAAAATCATTTTTGCTTTTGAGAATTTACTTGCATGTAGGTGTTTGAGGCATTTTGTCTTGTGATATTTGGGCATATGTGTCTATTTCACTATAAGATAAAATTATCTTTCCCAGACCATAAATATCAGATATATAATAATATATTCAGAGAAGTTCTAACAGTGCATAACTTTTGCTTTTTTAAAAGACAAGTCCCACACTAGGAATGTATTGAGTGTCATTTGGGGCTTTTACAAATATTTGGGAATACACAAACTCGGAACAACAATTTCTGGATCTATTCCCTTTAAAGGTGTATCTTTATAAGCCACTTTTTTTGTACATATGCAATTGATATTAAGATGAAGCAAAAAAAACAAGTACCTACTTGAGCAATACTGTAATGACCATGCTATGCTCACTTACAGTAAATTTCATTAAAATATGTGTTGATATTGATTTATAACCTCGGACACATTGAAAGGAAGTTTGTGGTATTTCTTATCTGCTGGTAAATAAAAGATTACACAAATAGTTAGAATTTAACTGACCGTATGTTTATTTGTCTAGAAAAATGTTCGGACATAGGCAGATTTAATTAATTTATATTGGTAGTAGGTATTTTAAAAACAAAACTTATTTCCCTCATGATTTACTACCATAGGTTTTTATAATTGAACTGAATATTGATAGATTTGAAAAGATGTTACTGTTTATATATAACTACATATATTTTACACTTGTACATAAGGCGCATTGACAGACTTAATGCCTATGGCATAAACTTGGTGACTTTATCCTTCCTCCCTTCATTACCTACTATTTCTCAACTTTGTAAATATTATTGGCACTTCAATGAGTTATTTTCTTTTAACACAACTGCGACAGAAGGAGGGTTACGTTTTTCTAGTGTATGTGTGTATATTTCTTTGGCACGCCCTAGAGCCTGAACGGCTTGTCATATTTTTATGTGAGTGGTATCAATAGATTTGTCTTAGTCGTGAGAATGATACCAATTTTAAAAAAAATATACACAATCAGGTTTTTTTAATTAAATAATTCTTTACTTGTTACTCACAAGGCAGTTCTGAACTTACAATTAAAGAAAATACAACAGATAATCTTTTTAACCTTTAACTAGTGACATGAAAAATTTATAACACTATAAGGGACATGACGTCTCACAGGCTACTACTTTCAAAGTTAATATTTTTCATAAAATTGCACCCGGATGATTTAAAATTATGTTGATCTTTAACTATTGGAATGTAATAAAACAAATTTAAATGAATTTAATCAGTATTTATTTAATATTTTTTCTTTAATAAGATAATTAACTATTTGTGGTACTTTTCAGCCTTAGTTGACATGAGATCCTTGTTTACCATTTTAATAGACGTTATATAAATGATATGACAAATTTAACATTTTTTACTTAAAATCTAATCACGAAAAAGCAAAAAAAATATAAAAGCTACTTCTGAAATCAAAAAATAAAAATTCTGACACCTTCTCAATTTGGCATAAATCATTGGCAATTCTTGCACAAGCGGCGAGAACATTGCAGACATATGGGATTGCAACACCCGACACATGTGGACACTGTCATTCTGTGCAGTTCGGGCGGACAAATACTGCATGCCCTTCGCTTGCCCTGACTAGTTTCAGGTCTTTGGATATCTTCTTCAACCATATCTTCACCCAGTACTCGCTTTATCACTAGCCGTAGCTCGCTTGGTAATTGACTGCACACAACACGTCTTTACATTTGGGGTATCACTAGCGAATGGTCTAACGACTTTTAAAAAATTCCTTTGTCTGTAATATTAGGCAGATACATATTGTATAATATGGGCATTTATGCTGCTCAAGTCCACAATGCGATAGAATACCACCATCGGCCACCTTCTCGTTCGGCGGCTACTCGTGCTACCTTCATCAGAACTATCACTGCTCCTCTCATTGCTGCTATCCACTTCTGGAATATTCTCCTCTAAATCATCATCTTGGTCACGAAACTGTAATAGTTCACGATCGGAAACCAACAACTCGTCAATGTCATCTTCACTGGTAGATTGGTCTGAAGCCAGTAAAAGGGTGTTGATTTCCTCTTCAAATGATGGACTGTCCACTCGTAATATTATCTCTTTGATGAACTCGTGGGCTGGAATTGACGTTTCTTAGCGATTTCAGCCATTTGCACTAAAATGAATAAAATATTTGGAAAAATATTTGTATGGCAACTAGGGACATGTAGCCTCACAGGCTACGGTCGATTTTCTAACTAGTATTACTTACCTATTAAACAACGGACGACATATCTGCTTCCTTCTGCGGTTGTTTGAGCACTAAAACAAAAGCTACTGAGACTCGGGGTCGCGGCAAGCGGGGGGAAGTGGTCAATTCTGAGAATTTGCAAATCACGCGACGCCTGAGAGACTACACGTCACTAGTTAAAGGTTAACTAACAGCACAGTAACTGTGAAGTGCCAGTATTATACCATCATCATTCAAAGTAACATATACTCCTAACTCTTCTCTCCTTGTCTCCAATCCAGTTCAAGTCCAAATTATTAAGTGTCAGCTGCAGAGATGACGATGGAACACAAATGTTACTGCCGAGGTGATGATATCACAAGCCTGGAACTAAGCAAACCTGATCACCTATTACCTATGATGAGACCTTTCTCAATGAGGTGAAGAAATTATTTATATAGTAAAGTAGGTTGTTATATTAGGGTAATTTGATTGTAGTTATTTCATTTGTTATATAGTAATTTAGTTTAGTTATTCTTCTATGTAGTTACTATAGTGTCACATCTCTTGTTGCATTCCATAGGCAGCGAAAAAGGGACTGAGTATGTTATGTATACATCACTACAAAGAGACAACTTGAAACAAGTCCTGAACTAATCTGTCTGGCCCGTGTGGTATAGTAGGCCCAAATCTCCACCACCAACCACCACCGGCAACGCACTTGCAACACCAGAGGCGTTACAATTGTGTTGCCGGCCTTTTAAGAAGGAGTATGCTCTTTTCTTGAAGGTTTGAAGGTCGTATTGTTCCGGGAACACCGCAGGCGACAGCTCATTCCACAGTTTTGTTTTGCACAGTATATAAGGCACTTCTTAGTGTTCAAGTCTACTGAACAAAATATTATGTGGTAGGAAAGGCTTATAGTGACTATAATATTTATAATAATAATAAAGAAAAAGAAGACCAAAAAAGGTATATAAATATTTTGGACATCTAACACACAATGCCATCCACTCCCAAGCCAAGCAGAGCTTGTGTTATGGGTACTAGACAACTGATATACTTTTTTTGTTGTAAATACATACATTTTAAACATAGAAAACACCCAAACTCCGAAACAAATATTTGTAGGAATTGAATCTGAGACATTCAAGCACAGCAGTCGCATTCAGTACCACTGTGCACGGAGACAGAAACATTAAAAGCTATTTATTCTGGGTTATTTATTTATTTTGACTACACCAAAATATTTCATTAATTTTCTTTCAAAATTGTATTGTCATTCAATTTAGATGTATTAATGTAAAGTAGTGTTATCAAATTGAAAGTCTGTTTAACTGCTGTTAAATGGTTTATGTGACCACTTAACCCTAATTATAAACATTATGTAACTTTAAGCAATGGTTCTTTTCAGCTTTCAGTGCTTTCTTTTTGAATGGGGGCAAACGAGCAGACGTATCGCCTGATGGTAAGCTATTACTGCCGCCCATGGACACCCACAACACCAGAGGCCATACAAGTGCTTTGCTGACCTTTGGGGGATGGGGTAGTGCCACCGATATCCTCACTCACTCGGTGAAACAAAGCGTAGGCGCTGTTTCACACCGGTTTTCTGTGAGACCGTGGTATTACTCCGGTCGAGCCGGCCCATGCATGCCGAAGCGTGGCTCTCACACGTTATAATAAAATTATAAATAAATAAATAATTCTTATGAATAGGGGGATTTGTTAGTAAAGCTAACAGTTATCAAATAATTAAACGCATGGCTGACTGCGTTTATATTCAACCTCGAGTTTGTAACAAAGAAGTCTTAAATAAAGAGTTTTTATTGTCTATTGTTAGTTATCGGTAAACTTTCGTGTTTCTCACAAGAATTCTTGAGGGTTTTATATTTAATTAGTTTAATTTTAATCGTCTTAAAGTAGAAAATTATTGGACAATTTTTTTTATTTCTTACTTGATATTGACCTGTTATATCGTCATTAAGAATATGTTAATATCTTCTGTGGTCTTCGATTCTAATGTCGGACCAAATATTTGTATAGTTCATTCGGTTAGATAGTGTCAGTACTACACAATTGTGGTTATTGTTATGAAATACGAATATATTAATTCATACAACAGCGTAAAAGTACGGATTTATTATTAGAATAATAAATCAATACAGTGAGGGACACGTGTCGCTACCAGAATATGTTTTGTTGGTTGATTTTGGATTTGACCTTACTAAATGAACTTAGGAACTATTTGTACCCTCCGCTATTCAAAACATCTTATGCCCTTTTTTTAAAAGAATCGGAGCATATTGAGGTTATGGTTGCTATATTCGTAGTTATTTGTGTCTCTTATGAACAAATATGGCGCATACACGGAAGATCATATTTATCGGCACAATTGGGCTTGCTTCACCGGATTCTAGAGTGAGGTTCGTGGAACCCAAACCCCGTGATTCTGATTCTAAGGAGACGTTTTGAAGAGCGCCAATGCACATAAGTATTCTCTTTAGTTGCAACTGTCTATTAGCTGCGGTAGTAATTACCCATGAAGGCTGGCTTTCTCGCCTGCCAGACAATACCGAAAAAAACTAACTTGACATTTAAGAATGCCCTTGTGAGTCATAGCAGCGTAATATTCCTATTGATTTCGTCATTCAATGACTTGATTTCACATACAGCTGTGGAAATTCCGTCATCAAGACAGTACGTAATATGATTGAACGTCACACGGTTTATGAATCCTTTTTATGATTAATATTTTTCTTCTCACTTTCCTTTTATACGTAAGAGTGAGTTCGTGGAATACACCCTATTTGAATTAACCAAGCGTAGGGTGCCTAGATTTGCACTTCATATGCGATTACTGTAAGACTCGCATTTTTTTTTGTGTAGTCTTTTTTTCAATTAGTGATAATAATTTCGTGAAAAGAGATGAAGTAGGTCCAAGTAGATTCTGCTATTACGAATAACCATAAATAGTACAAGACAGAGTATCCTTTAAAGGTCAACAAGACAATTGTAGCACCATCCATCTAGAACATAACACATCTGATAACCGCTCTATTCATTTCTCCTCTAAACCATAAAACAAAACTGCTCTCATACAGTTCAGATAATAATGCTGTGACCCCCGAAACACACGACCTAAATTTCTCTTATTACTCGAGACATCCAACAATATCATAATAGACCACCATTACGGCTTTCCCAGGCTCACGAACATGGAAACCGTTTTGAAAAACATGTTTACATGCGGAGTCTTAACTGATTACTTATACAATGGAGACGGACACCTACTTGTTGGATTGTGGAAGACAACAGCTAGGATTACTGACTATGTGCATGTGTGGAGACATGTGCCGAGAGACTGTTCCAGCCATCGGTAGGTTTTGCCTTTATTATTCACCTGGTAAATTGTCAACTAGCTAGGTTTTTGGTTTGTTGTAGAATGAAAATGAGCGAATACCATGATTCAAGAGATACTAATACGTTTCTGTTTTTTGAATACGACCTAGAAGGGGTTGTGCATCTGGTAATCTCACTCATTTAACGAAAACCAATGAAATTTTATTTTTTTACTGAGTTGAGCTTTCCCAACGTCAAAATCTCGTTATCTGGGATTTGTTGGTGAGGTAATTGAAGCTTTTTAATTCTTTTAATTAATTCATCATAATTTACTGGTAAGTTCAACCAACTCTATTGAAGTCTTCAATCTTAATAATTGTGCCCAAACCTGAATTGAGATTGTTATTTGTTGCTATGGAAATCGATGGCTTTCGATCGTTTATAAATGTACAGTAATCTACAGCGAAACCACAAAACTGATGCGTCTAAAGGTCAAAAGATTTTGACTTGACCTTGGCTTGTATTGAATTATTATCGTTTTAAAACCGGTTGTTGACCACCCTTCGAACTAACGTCTCATCTTTTTTAAACTAGCATATCCATAGTAATACATTGGATAATAACTCTGTCCGTCTGTCTGTTTGTTACGCTTCTATAGCTGAACTACTGCACTGATTTGAATGAAATTAGGCATGAAGATATCTTCATTCTTGAGGACGGATAGGCTCTCGACTTTTTACCGCGACAATCGATATCGGGCAAAAGATAATTTGAAATATTTTTCTCAAGTACATTACATTATATTTTTAGGTGTTGTGGTGACCATGGGCGGCGGGGGTAATTGCTTTATAATACACATGTATTACACATACAAATCTTGCTCTTGAATCACTATATATATATTGCTGAAAACTGCATGTAAATCCGTTGAGTAGTTTAAAAGATCTAAGCGGACAAACAATGGAAGCGACTTTATGTTCTATGTAAACCCTCGCAACCTCGTTAACGTCTTCTATTTTCCCCCGTTTTTGAAAGATTCTTCATTGGTGCTCCTCTCCTATAAATATTAGCGTGATGATATATAGCCATAGCCTTCCTAGATAAATGGACTATCCAACACTGAAAGAATTTTTCAAATCTGACCAGCGGTCCCTAGCGCGTTCAAAAAAACAAACAACCTCTTCAGCTTTATAATATTATTATAGATTTTCATTATTATACTATTTTGTTTATACAATATTTGCTCTCTGGTACTCAAAACTATTTACATTAATATTAAATCTAAGAAGGTTATAACATAATCAAAAATTTTAACAAAAAAAAAACACGAGTTCAAGAACTGGACCAAATTGAAATGGGATCAAACGGGAAGCATCAGCTTTCAAATGAAAACATAATTTTACCTATTCGTGTTTTGTTTTTTTCCGTTGATGGTTGGTATTTCAAACTGTTTTTGATTCATATATGTTTTATTTATTTATAGAATGGTGACGGATTTTTTGTTGAGCACCAAATAGATGGTGGTGTGTGTTACTTGTGTCTACAAGGTCGCATCCTTACGTAACTTAACGGTTAAATTAACTTGACACATCTATACAAATATACGTATGTGTGACACTTATTACTCGATGAAAATTAGACTAGGCAGGCACCACGCTATTGATTTTAGAATAAGAATAAACATAGATAAATAGTAGCTGAGCAACGCGGTGTTACCCACGGTTTTTTGTTGTATTTTCACAACAACAACAGCGGGCAACGCAGCGGGGCGATGATAGTCTAGAAAAAAGTAGCCTAAGTAACTCCTATCAGTAATCTATCAAAATTGATCCAGCCGTTTCAGAGATTCACCAGAGCAAAGGGACGAGACAGACAGACAAAATATTTTTTTTTTTGTATAAGTACCATACTTATATACTTTCATATGCATTTAGTGAAAAGTTGCTTATTTGGAATTACAGACACTTTAATTTATTTGTGTAGATAAAACCAGCTGACTGCGTGAAAATGTATAGAATACTTAAAATGTGCAGCGGCAATTTTAAATTTTAATATTTGTAAATACACAAATCCATCAAGACCTTGCCAACGAAATAAAATACACTAATGAAATACAATTTTAACACAGTCAGGTAAAAATATCACCGACCGACTCTTCGTCGTGATGAATCTATACGCACAAATCAAATTTGAGTGTCTGTTTGTAATATTAAAATTACCGCTTAGTACAAATGCAAATGTGCATACACCAAAATCATTTTAGTGTATGCACATTTGCATCTTTGGAGCGGTTTCACCGCTTTTGACGGGACTTTCACTGGCAAATAGCTGATATTATAAGGAGTAACGTAGGTACTTTATCAGACTAGCTTTCACCGTGACTTTTCCCGTGGTTGCAGTACAACATCACACGCGGATTACACCGCAGGGCTCAACTAGTTGTAAATAACTTAAAAAACAAGTATCGAAATGGGGAGAATAGGAATAATAGCGTCACGAAAGCAGATAATGGCTTCAAATAGATTATTTATTTACGTAGCATTATTAATTAAATATTAAAACAATAGGTATTTATTTCATTGTATACAGAATACAGATTATCACTTATATTTTACTGGCTTTGTTGTGACGTCAAGGTCAAATTTAGAAATACGGACTTATCTAAAATTGCGCACGGAAACTAGTAAATATTATATACTTGATATTGTTTCAATTCTAAAATATATATACAAAGTAATAAAAGTGATATTTATCTGT
Source organism: Spilarctia lutea (assembly GCA_916048165.1). NCBI lineage: Eukaryota > Metazoa > Arthropoda > Insecta > Lepidoptera > Erebidae > Spilarctia > Spilarctia lutea. The sequence continues at coordinate 931,396 of OU696471.1, read as the reverse complement.
ACTCCTTATAACAGCTTTTATTTTATTACATTTACCAAATTAAATGAATCTTGAAGACTGGCAAATAAAAATCATTGCACAGATGACAAACCTAGAATAGGTTATAAGGCGCGTGTCATCCAATATTAATTAATTAGTATAATCTACTGTTACTGTATTAATATAAAATGACTGGAAGTTTCATAAGTACTTTTACAATTTATATGATAACGGGAAATCTGAAAGTACATGCATCCTCCACGTTTGCAAATTATTTTCAATGGTTCGCTGTTATCTCTGCTATCAGCGCACTATCGCCGCGGACTCCATAAAAATGAATTACTCCGATCTCTCTATCTCAGATAATAGAATTACATATATTTACGTTATAAGTCCAGTACTTACTGTGCTTGCACGTAATGCTGTGTCAGTGTTGTGTCAGAAGGCCAAGTCGTAGTTCGCTCACTGAAGCTGTAGAAATTAGAGTAGAGTCGCAGGCGAATATAGTAGAGTCAAGTGCACGGATTGTCAGGTTAAAATATATACATATGTTTTTTGCAACGTTGTATTTCATTAAATATTTCGTTAAACGGACCTACTTATGCAACAAGGAACCAATCCACTAACATGCCACAATCTAAATAAGAACCCTATTTATAAGGAGATAAGGATAATTCTTTGATTTTGGCATGTGAGTAGATTGGTTCCTTGTTTCATAACTAGGTCCAAACAGCAAATGAGTTAGATATTAACATACCACAATATGTTATCACGAGAGTATTTGCCCGATCTTGTTCAAATTTATAATTTTCTTTTCGTTCGATTGCATGACGCTACCTTTAGGGAAGTAATCGCTTGCTAACAGGCAAAAGTGATCTTAAGTTAGTGAAAAAATAAACAAAGAGAAAGAGATAGTCCCAAGTTAGTTAAGGGATACCTCAATTCTGGGATGGGAAATGCGACTGAGAATGCAGTTGCTGGCAAATGTTGGAATCACGTTCTCCTGTGTGTCAATTCTGTAATTAGAGTTAGAGAATATCTTACTACATATTATGTAGTTGAATGTTCCCAGATGCTCAATCAATGCTTTTTGGGACTCGTTTAGTGATTACAATTGATCTTTTTCCCAAGGAATCGTGTTATGTCTTATTATGTATTATCTTTGCTTTATAAATATTGACTGCCTCGGTGGCGTAGTGGTAGCGTATGCGACTGCTAAGTTTGAGGTCTCGGGTTCGATTTCCGGGTCAGACCAAATGTTTTTATGATTTGCAAATATATGTTTCGTAGTTTAGGAGTTTTCTATGTATAATATGTATGTATTTACAAAAATAAAGTATATAAGTATTTATATCAGTTGTCTAGTACCCATAACACAAGCTCTGCTTAGCTTGGGACCAGATGGCGTTGTATGTAAGATGTCCGGAATATTTATTTATTTATTGCTGGTATTGATTGGTTTCACATCGTGAAATAAGTATTGTATATTTCATGACCATGATTAATACTTACAAATATTATGTATTATTAAAAACCTACACACACTTGACTACACCTATTTCTATAAATATTTTCGAAATATTCGTACTTATGCTAACGTGACGTTTGTTCACATAGTTTTCCAGGAGATTTGAATGATTACTCGTCAAGTTCTGACATAAATATTTGCATTGCTCGGTTTTGTTCCCACTTCAAATGCTACTGAGCTATTATAGTTATAGTCGTTCCAATCGTTTATTTAACTTTTGACAGATCACGCACATAAAGTTTTGTAATAATTTTTGATACTACAGGGAATACTGTACTCCATGGACGGGCTCCGCCCACTTAGAGATGTGTCATTCGTAATTAATGACCACAGACTATAAAAACGGCTTTGAAATAAATCGATTATCGATTAACGTATTCACAAAGTCGCAAGACAAACTCTCTTGTTTGTCCTTTGAGTACTTTATTTTTTGGCATTTTAACAGTAACGAAGGGAGGAACGATACGCTCAACTCAACCAAACGTGAGAATTCACAAATAAATCAATACGGAGGAATATAAATACTCAACTCGACGAATGAAAATGTGGATTAACACTGACAACAAAATGGCGTCGCGCGTCAGTGTTGCCGTTTAATAATCGATAAAAGTACGAAATTATCTATAAAATAATGAGTGTGTTAAATTGATTAAAACGTCTTCATGCATAAAATCGATCGATAAAAGAAATCGAATCGGTAACGGGTCAGGGTATCACTATTTGATTAAGTATTAGAGCTGTCAAAAGTTAAATAAACGATTGGAACGACTATAAGTCTATTCTAGTTAGCCGTTAGTTTAAGTTCGGGTCTGAATATGTTCAAAACTATGTTCTTTATTCCTTGTTTCTAGTTCAGTTTTTAATGTTTAATTCATAAAACTTACTTTAAATTTAAAATGGTGTTACGTCTTAAGTCAATTCAAGTGGCATCACGATCGTTGACAACAGATCAGTCGGATAAATTCTTTTGAAGATGTGAAACTTTGAGTGTTTTGATTAAAGTTACCATAATCCTAAACATAGTTAACGATCTTTATCTGCTACGTGAGATAGTTCGCTTTGAGTTTAACTGTAGTGTGTCTTTTACTGATGTACCTACAGTCACAATATGACGTATTTGATGTATTGATTGGTAGTTCCAATCAATACATCAAATACGTTCGGTCGTTTTCCCTTGGTAAATTATTAGATTATTTTTATTATTAGATTATTAACAGATTATTTAGCATGTCGAGTTTCGGTAATAATAGTAGTATTCGACTGTTCAGTCCCAATTTGAGTTGTATCCAAATGCACATTGATGGTGATGTTATCTATCATATTGACTTACCTACTTACATTCTTTTCTTGCTACTTTAGAAAAATATTCTCCTTTGTCCTGACACTGGACTATTTGCTGACTGCTCTTTGCAAATTCACTACAACTCCCTATAACAATGATTATTTTGTAAACTAGACTAGTTCACTCTGCCGGATTGTATGCATGTAGCTTTATTTGGTCGCCTAGCTACTAGGCCTCATCAAGAAAGTATACGATAACTATGAAACTGTCCCGAATCTGAGTGTACTTTATTTTCGCCACTCACCAATCGTTCCTACTAAGCGATTAGTATTTTTAAATATAACAGTAGAGAAATGCTTTGATATCAGAACTGACTACACGCTACAGCAATAGTGAAGCTGCACTTTCATATTGTTGCTACGTAACCTACTTTCACTTTGTAAACTATTGTTGGAGAGTCTCAGTAAAGCGAGTCTAGAACACAACCGAAACATCGGCACAGGCGGCTATGTTATGTTATCCTGTTCTTAGTATTGCTTACCTTGTATTAGGTGCATATTGCGTTTGCAACCTGTCTGTATAGCGTTGTATAGCAAGTCTAAAGTCCTAAACCTTCTTTATCTTTTTTTTTTTAAGACGACTTCCGCACTAGGAATAATTCTTATAAGCGGAGGACTTTACAAACATACATGAAACGAACACAAAGAACACATTAGAACAACAATTTGTGAATCACACAAAGTGTTATTCCATGTGAGATTTTAACCCACAACACTGGCGAAGTAGGGAACGGCATGGTGACCACTAGGCCAAACGTGCAGTCAAATTTATGTGCGGTCTATCGAATTGAGAACCTCCTTCTTATTTGTAGTTGGTAATATTGGGTATAGGAAGAAAAATCTTAAGTAAAGCCTAATGAACATTTGCAATATATTGTAATAGTGGAAATGTATTAACAATCGTAATATTGCAGAGAACAAGTGCAATGATATTTCATTTCATAATAAGCTCTGTACCAAACTAAAACAAATATTCACACTGTAATTTGAACTTAATTCATTGTATTTAAAGTCGTTATTGAATAGTCTGTAATAAATAATTCAAGTTTAAGTTTCTCTAATACGTCACTGACAGACAGCTGAGAGAGATACTTATATTTATAACATTATTTAGGAGGTGATTATCTTCTTTCTGTTATATCACAAATGTGTTAGTAATGTTGTCCAACTGTAAATGCATTAGATTAATTTTACGGTGCTAATAAATTAACATTTAAGCCATGAAAATTGTGATACAAAATTTCCTTCGAGGTTTTTTTTACCCTGTTTCACCAACTAAATTATGAGAAGTAAGCATTTTATGCATCTGACAGCGTTTGTGACCACTCAACTAAGATTATTCCAAAACTAAATAAAATATTCAAATTAAAATCTTGTTTCCATCTTTTCAGTACTTCAATGAATTTAATAAAGATGGCAGAAATTTAGGCAGTCGGGTTTTTTTTTATCAAAAAATGTTTCAAGTTAAAGAGAATGTTGTATCGTAGAAAATTAGAACTAGTTGCTAGTAATTTCTTACTTATTCTTTTCTCTAAGCCATTAATGGTTTTATAAACTATCTCTAAACGTGGCGAAAAGTTTTTTTATTATATTTATATTAATTTAGAAGTTGACTTAGTACATGGCTATCAAAGAAGACATTAAAGATTTGTCTAACAAAACTCAGTTCAGTTGTGAATTGACGACCGATAGATTTAATAGACAGTATGTTCTACAAGCCACATATAAATTAAGGAGAACTGCAAAATTGTTGGCAATGGCCAATATATAAATTGCCATTGCCTTGAATTACTTAGATTCAATGTATTTATTACTAATCATCGCAGACATCGTAATCTGTTTATCGCTGAATTGATATAGAAATTATATCAAGTGACAAGCAATTTGTGAAATTGTGTCATCAATAATTCAGTGCCAGTTTGTCACCCCTACGAGACATCAAGATTTATGAGTCAATACATGGAATTAACTCAACTTAATGAATATTGTACGCGTAAATCTAAACTTATCGCGATGATATTTAAATCATACGATTGCTATAAGTAGAGTAATCTAGTTTAATGGACTTCGGTCTACGATTTTTAATATTCTTTTGAAGGGATAAGTTGTATATTACATCGATATTTTGAAAGTTTTTGATTATTTGGTGCTCGATCAGTATTGATCGTTACGAGCGCGCCCCGCTTTGATTGGAACGCAATGGTATCAAGTTTTCTAATCTTAAATTTGAGATACTTTTTGTTTTATAGTGCGGTGTCATATAGGTATGAGTGTACTCGTATTTAGTTAAGAATACTTTGAAGTCAAAAAGAAACAAATATTGACATTGTCTTCTCTTATAACCTGCTTTTCCTGTTCCTATACCCTCATATTGCCTTGTAAAGAACTCTGTGAACTGCAAATTCCGACAATATGCGTGTCGGGAAAATTTGAGAGTATGGTAAAACACGTGTTTTTATTAGATATGATATTGGCATCCATCAATATTTGTTTGTGATTACAGTTTCAACAAGATGCCTCTCCAGCTGACGAAACCCGCTCCCCAGTTCAAGGCCACCGCTGTGGTGAATGGAGAGTTCAAGGATGTCGCCCTCTCCGACTACAAAGGCAAATACGTCGTGTTGTTCTTCTACCCGTTAGACTTGTGAGTAATTACATTTACTGTTTCTACACATTTGTAATATTCGTGCAGTTTGTGAGCGACCGGAGGCCAAAAGACGTAGTGTGGGTCACCATGCTGCATTGTTTTCATTCGCAATGAGTGATCACTACTCTCTTTGCTCATGCGTTCTATCAGGCAGATTAGAGTCACTTAATTTATGGCTCTTCGGCTTCAAATAACATTTCGATTTTACCTAATAACAATTGTGCAAAACTTGATTAAACTTTGCACACAATACCAACGTAGCTATGTGCTGTCTTAAACTATTAGCAGTTTTAACTGCCGGTTTTATGGGATCTCTAACTTCGTAATCGATTAGGTAAATGTATTTAATGATGGAAGCGATAATGCACACTAAAACTTTGAAATGTGTGGGTATTGCTGTAAATTCACTTTTATAATGTGTACAATTGAGTGCGTCTAAGGTATATCCTAGTGTTGGTATTCGTTTCTGCTGAAGCGTGACAAATGGTTAACGTCCTCGAACTCATTGAACTAATTTTACTGTGTACCTAACAACTTGAACTGGGTATTCTTAGGTAGTTCGAGAACTTGTACCTATTATACTTTTCTCCGTGTGACCGTATGTATGTTGGTTCTCGTAGTAAAGAGTAGCCTTTACCCTTCCTCAAAATTCCAAGTAACTCCATGGCAATTTTATTGAAATCGATGCAGCGGTTTAGCGTGAAAACTTGATAAACAGGTTTAGTATGGATTAGTAACTTTACAGGTGTATTACTTATTTTAAATGTAGTTTAGGATGACATTACAACTTTTAGTTTTACTCTTCAGCATTCGCTGTACTTCCATGCTCACAATATAATTGCATCCAGATACTGGCTGAAAAGTGGCAAAGTCTGTGGTTAATTTATTTGAATACTAGCTGACCCACGACGACACCTCGTTTGCGTCTTCTAGTATTGACCGTAGCGTGAGAATTTTCACCCGTTTTTGAAACGTTCTTCATTGGTGCTCCGCTCCTATTAGTATTAGCGTGATGATATATAGCCTTCCTCGATAACTGGACTATCCAACACTGAATTTTTCAAATCGGACCAGCGGTTCCTGAGATTAGCGCGTTTAAACAAACAAACTCTTCAGATTTATAATATTAGTATAGGTTCTTAAATATTAAACCATCTCCCTATGTGTGTACCCCAAGACTGTAGCGGCCACAAAACCGTGAAGAATCGATCGACACAGAAATAATCACTATTTCGGTATCGATCGATAGATTTACTTAATTTAACAGCTAATTAGATATCTAATACGTGGATTAAGACAACAGTCACAGCATATTAATCATTGCTATCGTGTTATTGAAATTAACGGCATACGAGTATTGTAATAAGGAAATCAATACATGTGTTTATAACATGTTGATACAGTTGTGGGGAATTCAAAATATCTGATAGTATTTTCATTAAGTAACTGCATTACATTACTGTGTTATAGAAGTTTTATGCATTATTGCGACAATACATCATTGTTCGCAGTGGTATTACATTAATTGTCGAGGTCTGCGCTTAACAAAAAGGCCTTTCCTATTTATTTGTTGTTCTCGTTGATTTAATATACGAAAATACACTCTTAGTGTAATAAATTAATCAAAGTAAATTAATCACCATCGTCTTCCATCGTTTTGCACGACTGTGCCTTCGAAAGTTAATATTTTTTGAGTGTGATTGTGTTCAAAAGTATTTACCTACTGATAACCCCCCGGTGTGACAATAATCGTGGGCAACGCCGCGAGGCGAAGCTAGTATCTTTATAAATTGTAGTGTAATCATTTGATTTATGTGGATATATATTTTTTTAATGTGTATAAAAATAACATGGAAGTAAAATTATTGTGGAAAAACTAAGCCTGTCTCACCTAAAAATGTGAATTTCTTCCGTTTAATAAACTATGGAGGAACGGGTGTCATGTTCCTCCAACACAAAGGGAGGATCCTCCGACCAGGCGAGGTGATCATGCCTGGCGAGCCACAGCCCAACAGTTGATGTTGGGATGTTGTACATATGATAATCGGCGCGAGAACTTCTATTACGCGATTCAGGATTGGTAGTTACTTCGTAGTTCAGTGTATCTTAGGTAGATGGCGCTGTAGTAGGTTACTGTTCTGTTGTAGGTACATAATGTTTATGAAACGGAAGAACAATACGAGCAGACGTATCAGCTGATAGTAAGCGATTAGCGCTTCCCATGGACACCCACAACACCAGAGGCGTCAAAAATGCGTTGTCGGCATTTGGGATAGGATTGAGTTTAAGCGTAGCGCGCTTTTCACACCGGTTTTCGCTGAGGCCGTGGTATCACTCAGGTCGAGCCGGCCCATTCATGCCGAAGCGTAGCTCTCCTACAGTTTGTTTTGTTTTATCAGCAGAACAATTAAAATAACTGCCGACATTTAAACAACACGTGTTTTTTCAATGATCTTTCCTGGGGTAATACACGATAACAACTATTATGTTTATCTGTAAATATTTAATTAAAAACGTAGTAAGATGAGTTGTACAAAATGTTATCATAATTATCTTAATATTTAATTTCTGGAACCACTCTGACCTTTATCATAACCAACTCAGATAAGACAACACAAATTGAATAATATAACGTCGTAGTCGCGTTTTTATTGTCCCGAGTTCAGAGGTTTATGTGTAAAATGTAATAATTGAATATATACTTATATTAGAAAGCTGAAGAGTTTGTTTGTTTGTACGCGCTAATCTCAGGAACTGTTGGTCCGACTTGAAAAATTCTTTCAGTATTGGATAGTCAATTTATCGAGGAAGGCTATAGGGTATATATCATCACGCTAAGACCAATAGGAGCGGAGCCCCAATGAAGAATGTTTAAAAAACGTTGGAAAATTATTACGCTACGGGCAATAGTAGACGTAAACGAAGTTCTCGCAATCTTTTTTTAGACCACACCAAAACTAAAATTTTGTAATTGCAACTGTATATTTATTCCGGCTAATCTCTGGAACGGCTAGACCGATTTTGACGGGACTTTCACTTATAGATAGCTGGTGATATAAGGAGTAGCTTACTTTTTTAGACTAGTTTTGTCCCGCGCCGTTACCCTCGGTACGACAATAACCGCGAGTAACACCGCGGGGTTCAACTAGTAATATGTAAATTACACCCAGACACGGAACGAATGTGCCTATCACACAATTATTTTGCTTGATTGATAATCGATCCTGTAACCTCTGGCTTACCAGTCAGGGTTACTAACAACTACACCAATAGGGTACGAACACGGGTACGTAACATACCTATGTTCAATTGTGCTTTCTTTAAAGCTTATTTATAATGATGTGTATGTTTGTGTTCGCAGCACGTTTGTCTGTCCGACGGAGATCATCGCGTTCTCTGAGCGCGCGGATGACTTCCGCAAGATCGGCTGCGAAGTCCTCGGAGCTTCTACCGACTCTCACTTCACTCACCTCGCCTGGATCAACACGCCCCGCAAACAGGGTAAGTGCTAACACCAATACCTCAGGTTCATTTTTATTCTCTCTTTTCATGACCGACTGTTGAATATATCCTGTGTCGTAAGAAATTTACAAACAAATAACTGCACGGTTGGCTTAGTGGTTTCGGGGGTCGCCACGGCGTCTTCTACTGCGCCAAGTGTTGTAGGTTCAAATCCCACATGGAACACCAGTTTATGTGATCAACAAATTGTTGTTCTGAGTCTAGGTGTTCTTTGTGTCCGTTTCATGTATGTTTGTGAAGTCAAACGTGACACAGGATGTATATTCCTAATGCGGGAGTTGACTGAACGAATCATATAAAGTGTTCTCCCTTGTGGTTATCGAACCCACAGTAGGAAGCGGCCACTTAAACCACTGTACCATCCGCGCAGTCCATTATGAGGCTGTATGTATAGCCTAAGTTACCTTAATTATTTAGATATAGATAGAATTTGGAATTCCATTTATGTAATTAATCCTGAAATTCCTTCATAACTTTTAAAAGGTACCATTGTGGTTAATTTAATAATAATACATCTTTATTGTAACAAAAAGATGATTACAAACGATCCGGCTACACTTAATAAAAATACTCTCTTTCTGTCTGTTTGTTAAACCGCTGTACCGATTTTAATAATATTTCCATGGTACATACTCTGATTCTTGAGGAAGGATATAGGCTACTCTGTACATACACGTGCTCGGAGACGCGACCAAAAGCCATTTATCTATAAATTAATATATCTAATCTAACAACAATCATACGTAACTCGTCTATCGTTCGTACAATCTGCAAATTGGTCATTTTCCTTCATAGATAGTTAATATATGTTTCGCGAAGTGTCACGAACACGCGCCGTGATAGCAATCGGTTGCATTCACGACACCACAAACGATTAGTCACAACTTGTGCCGTTTCATAATTTTAATGTCGTTTATCACTAAATTGTTTAGGTGATAATAGAAATGTTCAAACTATTCCCTATTTGTGTTACGTTGTCACCAAATAAAATGTTTTTTGTCAGACATAATGTAACCGAAATGGCACAATAGTACACAAGGGACAACACTTTGTGTAATCGATAAATTGTTATTCTGGGTTCGTTATGTTTGTTGTCATCGTTGAAAAGTCCCCGACACAATATATTCCTAGTTCTGTATTATGGAGAATATAATGATTTCATAATGTGTAGCCGAGTTCATTTTCTATCGTCTGTCTAACCTTATCCAAATTTAATTTGGGGTCGGCCGCAGTATGTTTTGTCGTTGTATTCTATTTTGAATTTTTCACACAATCCGGTCCACGTTTCATTTGAACACCTTCGCCAAAACATAAGTTTTTATGAGTAAAATTAATTTAAAAAAACTGTTGAAATAGTAATATATGTTTTAACAATGGCGGTTTCATGTCGCTTATAAATCACTAGCTGACCCACGCAACTTCGTTTGCGTCTTCTATTGCCCGTAGCGTGAAAATTTTCCCCCGTTTTTGAAAGATTCTTCATTGGTACTCAGCTCCTATTAGTATTAGCGTGATGATATATAGTCTATAGCGTTCCTCGATAAATGGACTATCCAACGCTCAAAGAATTTTCTTCAAATCGGACCAGCGGTTCCTGAGATTAGCGCGTTCAAACAAACAAACTCTTTAGCTTTATAATATTAGTATAGAATAATCAGTTGTCAGCTGTCAACTGTCAATTATTGTCATTCATATATTGGACACATACATATTTACTGCATGGAATAATCTGTACTTAAATATAATTTTATCGGTTAGTGTCACAATCAAACTGATGGTTTGAACATTGGAAATGTTAGTGCTTTAAACCATGATTTTAGTTGCTTGTTGCTGTTTTAATTTTGTTTATTTAATGAAAGACTGAGAGGAAGGTAATTATTTTTAATATATAATAAGCGGTGTACTTTTTATGTACAATAATGTTGTATTACTTATTACTTAAAGTTGCACTAGAAAATTAAATGATGGAAAGTTGAATCATCGTCTAAATTATATTACCTGGCGAACTCAGCTCGCAAAAATATGCAAAGACAACAGTTTAACTTTTTCTACTTTATAAGACAATATTTTTCTTTATTAATCTTAGTAAAAACTAGAATGATAAGTGAATCTGTGAATACTTAAAGTATATAATGTAACTGTTCAACCAACAGGAGGTTTGGGCCCAATGAACATCCCTCTGGTGAGCGACAAGTCTCACAGCATCACGCGAGACTACGGCGTGCTCAACGAGGAGACGGGCATCCCCTTCCGCGGACTCTTCATCATCGACGACAAGCAGAACCTGCGCCAGATCACCGTCAACGACTTGCCTGTTGGGCGGTACGTACTCACGTCTCTACTGCAGCCTGCACCTAACTGTTGGTGATCTAACGGTTAGCGTAAGCTAGCGCTGTTCATAAGTATTATTGAGTATTTCTGATTATAGAAATGCTTAAGAACAGCTCAAAGTTCAGAAGTTGGGGTCTTAGACCCTCGGAAGGCACGTAAAGCCGACGGTACTACACCGGTTCTCTCCCCGGTCGGATTATGAGAGTGAGAGAACAGAGAGTGCACCTGTGTATCTCTTGCGAAGTTGGCTGGTCTCCTATGAGATTGGCCATCGGGGCTGCAATCGGCTAGGTGAATCGCAATATCTGAGCTTTTATGTAATGATAGCAATCTTTCGTAGGCAATTTATAACAAAAATGTTTTCAAAAACTATAACCCGACTTCGTAAAAGGTTTAGATAAAATATGTATGTTCGTTATGTACGTACCTATTGACACATCATTCAAAAAAAAACTAAAATTGTACCTACGAGAAACCACTACAGTTTCTGTGTTATTTTGTGTTTCTTTATTTATTATTAAAATTACTCTGTTATAAATTCTATTCAAAGAAAGTAATTTAATACAAGAACAAACTTGGAAATACATAAAAAAGGAACTCATATCGTACATCTTATTTTAATGCCTTTCTTAAACCTTTAATCAATATTATACCTCATAATTGAATGACATAATCCGAAATAATGTACTCGAGTTCCACTAACATTATACCTGATAAAGTAATTGATAACACGTCGCGATTCCCGCACCGGCTCCACGCGCGCGATAACAACACGCGTCCTTGAGTATTAAACAGTTACTTAATTGTGACGTTTTAGTATCGCTGGAAAGGTAATAGTTAAGTTTTTCTTGTTTCTTAGCTTTTAACTTGCCACTGCGGCACATAGGACTTTTCATAGAAATGAGGTTCAGAATTGAAATAATTTCACGAAATCAAACATTGCACTTAGAATATATGACAGTTCTAGCTCTACTTGCATTCTTGCTTGCGAAAACGAAAGAAAAATATGACTTCCTTTTCTTCAAATCTCTTTGGCAGCAATCCAGGCCAGTATATACACCAATAGACGCTCATAGCCCAGTCGCACTCGGCTCGGGGGTAAGCAAGGACGGCGCGGTCAGTACCTGGATGGGTGACCGCTGGTGGCATGTTACCATGGGCGTCTCCGTTATTCGGAGTCACGTTAAGCAATTGTTATCATAGGGTAACAGTCGTAAAGCTTAGTTGGAGGCCTTCAGGCGGCTTAAAAACATCCAACGGCAAGATTCAGTACCCACAACGTTGTGTTGCCAGTCCCCAACCCGCACTTGGCCAGCGTGGGGACGTATGGCCTTAACCCTCTCCTGAGAGGAGACCCGAGCCCAGCAGTGGGACGTTATGGGTTGCTGATGATGATGATGTATACCAGGGTTTACATTGGTGATTACTCTGAGAAACGAGGAAAAAAACGGACACGATACAGATAACAATGCTTGAAGCAACACATTTGTACATTGTGTTAAAGTTTGAGCTTATTTTGTGTTATGTATATAAAAAAAACTCTGATTTATTAATGCAGACTAAAATGGAATGTGGTAAAGGCACTTTTAATAAATCACTCGCAACGAAATCTCAAGGATCTGTAAAATGTTACTTGTTGAATATAACAAGTTCTGTTAAATATTTATTATTATTTGATAGTCATATGTTACATAACACTTTCCTATAGAAAGTCTGTACATAAATGATAAAAACTGCCAGTACAAGTTATTCTCATTAAAATAAATTGTGTAACTGCATAGTTCGCTTTTATCGAATCAATAGAATTGATACTGTTAAAATTATTTGTTATCCAACATTATTAACCCTGTACTACTTACTATAACTTTTGAAGAAAAAAGAAATTAATTATTTTAATATTATCACGAGCTGTGACCGCTACTTCGTACACGTGTAATTTGGATTTTCACTGTTTAGACCTTCCCTGGACGACGATAACAAACATTTCAAAACCAAAATCAGCAAAATCGGCCCAGCCGTTTCCAAGTTTTCGCGAGTCAAACGAACAGCAATAGATTTTTATATTTAAGATTATAATGGAAAAGAAAAAAATAGTGTCACTTGAGAATAACATCTGAAGAAAATGTTCACTTTTATTTACCTCAATTTTTTTTACTGCAGCTAATGTAGAGAAGGGATTGTTTTTTAGATTCTTTGCGGCTTACTCTGCCTTTTAAAAGTCTGAGTTAAGTCAAGTTAGCACAGCTAGTACCTAATTTGAACAATATTTCAATTTAATTATACTTAGAAAGCAATTGTAGAATATAAATACTTAGAATAGAATAGTGCCACGCAGTCAATAGTAAATAAAATATGGAATAATATTATTTTCCTTCCAGATCCGTTGAGGAGACTCTCCGCCTCGTGCAAGCCTTCCAGTTCACGGACAAGCACGGCGAGGTGTGTCCGGCCAACTGGCGGCCCGGCTCCAAGACCATCAAGCCCGACACCAAGGCGGCCCAGGAGTACTTCCTCGACGCCAACTAACCGCGCCATCGCACCATCGCGCCATCTATCCACACATCGTTGAACTTTGATACTATCCGCTAGTTCTCAACCTTACTAATAGATGACACTTTTATAAAATGTCATTTTACTAGTATTTATTATCATTCTTCAACTACGGGAAATTGTATTCAAACTCACCTCTAGGTGTTTAAGTATGTATAGCTGGCTATATATGCACACTCGTTTGTTAATCAGATTCTAAATTCTATGAGCACATTTTTTTTCTTTTTTTGAGAGAGTTGGTATCTAGTAATTGGAGTTGATTGATATTCTTTTACAAATACGAATCTCTCTGTTCTTTTTAAACTGCTCCGTTCTTTTCACCATTCATAATGCAAGAAACACCCGTATCTGTGAGCAACTCCGACGTTCTTTAACTGGACAATAATGTTTAATGTAGGTTTTAAGCAACGGATAAGATTATCTTTTTCACACAATCAGTATTCAATGAAGATCCTATGTATTTTAGAATCGAGGCTGTAATAAACATTATGTAATAAATGCTGCTTTGTTTCATTTAATAAAAAATAATGGTTCCTATTCCTAACGCGAGGATTCGCAAAGTGTGCGTCGTAGAAAAGAAAGAGGGGCGCCATGATTCAAACCCCTATCAATATCCCAAACCACAAATATTCATTAAAGCAACATCTTGAGATAAATTATAGCTTTGAATCAATAATTTTCATTCCGTTAGCAACATCATATTTATGTAAACTTGGATTTGCAGCTATTGCTGTAATCAAGAGCCAATATCGCTGCAGGATCAATGTGGAGTAAGAAATGAGAGTAGCAGTGTCAATTATTAAAAAATGAGACTAAATATGTACTTTAAAATTAATAACTTTGATTTACAGTAACAGTTTTAGTCTAAGATCCGGCAGTAGAATCAGTACACTCATCGAGTGTTTGCTAAAAACCTAATTTTTACGCATATTTATGATTAGGAGAATGTATATCTACTAAGTTGCCTATCAAAATGTGGCCGCTAATACTTTTAATTAAATTATTGCTAATTGACTTATGAGAAAAAAATTCATTCATTTGTTTTTTAAATAAAATATCGTCCACTTCACGGCAATATTCATAAACACTATGGAGGGTACCCTCCATAATAAACACTCTTGAAAAATCATGGTTGCTGTTGCATTCTCCTAATCATAAATATGCGTTAACATTTGGTTTTTACCAAACACTCGATGAATGTACTGATTCTCATGCCGGATCTCGTACTATTTATGATTTTTAAAAGATCTAATCTAAAGAAACATGACAGGTGACTTGTTATAGACAAATAACTAGCTAATGTATAGATTCTCTTTATTGCCACCACCATAATATTAAAAATACAATGTAGAATGTACACAAGTAAAACTTATATATATAGGCAGGCGGCCTAATCGCAGAGTACGATCTCGTCCAGGCAACCTTTATTTTAGTTTTACATTTCTAAGACATAATAGAAAAATGCCTTACATTCTAGGCTCATAGCGTATACAACTGCCGATTAAGAGCCAAGAGGTCTCAGGTTCGATTCCTGGGAGTAGTCCAGAGTCAGTTTGGCGGTAGTTCACGGCCGTGGCTCGGAGATCGTGTGCATACGGAGTAAGGGCCCATTTAAAAAAAAAAGTGAATCAATATAAAATTCAAATAGGAATTAGTCAAAAATAGTAAAAACGTAAAGCAAATGGTAAAATATTCCTAAACGTGAAATCAAGTTGTTATAATCAAAAAACTTGGGCCCTCAGTTCAGATGACAAACAGCTTACAAAAAATGACAGCCTAGATCTCAGGAAGTACTGAGCCTAGATCTCAGGAAGTACCGAGCCTAGATCTCAGGAAGTACCGAGCCTAGATCTCAGGAAGTACCGAGCCTAGATCTCAGGAAGTACTGAGCCTAGATCTCAGGAAGTACCGAGCCTAGATCTCAGGAAGTACCGAGCCTAGATCTCAGGAAGTACCGAGCCTAGATCTCAGGAAGTACCGAGCCTAGATCTCAGGTAGTACCGAGCCTAGATCTCAGGAAGTACCGAGCCTAGATCTCAGGAAGTACCGAGCCTAGATCTCAGGAAGTACCTAGCCTAGATCTCAGGAAGTACGGAGCCTCACAGAAAACCGGTGTGAAATAGCGATTGCGCTGTGTTTCACCGAGTGAGTGAGGATACCGGAAGCCTCAGACGACATTCAAGTGATGGTGTGTTAGTGGTGTATAAACTGCCTCAAATTAAACACCAATATCCATACTAAGGTTGTCTGGAAGAAATCGCCGTGAGCGATAAGATCGCCAATTGTTACGTAGGTATACATCTTTGTTACTCATCATTTGTTATTATAATTATTTTGGTTTCATGTACCTACACAATAAAGATATAAATAAATAAACGGCGAAATATCGAATTACTGAATCGATTCAATGCTTAATTTCGATTATAAATGTGAAACTGATCTCAGATCGCCATCCCCAATACACCATTGACGACCAGTGTAAGGAACAAGCAAGTTTAACATGCCTGCTACCAGCTTTACTCTGTGCTGATTTAAATAGAGTACCTACACTCCTACCTACATATTTACTAACGGTTTAACAACTTTATACTCACTTTTATGATATAGCTAGATAAGTAGATAAATAGTACGTATACCTATGTATAATTCTAAATCTTTAACATCAGAAGTGTCAATTAAGAAAATCTATATAATAAGAAAATACCTAGCTACAAACCAATGATAATAAGTGAACAAGAAATTATTGTAAAATATAATTGCATGATACCCTCATAAAACACATTATCACTATTAAATCTCTTGAGGTTATTTACATTAAATAACCTAAGAAAGAACCTTTAAATTTAGTTATAAACAAAGGTACTTAAACTATTATGATATATACGTCATTGATTATAAAAGAGGACAAAGGCCTTTGCTTTTACCGTAAAGTAAATAAAGATTTTAGATGGTAGCCATAATCGCCAGCCAGGTATAACTATTAATTTTAAAAATTCATCGATGCTCATATAACTTACCAAGCTTAATGCTCGTAAATAATAACGTCATTCTATAATTAATTACTAAAACAAGCTTAATGTGTGCACCACTCTTTCGAAATAATACAAGTTCTCCATTCAATTTAAAAGTTCATCACAATATCACTTACATACGTATAATATTTTACATTCAACTCATTGACTAAGCAAAATAAAACAATAACACACATTATTTCATAGCATCATATTTCTATACATATGTATATATTTCTATAGTTTTGCCGTTCGCAGCGAAACAGAGCCAATGAGAAGCGAGCATTCCCGTGTAAGTTGTCTCGAGGGAAACACGTTTAGTCTAAATTCAAAATTAAAAAATTAAATTCAAATTTGGAACAATTGAACAATGAGTGGCTTGAATTATTGCAGTGACTATGGCAGTCTCAGTTCCTCTAATTCTGTGAGTATTTTTATTGATTTATTTTAAATTATGATAAAAAAGCTATTGTTTTTTAGTGGTGCATAGACAAGTTATAACGTGTTGATAAGTGCATCATTTTGAACGATATTGGATGTTGTAATTAATGGGGGAGTTTCAATAATATTTTATTAAATGTATGCTAATATGTCAATAGTGATTATTGTAGTGTTTATTGGCAAATTAAAGTTACACAATTTTGTTTTGAGGGTAGATACAAATACTTATGCGTTGTTTTAGTGAGATGGTTTCGTAAATGTTATGCGACAAATAAATTCGCTAGGTACTGATGCTATTTAGATTATGCCGTAATAACACGTAGGTAGGTAAATAACTATAGCTAAACGTACTTAACGAACGCGAACGAAATGTACCTATATGCAACGCAATAACATTGCAATTAATCTATACCTACTAATACATATTATAAAGCTGAAAAGTTTATTTGTATGTTTGTTTGAACGCGCTAATCTCAGGAACCACGCGTCCGATTTGAAAAATTCTTTCGGTGTTGGATAGTCCGTTTATCGAGAAAGGCTATAGGTTATATATCATCACGCTAAGACCAATAAGAGCGGAGCACTAATGAAGAATGTTACAAAAACCGGAGAAAAATATTACACTACGGGCAATAAGAGACGTAAACGAGGTTGCGTGGGTCAGCTAGTACATAGATATACATTTAGTAAAAAGCGGTTATTTTGAAATTACAAACAGACACTCCAATTATATTTATTTGTATAGAAAGCTAGAGAGTTTGTTTGTTTTTCTTACCGCGCTAATCTCTGGAACCGCTGGTACGATTTGAAAAATTCTTTCAGTGTTGGGTAGTCAATTTATCGAGGAAGGCTATAGGCTATATACCATCACGCTACTACTAATAGGAGCGGAGCACCAATGAAGAATGTTCCAAATCGGGAAAAAATTATTACGCTACGGGCAATAGTAGACGTAAACGAGGTTGCGAGGGTCAGCTAGTAGATTTATAAAGGATGGTCGAATTGCAAGCATTGGCTGGCCACTATTAGATTATATGTAATATATTACATTTGTACACCATTCGTAATTTTTACACTAAGATCATAATTAGGTCAATTTATTACCAACTTACTGTATGTTCCAACTTGTTTTTTTAATTACTATTTACATTTACATCTTACAGTCATCAACATGGTCCACTCCGGACGCTTGGCCACAACAAACCAACCTTCGACACTCTAGATCTAGCGGCCAGACATCTGCCAGCTTCCAAGATCGTAAGTAACCTATATTTCTGCATAGTAATGTTAATATTTACAACTAGCTAGCCCCCGCGGTTAATGCTGTACCTTTACAACCGCGGGAAACACCGTGGGGCAAAGCTTGTCTAATAAAAGTAGCCTATAAATATTGTACACGTTTGGATTTTCAAGTTATTTACTACGTTACTACGACAAACATTTGAAAACCAAAATCAGCTAAATTGGCCCAGCCGTTCTCGAGTTTTAGCGAGACAAATGAACAGCAATTGATTTTT
This sequence comes from Spilarctia lutea, assembly GCA_916048165.1. Taxonomy (NCBI): domain Eukaryota; kingdom Metazoa; phylum Arthropoda; class Insecta; order Lepidoptera; family Erebidae; genus Spilarctia; species Spilarctia lutea. The sequence continues at coordinate 912,529 of OU696471.1, read as the reverse complement.
ATTATATGTCGCTCAGCGGTCGAAATTCAACCATTATTTATTAATTACAAGCTGAACCCCGCGTCGCTACCCGCGGTACGACAATAACCGCAGGCAAAGCCGCGAGGCGAAGCTATATCTTTATAAATTGAAGCCTATGTGTTATTTTGATGTATAAGCTATATTATTGCAAAGTTTCATCAAAATCCATTTAGTAGTTTTTGCGTCAAAGAGTCACAAACATCCATCCATACTTGCAAACTTGCGCGTTTATAACATTAGTAGGATTGATCTCTTTTAGCACTTTCTGCACTTTTCCGTCATTAATTATTATTTAATGTATCTTATTATAAATATTTTGCTTGAACTATTTAATATAAAGATATCAGTAATATTACTTTATATAATATTGTTTAATTATTGATGTTAAAATACAACTCCCGCAGCAGGAAAATTGCTGTCTCGCGGCGGACCTTTAAAAATTACAAAAAACTGACACTATGAACATAGACTCAGGATCACATAAAGTGTGGTCCCATGTTGGGTTTGAACCCACAACACTCAGCGCAGTAGATAACGACGAGTTGATTGCTTAAACCACTACGCCATCCGTGCATAATATAGAGCAGTGTTTCTAGTATTCGGAGTTATTACTTTAGATTTTTATGGTTTGTAGCTAACGAGTAGACAAAATGTTTGTATGATCTACAAATATTTGTTTCAGAATTGGCTGTTATGTCTATGTATAATATGTATGCATTTACAAAAAAAAGTATATATTATGTATTTATGTCAGTTGTCTAGTATTCGTTACACAAGCTCTGCTTAGCTTGGGACTAGATGGCGTTGTGTGTTAAATGTCCGGAATATTTATTATTATTATTATTTATATTTATGTACATTCATCGATCAAAAGAGTGTGATATAAAGAGTATTATCGACTGAAAATACAAAGACCTTAAGCTAGATCTTATTATTTGTGTTCGCAGTGGTGATGGGCAGATGCACCTTAGAAGATATCATGAAGGAGTTCCAGATGAACGGCTCAGACTCTCCCTACTCTCCTGACGAAGATAGAATCTGGGGGAACCCGACCAGTAAGTAACATGTGTTTTTAATATAATATGAAGAGAAATTTACGAATAGATAGATAGATAGATAAGACTCTTTATTTGTACACCGTATTACAGATTTCAAAGAGAGTACAGAACTTTAAAAGAGAGTTGTCATATTTGGGGATCGAACCTACAACACTCAGCGAAATAAGAAGCGACCGCTTAAACCAATACCATCCGTGCCATCGAGTTTCGATTGGTCACAGTTTCATTTTTCCTGGTACTGCCCGAGTGTCACAACTCGGTGTGTTCGTGGGTCCTCACCGTTGGTCCTGGTTTACAGGAGGTAGAGAAGTGTGGGCGGGATTAGTCCAATGGTCACCACCGATTATATTTATTCTTTTTAAAGCTAGCCATACGCGGTAGGGTGTATCTATCACAAAACATTTTTTTAAATCTTCAAGGAGACACCTTCACGCATACACATTTTAGAGTCACATACAAAAACAAGCGGCCATCATTACAAACGCACACTAAAACAATACACAATTTAAAAAAAACTGAATTTCATTAACATATACAACAGTGTAATGCATAGACTCATTTGGGCTTACACTTTGACAGATTAGATACGTATGGTTACTCTTCTTCGTACTCTATAGTACAGGCAAACCTGTCAGAGTATAACTAACGTGTATGGCTATAAAAAGTATATTTTCTAGTGATGTATATTATGTTTGGGTGTTAGCGACTTTGTACGGGTCGGGAGGTGGTGGTTCGGGCGCTTACTTGCGGCAGAAGTCGTGGCCGGCGCCCGACAGCAGCCCCGCGCCGCCCCTCCCGCGCTCGCACCTCAGCGCCGCGCTCGACTTCACCCCCACTGAGTTCCATTCTACCTCCGACCCTCTTGAAGGTAGTTTTCCTTTTTATTTTATACTAATAATACAACACAATATAGCTATAGGTAAATAGTCAATAATAATGATTTATATAAAGGTGATTCTTGTATGTGTTTGTTAAGGAGAATGGCAGATCCTGTACCGCTGGCATCTGTAATGGTTATAAAATTTATAACGTTTGTTAAGTAATGCATCCTAATTATTTTCAGGTATTTCTCATACTTTTTCGAACTACAATTCTATGCCACAGCTAAATTCTTTTAGCACACTAAATTAATTTTAATTTTGCTTGTAAAGTTCTAAAACACGCCATGTTTAATGTCTACTTGTCTGAAAACTAGAGTGTGTTGTGTGTCAGATTGCTGCTTATGCTTTCCATCAGGCAGAGTAGACTCATTATGGCTATACTTAAAAAAAAACATTAATTTAATATATGTTATATTACATAAAAATGGTTAAATACTTAAATCAATATTTATGAATGCGCTTATTTATATGTTTAGTGAAAGAGCAACATTTTATTGACGGATCTAAAAAACCGTAGACGATGATTTTGATTTCAAAAAGATTACACTACAATACTGACAAACCATTTGTAATACATGTACTTCATTGTAATCTAAAAATTAAAATATTTCTTCGGAGAATTCGAAATGTTATTATCGGTGATAATAGCCAAGTAAATACTAAAACAATGCCTACCATGAGATACGCCAGGTGATACAGAAGTCTCTTATAAACCTGCCATTGTCCTTTCTTATTAATATTAAATTTAAGTGTTAGGTTAGTGATGTGTCGCAAGAAACGACTAAGGGTAAACTATCACTGTAAAGACAAACAAACAAACAAACCCTATAAGGCTGTAGCAACCAGTATGTCCAGCGTGTCATATTAAAGCAAACATCTTTGACTGTGCTATTAAACCGTTCGATTTATTGTGAGCACAACTAACTGGAGTATATTATAAAGTACTATTTATCAGTTACATTTCACTCAACACTCAATGGTATATTGTATACCATTGTTATTTATGAACGCTTGGGTTTTTGGTTACAATCAAAACTGTTGATGTGAAAGGAATTATAGACCCAACTACTATAGTATAGTCTATTCGTTTAGATAGTGTTATACATTAATTTTTTTGCATCTTTGTCACTTTTTGTTTTTACACACATATATAAGTGAATTTTAAACTGCCATCTAAACAAGACAGTAATAATAAAGTGAAGAAGAGAGTAAGAAAGACAATTACAATGAAGGTTAAATCTAAGATTTTAAAACTCAAAGATTATAATTGCAGTATTTTTTTCAATTTCGAGTCCGTGTGGATACATGGAACATAACCCTTGAGTTTTACATGTAAACATATGAAAAAATATGTCTCGACTTACGTCGTTTCGATTTACGTCGCGTATTTCAAGAACCTAACATGCCGTAAGTACGAGGAATGCCTGTATATTAATGCATAAAAAGGCGTAAACTGATAAATCGCACTTGCTTGTGGGTGTACGCCGCAGTCCCTTTAATTTTGTGTATGTGTCTAAGCGAACGGACTATACATGGTTTCACACTTCATTACAATCTAGACATAGATTCTCTATGGTCTTTAGAATGTAGACATAGGTTCTCAGTGTTGTAATCTACGCAGAGTCGTCAAGCCCTCCCCAGGCGCTGTCGGAGGAGCAGCTGCGCGTGCTGAGCACTCTGCCCAACTCGGCGCTGTTCGCGCTGCTGCACGAGCTGGAGCAGAACCGCGACGGACACAGGCGGGTCAAGAAGCTCTCTAGTGTAAGTTCTCATGTACAAATTAAGCTACTACTACCTTGTAGTCAAATCAATCGGAAACGACGTAAACTACGCTCTTAACGGGAATAGGTCGACTTAACCTGAAACTCTGTATATATAACCGCAAAATAGCATGACTAATTTTGAAAACTGTTGCATGATGTTTGGAAGTATCTACTATCAAAAATAATTATATTTCTACAAGAAATAAAGTTTTAGTAGAAAAAAATTTAAGTTTCAAATTCACGCCAAAATGCTCGGTGGTGTCATGACGTCTGTTCGCGATTTCACGTATGTATTTGTCAACAATTTTCAACAAGTTCTAAACATTGGGTGTTTTACGAATAATTTAATTATTATGTTTGTTAAGTATGATTTCTAAAGTATATAGGTGGTATATGGTCGTATGCCTAAAAGAGTCCTAATAAGCTATTTATTTATGTTCCATAAGTTAGTTGACAAGTCAAAACTGTTTGGCTGGTAATTTCTTGTTCCATAGCTGATTTCTCTTGATTTTGATATCACAAAACAAGACAACTGATCGTGGGGAATCACTAAATATGTACTTGGTATAGCACTTAAAACAGTAAAGTGATCGTCGATTCTATCCAAACAAAATGACGTTTTTATAGAGACATGACGTCACTCGCTCTGATTGGTGAACAAACAGTGTTTAACTTAATATTGCTGTATTTTGTACATATTGTTATTTTTGTTAAATGTATACGAGTATTAATCTCTCTCTAAATATCAAAATACATACGATTTTTATATCCCTTAAACCCCATTTCATCAGATAACTACTTAATTTAGTGATTCTTTGTTAATGTCACCATGCCTTTTATTTTATGTCTGCACATTTAAGACATTGAAAAAAAAACTAATGAAGGGATCATTATTGATAGTAAAATAATTTTAAACAACTGTTTTCACCATTTGTGTTGGCTTTGTCTGTTTCTTCGTGTTTGTCGGCTCAAAACTGAGAAGTGGCTTAACTGATTTCTAACTATCACATTCCTAGGAAAGACTTGTGTTTGTGCATAAAAGTAGATAACTAGGGATACCTAACTTTCGCTAATTACGGGGAACTTTCAAATGGCAAAAAGTTTTGGGGTAGTTGGTGGTCATGTACCATCGGATGGTCCGAAAGTTTTATACTAAATAGGACAATACCAAAGGGAATGTACCATAATATATTATGTTAGTATCGGACTCGCTTTACCAAAATCATACTTAGCTCCAAAATTAAGGTTTTTTCATAATGATAGTAATATATTTTGTGTTTCCAGGAGTGTCGTTTCTGCAAGAACAACGGTGAGCGCGAGTGCTACTACCGCTCGCACTCGCTGAAGGACGGCGCGGGGCGCGTCACGTGCCCCGTGCTCAGAGCCTTCGTGTGCGCGCGCTGCGGCGCCAGCGGGGACTCCGCGCACACCATCAAGTACTGCCCGCTCAGCACCAGCGACGGTGAGTACAGCGCCCAGTGCTGCCCGCTCAGCACCAGCGACGGTGAGTACAGCGCCCAGTGCTGCCCGCTCAGCACCAGCGACGGTGAGTACAGCGCCCAGTGCTGCCCGCTCAGCACCAGCGACGGTGAGTACAGCGCCCAGTGCTGCCCGCTCAGCACCAGCGACGGTGAGTACAGCGCCCAGTGCTGCCCGCTCAGCACCAGCGACGGTGAGTACAGCGCCCAGTGCTGCCCGCTCAGCACCAGCGACGGTGAGTACAGCGCCCAGTGCTGCCCGCTCAGCACCAGCGACGGTGAGTACAGCGCCCAGTGCTGCCCGCTCAGCACCAGCGACGGTGAGTACAGCGCCCAGTGCTGCCCGCTCAGCACCAGCGACGGTGAGTACAGCGCCCAGTGCTGCCCGCTCAGCACCAGCGACGGTGAGTACAGCGCCCAGTGCTGCCCGCTCAGCACCAGCGACGGTGAGTACAGCGCCCAGTGCTGCCCGCTCAGCACCAGCGACGGTGAGTACAGCGCCCAGTGCTGCCCGCTCAGCACCAGCGACGGTGAGTACAGCGCCCAGTGCTGCCCGCTCAGCACCAGCGACGGTGAGTACAGCGCCCAGTGCTGCCCGCTCAGCACCAGCGACGGTGAGTACAGCGCCCAGTGCTGCCCGCTCAGCACCAGCGACGGTGAGTACAGCGCCCAGTGCTGCCCGCTCAGCACCAGCGACGGTGAGTACAGCGCCCAGTGCTGCCCGCTCAGCACCAGCGACGGTGAGTACAGCGCCCAGTGCTGCCCGCTCAGCACCAGCGACGGTGAGTACAGCGCCCAGTGCTGCCCGCTCAGCACCAGCGACGGTGAGTACAGCGCCCAGTGCTGCCCGCCCATTGATATTAAATAAAATTAATTCTGTTTATTTGTTATGCATGTCAATGTCAGGTATTTAATAGGGTACAAGATTCGGATTGGCGACGCCAGTTGGCAGCACTTACAAAACAAGTCTATATCGAGATTCCCTGTAAGTTGATCATAAATATTTGCACTTCTCAGAGAAAAGGCGTCTATAGTTCGTGGTTGCAAAAGGTATGATTAATAGGACTGACGAAAACCAACCCTATTCACACTCATCTCCACCTTAGCAACAAGTGCCTGGCAGTCAATGGGGCCTTGAAAAACGTTTATCAAATAACAGAACTCCCTACGTAATCGTCGGACCATTGCTGCGCTTTAAAACTATGAAATCGTAGAAATTTCACCTGGACACCCTCAATTCGTGACTTATAAATGTCATACTAAGGATTCCAGACTTGTGATTTGTATAGATTAAGACGCCTTTCAGAAATCAAACCGCAATGTGCGTGTGATAGAATTGAAGCCTGCATTTCAAACTGCAAAACACCTTATATTTTTATTTTGGGATTCTTATGGTATGTAAATAATAGAATTTTTAATGTCTCTATTATTTTTTTCATTTGCTACACTTTTACCGTACATATATTTTAAGCATGCATTCTTAAATCTTGGCAACTCACACTAAGAATGAGGTACATACCCTTCTACTTTTATTATAATCTTGTATGTACGATTTCATTCGATTTGCAAATTTGAAAACGGTAATCGAAACCTGTAACAAGTCTATTATAACATGTGTTATCTGTTTTTTACCGACCTCAAAAAAGGAAGAGGTTCTCAATTTGACCGTATTTTTTTACGTTTGTTACCTCGGAACTATCGACAGGGTAAATCAAATTTAATCCTGAGACTCGAGTAGTCGATGATCAGAAATCCCAACTCTGCCAGGTCTTCGTGGAAGAATGGAGGAAACGACTTGGGTAACCGAGTGCTGAGCACGCCGTTATTGCGGCGGTAAGACCCGTTATGGTGGATTGGCTCGAGAGGCGTCACGGGACCCTCTCATACTGGCTGACGCAGGTGATCACTGGAAAAGGATGTTTCGGAGATCACCTGTGTCTGATCCGCAAGGAACCAATGCCTGAGTGCCACCACTGCGATGGCCAGGCCGTGGACACGGCGCTCCACACGCTTTCGGAATGTCCGACGTGGGGGGAGCCGAGGCGTGACCTCGTGGCGGCCTGAGGGTGGCGGTTCTCTCGCTCGGTAACATGATTGCGGCCATGTTGCGGTGCGAGAGCGCGTGGTACTCCGCCGTTTCTTTCTGCGAGCAAGTTATGCTTGCCAAAGAGAAGGCGGAGCGGGATCGGGAGAGGTTTAGAACTCTCCCGGCCCGGGCCCTAGAACGGGCCAGGTACCGCAGGCGACTCAGACGCCGGAGATCGCAGAACGATCTCCGTTCTCTATAAGCGCAAGCCTGGGGGTGACAGATGCGGTCATCTTGTAAAAGGTGAACCGATTTTAATGATTCTTTTTTTATTTGAATTTTGATTCCCGGGCAGTTCACATTTCAATTTGGTTTAGTTCTTGAAGTAGGACTTTTTTTGTTAATATTTCAGAACGTATGAAATCGGCTGCCATGCTGCGCAGCGTGCGCCTCGCCTCGGGGCGCAGGCGCGCCGCCGCCGCCCCCCCCTCGCTCCCCGCGCCCCCCTCCCCCGCCGCCTACCTCGTGCTCGGTGAGTCCACAGCTAACGACCTCATCGACGACAACCCTTACAATTCGTATTCCGTCAGCTCCCCCCTGGACCCACTGTGGGCTGCCCTTGAGCAGAAGTTGCTGTCGTAACTCCATCACCCCTTCACTATTTAATCAGTTAAGAAAAAAAATGTGTTGATTATTTGAAATATAGATGGCGTCGTATTCAATTAATGCGGGTATTACGTTTTGTTATTATGAATGTTGACTGATAGAGTTTATTACACGTTGACTTGCGAAAATCGTGATCACACAATATCGTAGTTATTGATATTCTAAGTGACACTAAGTAGATAGTAATACTGGACCCTACAGTTGTATTAAAGTATTTTCACGATCGATAAAATCTATGTTTTATACGTGTTCTGACCGTTTATTTGTATTCTTGATAAGTGATCTCTTTTATACCATATTGAGTCGAGTGTTTTTGATTTAATGATTAACGTGCGGATATTTTTTTTAAATCAGATGAAGTTATCGTTTTATCGAAATAAAATACATTAAAATACATTTTCTTGCTCAATACTAAAGTATTGATGCTTAAAATGTTAATTATATGAATTGGCAACATTGGGAAACCGTTATTTTCAAATATGCTTATTATTTTACATAAATAAAGTAAATTTTTATACTCAGCCCCTCACTATTTTATACACATTTTTTTGAATATTCAAGTTATAATTTGCACTTATGTATACCGTTATTGGAATAATAAATTCATGAACCGGTCTAAATAAACTAATTTACCGAAATATGAGGTATTTTAACTATAGAATGAGTTAGTTATAATTTTGAATAAATTATGCAACTTATTTATGGGAGCCTCATTTTTTCACATTTATTATTTATTAAATATATATGTATTAACAAACTGTAATGTGTCCGCATGTATAAATATAATGATAATAATTTTTGACCTGTCAGTTGAGTTGACGATATATTTTCATAGATTAAAAACTATGATTGAATTGTTTTTTTCGACTAGATGATCTAGAATTTTATTTTGTTGATTTATTTTCAGTATCAGAGGATTATATTGTTAACATATAGTTATTTTGTTCATTATTATAAGAGTTACAGAGTATCGTAACACTGTGTGTTACTCTTATTATATTTTGGTGGTGGTGTCTTTTGGGAATCATTAAATAATTATACACAAACTTGATTTTTATTGAATGTTAACGAACTTTCGCTCGCGACTCTGCCTCTGTCGGTTATCACATTAAAAAATAGCCCTTCCTCAAGAATCAAAGTTCCGTTCCAGAGATTAGCAGGAACAAACCGGCTTGTCTAGCAGTGGGCTGTTATAAGCTGTTGATGATAGATGTGTTTATTAAACTAGATTACAATGTGCGTATCTAGTAAAGCCCACTTAAATATACTACTTCGACGACACGCGTACCTCACGCGAGCCGATCACAGCGTATATAAGCCGGTTTTATTTCTTACTAGCTGAGCCCCGCGGTGTTACCCGCTTTTGTTGTTCTACCTTTACAACAATATAAAATACAAAATTACTATTAGTTATCATCCGCTTCCAACCGCCAGAGATAACTCGAAACAAACAGACCGACAACATTTAAAATAATAGATTTTTTGATGTAAGATGCATTTAGTGAAAAGCTTTTATTTGTTTGTATGACTCCATAGGTATAATAATAATAATAATTATAGATGGTTTATATAAAACACTGACTTCAATACACTCATGATGAGGAATTCTGCTTTTCACAGCATTTTTTTCATAAACACAGAAATATTTAAATTTACTACAAATTAAAACGTGCTAAAATAGTTTCTTAGTAAACCATAAATATCTGACTACCCACAGTGCTTACAATTTTACCTTTATTTGTATTGTAATTATGAACAATCAATTATATTATTTAAGTAATTCTTCAATAGATAGTAAAAGTCGTTCTAAGTGTGTCAAACATGAGCGAACACATTGAAGAACTCAAACATTTATTATTGGCAGTCAAAAAGTCGCACGGTAAGTACAGCCTGAAACCTACAAAACTATACAATGTATAATTTACTTTAGCGTACCAAGAATAAAGTTGAAATACCCGTATAAAAGTTCTAAAGAAGCCTTTTAAAAATCATACAAATTTGAACTCACGCGCCGAAACGCCGCGTACCGTTTTGAATTCATTGATCATTCGTCTTCAACGCTTTAATCGACCTTAAAATTTAAATCACAAGTCATACTTTCCTTTAAAACTGCTCCGGTATGCAAAACTACGTCTTAAAACAACGCGTAAAAGTCAAGTTTGAAATAACTGTAGTGTCCAAATTATCTAGGTCCCAATCCGGTTGATTTGGGAATGTGTGTCGCGGAAGTAGGCTGCGAAGAGCCGAGGGCAGGTGAAAGGGGCGGGAGGGGTAGAGGAGAGGGGGAAGGAGGGGGCAAGTTTGTAAGATTATGCACATCTGTATTATGTTCAGCGTCTATTACAATTGGCACACTATGACCATCAAATATACGTTTACTTACTTTGTTTACTCTTAATACCATGCCTTTTATGTTTTATTTTCACAAGCACTTAAAATGTTATGTTTCATAATGGCTTGATAAGTTTTATAAAGTAGTCAATACGATTTGTCGTAGGTACTGGGAGAGCGTTGTTAGGAGTTGTAGGTAAATTCACAATAAAATAATGAAGTAGAGAGTGAGACATTTAACTTTTTCTTAACACCATAAAAGTACGTGATTAACACGTACTTTTATGGTGTTAAATATAAAAAAAATAATTGGATTGTCTCTTTGTAATATTAAAATAACCGCTTTTTACTACATGCATATAAATGTATATACGGCACACATACCAAAATATATATTTTTAAAATTTTTGTCTGTCTATCTGTCTGTCTGTTTGTTCCGGCTAATCTCAGGAACCACTGGCCCGATTTGAAAAATTCTTTCGGTGTTGGATAGTCCATTTATCGAGGAAGGCCATAGGTTATATATCATCACGCTACTACTAATAGGAGCGGAGCACCAATGAAGAATGTTTCAAAAACGGGGAATAATTTTCACGCCACGAGCAATATAAGACGCAAACGAGGTTGCGTGGGTCAGCTAGTACAAAATATTTGTAGTCCTTTAAACTAATACGTTTAACACAACGTTTAAGTTTAATCAATATTAGTAATAATGACTTTGATTACACTTTGTTGATATTGGTCTCCAACAAGTAGATGGGTCATTTGTTGCTAAGTGACTACCGCCGCTTGTCGATGCTGCCTTTTTAGTCCCTCACTCTAGAAAATAATTAAAAGAATGTGTTTAGACTCCGGTTACTTCCTTCAAGTTATTGTTTCACGATGCCGGTCATTCGAGTCATTCTTCATTAGAAATCACAATCGTGTGGTCACAGATTAAGAACACAGAGTACAGAGTGTCACCACCCATTTTTATCCCATGGGTGTCATAAAAGACGACTAAGGAAGCAAATAGCAGGACAATATAAGCAAAGAGAAGGAAAACTTGAGACAAACCCGACACCGACCCGTCAGCTTGGCATTGTAGGTCAAAAACAGCAAAACCTCCTTTTTAGTAAAGGTTAAAGTTATTGATGTGAATGTAAGCTGTAATAATTCGTAATGCCATCTACTATTCAAATGACACACTTGAAGCTATAGGCGCTGTGATCGTTAACATATGCAACGTTTTAATCAATGATATAGTAATTGTATTTTATGTATTTATTTCTGAATATTTAGTTTCACTGTGTCATTCATTAGACACATACGTTAATAAGCTAACCAATTTATATCTTTAACAAATTGTAAAGACTAACATAGAAGATTTTGTTTGGTTAAGTACGTAGTACGTTAAGTACTTTAGTTTAGTTTTGTTTCATAGCCAATTTATCGAAGAAGGCTAATAAATAGCGGTGTTTCAATGAAAATGTTTTAATAACTGGCAAATGTATTTAACTTGCCAATTGCCCATATTTCGCCTCCTTGATCGGCACCCGACCCTGCCGAGACAGGTACATATTCCGCTTTCAAACAAATTTTTACTTTAAGGATTCATCACTTGACTTACTTTGTATTATCTTGCAGACTGTGGTATCTGATTCAATTCGCCTCTCTTGAAATGTTAAATAAGTATTGAGCTGATTATATTCTAGCCAAACTAAAATTTCTCTAAAATGATTTTATCTACAGCGAAAAGGTTTCTAAAATGCTATTTTAGATAGGCGTTATCTAAATACCCTATTTATAGTGCGACATAGGTATCTAATTTTAGTTAATCTATAATAATCTTTGTCGATTGACTAAAATAATTTTTAGTGTTTTTAGAATAGAATAGAATAAACTTTATTGTACACCAATTGATACAGTTATATATGGGAGCTTAACAATCTAATGACCATGTACAAATGGCGGCTTTTAGCGCTAAAGAGCAATTTCTTCCAAGCAACCTTAGGATGGACAAATCGACTGTAGAAACACAAATAAATAGGTAGTTTTGGTGTTTAAAAATAATATAGAGATATTATTACACATTAATACAAACTAACAACTGCAACTTTGTCTGCATGGTTGGCCGAGTGGTTTCAGCGGTCGCCATGCCGCTTGCTACTGAGCCAAGTGTCTTGGGTTCAAATCCCACGCGGTACAACACTTTGTGTGATGCACGAATTGTTGACCCGAGTCTGGATGTTCATTGTGTCCGTTTCATGTATGTTTGTAAAGTCCCCCACGACACAGGATGTTTATTCCTAATGTGGGAGTTGTCTTTTAAAAAAAAAAAAAAATAAAAAAAAATAAGGTTTAACAAACAATGTACAATATCCACATAATAAAAAAAAAATCATCAAAGGAAATGAAAACAAAAATATAATTTAACTTTTTAGTTTATTCTAAAAGGCTTTTTTCAGCAATGCATGCGAGGAATAAACCAGTCTAAAGTATTACTACAACAACAATGGTAGCCCAACAGCATCTCAGTAACGGTACCAATTAGTCACTTGCTACTGTTCTAGCCTATAGCCCAGAGGCCGAGCCCCATTCTGGGCAACAAGCGGCGTGGGAAGACAACACGGTTCGGTGTCGGCAAGAAGTGGAGATGATCAATTTGAAATGTATTAAGATTAAGATCTGCCGTAGCGAAGGTGTCAATAGGAATAGATGATCGTTTGGGTGTGAATTGTAAATTAATATATTATGTATGTACTGGTTTTTATTATGAATTATATGGTAATATGGTCGCAGATATTTTTTTCTAAGAGTCACATTTGGAGTAAACATATACAGGCTGTAGATAGAAACGTTTATTTAATGCTCAAATTTTGTTGCCACAACTTGATTCTCTTCAACAGGTTTTAAAATCTTTAACATTGAAGTCCTTTACCATCAATTGGGCACACTTATCTCGTAAAAAACATAGTTGTGACCACAAAAAATGGAATTATGACTCCTTTGATTCACTCTGACTATGGGTATAAACTAATTACCAGTTTTAATAGACAAATTATGGACACCCCAATCTTTTTAACAAAAATACTGCACTATTGACCTAGTAGTTTAAGCGCTTTCTACTGCGTCAAGTGTTGTGGGTTCAAATCCTATTGTGATCCACAAATTACGTTTCATTTTTGCATGTCTCTTGTGTAGCAGCTTTTTTCTTTTAAAAAAAGACAACTCCCGCATTAGGAATATACATCCTGTGTCGCGGGGGACTTTACAAACATGCATGTAACGGACACAAAGAACACCCAGACTCAGGTGAACACTTTGTGGATCACACAAAGTGATGTCCCACGTGGGATTTGAACCCACGATACTTGGCGCAGTAGCAAACGGCGTGGTGACCGTGACCGCTTAAACCACTAGGCCCCACCGTGCAGTCAATTTGTCAGCTATTTGTCATAAAGAAGTAGTAAGTGTTAATATCTCTTAAAAAGACAGCTTAGCGTTTTAATATCGTAAAATAGATAAAAGAATCAAGGAACAAAATCGAATCTGCCCTTCTGTCCCCCTTACAAAATGTAAACGTTATTAGAAAACTAACAAATATTTGGTGTTGACGTATTTCAATGCTAAGTCATGTAAGAAAAAGAGGCATTAGCAATTGTAGAAAGATAATTGCCCCGAAATACTTGCATCCTCGCTAAGCTTGCAGACAATCATAGAAACAAGGATCATACAGACAACTTATCTATTACCCGACTACGGCGAAGCCAAAAGGAAGGGTCATTTTTGGCAGTCTATGTACTCGTATATATGCGACTGCTGTGCTTGAGGTATCGGGTTCGGTTCTCGGGTCGGACCAAATGTTAGAAAGATATTAGTATCTCTAATGTGTTCTTAAATTATTACCTTAATTCTTAAATTATTATTTTAGATACCATATTGCTAACAATATGTACTGGTTGCCTTCAATCGTTGTATTTCAATATAACTTACCAAAAGGTACTTTATATCAGGCAGTCTCAATACAAGTGCTCTAGGACCATCGGATAAAACTTTGATTGCGCTATATAGGATTAATTTTTAATAAACTTTTACGTTTATAAGATCAGTAAGATAAGACTTCCCTTCAGCTTCCCCTCGGGATATTTTTAAACAATAGTAACTAAGTGACAGATCTCGTTGCCCAACATTACTCTAAGCCAAATGCTAATAACACATACATATTAATGTCCTCTCAAATGTAATTGTGAATGCTCCTTCTGTGGGTGGGACTAATTAAACTACTGACCCCGATATTATCTTCGCATTTAGATTAATGTTTTGTTTCAATTACAAAGATTGCTCACTTACGATGCTGTTAAAAGTTCCGACCGCCATTCACTCCATTTAGACTTTTTCAGTCTGATATACCATAGAATATCAGCTATTAAACTATCGCGTGTAACTATGATTTATAATCATATTTTCGGGAATTAACACACATAAAGCACACCTTTGAATTCCCTGACGTTTCGACCATGTTGCACTGACAGAGGACACAGGCTAGATGTTGATTTCCCACTTTTGTTGTAATCTACTATCGATTAAAAAGTATCTGATTTATATCGAATCGAAATCGAATTATCATTAGACTTTAGCGTGAAACTTTTCAGATAGAATCTGATCTAGACTTCAACTAGGAGGGTCCTCCATGCTTTTGGTATTTAAATGCAAGATTCTGCGACTAGTCTATTAAGATATTTTTTTAAGTATTACCTTGAACAATGATTCTACTTTGCCGGATGGAAATCAGGAGTAGAATCCAAGAGTTGTGGTCACCATACTCATTGTGATGGCGGCGGTGATTTATATAATATAAATATTCTCATGGGACCCTGGGAGTTAATTAGCCCCCATGAGAAATAAACCTTGTTTATTAGTATTATTTATATAAAAAGACTCATGAGTCAGCTCTAAAGTCTATCAGATGCGTATGGTGCGTTGTTTACGGTACAGAGTTCCTAACAAGTAGACTGTCACAACTTAGGACCCACAAATGAGTGCGAAACTACAAAATAACTACTTAATATCAGTTTTCTGTCAGGTCGTATAATCACGCCGTTCAAGGAGTAGGAAAAATATATATTTCTCTTGGTCGATGTGTCTCTGTCACAGACATATTTGCTTGACGCAATATGGCACCTGACACTGTTGCGGTAGGCGCTTTACTCCTCTGAAAAGGGACTCCCGTTAAGTCTGAAACTAGTCGATCATCGCCGAATTACACATGTTAGTAAAACCGTAAAATGTTTATTCGTGTTTCAGGACTTGTAGTACAAAGTGTACTTCACCTAAGTCTATATAGTGCCTATTGCTGCCTTATACTCCAGAAATATTCAGTTCTACAAATATGCCATAGCTAACTAATCCTCAACATCCATGCCTATGTTCGCCTACGCACAGTTCTGGTCTCCCCACCCGCGTGCTATGCGGCGAGCGACAAGACGTCGTGTTGCTTGCGCCCGCGCACTCGAGAGAAATGGCGTGACCTTGTTTCTTGACCCACTGACGACGTCGCGGCCAAGCACCGATACACACATAAACATAGTTGGGAACCGACTAACTTAGGTTTTAATATTGCCTTCCTAGTGGGGTTGATTTAGTAGGGTGAGGGGTATGTTTTACAATTTAATCGTCTAATTTCAAGAAGATAAGGAAAATCATGCTCAAGAAGATACTGTCATCCTTTAAAGAAATTGTGGCGACATACATTACATTTCTGTTCTGTGTACATTTCGCATCCCCTTCAAGGTGCCTTAGTTCCTGTTCCAAATTGACAAATTAACTTTTTAAACTATCTCACGCTCATATTTGTATATTTGGTTGATACATAAAAAAATATTTTAAAGCACATACATTTAAGGAAATCCTAGAAGAAACATGTTACTGGAAATCTGGACGGAACTCGACCGGAGTAATATCACGGTATCAAAATCCTTCGTTAATGAAGTCTTTTGTTGCATTCACCACGTGAGTGAACCAAAGTGTGCCTAAACTTCTCGTCTTC
This sequence comes from Spilarctia lutea, assembly GCA_916048165.1. Classification (NCBI taxonomy): domain Eukaryota; kingdom Metazoa; phylum Arthropoda; class Insecta; order Lepidoptera; family Erebidae; genus Spilarctia; species Spilarctia lutea. The sequence goes on along the minus strand of OU696471.1, from coordinate 896,277 downwards.
ATTCTTGTACATATTATAGGTGTCCATTGACAGCGATAGCTACCTATCTATAGGGGTCATCTGTACGTAATCGCTATAATTTTTTATACATGGGCCTGCCAAAGTGACTCTACTCTGCCTGATCAAAAGCATAAGCAGAATCCAAGAGTGATGGTTACTACACTCATTGCGAATGCAAACAATGCAATAATGTAGCATGGTGACCTATACTATGGCGGCCTAGTAATGCTTCTGCATCATTGAATCTGGCACTCACCAACGAAACACGACAGCACGAATGGTCTGTGCGAGGGTAGTACCGCCTCGGTACTGCTTAACTATGCTGAAATCAGCGTGGCTCTACTACCTTTAAAATTGCGCTAAATATAACATTATATCATTAATAGCCATTAACAGTCCACTGTTGGAAGAGCTGGACATACACTTCACCTTAGCAAGAACGCTTTTCACTTAGTTTTAGTTTCTATACGTGCAGGTGTAATAAATGTGGTTATAATAACTTATAATACTTTAAGTCATCTTTTTAAGCTTAAATCTTAAGAACTGTGGATCCAAAAAAATATGTAAATGAAGGAAATGATAACATTTAGTTCAGCAATCAGTGACGGACAAAGACGACTCATATTTGAAGTGAGTTTTATTCAGAAGTCATTTCAAATATTCATAACATGCCATATTTGGAGTGTCCTCAGAAAGAGAGTTCTTCTAGATCACCACCAGATACGAGTAGTTTCATTATGTTCAGTAGTAAAACCATAGAGCAGTTTGGAACTGTACAATAAATATTATGCTATCTCTCCTAACTATTCTTAATCATACCAACATTCGTCAAAGTGAATTGATACGATGGTACACAAGCTCTTGTTCTACATACGTATATCGTTGCTAATAAATAACACAGTGTACAGCTATTGTTTATTGATATAAGTACAACGGCTTCTGTTAGCGGCGTATTCAAATTGTATGGCAATAGAATGGGGGTAACATTATGTGCGTATCTGTGTCATTTGTGGCATTTTACTTTTACTTCAAATATGTGTTCTGTAGATTAGGTATACATTAATTATCACTCTTGGATTCTACCATGCTTTCCATCAGGCTGAGTAGTTATTTTGACAGCTATACATACATATATATAAAAAATGAAAAACTATATTATGCTTTTAAAAAACTTCAGTTCAGGACCAGTTACACCAGTACCTGATAAAGTTTTAGATATACTCGTATATCTAAAATTTTACACTATTTTTTAAATGAAAATAACTGATATATAAATGGTTATCTGACATATTTGTCTTCATCCAAGATTTGTGAAACGGAAATATGTAGTTATCTGTGAGGAAAGTTCAAAATTAAGGACTTTAATCAATAAGTGGTTTAATTATGTCACTATACCTCTATTGTAGTCTTCACCAGCCCGTTAGAGAAAACGTGAGGGTCCTTAATACCCAATACGTAAATTGTAAATCCGTTTTACTAGGTAAACCACATTTTTAATTAAATTCTTGCAAATTTCGATACACATCTGTCCCATCTAGCTCGCCTAGCCTCGCCGCTGTAACACCATCTAATAATTATAATTGTTTTATCTGCGTAAAATGTGGTACAAAAGGATGGCAAAAAATATAGGCATGATGAACAACTACATTAACAGTGATGTTTGAACGCCATCAGTCAGCGTGTAATCTTTAAATTTACTAGATATTGTCGGTAATTCTGTTAAGATGATATTCATTTAGATTATATAGAGTTAATTTTTTTTTATATGAATCATGTATTGACTGCCTATGTGGCGCAGTGGTAGCGTATGCGACTGCTATTCTTGAGTTCTCGGGTTCGATTCCTGGGTCGGACCAAATGTTTGGTTCGGAGTTTGGGTTTGTTTAATATGTATGTATTTACAAATAAAGTATACATGTATTTATATCAGTTGTCTGGTACCCATAATACAAACTCTGCTTAGCTTGGGACTGGATGGCGTTTTGTGTCAGATGTTCGAAATATTTATTAATTATTTATTTATTCTTGTCAAGGTGTGAAGCGACCTGTGGCAATGTTGTCAGATGCCTCCTTATGTCCAAAATCAACTTGGAAGTGAAAGTGTATGTCTTTAATTAGTACCGCTTAAGAAAGAACTTACATTAAAACGTTACTTCAAACGTTTATAATTAAACCGGTATTAATAGTGAAATTGGTGACATCTAGTCATATCCTTTACCGACAAAGTAACTCGGAACTATGTATCCATACAAATGGCACAGCTGTTCGCTGTTTATTAAGACCTAGGCACATTACAATTCTTAGCCAGTTGCTATCGCGAATAAAATCTAGACTCCTGCGCACGTGGCCTAATCTATGTGTGCGTAGACATTTCACTCGACATGTGTATGGGTGTTAATTGAATGCAGAAAAACTGCGTACGTGTGTGTATTATTGACATTTATGTGTGTATACATCGAATTAATGGTGTTTATGTGTGCACTGAAGGACATTCGTATAAATACGTGTGTGTTGAACTGTAACTTATTGAGAACTAAAAGGATCTGCTCAGTTTCATCATCTTTAGTCGTGAAAATCTATCCCTAAACGGATGGACCAATTTTGTGTTAGTTTCTGTCTTCTCAAATGGTGGAACACATTCTGAATTAAAACTAAAATAATTCTTCTTCTTCTTCTTCTTCCTAGCCTTTATTATTCCCAATATTATTTGGGGTCGGCTACCAATTCAACCGGTTTTACCTGAATATTAGTTTTTACACAGAGCGACTGGCATCTGACCTCCGCAACCCTGAGGGCGAACTGAATTCGAAGGTTGAACTAGTTGTCAGTATATTTGAGGGCACTGACTTCCCAATAACGATTGCCATAGATGTTCATGACAACCGGGACCGACGGCTTAACGTGCTCTCCGAAGCACGGGCAGAAAACACCGCCATCTTCCATACTCCGGGCTGCTATTAGGAATTTCTTGTAGGAAAAACCAAACAGCAGTCCGACCCGGGAATTGAACCCGAGACCTCTTGATTTGCAGTCGCTTACGCTAACCACTAGACCAAGGAGGCAGTCTAAATAATTATCAACATTAAAATCAATTCATCAATATAGGATCAAAAACAAAATGTTAAACATATAACCCCACTATTTTGGGTCCGCATTAATAATAGGTTAATCTTAACCTACTATTTAAGACATATTATTAAATACACTCTTTTGCAAAAAAAACGGGCACTTAAGCAAAGAACTATTTTATAGTTACTATTAGTTTGTTTGACAATTTTAGGTATTGTTATCCTCAGAATTTCATAAATTAATTAGGAAGGAATAGGTATCATCAGTTTTATCATAACATTTTGATTAAATTATTAAGAAATAATGTTTAAGCTCAAAACACTATTATTGTACCTGCTCGCTAAATAAAAATGAAACGCGTTAATTTCTTTGTTTTTCTTGAATACATTAAAAGCAGATAAAAGTTTAGTATTGAGTGTGACCCCCTCTTGCTGAAATCACGGCTTACATTCGACTGGGCATGCTAGCGAGTATATCTTTTATGGTTTCTTGGGGAATACGTTCCCACTCCGCGGTAATCACATTCTTTAGCTCTCTGATGGTCTGCGGAGCCGGCTGCACTGATCTCACTCGTCGCTTCAGAACGTCCCAGACATGCTCTATGGGATTGAGGTCCGGACTTCTAGCTGGCCAGTCCAAACGACGAAATCCGACTTCTAGCATATACGCTTCCACATCGCCAGACCGGTGGGCGCGAGCATTGTTGTCCATAAAAAATGAGTTTTCGCCAAGAGCGGTTAAAGCGGGTTGTGCATAAGGAATTAGAACTTCCGTTATGTATCGGTGTCCAGTCAGTGTACCGTTTTCGATGAAGACTAACTCCGTACGATCCATGGAATTTATTCCTGCCCAAAACATAACAGAGCCCCCTCCATAAGGTGTGATTTCTTCAAAACATGCCTCTGCAAAGCGTTCTCCTCGTCTACGTAGCACTCGCCGACGTCGGTCTTCACCATGCAGAGATATCCTGGCTTCATCGGAGAACAATATCCTATCCCAGTCTTCATGAGTCCATGACACACAATTTCGAGCGAAGCTAAGCCTGGCAACTCGATGTCCACGGAGTAATTTAGGGCCGCGTGCCGGGCGATGACTGTGTATATTAGCAGCGAGAAGCCTCCTCCTGACCGTCCATAGACTAATTTGCACATTTCTTACTTCTTCGAGGCTGTTCTTGAGGTCCACATAAGAAGATTTGCGATTTCTCAACGCTTGACTAACTAGAAAACGATCATCCCGTGGTTCGGTACATGACTTCTGCCAGAACCAGGCCTTCTCTTGATGGAAACGGTCTCTTGATAGCGCTGCCAGGTCCTTTGAACTGTCGACCGACTCACATTTAGCCTCTGAGCCACGAAGCATTGGCTGCAACCTTCTTCAAGCAGCGCAATAATTTTGCTCGCTTTTATCACTTTATCTACCATTTTCGAGATTGCTAAACAGCAATAACAATCCTTTTAAATGTCAAGGACATCAGATAATTTGATAAAAATTGACAAAAAGTTAATTAGAGTCGATATTAACTATAGGGAATTCGCGCCACAAAATGTAGTTAAAAGTTGTTTTCTTTGAAAACCAGGCTCAGTCAAAAATTTTAATTTGGAATGTACTCTTATAAACATTATGGCACTTTTATAACTGGCCAGTAACATGTTCAAATGATTAAAACCTTTTTGGTAGGTATTTTATTTTTTTCAGCCAGGAAGAAAATCGTAACCGCCCGTTTTTTTTGCAAATGAGTGTATTATACTTATTCAGTATTATATATACCGGACTGACGCCCTTTGACCTGGTGGACTAGTATGGCCAATCTCACAAAGAAGGAAGAAGATCCAACGACCTGACCCGACAACCCAAGACTATCCTGGCGCCGAAAGATAAGAAGATCCGACCCCACATGACGCCGGAGGGGGCAAAGGAGAGGAAGATTGCTATTTAGTCATACGTTGTTACCAATAAGCTATTTCCAGGCGACGCAGAAACCCCCTATTTTTTTTTATTCATTAGTAAATCTTCTATACATTTTTTAACCTTAGGTATAATGTATACATTGTAGTTTATATTGGATCCGGTTTCATTACAAGCGGTTCTAAACCTGTAAGGTAATTTATTAAGAAAACTGATCGAATATCGATCATTTTCTTGTAGCTCGGATACCATTTTAACTATCTTGTTAGCCTAAGGGCCGCTAATGTTAACTACTTAGGCTTAAACACAATATCGTGTTCGATTTGGATAAAGAAATTATGTCTGTGTTTTAGGAAGTTATGTATAAAACTACAATGCAAACTGCTTAGTTTATGAGATAATAATTGTGTGTGCATTATTTAAGAAATATTGTCGAATAGAGCGTATCATCTGCATATATATGAGTATGAGTTTCACGTAAAGATATGTTATAAGCAAGGTTCCACATTAAAGTATTTTTTAAGTAAAAGGCCATTAATACAAATAAGCAAAATTTTACATTCTCATTTTTCCATCTAGTCCTTAATGTACGAGTGTCAATATTACATAAATGACACCAAAATTATAGTTTGCAAAACGCATATCTGTTTACGCCTTCAACGGTATAGGGTATACCGTATACATGATTTAGTAAATACTTACCAAAATTTTCAAGACGGTAATGTTTATATTTTGTATAGGATTTTTGTCGGGGATACAGCATTATCTATAGGGGGCATTGTACCTAACTTATTTGGTTTGGAATGCACATATTTATGTTTTTCTGAAGTGGTAATTGCATCACCAAAATATCTATAAACAGAGTTGCGAGGGAAGCTCACCGTTGTCGGTCCCGTTGTGCACAAAAGTTGGCGTTACGTAGGTGATCATTTTGGACTGGTGATCAGGTGACGAAAACGACGCGGTGACGGTGATGTAAAATGTAACGGCTTGTTTTACATGTTTTACATGTACATTGTTTTGGGAAAAATGTAGTTATTGTTTGTGTATACGAGAAATTAAAATTAGTTCTGTAGTTTGCATATTGGTATGGGAAGTTCAATTTGTGACAACGTTCAAAGACATTTAAGTACTTAATACCTTTCGTGAAGTCAGTTCATCAATTATCATGAACAGATTTTAAAAGTCCACTGACATAGACCTCACTTTAGAAAAGAGGTCAAATGGTTTGGTATAGTTTTCCTTCTCATGTCAGCGCTATTGTCTTGCTCAGTTTTGTCCTTTAGTCGGCTCTTATGACAGTAGCAATGGGATTCTTAATCCACCATCACACGTAAACCATTTTATATATATTTTTTATGTTATACATAATTGACTGAATGCACGTATGTCGTAGTGGTTGAAGCAGTGTTCACGCCGTTTTCTACTGCGCTGAGTGTTATGGGAATAAACAAGTTGTTGTTCTGAGTTTCGGTGCTCTTTGTGTCCTTTTCATGTGTGTTTGTAAAGTCTCCTGCGACACAAGATTTATTTCTAATACCAGAGCTGTCTTATTTATATTTTTTTTTAACGACGACATCGAAAAAATTATAGCCGCATTTTTGGCACCGAAAACGGTTGTAGGCCTGTTGTCCTGATAAAAATTCTGTGCATGAATGTTGTCCTGCGACTACAATGGACAATGTTTACTGTGAAAAGAGACCTCAATTCGACAACCACATATTAAACTTTTGGACAACTTTACAACGACGAAAAAGAACTTTTTATTTGTACACCATATTGCAGATTTACAAGAGAGTACGTAAAATTTATTTAAATGTTATAATATTACCTCCCCTCCAGTATTAGTTGGGCTCGAAGGGGCTGTAACCTCTTGTTTTTTTATTATGTTCAAGCTACCAAAATTACTGTACTCTGCCTGATGGGAAGCACGAGTAGAATCCAAGAGTGGTCATCATCCCCTAAGTGAACATAGACAGAGCAGCATAGTGACCCACACTATAGCGGCCTAGTGAAATGCTTTTTCACGGCCCGCTTAAAGGACACGGGATCACAGTGGGAGGAAAACACATGTGGTGGTAGTGAGTTCTATGTTTTGATCGTTCGGCACAAGAAATAACCGAAACTAATATTCTGAATGTAAGTATATACAGAAAATTTATATTCTGAGTGTATATAACAATAATTAATCATCAGGTGGGTTGTGATATGTGTTTTCCAATTAGTTGGACAGTATATCAAGAATTTAACACAAACAAGTTAGCAAGAAGTGTAAAACCAATTTATTTTTAACTGTGAAATTAATATTTTATGCAATAAATCAGATAGATACATACAAGTGTACCTCTCTCTCACAATCCGATGAGATGGTTAATCGATACCATCGGGGAGAGATCAGGCGCTAGTTATTAAGTATTTCTATAATCAGAAAAACTCAGTAACACTTTAGGCCTGACCTGGGATTCAAACTCGAGAACTTTTGATCGGCACTCGCATACGTCAACCGCAAGATAATGTTACATAACGCAAAATTTTAACTTACATAGTAGAGGGCAAGCCTGTTTTCTATGTATAATATGTATATATTTATAAATATACATATGTATTTATTTATATCAGTGGTCGTGTACTTACATAGATTTAGCTCCGCTTAGTTTGGGACTAGTTAGCGTTGTGAGTCAGATGTCCGAAATATTTATTTAGTTACCGTAAACAGATCCTTTAAATATTAAATGAAAATTTGAAGATCATATGGAATAAAAAATAATGGTTGGTAAGAATTTCAATTGAAAGATTATAAGTGGATTAATAGGCAATAAAACCACGCTTATTTTAGTACGAACGGGGTGGTTCGATCGGGGCGGTATGCGGTACTACCCTCGCACAGAAGACCAAAAAGTCTCTCCGTGGATAAACTGATATTTAGGTAAAACCAGTTAAACTAGTAGCCGATCTCAAAAAATCTTGGGAATAATAAAGGCTAGGAAGATAAGGTGGATGTACAATGATAGAAGAGATATTGTTTATACGTTATATGAATACTTTATTTAAAGATTACCATTCTAAATAGGTTTGGAATCAGACAAACGGTAGACCATGGAAGAAACCAACCAAACTCCTCAACTAAATCCTTTGTATCATACAATATGCAAACTCCAAATAGATTGGATACAAATGATTTGACGACGATACGGGTATGGCATGAAGATGTTATTTGTAATGATAAAGATAATATAATGGAATAAGAATTTGCTGGATTAATATTAAGTATCTAGTAATAAAAAACTGAGACGTAAAAATATCGTACATTATTTTGTACTTTTAGAACATCTTGTGTTAATGTCAATTAATTTGAATTCACCTACATTCAATAACTAACTTGACAGCCCTTAATGCCTTTTCATTCCACGTAAACTGACAACCCACAAATATCCAGAGTGATACGACTATATTTTTTCTGCTCAACCTGTTGTTTATAATTCAGTTGTGATTGGCCGTTGGAACGCTAACATTTGTGAGTAAGTGTGTCGCAGAGAGTGAACGTCGATACAGTTATTCTACGGCCTGACTTTTACTTCTGCCCCTCCCGCACCCCACCACACGGGAGGGGGTACCGATAGAGGAAAATGTATTGGCGGTGTAAATAAATGGCGCGTGGTTTTTGGTCAGATGGAACTATCGTGTTTCTTCATGGCGGCTAAACTTGTACTCGTTACATCTCGGGTCTTCTTTTATAATTTTACATATTGATATTAGTTAACCTAACCTATTAAGTTTTATTAAAAAATATGAGACTTAAGAACTTAACGAGTGGTACTCTGTACTCTCATATGAAAGAAAATTCTATTCGACAATGACAAGAACACCCTCACTCTTCGTTATTGTCTATTCTAGGGTTAAACGGACTCCTTCCATCATCACTTAAGTTGAAAAATAAAAGATTCACTATTGAAATATATTATGTTTGTACATAAATTTCAGTTTCTGTATATATCTCGATTATATATTACCTGTATTCTGGTTCCTTTACCTCAAACGCTGGCACATCATCAATTGTACCCCTATGTACGTAAAAGGTCCCGTCATAGTTCAGCGTGTTGCGGATGCAGCGCGGCAGTAACCGTGTCAGCGGCACACTTTCACATCGCGGAACGTCAACCGCCCCACCCCTTTCCCCTTTGCGCACGCGCAGCTTCCAAGCGGAAGCGTTTAAGGTCGCATGGTCAAGGTTAGAGTGCATGCCGGCTGATTATTTTGTTTTGGCAATTTATTAGATTCGCGGGGATGCACGCGCAGCAGCAGCAGAATCGTAACAAATTGTAAGACACTGAGGTAAGGCGTTTAGACTTGACGCTATTTATCTCAAATATATTATTAACACTTATTTGTTATGAACCTTTTCATAATCTTTACATATCCTTTGTAATTTATTTGTCGAATCTACATTCAGTCACAAAAGTATTGGGCAAGAATGAATTGTTTATAGTTCGAAATTCTATTTTTTGCTTATTTTGTTGTTGTTAGATTGGCACAACTGTTTTCTATTTTGGCGCGGAGTTTGAGTTGCATCTGTTATTTATCCTACTAATATTATAAACGCGAAAGTTTCTGAGTATGTAAGTGAGTATGTTTGTTGCTCTTTCACGCAAAAACTACTAAATGGATTTTGATGAAACTTTACAATAATATAGCTATAAAATAATAATAACAGAATAACAATAACAATAACCAGAATAACACTTAGGCTACAATTTATGAAGATACTAGTTTAGCCTCACGGCGTTGCCCGCGGTTTTTATCGTACCGCGAGTAGCACTGCGGGGTTCAGCTAGTATTAAATACAGCGCTGTTTTTAGTTATATCATATCCAGTGTGTATTGCGAATTTCATAATGGACAAAAATATCGAACAAAGAGTTTGTCTTAAATTTAGCAGCTGAAGCTAACATCGCAAAAGTGAAGCAAATAGTGACTGAAAATCCTCATTTACCTTTGACAGAGATAGTCGCTGAATTTTCTGTATCTCACAAGTCGATCCGTACCATTTTAAATAATCACTTGGGTATGAAACATGTTGCAGCTCGGCTAGTTCCAAAAGACCTGAATTTTATCCAAAAACTCAATCGCATGAGTGTCGCTGAGGACATGCTAGAACGAGTCAATTCCGACCCAACATTCATAAAACGCGTTGTTACTGGTGACGAGACGTGGGTTGACCAGTTTGTCATGCAAACTAGTCAACAAGCTTCGGAGTGGCGCCTTCCAACTGAACCGGAACCGAAAAAACCACGCCAAAGTCGACGAAAAGTTAAAGCCATATTGACTGTTTTCTTTGACTCTCGCGGTGTTGTGCACTCGAAACTCTTGCCGGAAGGTCAATAAAAAATATAACTTGAGCGTTATGCAGCGTTTAAGAGAGCAATTTCAACGAAAAAGGGAAGATTTGTAAAAAAAATATTCTTTGATTTTGCACCACGATAATGCATCATTATGAAAGAGTTTTTGATCAAACACTCAACAAATACCATCGACCAACCACAATATTCACCAGATATGGCTCCTGCCGAGTTTTTTCTTTTCCTAAACTCATATTACCACTTCGTGGCACCCGTTTTTAATCGGTGGAAAACATCAAGAAAAATTCGCAGTGAGAACTAAACTCAATTCCGGAAACTGTGTTTAAAAATATTTTGATCATTGGATTATTCGTTGGCCTAAGTGTATCGTATCTGAAGGAGCATACTTTGAAGGTGATAAAATATATTTGGATGAATAACAAACATTTTATGTATTACCAGCTGATCCACGCAATCTCGTTTGCGTCTTCTATTGCCCGTAGCGTGAAAATTTTCCCTCGTTTTTAAACATTCTTCATTGGTGCTCCGCTCCTATTAGCATTAGCGTGATGATATATATAACCTTCCTCGATAAATGGACTATCCAACATTGATAGAATTCTTCAAATCGGACCAGCGGTTCCTGAGATTAGCGCGTTCAAACAAACAAACTCTTCAGCTTTATTGTATTAGTATAGATTGATCTTTTCCCGATACATTCTTGAGAGGGTAGTATATATCGTCGGTCGTTTTTATTTATTCGATTTAAAAAAAAACATTTCATTTTTGTTATCTTGCAATAATATAAAATACTTACTTTAAATACTTTTTAATATATAAGGTATGAATTAAATTTGCATTTTTCATTCTTCAATTGGTCTTTTTTAGAATACCAGTGTACCTAATATATAGTAGTACCTAATCAAATTAATTTTTGCCGTGGGAGAGCTATGCTTCGGCATGAATGGGTCGGCTCGACCGGAGTGATACCACGGCCTCACAGAAAACCGGTGTGAAATAGCGTTTGCGCTGTGTTTCACCGAGTGAGTGAGGATACCGGAGGCCCATACCCCAACCCCTCCCCCCATCCCCTTTCCCATCCCCCAAAGGTCGGCAACGCACTTGTGACGCCTTTGGTGTTACGGGTGTACATGGGCGGCGGTAATCGCTTACCATCAGGTGATACGCCTGCTCGTTTGCCCACTATACAATAAAAAAAAAAAAAAATTATGTGATTAGGTTCTTATATTTTTTATAACTAAACTTTTTAGTAGTTTCACTTGCATTCATAGTTGCAGCTCCGCTCCTAAGGATCATGTATATTAAAAAGCGTACAGTATTGCAAACGTCTTGGCAAACGTAGTGTGGGACGCCCTCTGGCCAGATGACGGGACGACTTACGTAGGAGAGTTGGCAGCTACTGGATGCAAAAAGCAACAGACCGGGCTCTGTGGTGTTCCTTGGGAGAGGCTTATGTCCAGCAATGGACTGCAACGGGCTTATGATGATGATGTACAGTATTATTCAATGAATACCTAAGGACATATGCTGTTCAACCAATCAGCGCGCGAGATGTGATCCGTCGCTAACCATATTACAATTTGACGGTTTCACTTCACTAAATTAAAATACAAATAAAAACAATACGTTAAATCGTAAGCAGTATGTTATGGTACACAGTATTTCGTTATTAATATTGTTTACAGTCTCGCGATATATATTACAATCTAACGGTTTTAACAATCTAACTTTAACATATCTATTTATTTAACTAGACCAAAGAATGTTTGCCTCAATTGTGTCCGGAAGATGCAAAAGTGATTAGTTTAACTTAGAACTTTCGTCGCCGAAGTCTACTGTGTCCAAGTATTTCACAAGTCGACAATCTTGTTCAAAATATATTTGTATACCCACTTTTAGTTTATGTTAAGTTGATGGGCTCAATAGATATACTTTGTATATTAAGTATGTTTTCTAAGTAAGTGTATATTTGACATTATTTTTGAGATATACAGATTCTTGAACCATATATACATATACTCGTATTACCGTGGAAGAGCCTTGCTGTAGCACAGATAAGTTCTCTCGACCGAAGTGATACCAAGGCTTCACATAAAACCAAAGTACCCTAGTTCCTCTTTTTAAGGAAGATCATCGTCATCAGAACTCCGCAACCCTGAAGGTTAAGTGAATTCGAAGGTTGAAACTAGCGTCAGTATATTTGAAGGCACTGACTTCTCAATAACGATTACCATAGATGTTCATGGCAACCGGGACCCCCCGGGGCCCGGGAGGCTCGACTCAGGCCTCGGGCACCAGATCAACTAAGTAGTATTTTCTTCATTCTATTAGAATATATGTATGTAGTGTTTCCATACATAAATTGTATACTTAGATTAATGATTTCTACTGTGTTTTCTTTTATACTTACGAATGTTTTAAATGCAAAATTAACTCTGTATGTTTGTCTGTCTGTCCTGCTTTCACGGTCAAACCGCTGCACCAATATTTTCAATTAAATTTGGCATGGAGATACATTGATGCATGGGGAAGTACATAGGCGGTTACGATGACCGACAGAGCGGACAGAGCCACTGGCAGAAGCTAGTTATTAAAAAATAATAATATCTCTGTTATTTCTGTACAGATTTGAAAAATTTTACTTCTCATTTGGTTCCCGTTCGAAGAAAAAATGTCAAAGATTGGTTAATAAAAGAACTAAGTACAGCCTAACAAAACTCATCACAATACATTAAAGTCGGTTAAATATGTCTTATTTAAGTTATTTATTTATGTGGGGTAAAGTAAAATTTGTTCTCATGATAAACATGTAGTCCAGCTTTGTTACTGTAGACATTTTGTTAACTTGCTCTGATCTTAGGTTTATAGCTATGTTAAAAAGTCGTAAACCTAATTAAGTCACGATTTAAATATTTTTACTTACCTAGATGCAATCACTCTACCATTTACTCGTAGAACGTGGTTTTAAATTTCTTTACAAATGCTCTTAAATGCCCTGTCATACTTATAGTGTGTACATAATTAAATCAAATTGAATTATGAACTGAAATGTAAATGATAATAACAAGTTTACATAACTAACATGGCTAGAGAAACTAAGTAGAGCCTTTTTTTTAAGTGTGATAATCTCCACGTCACTCCACCGGGGTTTGCAGCGGGTTGTGTGTCGGAATCGGACAAGTAACACGTCCGGATCCCTCCCAGAAAACCAAGCAGTGCCTGTGCTGACCAGACGACTGATAAACCAAATTTAAATTTTCATCATCAGCCTACCGCAGTCCACTGTTAGACATATGTTTGTATAATTGCACGCCATTTAGTTCTATGTGATGGGGTGTAAGGGCACGAACTACAATCTTTCACTCCTAGGCAATCCCGCCTGCTGAACGTCAAACAAAGCTCTGGCGCCCGATCGATGGCGGTATATCCTCAACAGGCGTAACTAAATAGGTCGGTGACGGGCAGCAACATCACTGGTGCAACAAGCTACGCCCTGTGATCACTAACCCGTCTGCCCAGCGTGGTAAGTATGAGCTCTCCATGATTAAGTAACGATAGCCACGGCCCCCAGTCCCACTATTCCTTCGGCATCGGTTTCATACAATTTCAATACCTCTTCTAATCCATTATTCCGCAACGCTGTACAAAAAATCATGTGACAAGGGAGAAAAATCGAGAGTTGCTACCCCCTTCTCTCCACCAGTACTCAGTTGGACAGCTTACAAGTGACGGCATAGCGCTGAATGTTATTGTTATATGCCCCTGTATCTTTCTAAATAGGCCTCCTGGTGGTTCACATTACTCATCAATTTTCGACACGGAACTTTTGTCTATCAGATATTCATGCGGTATCATAAATCAAAACAAATTTAGTAGCGTCCTTGTACTTTTATGCGAGCCAATCCAAAAGCGAACGTTGGCAATAGATATTCTGTGAAAATCATTTAATAGATGGACTGACATTTGAGTTTATTTAAAATACTAAACTTTAGCATTAACCTAGTGCCCCTTGCACTAGGTTAATACTAAAATATTATATTTACGTTTCATAAACATAAAACTCCTCCTAACTTGTTGCTACATTGATTAATTTCGCGTTTATGGTATCTATTAACATTGTTTAACAAGTTGCCTATACATGGACATGCTCCGGCCATTCACATCGCAGTAATTAATCATTGCAACCCAAAATACTTGTTGCGTAAAGGTCACAAGGGCTAAGTCATAAGCGGAGCGATTTTTATCAACTAAACTTAGGAATGTGGTTTATTTTTATAACTATTCATGATTATCTAATCAAAGGCAGTCCTGAATCAGCGAAACTTACCAGATTGTCAATGTCGTAGCCAGTTGTTACTTTAATATATTCTCTAGGATGTTAATGTTTATTTTATAAAACTAATGATAGAGGTTTTAATTTCATATTACATTGCAATACTCAGCGTAACCTCGTACCAGCTAGTATTACTAGCTATTGTAGAATAATTGAATTTTATATTGTTAATCTTCAACGCATATATCATTAAATTAAATAGGCACTGACACAAATACTTTTAATAACTTATAGATAAAAGAATAAATGCTGCAATTAATTTAGAATTTCTTTCTAACTTTAAGTATTTACCAAATTTTTTAATAATCTCTCACACTTTATTCGCACAAGATAAGTCACACCAAACAATCTATAAATTTATTATTGTTACGATCTTAGAAATAAGATACCTACGCTTTTAACTTGAACCGCGTCGGACTACCGCACAAGTTCAAGTATGAAGGGCGCGGCGCAAGCGCATATTCGCATTTCACTTGATCTTTCAAAGGTTACGCTGACATTTCGCTGTTTTACATGCACGTGAATTCATCGTTTGGAGATGTTCTGCAGGTGTCGTCTCTCTTTCTTATAATTTAGTAACAATATTTAGTGTTTAATAATATAGTAAATGTTTAAAGTATGTAACTTAATTACGAAAAAAAATCTTTTTTTATAAATAAATACATGTCTATTTAATTCCTTTGAACGAGTATATATATATATATCTTAATATATATAAATCTCGTGTCACAATGTTTGTCCTCAATGGACTCCTAAACCACTTAACCAATTATAATAAAATTCGCACACCATGTGCAGTTCGATCCAACTTGAGAGATAGGATAGTTTAAATCTCAAATTATAGTCGCAATTTTAATTTATTGCTAATTATTTGTCTGTTATTATTTGACAGTCACAATTATCTGTTAACTCCAAATGATTCTAACAGATGTCGATACCTTTCGAATGGGTTGAGTAAGTAATCAATAGATGGCGCTGCTATGGTAAATCTATAGGCTATATTTTATTTTGGAAAAAAATAGGGTTCCGTAAGATATTGGGGTTTTTCGGACACAAGGTGTAAAAAATCAACCCTATACGGGGGAAATTTTTTCGCTACGGGCAATAAAAGACGCAAACGAGGTTGCGTCGGTCAGCTAGTAATTCTTATATATATAAAACCTGAATCTCGGAAATGGCTCCAACGATTTTCATGTAATTTAGTATGCAGAGGGTTTCGGGGTGCACCTGGCTCCCCGGCATCTAGTATCCGAGATGGCGTACAGTTTTAGTCGGTTTGAGTCCGATATATCATCAGGAGGTGGTATCAGAGGGGATTACCGCACAGAAAAAAGGAGGTTTCGAGGGCGATAAATCGAGCTAGCTAGGATTCAATTTTAGAATATTAACCAAATTTATAATACAGGTATTACTTTTACTTAATACTGAAATGATAAAGTTTAGAAGATTTTCGTTTGATTGTTTGTTTAATAAGCTAATTTGTAAAAACACCAGGTGATGTCTACTGAACTAAATTGTACAGAGTATGTGGAAGAGTATCATTGGTTAACATCACGAAAGGGCTAGTAAGAGCGGAGTAGCGGTAATAAATGCAGGAGAATTTTCTCGAAGGAAGGATGACCTGGAGAAAGACCTAATTTACAATAAACTTACCTTAATTTATTATTAAAATATAGTAAGTATATGTTACCTGTCAAGAGGTCACTCGTCCCGTAACTACGTGAGGTCGTCCATCGTCTCGTTCAGCCGTGATGCAGAATTCACGTCGCGTGTTGTAAACAATGCACACCTCGCATTTGTATATGTAGGACCACTACGTGTTTGAACTTGAGACATTCGGTGGAACACTTTTTAGTACCCTTATTGTCAGAGCGCTATTTAATAATAATAATTTGACTAAAGCGTGTTCAAAGTATCCGAAAATTCTAACATAGATAAAATGCAGACTTTTGGGAGACGGACAATAAGTATTTACCTTCTAGAATACAAATTACAAGATTTTTCCGTTTAAGAGAGCAATCACCTAATCGTAAGAGAAAAGTTTAAGTAGTAAGGTAGATTGTAGCCCGATTGGTGACTACTGTCTGCTGTCTTAGCTGTGCTGTATTTAACTACAAAAAAGTAATCACAGCAACGTACTTAAATAAATCTTATACAGGGTCTGTCGTAAATAATGGATAAGTCGTAAACTGGAGTTGGTCCGGCTATCAGACTATTAGAAAATCGTATCTTTTTGCCAGGGTTTCTAACCGTATGGAAATGGCGTAGACTTTTATGTTTTTTTATAAATTTCGCTACTCTTTGCATTCATTCCGTTGCCATTTCGTTAAATTTAGGTATTTCTGTGTCATTTTTTTTGTCTTGAAGATGTGTATTATTTAGTTTTAGTACTGTTTTAGGCGTTTTTAACGTTGGTCATTTTCAAAATTGTCATTTTAAGATTTTTTATGTTTTTGTTTTACTTAGGGTCAACTTTTGATCATTTACTGTGTAAAAAAAAAGTACGGCGCTATAGCTGCCCATGATCTTAATAAATTATCTAGTATGTGTAGATTCTAAAAAGGTATAACAATGCATACTTCACAAGTAATATTAAGCTACATGAGCGAGATCAATATCAAGGTGAGAAAATATTTTTTTCATGTAATGTTGTAAATGGTTATAAAACTTCGTCAGAATGATTTATTTCTGCCAAGATTCTTTACACAAACACTATGGGGCCACTATTAAGGATATTCAAAGAAAACTAGGTAGTTTTTTGTCAAAAAAATTTCATGCCTCCTCATTTCATAAAGGTGTTTAATTTTATTAGTAAATTTAAGGGAAAAATATCCAAATGCCCGGCATCCTGACTATCGTGTCTTCATAAGAGTGCACAACACATTTTTGGAAGGACGATTTCCTGGGACCGGCGTAGGCGGGGCGAGTGAAGGACGACCACAACGCCACAGTGCAGCCGAAGTACTGGAAATAGTTGCAGAAGACCCTGGTACGTCCATAAGTGTAATTTCAAGGCGCACCGGTATACCTCAAAAATCTGTACACAGGATTTTAAAAAGGCATGAATTATATCCCTATCATTATCAAAGGGTCCAAACATTAATGCCAAGGGACGCTGCTGCGAGAATAACATTTTGTCGCATAATGCTGCGAAAGATGAGGGAAGACCAAAGTTTTTTTAATAAAATTTTATGGAGTGACGAGTCAACGTGTCGAAAAGATGGTTTTTTGAATCTTCACAACATACACAGCTGGCAACTCGAAAACCCAAGACTTATCCGAGAAGACCGATCGCAATATCAATTTAAAATTAATTTATGGACTGGCATTATTAATGGCAAAATCATTGGTCCATTCGAATTGCCGGCAATATTAAATGCGGATATGTATTTGAATTTTTTAGCAAATACTTTACCTAGTTTACTGCAAGACGTCCCACAAGAGATAAGAAATGAGATGTGGCTACAAAATGATGGGTGTCCAGCACATTACGCTGTTCGTGTCAGGGAACATTTAAATAATACTTATCCAGATAGATGGATAGGGCGATTGGGGCCAATTTTAGGGCCTCCACGTTCGCCAGACCTGAACCCCTTGGACTTCTTTTACTGGGGCTGTATAAAAGAAAAAGTATACAGTGAAACAATAAGTTCTGTAGAAGAGTTGCGTGCGCGCATTCAAGTAGCAGCGAGAAAAATTGAAGAAGCCGGTTATGTGCGCCGGATTAAGCGATCGTTTATTAGGCGATGTAGAGCGTGCATAGCTGCCGGCGGAGGACACTTCGAACATTTAGTTTAAGTTGTTGAATAAATATTTTTACGTACTAAAACAACCTAGTTTTCTTTTGAATATCCTTAATAGTGACCCCATAGTGTTTGTGTAAAGAATCTTGGCAGAAATAAATCATTATGACGAAGTTTTATAACCATTTACAACATTACATGAAAAAAATATTTTCTCACCTTGATATTGATCTCGCTCATGTAGCTTAATATTACTTGTGAAGTATGCATTGTTATACCTTTTTAGAATCTACACATACTAGATAATTTATTAAGATCATGGGCAGCTATGGCGCCGTACTTTTTTTTTTACACAGTAAATGATCAAAAGTTGACCCTAAGTAAAACAAAAACATAAAAAATCTTAAAATGACAATTTTGAAAATGACCAACGTTAAAAACGCCTAAAACAGTACTAAAACTAAATAATACACATCTTCAAGACTATAATACAAAAAAAATGACACAGAAATACCTAAATTTAACGAAATGGCAACGGAATGAATGCAAAGAGTAGCGAAATTTATAAAAAAACATAAAAGTCTACGCCATTTCCATACGGTTAGAAACCCTGGCAAAAAGATACGATTTTCTAATAGTCTCATAGCCGGACCAACTCCAGTTTACGACTTATCCATTATTTACGACAGACCCTGTATATGCATTGCATTATTGAGTTACATATAGATGACGATCTCACCATTACCTAGCAGAATGTTAATTTAAATAGCAGTGTGATTTATAGAAATGATAGACACACGAAGTGGACGCGATGTGACACTAAACCTAAAATTGTCCGAAGTCTATACTGTTCGTATACATAGTAGTAGCTTGCGGGCGGCGGCGGTGAAATCAAGCCTCGCTATGTAAGTGGGTTGGTGAAAGAATCTCTCCAGCGCTAACCTGTAGCGTCAGCAAAGACGCGACCTTGAAATTATTTTAATTTTTTATTTACATATTTTCATTTTTTTTTATTTGACAAATAATAGCATAATAATTAATGACCATCAGACGTTCACGTAAAACAACGAGCTAATAACAGCAAAATACTGACTTAAAACCAATTAATTAAGCAGACAGAGGAGTAGTAGAGAAAAAGAAGTTTTTTAATATATTAATTCATTTATATAGCTATTTTAATTTGAAATGTGTTGGAAATAGATAAAAATCTCAAACCGAATGGCATGTAGACCATGTCTAATATCATTAAATGTTTTGCATAAATATATTTAATGTGTCTCAAAGACGTTAAACGTTCTTTCATTATAGTTTTGTCACACAACAGTCAAGCGATTTAAAATTTCAAAATCCATTATATAAAGTATCGATTAGCTACACAACCGGCACTAACAAATTCATTACATTGCAAAGAAAAACTAATTAAATAAAATTTCACAATATTTTTTTTGTTAACCGTATTTTGCTTAAGTGTGAGTGAGGAGTCTCGACGACACGTTGACATTACCTACATTATAGAGTTTGTGTTATTCGCATGGGTTTTTTCTATGTGTGTGTAATTTCTCTTGTGTGCCCTGCGCAAGAGTACTTGTTGACGCGAAATGGCAATTTGTCGTTTGTGTGTGCATTATGACAATTTTCACATCCGACTTTCTTCCGAGACTCTGCGAACATTACGTACGTTGTGTGAACTGATCTTCGGTTGGATCTTTCACTTCATATGTTCACACCTTTGTTTGAACTATAGATGTCTAATGTGACCCACTTGCGGCTGCGTGTATTTTTAGAAAACGTTGCTTATACTCGTCGCAACAGTGTCAGCAATACTTAACGCTTAACAAGGTTTTAAAGACTCATAAAAAAAAACAAAAGAAAAAGGTTAACAAAAAATTTTCATTTATTTTACATTAATTTACAATTATTTATGAACCTAGTGGAAAAAAACTTGAAAATTAACATTCGCCACTTATGATTACGGATAATTATGTTTTCATCAACATTAATGCTTTACATTTAATTAATAATTACAAAAATTATATTCAAAAATAAATACTTACAGCTATCGTTTTATATGCTAACAAAAAGGTACTTTATCTATGAACTATATTCACGCAGTGATCAAACGCAGCGGGCGAATCGTTTTCAAATGCATTTATTTTTCATTAGGAAACCAGTTTTTGGAGAGTTCACAAAATATAAAATGAAATATCATTTAATAGATAATATTACTTTATTAGTGAAAGTAAATAACTAAACAATAAAATGTTTATTATTTACTTTCATATTGTAACGGGCCTGTAGAGATGTCCATTCACCAAATGATTCAACATTTAATTCAATAGTCTAGACTGACTGAGTTAATATATATTTTAGTGTCATGATTTGGCATTAAAATGTATTTGAAAAAATACATATTAAACATTTATTTTTAAAGCTTCTGTCTTCTTGACATTAAATAAACATTACTAGTGAATTTATTTATTTATACTTCATGCACAAATGTACAAAGGCGGATTTAATGCCGTAGGCAGTGAATTGTGCTACACTGAAATTATCTTCAAGCAATTTAAGCCAGGATTAATATATATACTTTGCATTTAATAGAATTTACATTTTGTAAATATTGTAATTATTTAAAATAGTAAAATACGTTTTTCCCGCTTGAACATTCCGGGGATATCCTATCAGATTAGGACAGGGCAGAGGTAGACTGACAGGAGACTTCATTAAGCGATGAAGCCTCACTTGTCGGTGCTAGGCGATGAGACTTTAATTAAAACACTTACTTAGAGAATCCATTTTTCTAAAATCATCAGACAAGTTCAAGCGTTTCGCCCGCGCGTTTTTTCGCCAAGCCTATACGACAAGCGTTTTAACGCTGTACAGTCACAATTTTATTATCCTACGATAGTAGGCACCTAATGAATGTCCGAGAACTTTATATTCCGTACATCATAGAAAAGAATACAAATAGGTATTAGACATCAACGTTTCTGGAATGTATAGTGTAAACGAAGCTTTATTTTATACAGTCTTGAAATAATGATGTTAACTAATATAGTGTTAAACGAGTTGGTGATGAATGAGTAGTATGGTTTGGATTTAGTGATAGATGAAGTGATAGGAAACAATGAGATTAATAAATTTTATTTTCAAATTTTTTACTCTAGGTAGATCACAAGTGCAATGCCGTTATTTTGAATGTCCCGTTCATTTCGGGAAGGGAGTTGAAGCTCCGGTAACCTCACTCGGTGAAAAGCGACTCTTTCGATGCTAAACTTCGGTATCTCCGGTCTAGCCAGTCTTGAATTTATACACAGTATATTTATTTCATGAGTAGGATTCCAACAGGTCACGATGGAATTACGATCCTTGAAGTGTAAATATGCTGTAATACTAATTACAAACTGGCATCGAAAAAAATCTTGCGCAACAACGGATCGCTATTATTAGTATAAATTTAATTTTTTTCCGTTCGCTTCCCGGACGTGTAGAGTTCCGTTCGCGTGTATTTGCGCACCTCGTATTGTACGTCCAATGAGTTGATTGGCTGATGATCCGCCAATAACATCATTTAATTTTTAATCATTTCTCACCGATAAATAATACATAGGTAAAAAAATATATGTTTTTTTATTCAAATATAATAGTAATTTTGAAAAGTTAATTTCTTGGTTAACTGGGCAAGAAGAAATCAAAGTCATGATAAAATGCTGTGAAAATCTATTGACGACAATAAATAAACATAATTGCTAATGTAATGTAAAAAGTATGTTTAGTGATACACGTTAATGATATGGTATTATTTGAATATGATTGTGGAAATAAGTTGTGCATTTTCAATTAAATTCGTTAATTAATAAAGATGTTGTGAACAACGAAATGTATCTGACACATATGTAAGTAGAAAGCTGTAAGTAGCGAGGTTGTCACGTTAGATATAAATCAGAGCGATCGTTCAATGATTTTGTAAGAATAAAAGTAAAAACCTTTGCAAGTTACATGAAAACAAGTAAAAAATAAGAATAGAAAACGTACATAAGTCGCAAAGATTTTTATTTATTTACTTTTGTGACTGTTGCTTGACACTGAGGTACCTATGTTGTTGTTAATACTCGTTTCTTAGAGCAATAGGTTATGTGTTCTGTGTCATAAGTACCAAATAAATTAAGTTGTGATACATGAGAATAATAAAAAAAAGTCTTAACTACACCGACCAGCTTAGTCAAAATCTCTCTTTATTCTTATATTTAAAAGAGTATTTTAAACAAAGTTTAGATTGGCAGTGCTGTGTTAGCCTCGTGTGCTTTGTCATATCGCATTCTTATAATTAATAAGTACCTATTCATATAATATATATAAAAGAATATTACTAAATACATTCTGACTAACAGTAGGTAATCGGAGTAACCATTCACATACAATTAAATAAACGTTCCTACATTACACATATATCTAATGTACCGTTCATATACTTACGCTGTAAGTGTCACAAGTTTGTAAGACAACAAGTAAATATAACCAAAATTGAAAACAGACAAATTTAACTACAGAGACGGATGAGCTATCTGTCTCTTTAGTTAAGTTGTCAAAAACTGAGACAAGAACGGAAGAGTACAGCGGAACTTACTTCTATTGATATTATACAGAGAATATATTTATTGCTTAAAACTAGTTAACATTGCACTCGTCCTTAGGAATGTTATACTAATGGGTTAGATTACAATTAATTACTCTCGATCGCACATACCTACATTTAAAGACTAAAAAGGCCTTACCCAGACATTGTGTCGAGTTGTTACAGTAATTTTAATCTAATGTTCTAAAGCGTCAATCTCAACACTGCGATGTGACCGTACTTAACGAAATAAATTTACAATAGCCTAAATTGAGATTCAGCGCGCACTGTATCCACGCTCACTGACACTGATCGATGTCATAAACACACTAATTTACAAACTACAGAAATGCTTTTTGAGCTAGAACCTACACCTCTGCTAGTCCCGTCCGATCCGCTTGTGGATCTGTTGGTGCTTGATGAGGTGCGCCTTCTGACGGAATGCCTTCGCGCACACGTCGCATCTGAACGGTTTCTCTCCCGTATGCGTTCTCAAATGCACCTTAATATTCGATTTGTTCAAAAACCCTCTATTGCATATCCCACACCGGTGAACCGGCTTTTCTTTCCCGAGCAGTCCACTCAGCTCTGCTGCTGTTGCTGAAGGGAACGCCAGCGAACTTCCATGCATGTGTCCACCATTGTTCGTCTGTTTCGCCTTAACTCTACTGCGTTTGGGCTTACTGACTGGTGTAGAAGTAGTGGTATGTGCATGGGGATAGAGCAATCTTTCTGGACTGCACAACCCATCAGGTTTTAAGCCCAGGGCGTAATGCGGTGCGTATCGACCGTTAAGCAGTCCACCAACGCCCTCAGTAGTGGACACAGCGTTACCAGGAGGGGAAGACGTCGATATTACGTCCATCCCGTAACTAGTCGAACTCGGGGCCTCTTGTTTCACGGGAGGTCCGTTCTGCAGTCGGTTTTGTAAGAGAGGCATGTAGCCATGTGTCAGTAACGACTGTAGCGTGGGCCCCGCTTGCCCGAGACTTTTCAAATGAAATTCTTGGCTCTTCGTAAACTCTTGCCCTTTACAAGGAAAATCGAGGCTGGACGTATGATTAGAAGGTACTGAAGGTGGGGAACTTGGTACATCAAATTCAAGATCTTGAGGTACGATTTTTTCGCCAGGTTGGCTACAAGCACCCGTTATCCATGCGTCTATATCCATCCAACTATCTCTAGAGTCATTCCTTTCTGGGTCTTCAGGTTGAGATGGGACTGTTGTATCAGCCATAGCAGAACCGATAATTGCTGCTATATCCTCTATTGAGCAGTCATACATATGTTGCTTATGCCCGTCTTCGTATGTCTTAGCTGGAGGTGAGCAAGATGCCACACAAGAGTCTGCAGCATCGGGGCCCGACGTTTCTGCGAAGGGTTTTGTATCAGGTGCGTCTAAGAAAGGTTTCACATCTTCGAGATCTGGTGGTTCAGCATCGGCTGGGCACGTCGATGACGATACTACGTCATGATCGGCCCCATAGCCGCTCTGAGTGGGATAGTTATTATTCTCCTCAGGAAGACGTTGAGCAATTGCATGGTAGTGGTGACCAGAGATGCCATTGATAGATAGGTGCCCGGTGTAACCGGTGAAGGGAGGTAGGGGTTTGAGTTCGGCGAGAGGTGTCGGAGCGAGGAGCGAGTCGAGGAGCTCATGGCAGGTAGGGGGAGGGGACGAGTGGTCGAGCTTGTGGTCGAGCCAGCAGCCGCCGAGCAGCAACTCGTCGTTGGGCGCGGCGCCGCCCGCGACCCCTGCGCACTTCATGCCTCGCCTCACCGTGACTCCGGAGCCCAGGGTGAGCCCACCACCGCCATACTTGGATGCCGCCACCCTGGTGGGCAATCTGTAACAAAGAGATAGAAATTTTAATAAAATGTAGGATACATTTCACTTTGAGCGTAAATTTCTGTTAAACTAGGTCATAGAAAGTAAAATTCGCAATTAAAAATAAACCTAGGATTTATAAAGCTTATAAAGCAGAATTTAATTAATAAGAATATAATTAAATTAATTTATAGTAGTGCACAGACTAGATTGTCCAACATCCTAGGTGATGCAGAAAATTAAGACGTTATAAAAACATAATGTGTTTAATATACAAAATTTAGTCTGTGACTACGCAGCCGCGGTCTGCACAACTAGGTTGAAAATTAAAACAGTTTTGTTAAGTTAACAACCTGATTGCAGCATTTGCTTGCCACGTCTGGGATAGGGTTCTGTCTGCTCAGTGCAAATATAAATAAACATTTTATATGTCATTACTTTGAAGTTTGCATAGATACCAAAACCACCACGGTTAATTCTCTTCAATGTAATTGTGTATCCTTGAAATATAAAACTATCAACTATCTCATAGAATTCGTTACCTAAATAGTCCAACACTATGTTATTTTCAAAATTCAACCAAAAATATTGTATTAGGAAACCAGAATACGTTCATACTTGATACATTATTGGAATAGTATTACAATAAGAATAAGAAAAACTTTATTTGGCTTTATATTACACAGTTACTTATAATTATTATGAGTGTTTAAACAGCCACTGGAAAGACAAAATGGTCTTGGACTCAGCATATGGATGACGATGCAGGGCACGCCAGCCGCTGTGTGTATTACAATAACGTATCCCACAATCTGTTATGTTATGGCTAACGGTCAGGGTACCGTAGGAATTCATCATCAAGTAACTTACATCATAGATTGTAGACACAGGGTTAAAGGGAAGACAATACTCCCATATTACCTTAACAGTTACTGGTCTGTTGGTCTGATGATCATCATAATGGAGCCAGATAAATAATTATAAGACGAGTATGACATTAACCGTGGGAGAGCTATGCTTCGGCATGAATGGGTCGGCTCGACCGGAGTGATACCACGGCCTCACAGAAAACCGGTGTGAAATAGCGTTTGCGCTGTGTTTCACCGAGTGAGTGAGGATACCGGAGGCCCATACCCCAACCCCTCCCCCCATCCCCTTTCCCATCCCCCAAAGGTCGGCAACGCACTTGTGACGCCTTTGGTGTTACGGGTGTCTATGGGCGGCGGTAATCGCTTACCATCAGGTGATACGTCTGCTCGTTTGCCCACTATTATATATATAAAAAAAATGATAACGGCATGTATGTGTGGTGACATATAAAAAACATGGGGTATCACCACCCTTATTCATCCCATGGGTGTTGTAAGAGCCGTCTTTACAGTGAATGTTAGCAAACTACGCAGGATAACATTCACTGTAAAGAAAAATCGAAATAAACCCTACACCAATTTGTCTGGTTAACTACGTAGTATTAGTAGCTGAAAACCTTTTTCTATGGCATATGTTCAGCAGCGGACTGTTGAAACCTGTTGCAATACCTGGAACTCTTGGAAAGGTTCAGAAGCGCGTTCGCCTTTAAGATATAGTAAGGAGTACGCTAACTGACTACAAGCCGAAAGGGATTTTAGTTTTCAAAAAGATAACGGTCTATATATATATATATATATATATATATATATATATATACTATTTGCATGTTACACCGTAGCTTCTGAAGCGACTTTAATGAATGAGGTGTCAGCAGGTTACTAATAATGTCCCGGTTGAAAAGTTTGTACGTAATCGGATTATATTTTATTAAACTTTCCTATTAAAGTTTGGAAGAATATATAGTTTTAATATTTATGTACGTAAATAAGACAGAACTGGCGCGCAAGATGCAAACCAAGTGGCAAGTAATCGGTGTATGAGCGCCACGCTTCACTAGCTAACAGGGCTGCGCTCACAACCGCGTCACCTTGTTTGAGCGCCGGCATTCTCCAGTTATTTTTTACTTCAGTTTTAATGGAGATTTTCCTTTGAATATTGAGGTATGTTTAATTAACAGTGTGTAATCATTGTCAATATATGGCATTAACGTATTTATAGTTACTGTAATTTGTAAGTTGTAGTCGAACTAAGTTAGTTGTCTATAAAATTTTAATTAATAAGTTATTCGTAACTATGGGCAATGAGCTAGTGGTTATTGATCCAGACTGATGAAACAGAGTGTGTGGGTTTGATTCTTATCTAGAAATATCATTGTGTGATGATCATGTCCTGGTCCCTGAGATACAGTTGACTCTAGTTCAGGGGCCAGAGAAATCACATTTAATCACGTATAACTTTGTATCAATAAACAAATAAATAAATGTATTAGGTACCTACGTATGTAGGTATAGTAGTGGGTATGTACTTCGCTTTATACACAATAAGTATGGTGATTACACTACAATTGGATTGTACTCATGCTTTCCATCAGGCACGTCTATTTGGCAGGCCCTTATAAATGTATATACAATAACCTGATTCTGGGCAAATACAAGAATTTTATGAAACATATTCTGAATACACAGAAAATGCAATACAGTCAAAGATAGCGCCTTCCACAGCCCTCAATTACCGGAGGCAGCCGCGATACCTGACCGTGTTGATGCGCCCGCGCAACCGAAATCGTTACACACTAAAGCGGGTTATCGTCAAGCTGATTAACGTTGAAGAGTAGCCTAATTAAATTTACATATATGTGTTATTAAACTAAATTGGTAATGTTTTTCGTTATTTTTTTATTTATGAAGCACTTTGAATGAAACGATGATAAAAAAAAAATTAAAAATATTTCGGACATCTAACACAACGCCATCTAGTTCCAAGCTAAGCAGAGCTTGTGTTATGGGAAGGAACTAGACAACTGATATGAATACATATATTCTTTTTTTGTAAATACATACATATTATACATAGAAAACACCCAAACTCCGAAATAAATATTTGTAGATCACACAAACACTTGGTCCCCAGGATTTGAACCCGAGACCTCAAGCACAGCAGTCGCATCCACTACCACTGCGCCACTGTTTTTATGGTATGGGAGAGAAACAAAATAAAACAAAAAGCACACAAATCCTATAGCAATTCGATTCTGGCCAGCGTGTTGTAGTAGGCCCAAACCTAGTTTCTAAAAAAGTCTATAAACCCCAGCACGGGGGTACTAAAGGCTGTTGATGATGATATGGGAAAAAGCTAGAACTCTATAAGAACCTACCCCCAAAATTGGGGGAGAAACTTGCATTTTGGCTTCTGGTAACTTTACTCAATGAAAAGCAAAGAAGAAATTGCCTAACATCCGATTTCTGGTGATATAAAAGTACTTTATATTATCTGTCAAAGATTGTGTGTTAACATACAATCTCTGGAAAAGTACCGACAAAAATCAATTTAAATGAACTATTTCTAAAAAAGTATTTTCATAACATTTAAACGAAAAAAATCGAAACCCATGACAACACGCACCTAGTTGACCAATGGCCGCACGCAACGAGTTGCAATACGGAGGGAAAAAAAACTATTAAAGTATAGATTTGTCTCGGCTACCAAGAGCGTGGCCTTGGTATGCTTTTTCGCAAAATATCTAGCAGTGAATAGGAGTTATTGCGATCGACCGGCCGTAGCGACCGCTGTTGCAACCTGCCGATACGAAAAAATGAATTACCAACGCTGTTGCATAGCGAACGTGACTTTTGTAAATAACTATTCGTTTTATCGTTTAATGGTTTTATCATTATTCATTTTATATTTTACAGTTTTTTCCGCATTTTAAAGACATCCTTTTTAGATGTCACACATCTATCTATATTAATAATATCTATACTAATAATAAAGCTGAAGAGTTTATTTGTTTGTTTGAACGCGCTAATCTCAAGTACCGTATTTTTGACAAAAAATATTAAATAATTATTACATTATAATAAAAGTAATAATGTAGCAAATAATAAAATGAGTTAAATTAGAGTAGGATGTTGGTCGGAACTGAGGTTCCGTTTGAACTGAAACTGTTATTGCCTATCAATGTAATGGTAATTAACCTACAAACAATACTTAATTACTGAACATCATTATCAATTATAGAGGTATGTTCAGTTATATATAGAATTTTGCATATGATTCGGATTTTCAAAAATGTACTAACTTGTTAGAAATTGTAAATCTTTTTCACATACTGATACATACTACAAGAAGTGCATAAGTGTAAATTATGTTTATTTTGTAAGTAAATCTTTACAGATATTTTTACACGTCGGATATTACAGCTAGAAGAGGCCCCGGACTTTATTAAATAACCGATATAAGTCAAGATTCATTACCCGAAGCGTGACACTCCCGCCAGCAGGACATTTGGGTAGGCCGGGGAAAGTGTTTCCCCGTAAACCACTAGAAAGATACTAAACATGAACTTATATTACAAGCCTAGACTATACTCATATTAACATGCACAAAAGAATTTAGTTCGTATAAACAAATTTAAAAACAACATACAATTATAAAACAATAAATAATTAAATGTCACACAAAATGCGTTACTTGAGTGAGCCTCGTCAATCCCAAGCAAATTTGTCTTCTAAATAATCCAAAACTGTGTAAATAAAGTTATATATAACTTCAATAAAGGAGAAGGTTCTCAACCCGACTGTATTTTTTATGTAGGTTTTTGTGTATATTCGGCAAGTCTGAGAATAGGTTGTAAACTTTTTTATATTCCTTAATAATAAGGGTGGCCTACTCAAAAATTTCTTTAATTGTTAATATTGTAATTTAGCGTTAAAAATACATATAATCGTAAACGTACATTTTACTGAACCCTATTTGAGAAATAATTTATTGTTTAAAACAAGTTTTGCCTGGTAACCATTTTTTTATTATTGTCTTCTTACAGGTAACAGCGTATTGGGTGGCTTCTTGACATTTTACAGAGAGGCAAAATTTATGTAAGTACTCGTACTAACGGCCAGGTCCTGTTTAGAACGGAAGTCTTTGTAATTGGCGGATTTCCTCTACTGTAATATGCTTGTTTTTCACATATAAACCTTCCTATTATTCCTATAATCACTCTATATATTGCTGAAAACAGTATTAAAATCGGTTGAGTGGTTTTAAAAATTTAAGCGAACAGACAACGGAAGCGACTTAATTTTATTATATGTTAACATTACTAGTTTTTGAATGCGAATAAAAAGTTGTCTCTATGAAAGTCTGGAGTCTAGACTGTAGTCTATTTCTGTGTTAGGCAAAACTCTTTTGTATCCATTCAGTCGTCCTTGCTTGCGTAAATATTTCTTAAATTTCGCACACAGGTAATATTGAAAGATCACAAATGTGTCTTAAAGTATTAAACTGCATTAACGTGACAACTAAAGCATGAGCTTTTCATTTTTAAACTTTCCAAATTTCTGTAAAACTTCTCACTTAGTTAATGTTTTTCTTATGCCATGCATACGGCCCGTCCACACTATTGTTTTTGCTACAGTCTAATTCACTTTTCATGTATTTTTTTCCGGTATAGACGGATTTTACTAGTAAATCTGTTACCAAATCTGGCACACAAGCCGATTGGCGGCCGTCATTATCGTTACTCGTTTTGCAAACGGATTGTCATCTCCACGGCCCAATTCTGAAGAAATTGTCACAGTTTCATAGATTATACGCTCCGATGGGCCGTTTGAGTGAAAGTTGCTTAAACATAATGATCTTTGAAAATATCGGATTTGGAAGTCAACTAAGGAGATCTGAGTGACAGTTTGTGTAATTTTGTGGGTAATTTGTAGGTTTATGTGTTTGAAAGTGGTTCATTTATTTCGATTGAATGCCTTGAAATTGATGTAAGTGACTGTACGTCCGCATCGCTTACTATTCTAAGCCATAGCCTATTTCTGTGCCGAATTTTATTCAGTTTAGTTAAGCTTTTCTACCATGACAGAGTAACAAATAATGAGCATTGTAGCATTGGACTCTTGACATATAAAAAAACATTCATTATTGCATTCATATTGAAATATAAATTTAAAAGTAAATACATTTTTAGTAGATTTGGCAGTACAAATATTTAATAATTACTAACTTTTGTTGAATCAAAAGTACATAAATATAAATTGTGCTTATGACATAGAGATTATTTTCTTTCAAGTACAATTTTACAGCAAAAGATCGAAGATCGGAGAAGTTAATTGCGTAGACCCTAATCTTATCTAGTTTTATTCAATGCTGTACCGACAATAAATTATAGAGCCTATCCGTGAGGATTGAGGACACTACCTATTAGAAATTAAATAATTGTATTCAAGAGAAACAGTCGCTACTGAATTCTTATATCCGTAATCCAGATTTAATCCCGACTTTACCATTTAGACATGGCGACTTAACATAAAGCACACGACACACTGACCGACAAACCAATCCCCACCACAAACGAAACATTCTTAAAAAAATCGTATCACGAAATTAATTTTTAGGCCAACCTACACACGGCGCCCGCATCGAAAATTTGTCGCGCGCCGAGCGAGACGAAATATACGATACCAACGAGAGTGAAAGAAACGGGTGCACGCGAAACCGGGCCGGCTAACGGTACACACGCGGAAGTGTGTCAGTAGCATAAACAGCCTTTTATTCTACACAGGTCGTATGCTACAACGGTCGGATATTCAAAAGACAACCTTGACCGTGCGCAATAAAGTCGGAATTTTGTCGGTGGGCAAACTGGTTTTCGATTTTCACGGTGCTGATTCACGACAATAGAGCTGTGTCCGTTTGATGATTGCTCGCGAGACTCCAGTTTTGAACCTACCTCAAGGCTAGACTTATCTTTATAGATGTTATATCGGCTGGCGACGTATTGTCTTGACGTAGAAAGTTGATATCGAGTCGTTTACTCCAAATGTTTGATATAAAAAGAATGATACATTCAGTACATATATATGTTAGACTGCATAGAATTTGATGATATTTAACATGTTTTAACTTTCTCCAAAAATACTTAAAGAAAATTTTGTTAGTCATGTGCATGTCTAGCACAATTTATGTAGCTCTTGGGAAAATAAGTTTAGTTTTATGCTAAAATAATAGATATGACTATTTCTATTTTATAGATACTACTATATCCAGACACATTCACTCTTATATTGTTTACTGCTTTGACACTTCAAAGCACTGAAAGCATCGGAAGAAATAATGTCTGACTGTTGGCCACTAAGTTTATTTCCATAGTTGTGAGGCGCTCAACTAGTACACTATATAGATATAGAACTTTTTATGGACGCTTTGGGTCGCCTAAAGTTCTATATTAAAGTGTAATGTCTAAAAGTATTCTATCAGTCAATCAAGTTTTCATAGTACTAACTTTTCTTAGTTTGAAGCCATATAAAATTGTGTGTCAGATGTCGGAAATATTTATTTAATTTTACTGTGACTATTAATATTATAGCTTGACATAAAAACGCGATTCTGAATAATTTACATGTTGAGTCTTGGTATTCTTTGTTTAAGTTTGGTTCTTGTAAAGCGCCCTGCGACATAGTGCGAGATTTGTCTTAAAAAAAAGAAATCTTTAACACTGACGGTTTGAGAGGCAGATAATACTTTTTTTTAAATACTATTGGAATACACTATTTTTCATCGTAAATAATATGAGATTCTGGATTAGCTTTGAATATAAATCTTTTAGCAGGTATCAAAATTTTTATCTTTATTATAAATATTGTAATAACTCATGCTTGTATACCGAAGAGGCAGGCAGAGACATATTAAGCACCCACATTTTGACTACTCATACATGTCAGTACTACATATATTTAAAAGGTTTAAACTATCTTTTAAAAATACAGCATAAGCAATGAATAACTACTAATTATCTTAGAGTACAAATACTCGTATTCGTAATATAACAAAACGCCTGTAAGAGTTTTACCTTGTTTTGTCACCTTTCTCCATAGAACAACTGCGATCGTCAATAAAGTAAAAAAAATATTTTATGACGTTGTCTATGCAAATGTTGCGACAATGACAATCACGTATAAGTTTACCTAACTGTACTTTATTTTAAATAAATAGAGGCGGCATCTTTTATCCTTAGATCCTAATTGTCTATTAGTTGTATTTGTTAAGGCGAGAGATACCGTTAGGGCGCAGGTTCATACAACTGGTTTTTTGGACATGCCTCGTATTGGATTTTGGGTGGCCAATGCGTAAAGCTTACCGGTCTTCAATAGTAATATAATATCTAGTGAACTAAAAATTACTTTGTTAGTTGATATTGTTTATTAGAAGCACACAGCGATAAAAAGTGAGAAAATGTTAACGTTGTGTGTATTTGATTTATAATATGTGCACTATACAGACAGACTTGTGGATATAGATTTTCGCCCGATTCACACTTAGATTTAAGTATCGCTTGCATAAATTATGTTAAATTGTTTTTCGGTAAATTGCAAAGCATATTCTGACTAAATGAAATATAAATAATACCTAAGCATTCCTTGAAAAAAAATCTTACTAGTAGTAAAATCTGCGTCAGGAGTCTGCTGTGTGACACTATGGATCATCTATAACAATGAAATAAAATAAATAAATAACATGCATTCAAAGACTTTGTTTTATATTGTATAGAAAAAGCGAATATTCTTTGTTTTTATGTATGGGCCTGCTAAAGTGACTCTACGTTGCCTGATGGAAAACATGATCAGAATCCAAGAGTGGTGGTCACTATGCATCAAGGTGACCCACACTATGGCGCTTATTGAGATGATTAGCCTCACTGAGTGTTCAGTCTCGCGCTCACTAACGAAACACGACAGAACGAATGCTGTCATTTTAGGTTGATCTTCTGTGAGAGGGTTCGGCTCCATTATCTTGAAACTTCATATTTTAGCATTATTATTCTCGTTTATTGTGTACATATTTCTTTGTAATTATTGGTGTTGACGAAAACGATAAAAACACTTAAAAGTGACAATGTCGAATGATATTTCGTCAATCAACCACGAATTGTTGAGAAACAGCGCATTGGTTACAAAACATTTATTTTAGTTATAAAACTACGTTCAAAAGCTCGAGCGATTGTTATTGCAATATCCTATATTGTAAACAAATATCACAATATTACCTAAAAAGTTGCGCGCCACAATGAGATAGAAAGTGTTAATGACGTATGTAGACCACATTATATCATGTAACGCGACAAATCAACGAAGAAAAAATGATATGAAATGTTGACTAAACAGTCATTGTAAACGATTTGTGGGTTCAGTTTTTAGGGATTTTATTGTGGGAGTATCATGCCTCAATAAAAAAGGTGGCTTGATCGAATTGATACCACGGCCTTATAGGAACCCCTATCAAACTCATAAGTTAATAAGGTTACGTCCCTTCCCTAGGTTCTAGCAGTTCTTGTGACTCTGAAGATGTCGATAGGTACTTGCTATTGACCATCATGCCCCTTATATAATTTTATTTAAGGTCGTCGCAACATGTAACAATGTGAATGGTTTGGTTAGTTTCTTTTATGGTTGTCCGCCTGCCGACCATGTCAAACAAAGGCAGATAATAAATTGGCACAAAATGACTACTAGGGCTGAGAAGGTAAAATAATGGGTACTGCAGGTATCGAACCTTAAATTATATGTGCGTTTATCTTATTTAAAAAAGGAAATTATTATAGAGCAATTCGGTAGAAATTTAAACACCGTACTGAGATGATACACATTGCTACGTTGTACCATTATAGAATATATATGTACAATAAATATTTAGCAGTTGTAGTTAACCGTCCTAATATATCTATTTTAATGCGTGAAGGAAACTTCAATGATAAAGGAATGTTAAAAAAATAACATAATACATATTAGTAAAATAGTATGGAGAATTGACTGCCTCGGTGGCGCAGTGGTAGTGAATGCAACTGCTGTGCTTCAGGTCTCGGGTTCAAATCCTGGGTCGGACCAAAATGTTTGTGTGATCTACAAATATTTGTTTCGGAGTTTGGGTGTTTTCTATGTATAATATGTATGTATTTACAAAAAAAGTATAATATGTATTTATATCAGTTGTCTAGTACCCATAACACAAGCTCTGCTTAGCTTGGGACTACATGGCGTTGAGTGTAAGATGTCCGAAAAAAAAAAAAAATATATGTATATATATATATACAGTAATACCCCAACTTACGCTACCCCGTTTTACGCGAATTCGGAGATACGCGGTTTTTCATTTCGATTGCCGCGCGCATCGGCTCTCTCGCTCCGCCCTCTCAGTGTTCAGTTTGCGAAAAATCGATAGCATAATAAAAGAAGTGGTCGATATCGCCCAACAATTAAATTTAGAGGTCTATCATGATGATGTTCAAGAATTGCTAGATTCACACAATCAAGAGCTAACAATTGATGAGGTTATAGAAATGCGTAAGCATGAGCAAGAGATTGAACAAACTGATTCGCTAGACCCAGTTGAATCGGTAAATCAAATGACAATTGCAAACTTAACAGAAGAACTCAATTCAATTGAAAAGGGGTTACAAATTTTAGAAAAAATAGATTCTAATGAAGAACGCGTTTCTACTACATAACGGGGAATAAAAAAAGTACTGGTATGCAACTAGGAAATTTTGCATGAGAAGAAGAAAAACTTAACTCGTCAAACAACATTGTTAGAATTTATGAAGCCTTCGACATCAAAACAACTTCGGTTTAGGTTACTTTACTACTACTTTTTATAACAATGTAAATTGTTTTATTATCTTACTCTTTATTAAACATTTTTCTTCTAAATTATTGTTTTCTTGAAACTCTGGTCCCGATTAAACATACTTTATATGTATTTATATGCAAAGTTGAACCCCGACTTACGCGAATTCGACTTACACGGCAATCGCTCGAACCCACCTATCGCGTAAGTCCGGGGTATTACTGTATATATAACTTTTTTATTATTATTTATAAATGTTTGTCACAAAGTATTTGTTTCTCATGTGCCAACATGTTATGGTTAGTCTATTACGTAATAATAATTCAACTTATAATGGAATTGGACAACTAGATTTATATTATTCATAATTTCGGAAAACACATAAAGTCTTATTAATTGCTGTAGAAATTATAACAAAGGAGAGTTCATCTCACAGTCAAAAACAAATAGTTATTAATTACACTTGCAAGAATCCTTAAATATATAATAAAACTTAAAACCATATTTCTTTAAGAATTAAAAAAAATAGTTAAAAATCAATAGCTTTATTACGTATTGTCAGTATAATGCAAATGAGCAATGAATAGAATTATAACTTCGAACATTAACTAACTGGTTTAACATAACAATTGGTTTTTAAGAAATATGTATTTATTTGAATTCGGCCGCGCGCCTTGTTATGTTAATGAGACGCTGTAATTAACAGACAAAACTTAAAAGAAATAATACTTTTCCATAGTTTAAAGTTTTAGTAAAAACTGGTCTTTTGATACAACCTTAGCTGTAAGAAAGGCTATTGCGTCGACTTCCATCAAAACTATTCTAAAATGCAGTGCAGATGTGACCTCACCCATAAAACTTTGCCTCTTCAAAGAATAGTAGCAATATAAAATGGTTTTATAGTAAGTAAATGACGAACAATTTGACTTTGGTCTAGCAAACAGCATTCCGTGGCTATTTCTTTTTGCCGTTAATACTTTGAACCCAAAAAAATAGTGGAATCCCTTGATTTAACTGTCGTAAAGTTGCCCAACCTAAGGTAAACATACTACTAAAAAAAAATCAATATAAATAATTTTAAGTAGTTCATTTTCTATGTTATCGTCCTATGAATACAGCCATCACTAAAACTGACCGATGTCAGTGTCTTTTCCTTATTCCCTATATTTGAACTACCCCCTACATCCCTGTATTCTTTACATTCGAATTTTTAAAGCAATTTATATAATTTTCAGAAGCTCCAGAAATCTTAAGAATGCGGTAAAGCGTCGCAAACACAGTTAAACAATAAACTTTACAATAAACCAAAAAAAGGGACACCTAAATATTTATTTTGAGAAATAAATTAATACACGTCAATGAATAACAACATAATCCAGTGATTCCCACAAAAAGAGCGGGATGTGCCTGTCGGGGTCATCGCCCTTAGCCGGGATAGCCCTATACAGTTAAGCCGGTAGGGCTCGTAGGGTCGTCAAACCCGTGGCCTTGTGAGTCCTCCCGCGCATGTCAATAAGACAGGTGGGTTACTCGGTTAGAGATTAACGATGTACATTTTGAGGTTTGAAAGGTGCTGATTATGTTAATTATACATATTTATGTCAATGTATAGTTTCTTTGTACTTATATGTTATTTTAGTAGTTGGTATTTTAAAGGTGTTTAGTTAAAAGGGCTTCTACGAAAACAAATAATGCGTAACCCACATTGATAAATATATTTGCTTACTTAAAAAAACTACTAATTGCTAGATTTTGTTAGAATAAAAATGATTAAATGCTTTTTCAATCAGTCGTTAATTACTAAAATTATAACCTCAGGAGACAATTAAAGATCTATTTTCTAATTATATACCTATGTGAAAAGAAGTTATTACATGTGTTCAGTATACATGTTTATCTGTCGCGATACGTAACCCTAGATAATAAGAGTCAGGTCTTATCTATACTGTCAAAGAAAATAAAAATCATTATAGTCAAAAATTTATAAACTAGATGCTCTCTACTAGAGACGTATGACGTATACTATGACGTAGTAAATATCTACACTAACTTAAATTACTATTGTTTAAGTACTAAAACTGTACTTTTTATTACTCTAACAGTATTTTAGATAGGTAAGCGTCATAAAACCACACCTTAACCTAAGTCACTATTTTTTTAACTATCAAAAGAAGTAATTTCAATAAACCGACACTATAATTTATTTCTTCTATTTGTAATTTGATGGACCATTTAAATGAACAAAAAAGTTTGATAGCTGAAGTTACACGCACATATATGACACGTGTGTGAGTGAGCGTATCGGTGATTGTGACGTATACGCGTGCCGCTAGACCTGTTGTGACGTAGCGACACTCCCGTGCAACCTACAGGATGATTGATCTTTGAGTCAATTATATGTTGTTTTTGATAAATTAAAATATATTATTAATTTTTTTATCGATCGTTCTAAATACTTGTTCACACTATTATATTTTGTGTCGCAGACGCCCATAATCGGCGGTAGCCACTTATCATTAGGTACTATTTAAATTATGTATTTATTTCTATGTATAATATGCATGTACATACTTACAAAAATAAACATAAACATATCATTTGTCTAATAACCGCAGTACAAGTTTTACTTAGTTTGGAACTAGATGGCGTTGTGTGAATGTAGCATAGAGAATTATATTTTCAATACCTATACCGAATTGAATAAACATACAATATGGCCGTTTCTTATGTCCTAAACCATTGTAAAGGGCATTTGAAAGATCACAGATTGCGATAAGACCTTACATTTGAACATAGTAACGGTATTTTTATCGATTACTGTTTGTTATATAGACTATCTATATACGTGTATATAGTTATTTACATGTGTGCAAAATTGTACTTATTTAACAAAGGGGCAACCTTATAGTTAAGAAAAGAAAGTTTAGCGTATTTTACAGAAATATAGACAGAAAGAATTAGGATGGATACGCTTTATTGTCAGATATTCTAAACATTCTTTGATATAATTACAGAACCTTGATGATCGAGCTTCGTTCTGTATTTTTTTGGTAAATTTTGTAAAAATGAATCTTAGTTAGACCGATTTATCGCCCTCGAAATTCAGTGTGCAGGAGGCTGCATAAACATGCACAAGAATTGCTCGTGGAAAGGTACAACATCATAGCTAGAAAAGCTAGAAAAGATTAGAGTCTCGTGTATAGTAATTCGAACTGGCTGTTGGCAAAATGTTAGTTCGGCTTATTATTTACTCTCTAGGCTCATTTTTTGTAGAAAGTTGAAAAAATCATAATGTATTTATAAAAGCACGCTCCAAACAACGTATTAATCATATTTTTTATAGCCTTTGTTATTGGCGGTTCACCGCATTGTTACCGCTAATGGTTAACAACAATATAATTTAAATTATTCCCTTGTTTGCACATCTAGAACAATTTATAGAAATTACTCAATCAAATACGATATTATTGCGATATTCGATTCACGTCACCGTACGTACTTGTAACGGGTGTTTTTTTAAGCTAGATAGAACTTTAAATTGTAAAAAGTAACACAAAAAATTAAATTTTGATGAAACTTTTTTTTTAATTTGTTTCAGTATACTCTGACAAATCATCATGAATAGACTCACGCTTGAACAACGCTACGAAATTATCCAAATTTACTTTGAAAATCAGTCGTCGATTCGCGCAACTTATAGACGACTGTTGACCAACGCTAAATTGTGTTCAGCGCTGAGGCGCATTTTTGGCTTAACGGGTTTGTTAATAAGCAAAATTGCCGCATATGGAGTGAGACCAATCCACAACAGACCCTACAGACTCCATTACATCCAGAAAAATGCACCGTATGGTGCGGTTTTCACGCTGGTGGCATCATTGGACCTTATTTCTTCAAAAATGAGCTGATTTTCAAAGTAAATTTGGATAATTTCGTAGCGTTGTTCAAGCGTGAGTCTATTCATGATGATTTGTCAGAGTATACTGAAACAAATAAAAAAAAAAGTTTCATCAAAATTTAATTTTTTGTGTTACTTTTTACAATTTAAAGTTCTATCTAGCTTAAAAAAACACCCTATATAAGTGATTGGATATTATAGTTATGTATAGCTCTATAGCAATTATTGTTTTATAACTTAATTAGAAACAGTTGTAACGTGGTCGCGTAGATCGGCATCGTATGCCTGCATTTTTACCTATTGGTGTTCATAAATTGTCGAGTTTAAGAGATTATCTTTTACTACTACAATTTGTTATAAATACACGCCCTTAAACATATTTCACGTCATAAATATACCTCTTGCAAGGCGCAAGAGAAGTTTATACATAAAAAAAATACTTTTACAAAATTTTGGATTTGTCATATTTACTTCCAGCTGTATAATATGCAATCACAGCCTGTGTAAAAGTATTGTAAATCAGACTTATGTTTGCCGTGAGTGTAGGGGCTTGGAGTAAGGTTGAACTTCTAAACTTTATATAGACAGAAACCTACTACTTCATAGTCAGATGTTTAAGAAACAAAGGGTGTTTAAGATTAACCATCGCTTCCAATAATAAAAATATGAGTTTGTTCGTATCAATAATAGTTTATGATTTTACAATTCTTTGCACTCCGCACTTTTTTGAGATTGTACATTATGTAAATTCTAAAATTAGTTTAAATATAAGTAATTGTATGGCATTTATTTTGAATCATCCTGTGTGTTTAGTCCAGGGCGATATTTACAGTGTTCTCATTGCGTTGTCCGAGTCAAGGTGCCGGTACAGTTAGCTATTGTTTACGCACGCATCGAGCGCGGCGACTGTACCAGCCCACTCACTGACAACCATTCCTATGTAAATGCTAATGTTAGTCCTAATTACAATATGTATGTGTTTGCTAACTCTGTTTACTACTAGTAATATACGATAGTATATATTATTATGATAGTATATTTTATGTCACACTATAGTTAAATATAATGAGCAAGAAAATAATTCATGTGGCTAATTTTAAAAAAATGTTATTGAAGAATGAATCTCATACCGAATTGAAGCAAAATTGATGAGTTCAAAAAAAATTGGCAGTATGTATGTTGCAACGTAGCGCCTAAACTGCTAAACAGATTTTAATGAATGAGGTGTTGATAGATTTGTAGGTAATAGTGAATGGTTATAAAGGTACCAAATGATTTTAACATGGTCAGGTTATTAGGTGAGGGTATCTTTAAAAATCTACTCAATTCTTGTTTATTTGTTTATGAGACAACTTCCGCATTAGGAATATATTCTGTGTCGCCGGGGACTTTACAAACATACATGTAATGGACACAAAGAATATCCAGACTTAGCACAACAATTTGTTGATCACACAAAGTGTTGTTCTGTGTGGGTCGTAAACCTACAATACTCAGCGCAGTAGATACCGGCGTGACGACCACTTAAACCAACCGTGCAGTCCACATTAATACTACAAATTCTTAAATAACACGTTTACGGATAATCTGCTGAACGTTTTCAATTAACTTTCGCATAGAGATACTTTGATTCTTGAGGAAGGACATAAGTTACTCTTTATTTTATGGCAATAAAACTTTTTATTATTATTATTATTATTTTGATAACCAACATATACGCAGGTGGAGT
The DNA here is from genome assembly GCA_916048165.1 of Spilarctia lutea. Lineage (NCBI taxonomy): Eukaryota > Metazoa > Arthropoda > Insecta > Lepidoptera > Erebidae > Spilarctia > Spilarctia lutea. Next base: position 855,088 of record OU696471.1, on the reverse strand, counting down.
GGCGGGGCTAAAGCTAACATTGACATATTTGTACTACTGTGGGGTCATCAATACAATACTCCATAGACATATGAGAGGAATCGACTTATCAGGCCCATGAACTCTTTCGTTATATCGAGCACACTCCACATGAGAACTCATAAGCCGACGACAAAACTTTTACTCATCAAATATACAAAACAACAAGCAAAGTCTATTCTAATTATATTAAGGTTCAAAGTCGTGTTGTGCTTTGTCATTGTTTATGTTCAAGAGTTTTACATTTCGCACTTTGCTGTTAATACAGTTTTCTATTCAGTACCAATGGCAAAAATTAAATAGTAACTAAAAAGTTTTTTTTGACGTGAATAGTGAATGTTAGATAATTTAAGATGGTTTTCAACTGAAATCTGTGAAGTAAGAATTTTGGTTTCATTGTAAACGAGGACTTTTAAAAAAAAACTAATCTTTTTTAATTATGTGATGAATTAAGATTACATTCTGTCACTGTATTGATTCCATGGATATGGTTATATTTGATTAAGGAAACAAATTATGCCGGACAACATCACTAAAAAAAAAACTTGAAAATATCCAGATCAATCCACCTGGACAGCGTGGCATAGTAGACCAAAACATTATCTTCAAGGAGAGGAGAGTGGACTGTTGATGATGACAACGATGATATACTGATGCAACTGAATGAGCTGACAAATCACTCGTTGTAAAGTTACTTCGCCCATGAACGACTACAACTCAGGAATCACAAGCGCGTTGATGTCTTTTGTTCTTATAGCTATTGGGAAGACCCCAGAACCTGGAGTACCCCAAGATCCATACGCGACTTTGAATTTTACAGCCTTTGTCTTTGCCCAAAAGAAATTACCACCACCTTAATACAATTTTCAGTGCAAATATTCTTAAATGAGTTTTTTTTAATGTTGCTTCTAAAGACTAAGAATAACAATTTCCTAGTTATATTAAGAATAAAATGTTCTCTGTAGAATTTAAACCACCAAAATTCTTAAGTAAATTATTTAAAATTAATCAAATCGCTCATCTCTAAAACGTTCATAGAAAAGACATCAACGCGCGGTACAGTGACCTACTGAACGTTTCTATGTGTGCGTTAGACTCTACATCGGCTCTACATACGAAGTGCATGCTTAAATGTGTGCGTGTCTAGTTAACCGTGTGTGTGCCTATGTAGAGACGCGAAGTTAATGATTTGAAAAATAAGTTATGAGTAAGCTATTTCGTAAGTGAAAGTGCGCAACTTTGTTAGCTTATAGATGCTGATTAAGATCGTTCTTTAGTTATTGATATGGTACAAGACAGGAATATGAGCCGCCACAAACGTTACGCTTTTAACTGATGCAGGATTTTTTTCATTTTTTCATTTTTTTTATAATATTATTTTGTTCAAAAAATGTATTACACAGCACAGGAACAGATATACTTGCAAATATCAAGATGACAATTTAACCACTATACGAAAATGGTAAGAAGTTCAAAATATATCAAATTGATGATTTGGCAGTGATGCCGTAATGAAAGCAAATTGAAATGTTGAGTCTTGAAGTAACTGCACAATTTTAATTAGAACAAAATCTAAAATTCGTAATTTTTTTTTATTCATCTATCGACCAGTAACGTCATCACTCACACTATTAAGTAGCAAACAGATTCAAACACACCGACTCTACATAGAGACTAACTACGTACTACTAGTCTCTATATCAGTGTGTTTGTTTGTGTGCGCCGTCAACTTTCTTTAAGGCGGATTGAGGCGCGGCTCGTTCGCAACCGTGACATTGTAGAGTCCGTGAAACTTATACCCTGTACTTATACTTAGCTTGAATAACTACAGCCTTCGATTGATAGAGACTAAATGATATATTCAAGTCAATAGAAACTGTTTTTATAACATAGAAAGCAAATAAGCAGGTTCGCGGCTCCATATTACTATATTAATCAGTTAAACCCAGGAATTTTCTACCAACACATGTGTTTCCTTCTCACTATAAACCCAAGCAATTTAAGCGGGCGTAGCGGGATACCGTGGGAGAGCTATGCTTCGGCATGAATGGGTCGGCTCGACCGGAGTGATACCACGGCCTCACAGAAAACCGGTATGAAATAGCGTTTGCGCTGTGTTTCACCGAGTGAGTGAGGATACCGGAGGCCCATACCCCAACCCCTCCCCTCCCCTTTCCCATCCCCCAAAGGTCGGCAACGCACTTGTGACGCCCTTGGTGTTGCGGGTGTCCATGGGCGGCGGTAATCGCTTACCATCAGGTGATACGTCTGCTCGTTTGCCCACAATTCAATAAAAAAAAAAAAAAAAACAAAGCATCTTACTACCCCACCATCGTGTGGGTCAGCATGCTGCATCATTCACTTTCGCAATGAATATGGTGACAACCACTCCAGTCTTGAATTTTAGCTTTCCATCAGGCAGTCATTTTGGCAAACATTTTTATAGAAAACCCATATCAATTAAATTACGAGGTTGCTTTCCCCTGTAGAAACTATCATGAAATCAAATTAAAGACTCCTATTTTAGTAAAATGTACCGGTAATCACTTAACCTCAACAAAATAATATGACCACATAACGGTAGATATTAGTAACATGTATAAACCTTACTCCCACATAGCCATAGAGCCATAGAGTCATTGATATATTCATATGCCAATATCAAATTAATCATCTCAATAATATCTAGAACGTTGCTCTATGGTCCGTATACAGGTTCCCTAGATAGCCATCTGTCGGCCCATACATACATACATCCAATTATATTAAGCCCACACTTGTATTAAAGCCTCGTTTACACGTCATCAATCATTGAATATTTATGGTTGTACTGTTATTTTATCATTTCGCTTATGTTTCAGGAGGGCCAGCAGAGAGACTTATATTTTAAACAAGCTTTTATTTCGGTAATCACGGCAAGGAGTAGCTCGTGTCCTTCCTTAAAAATCATAGTATCTCCAAGTGAAATATCGTTGAAATCGATGCAGTTGTTTAACCGTGAAAGAGTAAAAGACAGAATTATTTTTGAATTTATAATATTTCTACTGTTCTTGAGGATTTATACTCAAGAACAGTAAACTTTAAGAATATGGAAATATTGAGTTACAGCAGTTTCTCTCATCCTGACACTTAACAACAAAAAAATACAAAAAAATTATGAGCTTTATTTATGTAGAACAACATAAATAAAGAATTCACCAAATATCAGTTTGTTAAATGTCAATGCTTCTATCAATTGAGACATAAATACTCCTTGCGCATTATTATCATATTTAAATAATTATATAAATACTTATCGAGCTAGATTTATACTAGAACAAGGTCAAACTTGGATCTCAACCGCGCATCTAACATTCCCGTAACGCAAGATACGGGACAGACATGCGACTGAGAGATACTCGTACAACAGTAATACAACTCTATAGTGTGTTTATATATTTTTATATCTGGGCCCACCTAAGTGACTGTACTCTGCCCGATTGAAAGCATGAGGAGAATCCAAGAGTAGTGATCGCCATACTCATTGCGAATGCATACAATGCAACAATGTAGAATGGTGACCCACACTATAGAAGCCTATTGAGATGCCTCTGTAACCAACGAAATACGAGATCACGAATGTTGACATTTTAGGTGGGTTTACTATGATAGGGTAGTATCACCCCATAGAAGCGGCCCGTTCGTGCTGAAATCAGCGTGGCTCTACTTTCTATTAATATTTACTGTATTTAATATGATTTGTTTATATACCACGAAACAAGGTAAAATTAAATGTTAAAGGGGATTTTAATCTTGAGTAAAATCGATTCATAAAGGATAGCGAAAATAAAATCGGATCACAAAGGAGAGAGATACATATAAAACGAATAATTAAAGTTTCAAAAAATAAATGTTAAGTATGTCAAAACATAGGCAATATTAAATTAACCTTACGCTTAAATTCCAAACTAGGCGTAACCTGTAGCACATGTGATGAAAATACTGGTGATAAACATATTTGTATATTTTTCAATCCATGCATGCATAAACTAATCGAGACACGTGATAAATAGTCGGGTTTATCACTGAATATTTGTACTCCCTGAGAATTAAAGATTTGACTTAGCAGTTAGAAATACTAACCAACGCGCCCAGAATGAAAATAATGAATTTAAAAAAAATAGGCCAAATTTAAATAATCGTCCATACTATTCTTCTAGTTTTTTTTTATTTACGAACTTTTCTTTCCATCTACTGTAATATAAAATCATAGTGATACTTCTGCAGTTACGATGTTATGGACACATGCATACCACCAGTGGGCAATTAATCTCCCGCGAACACTGACAAGTTTATTTGGAACACCCCGATGGAGCTGTTCCGAGTTTTTGTCCGCAAATGTTCCGTGAGTAACGAGGTTTCAACCGACATACATGTTGATTGATCGATTTCTGAAATACGTGTTATTAAAGAGGCAAGTAAGTACACCAATTACAGGTGGGTACTACCTAATAACTGATTGGATAGTCCGACTAATGACGGATGAAGGATGCTATGTGTCACTACCCTTATTTATCCCATGGTTATCGTAAGAGGCAACTTCTGGAACTAAGCACGGGGGATAACATTACTGCAAAAGAGAAGGATAACTTGTGCGAAACCTAGACGAGCTTGATATGGTGGATCAAAGCCTGCTTTCTAAGGGGAGGTCTATACCCACCAGTGGACTGTTAAAGACTGTTGATAATGGTGATGATCTGATTAGATAAGAAGTTCTAATTCTGTGCTGCTATAAATGGTGAAAGATACTCAACTTCGGTACTCATTTCTTATTAACTTTTATTTATTGATTATTTTGAGTTGAGTGATCGTTGAGCGTTTAGTATAAGTCTATTCCTAGTTACTGAGTTCAAACGTTTCCAGATCGATTGCCTGAATGACCCACTCAGGATAAATATTTCTTTATGACACGATGATTGTCTGGGTGTAAATTAGATATAGGTACATTTATTCCTACTGATAGATAAAGGTTTAGATTAAATTTGAAATGATATTAATTTTTGTAAGTCTTTTACAGATATTTTTACACGTCGGAAGCCGTATTTACAACTTGAAGAGGCCAGAATTTCCTAAGACTCGCTGTGGGTAGAAACGTTGAAACAAACCACAAAGGTGTCTTTTTTAAGTCCTTGAACTTTGAATAAATAAAAGAAAACAACTTTAAAGAAAATACATCAGAATAATGCATAGGCTACTATTTACCGCGATAACCACGCAGGCGGAGTATTGAGCAAAAGCTTAAGCAAAAGTTATACGTAAGTGTGTTTAACTGCACTCTAGTGAGCGAGATATATTAAATAACCATCATTGATATCATTAGTTGGCATATATATATATATATATATATATATATATATATATATATATATATATGTATATATATAGTATTCAAACTTAAATAACAATTAAAAGCATAGTTTTGTAAGCAATTGCAGTAAAAATAAACGTTATTCTTCAGTATACTCAAGTAACAGTATCTGTCAAGTGCAACGGCTGTAACGTGTGACGTCAGACACCGACCCCCCGACCACCACTGGACTGTGACGTACATAAACTGGATTCTAGTCCCGTTAGTGACGTAACAATGGTAAGGCACCGTTCAGAACTTATCAGAACATTTCGGCAACAATTAAACGAATTTTTTTCTCTTTCCCACGACATCTTGAGGTGTGAATTGTTAGTTTTAAAAATAATATAATTGGTGTGACCTGTTTCCATTAATTTGAAGGTATGAACAGTTTTGTAGGTAGATATTTAATTACTTATACAAGGCATTCATTTCAAAGTATGATGATATCTAAATAAGTGGCGGTTTGTGAGATATGGTTCGTTATCATAACGATTTCCAGGTGAGCGATTGTGAAGCAAATGAGTTTTAGTTTACGAATTAATTGTTTAGATATGTAAGAGTAGTAACAACTGTACATACGAGTACGATTGAATTCTATGAGTTATTTTATGTACACTTGCTATAAATTCAGAATAATAATATGGCTATCAAGTACTAATTATGTATAATCATACATAGTTTAGCAATGACATATGACTATTAGAATTTGTATAAATGTACCATAGTTTACGATTAATGATATTATATATAAATAGCGTTCGTATTTGTGATGAAGGTGATTGAAATACGATGTGATGATATTTGACATCAACCAAGTCCAGTTAGAAGCAAATCAATGATCATAAAATACATAAAAACAGTTCTACGTTATTTCTGAATTACTCGTATTACATATTTATTACTGTATTAGATCACGTATTTGTAACAGAAAAATTAGTGCGATTAAAATTATATCGGTTGAAACGCGTATAAATTATTTTTTTGACTGATTTTAATCAATTAGATGTCAGTCAAACCAAAATTTAACTATTTGCGAGTTCTGAATGCAAGATAGAAAACATTCTTTATCACTATCACCAATATATAATCTCTTATCATCACACGTCATTGTTCACAATGGTGAGGCTACCTACCGCAACACGCCCACTGCTAATGGCCGTCAATAGTCGGCTCCACCCACCTGCCAATACAACCCCCACCCTTTTAATGTCATTGACCCCTACTACTACATCCATATTTAAGTGTACACATTTGTATTCAACTCACCGAAAAGAGATTAGGATTAGATATTTATTTAATTTTATCTGTGATGGTAATAAATATTATTTTATTAATATATTTAGTTGAGCTCCGCGGTGATAAGCGCGGTTGTTATTGTAGCAAAGCGGGACGAAGCTAGTAAAAAAAAAACATAAGTTATTCTTAACATAATCAGCTATCTGTCTGTGAAAGTCCCGTCAAATTTGGTCCCGCTGTTCCAGAGACAGACAAAAATTAAATAAAATGATTTTAGATGTATGTACTGTATTTAATTTTATACGTATTTAGTGAAAAGCTGTTAATTTGAAATTATAAACAGATACTTCAATTCTATTTATTTGTATAGATTACTATCTTCTGCCCGCGGTTTAGCTCGTGTCAATGTCATTTTGCAGCTTCTCGAGAATAATGACTGATTTCTTCTCAGATAAAATATACCCTATGCTCCTTTCCCTGCCCCTTGTAGTTTTAAATCTCAAAAAAAAAAATTACACGGTCGTCTACAGGAACCACTTCGTAGGAGAGTCGTGAGTTTATTTAACACCTTAGTGGTAAAAAATGTATATTATTTGTATATCACGTTATTGAAGCACTGACGGACAATACGTTTTTATGTACACACCGAGAATAATAATATGATAGTAACGGCGCGGGCGCAGCTCAAATCTCATGTAATTGGGTGATCGCGGACCTACACGCGGGATACTGTTAGTGGCGTGTGGTCTAAGTTGCAAGAGAAAACCAAAATTTGATAATATTAAACCCACGTGTGTATTTTAAAATGATTAAGCTTAAACTTCTAAATCAAGTTCTTGTGACTTATATCCTTTTTGATTTCATCAAATGCCGGTTCGGAGTAATATCTGTAGCCCATAAAAGCAGTAGCTAAAGCAGTTGAGCATATTATATTAATTCACTAAAGACTATCAAAATTTTATATGCATTCATAATCACGGCTCAATCTCTAAAGTTAGTTAGTAAATATACACATTCTCATTTGAACACAAATTTGTTGATCACTCAAAGTATTGTCCCTTTTGGGATATGAACCCACAGCACCTGCGGTTGAAGTCTTCATAGATACTACTTAGAAACTTTACAGATATCACAAATATCGTTCAATCGCTTATAACTTGGACTAAACGCACGGAACATTTATTTATTTTACTGTCAGTATTAATTACACCCGAGTGATGGACACGAGGCTTTTGGCGAAAAGTCGTATAATTTATAATTTTGAAGAATACAGTTGTACAGGCAGTGCTGTTATTGTTTAACGAGTTTAACGAGATTTACAGTCATGCAGCGAAGATGTACAGTTAACTATAATATTGACTTAAGTGTCTCATTAGAAAATTGTAGTTTAGTGAAACTAGCTTATGATGCATCGAATTAAAAGTATTTGTAAATAATCGGTCGAAGGTCGAAATTTAACCATAATGCATTTAATATTTTTATTTTTTAATATTCTGAATTTTATTATCAAACAATCAACAAAAGAAAAGTAAGATACAGATGAAACAAATATAATTAAGTAAAACATGTTATGTTAGTACTAAGAAACTCATGTTTTACAACTAGCTCTTTCTATTTCGTCCATAGAAGGAACTAGTGATATTCAAATAGTAGATTCCGTGAAGATATTGCCTAAAAGAAACCTATTAAAAGTAAAAAGAAATAACTGATAAATATAATATTTTATGTGATATAAAACTGACTGATGTAAATAAAAGTATGTATTTAACTACATACTATGTTTAACTAGAAAGATATTGATCAACGTCTCGACTTTTCATCAAAACAGTTATATGTATTTAAGAATTGAAAGAAAAACAAATATTCTAAATAAAATATAGTCCGACTTTGAAATCCAACCATAAGCAAAATCGTCAATTTATTGATTATTAACTAAGCTCTCAAAACTTAACCTAGATACCTGTACAACTGTGTAAATGAAGGTTTTATTAAAGCATTTTGATTAACACATCTTTCAATATAATGAATTGACCGTTATAAACTATATACGTGACTTCTCATTATTGAGTTCAAAAACTATGTCGTTGTGTTATAAACAGTTTGACTTCTTCATCTTCTTGTCTTTAGGACGTAACAAGTAGATATTTTGTATGTAGTGCTATGATTTTATGCTGTTAAATATCTTTAATCAATAAATGAATCATTAATGAACAAACTATTTCGATTAAATAGATTGTTCTCACTTACTATAATATCCGTACAAAGCTTGTCTGTAAGAGATCGCCATGAGTGATAAAGTGATAAGACCGCCAGTTGTTACATTAGATATTGTAACTCTTTTTATATACATGTGTGCTCAATAGAGATTATAAATGAAAAAGTATAATCCTTCATACATTTACGAAAAGGAATGCTATTTGAAGTCCACGGCTAAAAAAATCTAAATAATGACATGTTATTTCACATAACGTAAAGTTTTGTCGTAGTATAAAAATCTTTAGCTTCTGAAATGCAACAAAAGTTACGCTATAAATCACCACAAATGTATCAGGTACATGTAAACAAAACAGAGCCAATTTCACTGCACAGAATACCAAACAAGAAGGTTGTACAACATGAGCGTTAGTAGCGAACGATGAATTAAAAAAACAAAACTGTATTTTGGCCACAAAAATGTGTGCAGTATGTAGGTTTACGAGCGGCCGCACCACCAGTGGTGAGCTTCGTTCGCTCGCATTCGCCTCTATGTGGGACGACACGACGAATATAAAAGCTACCAATTTACGCAGTTTAAATACAGGTGCTTAAAAACGGACTTATTAGTCTTTTATTAGGACTAAGTTTATATCCCCTGTGGCTCATAATAGCGTGATCTTAAAAATCTCTCATTGATAAATAAACAACAGTAAGAGTTTTCCAATTTAAAGCAGTATTTTCTGAGATTACCGTGGAACACTAACAAATGAATTCTTTAGTTTAATATAGAATAAATATAGATTATTTAAAAATCTGATAAACTATTTCTACTACCTTTCTGCTATTAGAGGTCTCAAATTTTCCATATTCAATTCTGATACGTTCGAACTATCGAAACTTCATTTCTTTTCATTACATTTCTGTTTACTTCTTGAGGGAAATTATCGTGGTTGTATGTTTATATGAGAATTAAACTACATTGTATCAAGTAGGAAATGAATTGTTCAAGACAGTCCATCATTCGCAAAGCCCTAAATTAACTATCAACAAATTATGTTTAAGTTTACGAAGAATCCAAAAATTGTGGTAAGTGCAGTCGTGGTATTATTTCGGTGGTAATAAGTAGTTGTATGCCAGCCCTGGAACAGGTTCCCACCCGAACTTAACGGGACCGTTGAATGACCCCAATATGGTTTTTGGTACTTGCACTCGGCGGCTGTTGAAAATCGATAAGTGACATTCGATTAAATTAGTCTTGGTACTTATTAAAATATAGTTTTATCATATACTAGATGTTAAAAGTGGAATTAGTCGGTAAGTCATTCGATTTCTACTGGTAAAAACTACAAAGTAAGTTTCGGACATCTAACACACAACGCCGTCTAGTCTCAAGCTAAGCAGAATTGATAATATGGCTGACAACTGATATAAATACATTTCTATTTTTATTTTGTAAATACATAGAATACACCCAAACCCCGAAAAATATATTTGCAGATCATATAAACATTTGGTCCGAGCCGGGCATCGAATCAACAATGATGTTTGATGTGAAATACACCGTATATCTTCTTTTATTTTCTTGACAAAAGGTATGGGAATTTTGTAATGATCGGTAGAGATTTTAATGAATACTTAACAACCAATTTATACTATAAACTTCATTGAAAGCAAAGAATGAGAAAAGCCGAAGATCCAATCAAGTGGTGTGCAATTTCATCGAGAGACAAAAGACTAAACATTAAATACTTACTTTAAAATACATATGCTAAAAAATAAACAATGTTTTTACACGTTAATCTTCTGACTATTTAAATGTATATTCAAAGGTGTATTGACGTAAACTAGTTTCATTAAATATTTTAAAGTAAAAGGAAGCCACATTCTATCCACATACAGTTAAAAATTATTTGACAAATTCTCTGAAAAAATACGAAAATTTAAATCATACTAATCTCTATCGAGAAGTAAAAACATCACGTGGGTATTTCCGATACTTGACCCAATTTCTCGCGCCAAATAAACGCGGATCTCAACAACCGGACAGTGTGATGCGATGCTCAAAATATGTTACATTTTCCTTGTAGAAAGTTTTCACTTTCATACTATGTTATAGTTGTTGATGATATATTTGTTGAATTTTAAAATTAGTTAAATTGACGATAGATATTTGATTTAACGACTTTGTATTGAGTTACAGTTTAATAATACAGTTGTTTTTATATGGGATTACTTTAATCTTAATTATCTCTTAATTTAAAGGCTAGGTCCGCATTTTAGAAACGATAATATTAGCGATTGCTGCAGCTACAATCTTCATTCATAAATTGAAAGAAACATTTTAAAATTAAGCATTATTAAAATTAATTTAAAAACCAGACTTAAAAGTCTGGTGATGATTCACACAGTTAAGTAATGTAATATATTATCTATTAAAAAGTGAACTTTCAGCAAAGATAAACACCTTTTCTTTTGATATATTTTCCTTAAAGTTTCCTTAAAGAAAGTTTCTTTGGTGAATTGGTGAGTCATTCATTAATAACTACCATACATTCATTAATATTTATCATCGTCATCACTAACAGCTTTTAATAGTACTAGGTCGTTCCGAAAATTGATTGCCACAGAATAAATACAATCTCTTCTTTCATGAAACTGGTGGCCACCTATGTGTAGTTTCTTTTTTTAATATGTTTACAGATTATCTTGTCAGTTTTCTTTTGTTTGCAACAATGAACGTCTCGCGGAAAACTTTTCGTGCTATGATTTTCTACGATTACAAACGAGGGTCAAACTTCAAGGAATCTCAAGACAATTTATAAACTGCTTTTAGGGAGTCTGCTCCTGCGTTATTACTAATGGGTTTCGTGAATTATGGCAAAAATGCTATTATGACACGACTACTTCGTACCTACAATGACAAGTTCGAGGGTATTGACATATTTTACTTGTCCAAGAAATCCTTTCGCGATGAAGTCCTAAGAGTACTCACAAGTAATTAATTAATTTGTAAAAATTTCGATTTTCGTATTATTCGATTTTTTGTAGTGACTACTTTGTTTTTAGACTTTCTCATATTTTTGATTATTAATGTCTAGTTGCTGTATATCGTGAAGCTTTATAATTGGCTTTAGAAGCAATTTTAAATTTTAATGTGTCATGATCGTTAGGAAAAAAGATTTTGAAAAACTTGGCTAAACTTTAAAGGAATATAAACCTGTCTCAAAAACAATAATATTCACATTATTATTCTTAATACATAATTATTTAAAAATGAAGCATATCCAAAAAATAATTATTATTATAATTTAATGAGATAGATTATACAAAAGGATCACAATAGGCACAATATTACAATATATCACCAACAACTACGTATTAAGTAAGAGGTACCATTTATCTTGTCCAACATAAAACTGTAGTTTGTTTAGTTTCTTTGAGATGTGAGTGATTTTTGTTTTAAATATGACAAAGATCAAACTGTAGGTAAAGACTTGTATATAAATTCTAAATATATACACAATGACTATGATTTTATTTAGGACACGTATTTCTTACTTGTTTTTACCGACGACTTACATGCTATTATGGTTTTTTAAAAAAAGTATTACTAAAATTGACAAAAGTTTAGAATTACCTACAGTTTCATTAAAGCCGTATTTAATGATAAACAGTGCTTACTAAGCAAATACAGCCCTTTCTAACTTACTAAACTGAAATAATATTTTAAATTCAAGCCACGAACAAGCAACAGCAAAAACAAAACAAATTCATAAAACAATTAGTGTCATTTTACTGTTAGATACGTTTCACTTTTTGAGACGAGAGCCTTTCCTCTCCCACCGCCTTACTTCCCTCACTTCGGTGACCTCGAAACCTCGATTCACAGTCAAGTACAGGCCACGTGAGTGTTCTTAATTCTACTAAGATGAGGTGAAGTACTATTTACTGGTGAGTGATCTTGTTGAAATTTCAACAACAACAACTTAATGGTCGCTGTTGCTATGGCAACAGATATTTTGAATTGTAACTGTCCGACACTGACACTGTCTGAACTGTTTCTTCGTCACAGTTATATTCACAGTCATCATCTTCGGAGCCTTTATTATTCCCAATATTATTTGGGGTCGATTCAAGCGGTTTACCGGAATTTCAGTTTTTCCAGGGTGTGGCTGACATCGGACCTCCGTAACCCTGAGGGTGAACTGAATTCGAAGGTTGAACTAGTTGTCAGTATATTTGAGGACACTGACTTCCCAATAACGATTATCATAGATGTTCATGACAACCGGGACCGACAGCTTAACATCTTCCATACTCCGGGCTGCCATTAAGAATTTATTGTAAGAAAACTCCAACAGCAGTCCGACCCGCAATGGAACTCGAGACCTCTTGATCTACGGTCGGTTACTGTAAACGCTAGACCAACGAGGCATTCTTTACATGTGTTCACGATATTAAAACAAAATTTACTAGTACTTATTCCTTTATTGAATTTAATTTGACCTGACTGGTGTCGCCTCAAGGTATTGCCGACGATGAAAAGTTGGAATTAATTTACTACCATTGTACATTTTGTGCATAAAGTTAATAAATAAATAAAATAAATGATATATGTTTTAGCCAATTATATGATGACAGAGATGCCTTCACATTTCTTTAAGAAATTACAACTGCGATCCGTCACACTTAAGAAACAGTGACCTGACCCCACGATACAGGAGTCTTGTCAAGTCAAGTCAAGCATGATTAAAAAGAAACGCAGGCGAAGTTGTGTGGGCCAGATAATGTAACATCATCATCAGTTTATAGCAGTCTACAGCTGCACAGAGGCTTCTCCAGCTGCACCAGTTATGATAAATTATATTTATTTTTATAAGTACATTTTTACAGATATTTTTACACGTTGTACTTTACAGCTAGAGGAGGCCGGAATTTCCTATGACTCACTCTGGGAAGAAATGCCGAAACAAACCACAGAGGTTGTATTTTTTTCATTTCCTAAGACTCACTCTGGGAAGAAATGCCAAAACAAACTACAGAGGTGTCTTTTCTTTTCATTTTCTAAGACTCACTCTGGGAAGAAATGCCGAAGCACCCAACATCGCACGCTGAGCCACTTTAAATTTGTTGACCAGTCCGATGGTGAGTGCCCACGGCTCGGTTCCGTAGGTCATTACGGGTAGGACGCACTGGTTAAATACCATGGTCTTCAATGATTATGGTATTTGCGACTCAAAGTGACGTAGCTACCCGTACTCCGTCCAACCCAGACGAATTCTTCTGTCGGCCTCCTGATCAAAGTTGTGCCAACGAAGTTGGATAGTTTAGCCAAGGTAGATATATTCTCATCTTTTTTATATTCATCCCCAGTCTCACTCGTTTTGAAGTATCGTCCAGACTGTTGAGCATTGCTTCCATGTCCTACAGAGACTCCGCCAGGATGTCTATGTTGTCTGCAAACCACAGGTATGAGAGGAATTGACCATTGATATTGATTCCCCGTCCGTTCCAATCGAGCGTCTTGAGAAGTCTTCCAAGGTAATGCCTTGGAAGACTTCTCAAGACAGTAGTAGACAAGAAGTAAACAGTTTCGGAGATATGACGTATTACTCCTCGATGCACTTGGATTGGTTTTGTGCTCTTTTCTTGTACTTGGACGGTCATCGTTGCAGTTTCATAGAGGCATCTCAACACCTGGATATATCGGCAGTCGACCAGGCACCTCTGCATGGATTCCGGAACAACCCAGGTCTCAATGGTATCACACTAAATACGTGGGTAAAAACTGGAGTGAGCCTCATCAATCCCAAGCAAATTTGTCATCTAAATAATGCAAAACTGTGTAAAAAGCCTTTTCACCTAGTTTTTGTTTTATTAAGGTCCTAAATTTGGTAATACTTAATTCTTGATATTTGCTTGGAATTATAATGTAGAATCGCACACACTGACATCGGAAAGACTTCCTTATTATTTACAATCTAGTGGTTGGCAACACGAGTTCCTCTTTATTTGTAGTGTTGATACGAGTATCATGAACGTTATAAACTAAATTTTCATAGTTGGTATACGTGTTAAGGCAATTGAATTGATCATCGAATCAGTTCGTTATTAAATCCTAAATTAACATTAATATAAATTCACTATACATTATCTAAGAAATTCGCGTATTTCAATATACGAAAAATAAGTTAATTACCCCAAAAGAAGCTCTACATGAATACAGAGTTGGCAGAGTAAGCAAAAACAGTATGTTATCAGTAGCACGTGTTAGCTGTACAGTTATCGTACGGACCGTAGTGACGTAGAGTCGGTAGAACTAACTGCGCGCACGCTCCACCGACAACAAGGCCGTTCGATGCCCGGTACGCGCCACGTGGTTTTATTAACATAATGCTACTATTGTACTCTACCTATATAGAGTTGACTCTACTATTTTTTGCCTTATACTTGTAATACTGTTTAGTATTTATAAGTTTGTTGTTATATGTAGAGTTTGATGACTCTATGATGATTTGAATATTGTATATATATTTAAGTAACTGAATATATATACTTAAATACTACATTTACTTAAATGAATATACAATATTACATTATAGAGTCACTAAACTCTACGTATAACAACAAACTTATAAATACTAAACAGTGTTACTAGTATACGGCAAAAAATGGTATATATATGTATATATATATTACATAGGTATGTGTGGAGTTCTATGTATTATATTTATTGGTAGAAGTTAATTGACTGTCAAGTAATTGTATGTTTAGATAAGACCAAAATAGTAAAAACATATCAAATGTAAGATGTATTTATCCAGACTCTACTTCTAAAAAGATAACTCTACATTACAAACAAATATAACAAAGGATGTTGACCGGTACAATTTACCGTTATATATATTTTCCCTGAGAACTCATCTCTACAATATCTGTGTGTCCGTTGGCTAGTGAGCGCCGCCCTCCGAAACTGAACACCGTTATAAGGGACAAGGACCTCTGATAGAGTCGAGTGCACACTGGACTCTACACATCTAATATTGTAAATGAGTTTCTTTATAATTCTTTTATGCCTTAAATACTGTTTCAATCAATTTTTCATTTGGAATAGATATTTTCAGAGATACAATATAGAGTATAAGTTATCTTTTATTACGAAAAATATAGTGAAAACGGTAGAGTTAAATGTTTACGGTAAAATTATGGTAGAATTTAGTTTAAAATTCATCCAAAAAATTTTAAACGGTTATAAGTGACCTGGTACAGATGGTGGTAACCGTTTACCGTTATGGCTGTATACTCATAACGTACAAATATTCTCATTTTAGAAACACAATTTGTATCTCTGTGATAGAGTTCAAAGAGTTCATGTTTTTCACAAAAGTTCCAAAGATATAAAAAGAGAATATTGACATGTAATGCCCTAATAATAAAAGATATTTAAGTATTTACATGAACTAGGAAGCGCGTTAAAACCGCAAAAACTAACATGTTAAATGATAAAGTCGACAATGAATGCTATCTCTAACATTGGGTGAATGAGCTTAGGTGTCCGCTTACTCCAAGGGTTCCTCTCAATGTAACAGCATCCTTATACAACAGCCTTCCAGATTCCCTCTCAATGAAATGTGGGTCAAGTTTATTGACAAATCAGGACATTGCCCGTGTTCTGTCCCAGTCTAGCACGTAGCGCCGTTTCTCTCGCACAGAGGCTCTACCACTTTGGACAGTTTGGTAGTTTCAAACGGAATTGTTCGGATATGTATAAATAAATGTAGAGTTTGGATACTGATCTTTGAAGAATGCTATCAGCTAGTGTTTTGTATATTATAGAGTTACAAAGGAAATGCTATAATTGGATAACAATAAGTTTTTATGTTTATTTTGCGCCCAGCAGTATGGCGTTATGATTGTTAAAAATTTTGATGAAGTAACAAGAACAACTAAATGAAAAATGTTGTAGCTTCAACCGAATCACACCAGATCTGAATCAAAAATAATTGTTAGTCATTCAAAACACGACTCTACGTTAAATGTGGAATTAGTGCTTACGAGCAAGAATAGTTTGTTTGCCATTAACTGTTTCGTTCGCCTAGCGTATGTAGTACTGCCTACTACAGAGTCCAGAAACCAAATATTGTTGGGTTTTTACTTACAAGAAATTCTTAATAACAGCTCAAGGTATAGGAGTTTGGCGGTGTTCTCGTGCTTCGGAGAGCACGTTGAACCTTCGTTCCCGATTGTCATGAACATCTAGGACAATCATTATTTGGAAGTCAGTGCCCTCAAGGGTTGCGGAGGTCCGATGCCAGTTCCTCCGTGGAAAAACTGATATTCAGGTCAAACCGGCTTTTTATCTAAACAAACGATCTATACAATTCGAGTGCAAGTCCTGATTCCTAACTATCGTGATCTATATCTAAGAAATTGGTTAATCAGTTCCTTTCCAAAAAAAAATAATGATATTATTATTTTATGAAAGCACACATTTGATTTTCGGTCAAAATGATGGCAGAAGAATTGAAATACTTTGTTACTAAAGAAATAAAGATATAAAGTACCGGTGTGTTAGTTTTTATGCATATGTATTGAGCTGCCAAAATGACTTTACTCTGGCTAATGGAAAGTATGAGCAAAATTAATGAGTGGTCAACATCCTCATTGTGAATGTGGAAAATGTAATCTAGTGACCCACACTATGGTGGCCTAGTGGGATGGTTTTTACGCCACGCTTGAAAGGCCCAGGATCATTCCTAGAGGGAGCGAAATATGTGAGATGGCAGTGCGTTTCTAGTTTTAACTGTTTAGCACAAAAAGAAAAAACCGAATCGTTTCAGAAAGTGGCTCTCAACTACTCTAGAGTGACTTTATATATCAGAAGTAGCAAGGTGAACATTGTACAGGCATCAGTATTGTTTGCTACTTAAATTTACAAAATCATTTATAACTTTATAGCACATAACTAAAGAAAAACATTCAAAATAAGTAAATAGGAAGTTGTCGAACAAAAATACTTCAAATCTCTATATAGAGTACCGAAATTCTATCAAATTTACTTAAGCTAGAAAAACAGCCTGCAACCCATTAACCTAGTGAAGGATGTGCGGTGTCATGTTGCCCGTGACGTTACATCCTACCATTTATTGAAACTATATCCGGTTCCGGATTTTAGGGTGCATGTAAACAAAGGGTTGTTTGCCATCAAATTGTTAAGGGTGTAATGATGGGGTAGGTCTATGGAGCCATTTATATTTTTTTAAGTTAATAAATGGGTGTTGAGAATGTTTTTGATCGTATTTCTTTCTCAAACAAGACTTAGACGAAGAGTAATTTAGTTATGATTTTTTGAGCCTTTGAGTATACTAATTCTATGGAAATTTCACAGGATTCAAACTACTATTTATTTTGTATATTAATAATCTTCTGATTTAAGAAATTCTTATGTAATAATCGATGATAGAGTCATGTTCCATTGCTAAGACATTGGACTTGCACAAAAGTGGCTGCATGTCCGAATCTCAAAATCTAATCTAGTGACTCACATAATTATTAAACGCTTTTTTAAACTATAGCAATTAACAAAGTATTGATTGAAATCCCAATAAAGGCATCTTAAGTTTTCGTGTAAACAGCTCTCGTTGATGTCTAATACAAGTGGTAGGTGTTTCTTCAATCTGTGAAATTTGATCTAAAAGCTTTATTTGTTTGTATTTAAGAAACGACTGTCCACTAGGTTAGACTTCGCAAGTATGTTTTCATTAAGAAAATAGGATCAAATCCACCTTTAACCTCTTTCGGACTTTGTAACCATCGCAACCTCTTCAATAATGGTAAAATAATGTATAGATGATTTGCTTAAGGTTTCTATTGCACTCACTTACTTAGTTTTTTTTATTATGGTATTTATTCATTTTTTTCCCTTTTACGTATATTTTTTCTTTCGTAAACAGTTGTTTTACTAAATATACACAAAAAAACTATATAGGTGCAGCCATTCTGAAGTAATATCCTATAAATTAAGGTGGTAGTTGAGTTATTTAGCGGCTAATATACATTATAATTTATATTTTAATAAATAACAGCCTTAAGAAAGGCCAAAATTTTGGTTTTCTCTACAAAGGAACACATGTTATAACGATAAGGTTCTTTTATAAGCACATGTCAAGTGAGGCTTTCACGTGCGTGTTGCTTTCACCGGCTCTACGTTGAGTGTGACAGATGTCCCGCGAACCCTTCAATCACTCAATATTTTAAATCGGCAGGTAGATGAAAAAAAACACCATGTGCGTCCTGTGGGAATTTCTCAGAGATGTAGTGATATGGTGTGCATCTCTACATTGAAAAAAAAACTTTATATTTATTTTATCGAAAGGGATTAAACGTAAACTTCAAATACAATACACGGGCAAACAGATTTGACTCTATTTTTAAATAGAGCATAGATTTATGATTCAATTTGACCTGACCTGGTTCGACACTTGTTCAAAACCTGAAGCATATTAAATAATTACTGAATATGGCAAGGCAGTAACAAGAGAGGTTAATTAGCAATCCAGGTAATGGTGAAATTTTGTAATGATCAATTAAATTATTTTATCATCGCCATCAGCCTTTAACACTGCTGGACATGTGCCACTTCTAAGAAGGCTAGAAGTATGGGTATAGAGTTTGTATCAATTCTTAGTGATGTTGTACTGTGTAGTTCACTCTTTTAGTTGTGTTATGATACCCAAATAGTAAATAAGGGTGGTGACACTCCGTATTTGTAATCCATCACTACACGGATACAGTCGATAATTGGTTCAGGCGTAAAAAATATATATTAATTTAACCTTGCATTTTTAAAAAGAGCAGAAAAATATAAACACTAAAAACAAAGTGAAGTACGTAGTACACAAAGTGAGCTCTATATAAAAGTTCGTCTCTAAATGATCCTCGTTTGTGGGTCATAGGAACACGTTCTGGTCTAGACTGTACCGACGGGCGCGCGGACCGGTCCGTGCCAGATGAGCGGCTTTCTCTCGCTGACAGGTATACTCTACACACTCTACGTAGAGCTATCAAAGCCTTTTGCAAAGATGTAATAGAATCAAACTTAGCGTTTATCATAAAACTTTACTTAATAGTAATTCAATACGAAAAAGCATAAAACATCGGTCACCAGAATGGAATCCCGGACCTCAGACTCGACAGTTTCGGTTTAACCATCTCGCTGCATTCTACTACACTAAGTGTTGAGGGTACAATACTATGTGGGGACATAGAATATCACTTATACACTCGAAAATTATTATCCTGAGTCTGGGTATTCTTTGTGTAAGTTTCGTGTATGTTTGTTAAGTCCCTCGCAATGCAAGTTACGTTCATAATGCGGGAGTTATATTAAAAACTACACTATGTCTTCAAAGCTAAAAGGACCATAGAAGTAATGATTATGTTCAATGGTATCAAGCATAGTCTAATAATTTACGAACATATATTGTCCTACGCGCTACTATGTAGAGTGGTAGAGTAGGTACGGCACACGCGACGCGCGCCGCATCGCTAACGACGCGCGGACATTGGCCACTAGAGAAAGCGCCAAACGATCAGCTGATCCTGTACACATATTGGTTTGGACTATCTACTGACTAACTTAGGAATCTTACGTCCTTACACAATCTACCTTGTCACGGAGATTAACAGAGGTTCTCAAATCTCAGAGGAGAGATTTTTCCAACTGACGAATTTTATCGATATTTTAATTCGAAGTTTTGACGAATTGCTTCGACTGCCTCGGTGGCAAAGTGGTAGATAGCACATATATTTTTAAAAACATACATATTCTATATGAATTACAAAATACACAAAAAACGGACGTGCATTACATACTACCTCGGGATTAGCAGTCATGATCGTTAATCACAAGACTAATAGGTGATAATGAAATTTTAGCTAATATCTCATCAGTATTATCATCTTCACACTCTGCCCGACATTTTGGTTTGAGGTTGATTTATATTAACTGGTCAACTGCTGATTTATCATTATCATTTTTTGCGTAATCAATATTTGATACAGAATGACTAAATAAATATTTGTTTCATCTAGGATGTCAAGGCGGGTACAATCGCTAGTGTTATATGTAATGACAGTAGACACCATTCGAGGAATTCTTACAACACTTCACAGCACAAATGATTCACGAAGTGTATTGCAATGATTAGTGCTTTGAAGGATATATGAAAATATTGTTTTATAACACCTTCAGATGTTCCAGGAATATATTGGTGATATTTTTTTCAATAACAAATGTCTTCATGAGTCATATCAACCGCTCGGGTCCCGGAGTCCTAACAAGGGAATCTTATCGTTGTGTTCGTCTATCCACCCGCTTAGTTTAGTATAAGAAAGGTTTAATTTTTCAAATATATTGAAGGTAAATTAAAGCTCAAAAGTCTATCCTGTAGTTGGGTATAATTTTATGAGTTTTTAATAACTTTTTAATGTGTTTTATACACTACTTGCCGATTCAACAATCTGATTACGAAATATTAAAATTTCAAGATTTATTATTTATGACAAACCCCCTCATCTACAAATTGAACTATAGACTTGAAGACTGTGAAAACCATAACGGTAACAACAACGGATTAAAATTGAAAATTATATCGGTTGAGATAAGTCAAGTTAGTTAACCCCGCAAATTGAGTAAAACACAAAATTAGTACACAATTTACATTACATTATCGTTTATATAATCGTATTTGTTTAAATCGGGCATTATTAAACTATGTACGGAACCCTACACGATCCACAACTCGACACACAACTGACATATTTTATTCTCATTAAAATGTATAGTTTTGTTTATAGTTCGGCCTTGAAACTAACAATAAACGAACCAGGTTTAATGACCAGTGAATAAACACAGTGTAGGCTTTCAAACTGATTCGCCATGAGTAAAATAGTTAACTGTAATTTAAAACAATTTTTTGTTGACCCAGTATTTACCGGAAGACTGTAATGAAAAAAGTTGATGTCATCTCATTGAGTAGGCTTTTAACACTTTCTCGAGTGCTAATAATGACAGAAGCATAATACAGTGACCTAGAATAGCTGATATACTAAGATATTTCTAACAAGCTCTTGAAAATAATCAGACATACTCGTAATATTTTTTTAAATCGTCATTAATAGAGATTTCATCGACCCGGATTTGTGACATATTTATTACTTATTAACTTTTTTGCATGTTGCTTTTCTTGTGGATTGCCTTACAAACCTATCTAAATTTAGTTACCTGTCGGTAAGTCTTGCAAGGATAAGACTCGACTCTAATGCATTGGGGGAGAAGGAACTCAATGTAATAATCTACATAGATAATTCACTAAAAACATATTTGAATATAATAAATAGACATCCTTTTTTCGTCACTACTACGGAAATATTTACATATTTTTTGACTGATTATGCATTCTTAATTTGATTGAATAGCTTCTACACAACACGACTCATAATATTCATATAAAAGCTCTGTTGAGAAGAATTTTATAACAGAAAAATAAAAATCATTCTAAATTTAAATACAACTGTCAAATAAATTCTACTTAAACGAAAAATTATGTCGGAAAATTCCCACACATCGTTAAAAACTTTCCAAATGTTGCCACAAGCTTGCACTTGACATTAAATGGTTGGCATGGTCATTGCCGATCTGCGCGCACATCTCAAGCGCGCGAGTGAAAGTTTCCTCCCACCCCGCCGACCTCACGTTCCTATATGTGTCAGTGTTAGAACTAGCCAATGTTTGTGTGTTAGATTCACATACACACCGACAGTCCAAAGGTTGAAGTTTAAAAAGATGATGCGATAACCATTTATATGTGAAGCTGCATTGAGAACAGTCGTCACTGTTTGAATTTGTAACAGGTTCCTAATATTTGAATATTACAATGCTTATATTTTGTCATGTATTTCTATTGTATATTATATAGTTGGGAAAAAACTAAACCGATGATGGTTTGTCATCGGTTTAGTTTTTGATATTCATTCTGTTTGTTAGTCATTCTGTTACAAAAATTACAAACGCATACATGATACAAAGATGCGGACAAAATATTTGCTCAATAATATTTTTCGTTGAATACCTCTCCTACTATTAAATATTTACCAAATAATATGTTCAATGAGAAAATGAATTACACTGCAATGCAGTGTAAAATAGACAGGCTTAGTAACTGACTAACTACTTGTCAAAAAAGCCCTTTAAAAAACAGCGAGGCAAAACAGTTCACATTTTTTTTCTAAAGTTTGTCAACCGGTTTTGATGCTGTTTTTTAGTTACTTTGACAACTATTGTGAAATGGATAATAAACTTTCGCATATCTCACTAGTAACAAATTTTTGTGATTTAGTAATTTATGTACTTTAGATATGCATTATATTTAAAAGCATTCAAAACTTAGCAAATTATGGTAGAATATCGATTATCAGGTGATTTATATTTTTGTTATTCTTACCACAGAATTAATATCATCATCAACCGTTAATAGTTCACTGTTGGACTAAAGTATCTCCTTGTACATTATACGAGTATTATTATATTATATTGTATTATACGAAGAAGTATACAGTGTATATAAGTAAAAATTATAAATATTTAAAATATTCACAGTTCACATATAATAAGCAGGGCAGCATCACATTCCTTTAAACGAGTAATTTTTGTCATTTGTTATTTCATTTTTAGAAAATTCATCGAGGTACTATAACATTATAACTATAAAATAAGCACTTTTAGTAATTTTCTAGTATCCAATACTAATGGATTTCATTTCTAAACAATATAACTTGAGAGGTGTCAAGGGACACCCGGATGGAACGAAGTTCGAAATAGAAAGACGAAACGAAAATATCTGTGTGTGTCGTCGTCGTGTCGTGACAACAAATTGTGTCGTGTCAACAAATTGTGTCGTGTCAACAAATTGTGTCGTGACAATTTTTCCGTCTAGCCCCCTTACACAACGCGCCATAAGGAACTTCGTTCCAAAAAAAGGATGATAAAAACGTAAACCCGATAGTTTTAAATATCTATTAGATAAATCATTTTAAAACGTGGTATACCTTAGAATATATTCTCTATATCTCCAAAAATGTACCAGGCGAACATAAACACAAAGAGATGATCTTATCTTTAGTGCTAACATAGGAACAGTGAGTCAGCGTGCAGGCGCGTCTGTGGGTGGCGCGGAACAGATGCAATATGTAGGTCAGGTTTTTTACGAAACGTAATGATCTGAGTGACGTCACGTATGTTACTGTTCGACGGCAGTCAGGTTGATCTCTTAGTCGATATGCGAGCCTGGTACTTTTTGATCTGATTGCAACAGATTTCAACGGTAATTGTAAGCTTAATTATTTTCGGAGTCTGATGCTTTGCAAGGGTAGTGCTTTGTATCTTACCTTATTAGAATATATCTATTTTATTATTTTATTGCCAAAAAGGTAGCATAAAATTTATTTACTGTCGTAAGAAGTTCAAAAGGTTCAAAGGACATTCCGACAGTACCCAGTTCGAGTTAAAGTTGCTCGGACAATTGTTTAAACTTCTCAACCCATCCTTATGAACAACATCCCTTTTTTGCCCATTTATATTTCTTCTTATTCATATTTCTTTTCGATCTTTTAGGTGCTTAATAGGCGCCAATAGACATGTTTTTAACTGAATTTAGCAATAGTAAATAGTAATAAAATTTTAAAAATCAATAAAGGTTGAACTATGAATCACACAAATTGCTATCAGTGAATGCACATCTGCCGATAGTATGGCTACTAAATAATATTTTAATGGATCAAACAATTACAAATTATAATAAAATTTGTGCTAACATGACATGAATTTTACAAGTGATAAAGGTTAATTTAAAACGGTAAACGGTTAGTTTAACGAAATTTAAATATTGTACATCATATGATCTACTACCAAATTATAAATGTACATTATACTTAATAATTAATTTATTCTTTGTAGAAATTATATCTAACTGTCTCGGTGGCGCAGTGGTAGTGTATGCGAATGCTGTGCTTGAGGTCTCGGGTTCGATTCCCGGGTCCAACCAAATGTTTATATGATCTACAAATATTTGTTTCGAAGTTTAGGTGTTTCCTATGTATAATACTCGTATTTAATTAAAAGACACAAATTTGCGCGTTCACTACTTAAAAACTGCCGTGGGTCGTATATCCTCGTTTTGAAGATACTCCCCTATCTGACTCAGCCAATATTGAAATACTTGGTGTCGACGAATCGAGCGAAGTCCTGTTTCGTGGCCAAAGCCATTTTGACCTTACCCTCCTCATTGAAAAGGGCAAAGGAGTAGACGTATCGCTTTATGGTAAGCGATTACAGCCGCCCATGGACACTCGCTACACCAGAGGAGTCACAAGTGCGTTACTGGCCTTTTATTAAGAAGTACGCTCTTTTCTTGAAAGTTTGATGGTCGATTGGTCAGATTTGATTGATTATAAAATAAGTAGAATATAAGCATATGCTTTTAATACCAAGATTAAGGAGAATTGGTTTCATTATAGTTGGATTATTCTTTAGTGTATGTACACATTGTACACCTAAGAAAAAGTATGTTATTAATCAGTCTTTACCATTGTCAGAGTATAAAATGCTGACAAAACCCAATTCACATTATTTTATTTTAAATTAATTTTATAGTACCGACTAAATAATTTTAAACTTTACAATCTGCATATTTCTATACTTGGCAATATACCTAAATAAAATAAAATTACAAACCATGATATAATAGAAAAATGTATGGCAATTTGAGTCTTTTGAGGAAAGTTTTTAGGGTACTGCCTGTCATTGTTCTGTTTATGACTAACAATAAATTTCAAAGACACACAATTCCTGAATAGAACTCATTGTTAATATCACAACCATTAATCCTTTGCAAAACCCCGACTGCAATTATCTTTTTTTTTCTAAACGTCTTTGAAATCGGTATATTAACGTAAGTTATAGAACAATTATGTTAATTAATTTATTAATTTAAACATTAATATTAATGAATGTTAATATCTATTAGTGTTTATTATTATTTTATTTTATAATTAAACTAGCCTTAGCTCTAGGCTCCGCCCGCGTTTATATCGATAATTGCGGTAAAATACTAGCCTATGTCCTCCCTTAATAATCACATGCAAATTTCATTAGAATCAGTGCAGCAATTATACTAAAAAACCTTTTATTAATTTTATAAACTAACATCATATCAGTCAGTTTTGATAGTCTAAAACCATTATATGATGTTATAAGGACACTAAAAGATAGAGAAGGAGAAGTATTTACAGAGTATCTATATAATGCATATACTTACATGTATATGTTGGAGTAAAAGCTTCCAGCTTCGCATCAGATCCTTAACATCATCACTCGTCTAGATAATTAATATCCAGCAAATTTAATATATCACCAAAAGTCTATGAGTCTTCGACAATGTTCCGTCTAAATCTACCCGGGGCCAGACAGTGGGATACAGGCAGGACTAGAACAAGAATAGACTTACTAAAGACGCCTAGAAGTGCATGTGGGGGGGGCGGGGGGAAACGATAATAATAATTAGTTCGGTGATTAAATAATTTTAATTTTAAATAATTCTCAATAGTTTTATAATAAATAAATACAAAAAAAAATACTAATCGTTGCTACAATGTGTACGTTATATAATAAGGTGATTGGATTGTATTAATAGTAATTAGTTTAGCGTGAACGTTGAATAGTGTAATGACCTCAATTTACGATTAATTAAAAAAATATAAGATCTAGGTAATTCTTAATTACATACAAATGAATTTAGGTATTAGGATTTCACTGCACTTGGTATTAGATAATTATTTTTGAATTTTTATGTAACAAAAATATTACAATAGGCATATTCTTTGTTTCAAATTCAATGTATTTTGTTATTTTGAAAATATTAATATTATTAGAGTATAGTTAAATTTATGTTAAATGTTAATTTATAACTGTAATGAATCTTCCAAAAAACAATGAAAACAAAGGTGTGTAAGTGATGAGTGTGGATGTGTGCGGGGCGTTGCGCCTGCGCCGTTAAAACTGTAAAAAGAACCAGTCTAGCGACCTTCGGGCTATCAGCCGAAAACCGAACTCGTTCCGATAGCCGAGCACCGGAAAATAAACATTTTCCGATTAAATGTTTTATCTAAATAATTGTTACTAGAGGGGAACTATGAAACTATTAAAATTACATGCGGTTAGTAATAGTACGGTCGTTAGTATAAAAAGATAAAGAGAAAAAAAGAAAAAATAGGAAAAGATGTGATTGGCATAATTAAATATAAATTGAAAAAATACAATATAATCTCTCAAATATTTACAAGTAGGATTGAAATTGGAAAGATTATAATGATTATTATTAATAAATTATTTAAATAAAAAATATGAATTAAAAAAAAAACTGGCGTCCGAAGTATATCCACTGTGTGATCCACAAATCGGCGGCACTGTCACGTCACAAACATAATGCCAATTACAAACATTTCCCAAACACAACAGTTCAATCGAATAGAAATAGTTGTGTTTTATTTTTTCTTTTTTTTATGTAACGTACACTGTATATCGGTAAGTTTATGTTCTCCTTGGTATGTCGTCACTGGTATGGTATGGTGTCCGCACTACACTTCACTCACTACGGGCGGCGGGACGAGCGCCGGGCGCACGTGTTGTCGACAGACTGACGGCGCGGGCGCACCCCACTCACTTCCCACCAAAAATTTTCTACCACCGTTTGCGCATCAGGGCGGGCGAACTGCGGCCCGCTACGCACGTAGCCTCGCTTGTAGAACGAATAACCTAGCCTATGTTTCGCGTTATTAAATTCGCTAATTAAATGTGATTCATTGTGATAATTGCACTGATTGTGATGTTGTCGTTACCGTAAGTTTTGAGATGAACGGTGAAAATAATTGTTTTTTTTTGCCACATATTGTACGACATTTAAAAAAAAATGTAGTTCAAAATTAATATAAAAAAAACTATGACAACATGTAGAATAAAGACAGACATATTTGTTATTTGCAGACAATGAAAAAAGTTACTCATTAAAATTAAACTACGTATTTGAACAGTTATTAGTAAAACTAGGACTTGTTTCTTAGTTATTGTAGCCGCAACTACCAGAGGATATTGCACCGGAAGCACGCAACACCAACAGTATTGTAATTTACGTTGTATTTCAGCTCTGAAAGGAAATGTTCGATAATTATATTTTTATCCTTTAAACATTCGGTCAGTAAATGATAGAAACATTGAACTGTGTTTTATATATAATTCGTGTTTCATTTTATTAATATGTCGAATCATTAATATTTATCTAACAATTTATATTTATGTTATATTTTCAAAAAAGTAAAATAATAAAATAAAAAAGGAAATTTTAAAAGAAATAACCTCAAAATCAGATAAAGTAACTTTTGTCGCGGCAAAGAACAATACTTAACTCTAAAATTTAAAATTCATAAAATGTATTTAAATTCAATAAAGTTAGTACATACTTATTATAATATACATCTACAAACGTTCCGAGCGACGCATTTCTCCAAAAGTTGGTCGCTCCTGACGGCTGCTATCTCCATTGCGTACACGCACACAACACAAAATACTACTTTCACGCACACTTACACACAGTGGCAGGCCTACAGACCTACAAACTTAACTTTCGCCTAACATCGCTCTTATTAGCATAGTATAAATACAATTTTTGTTTAATTTTTTGTAATATTCAGTTTGCCAGTGGGTTGGTAAGTGGGACACTGATGGTTTTCTTTATGGGTCCTACTGCGGCCCTCACAAGGTCCTCGTTATGTAGCCGATAATGTTAAGGTCAGTGTTCATTTGAATTTATGTGGAAATAAAAGATGAATCAGCTAATATATGGACAAATTCCTAGTTATTTTATTGTTTGGTCCTAATATTGGTTAGTGGGTTTTGAAGGCGGGGCTGATACTAACAAAGCACCAGAATTCATAACCTTTTTCTACATACTCATTTATTTAGTATCCTTTTAACTACTATGTTTACAGGTTGCTCAATCCCTAGCGAAAGCAATTTTTACCAGTGTAGTTATCCATTTTTTTCTATTTTTCCTATCTTCATAATTATTGCCAAAACATAAAAACTTTAAAAAATACCACAGGCTATATTAATAGTTAAATGACAATTATAAAATTAGTATATTATTTTCCTTTTCTATATATTAACACGTCAAGTAAAATCTTTGCACCCCATTCTTAACCACCTTAAAAAAGGAGGAGGTTCTTAATTCAACCGTATATATATATATATATATATATGGTACCACCGTTGGGATATGTTCTTTAAATAAAAAAAATCATCAAATCGGTTCATAAACATTATATATAATATATACATATTTCGGACTGCGTAGGAGATATCCCAACGGTAGTACCATGGCAAGGACACTAGAATCTAATGATGAAATCTAAGAAAAATCGAGGAGAACCTTCGAAATTCGTATTTGATAACTCGTGCTTTATTTGTTGTGCATTTCAATTTGGTCGTTCTTGAAGTCAGTTTTTTTCTTGTATTTTTTTTTACATGTATTATAGACTAGCAGGAGTATGAAAAAATGTACAGTAAAGTATACATGAAGGACGAGAGCAGAAAATTAAAAAAAAAAACGACCACTGAGCGACCTATAGTACCTATATTGAAATATGTAAATAATATGTATATATTGTAGTTTCGTTTAATTGTAAAAATAATAATAATAACTCTACACAACTCGCACACGACCGTCTGATCCTAAACTTGACATAAACTGTACTATGGTAACTACACTGCTGATAAACAAACTTTTATATTTCTAAATACATACATATTATAAAAAGACGCAGAATAAAACACAGTGCTCATAGCAATCACACTATTTTTTGACCTAGGTGGGAATCGAATCCACGAGTCGATTGCCACATAAAATCAAATGGAACGAAAGTAATGAAATTTATTCTGCAATTAAGTCAACATAAACAATTTAGGAAATTAAACTTTTTAAAGATCATTTCAAGTTCATAGATGGGGTCGGCCACAAGTCCAACAGGCCCGTCAAAATCTTTACTTTGAAAAAGTCTTTCCACCATGAGACAGCCAAGCTTCGGCATGAATGGGCCGGTAATACCACGGGCTCACAGAAAACCGGTGTGAAATAATATGTAATAATTTGCGTTTCAACGAGTGAGTCAGGATACCGGAGGCTCATACCCCAACCCGTCCCCTATCCCCCTCCCCCTCCCCCCAGGGGTGGTAACGCACTAGTGACGTCTCTGGTGTTGCGGGTGTCCATGGGCGGCGGTAATCGCTTACCATCATGCTTGTTTTCCATAAAAAAACTGAAAATTGTAAGTACATATGTTATGTGTAAACAGGTCCTTAACTAACTTAACCGAAGTAAATAACATTGAAAACACTTTAACAAAATACCCACTATCTTTTTTTTATATTATATAAGAAGCAAAATTCTAGGTCCATACTAACTGTACAATTATAAATTCGAAACTCGAAACAATCTGTCTATCTGCCACGCTTTGATGGCCAAACCACTGCACTGATTTTAGAAGGATTTGCATGGGTATACTTTGATTTTTACTCTTATATATATAAATCGGTTCTCTGGACACACATATTGTATCATACCAAACATTTCATTTTCACGTACAAGGTCCCAATCAAGAGGCTAAGTGTGGCAATGGCCCGGTAAAACAAACAATACCGAACATTTTCATTGTTTATTTTTGTTTAAAGTGAATTGTATTTTTAAATCAATTCACTGGATATACGTAGTATTTCTTGTGTGATTAAGAGTACGGAGTTTTATCGCCCCTATGTATCTCATGGGTATCGTAAAAACTTGAAAAACTAGGAAAACTAGACGCAACCCAACTCGTCTGCGCACCGTGGTTCGTACCTACTGTCGTCAGTCCAGCAGTGGCCTGTTAAAGGCGGTCAATGTGATGTAAATACAATACATAATTCCACACCTTATCAATCAGCTACCAATATTTCTAAGAGATACAATAACTAGAAGAAATATAAAAAAAAACAAATTAAAGCAATATTTCTTACCACAACAAAACCATTGAAAGCTGTACACCCCAAAAAGATTTATAAAAATGTTAAATACTAACTTATCTAATACATGAAACGACCAGTTTTGCAGTATTTTTTTTCCAATATAGACAAAGTGGCTACTGCGGACAGCGAGCGTTGTACGCGCCAATGTATTTGGTGCGGGTTTTGTTTTGCATCTACCCACGATATGCGTTTGTATAATGTGACTGTGTAATTTGTTTATTTTATAGTAATCGATGATCTTGATGCACGGTAAATCTCAAATGAGATTGTGGTTGCATCAATTGTAAGCACTTGTGTAACTCTCTTTTTTTTTTTTTTTAAAGACCACTCCCACATTAGGAATAAACATCCTGTGTCGTGGGGGACTTTACAAACATACATGAAACGGACACAAAGAACATCCAGACTCGGGACAACAATTCGTGGATCACACAAAGTGTTGTACCGCGTGGGATTTGACCCCAAGACACTTGGCGCAGTAGCAAGCGTCATGGCGACCGCTGAAACCACTCGGCCAACCGTGCAGTGATTCTTTATAAATGAATAAATAAAAATACAAAAATAATGAAGAAGTAAATAAATTCTAATTGTTATTATCTTATATATTCCCATCTTTCATTCAAATCTTTAATATTAAAGCTCTTTGTGATGTAAAAGGAACAAAATTATAGTCAGCAAAATGAAGGTGCTTAATTCGTCTCTGCCTTTCCCTTTTTGCCAAGCCTATAGGCCCAGCGGTTACTAATTCTGACAGCTAAACAAGAGGTCGTGGGTCCTATTTCCTCCCAGTACAATGTTTGGTATTATTTCCAGAAATATACAATTTCAATAGGTAACATTATAACTACCTTTAGACTTAGATAACAGTTGAAAATTAAAACAAGAGTTTATATTCGAGATTATATATCTAATTTATCTAAATGTATTTATATAACTAGTTTTAAGTAAAAGTAAAAAAAGTCAAAAATACCTTTTTCACTGGAACCCCCCTCAAGTAAAGGCCTCCTCCAAAGCCTTCCACTTCTCTCAATCCTGGGCTATTTGTTGCCAGTAATTTCTATAATGTGTATTTATTAGAAATCTATGAGTATGTTTGTCTGTATATCAGAGCACAGGTTCTGGTTTGGGTGAGTTTTGGTGGTTGGGTTTTAGATGCGTGTGAAAACTGTTAATATACCCATAAATGGTAATAGCTGTGATGACCTGGAAAGAAATCGCTGAGGTCATTTATGTTGTAGATGTTATATAAGACCTCTGATATAGACCTCTTGGAGTGATAGAAACTTGAAGGTTTATTATTATACTCACCTTTATTACAGTACTCATGACAAAGGACCTTTTTTAAAAGACAACTCATATGTTAGGAATATACATTCTGTGTAGCGAGGGACTTTACAAATATACATAAAATGGACACACTCAGATTTAGAACAGCAATTTTTGGATCACACAAAGTGATGTCCCAATCATAGATTTGTGTGTTCGATGTTCGGTGGCGTAGTGGTAGCGTATGTGACTGCTGTTCTTGAGGTCTCGGGTTCGATTCCCGGGTCGGACCAAATGTTTGTATGATCTGCAAATATTTGTTTCGGAGTTTGGGTGTTTTCTATGTATAATAAGTATGTATTTACATAAAAAGTATATAAGTATTTATATCAGTTGTCTAGTACCCATAACACAAGCTCTGCTTTAGCTTGGGACTAGATGGCGTGGTATGTTAGATATGCGGAATATTTATAATTTATTTATTTATTTATAGAACCCACAACACTCAGTGCAGTAGGAAGTGGTGATGTCAACGTTTTAACTACTATGCTATTCAGTTCAATTATTAAGGTCTACTCAATAAAAAACATTCAAAGTTTGAGTTTACTTAATTTGTAACTTAATAGTGCCGGTGCGACTAATGGTAGTGACCCGAAGAGGCCCGATGAC
This sequence comes from Spilarctia lutea, assembly GCA_916048165.1. Lineage (NCBI taxonomy): Eukaryota > Metazoa > Arthropoda > Insecta > Lepidoptera > Erebidae > Spilarctia > Spilarctia lutea. The sequence goes on along the minus strand of OU696471.1, from coordinate 822,146 downwards.
ACCCGATTGATGCGCGACCCGGTGACTGGTGATCAGTCACAGAGAGGGTCACGGTATGCTACCGTTACCTTTTTAAGTTCCACGAGGATATTCTTCTATTATATTTGTATATTCATTCTCGTGTACCCTAAGGTGACTAACATTTATTTCTCGATTACAACTTTCTATAAACTGGATAATTCTTTGATGATAATGATGATGAAATACAAGATAAATCAACTTATATTTTCAGTTTTGTGCATAAGGTAGCATTTAACTCTGCATCGCTCTAAGGTCGCCTGGTAGAAAATGCCTGCTGCATTAAGTACATGTTTGTCACTAGTAATGTACATAAAGTATACATAAATAAACAAATATAAAATGAAACCTTTAAAACCAGGAAAAGTTAACAAAAACTTTATCCCGACAATATAAAAAAATTTAATACAATTTTGTAAAGCCTATGTACCCCGGGCCATTATTACGAATCTATTAACACCTAATTATTTCCATTGGTGTAATAGTTTAGGCGCTACGGTAGAATATTGCCATTCCTTTTAGCTTCACCGAAGTCGGGTAAAAAGAGCATAATAATATTTGTTCCTTAAAGGTCGGCAAAGCGCTTGTGACTTCTGTCTGAGTTGCACCCGTTCGTGAACGGCAGCAATCACTCGGCACTCCTTTCTCATAAAAAAATGTTATACCTACTTATCGATTTCTAAATATTTAATCTCAATAAATCAGTTAGTTATATGTACAGTGGACCAAAGTGATTCATGACCCCCCTTAGAGTCATTTTCCTACAATTATTCTATACCATTAGGTTGAAATTAGCTTGAACATACATTTCATAAGTGACGAACCATTATCATTCTACTAGACACTGACAAAGCCATGACATAGACATAGACGTATACTATGATAAGTATTGCACGAAAAAGTTTGTTAGCCAGTGAACGTCCTTATCTATAGGTATATTAGGAAAGATTTAATTGTATATTTGTTTGAGACATAGGATTGACTTTATTTCGAACTAGCTGACCCCCGCAACCTCGTTTGCGTCTTCTATTGCCCGTAGCGTAAAAAAATTCCCCCGTTTTTTAAACATTCTTCATTGGTGCTCCGCTCCTATTATATAAACGAAAAACGCAAATGTCTTACGGAACCCTATTTAATCGGTCGGTAAAAATAAAATCGGTCCAGTACTTTTTGAGTTTATTAGTTTAGCAGCCCGGAGTATGGAAGATGGCGGTGTTTCCTGCCCGTGCTTCGGAGAGCACGTTAAGCCGTCGGTCCCGGTTGTCATGAACATCTATGGCAATCGTTATTGGAAAGTCAGTGCCCTCAAATATACTGACAACTAGTTCAACCTTCGAATTCAGTTCGCCCTCAGGGTTGCGGAGGTCAGATGCCAGTCGCTCTGTGTAAAAACTGATATTCAGGTAAAACCGGTTGAACTGGTAGCCGACCCCAAATATTGGGAATAATAAAGGCTAGGAAGATGAGGATGATGATGACTTTTTGAGTTTATTCGTTACATACAAAAATACAAATCTTTCCTCTTTATAATATTAGTGTAGATAGTGTAGATAATGGGTAGACTTGAGGTAGGAGGGTAGAGGTACCGTAAAGGTAGCATAGGGTACTGTAGAACAAAAATAGATAAGCATTTATTTAACAGAACGAAGTCTGTCGAGACAGCTAGTCATACATATTAGTAAAATAAAACAGTAAAATTAGAGACCTTTGTTTATTTCATATTATTAAATTAAAAATAATGGCATTCACTTCGTAAAGCGAATAAAAAAGAAAACTTCTCAATAGTTAATTTGTGGGTTCTAATGGTTCCAATTGTTTGGGTCTGTAGGATTACTGGTTAAACCTAAAACCGAGTGTAAGCGACATGGTTTTCAATAACGTCTAATAATCGATTACGCATAGACCCGATTAGACGACTGCAAATGTCACTTCCCCTCATGAAATCCCAGATTTCGTTACAATGCAGCTCGATTGCTTCTTTAGTCCTCTCGTTCCTGTTATCCCACATTTGAACCATCAAACCCCATAAATTTTCTATTGGGTTAAGATCTGGTGACCTAGACGGCCATGGAAAGATGTTGTTTGTCCAGTCGAAATCTAAATACTTACGTGTAAAATTCAATCTCGCAGTTCTGTGTGCATCCGTTAAATGAACTTTCTTAGCATGATGTCTGTAATGCAGCCCAGTGCGGTGCAAATTATTTCTAATTGTTTCTAGACAAACGTCATAACGTGCTGCAAAATAGCGGGTACGAGTAAAAGGATGTTCTTCGTAATGGTGTTGCATTTCCGTTCTCTGTTGGTTTGTGATTCGACGAACCCCATGATTATGTCGTCGTCGGTCTTCAAGGATACCCTCTTCAGCATGCCGTCTGATCCAGGTTCTGACCGTGTTACGACTTATATTTAACTCACGTGATATTTCTCTAACGCCGCAACCTTGCTCACTGAGCACTACAATCCGAGCTCTTTGTTCTACCAAATTGGCCATTATACGATTCGTTTATAGATATAAATATATTCTTAGATTTTTAATTTAATATTTTCAGATTGACTACTACTTGACATCTTACACATAATGTCATTTCATTTTACAAATTATAATACTTTTTCTTCGCAATGAAAAGAGTTTGGATTATAAACGATTATATTATTTGAAATTCAAATAAGACTGCTGTATCAAAAATATATCTTGTTCAGTGGTGACAAAGGTTTAAATTGCATTGACATCTAACCCGTAATGACGCATTTATGTTTATATCTAAAACGTACTATGTGCAAATAGCGAAGAAAACCTAACTACATTTATGATTACAAAGGAATAATTGTCAAAGTGGGTCACCTTTCAACTGGGTCGATAGTACCTACTCAAGATACATTTCCATTAATTTGTTAAAACTGTCCAGTGATCGCAAATTCGTCTACCTACATAGAACTTTTACCATTACCGTTGGAGAGCCACGCTTCAGCATGCACGGGTCGACTCGACCGGAGTGATACCACGGCCTCACAGAAAACCGGTGTGAAACAGCGCCTGCGCTGTGTCACCGAGTGAGTGAGGATACCGGAGGCCCATACCCCAACCCCTCCCCAATCCTACTCCCCTCCCCCAAAGGCCGGCAATACACAAAAAAACTCCTTCACAGAAATTACGCTCTTTTCTATCCTACAAAAATAAATTCAATAGTTTAGACATGAAAATGTAACAGACAGAAAGATGAGCCCACAGATATACCTTCGAATTAATATCATCAGGCGTGAACATAACATTCAAAACAATTTAAGCCCTTTTACGGCTATTCCAATTGAAGCCCAGTAGGTGGCAATTCTGCTGGATAGCATAACTTTTTTATCAGCTAATGAACAATAGCAAATGCTGAGGCATTTTCCAATCAGAGCGACGACTGAAGGAGGTCAATGACTAACAGTAAAAGCATTCATTCAATTTTAGCGCCCTTTTAACTTTTTTTCGAAGTCAATCGCTTTGTGTTTATTTAGGTAGGTAAAAAGGTGACCGTTGATCGAGTAGAACGGTTAATGAGTTCGAGTAATTAATATTATACGGTTATATAGCACCTGCTTGGGAAAAAGTTTTGGTGGAATACTGGCAAGTTACATTTCATAAAAAAGAACTGTCTACGGTGTAATGAACAAAAGTTCTAAGTACAAATATAATGAAATTTATTACATTCTCTTGTAGGAGCTACCCGTTGTATACACGTAGATCCTCCAATCAGAGGAATGACCTACGGGTATGCAACGACGGCCTCTGTGGACTCTCTTGCCTATGGACGGTTCGATTGACTGCGCGTACAACCTACTGGTTTAAGTGGTCGTCAAGTTACTTCCTACTTCGTCGATTGTTGTGGGTTCGAATCCTACATAGCACAACACTTTGTGTGATCCACAAATTGTCTAAGTCTGGGTAAATTTATATGTTGATACAGTAACCATTCCTAGAGTGTCAGTTGTATTTTCTAAAAAAAAAACAGAAAAAGCTGATCCTCCTTGCATTTATAGAACAAGAGGCAGAGCGCGGTTCTCCCGCCCCAAAATTGATGGAGGGCTTAGTCCACCATGACTTACACGCTGAAAGTTATTTTTTACCAATTGCTTAACGTACTTGTCTGTGAGGCTTTAGTATTGTGGTATAAAAAATAATCGATCACTTTAAAAGATTCCCCCCTCTCCCTACTGTTACACCAATATTAGCAGTGTAGTAATTTGAGGTTCTTTAGGTGGTGGTGTCCATAGGCAACCGTAGTCACTTACCTCCCTGCTCTTTAGCCCGTTTTAGCCCAAACTCACAAAAGTATCGACTCCTTCTATTCAATTCGATGTTCACTACGCAATACAAACCATTTATTACTTATATTATATTCAACAATCAGCTACTGTTTAAACCAGTTCGCAATTTATTTCTGCCAGCAAATTCCAACAAAAATCTCATCTTCCACGGCCTGTTTTGAGCCCATCCGTCGTCAGTTTAACGCTCGGTGACCGTTTCTCGTTATGATAATTTCGTTCCTAATTACTTACGTGCCATTTGATACTTTATTAAACTATATTTGATGTCCGAGTTTCTGCGATTTCCGGTATATGAACATCGCGTAGATACATTAATCAGAACGTCTATTAAATAGTTATGCATGATTTTACATAAGTTAAGCGTTTGATAAATTGATCAGTAAATTGGTTATTTTGACATCCGTTGTAAGCATCTATCTATATATATATAAATATTATGTTGGTTTGTGTACGCTTCAAAAACTCAAAAAGTTCTGCACCGATCGAGCTGAAATTTTAGAATGATATATAATCCGCATCAAGAATTGTTTTTATCTAATTTTTGCATCAGTCACATATCCGCGACCGCGAAAAAACCCGAAAAAACCGACATAAACGCGGGCGGAGCCGCGGGCAACAGCTAGTATTTATATATATAAGTACCTACATATATAAGTGGGCTTGTGTACGCCTCAAAAATTGTCAATGCAGACAATGCGGCATTGTGACCCACACTATAGCGGCCAAGTAAGAGATATTTTTACGTAAAAAACTCTTATTCAATTGGTGAAGAAGAAAAAAGGATTTAAAAAATAGTTAAGAATAATCATTTTGATTTTATTAAGTGTAAAAGCTATGGTTGATGGGTCTATGACCAGACTACAATATAAGAATCTCGCTATGTATAATATCGAGATTAATACGTAACAATGTAACCTTAGCTTTGTATCCATCTGATTATATATATTTTCATCACGTGACCCCCACAACCAACTGTCAGGCTACAGTTAGATCAGTTGCCGAATTTAAGGCTTCGAACGGTCCGTAACGAGTGTCACAGATATCCACGTACCGCATCGCTATAACTAGCCACATATAGTCGATAGAAGTAGAGCAAAAATAACACTGAGTAAAGAAATTATAAATATTTACCCTCTTTCATTAGTATTGCAGTTTTAGAGAAGTTTGGATTGATCTTTATATTTCATGAAATACCTCTTTTGTACTAGGACTGATGGAAATCTACTCTGCTTATCTACGCAGTTCAAAGATAAGGATAGACTGCAATTCATGCCTTCCCTCAATGAATGACAAAATATTTCCTTAATTATCTGAAATAAGACATAACTTTATTCTCAAAAATAACACACTACAAATTGTTTAAGAACCTGATCTATAAATTAATATTGATGGAGGTTGGTGCCAACAATAAGAAATAAAGATTCAGCAATGGTAAATTCTCAAATTCTCATATTGTTCTACAAAGGATAAACAAATTTTCATATATTTTTTAAATTACAACTGTATGAAAAAAAAATCTTATATAATTCTTCAGTCTTCTGTGGTTTAAAAAAACACTTATTCTCGTAGTAAGATTGTACATAAAAGAAAATAAAACCAGTTCTTGGTGTTAATGATGTTAATTTATTTTTTATTTTATTTTATTTATTTATCTTTATTGTACACAATAACAAATATACAAAAGGAGTTGTAGTTTACAAATCTGACAATTGGCGGTCTTATCGCTCATGGCGATCTCTTACAGACAACCTTTGTACGGATATTAAAGTAAGCGAGATTATTTAGGGTAGCAGTAGTGGGGTGCACAAATATTAAATTTACGATGTGAACATAAAAAAAGCAACAAATTCAAAATATTCAACTTTTACATATAAGTACTTAAATAAAGTCATATATACATACACAGTCCAAAATATATACACATTATACATATATACAATATAAAAAATTACAATGACAGATAATAATCCTTCACCAGCTTTTTAAATACTGCCAAGGTTTTGGCGCGACGGATTGTTTCAGGCAAATCGTTCCAGAGTCTTACTGCTTGTACAGTAAAAGACTTATCTGTAAACCGGGTGGAATGTTTTGGCATTTCAAGTTTCAAATTCTCTGATGATCTCAGGTCCCTACAATGAGTGTTGTGTAAAAACTGAAAGCGTTTTTTAAGATAAAAGGGGGTATGAGGATGAAACAGAACACTGTATAAAAGAGAAAGAATATGTACATTCCGGCGAAAGCGTATTGGGAGCCACTTGAGTTTAGAACGAAACTCTGAGATATGGTCATACTTGCGTAGTCCAAATATGAATCTAATGCAAAGATTTTGGAGTCGCTCAAGTTTATTTAGCTGGTCTTCGGTGAGATCTAGATAGCTGACATCACCATAGTCAAGGATAGGAAGAAGAAGAGATTGTGCGAGCGCAATTTTAGTGTTTGTAGGAAGAAAGTTTCGCAACCTTCGCAGAGACCCCGCTGCCGCAAATAGTTTGCGGCTAACTTCCCCAATCTGGGGGCCCCAGGATAGGTACCTATCCATAAGTATCCCCAGGTTTTTTACATTCTCACTGAAGGGAACAATAGAGCCGCTGCAAACAATGTCTGGTATCTGCTGGAAGTTTAATCTACAGTGTAGCCCGGGGCTACCCACTATCATGACCTGCGTTTTGGTCGGATTCACACTCACTCCAAACTCCCTACCCCAGTCACATACTTTTATCAAATCTCTGTTTATTGTATTTACTACTTCTGTTAACTCATCTGGAGTACCTTGTGAGTAAATTTGTAAATCGTCTGCATAAAGATGGTAGGAAGAAAGTAATTGATTTGTGATTGAGTTAATAAAAACTGAGAAAAGTAAAGGTGATAAAACGCCGCCCTGAGGTACGCCTGCAGTTGTAGTGCACCAAGAGGAGTAAATATTTTCAATACAAGCACGCTGCTGGCGACCATACAGGTAACTACGAAACCAGTCAATAGCTGATGGAGATATGTTAAGAGAGCGCAGAATACCCAACAAGACATCGAAATCTACAGTATTAAAAGCGTTGCTGAAGTCTAGCAAGGCAAATACCGTTAGCTTTCCGTCCTCCATACCCGACCTAACATCATCCGTAATGTGGACTAGAGCCGTTGTAGTACTATGGCCAGGGCGGAAACCAGACTGGAGTTGATTGAGGAGACCGTTTCTTGAAAGGAATGAGCTTAGCTGTCTGTGAGTGAGACGCTCGAGGACTTTAGAGAGAAACGGGAGGATGGAAATGGGACGGTAATCTGTGAGGGTGGAAGGATTACTTTTCTTGGGGAGCGGAATAACTTGAGCTAGCTTCCATGCAGACGGAAAGGTATTGACGGATATGGAATAATTAAGGATATGTGTGATCACGGGTAGAATTTCATCTAGGATGGGAAGAATCATATTACGACTGATACAGTCGCTCCCTACAGCATTCGAAGTTATTGACACTATACTCTTCTTAACATCACATGCAGCGAATTGAGCGAAAATAAATGGGGAACAGTCGGGAGTCGGCAGAGTAGAAAGATAGTTCAGCGTCGCAATCTTGGTAGCCCCGCCATAATTGGAGGAGGCAGAAAAATATGAATTCATGGAATTAATATCAAAATCTTTCGAAGCACAATCAGGACGTGATTTGCCGACTCCTAATGACCTGAGAAACTTCCAAACCCTAACTGGGTTACCATCTTCAACAGATTTGTGGATATGTCGGCGCTGAGCATTCCTACACATCTTGTTGCAGTGATTTCTGATGAGTACAAATTTTTCCCAGTTTGTTGCTGTGGGGTGACTTTTGTACCTGGACTGAGCTCTCGCCTTTTTCCTTTGTACCGCCCTTATCTCCTCCGTAAGCCAAGGTGCGGGCAGATGTCTTACCTTTTTCTGTTGTATTGGAGCATGCTTATCAAATAGGTACGTAATGTTATTTGTGAAGTGGTTAATTTTATCATCAATACAGTTAGAATTCAAAAGCAGACTCCAATCGATGTTTTCGGCATCTCTGCAAAGATCTGAGACGTTCATGTCACGGAAATTACGATGTGATATAATTTTAGTTTTAGGTTTAGGAGTACGGAATAGATAGGAAAGAAAGAGTAGATCGTGATAGGAAAACGAATCTGCAGAGCATTGGCCGTATTTGGCGACATGCTCAACAGAGGATACAAAGACGAGGTCAAGAAGAGATGGATTACGGTTTGGTAAATTATGTGTGGGATTTAATGGGAGAATAGTAAGGTTACTGGATTCAATAACAGATCGCAAGATGGCAGAACGAGAATCGTTTTTGAGCAAACAGGTGTTAAAGTCACCCATGACTATGGTATGACTGTACGAAGGGGTTAAATTTTCCAACAGAACTTCGAGGGAAGAAAAATAGTCTACCCGTAACGAAGGACTATAGTAAACACCGAGAAGTATTTTTGTGTTTTGGAGTAATATTTCAATGAATAAATGCTCGCCAGCATTTGTGGGTGGGGGCTGTGAGGAAATATTAACTACGGAAAAAGGAATGTGAGATCGGATATAAATGGCAACTCCACCGCCGCGCCCACAAGTACGATCGTTTCTTACTAAACGAAAGCCTGGTAGCGAATACGATACGGTGGATAGACATGGCTTCAGCCATGATTCCGATATGAGAATTGCGTGAATGTTTGTACAGTCGAAGGTTGTCAGCATATCAGGGAAATGTGCCGGTATGCTTTGGGCATTTAGATGAACAACATTGAAGTTCCTGGGAACATCAGAGAAATGATTCAAGATGGCATCTGCTAGCGAAGGTACACTAATAAAGCTGGCGTCATCACTCGATACCGAAAAATATTCTTCGGCATCACTATTAGTGACAGGTGACAGCATCAGTAAAGAATATGATTATCTAAATACTAGTAAAATATACAATAGTAAATATAAATAAATATATATGTATATGTATATAACAAAAATAAAAATAGTAACCAAATACTGAGTATAAAATATTCTTTTCAAAACCCAAATAAACTATCCGTCTGCCGGTTGTATGTTAAAAAAAAAAAAAAATAATAATAATAATTTACAATAAAAGAAACGTTTGCGAAATACAGTTTGCAGAAATAAATTCAAGATTGCTAATGAATGTAAAAGGGTGAAAATTCAAAAGACTAGTATCCAAGACCGAGAATGATTAAACAACTGAAAAGAGTTAAACTGGAACGCAATCTTGTTGTCACATTTGACATCTCACCCAATTTGACGTTAAAAGTAATATTAATGACTAAAATAATAATTATAAAAACAACACCAAAATAGGGTAAACATGATAATACCCAGCGCAGAAACAGTAAACATTCAGTGCGAAGGTAAGGCACTGAGTATAATATGACGCTAAAGCATACATACAACTATCTTTGTTGATTGTAAATATAGGTCATTTGGATGTCAACAAACAGTAATTAATTAGTTAACTTTTTGGTCGCACGCCTGGTTCTAGTTACCGTTGCCTTGGTGGCTGCAACAGGCTTCACCACATCGCCACCAATAGCGTTCAGTTCTGCAAGTGTAGTGATACGGTGCCGCCTGTTATTGGAACCCACTATATGTATAATTCCCTCTCGGGTCCAACATTTGGCTATGCCAAATTTCTGACGGGCAGACACGAAGACATCGTGTCTTGCTTTCGTCAGAAACTCCGATATGGTAACTCCGGTGCCCTTCAAGTTAGTCTTGGCAAACCAAACAGTATCCCTGGTAGCGACCTGTTGAAACTTTACAAGGATGGGTCTGGGTTTATTAGGTGATGAAACCCGACCCCTCCTCTGACTCCTTTTTATATCTACTGAGGAAAAACTGTTCACCTTACACTTCTCACCGATAATTTTGCTAACCACCATTGCAGTGTCTTCATCCTTATCCTCGGGTACACCATGAAACAACAATATTTTCCTTCTGGTCCGTGTCTCCATGTTGTCCACGGACTGAGCCAAAAACTGAACTTGCTGTTGGGTGTCATTGAGCGCTTTCAGTACAAACTCCTTAAAATATCTAAATTCTGTTTGGAGATTGCTTGCAGAAGATGCGGATGAGCTGCCTTCCCTTTGGAGATTGTCCCTTGCTTCAAATTCCTCCATGCGTGTGTTAAACTCGGTATTCATGTTGGCAATGGTCTTCAACAGGGACTCCATAGTAGTTGTAGTAATCTTGATAATGTAGTGAAAAATAACACTTTCACCGGCAGAGGACTACTTCAGTTTCTTAAATATTGCATTAAATATCTTAAATTAATGGTAAAACTATTTTTTATCTCAATTAAAAGATAGAGATAAATTTTTGAATGTGAACTTCCTGAGGTACCCTCAAAATTAGAATTAGAATTATAGAAAGAAATGTTAACTAGACAAATCAAACTAATTTAAAAAAAGAAATGTGCAAACTATTTGTGAATATTCATCTTATCTACACTAGATGAGATAAAGTAGTGTATAAGAAATGCACACAACTAAATTATATTTTGTGAACTATGAAAATTAATTATAAATGTGATTTATTACTAATTCCGGTAAATTATACAGAAACCATAAATTAAAGAGTGTACCAGTTCATGGATCATTTACTAATTTTACATTTAAATATTTATCTTTTTTCTATGGGATAGGGGAAAAACGAGCAGACGTATCGCCTGATGGCAAGCGATTACCACCGCCCATTGACAACCACAACAGCAGAAGCGTCGTAAGTGTGTTGCCAGCCTTTTCAGAAGGAGTACCGCTCTGTTCTTGAAAGATTGAAGAAACAATTTACAAGTTGGTTCTGCGAGGCAGAAAGTTTCTAGAAAATGGATTGATTATTTTTTTTTTACCTAAAATCATATCGTTTATATACATACCGTTGACTGCCTCGGTGGTGTAGTGGTAGCGAATGCCACTGCTAAGCTTGATGTCTCGGGTTCAAATCTTGGGTCGGACCAACTGTTTGTGGAATCTACAAATATTTGTTTCGGAGTTTGGGTGTTTTCTATGTATAATATGTATGTATTTACAAAAAAAAAGTATATATGTATTCATATCAGTTTTCTAGTACCCATAACACAAGCTCTGCTTAGCTTGAGACTGGATGGCGTTGTGTGTTAGATGTCCAAAATATTTATTTATTTATTTGTTATATACTTTAGTAGTAACTGGTTGACTGCCTTAAGCTTTTTTTTATATATGTCTGCCAAAGTGACTGTACCCTGCCTAGAAAGCATAAGCAGATTCCAAGAGTAGTGGTCACCATACCCACGATGAATGCAACAGTACATTGCAGCATGGTGAGATGCTTCTGTATCATTGGGCATCCGGTCTCACACTCACCAACAAAACAAAATAGCACGATTACTGTCATTTTAGGTAGGTCTTCTGTCAGAGGGTAGTCCCGCCCCAGTCGAGCTTGACCGTTCGTGCTGAAATCAGCGTTGCTTTACTACCTTACCCCATATTTTACTATTACCAATTTACTACCACTTAAAAAGTAAAATAGTTGTCAAATGCATACGTTTAAATACGTCTCTGTCTTTGTGTATGTATATAATCGTTTAGATAAGGTTAAACATTCCCCTATTCCCCTTCTTATTCGCGGGATCACTCGCGTGTTTTTGTGTTAGTTAAATTTTCTTTATTTAAAAAGCCAACACCTGCATTAGGCATAAATGCTAATGAATACAAAAACACACAGACTCAGAACAACGGTTCGTGGATCACACAAAGTATTATTCCATATGGCGTTTGAATCAACAACATTCAGCGCAGTAGAAAGTGGTTGGTGCATGGCAACCGCTAAACACTACACCATGCGTGCAGTGGAAGAGTTGGAAAAGTCCATATGTCCACTACTGCCCTTTTATCTTCTAAGTCATAAAAACGGTGGCATGTATATTTAAATAACATTCATCAAATTGCCTTGGTGGCGCAGTGGTAGCGTATACTATTGCTGTGCTTTAGGTCTCGAGTTCGAATCCGGACCAAATGTTTGTATGATCTGCAAAAGTGCCAAATATTTGTTTCGTAGTTTGGTGTTTACTATAACATGTATATATTTACTTAAAAAAAGTATTGATCGAATTATCAGTCAATCTAGTTATCATTGTGCAAACTCTGCTTAGTTTGAAGATAGACGGACAATTATGTGTTTATTTATTATTTATCTGTAAGATTTATGGTGCAACAGCTATTGGCAATCCTCAAGATACCAACAAAGAAGCTACCAATGTTTTTTTTAGAGCTTATTGATACTTATTACGACCCATTAATAATCAAGTATTCATGATTTATTACAGGTATATTGCTATCCATTGTTAAGTTGAGCCCATTCAAATCTAATATCTCATACAATTAGCATTAATTATTTTTTTGCACGTGAAATGATTTACTAAACGATTTACAATGGTGTAAGTGTGGGATGAAAAACTTTTTGTGTGCTATATTTAACGAGAAGTTGTGAACTTATCCGACTGACTACCATGGGAAATCGTGGGCCCCGGCTGGCCTACTTAGGGACACTAACTACTCCTAAGAAAGTCTCAATGAAGTCCACCCAACTGAATGCAATACATTATTTTGTTTTTATTTCCATTTTAATTTTCTAGCCCACTGTACAAAGTTATAAGATATATACAAATGGGAACTTTTTTAAATCTGTGGCGTGTGCCGTGGGAGAGCCACGATACTACATGAATGGGCCGGCTCGACCGGAGTGATACCACGGCGTCATAGAAAACCGGTGTGAAATAGCGCTTGCGCTGTGTTTCACCGAGTGAGTGAGAATACCGGAGGCCTATACCCCATCTCCTAAAGGCCGGCAACGCACTTGAGATGCCTCTGGTGCTGCGGGTGTCCATGAGCGGGGGTAATCGCTTACCATCAGGCGATACGCCAGCTCGTTTCCCCCTATACAATAAAAAAAAAACTATAGTAATAGCTTGATCTGAGGTTTCTAGTTTTAATATTCTTTTATAACAGTCGTACTACCGTCTGATCCTAAACCATTGAAAATCGGTTCTACCAGACTAATAAACATACCTGTATATAAAACCCAGCCACAGAATAAATCGTACTTTTACATCACTACACAGTATAAAACAAAGTCGCTTCCGCTGTCTGTCTGTCCCTATAAATGCTTAAATCTTTAAAACCACGCAACGGATTTTAATGCGGCTTTCTTTAATAGACAGAGAGATTCAAGAGATTATATGTATAAAACATACATAATATAGTTGAAAAACACTGATAATTTTAGAGGTTTCTAATGTGATGTTGGAAAATGACATACATTGCAAACGCTGTCTGCACCCTATGAAATACTCGTAGATCTAAATAATGTAGGTGTACAATAGTATTGTACACCTTAAAAAGGTCTACAAAAAAGTCCGCGATGGCATTTGTCTATCTCTTAGGGATAACCTTATTTATAGGCTTATTTCCGAAGTGATTTTGAGCATTACAACATTAATTCTTATCAAATTAAGAACCTTAAATACATTTTGCCTTTAATACAGATAAATATGTCTCTTTACAGCATGTAATTTAAATCGAATATATCGAAGATATTACAGATTTAAAATGCACTAATCGTGTCGTCCCTGGGTGCATCTGAAATCCACTCGTGCGAAGCCGGGGCGGGTCGCTAGTATAATATAATTATTTAACCTGGGTATCGACGTCACGACCTCAGGTCTACCAGCCCAGTTCACAAACCACTGTACCAACAGACCCATGTCCTTAAAACTCTTATTGCTCAGATCGCAATTTATAAAATTTAAACTAAATCTATACCTATTCCATTGTATGTACACATTGTACATACATATTAATGACTCATTAACATTGTCCAACCGACGCACAGACGTACAGTTATTAGTAGTGAATCTATAAGTAATTACTGTGACTGTGTTCGACTTATACATCAGGTATTGTATGTGGTCATTACTAAGACGGATGGACCGTTTGTAGGCTTGTGAATTGGTAAGGGTGAGACCTTAGAAATACTACAAGCGATTTTATAACAAACTGTCAAATACAAAAATTCTACATGCACCACAGAACTCCTTTACAGCAGCGGCTGGTCGCGTTCAAAGAAGACCGGCAACTTTACTAATTTAACTAGACAGTGACTTAGACAGTGGTCTTAGACAGTTTAACGGTCGATCATTGATTAGTCTCTCAAATTCAATATAAACATAATCAGCAACGTAGAATTCATTTTATTTAAAATTCTCCTGTCAAGTTGTTTCTTACGATGAAGTCCGAATTTAATTAAAGTAACCGATTTTCACGTTTTTTATAAATGTATATTTGGCATACCTAAGACGGAATAGTTACCATCCACACAAGAGACGCAAACGATGTGGCGCTGGTCAGCTAGTAATTCCATTTAGCAAGTTCTCAAGTAAGAGGAGTTTAAGGATTATATTAACTATCATACTGCCTAATAATATAATAATATGCCCTGCGGTATTATTGTTATTCAAGTGTTAATGTTATTAACGCTCCCGCGCCCGCGCCCGCGCTGCCTGTCACAAAACCCATTAAACAAGTGAATCTCATTGGATTCGGCACCAAGTTAATGGCGTGTCTGGCACACTAACACGATTCTCTGTCGATCTCGTCAACTGAATATATTTGTGCTTATAATTGACTCAGTGGCTTTATGTCGATTCCTGGATTGAAAACATTGTTATTTGTATATCTTATTTGGGAATCGAATATACGACAGATGTCTTTAGAAACGTTACTTGTCTACTGTAAGTAAAGTAATCTAACCCTGGATATGTTTCTACAGTATATGACCCTTGCTTTGCTTTTAATATGATATTATACATTAAATTGTGGTGTAACGATAATTTACTGCACGGATATCGTAGTGGTTGAAGCAGTCAGTCATCACGCCTCTTCCTATTGCCCTGAGTATTGTGGGTTCGATTACCATATAGACAACACTTTGTGTAATTCACAATTTGTTGTTCTGAGTCTGGATGTTGTTATCTCGGTTTCATGTTTGATTGTAAAGTCTCTTGTGACACAGGATATACCTATTCCAAGTGCGAGAGGTGACTTTTTTAAAATAACCCGTCATATTTTTAGAATCCTAATCATTGAGATACGCTACAAAACCGGTAGATACAGGTGATTTGTATAATTGTATGCTTATTAAATAAATAAATATCCATTTGCAGACATATTTACTGAGTCAATAAAGTATGTGGTAGTTCTATGCGAATGACAGTTACCGTTAGGTTCTACAAACAACAAGATTTATTTAATTTAGTTTATTGAATATCAATTTATTATGATTGCGTCGAAGTTTTTACAAAAAAAATCGTACGAATAGTAAATATCTGAGCAAAAAATATATAGTTATAGAGTAGTGTAATAGTCCACTCTATAGAAATAAGGTTTTAACCTTCTAAACCACGCTGGCTAGTCAGTTGCGGCAGTGTAACCAGCCTAGTAAAGGCATAAGGCAAGTATTCCCTCTCTTTGCAGTGATTTTGCGATACTGAGTTTGCCGCCTTACGACACCCCAGGGATGAATAAGGGCGACGATACTGAGTATTCGTCGTAATCCGTCACAACACGATATTTGTTTCATTAGAGAATACAAAAGGCTGTGGTAAAAGCTTAAGGCAATTTAAGTTTCATTTAAAATATACAAAATCCAAAGTCTCGCAGATTTACTTTTTTTTTATTTTTAGAAGCTTAGGTTTGGCTATGCCATCAAGAGGCTACCAAATACAATCTCAACATAACCTCGAGCTCATTCGTCATATCTAATTCAAACCGTTATATCCCAAACACGAAGCGTCGTGTCACTTATCACGATTGCACAACCTCTCGTCATCTCTCCCTCCATCACAACGAGATGACAGAGAGGGGGGGGGGTTGTCCCACTTCCCGTAACGGTGTGCGATATCTAGCACACGGAGCCTACTTTTTGCGAATAACCGAATTCTTAAGTTAAAAAAAAATCGAAACACGTTGATACTTGTCGGTTTTCTTGAAAGAATGTTCATCGATTGTCTGTCGAGACGGTTTTGCAATAATAAGCCAAGGAACCACTCGATTTCTACATTTAGTGAATACCTATACTTTAAAATAAATAAATAAATATTTTCGGACGTCTAACACAACGCCGTTCAGTCCCAAGGTAAGCAGGAGCTTGTGTTATGGGTTCTAGATAACCGATATTAATACATATATCTATACTACTTTTTTTACATAGAAAACACCCAAACTCCGAAACAAACATTTGCAGATCATACAAACATTTGTTCGGGCATCGAACCTGAGACCTCAAGCACAACAGTCGCTTACGCTACCATTACGCCACCCAGGCAGTCATATACTAATGCGATAGATGGTAAGCATAGTTATCAGTACCTATGTATACTAGTAGTAGCCCAGTGGTAGGTATAATTTAATTACATTATGGATGGTAAACTTAACTTCATAATTGGCTTGTTGTTCCTGCGCTTTAGTAATCCTAAATTCCTAACTGTTCGGTGCTTGGTTCGATTCTCACTCACGACAAACATAAAAAAGATGATCATATGACTAAATTCATATGAAACAATAACTTTAAAAGCTAACAAACATGGGATATTATACTCTTTCACAGGGACTGTTAAACTATTTATTTATCACTGTTACGACAAGCGTAAATATGACCTTGGTTGACCTAAAATGATTTACTAGAAGGGTTCGAAAATAAAACCACAACTGTAAACTGATCTAGCTAGTACTAACATATAGCAGTCTAGCTTGGCCTATTGAGATCTCCTTTTGATCTCTTTTTAAAAATGATTTACTAGAAGGGTTCGAAAATAAAACACCAACTGTAAATTGATCTAACTAGTAAAGCTTATGTAGCAGTCTAGCTTGGCCTATTGAGATCTCCTTTTGATCTCGTTTATTAAAAAATATCAAAATATCTTATACTATTACAAGAAATCAAATAACAGCGCGATTCAGCCAAATGGTACAACGCCATCTGTCGAGGCTGTGCTGTTTGGTCGTGAACATACCGCCCACCAAGGACATTTAGTGACAGAATGTCCTTTACAAAACACTTAATGATAATTTAAAAATATTTCTTAAAATCTAGATTGTTCTTAAGTAAAAAATATGTATAAGCAGAAGCTGGATGTGAATGTGTAAAAATAAAAAAACATAACAAAAGATATTTGACCAAACAGAACATAAAAAAAATAAAACAAATAAATGACATAGAATATTTTGATTTTACAATTGAATTCAAACACAAAAAAACACATACAATCAATTAGTCAGCCACTGGTAAAATACATATTTTGTTAGTTGGCCGTTTAATATTAGAGTTCTTTGTACGTAATGTGACCACGCGAGTGACATTATCATGTCCGGGGTGTTTTTCTAGTATACGACCTAATAACCAACGACTTGGAGGTAAGTCGTCCTCTTTGACTAAGACGACATCTCCTATTTTGGGGTCGGGTGTTTTGGCTGTCCATTTATACCTATTCATTAAATTCGAAAGGTATTCCTGGGACCAACGACTCCAGAATGATCGCAACATTTTTTGAACAAATTGCCACCTTGTCAATGAACTAACAGTAACACAATCGTGATTGTAGTCTGGCACAGTAACCAAGGGCTCCCCGATCAGAAAATGCCCCGGGGTTAACGGCATAGGCTCCCCAGGATCATCAGCACTAATCACACTCATAGGACGTGAATTAAGACAAGCCTCAACCTGGGTAAGGAATGTACTGAGTTCCTCATATGTGAGAGTAGACTCACCAACGACTCGTTTGAGGTGGTATTTCGTAGACTTGACTCCCGCTTCCCACAGACCACCGAAATTAGGTGCATGAGGGGGAATAAAGTGCCACTCCGTGCCGTTAGCTTCCAAGTGCTCCGCAATTGTAGGTTGAGCCTTAGTTAATTCCTGGAGTTCTCTTGAGGCACCCACAAACGTAGTACCATTATCACTCCAAAGCTTATCGCAGTGACCTCGCCTGGAAACGAACCTCCTGAATGCAGCTATAAACGCGCTTGAGCTCATGTCACTCACAACTTCTAGATGGATTGCGCGAGTAGACATACAAACGAATATGCAGATATAGCCCTTGTAGGCACGATGCCCACGACCCTTTGTCGTTCTAATGTTGATGGGTCCAGCATAGTCAACCCCACTATGCTGAAAGGGTCTAGATGGCGAACAACGAACCGACGGAAGAGAACCCATTAAAGGGTTATGTGTTTGAGCGCGTTGCTTGGCGCATATCACGCATTTTCTAACACACAACTTTGCCAACTGCCTTACTCCAATGATCCAATAGGCTGTCCTTAAATAATTTAACATAAGTTGAGGACCACCGTGTAGTGTCTTTATGTGTGCGTCTGCTACTATGAGTTGTGTAAAATGTGCAGTTTTAGGCAGCAATATTGGATGCTTTAATTGTTCATCTAATGGTGCCCTTTCTATCCTACCTTGTGCTCTCATTACACCTTTGTGGTCAAGGTAAGGGCATAAAGCTTTCAGCTTACTAGATTTCATTTTCAAGTAACCTAGGTCTTGAATCTGTTTCAATTCCTGTTCAAATTCTTGTCTTTGTGTCACCTTAATGCAACATTCTAGCGTTTCGTCTATTTCTTGATTCTTCAAATAATTATTATTTTGTCCTTTCTTCATGAACCGTCTACAATACGTAATAACTCTTAAAAGTCTCGGCAATGTTGAAAATCTTTCAAAAATTGAAGGTTCCGTAGTTGTAACCATGAGTATCTTCACGACTTGTTCCAACTCAGTCTTCGAATCCTTTGGCCTTTGGTATGTTATAATTTCTTCTTTTAAAAATGAGGGTCCGGAAAACCATAAGCTATTTTCAATAAATAAAGCAGGTAGCAATCCCCTTGAGGCCGCGTCCGCTGGATTATATTTCGTGGCCACATGGAACCACTGAGAAGCCTCCATCTTCATCAGTATTTCCGAAGTCCGATTCGCTATGAATGTTTTCCACCGGCTTGGATGACTGCTAAGCCAAGCAAGGACTACGGTTGAGTCAGTCCATGCCGTTATCTTTTCCTTCCTTATGTTTAAAACTCTTGCCGTTTCGGCAAGAAGCTTGGACAGTAAAACTGCGCCGCATAATTCCAAACGCGGGATACTGACTTGTTTTATTGGCGCCACTCTGGTTTTTGCTACCAACAGTGAAACGTGTACCTTACCCGTAACATTAACGGTACGTAAATAAATTACGGCGGAGTAAGCAACCTTAGACGCGTCACAGAACCCATGCAGTTCGAGATCATCACCTGGAACGTTACCTAGCCAGCGAGGGATACGAATTGAGGTAAGTAAACACAGTTCTCTACGGTAAGTACTCCATTCGTTAACTAGTTCAGTAGATAATGCGTCATCCCAACCAACCCCAGCCAGCCATAGTTTTTGTATGAATATCTTCGCGAGAACAACAGCAGGAGCTAACCATCCCAATGGGTCATACAATCTGGCTATGTCGGATATAATTAACCGCTTCGTTAAAGGTGTTGTGATCGGCTTAGGGAGATTTACCGAGTATTGAAAGGTGTCATCACTACGGTCCCAGGTAAGTCCCAAAATTTTTGTAGTGTTATTTAGGCTTTCAATTGCAACTTCATGCTCTTTCTTTCGAACTATGCGTTTTGTATTATTGTCCTCTATTTTGTTGTCCTTATCTATTATTTCCATTGAGTTAATTTGTGCTAAGAGTTCCTTGTTGTTAGTGTTCCATTTTTGTAAAATAAACCCTCCTTTTCCTAACAACTCTTTCATTTGGTGGTAGATTTCAACACCTTCATTTACACTGTCACAACCGGTCATCAAATCGTCCATATAGAATCCATTCAATATCTTATCTGCAACCAATGGATATTTCTCACCTTCATCATACACTATCTGATGTAGGGTTCTCACTGCTTGATATGGTGCCGATGCAGTACCGAATGTGACTGTAAGCAACTCATAGTCCCTAATTTCTTTCGTAGGGTCATCACGCCAGAGAATCCTTTGATACATGGTGTCATCATTCGTTATATATACCTGTCGATACATTTTTACGATGTCTGCGACGATTCCATTAGGATGTAGTCTCCACTTCAAGACTGTGTGTCTTAGGTCTGCCTGTAATGTTGGTCCAACCATCAGAGTGTCGTTTAATGATATTCCGTTTCTATTCCTTTCAGATGCATTGAATACCACTCGTAGTTTGGTAGTGGTTTTGTCCTCTCTTATTACTGCGTGATGAGGTAAGTATACCGCAAAATTTTTCTTACCATCCTTTTCATTTACAGGTTTCATATGACCTAACCGTATATACTCGTGTATTACATCGGTGTATTTCTCTTTTAAATCCCGGTTCTTCTGTAATCTTCGTTCTAAGGCCTTAAATCTAGCTTCAGCAATAACCCGTGATCCCCCTGCCTTACAGGGAGGGTCTTCAACCTTAAAGGGTAACTTTACTACATATCTTCCGTCTTCTCTTCGTTTAGTCGTTTCTTTGTATAACTCTTCGCAACGTTGCTCCTCTGGTGTAAATATCTTTCCCATGTTTGTATGTTGTTCTTCGATCTCCCAAAATTGTTTTAAAAGATCGTCTTCCCTAAACTGTGCATGCATCACTTGAATATTTTTGTGGGTTGTATCTTCTTTGACTTTATTTAGGCTATCCATAGCTCCGGACAGTATCCAACCCAGAGTTGTATTTTGGGCAATCAAAGTGCTAGCTGGATTCTTTACCATGTCGTTTTTCAGGATGATACTGTACACTTCTGCTCCTAATAATAAGTCAATCCTATTAGGTTGGTCGAAGTGAGGATCCGCTAGATTAATTGCCGCTACATTTATAAAATTAAAAGCACCTGTATCAATTTGTCGATCAGGTAAGCTTGATGTTATTTTTTTTAAGTACGTAGGCGTTTACGGCTAGTTTGAACTGAGGATCAACCCTTGATTGTATGATCATACTTACCATAAACCGTGCAACTACTGAACCACTACCTAACCCGGAAACAACTCCGCGAACAGGTATCTTTTGCAGTCTTAGATATTGAACAGTTGACTCTGTTATAAAACAGGCTTGAGAGCCCTGGTCAATCAGCGCTCTTACTACTTGGTAGTCGCCTGTCTTGGACTCTGCCTTCACTAGCGCTGTGGCTAGTAAGACCTGTCGAGGTATGAGCACATTTTTAGAAAAACAAGAGACCACCCTTGAACCACCAGTTGAAACATTAGTGTCAACGTTATCTTGTTTAGACGAATAACTATCGTCTCTGTGTGGGGTCCCATCTACATGCAACAAGGAGTGATGTCGCTTGTTGCACAGTCTGCAATTAGTTTCCTTTTTGCAATTTATAACCATGTGATTACTGCCCATACAATTGAAACAAATTTTATGTTTTGCTACGAACTCGCGCCTGTTGTTGACAGGTTGTTTGGCGAATTTCTTGCAAAAACATAGTTTGTGATTTTCGGAGCAGTATTCGCAACTTACATGGCTTGAACTCACGGCTATTAATGCCTTGGAAGAGTGTGAACTATTGAACTGTGGAGTTATAACCCTTTTTGGTTCTATGCACTCTAACGCGCGGAAACGGGTTTCAAGAAACTTAGAGAATTGTGTAAAGGTAGGCAATTCGTTCGTATCATTACTACTAATATGTAACTCCCACTGCTTGCGGGTCTCAGAATCTAGCTTAAATGACACGATATGTATAATAATGACATCCCAAGTGGTCACATTGACGTCCAAGTTAGCGAGTGCCCCGAGACAATCGTTCGTAGTGTCGAGTATTTCCTTTAAGAAAGTCGCTGACTCAAAATGCATACGTTTTTGGCCAAAGAAACGTTTTAGAATACAATTAACTAGGTACTTTTTATTACTATACCGTTTCTCTAACTGTGACCAGCACTGAACATAGTTTGAATCACTCACAGGTGTGTGCCGCACCAACTGTTCGGCTTCACCGGTGAGATGACTCTTTAGATAGTGCATTTTTTGCACATTGTCTAAATTCGCATTGTTATGCACAAGTGAGACGAATAAATCCCGAAAGGTAGTCCATTCGGCGTACTTACCGCTAAAATTCGGTATTGTGATTTTCGGTAGCTTTGCGAGATTAGTTTTAGATGAACCACCGTTATCATTACCTATATCAGTTTGTTTCACACAAGTAAATTTTTTCAACATTGATTTCATCAAACATTTATGAGCAACATAGGTGTCCTCCGTACTATCATATATTTCTACAAGTACATCTTCCTGAACCGAATATTTCTCTCTAATTTTAGTGTAATTATCTTTAAAGAGATCCCAATTCTTTTGTAACAATTCTTGTTTGATTTCTATAAACTCAAACGTCAGTCTGTCCTTAGGACTCTTTTTAAAATTAATTAAACCCCTATCTATGACCTTCTGTAGGTCTTTTAATACATTGAGTAGGCCTTCCATATTAAACACAAAGTAAAACCAAACAAATATTTAAACAAGTTATCAGTTCTGAAGAAACATAAAAGAGTAAAAATCTTAAAATTTTACAAGTGTTTGAAATTAATGTTTACTATCGGCGGAGATCCGGCATGGATTCCCCGTTCCCCCGTTTTTTATAAATTATTCTAAGTCCCTAAAACTAACATGCAACTTAAACTAAATAAAGTCCTTTTTCTTCAACAATAATTGTAAATTTTCTAAGTCCAAACTGTCTTATTTCGCAAAGTTTAAAGTTAAAATCTTCTTTAACATAAAGTTCAAAATCACTTGGTTTGTAATGCACTTTGATCAATAATATAAAAATAAATGTACTCACGGTTTCACTTCACTGTATTACCAACGTACCGGTGGCGCCCTCTACCGGTGGTGAACTGCACTTTCTGCTTCCTCTTGCAACACAAATACTTCAATCGTCAACGTGCTTGAGCTGATGCGTGTTGGTTGTCTTGACGAGTGGCGCCCTCTATATATATGTATTTCGGCTCCTTGACGTCGATGAGCTTGTGGTAAAACTCCAAACCCGCCACAGGGCTATTTGTTGTACCGCACCCTTGCGCAGCGATCCACTACAGGTACGATTCTCGGTCTTCCGACAAGACCGTTGAACTAGCCGTTTGTTTTTTCCGGCTCGATAGGACCAATGTTACGACAAGCGTAAATATGACCTAGGTTGACCTAAAATGATTTACTAGAAGGGTTCGAAAATAAAACCACAACTGTAAACTGATCTAGCTAGTACTAACATATAGCAGTCTAGCTTGGCCTATTGAGATCTCCTTTTGATCTCTTTTTAAAAATGATTTACTAGAAGGGTTCGAAAATAAAACACCAACTGTAAATTGATCTAACTAGTAAAGCTTATGTAGCAGTCTAGCTTGGCCTATTGAGATCTCCTTTTGATCTCGTTTATTAAAAAATATCAAAATATCTTATACTATTACAAGAAATCAAATAACAGCGCGATTCAGCCAAATGGTACAACGCCATCTGTCGAGGCTGTGCTGTTTGGTCGTGAACAATCACTGTTTAAATTATCATATTCTGGTTATTTGTAATTGTTTGTTTACCAACCAGATCATTAATATTCAATAATATCTATAACGGATGGATGTGGACTGCCCAAGACCGGGATAGTTAGCGCTCTTTGGCGATTAGTTGATATATAACAGTCATAAAAAATAGTCATACCTATAGGTGATACGTTAATGTTTGAATGTCGCCAATATGAAAATAATTATCACTGACGTTGTACATCTATTACATGAAGAGAAATAAAAAGTAAATAAACTTTAATTTAAATCAAAACTTTCACTAGTCCATTAAGCTAATTTTCAAAAAATCAAATCAATATCACTTTCTCTTTGAGTATTAAGTGTCCACTTAATATAAAATTAAGTTTAGTAAATAGTCGCTATGATAAAATGTAATTTACATAAGCTATATGGCGACGTCGGAGATCGCAGGTTCCGATCCCATTCAAATTTTGCTCAATATAAGTTACACCTGCAATTCCAGATCCATCTCTAATCAAACAGAACATTATCATGGTCTCAATTTTTTTTAGAAAATTGATTAAGAGTGAAAAAAATACATGTTTATAGAATATTGTACGAATATAATTAAGTTAGTGAATAAGAAAAATAAGGCTGATTATAATGATTATGATTTCATAATAATGTAAAATTATTACTGTCTGCACAATATTTTAGTGTTAAATATCTAGGATTAATTTAGTATTGATAATTTAGCTATAAAACATGTTTAGACTTAATGTAGCATGTTTCATTCGTTACCCCCTGCACGTTAAAACAAATAAAGACTATGCATTAATCCCTCCTCGAAAGTTTGAAAGGAACAATGAAAGAAAGATAAAGTATGAAGAATAAAAGTACGAGCAGTAGCGCAAGATAGAACTGGAATGAAAATAACAAGATTGGAATAGGCTCCAAATTAATATTGGAGGTATTTCCGATAGAATTCTCCGTTTCGTGTTATAGAACCCGTAAAACTATATGTGTACCCATAATACAAACCCGTAATTGTTTAACTGACTTTTAAAAAGGAGGAGGTTTTCAATTCGTCTGTATTTTTTTTATGATTTTTACCTCATAACTTTCGACTGGGTGAACCGATTTTGATGATTATTTTTTTTATTTGAAAGAGGTGCTTCCCGTGTGGTCCAGTTCTTGAAGTCGATTTTTTTTGTTGTTAAAATTTGTGATTATTGTTTCGAATGATAATACCAGGAAAGTAACACTGTCCCATAATATTTACGATTGTTTAAGAAATACTGTCACTTTCCAGGCTAAAAACCATTCAAAACAATATGTTACGTATTTTGTAAAGATGTTATTGATTTTATTACCGACCCTCTTTTGAAATTTTATGGTTTGCACATGGGACAAAGAAATTGAGTAAGGATAATGAAATTATATAGGGTAAAATGAGCTAGGAACGCTTGGGTAAAAGGTACAGCCTTGCGGTATCCTTTCGCAGTAGCTCCAACAAACCGGGTTCGCGTCCCCGTCTCGTTGATAGCAATAAACAAATTAATAAATTCTACTTACTTGGTAGTAATTAATGGGGTACTTGTGAATAGTTTCTATTTCATATGGCTAGTTTATCTTGTCCGAGCGGCGTGACCCCGATTACATCCGAGTAACGAATAATAACACAGGTTCTCACATCCACGCGTTTATAATTTATTATATTCAGGTACTATTAAATCGTCATAAGCTTACTATAAATAAATACATGTTTTGAAACTACTTATCTGTTAGTCTAGTTTAGCGGTTAGTGATCTTGACTATTGAACCTTGTATTAGTAGATTTATTTACTACCATAGATAAATTAGTCTGTGCAGGCACAGGCAGTTTAGTTTACTAAAACGAATGTCAAAGTTTTCTTTGTCGTGTCACTCTTAGCAGACTGACTGATTACGAAATTACGTTGAGATTTTAACGACGATGAAACAAAACCCTTCGTACAGAGTCGTACCCGTCTTTTCCCGTCATCAACGTCAATCGTTATTGGGAAGTCAGGGTCATCAAATATACTGACGAGTAGTTCAACCTTCAATTCAGTTCACCCTCGGGGTTGAGTAGAGGTCCCATGACAGTCACTCAACACAACATTATGCATCTAAAATCATATAGATAATATTGTTCAAAAAGATGTGTAACAAATATTAATTTCGTATTTATTCAAGTTTATATTAATAACTACATACTTGAATTAGCCATTCTTGAACTGATATAAGTAATTATAAGTGATACTATTCAACATTTGCATGCATATTTTAGTAAATATACAAAGGTTTACAGTAAGCCCGGCGCTCGTTACCATAGAACCAGACACAATGGGAACACAGTACGCGAATGATTCATACGAACCAGATAAACTATTCTACCAACTATTATAAATAATTATTATTTATGTCATTCTGTATACAATATAGATGTATTAGTTAGTTCTCTCATAACTGTACTTGCAATACCAAACGGCGAAGCAATTTGAACTTAATTGAACACTGAATAAAGAACATGCATACTAATATTGTGATGATCTGCGCGAAACGGCTTTCAGGAGCTGGTTGCGAGAAGCCGGGATCGAACCAAGTGGCGTGAAATTTAAGAGGCCTATGTACAGCAGTGGACTTCGATCCACTGCTGGCTGATGATGTACTAATATTACGAATATGATACTAAACTTGTCTTTTTAGATCCTTTTGCGACTAAACCTCATTGACAGTAATTAAGAAATTTGAAAAAAAGTTAAATGTGGTCAGTTATAGTTTTTCTCGTTTAGGTTCTCTTTTCTTAACAAAGAACCCTAAATATGGTCACTTACTTTAGTGTACGTAAAAGTTTGTCTGTATGGTATGAATGGTAAATAACCACCGTCACCACCATACAACCACTTTTGGCTAATTTCAGAATCGCAAGTGAACGAAAGTTTTTTGATAAGAAATATATATATTGAAGTCGTGATAACATCATTCAGTTATTGAAAAAAATACATACAGTAGAACCTCTTTATATTTGAAGTCGGTTAACAACGACAGAATTACTGAACATGAGTTTTCTGTGTTTTCTGAGTTTAAACTCTGTCGAAATATACTCACTCCCTCTCCCTCACTTGATTTATTTCTATCTTTTAAAAAAGTTTTTAGGTTACCTATAATTTTATACCCACACTAGCTTTTTCCTGCGGCTCCGTTCGCATTTTTGCCGGTTATCGCTACAAAAAGTAGCCGAAGGCCTTCTCCTAGGTTCAATACTTATATAAAATAAATGAATAAATATTTCGGACATGTTACACACAACGCCATCTAGGCCCAAGCTAAGCAGAGCTTGTGTTATGGGTACTAGACAACTGATATAAATACATATATACTTTTTTTATAAATACATACATATTTTACCTAGAAATCACCCAAACTCTGAAACAAATATTTGTAGATCATACAAACATTTGGTCCGACCCGGGAACCAAACCCGAGACCTCAAGAACAGCAGTCGCATACGCTAACACTGCGCCACAGAGGCAGTCAAATAATGTAAACATATAATAATTTATATATAAATATAATATTAGGTCTTTACCTATGAAATTGCCGTTTTGTATGCAATAAGTGAAAGTACTTATTTTTTCAAACTTTTTTATTTCTGTTATTCGAAGTAATCACCCATGCAATCGACGCATCTTTGCCAACGCATTGGCAGTTTATTGATGCCCTTCTTGTAAAAATCAGCTGGACGGGAGGCAACAAACTCTTCAAAGGCATTTTGTACTGTCTCTCGGGAATTGAATTTTTTACCCACTAAAAAGTTGTCTAAATTTTGGAAAAAGTAATAGTCGGTAGGTGCAAGGTCTGGTGAGTATGGCGGATGAGGGAGAGTTTCCAACCCCAGCTCTTGCAGCTTGGAGACTGTATGTTGCGCAGTATGGGGTCGCGCGTTGTCGTGAAGGAGCAGTGGGGACGACCGATTGACCAAAGCTGGTTGCAGATGTGCAAGCTTCTCCATCATTCTCTCCAGTTCTTCACAGTACACATCTGCATTAATGCTCATGCCGTTTTGTAAAAAGCTGTGGTGAATCACACCCGCACTAGACCACCAAACAGTGACCATCGCCTTTTTAGGGGTCATTTTTGGTTTAGGGCATTGCTTTGGTGCTGAACCAGGGTCTAACCAACTTGCTGAGCGCTTTCGATTGTCGAACAGAATCCATTTTTCGTCGCACGTAACTATTCGTTTCAAAATTCCTCCATTTCTTTGCCTGTTGAGCAGCGAAAGGCAGGTCTCGACGCGTACGTTGCGCTGGCGATCGTTAAGGTCGTGGGGCACCCATCTATCAAGCTTTTTTATCTTGCCAATTTGTCGCAAATGGATCAATATTGTTTTGATGCTTACATTAAAAGCTGCTGCTAGCTCAGCTGTAGATTGAGTTTCGTCAGCTTCCACAATCGCCTTTAATTCATTATTGTTAACCAAAGTCTCCGGACGACTACGAGCTTCATTTTTCAAGTCAAAATTTCCAGAACGGAACCGGGAAAACCAATAAAGGGTTGTGCGTTCGTTTGTACAGTTCTCTCCGTAAACGTTTTTGATGTTACGTGCCGTTTGTGTCGCGTTGGTGCCACGACGGAACTCATATTCCATAATTACACGAATTTTTAAAGTATCCATTATGACGAAAAATGTTTAAATGTAATGAAAATACAACGCTAATCAAAAAACAAAAGACTGAGTTTGTAAATAGAATGTCATGGTTTTAAAACAAAATTAATTTGAATTTAGAATACAGAGCCATTACAAACTTTTTTTTATTTGAAATGACCAGTACTGAAGAAACGCAATTTCATAGGTAAAGACCTATTATATCATATCTCTAAACCGAAATTCATTTAAAAGACGAGAGTTACTATCGAATTTACAATATTAGTATGTATTTTTACTTCTTGGTATTGACTTTACAGCTTATTATTTACCTGAAGGTATACATCAAAACGAGCCGAAAGACCTTCAAATACAATCTGTAGAAGTTTTGATACACCACAGTTTTATGTCTGTTACACAAAGAGGTATTATTAAAACATAAATTGCCACTGGTTTTACGATAGCATTCGGGACAAAAGGCTTGGACATTTATTGATAACAGAAGGCAGGTAGAGCTGTTTGTTTGTTTATAACCATCAATGCGCCGTGACGACAATCAACGCCTAACCGTAAAATTGGACCTTATTTAACATATAACAAATTTTATTCAA
Source organism: Spilarctia lutea (assembly GCA_916048165.1). Classification (NCBI taxonomy): domain Eukaryota; kingdom Metazoa; phylum Arthropoda; class Insecta; order Lepidoptera; family Erebidae; genus Spilarctia; species Spilarctia lutea. The sequence goes on along the minus strand of OU696471.1, from coordinate 793,012 downwards.
CTTTCAAACTTATGTAATAGAAAATAGAGTTGATGTTTGCTATTTGTGTTGTGTGTCGTTTATGCCGCCAAAGTGAAGATGTCAGTTTTTTTAAACAAAAGGTAGGTATAGCCAATATAAAAAAATAAGCTAAATAATGTACTAGAGTGATGAAAGAAGAGAGTTGCATTGTGTGTTTATGGCTAGTGAACCAATGGGTAGATACATATTTTCTTTCGAATAAGTATAGTTTACGAATAGCCCTCTAAATCTTTATGGCAACACTGCACGCATATTGGGCCGCAGCATTCAAGAAATCTAACATGGACCGGTTTTCTTTATTCCGGCTTACTTTATTAAGTACTTTTGCAAGACGAGAGCGATCTTGACATACATTCGGCTTGTTAGGAATTTAGAAGAACTCGTTATTCATGACAAATAGGTCAGTATTTGTACGCTTATTATTCTACCTATTAGATTTTTCTGAAATTATTTAATGGACTTTAGCTCGTGTCGCATGTATCTCTGTAATCGTGGTAAAAATAAGCGTATATCCTACCTCAAGAACCAGAGTATCTCCATGTCAAATTTTATCGAAATCGGTGCAGCGGCTTAGCCGTGAACGAGTTACATAAGTTAATAATTTATTAGTTTTTTCTTAAGATTCTGAAGAAGGGCTGGGAACTCTTCTAGATTGGCCGTTTGTCTGCTGTCTTCTGGCAGTTTAACTTAGAGACTGTTAGAACGAGCCCATTTTAAAACGTCACTGGCCGTTAAGCCGTGATAATATAAAATACCACCTCTTTTAAGATTTAAATACGAGTACGGAACCCTGCAGACTGTAGAAATAGGCCAATGGTTACTTTATTGCAGATTGTAGCTTTCTGTGAGTCAAATTCTAATTCCTTCGACCCATTTTATTATTTGTTCTATAAATCCTTTTTGAAAACAGTAGCACCGACTTCAACCAATAGACATAGACAAAATTTTATTTTCATAAACCTAATACAATATTGGAGAGAATTTTCTTATGTAACTTACATTCTTCATATTTTAGCTGGATCCTCTAGCAACTGATATAATTTTATCTACATAGATTATTATATAGTAGTCATTTTCTGTACCTTCTGAATAGTGTAAAGCGTGGGAGAGCCACGCTTCGGCTCGACCGGAGTGATACCACGGCCTCACAGAAAACCGGGCGATTTTAACGAGTGAGTGAGGATACCGGAGGCCCATAACCCCAACCCCTTCCCCCATCCCCTCCCCATCCACTAAAGGCCGGCAAACGCACTTGTGACGCCTCAGGTGTTGCTATTCCATAAAAAACCGTTCAATATAACAAGTAGCATTATCATAACAATAGATACTCTATAATCTGATCGAAATCGGTACTGACCACCGTCAGGTCGGTGGGACCATTTCGGGATAAACCAACCTTCGAATCAAAATTCTGTAAATCCGGCTATAATTGATGGGGTTAAGATCAAACATATTGAAAAAAACTTTTGAATGGTCTCCATCATTTTTAATATCGGTTAAAAAACAACAACATATTCGTAATTATATGTTAAATAGAAGTATTAAAAAGATGCGCGATCGTAAGTCGCGGTTGATGGCGCACCTGGTATGTCCGTTCACACGTATCGCCAGGCTTGTGATTAAACTGTGTTACTACGAGTAAAATAGTTATTATTTAGCGTCCTGACAGATTGCTACAGTTCATTACTGTTTTTTTTTTATTTGTTTTATGTGGTCTTTCTTTCTTTCACTTCTAAAAAGAGGTGAAAAAAAATACGCATTATTTTGATATTTTAAAATCGGATGTTAATCATTACATTAAGGCTGTATATAATTTCAGGGTTTATAATAAAAATTAATAATAATAATATTGTACTAGTTAAGGTCGCAAAATAGCAATTACGAACTAAATAATTGAGTATTATGATAATTTATTAGTTTTTTTTAATACTTCCTTCCGTATATATTATAACCTTAAGCAAAATTGTATTATGGAATATACCTACATGTTTATAAATTTTAAAACATTAATTTATGAAAACCGCGAAGAGAAATCGACTCATCATCTTCATCTTCCTAGCCTTTATTATCACCAAGATTCGGGTTGGCTTCTAGTTCAACCGGTTTTACCTGAATATCATTTTTTCCACGGAGCGACTGGCATCGGACCTTCGCAACCCTGAGAGTGAACTGAATTCGAAGGTTGAACTAATCGAATCGAAATCGACTACAATATGAAGATTTCTTAGAATGTTTTATCTAAATTAATATAACATTATAAAATAATATAAATACGAATATTTTGCTTCACTGCATGGATAACGTAGTGGTTGAAGCAGTTGCCACGCCGCTTCCTACTGCGCTGAGTGTTATGGGTTCAAACTTTGTGTAATCTAAAAAATATTTTTCTGAGCCTTTTTCTTTGCGTCTGTTTCATATATGCTTTATTCATAACGCGGGCGTTGTCACACAAAAAATCTACGAATTTCCGTGTGGCGAAAAAAAAGGAAAGATTAAAAGTACGAAGTGTCATAGCCCTTATTTATCTCTAATAATAAATAAGTGTCGTAAAAGGCGTTAAGGAAAGCAAATTATACAGGATTAAATTACAAAGAGAAAATAAACTTAAAACAAATATTAGCCAGCGTGGTATATCAGATCAAAGCCTCCCTTCTAAGAACATGCAAATGTCCAGCAGTGGACTACTAAAGACTTTTGACAAGAAAACTATAATTTCACTACTCAGCCGAGCATCATGTTACTTCCTTCATAATTGTCAAAGTTAAAAAGATGGAAATGCAACTTTTTCCACACAGAACACGGGAACAAATCGCTTGCAAAACTGTCACAAGTCGTTACATCGAATAGTCTTCTTTTAAACCCATATGACGATCGAAAAAACATATTGTAGGGTCAAATACTTTTTTTGAACATACCTCCTGAGGCGAGATCATTCTCAAAAAACCATCTGTGAAGTTATCTGTGGCTCGCTAAAACACAACAATTTGGAAACAAATAAACAATTGAATTTAAAAAATTCTTAAAAACAAATTATCACTTTCTTTAAACTCATTAAATGAGCAATGGCTTTATAATCGGAGTGGCAAATAAGTAATTGTTTTGTTCAATACTGTGCAACACGTGTACAAGACTCTATTCAAAAAGAAAGGCTTTCTTTAAACAAACGAAATAAATTATGGAAATTCTTTCAGAAGTTGAATAGCCTGAGAGAATACTCTTTACTCAATATATATTATATTGAGACCAAAGATCCCAACGTTAGACCCATGTGTTAAAAACCTTTCGTATTTATATTTTACTATTTTATGAGCGGTTTGTTTGTTTGTCATTGTGTACAGTTAAAACTGGCCCCAAATACTTGATTGCCGTTAAAGCTGTAAAGTCGGCGAGTTCATTAGATGTATTTATTACAAATTTCCGCTTCATATCATATTTTGCTTAATGAAAGTATTTTTTGACCGACTTAAGCAAAATAATAGTAATAATTCACACACGACTGTGTGATTTCAATGTAGGCAAAGCTTACACTGCCAAAAACTCAATTTTATATTTCTAAAAACACACATATAAAATATAAAACATTGCCTCGGTGGCGTAGTGGTGGCGTATGCGACTGCTAAGCTTGAGGTCTCGGGTTCGATTCCCGGGTCGGACCAAATGTTTGTATGATCTGCAAATATTTGTTTCGAAGTTTGGGTGTTTTCTATGTATACTATGTATTTACAAAAAAAAAAGTATATATGTTTTCATATCAGTTGTCTAGTACCCATAACACAAGCTTTGCTTAGCTTGGGACTAGATGGCGTTGTGTGTTAGATGTTCGGAATATTATTATTTATATTATTATATCTATTATCTATTCATCACATGGGTACAACATGGGTGCAAGGACAAACTACGTACAACAACGTGACTGTCAAGGGAAGGGGGACACCATGGGAGTGCCACATTTCGGCATGAATGGGCCGGCTCGACCGGAGTGATACCACCACTTCTCAGAAAACCAGTGTAAAAGAGCGCCAGCGCTGTGTTTTACCGAGTGAGTGAGGATACTGGAGGCCCATACCCAAACCCCTCCACCCATCCCTTTCCCCATCCCCCAAAGGCCGGCAACGCACTTGTGACGCCTCTGGTGTTGCGGATGTTCATGGGCGGCGGTAATCGCTTACAATCAGGCGATACGTCTGCTCGTTTGACCCCATTACCATAAAAAAAGGAAGACTTTAAACAAACCTTATACGAACGCGTCTGGCCAGCACGATTTAGTAGGATAGAACCTCTTTCCCAAAGAGAGGTTTTTGTCCAGCAGTGGACTGTTAAAGGCTGTTAAGGATGATGGTAACTTAACACAACTCAAACACTTATTTAGTGCTGAAACACCAGTTTCGTCACAACTGTGTTTCGTGGTAAATAAATAAAACGCGACTCAGAACTATAATTCATAGTTCATATAAAGGGTTGTCCCACGTGGGGTTTGAACCCACATCACTTAGAGCAGTAAAAGCAGCAATATAATCGCCATATACTAATGCAATCAAGTCTTTTTTTTATTTTGGACATCTATATTACTAGGACTACCACACTACGCCATCTAGTCCCAAACTAAGCAAAGCTTGTACTATGGGTATTAGACAACTGATATAAATACATTTATACGTTTTTTTTTGTAAATACATATTATACATAGAAAACACCCAGACTCCGAAACAAATATTTGCAGTTCATAGAAACATTTGATCCGACCCGGGAATCGAACCTGAGACCTCAAGCACAGTAGTCGCTTACGTTACCACTACGCCACCGAGACAGTCATATGCTAATGCGATAGATGGTAAGCATAGTTATTGGTATATATGTATACTAGTGGTAGCCCAGTGGTAGGTATATTTCGGTAGTGTTGTTACGTAGTAATATACATAAACACTAACTACACCCAATAAACGTTGTTATGCCATAAAAAGGAATGTATGTTGTAGAGGTGGGTCAATAAAAATCACGATGAAAAAATAGGGTAAATAAAATTCAGGGTTGTATGTATTTTCTAATGCTGTATCAAAACAATAAAAAATATCTAAAAATTAAAAAAATATATTTAAGGGTGCCTTAACATTTAGGGGGATGAAAAATAGACGTTGGCCGATTCTCAGATATCTTAAGGACTATAGTAGTAATAGTACTATGGTCAGAGGTAGTCATTTATTATTTAATTATCCTTCTATTCATACGGTAAAAGTCATATAATTTCTCACAAATATTTAATCACAAGCATACCAAAAACGACAAACCTCATTTTTTTCCATTTCAATTTAACACTATCTCCAGTATGTAGATAGTTTCTAATGAAATATAATAAAACCGTGAAGTATATTCAAGCAGATCACGTAAACTCGTAAACTGTTTCGTGTCAAAGTGAGGGGCTCGGGCAGCGCCGCGCGGCACTTGCTAACTAACCCAAAATGCAAGTGGAGCGAATACCGCTCGCCTACTTGCGACTAAATCTGGGCCAACGATCATTGTTTTATTTCTTCGCTTTTAGACTTGGGTAGCTTAAATGATTTCTATACTCTATTATGGGTTCCTGATTCATGGGAAGTGATGGTGGGGTGACGAATTGATGGTAGCTTTGTCACCCATCACATTTTACATTATACGTCACTGTGGTACATATAAAAAACTCAATGAGCTGATATGTAGCATATATGTATGTATATAATTATGGGAAAACTATTTAGCACCTGTTTTAGTTGTTTTTCACTATATGTCGTATAATATGTATATAGTATATCTGCATATGTAACAAAATACACTTGTGAGCAATGAAAGCGGGTCGACTTTGAATGGATTCCTAAGATGAATATTAATGAAAGAATTGGATATGCAGTTTCGGCTTCAATCGGAATTGCATGTTGGTTCTATTCTAAGTAATCTCCAGAGGACGAGTTCCAACGATGCGAGACACAACGAAACCATCCCACAGTTGCGTTTATAGATCCTTAAATTTCTCGTAGTGAAATTGTAGAATATTTCTCAATAAACAAAAGAAATTTGGCGCCTGTTATATTTAAATAGCTGTAGCCGTATATAGAAATTGTACAAAACACTCATGTTTTTTATGTTCGTTTTAAGGTAAATAGGTTTGTATTTTATTGCTATTATATTACGAATAAAATTATTAATTGACTTTATTTTACTAAACTAGCGTTCTCATTGCACGATATCTTTATATGACCCAGAATCATGGCACTCAAGTGTATTTATGGTCGAATTTCAACCGGCCAGTAAACACTATTCGTTTGAATTTTATGTTATCTTATCGTATATTAATTTAAAAGGCAAATGCAAGGCCAAGGCTAAGGCTACTTCCGTTTTTAAAAGAAAGTCATTGACACTGAAAACAATCGTTATTTACTTAGCTACAACTAATATTAGAATAATACAATATGTTTAAATATATTGAGGTAATAGGTAGTAGGGTCAAGTGAACATAGAGACTCACGCTAATAGAGCCACGTTACTTCCAGCCAGTCCAGTCATGAACCGTAAAAAGTCTCCTGGTTATGATCTAATAACTGGTGAGATTTTAAATAATTTACCACGAAAAGCAATAGTTAAGCTTACTACGCTTATAAATGCAACATTTAGACTAAAATACGTACCTGATATGTGGAAAGTGGCAGAGGTAATAATGTTACCGAAACCTGGCAAACCACTTCATGAAGCAACTTCATACAGGCCTATTTCTTTATTACCAATAATTTCAAAATTATTTGAAAAGCTGTTATTAAAAAGGTTAAAACCAATAGTAGAATCAAAGCATTTAATACCTGACCATCAATTTGGCTTTCGAGAAAAACATTCCACTATAGACCAAGTTCACAGAATTACTAATATCATAGAAAAAACTTTAGAAGAAAAGAAAGTGTGTGCCACAGTTTTTCTAGACGTAGCACAAGCTTTTGATAAAGTATGGCACGAGGGACTTGTACACAAATTAAGAAAAGCACTACCAAAACCCTTTGTAGACATATTAAAGTCCTATATATCTGATCGAATGTTCAGAGTAAGAGAAGGAAATGCATATTCTGATCTGAAACCTATTAAAGCTGGGGTTCCACAAGGAAGTGTTTTAGGACCGGTCCTGTACCTGTTATACACTTCTGACATGCCAGGATTAGATGAAAATATCATTGCGACCTTTGCTGATGACACGGCTATTATGGCCATTGGGTCTACACACAAGGAAGCAGTAGATAAACTTCAAGTAGCAGTGAACACCATTTGTGACTGGACGAGTAAATGGCAAATTAAATTAAATGAATCTAAATCGGTTCACATTGACTTTACTAATAAAGCTCCTAACTATCACCCGGTATATATAAATAGTCATATAATACCCTATCTATGTCAATACTGCCAAATATTTAGGAATGACACTAGATGCTAAGCTTCGCTGGAAAGCTCATGTCAAAAAGAAACGCGACGAGTTGGAACTTCGCTACAAAAAAATGTATTGGCTCTTAGGTAAACACTCAAAAGTGTCCGTACATAATAAGATTTTATTATATAAACAAGTCCTTATGCCTATATGGACTTATGGTATCCAGTTATGGGGATGTACCAAACAATCCAATACACTGATGGTACAACGTTTTCAAAATAAAGTACTCAGGGGTATTGTAAATGCACCCTGGTACATTCGAATGAACGACCTCCATCGGGACCTTAAAGTAGAACTCGTCGCAGACATTATATCAAAGTTCGCCGAAGCACATGAACGCCGGCTTCATCATCACGTAAACGTTGAGGCTATCCAGCTTCTTGAAAATACGGATATTACAAGGAGACTTAAAAGGGTAAAACCCTTTGAGTTAGTTAAGTGAAAGTGCGAAGTGAACAAAATACTACTATTTAGTGCAGTGTAATACAAGAACACACGAACAGAGTGTCCTCAATTAATTAGAGACAATAAGAAAAGTGTTAATGGACACAATCTTATTATAGATTTTTTTAATAATTTAGGTCCAAATAAAATTACTCATTAGTCAGTAGACTAGATCGTAATAGCAATGTCCTACTTGTATTAGTACGGCATTTATAGAAAAAAAAAAAAAAAACTTCCAGCATGGTTGGGCTGGCTCGACCGGGGCGGTACTACCCTCGCACAGAACACTGACCGACCTAAATGATAGCATTCGTGCTGCCGTGTTTAAAACATCGTTGCATAGGGTGAGGGATGTAGGATGAATAGAAAAAAAGACTGAGACCGCTTTGACTCGAAAAGCCCTGCGGTCGTGAGCTCGTGTATTCGTCCTATCGCTCGCTATCCTGTCTTCTTGCTCGATGTCCTGTCTTGTAGCTCGTTGTACCATCCTGGTGCTCGCTGTCCCAGTAACCTCTTTAAACGCGAGGTCACTAGGGCAGCCAGTCAATGATTAAATAACCTTTAAATATAAAAAAATAATATTATAAAAGTATTAATACAAATGTTATAACCTTCGTTTTTTAAACTACGCATTATTTTAAATTATGCCACGATGTTATATAATAGGTGTAATAATTTATTTTATATTTTTTTATTCAAAATCACGAGAATTACTTTAATTTCGACATTCTATTACTTTGATACCAATATTATAAAATAAAATAACGATTACTATTATCAGTTATTGGCACATAATTATGCTCCCACTTTTTATTCTAAGTTGTTTAGTACCATATATACTTACATACTCGTATTATACATTTAGTGAAAAGCTGGTAATTTAAAATTACAAATATTTTTCGTAATTTTAACATATTATTTGTATATATGTAATATTCTATTGGCAGATATCACTTGAGGTAAACCCGTATGAAAACCATGTTAAAGAAGTCGGTTTTAGCAATTTTTAAATTTGTGCAGCACTGAGTACAATTTGAATAACCCCAGGTTTAATAGTCGGAGACATACTAGCCGAATTACGTATGTCATATAAGAAGTCGACGTTACGTCCATAACACTTGCTCAAAAAAAATCCTTTCCTCACTCACAAAGTTAAACCACCCTTCCTCCCGCAGCTTCTAAACAATATCCTATTATCTTATGTGACAATGTCACCCCAACAGGCCCTTGTCCCATTGTTCAGTTGCACAATATCTGGTCATTGTCCATCCTTACCTTCAGGTGTATCCGTGTGTCCGTCTGTTACACCTGATTATGCCATCATAGATAATAATAAGTCCATCTGAAGTTATTGCTTAAAACACCAGTAGCGTTTACAAAGTTGAGTTTTTTTGCGATTCGTTTCAAATAGAAGAAAAACGTGACTTAAATTGTGCGAAGAGGATGATCTTCCAAGGCGAATTTTTCAGTTCAAAAAATCTATGGAAAACGTCAGACACAATAGTATTTTGAATATTTACAGAGAACATAACTATGAACCTATTGAAATGAAATGAACTCTAAGTGGTAAGTAAAGTTAACCACAATACATAAAAGAAAATTACCCGCTTAAATAATCCGCTTCTGAGATTAGTGCGCACAAGCACAGACAAACCGACAAAATTTAAAAATACAGTTTATTAAGTTTTGTTACTTTAATTTTTTTTTCTCTAATTCCTTTTTTATGGGATAGCGGTCAAACAAGCAGTCGTATGGCCTGATTGTAAACGATTACCGTCATTCATGGACACCCGCAACACCACAGGCGTCAGAATTTTATTCCTAAAACTCAAAAACACAATCCGTTCTAATTTATATTTTGAAGACTTCCATGGCACACAAATACAACTTATCTACACTTAAAAAATGTGCCCTCTTTAGTTTCCAGGACTTCTTTTTAGAACATGCCAAAGAAGTATTTAATGCAAATTGCAAGGTACAAAATGCATTATAACTAATAATAAAAAAGCGAGACTAACAGCTATTATAGAGTAGCTTCTAATGCGCTTCATAACAATCGCCTCCAACCTGTCGCCGATACAATAAAACACATCTCCCGCTGCGTTACCAAAGTCACTTAACAAAGAATTAAACCAAAATATTTACCAGTTTATGAGCTACCGAATACTTTTGAGAACCTTTATGTAGTTTTACACTTGTTTTAAAGTAGAATTTATTGCCTTTGTGTAGGTACTTTAAGAGATTCAGTAGCAAAATTGCTTTGTAGGTAATCTTTTGTTGTGTTTCAGAATGAAAAGATCACTTTTAGTTTTAAATGTTTGCTCTGACAATTGCCAGAAGCAGTAAATCAAGTTGTTGAATAATGTAAGGTGCATTATTGTTTCTGTTCATATACCTGTGTTGTACAATTTAGGACCACCTCGTTCGTATACAACAAATCTTCAAATTATAAGGAATTTATCAATATTGTTGCATTAATTGAGATAAATATATCATAATGTTTACTTATATATATATTATAAATACTAGTGTAAAGTTGTTTGGAAATAAACTAGGCGCCTGTTAAAATTAAAGATCAGTTAATGTGTCATAAACGTTATTGCTATAAACAAAAATGAAGGCGTCATTATATATTGGTTACGTTATTTTTAAATTTAGTTTTGAATTCTGTGTACCTAAAATAAGGTGGGAGATTCCGTCTCTGGACTTAAATTAATTATTAATATTTATTAATATTTCGGGCATTCTCTTCTCTTTTAACCTATTCATCTCCAATACTTATTCAGGCGTTAATGATCTTCATACGCTGTAAGTCAATTAAGCTTTAACCTGTTTCCTTCTTCCTCCTTCTTGCTATTTTCTCTAAAAATTAACAAAAGATTTCATTCATTACAGTGATAACCTTCAGAGTTTCTTTTTGTGTTTTTTATTAACACACGCATTCTCTCTATCATACATTTTCATTGGCAGAATTGTCGACACCGGCACAAATTGCCATATCCAAAAAGAAAAAAAAAAGGTGGGAGATCGTTTTTTGTTTTTTTGAAAGACGGTCCCCATTTCATGTCATCCACATTTTATATATTTTTTATCATTAATTTCATCACGACGACGACTTGAAGACCGAACTCGACTTAGAATTGAAGACTGTAATAATTGACGGCTGGTTGCCATTTCGTCAAAAGTAGAAGTATAAGGTGCGAGATCCATACTTGGCTCAAATGGGCTGTCACCACAAGGTAATAATACCCAAAAACTGAATAGATCATAAAGATAATTATTTAACTATTAAAAAATAACAATTTGCCAAACAAAATTACAAGTGGTTTATTGTTCTGTTTTGAAAAAGATAACTTTTGAATTACAAATTTATCGTGTGTCGCGGGAGACTTCACAAACACACATAAAATGGAAACAAATAACACCCAGACTCAGAACAGCTGCTCAAGCCTCTTCTTTTTGCTTATTGAAACCCCCACTGTCCGTCAGCCCACCGAGGGAGCGGTGGGCTGGTGTGTCGGAATCGAATTGACTAAAACCACACGGTGTGCCACTCTGCGCATGAGAAGGAAGGGGTCCGGGAACTGCTGTTATTAACACAACCGGACCCCTCACAGGTCTGCTCAAGCCACTTTTTTTTTTAACGTGTGGAAACCCCCTCGGTCCGTCACCCCACCGGGGTTTGCGGCGGGGCGGTGTGTCGGAATCGAACCGACTAAAACCACACGGTGTGCCAACTCTGCGCCTGAGAAGGGAGGGGTCCGGGAACTGCAGTTATTAGACTGGACCGTTAACACGACCGGACCCTGCTCAAGCCACTAGGCCAACCATGCAGACAGCCGTCAAAAATAAGATACTTACAGTGACCTCTAGAATTTACTCGTAGTACTTCTAATGAGATATTTTAACTGTTACTTTATCTTTATCTTTACTCTCCTATAGATAGATGGCAGTGTACAAAATAACTGTCTATCTATGTGTAAGATTAAATAGTTTCCATTTCTTCCTTTTCCACTTCATATGTTAATTGTACAACTTACATGAATATCTTAATAATTTCATTTTTACTACCACGTTTTAAAACTTTCAGTGAATTTTCATCAGGTGATTCATTTGTCATAATGAAGTACTTACGTAGAATCATAATTTTTTTTGAACATATCCTGTATATTTCAAATATAAATATAAATAACATTTTTCTTACGATAAAGTTAAACAAGGTTTCAATTTAAACCAAAATAAAAAAGCGCCATCTAGAGTTGTTCTATATCAAATTTCAAATTAGTTTCATATTAGTACCATAGAGGGCGCTACCATGATCACTTCGGTTAGGTTGTTTCTTAAATACTTTTTTTTGAGTTTTTGTGTGTCTTGTTTAAAGGCTTTTTTTATTTTTCTGTCATTAATTAACGTGTTATTTGTTACTCTTTAAATATTAATGTGGCTTCGATTCAACCATGGCAAAATCATTATAATTGTAACATTGCAATGATAACTGCCATCATTATCGTTTCATGATCATCACAGGCAGTTTCCACCATCCTGCATGAACACCTTAAAGTTAGGAAAACTCGCTTTAGGTTTTAGGTTATCCTGATTTATAGAAATGCTTAATAACAGACCGGAATTTGGAAGTTAGGGTTCTAACCCTTAATGGGGGATTTCGAGAGTGAGGGAACAGAGAGTGCACCTGTATTTGTGCATTATCTCCTGCGTAAGATGGCTCGTCTATGACTTAAAATCGATTTCCTAGGAGTACACCATCATCATGCCTTGGTGGGTAATTTGTTTTTTTTTTTTAAAAAAGACAACTCCCACATTAGGAATAAACATCCTGTGTCGTGGGGGACTTTACAAACATACATGAAACGGACACAAAGAACATCCAGACTCGGGACAACAATTCGTGGATCACACAAAGTGTTGTAGGTACCGCGTGGGATTTGAACCCACGACACTTGGCGCAGTAGCAAGCGGCATGGCGACCGCTGACACCACTCGGCCAACCATGCAGTCAAAATTGAATTCAAAAAAGTCAAAATTGTTTTTTTATATATGTATTTTTACATTTATCACTAACTTTTAATTTTGACTCCCCACAATCTATACTAATCTATACTAATATTATAAAGCTGAAGAGTTCGTTTGTTTGAACGCGCTAATCTCAGGCACCGCTGGTTCTATTTGAAAAATTCTTTCAGTATTGAATAGTCCATTTATCGAGGAAGGCTTTAGGCTATATATCATCACGCTAATACTAATTGGAGCCGAACACCAATGAAGAATGTTTTAAAAAAAGGGGGAAAATTTGCACGCTACGGGCAATAGAAGACGCAGATAAGTTGCGTGGGTCAGCTAGTCTAAATATAATTATATGTTTCACAAATACAAAATTTACACATGGAGCATTAAAACTTGGAATATAAAAAAATAACTATTTTAGATCTTCACATCATCACTATCAACTTTACTTCTGTACCCGGCTTCTTCTCAGCAAAGAGGTTTGGGCCTACTACGTTCAGACGGGTTTTAATACTCTAAGGAAGGGTTGTTTGATTTAGGGTTTATGTGAAGTGTTCCTCCCCTTTGCAGTGCTGTTGTCCTGTATAATTTACTTCCTTCCCTTCTCACGACGCCCACCGTCACCACACGAAACATTATTTTATTTAGTTAAAAGTTCATAAATGTGTTTATGCGTCATATGTTCATTAAAATCAGTACATGTCAGCGGTAGGTGATATTTTATGAAGTACTCACTCATATATTAACCACGGCGTAGTTCCGCAGAAGCCTAAAATCCTTTATTGTTTGAGTTTCACACAATTTGCGAATCCATTGTTTTTGTAGTTAAACCGTTATGCAAAGTGCCATACGCCTACGTGATGTCGAATATATTAAAACATTTTTGGCAAATACCCTTTATAGGCATTGTATGTATTATTAAAAACAAGAAAAAGTTAAAAACTATACATATATAGTGGAGAGATACCACGGCCTCACAGAAAACCGATGTGAAACAACAGCGTTTGCTCTTTGTTTCACAGAGTGAGTGAGGATCCGTAGGCCCATTCCCCAACCCCTCCCCGCATCCCCCCATCTCCCAAAGGCCGACAACGCACTTGTGACGCCTCTGGTGTTGCGGGTGTCCATGGGCGACGGTAATCGCTTTCCACTAGGCGGTACATCTGCTCGTGTGCCTCCTATTCAATTAAAAAAATAAACCTGCAAAACTATTACACTTTCTTTTGGCTTCGCTGTTGTCGGGTAAAAAGAATTGTTAAAGCTTTTATTAAATTATAATCTATTTCGACCAAAATCTCGTCGAAATTTTTCATTTGACCACAGCGACACAATGGCCTAACAAAAAACTGGTGCTGGTCAATTCCTGGAAATAATAAAGGCCAGGAAGATGAACCTGAGGATGGCCTATGCCCCCTACCGAACAACGCTTGTTGTGTATCCCAAGTCGCATTACACCAATAGGTGGCGGTTGTCACTTACCATCACTTGATGGAGGCAGATCAGATTAACTGCATACCAAGGAATGATATAATAAAGTTCAATGAAAAATCTGTTTTCAAACAGAAGATCTGCTTGAAAACAGATTTTTCAAACGAAAATTTACTTTTTCACAATTTGAGTTCATTTCTTTTATGTTTTATTGTAAACAAAAATAAACTGCGAGAAATGTTTATGTGTAATGTGTGTGGCGACCTCCACATACAGCGCCATCTACCGAAGATACACTGAGCTACGAAGTAACGCACTGTACCTACAAACTACACTACACGGAGTAACTACCAATCCTGAATCGCGCAAATAAAGTTCCCGCGCCGATTATCATATATACAACATCCCAACATCAACTGTTGGGCAGTAGCCCGCCAGGCATGATCACCTAGCCTGGTCGGAGGATCCTCCCTTTGTGTTGGGTGGAACATGATATCCGTCCCCCCACAGTGGTGACCCCGACGTGATTGGAAGCAGCCTTCAAGCCGCGCCACCATCATGTTCACTCCCACAGCAAGTCTCAAGCCAGCCAGCAACTTCGGCCTCAACTGGGATATACCACACGCAGGACGCGACCGCTCCAGCCTGGTAACCCCTACGGCCTCTACAGCGTCTAGGCACAGCACACTGCACCTACGGTCCATGTAAGCAGAGCACATCTCTCCCGTCTACGCAGCAGCCAGCCACTACGCAGCAATCGCCCCGACTCACTGGGGACCTCACCGCAGCACCGCGCACCGCATGCGATCCCGACTCACTGGGATCAGCGGACTTCAGCCCCGACTCACTGGGACTAGCGGCATTCAGTTCCGACTCACTGGAACTTGCGGCATTCAGTTCCGACTCACTGGAACTACTCACTCCTGGCACTGGCAAGCTCCGCATCAGAGCACAGACAGCTGACTTAACATATATCGACCTCCAGTCTTGGAGGGGAGTGATGTGGCGACCTCCACATACAGCGCCATCTACCGAAGATACACTGAACTACGAAGTAACGCACTGTACCTACAAACTACACTACACGGAGTAACTACCAATCCTGAATCGCGTCTTTCTGACATTAAGTTCCTCGGGGTCAAGTTGACTGGGAGTCTGTGGTGTATTATGTAGTAGCGGCTTGAATGGTGTATGTTTGTATGTGTCCGAATTTAAATTTATGTTTTCGGTGTGTGAGTCATGCAATATGTAGGCTGGTTTCACACGGTCTACTGATACTGTGACTTTCTTACCATTACAAGGATCGTCAGCACTTTATCGTTCCTTTGAAGACCCTCAAAGGGACCCGTATATGCAGGTTTTAAAGAACCTCTATTGATTTCTTCCCTGAGAAGGATGTGGGATGCTGTTTTAAGGTCTTTTGACACAAAAATAGTCGGATTACCATGTCGTGATGCTGGTGATGGCTGTAGCTTTTTAGCTAGAAGACGAATTCGTGACAGGTAGTCAGTCACGTCATTAAAGTTGGTTCCTTCGGGCTGTAAAAACTCTCCAGGTAATCGAAGTGTTTCGCCGTAAACAAGTTCAGCTGGAGAAGCTTTAATGTCTTCCTTGTAAGCACTACGTATACCAAGAAGGACCAGTGGAAGAGATTCAACCCAGTTGTCAGTGCCGTGGCAAGTAATTGCGGCTTTTAACTGCCTGTGGAATCTCTCCACCATGCCGTTGCAGGCTGGGTGGTAGGCTGTTGTACGCTTATGTGGCAGTAGCCCGCCAGGCATGATCACCTCGCCTGGTCGGAGGGTCCTCCCTTTGTGTCGGAGGGACATGATATCCGTTCCCCCACAGTGGTGACCCCAATGTGATTGGAAGCAGCCTTCAAGCCGCGCCACCATCATGTTCACTCCCACAGCAAGTCTCAAGCCAGCCAGCAACTTCGGCCTCAACTGGGATATACCACACGCAGGACGCGACCGCTCCAGCCTGGTAACCCCTACGGCCTCATCAGCGTCTAGGCACAGCACACTGCACCTACGGTCCATGTAAGCAGAGCACATCTCTCCCGTCTACGCAGCAGCCAGCCACTACGCAGCAACCGCCCCGACTCACTGGGGACCTCACCTCAGCACCGCGCACCTCATGCGATCCCGACTCACTGGGATCAGCGGACTTCAGCCCCGACTCATTGGGACTAGCGGCATTCAGTTCCGACTCACTGGAACTTGCGGCACTCAGTTCCGACTCACTGGAACTGCTCACTCCTGGCACTGGCAAGCTCCACAACAGAGCAAAGACAGCTGACGCAATATATATTGACCTCCAGTCTTGGAGGGGAGTGATGTGGTGACCTCCACATACAGCGCCATCTACCGAAGATACACTGAACTACGAAGTAACGCACTGTACCTACAAACTACACTACATGGAGTAACTACCAATCCTGAATCGCGCAAATAAAGTTCCCGCGCCGATTATCATATATACAACATCCCAACATCAACTGTTGGGCAGTAGCCCGCCAGGCATGATCACGTCGCCTGGTCGGAGGATCCTCCCTTTGTGTTGGGTGGAACATGATACCCGTTCCCCGACCAGGCTAGGTGATCATGCCTGGCGGGCTACTGCCCAACAGTTGATGTTGGGATGTTGTATATATATACAACATCCCAACATCAATCATCATATGATATGATAATCGGCGCGGGAACTTTATTTGCGCGATTCAGGATTGGTAGTTACTCCGTGTAGTGTAGTTTGTAGGTACAGTGCGTTACTTCGTAGTTCAGTGTATCTTCGGTAGATGGCGCTGTATGTGGAGTTCGCCACATCACTCCCCTCCAAGACTGGAGGTCGATATATGTTGAGTCAGCTGTCTGTGCTCTGATGCTGAGCTTGCCAGTGCCAGGAGTGAGTAGTTCCAGTGAGTCGGAACTGAATGCCGCAAGTTCCAGTGAGTCGGAACTGAATGCCGCTAGTCCCAGTGAGTCGGGGCTGAAGTCCGCTGATCCCAGTGAGTCGGGATCGCATGCGGTGCGCGGAGCTGCGGTGAGGTCCCCAGTGAGTCGGGGCGATTGCTGCGTAGTGGCTGGCTGCTGCGTAGACGGGAGAGATGTGCTCTGCTTACATGGACCGTAGGTGCAGTGTGCTGTGCCTAGACGCTGATGAGGCCGTAGGGGTTACCAGGCTGGAGCGGTCGTTCTCATACGTCACGCCGCTAAGAGACTAGAATATTGCGCTCGATAGTGAAACATAACTACCGTGTTATTTAAATTGTAACTTCATTTTCATCTTTTCATATATTGTAGTATTTTCTCGCCTTCTATATTATTTCTATATATGTTCGTGTTTGTGTACTTTTTATGTGAACTGTGCAAATTGATTACAACTATTTACTATCAACTTTCATAGTGAACTTTTATTTGCAACCTTACCGTAAGAGAACTTTGCCTACTTACACACGCGAACCTATAATGTGCAATGAACTCGAAAAAATTATGTATCGAAGAATACTTTATAAAGGCCAAAACACTTAAGTATTAATGCAAATGCACAGTAAAGCAATGATATCGTCAAAACAAATTAGGTGTTAGCATGACCGACTCGGACGAAATGCTCGTTATTGTTGATACTAATTAGTAAATTGCGAGATCCACTTGTGTTATCTGAACATAGTATAAGGGTAAAAGATTACTATATCCCTTCTATACAGAGGGGAAATCATCTGACAAGCTTGGGGATGCCAGCCGGTATCCTTTCCGGCGGTTTACACCTTAATATTTAACGCCTAGAAGTTACATATACGCTAATCATTGTGAAAAATTTTCAAATCGCGACACAGCTCTAGCAGTTAATACGTGGTTCGGTATGGCTCTGATGTACCTATATTTTTGTTTTACTGTAGGTATATAAAAGTCGCTACGTCACCGTCGTTATGAAAACATTAAGGTGATTTAAAAACTTCGTCCATCTGAGGTTGCAGAGCTGTTCTAGATATGGTTAGAAACTACATTCTACCAACTAAATTTTAAGTGTATCATATTTATATACATTATACACATTGGCAAGTACCTGACCGCTGTGATCATTATCTCAGCCAAACGACGTTCACAGCTGGACATAGGTTCTACATAGGAGGAAATAACTTGTACGGTAAAAGAGTAGAAGAGTACTTAATCCCTACTATTCCAAATAAAATGCCAGAGGAGATACAATCCTTGCATATAAAGAAGGCAAAACATGCCTTCCAATATAAATTAAAAAAATGTGTGCGTGTACTAGCGTACACTCGTAAGAAGTGAAACTTCTTTATGACGTTATTTTTCAAAAAATAAATATCATATGTCGACGTAAGGTATAACGACAAAAGACTTATAAACCAGCAATATTCGTGACAATTCTTATTTCAAGTGCAATAAAAGTTAAGGAGCGAGACCTGAGTAAATATTTCGCGATCTGTGGTGTGAATGAAGTAAGTTTGTGGAATGTGATGTGTGTAGTTATTTACATTGTGGACTAAATAAAATAATATTGTTTGTAATGTGATATTTCATTGTAGTATTAATTTGGTCCTGTTTGTGTTTGAAAATGTTTTTTGTTTTATTTTATAAATTTGACGCGTAACGTAACGGATATGTGTTACACGTAACGTACCGGATAAATGTTACGCGTAACGAAAAAATGTTACACTAAATTTTTTGACAACCCCGATAAAGAAGTTTCACTTCAAAAACCACCATCTACCGAAGGTAAATAACATTGTGTTGCATGTATTAAGTCTGTAAGTGTTGATTTATGTTGTATGACATAGTATTTAGCGACTCACTGCAACCCAGATAGACCCTGCGAGGTCTTCGTGGTGCAGTTTTCATCACTGTGTCTGTAAATGTACGTGTATTTAAACAAAAAGAAAAGGTCTCCCTCAAGGCTATCCACAACAGTGCAGTCCTGTGCAGTTCGCGTCTAACGACTTCCCTCGACCTGGTGATTGCTTTTTTGTGATCTCCTCATACTAACTATTATATTATTAATTTGCTGAGCCCCGCGATGCTACCCGTTGTACAACCACAATCGCAGGTAACTCCGCTGGCCGAAACTAGTCTAATAAAGTAGCCTTTGTTGTTCCTTATATCATTAGTTAACTATCAGTGAAAGTCTCGTAAGAATCAGTCAAGACGTTATATAGATTAGCCGGAAAAGCAAACAGACAGATAGACAGACACAAAAATTTAAATTGCTTTTTGATGTAAGTACCGTATATACTATCGACCCAGTTGAATGGTGACCCACTTTTTTTCCTTTTGTATTTGTAATTCCTTTGTAATCATACATTTAGTTAGGTTTTCTTCGCTATTTGCACATAGTACGTTTTGGATATAAACATAAATGCGTCATTACGGGTTAGATGTCAATGCAATTTAAACATTTGTCATCACTGAACAAGATATATTTTTGATACAGCAGTCTTATTTGAATTTCAAATAATATAATCGTTTATAATCCAAACTCTTTTCATTGCGAAGAAAAAGTATTATAATTTGTAAAATGAAATGACATTATGTGTAAGATGTCAAGTAGTAGTCAATCTGAAAATATTAAATTAAAAATCTAAGAATATATTTATATCTATAAACGAATCGTATAATAGCCAATTTGGTAGAACAAAGAGCTCGGATTGTAGTGCTCAGTGAGCAAGGTTGCGGCGTTAGAGAAATATCACGTGAGTTAAATATAAGTCGTAACACGGTCAGAACCTGGATCAGACGGCACGCTGAAGAGGGTATCCTTGAAGACCGACGACGACATAATCATGGGGTTCGTCGAATCACAAACCAACAGAGAACGGAAATGCAACACCATTACGAAGAACATCCTTTTACTCGTACCCGCTATTTTGCAGCACGTTACGACGTTTGTCTAGAAACAATTAGAAATAAGTTGCACCGCACTGGGCTGCATTACAGACATCATGCTAAGAAAGTTCATTTAACGGATGCACACAGAACTGCGAGATTGAATTTTACACGTAATTATTTAGATTTCGACTGGACAAACAACATCTTTCCATGGCCGTCTAGGTCACCAGATCTTAACCCAATAGAAAATTTATGGGGTTTGATGGTTCAAATGTGGGATAACAGGAACGAGAGGACTAAAGAAGCAATCGAGCTGCATTGTTACGAAATCTGGGATTTCATGAGGGGAAGTGACATTTGCAGTCTAATCGGGTCTATGCGTAATCGATTATTAGACGTTGTTGAAAACCATGTCGCTTACACTCGGTTTTAGGTTTAACCAGTAATCCTACAGACCCAAACATTTGGAACCATTATAACCCACAAATTAACTATTGAGAAGTTTTCTTTTTTATTCGCTTTACGAAGTGAATGCCATTATTTTTAATTTAATAATATGAAATAAACAAAGGTCTCTAATTTTACTGTTTTATTTTACTAATATGTATGACTAGCTGTCTCGAAAGACTTCGTTCTGTTAAATAAATGCTTATCTATTTTTGTTCTACAGTACCCTATGCTACCTTTACGGTACCTCTACCCTTCTAGCTCAAGTCTACCCATTATCTACACTATCTACACTAATATTATAAAGAGGAAAGATTTGTATTTTTGTATGTAACGAATAAACTCAAAAAGTACTGGACCGATTTTATTTTTACCGACCGATTAAATAGGGTTCCGTAAGACATTTGCGTTTTTCGTTTATATAATAGGAGCGGAGCACCAATGAAGAATGTTTAAAAAACGGGGGAATTTTTTTACGCTACGGGCAATAGAAGACGCAAACGAGGTTGCGGGGGTCAGCTAGTTCGAAATAAAGTCAATCCTATGTCTCAAACAAATATACAATTAAATCTTTCCTAATATACCTATAGATAAGGACGTTCACTGGCTAACAAACTTTTTCGTGCAATACTTATCATAGTATACGTCTATGTCTATGTCATGGCTTTGTCAGTGTCTAGTAGAATGATAATGGTACGTCACTTATGAAATGTATGTTCAAGCTAATTTCAACCTAATGGTATAGAATAATTGTAGGAAAATGACTCTAAGGGGGGTCATGAATCACTTTGGTCCACTGTACTTTCATATGCAGTTAGTGAAAAGCTGTTCATTTGAAATTACAAAAAGACATATTTTTAGTGATTAATTATATATTTTAACGACAGTACCTACAAAACATATTATGTAGCCTTCAATAAGTTATTGACCTGCACCTTGACACTACAGGGGTACAGCATCCGTCAATGTATTCTTGTATTTTCCTGCTGCTCTTTACTTGAAAGGGCCATTAAGGTACCTCGTTGATACAATGGAATGAATACAGTAGGTGGCAGTTTATTAACCCTGATAATGTAAACAGCTAAGAAGCTAAAAAACGGCGAAGTCAAATGGAAGAGTAATATTTTAAGTAGTCTATGTGAATTTGTTTGTTCCACCGTAGAGCCGAAACTACTGAACCGATTTAAATGAATGAGATGTGAATAGATTCTTAATCACGATCCGATGACATAAGTTGTATAAATTTAATCAAAAGGGCGATATGCCCACAACTCAAGTGACCCCGCACTTGAATTGCGGGAATCCATGGACGGTGGTTTATGGCTGCAATTCCATATAATTGAATAAAAGAAAACCAGCTCTTACAATCTGTTGCTGGTATAAAGTTGTTCGTGCATGCTCGTATTTCGAGTCTACAAGTCGTAACCTGTAACCCACGGTTGCTGTTGTACCTTACTCATCTCACGGGAATACTTTTTTTTTTTTTATTGAATAGTAGGCAAACGAGCAGACGTATCACCTGATGGTAAGCGATTATCGCCGCCCATGGACACCCGCAACACCAAAGGCGTCACAAGTGCTTTGCCGACCATTGGGGGATGGGAAAGGGGATGGGGGGAGGGGTTGGGGTATGGGCCTCCGGTATCCTCACTTTCTCGGTAAACGGTGTCCGGAATATTTATTTCTTATCTCTCTATAAAATTCCTCCAGATCTATTGTTTCTACGTGAAAGTGTAACAAACATCCAAACAAACTTTCAATCATTTCGAGTTCGACTCAAGAAGTTCAGTTATCATTAGTTTTTGTAATGTCCATAGCTAATAAACAACGTCCGCGTCGGTCAATACTAATGACTTGCCTTGGCCGGGAGCCGAACCAGGGCGTCACCACAGCAACAGACACCAAACACTAACTGGCTTTAAGCAATTGACAGATCAATAAAATGGGCCAATAAATAATGACGACTCTATATATTTTTTGTCTTTGTGTAACTTGAGACGTTACGTGGAAACTGTAGAGGGTTTTCATGAATAATAAGGTCAAAGTTCAATACTGTCACTCTTAACTTATTACTTAAAATGTAGTTAATTTGCGTTCTCCATAAAAGTATACAGTCATCAATACACAGAATGTAACGTTGGAAATGTTTTGTGTGATTTTTATGTCAGGCCGTCTGTCTAACGCCAACTCATCATAGTTATATATTTTGTACTAGCTGAGCCCCGCGATGTAACCCCCAGTTGTATTGTGCCTTTACAACAAAAACCGATAGCGAAGCTGGTCAAAAATCAAAGGAGCCTCAGTTACCCATTATATCATCAGCTATCTGCCAATAACAGTCCAGTAACAATCGGTCCAGCCGTTCTAAAGATTATCAGACAGACAGAAAGAAGGACAGTTAGTAGTAGAGTAGTTTCATATTTATATTTAGTTAAAAGCTGTTAATCTCAAATTTTAAACTTCAATTTTATTTATTGGTTTGTAAATGTTACATCAAAAGCGAAATGAGCAAACGTACCACCTGATAGTATTCACCACACATGGACTCTGTCCATTGCCACCTTTCGAACAAGACTCATGAGAAGGACAGTTTGAGTTCTGGTACCTTAAGATACCAGGTGAAGTCAAGGCCTTTGGGCGGCTTAAAAACATCCACGGCAAGACATGTACAACAAGCTACAACGTTGTCTTGCCAGTCCCCAACCCGTACTCTACCAGCGAGGGGGCGTAGGGCCTTAACCTACTCCTTCCACACCGGACTCGGAGGAGACCCGAGTCCAGCAGTGGGACATTATAGGTTGAAAACACCTAAACTTCGAAACGAACATTTGCAGATTATACAAACATTTGATCCGACCCGGGAATCGAACTCGAGACCTCACGCACAGCAGTCGCATACCACTGCGACATTGAAACAGTTAAATAGATAATTATATAATAATCTATAAGGGACTTTATCAGTAATAATACTGGCGCATAAAATAATAAACTCAGACGGCACATATACTTATTGCCTTATACCACAAAAAGTAATCATATTAAATTAATTATTATAGAAATTTACGAGTTTGTTTTTTTTCTTTTATAATTAATGAACGACCAAGGTCTGAGCCAGGTCAGTTTTAATGCGCTCAAAGTTGTAATAGTAATAAAAAAATTAAATGTGATATTAAATTGCTTCTATCTGCAGAATATAAATACTCCGACATAATTTGTAAGGTTCG
Organism: Spilarctia lutea; assembly: GCA_916048165.1. NCBI lineage: Eukaryota > Metazoa > Arthropoda > Insecta > Lepidoptera > Erebidae > Spilarctia > Spilarctia lutea. Next base: position 769,136 of record OU696471.1, on the reverse strand, counting down.
CCTGTTAAAATCATGTGCTGATTTATTAAACAAACTGAAAATAATCACAAATTTTAACAAGAACAACGAGTGGGAACAAATATGGGACACGGGAGGCACCAGATTTGAAATAAAAAAGAATCATCAAAATCAGTTCACCCTGTTGAAAATAATGAGATAATAAACATAAAAAACAGTCGAATTGATAATCTCCTCCTTTATTGAAGTCGGTTAAAAAGAACAAATGGTTTAGTGGTCCATAATCCAGACTGCTAAAGTAGAGGCCGTGGACTACCTAGTTTGAAATATCACAAATCTTTTTCTTCGAACTTTTTATCGAAATTATGTTGAGGCCGCTATTAAGTCTACCATGGTCGAAGGTGGATTTGTACTCGGAGCGACTGCCATCACACCTCCGCAACCGAAGTAACGCTATATCATCATTTAATTCCACAGTCCACAGCTAGACATAGGCCTCTCCAGCTCCAGTCAGCCGTCATTTGAGATCATCACTGCACCTGGCCTGCAGACGTCCTGCGCTAAATCGAAGTTCTGAAAATATACTGTTGTCAAATTTTTGGGGGGTTATCACGAGTGAAGTTGTTATTATTATTCAATGATAAAAAAATAATAATAGAAAACAAAGACACGGTATAGTGAGGAGGTTCCTGTCTTTGGAGCCCTAACCACCGGTTTCTTGGTCCCTGTACCCGAAGACAAATAGTAGACCACCGGTTCTACTATTTTATATTTTTAAATGTAATTATTTTTATATGTATATTTAAATGTAATAAATGAAATAATAATTAATATTTCACACACAACGCCATCTAGTCCCAAACTAAACAGTGGTTTCATTATGACTATATGAGTACTAGACAAGTGATATAAATACATACATACTTTTTTTGTAAATACTTACATATTATACTTAGAAAACACCCAAACAAATATTTGCAGATCATATAAACATTTAGTCCGATCCGGGAATTTATTTGGACTATTTTGAATTTATTTGGATAATCTGAATAACAACTTTATAATTATAATTATTATCTTGCATTCGAAATTTGAAAATGATAGAGAAGCGAGCTTTTTGAGCAAAAAATTCGTGCTCATAAACATACCGTATAGTTATTAAGCACATCAGCTTAAAGGTTGTCGACCTCGTAGGTGCAGGTAAAGCGGTGACCTCACTGATAAAAGCCCCGACCAAAAGGCACGCGTTTCTTTTTGGTCATATCTCCTCAATTATTCCGATTATAGGCATCCCAACCTTCACTTTTTAGTACACTCTGTATTCTGTTGAAGATTATTAATTAATAAAATATTCGAGTTCTTATAAAAAATAAAATATTAACATGTGTTGTGATTAATCGTTTTACTTGAATGTTCTTATCCAATATCAAAACATACTTTAATATTTTTGCATGTCATATAAGACTCATTTTATATTATTTATGTTTATACAATTATATATATACTGTTGGCATATATATATTAAATAAATAAATGCTACTTGAATATATGAGCGTTTTGTTAGCTGGCAGCTAACCGCAGCGTATAACCTGCTGACACTCACCATTTTATACATAAATACACATTAAATATATATTCCGTAGCAAGTATTTAGATACTGTGTGCTAAATTAATGTCATTGTACTATTATTCAATAAACACGGAAGAATCAAAACAAATGGTTGTGCTGTTCGTGTATCATCGTTCTACGGACAGTCGTACTTATTTCTTAGTTCTAAATGTGCTCATTTTTGTCCTTTGTATTTAGTATTATTAAGTACCAGATACGAATCTAAATAATACCGTTACGATTTATTATTGATTAAATTATTTTTAAATAGATTGCATGTACGGTAAAATATCCTATATCGTTTACCGACATTTGTCTTAAAACCACCATAGCCTATGTTTATAATTATCTCATAAATCGGTTAAGTAGTTTTGGAGATTGACGATGTAAATAATGAACAGAAGACTTGATAGAGAGATGGGCGAAAAATTGAGTATAGCTCAAGCATTAGGATAAGCATCGAATTACCTATTTAGACTATTGGCGAAAAGTCCGGGGCCTATGAAGAAGACCCTGTAGCCTTTGGTAGGTTATAAGGTTGTGGAGTAAGGAATACAGAATATTACAAATAATCACGATATAGTACATTGAAATCTCTGATGTTTTTTGAAACCTAATTATTTAATAATTAAAAGTTTAATAATAATAAAGGTGTTAACAGTTTCGATAGTAATGCTTGACATTTACGAGTAAGCTCTTCCGCCATTTCGCGACTCATTACCATCTCGTAATAAAACTGATATTTATTAACGCACTGCGGAAACGGATATTGAGGCTTCACATCTCAGCTCGAATGATGGTACTGTTCCTGTTATGAAAGAATTTAGGACTTAACTTTTTATTTTAATATTTTTTTTGTAGTTAAAGTTTTCATTGTCTGAACGTTCTTTGATAAAAATCAGTGTTAAATGCGTAAGTGTGGAATCCATTTCGATGAATTATGGTGAAATTTGGAGCATGTCCTGGCATCACATCAAGTACACTGAATGTCTCTATTTGAACTCTACCGATGATGTACCAACACGCACACAAATGTGTGTACACAGGATGCACTCTCTGTTCCTCTTACTTTTACAATCCGATATAACCGACCGTTACGGATAGACGCCTATTCGTAACGATCGGAAAGACATCAGGCGCACGAGCAACGATTTTATGTGTTCAGTACAGTGCAGCATGGTGGGTGGCCCACACTATGGCAGCCTAATGAGATGCTTTTTCACGCCCCGCTTAAAGAACCTGGGATCATAGTGGGAGGGAAACACGTGCCCTAGAAGTGAGTTCCAGGTTTTGACCGCTCGGCACAGAAAGGAGGAACCGAAGCGATAAGTACGAGATCGTATGTCATGTATGTTAAAACGCCAGGTACTGTAATCTTATTATGAGTGAGTTAAACTTTTGACCGCCTTAACCATATTCTAGAACAGGCTATCGGTACTGTTTTGATTCTCTATAACTTCTTTTAAATGGTATACAAAATAGCAAACGGCTACACGCACACTGATGGAACATATATATGCATAGGATAAAACAATCTTTATAAATTCACTGCTGAGTATAGACCTTCTACATCAAGCGTGCCAGACGGGTTTGCTTCAAATATTGCTTTTCTTAACAGCGCAGTTGTCCTGTGCAGTTTTACTTCTTTATCGATTCTTAGGATACCCACATGCTGGTTAGCGGTGGCTTTATTCGTGTTCTTAATCCAGGTGAACTTTTACAAATCATTTTACTTTTGATAAAATTCTCTGGGTTAAAACTTAGCACACACACGTAAATTCGATTATTAGTATGTAAGTACGAATGCACACGCCAAGTCACTTTATCATAATATTATTTGACGGATGAACGTTACAGATCAATCATTGTCAGTCACGTTTTCTCAAATTTGGTAAGTGATACTAAAAATTGTTTAGATCAATACGTATATTGGTGCCAAATATACACAATGTTGGTGCAAATGAATGTATTATGGCACTAACATATGTTATTAATGTAGTCGTGCTTATAGATAACGACTACATGCATATTAATTTATCAACAAGTTTAAAAACTAGTCTGGGCTAGTTTTTTTATATTGTATGAAGATATTTTTGCGTCGAATTAAACTTAGAAATTCTATATATATTCTATATTCTTGTAGAAATCTTATATGTTTTGGCTGCGGAGTAGATGAAATGGTGAGAAATTTTCAGTGCAATTTTTCATTACGTACATACATAAATACAGTCACGCGTTTTTCTCAGAGGGGTAGGCAGAGACAATTGATCTCCACTTACTACGGTCCTGACACACCTCTTTTACTTCGTCCACATTCATCAATCGCTGCATACATGCTCGTCGGTTCCTGGTGCTCTTCACACTACCTTTTTAAAGAGCATCACCAATTTGGTCAGTAAATGTATGCCGTGAACATATATATATTATGTGAAAACAACCTCTTTTGACACTACCACACACATTCGCTCTATAAATTAATAAATAAATTCCTTTCGTGAGTTTCCTATCATCCATCCTCTCTAAATGGCAAAACCATCGAAGCACGCCTTTTTCAATTCTTGTCACTACATCTTCTTTCAATTCACAACGTTCTCTCATTACGTTCCTGACTTTGTCACTGTTGTGATGTGAAAATTACGTCACCCAAACTTCTTAGGGAAATGTATGATCTCAGGCTAGACTCATTAACTAGCAAGCTAATTTTTAGGCACCTTTTTCTCAAAACACGCAGCCCAATATGTTTAAATAAAATCATGCACTTTGTATGCATAAATTTATACATAAATTCTGAACGTGAAAAGCGTAAAATCGATCAGAGTGACGTGCAATTGGAGAGGCCTGCGTTAAGCTGATGATGACGATGTATACAAATATTAACAAGAGAAACGAACTCGCGACCTCTTGTTGTTGTTGTTCCTACTATAAAACGTCTGTTACTATATCTCTATGACCGTGACAGCTCTAAGTATGAACACTCATGTTAACAGGCTCTTTATTAACCGAGTCGCTCCATTCAGGTCAGTCAAGTGGGGCGATCGATGGACTAAAATGTGAATGAAGAAGAAACTAACTTTACTGATTCGAGTAACACGTAGATAGCAAGAGAATTGGCACATTTGATGGAAATAAACAGTTCATAGCTAGATCATCGTATTCAACTACTTTCTTTAAATGCAGTGTTTAAGTTATATTGTAATTTTTAAAAGGATGTGTCACTAATACGGTACACAAATTATGGCGTTTAATAAGTTGTTATTTTGGAAAGGATGATCATTAAAAAAATACTAATTACCACAAATATTTGAATGGTCTTTGTCCCACAGTTAAGCATTAATAAGATACATATATGCGAAGACATTTTCGGCGCATACGTTACCATTCATACCAAGACCGCATTTAATAGAGTTAATATCAAAGTGTCTCAACTCTATTTGGAATTCCTAACACCGTAACTGTCTTGTATCGAAGTCTTATTGAGTAACACATGCTTAAGCTTATGTTGAAATATTTTGTAATCCAGTCAATCCATTGATTACTATTTAAACACGTGTTGTAATCCTCTCAATAGAACTCTGTTTCCAATTAGATACAGCAGTCATTTATGGGCGTACAACCAAAATGGATATGTGTCATTTATTGTGGATACAAATAGGTCTGGCAGAGCGGTGGATTCAAACTTGTTAAAGACTTTTTGAAGAATAAAACCCTGATAACAGTAGTTAGGCATTTTCCTTATTCACATTGAGGATGGTGATCACCACTCTTGGAATCTCCTCATGCTTTCCATCTGGCAGAGCAGAGTCATTTTGGGGCAGCAAAAACAAACAAAATATTGAAAAGTTTCCAAGTTTCCATTATTTTTCACAGGAGAGCTTCGAAATACAAAAACTTAAGAAATATGTACATATTTATTTTTAAGTTTAACGCCCGTGTAATGAGATGGATTCCTTACAAGCTCTTCGTTATTTTTTTTTTCGAGAGAGAAACAATCTCATTCAATCAAACAATCGCTTGCTTTTATGACAGTGTTTGCTGTTATTTAATTTAGTCTTTCACTCTGAGCAATAATTCTGAGGATTTCATTTAGATCTATTGAAATTACGAAGGAGTATTAAAGTAAAAACATTTTGATAGCGAAATCTTAATTCAAATATGATCGCTATATTGTTTGTTCATCGCAAAAACTTTGACAATAAAGTAATTTTATTCAAGGTATCTTTCAATCAAGCAACCCAACCCCTTCCCCTATGCCTCCCCTATCCCTTAAAGGCCGGCAACGCACTTGTGACGCTTCTGGTGTTGCGGATGTCCATGGGCGACTGTAATCGCTTACCATCAGGTGATACTTCGCTCGTTTGCCCCCTATTCCATAAAAAATAATCATGTTTATCTATATTTGAAACTAGCTGTGCCCCGCGGTTGTTTTTGTACCTTTACAAAAACAACCGCCTTCGTTGTCTTTTCCGTCTCTCCAGTGAAACTCGTGTCAAAATTGGTCTAGTCATTCCATAGATTAGTCGGAACAGACAGACAAAGACTTTGAAAGTTGTTTTTTAATTGTTTAAGTAACGCTGCTAATTTGAAATGACAAACAGAAAATCTAGAATTAAACTCACTTGTCACACATCCTAACCTGTTTCGTCCTATGGCATTATCAAAGGTTACAAACAGACACATCAATTATATTTATTGATATACATTGATTGAAAACCAAATGTCATATTATATATGACATGACTATTTTGAACAATATAATGACAGTCAATTAATTACTGTCAATACTAATCCCTTAGTTGGATTGTCTCTGTTGCAGACGCAATTAGCAATCCTTGTTCAATTTGAGACGCGGTTTAATCTGAATCGGATGTCAACATGTCAGTACCAACAACTATCTAGTACAGATGACAGTTCGCTGCTGGCGCATTATTTGCGAATATTAATTATATAACACATCGCACACATTCGATCCGATACTGGCCAGAGCATGTACTATTCAATCCCACTGGCAGTGGGCCACTGCTGATACTTATTACTACTGCTACTACATATTTCTAAACACAATATGCATAAATACATCATTCGGCATCGTCTTACCCGACAGCAGTTTCATCCCCATCATTTAGATGGTTAGCAGTCCACAACTACGCGCTTTCTAGAAACTTTCTGCCTCACAACAAAACTGTAGAATGAACTGTCGCCTGCGGTATTCCTGGACCAATATCAAATTTAAACCTTCAAGAAAAGAGCGTACTCCTGCTAAAATGTTTAGCAACGCACTTGTGACACCCGTGGTGTTGCCGCTTAACATCAGGCGATCCGTCTGCTCGTGTGCCACTATCTAAATCTAAAAAATCTAAAAACACAATATCCATAAATAACATTGACACAGAACAAATGATCATGCTCATCACATCATAATTTGTCCTGATTAGGAATCGAACCCACGACCTCTGACTTGGCAGTCAAGCCACTAGTCCAACTGACAATTCAGCGAATGATTTTGTTTACCCTACACTAATTTTTAATAATTAACAGTGCTTTTAAAAATTATTTAAATTTCACTTTATTTTCCACATTTCAACGGCGTTAATAGATCTTTTGGAGTTATAAATTTTGCACATAGACTGGCTGGAATTCGTGGATCTTAGTGATGATGATGTACTCCTAACCGATTTTGGCCCGGTGGCCAATCTCAATGGAGACCAGCCAACTACACAGGATTATTCTTTCCTTCTCTAATGAGTGTGTGCGCAAACACAAGCACTCTCTGTTCTGTCACTATCACAATCCGATGGGACGGCTATCCGATGACCAGGCCAAGATCAGACTTAGGACCGATAGCTTTATATGCTTTTCTAGGGGGTTAAGACTCCAACTTCTAAACTTCAGGGTATTATGAAGCATTTCTACAATTAGCAAAACTCAATAAAATTCTTTGACCCGACCCGAGAATCGAACCCGAGGCCTCTTGATCGGCAGTCAGGCGGTCTTAGTAAGTACATATTGATTTAATCATATAATTGAATGAATCAAGAGCAATGAAGCAATTAAAATCGGTTCAAGTCTTCTTTTCTGTTTATGTACCTATACATGTAATTATTTGTTGTTTACCAGATATACGAGTATGTATTATTTTTTATTCATCATAATATGTTTGTTTGGCATTTTAATGCATGAAACTTGGCGGCGTCGATAGTTGTCGCATATGGCTATAATATTGAGCCATTGATTTAAGTTAATTGCAATGAAAGATTGTTATACTTTGAAATCATTTAATTTCTCTTCGAAAAAATATTCTCCGCTACATAAACAATGTAGATGAAATGACCCGAGTAGGCTACATGTGTGACAATGGAATGCGTAAGTACTTACAGATTTGGTGATAATCACTTACATGTATCTCAATCTTGAGCATACACAAATGACAATGCAGTAAATCACATCAACATGGTTAAATTAGTAATCGTATCATTGTGTTGCAACAAGATTGTGGACACAGGTAAGCAACGCTCCAAAGGGGCAACGTTTAAACACGTTGTAAACAATAGATACACTATAACATTATGTACGCCGCTATCTTTGCCAGTACCCACGCAAATTTGTAGCTAGTCGTAACATTGAATACAACATGTCCTCGCCTACTTACGCCACTGCCCCCACATCTCCACAATCCACATTAAACTTATATAATACAATAAATATAGACAAAAAATAACAAACAGATGTTTGTTCATCCATATATAGACTACAAATAAAAATCTCCAATAAATTTCATCTAGTATGTAAACTTAAATTACAATATATACAAATATTTAAAAATAATAATACGTTAATTGGATAAAGTACACTTGTACCCTGTTATTTACAAAAACAAAACAGTGCATTTGTGTTCATGTGGCGCACTTCACACACGTTAATGAACAATGAGGACAAGAACCGGTTGCTTTAAAATCTTTCAGATTAAATGACACAAACCAAAGAGTACATTTTATCTGTAACTACACATATTGTTTACTTTAATAAAGGATTCACAATTAACTTATCTACGTGCATTGAATTTGCCAAACCAGATTGTTAGACAATAGAATTATTTCTAAAACTAAACGAACAGATGACAAATTACCATCATGGCTACCATCCCTCACGATCCTGGGGAAGTCCTTGTGTCACGTCCTAGGAGCAAAGTTTTGTTGAAATATGAAACCTCGATTTTTGAGGATCTGAAATTTGAGGTACTTAAACCATTATTGTATTTCCGATAATACTTTCTTTGCCATCTAACAATTCGGAGTATCCAGACTCATCGCTACAAGCACTGTCGTTATCTCCCGTATTCCTGAAGACTTCAGTCTCCGTGCTCGAATTTAAACTGTCCACATCCACTAAGTTGTCTATCAGAGATTCAAATTTCTCCTCAAAATCTGTTAAAGCATTGTCTACTCTCAGTGGCGGGTAAGTCGATCGCCGTCTGAAAGTATTTTTTTCTCCAATCGGAACGTGGTTAACCTCCTCATTAATGTTGGTGTCGGAACCGTTCACGATATGAATGGTATTATAGCTTCTGTTACTGCTTCTTAAATCATTGTGCTCATAGGGTTGTTCTATGTAAGCCATAGAGGAGTCCACGTGCTCTTTGTTGTCTTCAGTAGGGAATGAAGGTAGAGATGATGGCTCGGTGTCAGTCACCGTACTGGCGGTCTCACAGCCCGAAGAAACAGATCCATCGTCGCTATCCGTGACGAGGTAGTTACTTTGCAACATCGTCTTGCAGTCGGTCTCAGCCGCCACTGAGTCATTCAATTCGTTCGATTCGGCGATTGCTTCTAGCAATCTGGTTTCCTTATCCATATCATTTTGAATAACGCTATCGAGACATCCGTTCTTTTGACTCTTTTTCGCGAGCAAGTCTAATAATTCATCTGACACTGTTATCGTACCGCTGCTTGATTCTGAAAGTGTCCGATTGATAATTCCTTCGGGACATGAGGATTTCCTCGGAGACTTAATATCGGGTCGTCTCCTGTCTAGTGTCTGGGAGCCATAAAAGTCATCCATGGTTGTAGGAGACCAAGTCTCGTCGTCTTGCTTTGCGTTCATTTTGGCTTCTTCTTCATCTTCTTCTGAACATAGTTCTTCAATAGCTCCAAGTTTCGGAGCAGACTTAGATCTCTCTAGCGGTGGTCTGTAGTTCATAGCTCCAACACTAAGCATAATCTTACGACGAGGCATGCTGGGGTTTTCATATACACTGTTCGCGAGGCTGAGCCTAGCATTCTGTTTCGAGATTCTGTCTTTTTTGAATTCAACTAAGGCCTGTTTCAACTTTACTTGAAGTTCTTCTGTAATCTTCTTTGATATTGATTCTTTGGTGCATAGGACTGCATGGCACCGGAGCTCGTGTTTTAACTTCTTTCCTTCATGGCGATATACCCAGCAGAAGAGTTTTGGGTAGTGGGGTGGACTAGCGCAGTAGGTGATACGATGCGACCAGTATTCGGTGAGGCCGTGCTCTTTGGTGAAGCCTTTAAGACCGGAGTTGGTGACAGACAGTTTCATCACGACATCAGGTTTTGTCGATTGCTGGTAGTTACGCCAGAGTGTCGCTAGTGGCTTTTCTATGCAGCTCTCACCTGGAACAAGTTGAAAATTCATATTTAAATAGTGTACAACGAAAACTATACGTTTTACATAATGTGGATAAGTATTTAACTTAACAGGTTTAATATTGGGCAATGATAAAACAATCAAGATAACAGCATTTCATTAATTTTATAATTAGCGTTTGTAAGGAAACTATTATGTTGATTTAAAAAATATGTGTTGCATGTATTTTAATAAAACTTTAAATGTACCTATCAAAATAGGGTCCTATTTTGATAGGTAAATTTATGAATTGCTCAAGATTTGCATTCGGAGATAAAGTGTCATAATTGGTTCTGTCGCCCACTTGCACTTTGCTGTACAGTGAACAAGTCTTGATACTATTTACACTTAAATACCTATCTATACATTGGGCATGTTTCGAGGTGAACTAGTAATGTGAATGAGCTACATATATATACATGGCGCCCGTGACATAAGGCAGTCGTGACATCATTCGAACCGTACTTTTAATTTCATAAAATGGCACTTCTTGAGTAAATAAAATAGTCATATCCAGTTATTTAAATTAAGGTTATGAATTGTGTTGGTTTTTGTATAATTATACTTATTATTGAGTCGGAAAAAGGTCGCAAAATAAAAAAGTATTTATATTGTACTCGTACAACTTATATTTCTAAGTGTATATATATATAATTATCAGTAGATAGGTATATTATACAATGATAAACATAAAACAAACAAACAACGCGACCAGTTGGTCTAGTGGCTAGGAACCCTGGCTGTCATTCCAAAAGACGTGGGTTCGAGTCTTATCCAGGACTAATAATTGATCATTTGGTCTTTGTTTGGGCGTAATTCATCTAAATACATAATTTACACTAATATTATAAAGAGGAAAGATTTGTATTTTTGTATGTAACGAATAAACTCAAAAATTACTGGACCGATTTTAATAATTCTTTTTTCATTAGAAAGCTACATTATCACTGAGTAACATAGGCTATATTTTATTTTGGAAAAAAATAGGGTTCTGTAAGATATTTGGGTTTTTCGGACACAATGTGTAAAAAATCAACCAGAAAAGTTTATTTTGCGTACGCTGCGTAAACTATAAAAAGATAGAACCATAAAATGTTCTAATTAATCGTAGATCTTATAAGTCCGCGACACACTATACGGGGGAAAATTTTTCGCTACGGGCAATAAAAGACGCAAACGAGGTTGCGTCGGTCAGCTAGTAATATATATATAAACTTATTTAGTTAAAAATTTTTAAGTAAGTTTACTAACCCACAGTTACAGCTAGGCAGATATAGCTTCTTGGATAATATTATTAATATTGAACGACATCTAAGATACGATAATCGGGACTTCATGTGTGACTGTCATCGGTGATATACGAGTAGATTACGTTTTACGATTAGTCAGAAGAACTCATGAGTTCTAAAAATAGAACTAGAATTACTAACAAGCTATCAAAGCAATATTTTGAAATGTTAGATGTTACAAATCTCTGAAATAGTAACTTTAATTCTACAAAATTGTTGTTAATTTGTAATAATTTCTATCACTTCTTTTTTTTATTACTTCACTTTCCAAATTATGATGTGCGAAACTATCATCTTAATTTAGAGACTACGGTGTACAAATCATATTATATTATGATCAATAAAGTTTTTTAAATCAGGTCACCAATAGCAAGATATACAGAATATAAAACTTTGAGGTTGCTATACAGGTTAGGGTGTACGGTATACGTGAGAGGTCAGTTCGAAGAGTTGAACTTTACAGGTAAACCGGAGCGTATAGGCATGTTGCACAAGTGTGCAGGTGTGTCTTCTGTCAGGTTCATGAAAGTCAACTTGTCAGGTGCACCCTACCGTGCATGTTTTTAATCAACTTCAATAAGTAGAAGAACAAACCTCAACAAAAAAATTAATTCATGCAAATCAATAAGTATACCATTTTATCTATCTGAAGTGTAACGCCAATTCAATGAACAGATTAGAAAATATTACCCATTGTATAGCCCATGGCGATACGTGTCTGATAAAAAGCTATGGAATAGGTTTATGCTATTTTCTCCATTGTTCGGGTGAGCTTGGGAAATAAGCGATGTTTTATCTACCACATCTTAGGATGTTCAGAAACATCGAGTAGAAGTGCTAGACTCCATGCAAGTGGAACTCGGTTTATACTACATTTTGTATAAATTATTTGAAAAGATGGTGCACATGAGTTTCTCACCAGCTCTTCTCATGAATGCAATACCCATCGGAGCTGGTACTTGGATTGATTTCAATTTAAACCTTTGAGTTGAATCGAAATCAATCTAAGCTCCGGTAATTCAAATCATTGATTACTTGAGTTACATCCTTTTATTACTGATCAATTCAGTACTTGAGTTTTTTTTTATATTTGTATTAATAATGTTTGATGTTTGTATTTTTGACGTGTTCAAGTGCCTTTTGGGGCCTATGGAAATAAATGGTTTGACTTTGACTTTGACTTAATTTTTCTTAGAAGTATGGTTTAAATGATAAGGCGATGTTATTTGAACTATTTATGTAATAGTTACTAATGACGATGTCTGTCCTTATAGATCACTTTTTGATTAATTAAACTACTATGACACTCAGATCCAAATCTTAGTCTGTTCAGGGATTGCAAATATTAAACACGACAGTATTTAATATTTTAATCTGTACCAATAAATAAAATCTGTGTGTAATATTAAAGTAACTGCTTTTTACTATAAACACATATACCAAAATATTTTTTTACAATTTTTGTCTGCCTGCCTGTTTCCGGGTAATATCTGGAACAGCTGGACCAATTTTAACGGGGTTGCCACTGACAGGTAGCTGTTGGTATAAGGTGTAACTTAGGCTACTTTTTTTTAGACTAGCTTTGCCCTGCGACGTTATCCGCAGTACGATAATAACCGCGGGTAACACCGCGGGGTTCAAATCAAATAAGGGCTATTGATCATGTCTAGCCAAACCTAGAGCATAAGTCTACAGAAGATAGTTAGATCAAACAAGACTGTAGTCTCTTCATTCTAATATATATAATTAAATAAATATAATATAAATATAAATATTCCGGACATCTAACACACAACGCCATCCAGTACCAAGCTAAGCAGAGCTTGCGTTATGGGTACTAGACAACTGATATAAATACTTATATACTTTTTTTTTGTAAATACATACATATTATACATAGAAAACACCCAAACTCCGAAACAAATATTTGCAGATCATACAAACATTTGGTCCGACCCGGGCATCGAACCCGAGACCTCAAGCTTAGCAGTCGCACACGCTACCACTACGCCACCGAGGCAGTCATTTAAGCTAATAGTGTGCAGCATTGATTGTGCGATGCAGATTTGCTAGTAATAATTCGGCTTGACATTGCTGGATACGCCATCGATATCCATATTACCTATGTGACTATGTGAAAGTAGTTGCCGTTGATCATTCACTTGAAGTCTTAATTCAAGTTCCTATAGTATAACATCAAATGTAGCATACACTCACACAAATTTATAATAATTAATGATATCATCCACGTATGAAAATCACGACACTGTGAATTTAATTTAATTTTCGCAACAGTATGTGAACCAATTATGATATGTACAAGCAGTACAAGATAGAATCGTGTGGTTCTCGTTAATTAAAAGTTCAAATTGTTACACTGCGGGGCATGATTGCCGATCACGACCCGTAATCGAGGCGCTAATCACTTTAGGAAACTGTTAAATGAGTTACTAGAATTTAATAACATAATTAGTCCAGTGACTTTGTGATTGCATTATGTTCCTAACATGTTTAGCATGTCTTATTTCAGTTCATTAAATAGTAAATATCTTGAAAACATATTCAATAAAATATGAGGCGATAGTATGTTCAATAGTTAATTAAACAAGAAGTTACGGAGAAACCTACAGGTAAATTGAATTGAATACACATGTTATGCCTACTAGTAAAGTTATAATTATGTGTTTAGTAGGAGTATTGTTTGAGAATAAATTTTGTACGTATTCCAATTAATAAACAATAACCACAATGTTGATTGGTGTAGAAATCCCTGGGACCTTTATACTTATTTGTTCTGTACACAATTAGAGAAACCCTAAAATGTTATTGTTTTGATATTTGAATAATTGAGAGGCGGCGCGTAAGGACTGGCTAGTTGTTTTTTCTTTTTAAGAAGTTAACTCCCGCACTTGGAATAATTCCTGTGTCGCGGGGGACTTTACAAACAAACATGAAATGAACACAAGGAACACCCTGACTTAGAACAACAATTTGTGGATTACACAAAGTCTTATTCTATGTGGGAATTGAACGCACAACACTTGGCGAAGTAGGGAACGGCGTGGCGACCGCTTAACCACTAGGCCAAACGTGCAGTCAGTTTTGAGATTCAAACAATCGTGTTACATGAAAACTCGAGAAAATCTCAACCAATTCTAAGTCTAAATATGTCACTCTTTGTGAAGCAAGGAAAGAAAATGATTAACACGTGATTATATGGCCGCGGTGTCACTCCTACCGTATGGAAGCATGGTACTCCCAGGGCAATGTCGAAAAGTAGTACAAGAATAGGCGGATATCGTCATTGTATTAGCTACTATATACACTTACATGTATAAAAAAGAGAGCGGTGTCGAATCAACAAGGTTATGTATTGTGGTATTCAATAATAACCAAATATCCTCTATTTGAGTAACAATATTGCGTGTGAGATTCGATTGAAATAATTTGTATGCCAGTCATATCCTACTGTCGGTAATGTAGGTCTGTTGCTTCAACATCCTCAATGATTAACAAATTTGTAATCGATTAATTGATAAAGGTAATAAATAATAATCTTTCTTTCTTGGCGCAATAATAACTTTACATATTTCTCACATATGATCCTAAAACTGATCATAACTGACAACGATCCCAAATAATGGTAATCAAACAGCTGTAGCGCTGATATAAAAACTTCTAAATACATACCTATCATACCATACCTATACATTTAAATATGGATTGAAAGATCACTATATTTATTATGAGTAGGAAATCAAACCCATGTGTTGCTTGCTCAGCAGTTAGTTTAACTAACGACTGAATCAATAGGCGAGTTAATAAAGCGCAACCTATTTACCTATTCACTTCTTGTTAGTTTCAAAATTTGAGTTTGAAACAAAGCGTTATTGCTAAAGTTTTCAGCTTTTTATATTTTATAATTAGGAAAAATGGTACAACGTTCCATAAATCTAGTTGGATTACAAAACTTTATGGAATGAGCCGCATATTTGAATTCTAAAAAGGAACATCAAACATAACTGACGTTAATGGCGGTTATTGCGCTAATTCTTTACGTTTCGCTGCCACGATTTAGTAAGAAACTATTTGTGGCCTACGCAGTGACACAACAAGTGAGGATAAGATTTGCAATATTCCATGAAAATAATCACCATAATTTACAAAAAAAAAACAAAATTCGTATTGGTGAATGACAAAGCCTATTCGATTCAACATTTTTAATCGAAGATATTTTAAGCGGGTCATTTAAAAGCACCTCACTAGTCCGCCATAGTGTGGGTTACCATGCTGCATAGTTTGCATCCGGAGTGATATGGTGACCACCACTCTTGGATTCTCGGAGTAGAGTGTAGTCAATTTGGCAGGCTCTATATATAAAAAATAAACAAGCCAGTTAAGGCATCATTCACATAAATGACATAACAAGAACAAAGTGTGTCCACTAGTGTGTCACATTGGCAGGTATATGTACACACGTCATTGCCGTGTTGAGAAATGATTGCGTCATATGGCTAGTATGGTTGTATAAAAGTCGGTCACTACTCACTACCGGTTGTCGAACGAGTGTTAGAAGGTTCGCTTATTGATTAACATTGATGTTGATCTCAGGTATGGTATATGTCCTTTAGTTAAGAAGTGTTAGGGTTTAATGAATATCATCACTTTACAGAAGAATACAGTATTAGGTGGGAATAACTCCTAAAATCATTTGTCGTTTAAAACACCAGTGACCCACAAAGATGCAAACATCTTTAGGGTTAGAAAAAGCGATCATTATTTGAAACATATTTAACTGTTTTGAGAATTGTTACAGAACGACTGGTATGCATATATTCATACTTATATCTCGGAAATAGTAGATAAAGGTTTACTGAATTTCCCATATTTCTCTAACTTCAATAATATAGTAGAGTCAGTTACCTCATAGGGTGCTAAATCATTGCCATTAACCCGCTAAATTTAAGTATTAAATGGGAGAATTAAGAGTACATGAAAATAAGGTTGATAGGAAAGGAAGTACCTAGTACCTTACATATCACGCTTCCACTTTAAACAATAAAACAAGGTCATAGACCTTGTGTTAAACAAATACAGATTTATCAAAATTGTCTTATTAAATAATCGTCACAGGATCGGTGTACTTTTTATTTATAAATATAACTCGACTCTGTAGAAACTTTTGATAAAATGTAGCCACAATATACCACCTGAGCCATTATTACGAATCTATTGACACCTTATTCATTAAAATCGGTTCAGAAGTTAAGGCGCTACATTGGAACATACATAGACTGCAAAAACCCTTCCTTTTGACTCGTTGTAGTCGGGTATTAATAATAACAACTTTACATGTCATAACCAGCTCTCTGATCACAATCTTCGTTGCTGGTTCCAAGACAGTTTAATTTTTCCTGAGACTACCCGAGTTTCATAACTCGGTGTGTTCGTTGGTCACTGGTGTTGATACTGGTGTACAGGAGTAACAGTGGTGAAAGTTTGGGCGGGATTAGTGATCACAACCTAGGCAGACTCTGTACAATGGTAACCAGGTTGCTGATAAATATATTCCTTTGTTTTTTCCAGCGAGTATCTTAACAGCATGAGCAGCACATCTCGATTTGAATCGAAGAGGGATCAATGTACAGCCAGAAGCTGTAACTGCTTAAATATTTTCAGTTCATATTTACAAGACTTACAAATATGAGATCGCACTACGAGTTTGTACTATTCCTGTTTTGTCTACTACCAGAGGCGAAAGCGGAATCTTGAACTAACAATGCACTTGTACCAAAAAGTTTAAGAAAGTAGCAGACCAGCAACACCAGGTTTTGCAATATCCTCTTTTTCTCTTATCTGAAGTTTCAAAGTAAAGAGGATTTTAATACTATAATTATACCTGTATGTGAATGGTTTTCGTAGAGGTCCACATATACAGTGTAGGGGGCATCAAGATCGACGGCTGGCCGCAGGTAAGTGAACCTGTCACGCGCCAGCGTTACTTTCACTATCATCCCGCGCATGCGCACTGCGAGGTTCGTTGAACTGCTGTTTGTAACTAGTGTTTTGGTTCAACATTTGTTTGAATGAAGAATATCACTCTGAATGTTAGTATCGGGAGGCAGACTGCGTACCAAACGCCTTGTGACTCCCAGTGCAATCTGATTGAAATGTCGGGCAATACGAAGGTTTTTAGGAGAGTATTATAAAATTATGTAAACATTAAGATTAACACCTCAATAAGACTATGAGCGTTATATCTTTTACTAATCCTCTAAAATTTATATAAATAAAGTTTTTTTTTTTTTTCTTCTTTATTTGTTTAATGAGGGCTTAGTCACGAAGTGAATAAATAAAGATGAATCACTGATATGTATGTATGCACATAACTTCCGATTAAGATATTAGATAACTCTTTTTTACATGTTTGCCATTTAAGAAGAAACAGAAACAACTAAACTACCCGTGGGAAGCTGAGGCAGGCATAAATAATAATAAAAATCGGCCAAGTACGAGTCGGACTCGCGCAGCAAGGGTTACGTACTATACGTTTCAATCGTCTACCTGTTGCCGTTATCTCTCTCTGAAAATTTCAACTGTCTAACTATAACGGTTCATGAAATACTGCCTGGTGACAGACGGACGGACATACAGAAAGACGGACAGCAAAGTCTTAGTAATAGGGTCCCGTTTTACCCATTAGGTAAGGAACGCTAACAAGTTTTCGGAAATGTTATCAGCTGGTTTTCGACATAAAAAGAGAAATACTTAGTACTATTAGAGAGAGAATAGATCAAACCTGGGTTGATAAACTTAATAAACAGTTCTAACATAAATTCGTTCTTTCGCAGTCCACTAGCCATAACTATCTAGTCCACTAAGAATCCTTTTTAGTATTACACCTGACCTGACACCAAACACTTACATAATTGCACCGATCTAGATAACCATAATACATTATGTAAAACTATAAACAAGGTCATTGACCCGGACCTCATCCTCAATTAATACAAGAGCAAGGTACATACATCATCGATATCAAATTACTGTTGAACATAATTGCTGCCAATCATCTATAATGTTCAAAAATCCGGATCAATATGCTTGCTCTATCGATACTAGGAGAATCTTAGCTTAGCAACATATTGGCCACTGTACGTATTACATCACATACCTGTTCCGTATGATGAATAGAGAGATCAAATTTTTTTTATATGATTTGAGGGCAAACAGCTATAAATCAACATAGGTCAGAGGACCGCAGGAGAGGAACCAAAGGATCATTTGTAAAATAGTCTGTCATTTTTTTGCCGGAGAAAATCATCAACATAAACACATTTAGACTCACACTCAAAAACAATCGCCTGTCACTACGAACTCACGCTTAACAATTAAAACAAAACGTTTACAATTTCACAGACACGTAAACTCATTCTGTGTCTTGCAAGTGTAATGGGTAGGCACAATTGGGCTTACACTTCGACTGAGGGTAACGTATTACTCCTACAGTGTTGCTATATGTAAACAAGTTGTCGGTTCATTTGCCGTTACGTAGCAACCGCCACATCTGAAAGAATGCAACGTAGCGGCGGATGCGAACCATATTTTGTGTTTCCTCTTTCTTTCAAGTAGACTCTACCCATAAGATGATGATAAAAGAACTTATTACGTATCTTCATTACGATAGAAAACAGTGAACTCGTTGAGTAAGGAATATCTTTACAAACAAGAGCATCGAGCTTTCTTTTTCTGATTTATATGATGCCATCGCGACATTATATTTGTAGATTAAAATCATATAGATCGTTTATAATGCCATTGTCTATCCTTTCTGTATAAGCGTAAGTGTATACTTCAATATGTATATATAATGGTGTAAGATGTGTTTGCAATTATTAATCGACTTAATAACGGACTCCACGGATGGAGTAGTGGTTAAAGCAGTCGTCATGCCGTTCTCTAGTGGACTGAGTGTTGTGCGTTCAAATCCCACATGGGACAATACTTTGTGTCATCGATAAATTATTTTTCTGTGTCTGGGTGTTTTTTGTCTCCGCTTCAGGTACGTTTGTGAAGTCCTCCGCGCCATCCTAATATCCTAATCACACTGATATTATACAGGTGAAGGCTCAGATTTCAAAAAAGCCAGATGGACTCTAAAGAACATGACAATGAATCTAACGAAGTAAATATGAATTAGAAAGCAAATACAATCTCGCGGCAGTGTTTGGCAAACCGCCATATTGTGTTCACGTCACGAGGGATTTTTGATTTTATGTTCAAAATGCCGTCTTGCGTCATTAACTTTGTAAGATTAGTTCCCAAAAAGAAAAAAAAGAAGATGGAATATATTTTCACAGGTAAATACAGGCTATTTGGTTGCTATAATTATTTATTTACCCGATAATTATACTGTTGTGTCGGAACACACAACCTCAACCATAGTTCAACTGTGATACCAATTTTTGTCTATTTTTTTTCCCTTCAATTAGGGAAATCACTAGTTAGTCCAAAAATTAGTGAACCTCATTTCTATATTTAGGGACTCGGTTTTAAATCTCATCTGAAAGAATTCTTTGGTGATACATGCAATTATTTCTGATAATTATTACATATGACCAAGTTGTGAATGATTCTACAATATGCTGTTCTGTGTCTTGATGTGTTTTATGTCTTTAATTTGTGCTTCACATCATATTGAGGATTGAGGATGATTGATATACCAAAACTTGATCCCCAGGTACTTACCGTATAACTGCAGAATAGTAACAAAAATATTAATGGTAAAATATCTTTTTATTCAATCTTAATATTTATCAAAACAATAGGGACTTTTTTGCTGCTAATGGCATCATGACACGCACACAGATGTACGTGTTCCTACAGTCTCGCTGCCGGTTGTCTCGCACACTTAACTAATAAACGGCTTCATACTAGTTGACAAGTACGTTCCATTTGGCTTTCTTTTGTAATTTGACTGGTAAGTTTGTTTGTTACACTTTCAAGCGAAAACTACTCAATCGATCATCATGAAACTTTAAACACATATTCTTGGAGGTATTAGAAGTAACATAGGATACTTTTTTATATAATGCGAGCGAAATTACGGGCAAAAGCTAGTAGGATTTATATACCGATGCGGGTTTAGTTTTTTAATACAAATATACCGCATACTGCGTATATCGATATGTTGGAAGTTTTAAGAGTCAAAATCCTTTGATGATATTTATACCTAAACATAATAACCTCACAGACAGTTTTTGTTTCACTTGTAAAACCAGTTCTTGTTATTGATGCGCTATGATTAACAGATATTTATTTATTATGTAGCTAAGTCGTATTTATTTATCGTCAATATTTTTTGTAACTGCATTTTAATTAATTGCACGTTATACATATAACTAGCTAAATCCCCAGCAGATACAAACACACGTATTTCATTTGCGGCGAACCCTAATTCGTTCTCTAAAACTTAAGCAGTTAAAGTATATCACTGCTTATCTTGATCAGGCAAAGACCTACATCTATACACCAAAGAAAATGCAATGAAAATTTGGAAACCGAAAAAAAAATGAAAAACGTAAAAAGTAATTAAGCATACAATCTGATTGTTTTTGGAATTAATCATCATAAATAGCTACTGTTATAACAAAACAAAGGAAGACATAAATTACTTGAGTCAATTATTTTTTAGATGAGAGAACATTAGATATCAATCTGTTGTGTAACTAAACATACGAGTATTGACTGCCTCGGTGGCACAGTGGTAGCGTATGCTACTGTTGTGTTGTGTTTCGGATTAAGTGTTGGTACGATTTACAAATATTTGTTTCGGAGTTTGTTTTCTGTGTTGCAAATATTTGTTGTTAACGAGTATACTATGAACGTATTTCCAATAAAACATAAGTATAGATGTAATTATATCAGTTGTCTAAATCCCGTAGTACAACCTTTGCTTGGTTTGGGACTAGATCGCGTTGTGTTAGATGTCCAAAAATATTTATTTATTTATTATACTCATTACTCATTCATTACTAACAATAACTTTATTACTCTACAATATTAATGTTTATAGAAATACAAATGATGTAAGCATTTCTGTAATAAATTGTAGATAAAACACGTATTAAGTATTAGAAACAGAATGCTTTAATTAATGTATTCTAATAAAACAAATGAAATAATAAAGTAACGTGACGTAACGAAAGTTGAAAAACATTAAAATATTCTTAATCTATTGAATATGAACATTTTAATGTTGTTTGTTTGTAATGTTGTGACTGCACGTTTGTCCTAGTGGTTAACAATATTAGTTACTGAGATTAATAGTTCTTTTTAAAATCGTTTATAAGTGTATAAGTAATGGAATAGAGCCATTTATTTTATAATTTAGAAATCTTGATTATAGACTTTATATATAAAATATACGCACTTAAAACATGCAATGGGTTTACGGAATTTTGCAACCCTGAGGTGAACTGAATTCGAAAGTTAAAGTAGTTAACAGTATGTATATTTGAGGGCTCTGACTTCCCAATAGTCGTATTGTATTATTATAGAGCGATGTTTTGTCGATGCAACTTTGTCCAGCTCTCCTTATCAATAACTGTTTCCTTGACCCCCTTATACGTCCCAACAGCCATATGTTCCTTAACCTTGTCGAAATAACATGAAAAATTAATACACAACAATAATACTAATGACATTCAACTTAAGTGCAATCAAATTGGCACGCTCAGAAAATAGAATTTGTTCTTTGTTTCTACGCGAGGAAACACGATTTCATTTGTAACGCAAGTCGTTGAATGAACAAACTCAACAATATTCCGATTGTCATTTAATCTTTATTAATGGTGCTACACAAACCTATGGTTCACATCGAATAATGCCTTTTGTCAGGATGTATTCAAAAGCGACCTTGAAACTAACTATGCTTAGATAATTACTTTGCACGTGTCTCAAATTGTGTGCTAAGTGTAGGATCTTGTTGTATAGTCATGTTAATAATACCTAGACGTTTTATAACGAATTATATTTATTTTTTTAAGACCATTCTACACTTTGACTTAACAGACATACATGAAATAAACACAAAGAACATGCAGATTCAGGATAACAAGTTGTCGATCACTCAAAATGTTATCCGTTTGGGGTTCGAACCCACAACACTCAGCGCAGTAGAAAGCGACGTGGTGACCGCTTAAACCACTACGCCATCAGTGCAATTGACAGTAAACTTAATAAATAAAAAATGTTTGTTCAGGAAAAAAGATCAAGAATGTCGTTCATGATTTAATAGTTTTGTTTACTAAAAACAACAAGCAGTTATGATAACGACAATTAATGGCGATTTTACATTGTTTTTATGGTTTACGAGGCAATTGAGCGGACCCATCACCAAGAACTATCATCGCCCAATGAGGACTAACTCTTAAAGAGTCACAATTGAGTTTTGAGTCCCCCTAAAGAAATACGGGACGGAGGTTTTGAGGGAATATCAACCCTTGGTTATGCTCGGTGAAAAGCAATGAAGAAATTGCTTATTGTCTTATTCTCTTGATCATGACATCACTCCGGACGAGCGACTCAATATGATAACTTATTTTTTCCGCCGTCTCACTGACCCAAAATGAGTCTTGGCCTCCGACAATAGAATGCGCCATATATCTATATAGACACGATAATACTATTAGGTACCTATATGTGTCTACTAACTGGCACTTATAAGGACATGTAAAACAAACGACAGACTACTAAAATATGTCAACGTCAATTTATTAACATGTTAATATCTTACACATACTCTAAGAACAAAAATTTCTCAATATTCAACACAACACAACATCTAAAACGGGTCGCATCTTCAAAATTGTACGAGTAATGCATTGCACGTTTAGCGAAAAGGAAGTGTATCTGTTCGGCCGAGTTGGCAGTTTTTCCTTTCTATTGTCCGCCCATATCACGTTCTTCTGAAGGATTACACTAGAACTTTAAAGGAAGTCGTGGTTTTACGAGGTCAGTATTTGTTAACAGCAATTGTTAGAACCACAAAAGTAAACAAGAACCTTTTGTACGTAATTTAAGATCAACAAGAAGAGGAAATTTTGCTCCTCTAATCTTTCCTTCGCGGGGCTTTGTAATTTCGTTCATGCGCCAAATTACAGGACTGCCATTCATTGGAATGAATTCGTACGAACTTGACATAAAAGTATGAGTCTTATGGTATAATATTTACAGTAAATATTTCTTTAACAGCACACTGCATATTCACAAGTCAATTTGACGTTTTATAAATTTTGCGTTTAACATAGAAAACTGATTGGAGGTCTTTATTGAGTTGTATTTAGGTCAAAGCAGAACGTCGATTGTTATCTCTCTGAGAATTATATACGAGTAATATATCGTACTGGATGTTTTTCAGGATGTAAGGAGTAAACTATCACAGTGACAGTACGATCAAAGTTAAAAGGTCTCATTGATCTGGATATGTTTCACAGATGTTTTGATAGCTCGTAGTTTTGAAGTGACGATTTTCAAGTGCGAAGTTTAGTCGCATTGAACGGCTAAAAGTAGCGGCCAGTATAAGGCCGAACAATTCCTTGGCGCGCTATCTCTTGAATTATGAAGAAATAAGAAACATATATATTTATTATATAGTACATTTGTTAATAAAGTATACTAAAATGTAATTTAGTTTGTAACCAAAGCTAGCTGAGACTTGCTTAGGGTTAAGGCTTTGTAAGTAGGCGAAGTTTGCGCTTTCTCTAAATACCTGATCGCGGGCTCTGACTTTCACGATGTACTCTCTGTGTATGTGAACTGATCGTATATGTATTACTTATACAACACCGTATAGGTTTAATTTCAACTCTTCATATTTAACAATAATGTAATTAAATGTAATAGCATTTAATAAGACGCACACAACACCATCTAGTTCCAAACTAAGCAAAGATGTTACTGTGGGTTAGGACCCAAGTTAGTAGACAACAAATTTAAATACAATACAAAATATATACAAACACCTACTTTTTAAAAAACTAGGAAATACCCAAACCAAGACAGACAGACAATTCAATGTTCATGCACGTAAACGTGTGACTCGAAAAGGAATCGTACCCGCCACCTATAGCTCAACGATGTTAATTTTATTGACTACGATACTATTTGGCAATATTTAAATATATAATTTGGTATTTAATCTACTTTCTCTATCTGTGGTAAGTCGTTGACTTTTAACATTGTTGTAATTGTTAGTGTTTACAAACAGTTGTTCAGTTAAAAAAGTACTGCCAAATTGAGAGCCCAATTAACTTTCAAGTCTGTTAAAAAGCAGTACACATTATCAAGACACTTTGAATGTCACTTTCTCAGATTACCCCAAATGTTTTCTTGTTAAAGTAGGATAATAAATTTTGTACAATAACGGTAAGCAGAATATGCAAATTAACAAATAATAGCACTCGCAATAAACAAAACTAAGAAATGAAGCTTGGCCACGTATTGGTCGCTGAATCGCACAGGAAATGTCATGCCGTCGCTAATGTAACATCTAGTTAGGGTTGTCAAATGTTTTTAATACATTTTTAAAAACTTACATTTAATGTAAGTAGTAATTTTAATATGTAGAGTTTTTTTACAGTTGGCCAAACTAATTGTAATAACTTATGATGTGGTATATCTTGTTCAATTGATTTGTAATATCTGCTATGTTACTTAAAAAGTATTGGTCCGGATGTGTTAATAACAGCAGTTCCCGGATCCCTCCCGTCTCAGGCACACCGAGTGGTTTTAGTCGGTCCGATTCCAACACACCACCCCGCCGCAAACCCCGGTGGGGCGACGGCCTACCCCACTTCTCCAATTATATAATTCAATTGTATGAGTATTTTATTTCAATATAATTATTATGGTGATTGTTTTAACCGTTATGAGGCCTCATATATAAGTAATGTTTATTACCTTCATACATAGTACCGGAAATACATGAGCTTGCACAGTTAGTAGCCTACTAACATAATGTTATATAATTAGATGAGTGTATAAGTGAACTACTTGTGTTAATGTTACGTCTTAATGTATATATTACACATAAATTATAATAGTGTTATTAGGAGCGTGAACATAAAATACATAAACATATTTTTTTTACAGTATTTTTTGTGTCTTTGTTTAGTAAATTAGTTACGAGATTAAAAATATGCGTAGCTTTCATTCAAAGAATTTCACGTTAATCCATTTACCAAATTATAATTAAAAGAAATTGATATTGTAATAAAAAGGTTTATATCGGGCCAAGCAGCGAAGCTTATGACCTATAGAATATAGTGGACTTCTAAAGGCTAACGATAATGTAATTAAACAAATATTATAGTAAATTTATAACGTTTATGAAATTATTTGAAAACTGTATATACATTATGCAAATAAATCACAAAAAAATGTGCTTAACCTCTGTCACTGACACTCACTGTAAGAGTCTGACAACCCTAGTGATACAAAACTCATCATTACAAAAGTAATAGGTCACAAGTACCGTATGTCATATTTCTAAGTCACAATAGAACAAAAACCGCTATTATGCATAAAATTGAACGCTATACTACTATGTTGATACATTGCTGCTTTTTTACACGTGTTTACTACATGACGTTAATAAAGAAGATTATGTATAATGAAATGGTTTTATGATCGATGTCACATGATATATTACTGTAAAGCTGTGAGGTCGTTTCCAAACAATAGAACATTAGTATTGACTGTGTACTATTGACTTGTAAAAACTGCAGATCACATTGTTGTGCTGCAAAGTATGAATAGAACGTTATTGCGAGAGCAAATGCAAGGACCCCTCGTTACAAATTGTCTAAAACCAGAAAATACTAACTAAGGTCATGAATCATGCAATGCTGCGTATTTAGTGGCTTTTTACTAAAAGATGCATTCAAAAGGTAACAAGCTCTTGTGTCCCTTAAAGGGGTTCATGGGTGGTAGTCACTACCATCAGATATAAATTATTTTATGTTAATCTGAATATTAAGAAACAGTTTTGATTAGCTACAACTAGGTGACCAACATTACTACGAAACGTGAATCGCAGCGTGAGCAGTTTGGTAAAATGCTTTGTACAATAGCCCATCGTCGCTTAGATATAATCGACCGGGTCGGTACTACCCTCTCATAGAAGACCAACCCAAAGTGACAGCATTCGTGCTGTCGTGTTTCGTTGGTGCAGATGCAGAAGCAACTCAATTGACCGCTATAGTTTAGATCACCATGCTGCAATGTTGCATTGTCTGCATTCGCATTGAGTATGGTAACCACTACTCTTGGAATCTGCTCATGGGCACTTTGGCTGATTCATAAATAAGAAGGAAAGAAAGTATGAATTAAATTTAGGGTATAATCAAAATGTTTTTCTTGACAGGTAAAACTGTTTTCCATTCTATATAAAATAAAGCATATTTTCTTCACGAATTGACTGTTAATAACAATTAAATACTTATTTGTTCATTGTATTTGTATAAACCCAACCTTCTTAAGATCTTTCTACACTTATAGCCGGAAAACATATCTACATGAATTTATTCACTAATGCGATGCAATAATAATTATTATTGCTAGTTTATCGTCTAATGCTATGTACAACGAACCTTCAATGGTCATTTCGCAAAGCATAAACGTGGCGAAAGTATAGGTTTGATCCCTTTACGATGATATTTTATTTATGCGGAAACACATCAATAAATATATCGTCTGTGTACTACGAAAAAAACCGTCGGTAATCGTTGTGATATCAGTTTCATAGAAATTCGATATGCTAATATTGCGACTTGATTTACTAGTCTGTGGCAATACGTCTACTTTATCATTCCCATAAATCAAGGTGACATCAACATCCTTTAATAATTGACAGATGGAGCCTCATAGGCCTCTTGTTAAAAAGGAAGTATTGATCTATTATACCACTTGGCCAGACGGGATGGGTTTGTTTTGAGTTGTCCTTCTCTTTGCAGTCATATTGTCTTGCGTAGTTTGTTCCCTTAGTCACCTCTTATGATACCAATGGAATGAATATAGGGTGGTGACACTCACACACTTCTTAGTTCGATGCCATACAGATAAAATATACTGTTGAGAAATTATCGACATCAATATATAGCGTTGCCTAGCAACAGCGTACTTCTCAATTGAAAAGAATACAAATTAAATTAACCATAGTTACACAACGTCACAATCGCAGGAAACGTCGGATATTGAAACATTGCACAACCACTATGTTGCGTAACGGACACGACAATTACTATACGCCGTGTTTTATAGAGCACTCTCTAGAAAGTGGCGTGTGCTCGTAATGAATTTGATGCTGTTATAGCCTATTAATCTTAGACCACTCTAAGTTGCACCCACTATAGTGTTCATTGTGCCTGTTTACGGAAGTGACTAGATACCTTACCTATATAAAAAAGTTTAGTTTAATTCAGATTACCTATTTGACTTTTGTAAGTGCTCGTTTAACTGAGCCATTTACTACCGGATTAGAAGTGCTTTACTTCCTACAGAACACTCTGGTTGCTTTACAATTATTTCTAAACTACTATGATCAGTCCTTTCTTAGCAATTCAATGCGATTGCTTTCGTTTAATGTAAGTATTTTTATTTTATACGGGCTATTTTCCGCAATCCCAAGTCAATTCACATCGTTGGAGTTATAAGCTATTCGAGACACCCAACAACTAGTGGAATTCTAGTTACTTTGGAAAGTGATCAGGTGCCAATGTATATAATTGGTATATGGATTGCTGTTTCCTCCATGCTTCATATAGTGAAGTAAGTTATTTGTGACATCAATAGCTGTATTTCTTTTGCATCTATAGTTAATATAAGTGGATTTTAAAAACACACAGGTTTACTACGAAAGGTTTAATAGCGATTATGTCTAGAACAAATGTTTTGTATCAAGGTTTTATTAGCTTCCCCTGTGTATTTATTTGTGTGTGTATCGGTAACCGTCTTTTGTAAGCATGTTTTTAGTTGTTTTTAAACTATATTTATTCTTATTTAATATTTACTGAGATTATTTCAACCTCATGCTCAACTCATATTTTGAAGTAAAATTTGTACAAAAACCAATTAAAGACATGTAAAACCAAGAATTGGTATATTGATCTATGGTGTGCAACCCTATTTGGACATATTAAACTACGCGTAAATTTATTATCTGTTCGAAGAAGCTGTTAAAGAAATAAGCAAAATACAGAAATTATTGAAGGCAAAGAAATTGGAACACTAGAAAATATAGAATAAGGTCACGAGGTTCAAGAAGGATCCAGGAGATAACATAATTTACCTTGTAACGTTTCAGCCCCATGCTATAACAAGGCCACAGGAAAATACATGTAGTAAATTCCTCAAGTTAAGTAGCCAGTGTTCTCTCATGGTAATTACAAAAGTGCGAGAGATGTCTTTTTTATAAATAAATAAAAACAACTAAAAAGTCTACACAACCGATCATCTTTATCAATGAAATGAAATAATATTATAACATTCCGAAACAAATAGGTCACAATTTGTAATTCATTAAGGAATGTGTTTGCAAAGATTTTTTTATAGATCGTAAACTCATTCATTTGTTTCACATTGTAACGGAATTGGTCTACGCATGATGTCATTTTATGGACGACATAAAATTGAATGAACGTGTACAATCGATAGCCGGGACAAGTTATTATGGCTTGGGAAGATTTCAGTGTAAACGTCTTTCATTTATATTATAAATTTTATAATGTAGTGAGACGCCGTATGTTTTAAATATTATTGATGAAGGTACGTACAAATTATAAATTCAAAAGTAGCTCAGTCTGTCTGTCTGTCTGCTACGCTCCCATTAAACAAATAGAAACTCAATTAGTTATATTATTTATTCGACTAACGTAACACAAGAAAATTATTATTGATGGCTGTTAAAAGCAATACTTCGACACGAATGGGCCAACTTGATTGACCAAAAATGGCGTTAAGAAAATTGTTCGTTACTTATAGCCGTGTAAGTGAGGTTACCGGAGACTCAACATCATCATATTTTTACCTTTTTCTAACTTTATTTAGGTTCGGTGTAATGTCTAAAGTGATACACAAAATAATTAATAAATAAGCAGATGCAGTAAATGCAACATATGTCTGTTCTGTTAAGAGGCCACCGAGTTTTGTGAATATAAGATATTGATATGCCATGACGCCATCACTGGAGAATTCTAATGTACTCGTATGCGTACTTAGTCTGAGTAACCTGCGACCGACAGAATAATTAATATAGTCGGCTACGATCTTAACCACTTATTGTGTGTGTGTGTTTGTATAATTAAACTGACAAGTTCATCTAATAGAAATGAGATGTTTATAGTTTGTTAAACGTAGTTTGATTTTCATTGGCTTAAAACGATATTCTCATTATAAAACGCAAAATTTTATTAAATTGTATTTGTATGCATATGATCGCAATCTACGTTTCCTGACGTTGCAACAGAATATTTTTAAATTTGATTGTGAGCTCGAGCTCCTTGGTCAGAGTGTTGCTGTTGCCGGAAAAAAAACAGTTCTCTAAACGTTATAGACAGTTGCAATATATTTAAAATTAAATATGAATATATTTTTGTAAACTTACTTTACACAGAGTTATTAATGTGTGTAAGATGGCGCGTAAACAAACAATTCGCGCATGTTTTAACAGAAGCGGCGTGTTATCCGATAATGGATTTATGTTAGGATAATACATTTATTTCAACATGGATTCTTTAGAAGTACTTTTAAGATACTGTAAATAAAAACAAGAATTGAAAACAGAATTGGCAACAGGTTTTTCGTATTCCATTATTTGATATACCTACTTGTAGTGGGGTTTACACATATAATAAAAGTGATAAAGTTCAACGAGTCTATTTCTAATAGTGATTCAAAATTCTTGAAAGATTACGGTGGTTATTAAAAATAGATCTAAATATTTAAAATTTTGTCTATGTAAATCTAGTAGTCAGAGGAGAAAAAAGGTTTTTGGAACGAAGTTCCTTATCGCGCGTTGCGGAAGAGGGCTAGACGGAATTGCAACGACACTTTCGACTTAAGTCAACGACAAATTAGTTTAATATAAATAATATAGGATGTCGCTGTAAACTAATGAAGTTTAAAATTCTGTATATCAAATTTAAATACAAAATATATCAATAAATAAGTTTAGCAGTGAACTGCGATAGGCTGGTGATTATAGTGTAACGACAATTTTTACTACAGTAAGCTATTGTAATTTTTATTGAGGGTATACAGGTTTTTTGTACATAATAAATAATAAAAAAATATAAAAATAATTAATCCTGACAGTGTTTCTGCACAAGTTCCGGATATTGCTGATGGAGTTAGGTAAGTAGAGATTTTATACAGACAATAATATGCTTTTGTATTTTTAGCAAATACGCATTATAACCTCTCTTTACTATTGTGCTAACCAAGTCATACGCGTTATAATCTCTCCATTATTGTGTGTGTAGCAAATGTACGCGTCATAACTTTAATAAATTTAAAAGCAATCACCTGTAACTGTTTTTATATATGAGCCTGCTAAAGTCTACTCTGACTGGTGTGACGCATGAGCAGAATTCTTGAGTGGCCACGATACTCATTGCAAAAACAGAAAATACAACAATGCAGCATTGTAGCCCACGCTATGGCAGTTTATTGAGATGCTTCTGCATCATTGGGACTCCGATCTCGCACTCACCAACGAAACTCGACAGCACAAATGCTGCAATTTTAGGTTGATCTGTGCGAGGGTAGTACCGTAATGAATGTGGCTCTACTACTATAATAATAAAATAAATATGACGAAACTATATTTTTAAAGAATTTTTACCAACCCCAAGCGATGAATTTTGGGAAAAGATCAAATGAATCTAAGTAAAATGTATGTGTTTAATATGGTCTATGAGAGATTCACGAAAACATCGAAATAAAGTTTTTCGATATTTTTTGTAAAAAAGTTAAAAGTGCACTTTTTCAGAATTCTGAATAATACATACGTTATTCAGAATACATCGACCTGCCCATTTCTTGGTACTAGACTTTAAAAAATACAATTTAAAATATACTTTGATACGATCAGTGTTATGATACAGTTTTGAACGCGTGCCAAGCACATCCAACATCGTTACAATAACATTGACTTTTACCGACAACCGAGTGGCAAGAAGAACTAGCGGGAAGAGTATTAGAGGAACGTACCTACTTATCATCAATATAGCCCAGTACATATTGACCGACACATTGCTTAGAAATTTTTCATTTTAGAAGTCTTAAAACATTTTCTTGATCACTAAATAAATCTCTTTCCACTGCCCAATAAATATGATTATTTAAATACTTTTATATGTATAAGTCAACGTTTTCCGTACCTCGCAGAGCATATAAAACGTCGGGTCTGCGCCTGAACTCTCCCCATTCGTGTCGGGTAGACCTCCCATCAGATTATGACAGTGTGGGAACAGAAAGTGTCGTGTTTGCGCATACACTTGTGCTCTCTCCTAGTTGGCTGATCCTCACTAAGTGTAGCCGCTGGGGCCTTAATTTGCTAGGAGTATATCATCATCATGTATAAACACTAAAGAAATAGCAAGTCTACATTAAATATATCTAAAAAGAGCTATCAAACGAAGGTATTAATGTCCTCGAGACAATAAGAATAAATCTACAACATTCCAACCGCAGGCGTTAGGCCGCGGTACGCTAGGCATGGTCACCCGATCAGAGGAACCATCTTTTGTCGGAGGGACGTAACACCCGTATCTCCACATAACTATTGTCCAAAGTTACCTTGTGTATTAAGGACAATGGAGAGTAGTTACTCTTACCTGTTAACACTGATATTAGTTTTTAAACTACAGCGAGAACATACTTGAACATAAAAGCAAGGATAACCACTTATGTACAAACAGTGCAAAGTTTATTAAATTAATTTGCCGAGAGACTTTTTATACTTTTTTACAGTGAATGAAATATAATAGAAGTTACAAATGCATTTATTTCAAACAGATGCTGTAGTCTACTATACGACGAACGTTGGGTAGAACTGTCACTTTCCATTGGCGGTGATTTATGAGACCGAGTGATATCAGATGTACCACATCTTTTGTGACTATCATAAAACTATCTCGATTTTTGATCTGATCACACTTGTCTATCATATATAACATACTTTTTAAACCCGATAAAAACTTTAGGTTTAGAAGTTTCTTATCTACATTTCTACTTGAACTTGAACTGAAGTTCTCCAATTATATAGCAATAAAAAGGGTGACATCATATTTCTTTTTCAGAACTGAAGGTTAATACAATATTTGCTTACAAAGGCTTGCTTTGATACACGCTTTGCTCCGATATTGGATAAAAGTTGTTTTTGCAGCGTATTTTAGGATATGACTGGCAAAAGAAATTTTTTGTGGTCATCGTACTTAAAATAGATTTTCGTTTTATAATTTTGGCAGACGTATAGTTTAAAGGATAGTTCATGACCATGACTGTGCGAGAAAAATGCTTCAGCATGGGCCGCCTTGTCCTCCGGATATACACAACAGACGTTACCCAGAATACAGAACTCACCACTCCCATTCTCAGGAACCATCTGAGCCAATGTCAGTTAGTCCGATTCCGACACACTGCCCTTTTCATGTTCGTAAACTCCCTCGGATTATCGAACGATAGATGGGATAGTCATGTCGTACGTCATCTTGGGTACCAGTAGCCAGGAATCAAGTGTAACATAGAACGGTAATAATCTATGCTCCAGCAGACCAGCACTAGCCACCTACAGAATATTGATGTCTCTTATGCTATATGTCATGCTATCTTTACGCAAATCCCGGCTGTGGCGAAGGTTCTCTAAACATACCAACATTACATTCTTCATACCCAGAACCCTTGTCCTATATCAATAGTGTCCCTATACATATATCGGACGTCACACTGACACACTAACCTAGATACCATCGACCCTATGTAGTTTAACCGATACGCTTCGTACACACCACAGGTGGCTTGTACGTAAATGTACATGCATTTATGACTATACCATTTATGACATACCTGCTACATAACATTTTGTTTTTATTATACTTTCCTTTCAGACATGTTCTATTAAGATCTGCAGATAACTAAAGTTTTATTTATTTTAATTCATGTTATAGCGTTCCCATTGAAAGTTAATAAAATATAAGTTCAGGTCTAACAAAAAGCGATGTAGAAAAAATAATAATAACGACACATCTCTAATACGACCGCAATAATTGTGGATACCCGTACTCGTCTGTTAATCAGGCGGTTTAAGTCTGCAGAGGTTCTGATAACATTCATGTTGGGATATATCTAGGGTAAATTTTGGGCCAACGCCAACACTATGGAGGAGAAAGTCAGCGGAAGGAAATAAATAAATAATAATTCCAGACATCCAACACACAACGCTATCTAGTCCCAAGCTAAGCAGAGCTTGTGTTATTGGGTACTAGACAACTGATATAAATACTTATATACTTTTTTTTTTGTAAATACATACATATTATACATAGAAAATACCCAAACTCCGAAACAAATATTTGCAGATCATACAAACATTTGGTCGGACCCGGGAATCGAACCCGAGACCTCAAGCTTAGCAGTCGCGTACGCTACCACTACGCCACCGAGGCAGTCAAATACTTCAATCATGTATATATTATGACATCCCAATGGTTTAAGACAGTTATTGTTTTAATACCTGTAATTAAACGCACTGTTTGAGTGGTGTGAATGCTAACAATGCAAATAAATACATTAATTTTATTATTATAGTACAAGTGTACAAGTATACGGTCACTTGCGTTAAAGACGTTACGATTATTATCGAAAGCCACGTGGGAGAGCCACGGCATGCATAGCCCGGCTCCACCGGAATGATAACAAGGCATCACAGAAAACCAGTGCGAAACAGCGCCTGCGCTGTGTTTCACCGAGTGAGTGAGGATATCGGAGGCACATATCCCAACCCCTCCCCCATCCCTCTCCCCATCCTCCAAAGGTAGTCAATGCACTTCTGACACCTTTGGTGTTGCGTGTGGGCGACGGTAATTGCTTACCATCAGGTAATTGCCCCCTATTCCATAAAAAATAGCAGATTCATGCGGAGAAAAACGTGAGCTGTATTATTTATAGTCCACGTCTAGCATAAACAGGTCTAACCTGATAACAGCTAAATCTACTCGACTATTCAATCTAAAGGATATAATTTAAACCCATCAAATATTTTAATAGCAGGTAGTTTAAGTAGATTTAATCTCCGAGATCTTACATAAGCTATTAATGTTTCATAAATCTCACCCACAAAATATTTGTATGGAAAATTCCAAATGATTATAAATTAATACTGGCTTTAAATACTCTACGTGTATTACGAATATTAAAATAATAACACAAACAAAGGTCTCACAGACACATACAAGTAAACGGATACACAAACAACATACTACACTTCAGAAAATACCTCGACATCTTTTCTCTTAATTCAGTTAATTCTAAACACTTCTATTATACTCAGTTTAAGTCAAATTATAAGACATGGGGTTCAAAATGGCTACATAGGATATTAATTTTACTTGTAGTCTGTTGAGAATTGTGTAAGTTCTGAAATTTGAAACAGATTTTGTCCAAGTCTGTGTCTTTGGTCAGTTCCTGTGTGAGATTAAAAGACGTCCACAGCTGGACATAGGCCTCGACCAAATTTCACCACTACAACCAGTCCCCTGCTACCCACTTCTAATAGATAAATAAATATAATTATTTACAGTAAACAGTATGGCAGTAAGTTGTTTGTCTTCCAGTAATATAAAAATAGTCTAAGTAATTCATTAAAAATAATTCTCAATAAAAATATAACATTACATTTGGGAGTCCTATTGTTGATCATCTGTTTTATTGTTGGTAGAGTTATCGAACAATAATTTAATCAATGTTTATGATAGATTGATTGTTCAAGTATAGTAATAATATTAATTGACAAAACCAAAACCAAAGAGAATCAAGGTTAACGTAGCTCAGTAGACGCGTCTGGGGAAAACAGCCTGTATACCCCACAGCCAGATGGGGTAAAGAATTGAAAGAAATCTACTGAGTCATCAACTCTATGAAGTCAAAGAATTGATGACTTAGTAGAGTATTTTAGGCGAAACTATGTTCAGCATTAGAAGAGAAAAATACTGACGATGATGATTGCACGAAACTTTAAAGGTTTATTTTCCTCTATAATTGTTTTTTTTTGTCTACACCTCCAACCTTATCGGAGTCTTTGCTATTTTTGTACGTTCATGCCAGTTCTCACGATTATGCTTCTCGCACTTTCATGCTGCATCCCTGTTCTTTCTGGCATTCATCCGTTCAGTCTACGGGTGGGACTCCCGTCTATTTGTCTAATCTAATCTAACTATTCTATAGTGTCTATCTTTATTTCTTTTCCTCTATAATTGTTGGACAATATGAGTTAAGGTCCTATTCCTGAGCATATATATTTATATCTTCCTAGCCTTTGTTATGCCCAAGATTATTTGGGGTCGGCTATTGGTTTAACTGTCGTCAGTAGTCAGATTACTAAAGAAGTTCATGACAACTGGGACCGACGACTTTACGTTCTTCTTAATTAGCATCTGATATTAATGGTTATTTATAATACTTATACCATTATCGAAAAGATAGATATGAGATATACATATCTATTATTTCACAAGGCGTACATGAGTTATGTCCGTCCAAGGAGTTACAACTAGCTAATCCAAGATTAGCGTGTGGAGCGTTGTATCGTTACAAAACTATTCTCCCACGCCCACTTACACCGTCGTATCGCGAGTACCGAGTAATGTCAATGACATGTATTGTATAATATATTAGGAAACGGTGTATTGGATTGCATTCCAGTACGATTGCAGGTTTTCCTTGGTAGATTGTAGTTAAGGCGGTTTCTAACGGGTGGAGACAATCGTAACACAATTACTAATAGGTAATATAATATTTATATGGGTTAATGTATTGTGTCACTTGCCGGTTTAAAGTTTTATTCGTTTTAGGCATGTCTCCACTCAGGCTTGAAATGTATTAATAGTAAACAAACGACTCATCTAATGGTAACATGGCCCTCGAACCCAAATGTTAGGTGCCTTTGAATGTCCATTTATATTCTGGATTGTCTAACATCGGTTTTATAAGCAGGTAAACTTCAGTCAAAATGAATGCCCAGGCATGGCTCTCATAGGTATGTAGAAATAAGGCTGTGTATTTGTGTCATAATACCAAACAAAATATAAGCGGCAGTTCTGACATGACACATTAAATTATTGTTAAACCAAAATCCCTTGTTACAATAATTGGAACGAAGTTCCTTATGGCGCGTTGTGTAAGGGGGCTAGACGGAAAAATTGTCACGACACAATTTGTTGACACGACACAATTTGTTGTCACGACACAATTTGTTGTCACGACACGACGACGACACACACAGATATTTTCGTTTCGTCTTTCTATTTCGAACTTCGTTCCATCCGGGTGTCCCTTGACACCTCTCAAGTTTTTTTTAATGCAGGAAGAAATGTGTCCGCAGCCTAATTTATTTATTCAATCATAGCAATTCATGTGCAAACCTCGTTCTACATGCTGCATAAGTCGCACAAGCTTGCAGATCGCGTGCCCTATACGGGTACAACGACTACGTAGTAACAGATAAACAAATAACAACCTAATCACTAAACAATAAAATATAATATTGAAGACGCTGCAAGTGTACCATCTAACACAGTAGAATTTAAAGTTTACAATGCAATTTGGACGTTATTCTAACAACATATTGGTGTATTGTTGTATGTGTAATAGAACACCCATTCATGCATACCAATCTGGTTGGTTGGTTCGCCTTCATTTTTAATATTAGTATGCACTTGTTCTGTTTTATCCTATTGTTTGGTAATCAGATCGTTTGTAATGATTTTTGTTTTTATTAAGGGTTTCTAGTCCTCGCTGCAACTGGTCTGATTTTGGAAAATTCCTATTTCATTTAAGTTCAACGTAAGGTAATTTTGTTCTGTACAACAAAAATAAAAGAAGATTGGTACTTTGGTGGAGTCAGAACTTATTATTCTTTTTTTGTGGATTTGACAAGTATTTTAAAATATTCATTTGCATATTCCAGGTAAATTTTGTTTCATTCGAAATTGCGATTAGGTGTTAATTTAAAAATAATAGCTGAAAAACTTAAGATAACTTTTCAGCGTCTTACAAGCGTCTAAAATCATCTCAATTTTCAGTGCGTAAACAATATAATATGAAACGGTTCGGATTGATGACACTAAGCATAAAGGAACTCGTAACTTTCGTGTTATTTCCACGCCATTAACATCTCAATAATGTAGACTACGATAAGTTCATTGACCGTCCTTCGAGAGGTCATCCAAGTACGACCTTACTAAATATACTGAACCACGCAGCGGCTAATTATAAACTCGTCTTTACCTGCGAACAAAAGAAAAAATAAGATTTAACAAGAATACTGGTTAAGGGTTACTTAAGTGAAGCGTGGTAGAGTTGGCAAAAACATGCTTGTTAAGGAGAGGCCTACGTCAGTCCTAGTCCACCTATTACGGGCAGTTGATGAATTTCAGTAAAGAACTAGATAATAGGCCTCCTTTTTTGTTGATAGGAGAGAAATTTTCTACGGTTCTCCAGTTTCTTAATAGACGCCGTCGTGAGAATGCAAGAGTCAGGGTATGGATTGTTTCAATTAAAAACGTTTCAATCCTTCATTCTACTTTTTATTTAAATACCACCTATTCTCTATAAAAGTATTCTTGACGGTTAAAAACTAATGAAGTTAATTTCATGAATTTGACTTTTGATATCTTATTAGTAATAACTAGTACAATATAAACTACCCCACTAACGATAGTCTTCCGGATTTCCACTAGTACTTGTTCACAATTCTCATACATAGACAGTCAGGTACCCTTAACATACATACATTCACACTCTCGACATTCAGCGAGAATATTTTTGTGAAAAGAACCGGGAACTAACAATGTGAGCACTTGTAAAAATTTTACTAGAGTGTGAGACCTATGAGATTATCAGCTAAGAATATTCTGGTTGCTTATCATTATAATATGTACTTGATCTTGGGCGTGTAGGTATTCTTATCAGAGTGACGTTATATTTAATGGTTTGTAATAAATCAAATATTACGACATCAGTGTCCATAAGTACCAAATAACTAATGTTATGGAGTACATAAATTAAACAATACATGATTTCTATTTGAAAATTAGTATTAAATGATAATGAGGTAATGAAAAACAAGGTATTAACTTGGTTTACTGCCAACTAGCTTTTACCCGTGACTTTACCCTCGTGTATGTCGATTATCGCTGTAAAGAGTAGCCCTTGTTCAAAAATCAAGTAGTATATAAATGCCAAATTTCATTAAAATCGCTGCAGTGGTTTAGCCATAAAAATGTTACAGACAGACAGAATTACTTTCAAATTTATAATTTTAGTATAGATTCGTGGTCTGTAATAAATAAGCTGTATGTTCTTAAAGGCTATCAGTTTTGTTAGGTTTCAATAAAGTTTAATAAGAATTACTTAAGCTTTTTGTAGTTGTTTGATAAAACGTAAGGGGTACACGGTATTCTATTTAAATTATGTAATCATCATCTTCCTAGCCTTTATTATTCCCAATATTATTTGGGGTCGGCTACCAGTTCAACCGATTTTACCTGAATATCAGTTTTTACACAGAGCGACTGACATCTGACCTCCGCAACCCTGAGGGCAAACTGAATTCGAAGGTTGAACTAGCTGTCAGTATATTTGAGGGCACTGACTTCCCTATAACGATTGCCATAGCTGTTCATGACAACCGGGACCGACGGCTTAACGTGTCCTCCGAAGCACGGGCGGGAAACACCGCCATCTTCCATACTCCGGGCTGCTATTAAGAATTTCTTGTAGGAAAAACCCAATAGCAGTCCGACCCGGGAATTGAACCCGAGACCTCTTGATCTGCAGTCGCTTACGCTAACCACTAGACCAACGAGGCAGTCAAAATAATATGTAATAATGTAAATAAATGTGATATGGCTTCCTTAGTTTTCAGCGACGTTATGATGTTTACATTCTAGGTACTCTTTTTATACAAGAAATCACATTTTAGGTAGGAATCAACAAAACACTGCGCTTTCAAAACTTATACTACTTCATGACTTAAATTTCCAGCCTGAGCAGTGGCTTTTATTAAATTTATGGTAGTATTAAACGAAAAGAGTACTTTACCTAACGAAACTAAGAATTTTCCAATTCGTAAAACATAGTTTTCCTCAAGATAACAAACACATTAAGCTTTATCTATTGTACGTTAACGAAAAACACTATAAAAAGTAACCTAGTGTGTTTAGTGAAATAAAGAAAATTAAATTTCATAATCCACATCCTGTTACTCAAGCGCGGCCCGCTTTAGTGAGCGATATAATTTCCAATGTAAACGGTACAAGGCGGTACACGCGATAACGATTCGTACTCCCTCAATGCGTACGCGCATTTATGATTTAAAATCGGGATTTTGCTGAAATATCTTAACATTTGAAAATATAGATTTTACTTGAAACTTTTTTAGTATATTTAA
Organism: Spilarctia lutea; assembly: GCA_916048165.1. Taxonomy (NCBI): domain Eukaryota; kingdom Metazoa; phylum Arthropoda; class Insecta; order Lepidoptera; family Erebidae; genus Spilarctia; species Spilarctia lutea. The sequence goes on along the minus strand of OU696471.1, from coordinate 728,908 downwards.
GAGAACTTTCATCTCTGTTGTGTATAATTAGAGGTTATTTAAAATTATATTGTGTAAAGGCAATATGGTTTATCTGTAGACATCAATTCTGAAACATTGCTCCAAGTAATACGTGTGTTTTTTAGAGTTAAAGTACATGGATTCACATGAAAAAATCGGCTCAAACATGTCACAAAAAATGACAACCAATTTTTAAAGTGAAACTTTTATTAGATCGTCTCAAACTTTTTGGTCTGTGTGTTGCATGTCGCGTGACGGTCGGCCGCGGAGTAGGGTTAAAGTGAAAGGCGCTCGCCAGAGCAGCCAAGGCCAATATGGCGGTGCCTATAGTTCGCAGCAACTGACCGTGTAGTGTATAGACTATTACTCATTTCTGCCAGTGATCCACGCTATTTTGTTTGTTTTTGTTAGTGTTTAATGTAAATGTTGTTATTTATTAAAGTGAAACTTTTATTATTTTGCTTTTAAACTGTGAAACTCATGATGAAGATGAAATTGATAATAGAATGATTGAAAATAATTGAAAAACGGATCAAAATGACTCAACAATAATAAAATATTGTTTTCAGTTTTTTAATATGTGTATATAATAATTGTTAATTATTATGTATGTCGTACTCTAAGCCACAGAGTTTAATAAAAATATTAGTTGGAAGTGTAAAATTAAGATTGATAAAGCGATTTTTATACCCTTAATGGGATAGTATTCCAAAAAATTTTAGTTAAATGTCTATAATGTGAAAAAAAGTTTCACTTTTACCGTGGTTTCATAAAACCACACAATTTAATTTTTTCCATATTGTTTATACCTTAGATATTAATTACTAATTATACTTATTAACCAACTTTAAAAGAATGGACTAAATTCCACGGTTTTTTTAATTATCACGATATCCGCTATTTGTTAATTAATTTCTATTTTAATTATTTATATTCAATTTTAGTCTGATTTAAAACAGTAGTTGACATGTTTATTTTATTGTATAGGGGGCACACGAGCAGACGTATAACCTGATGGTAAGCGATTACCGCCGCCCATGGACATCCTCAACACCAGAGGCAGAACAAAATTTAGGAACACAAAAATTTTATAAACTATACGATAATGAAAGGGCGTGTCTGTGTAGCAATTAGTATTCCTGAATCCTAAGCCTAATACGTCTATGAGTAGTCTTGTTACCATAGTACAGTCTCTGCTTAGTTTGAGATCAGATGGCCGTTAGAATACAAATAAAAAATTATGGCTCTGGTCACGTATGTTATTTTAAAAATAATGTTTACATAAATACATTTGTTTTTCTTATGATTTCTAGATATGTGGAAACAAATAGATATTAAAAAAATAACAAATAAACATGAAATGAAGCGTTCAATCATAATAATAACTTAATTAAATCAAACCATTATCCCATTACGGTGTCCAAACAGATCGGTTGCGAATGTACAATGATTATCGTCAGCAGGTGTTCATTGAATCCGTACTTAATCATTATTAATGCATGTCCAACATACTAATGAATCTAATGATCATTGAATCAAATAATCAAAATAATCATAATGTTCATGACTACCATTTAGGTAAACCCTCCTAAATAAAATTATAATTAGTGCTATTTATATAGCGCTTGCTTTTGCAGATTTTGTCGGTTGATTCAAGGGAACTAACCCGACGACGAACCTATTGGCGTCAAATTAACAATGCTCAATGCTGAGCCAAAGATCGTGAGTTCGATTTCAATCCATTGGTTGTGATCATCAAATGTTATGTGTCGATAACGATTTACTCTATGTCTATTTAATGATACTATTATTGTGTATTTAAAAATATTCAGAAAACCGTACCGGCTGAAGTTGGTTTTGGTACAAGATAGTAAATGAAATGTTTCAAGCGATCTTTTTTATGCCTCCTGTAAAGTGTAAAAATAACCATCTCATATTCGCATAGGTACACTATTTATACACCATACATTTACTGAGTAGGCTTAATGCTCTACTTTTATTATTATTTCTACAGCCTTTACTCTGAGCTGATATAAAGGTTGTCATACCAGTTTAATTATGATTAAGAAAACATGTTTTGTATGATAAAAACAGTAGATTCAAAGCATGTAAGAAATCAATCAACTAAAACATTGTACATACATACGTCACACACTTACGTTCAGAAATCATTCGTGTAGAAAAATTAAGGAGACTGTCAGAAAATAATATATGCTCATTTGTACGAAGTATCCTTCGAAAATAATATTATACTAAAACAGATAAACTATCAATCAAGTTTTAATGAAGTTTGAGGAAAAAACTGTCGTAAAAGACGTGATATGCTTTTTTATCACTGCATTGTAATAAATAACTTAATTGAACAGTGTTTTTGAGGTTTTTTTATTGTGTTATAGTTATGTATACACTAGGAAAAATAATTATTATACCATTAAGTTTTATATAGCCAAAAAAATAAAGTGCCGGTTTTTTAAATTGGTATCAAATAGCTTTTGTTAGGAAAACGAATAATCACGCCTGTTACTACGTTACTAATTCTTTAAAAAAATTTAGTCAAAAATCAACTTTGTAGTTCATCTTAACACTTAACTAACCAATTAAAATGAGAATTGAAAATAAGTTTTGCAAAACTTCGTATCCTTATTAGGGGGTGTGTATTATATTATATATAAGTGTGTGTGTGTACATACCGGCTGAAATAATAGGCTTGCTATAACTGATATCACCTAATATGGCTTAATATCAGGTAGAGTAATAGCGATGGAGTCCTTTTAGAGGATGTTTTTCTTCTTAGTGCTTCAAGTTTCTTTATAATAGTTATTATTTATTAATTTTACCAAAATCTTTTATTTAAAATTTCCAGAAAATGTTTATATATCCTACTAATATTATAAATGCGAAAGTTTGTGAGTATGTAACTGAGTGTGTTTGTTGCTCTTTCACGCAAAAGTACTGAATGGATTTTGATGAAACTTTACAATAATATAGCTTATACATCAGAATAACACATAGGCTACAATTTATAATGATACTAGCTTCGCTACGCGGCGTTGCCCACGGTTATTGCCGTACCGCGGGTATCACCGTGGGGTTCAGCTAGTACTTTATAATAATATTAAGGATTACGAGATTTTTATTTATGAGATGCTTACTTTTCGTCAAATTTAATGATTGTATCTAAATAAAAACATAATTCCAGTCCTAAGAGACATATTTGTTTTTCTGAAACGGATCTAAAAAATCCCAAATAATCTCCTATAAGACAGTTACATTAAATAGTTGCTTTGTTACACTAAGGACCAAACACATATATGCCATTTATATCATAAGAACGATAGAAATAGAGTAAATACTCCCCATAGTAAGTGCGAGTTCAATGACACAAGTTAAATAATTGTTCAATAAATTACTGCCTAGTAAAATTTTATACAATTATCAGTTTCAGAGAACATGGTTGCACACGGTATTAATGCATTTCCCAGCTCAAATAGAACTTTATCAGTTGTATTGAGCCGGTGAGCTGCGCAAGCGACTGTGAGTCAACACTGTTAATTGTAACCGCTTACGTTGCTGTGTCGCGTGCAATAACATCGAATCGGTTTCGTAGTAAAAGTAATTTTATTTTTAATAAAAAAAAATAATATGATAATTGAATTTTTTTTTCCAAAACAATCTAGTTTGTATGACTGAAGAATCCTGATTGCACAATACAAAAAACAGTTTTTTTATGAGGTGTCAAACGAGCAGACTTATCACCTAATGGTTTTTTTTTTTTTTTTTTTTTATTGAATAGTGGGCAAACGAGCAGACGTATCACCTGATGGCAAGCGATCACCGCCGCCCATGGACACCCGCAACACCAAAGGCGTCACAAGTGCGTTGCCGACCTTTGGGGGATGGGAAAGAGGATGGGGGGAGGGGTTGGGGTATGGGCCTCCGGTATCCTCACTCACTCGGTGAAACACAGCGCAAACGCTATTTCACACCGGTTTTCTGTGAGGCCGTGGTATCACTCCGGTCGAGCCGACCCATTCATGCCGAAGCATAGCTCTCCCACGGTAAGTGATTACCGCCGCCCATGGACACCAGCAACACCAGAGGCGTCACAAATGTGTTGCCGGTCTTTGGGTGATGTGAAAGGGGATGGGAAGGGGGATGGGGGAGGGGTTCAGGTATGGGCCTACGGTTTTCTCACTCACTCGGTGAAACACGGCGCAAGTGCTGTTGGTATGGTGACCATACGGACAAATATGATATTATGTGATTTATTTTATTATCGAAAGCCACGTGAGAGAGCCACGCTTCGTCATGCATGGGCCGGCTCATTCAGAGTGATACCACGGCCTCACAGAAAACCGGTGTGAAACAGCACTTGCGCCGTGTTTCACCGAGTGAGTGAGAAAACCGTAGGCCCATACCTGAACCCCTCCCCCATCCCCCTTCCCATCCCCTTTCACATCACCCAAAGACCGGCAACACATTTGTGACGCCTCTGGTGTTGCTGGTGTCCATGGGCGGCGGTAATCACTTACCGTGGGAGAGCTATGCTTCGGCATGAATGGGTCGGCTCGACCGGAGTGATACCACGGCCTCACAGAAAACCGGTGTGAAATAGCGTTTGCGCTGTGTTTCACCGAGTGAGTGAGGATACCGGAGGCCCATACCCCAACCCCTCCCCCCATCCTCTTTCCCATCCCCCAAAGGTCGGCAACGCACTTGTGACGCCTTTGGTGTTGCGGGTGTCCATGGGCGGCGGTGATCGCTTGCCATCAGGTGATACGTCTGCTCGTTTGCCCACTATTCAATAAAAAAAAAAAAAAAAAAAAACCATTAGGTGATAAGTCTGCTCGTTTGACACCTCATAAAAAAACTGTTTTTTGTATTGTGCAATCAGGATTCTTCAGTCATACAAACTAGATTGTTTTGGAAAAAAAAATTCAATTATCATATTATTTTTTTTTATTAAAAATAAAATTACTTTTACTACGAAACCGATTCGATGTTATTGCACGCGACACAGCAACGTAAGCGGTTACAATTAACAGTGTTGACTCACAGTCGCTTGCGCAGCTCACCGGCTCAATACAACTGATAAAGTTCTATTTGAGCTGGGAAATGCATTAATACCGTGTGCAACCATGTTCTCTGAAACTGATAATTGTATAAAATTTTACTAGGCAGTAATTTATTGAACAATTATTTAACTTGTGTCATTGAACTCGCACTTACTATGGGGAGTATTTACTCTATTTCTATCGTTCTTATGATATAAATGGCATATATGTGTTTGGTCCTTAGTGTAACAAAGCAACTATTTAATGTAACTGTCTTATAGGAGATTATTTGGGATTTTTTAGATCCGTTTCAGAAAAACAAATATGTCTCTTAGGACTGGAATTATGTTTTTATTTAGATACAATCATTAAATTTGACGAAAAGTAAGCATCTCATAAATAAAAATCTCGTAATCCTTAATATTATTATAAAGTACTAGCTGAACCCCACGGTGATACCCGCGGTACGGCAATAACCGTGGGCAACGCCGCGTAGCGAAGCTAGTATCATTATAAATTGTAGCCTATGTGTTATTCTGATGTATAAGCTATATTATTGTAAAGTTTCATCAAAATCCATTCAGTACTTTTGCGTGAAAGAGCAACAAACACACTCAGTTACATACTCACAAACTTTCGCATTTATAATATTAGTAGGATATATAAACATTTTCTGGAAATTTTAAATAAAAGATTTTGGTAAAATTAATAAATAATAACTATTATAAAGAAACTTGAAGCACTAAGAAGAAAAACATCCTCTAAAAGGACTCCATCGCTATTACTCTACCTGATATTAAGCCATATTAGGTGATATCAGTTATAGCAAGCCTATTATTTCAGCCGGTATGTACACACACACACTTATATATAATATAATACACACGTATATATTACTAAAGTAGTCGGTTATAATGACGAATGAGATGACTCAATCTGCTGATTACTTATAATTGACGTGTTTAATTCGAATTAAGAGGTTAATAGAGGATGAGCGGGATGAAGTGCAGGGTTATAAGGAATTAAGATAGAACAGTATTAGAACTTGATTGTAATGATACAGGAACATTGTCGTTTATACTGGAGACAACATAGAAAATTAATTGACTTATATAACTGAAACATTCATAGTGGTATTGATTTGTGTAGAGCCAGTTTCACCGCTTGCTGATAAAAGATAATATAGGAAGGGTGTTGGAGTTTTTCTAAGGTTTACCATTTCTTGGAAATATTCCACTGTTAATTCTCACGAACATCTTTTATCTAAAATTTACCAAAACAATTTTCATATGACACATATTGTTACAGATTTCCGGTGGTTATTTATAAGACGCTTGCTTATATGTCAAATAACTATAAATTCCGGTTTTAAAAGTCTTGAAGAAAGACATACGTCAGATATGCCTCGGTGGCGCAGTGGTAGCGTATGCGACTGCTGTGCTTGAGGTCTTGGGTTCGATTCACGGGTCCGCGGACCAAATGTTTGATCTGCAAAGATTTGTTTCGGAGTTTGGGTGTTCTCTATGTACAATATGTATGTATTTACAATAAAGTATATTTATGTTTTTATATCAGTTGTCTAGTACCTATAACCAGTGTTGGGCAAATTTTAATTGCAATTAAAATTAATGACTAACAATGATTAATCGTGAAAGGACACTATAAAAAACTAACAATTACAATAGATCAATTGTTAGCTTTTATAGTGGCCTTTCACGATTAATCAATTGTTAGTCATTAATTTTAATTGCAATTAACATTTGCCCAACACTGCCTATAACACAAACTCTACTTAGTTTAGGACTAGATGGCGTTGTGTGTTAGACGTCGGAAATGCTGGATTCAATTTTTTTCTAGCTTTTTCTTTATATGGCATGTGGCTCTCTTTAGTGGCTGAAGATAAAACTCAGGACTTATGGAATTCGACTTGATGAGACACTAAAAGTGTTCTTTATTTTTTTTTAAGTTGGTCTGCACATATCAAATAGGTTGCCGTGACGTTTCCTTCTTAACCAAGTGTTGTGGGATCAAATCTCACATGAGACAACACATTGTGCGATCTGCAAATTGCTGTTCTGACTCTTTGCGTCCGTTTCATATGAGTTTGTAAACGCCTCGCGACACAAGATATGTTTCTAGTGCATGAGTTGTAAAACAAATAGTTAAAGCGTCTTTTTTCCCTTAAACTATCACCATTGTGACAGTGATTTAAAATCATCACAGTCATACGGATCTGTTGCCGTAATCTGAAGAATATGGATGTTAATGCATCAATACACTGCTATTTATAGACATCAGGCTCCACATACCCAGTTCACAACAACAATTCATCAGCGTGTATGCCGTCGCGCCCGCGTCCGTGCCTCGACACACGAGCTTATTATTATTCATCATAGGCGGTCGTGACGGAGACGCGGCCAGCTATGTCCATGAATGATTAGCTCAGAGTGCGATGTGCATATTAATGTACATAGTCGTCAATGAATTGCTTACAATATTTTGGTTTCTGGTCGCTTGATTAGGTAATATTGTACGCAGGATATAATCTTTCTTAGCGTTGTGTTCTATAGGAAAATAAAAAGTGTCGTTACTGGATATCATCTATCGTTTTACCCGACTGTGGTGCCAGAAGGAATGTGTGTATATTTATATGAGCCTAAAATACCAAACCGATTATAATGAATGAGGTATCAATAGATTTATAATTATGGGTGACTTACACTGTATAAATTTTATGAAAGATTTTACGCAATCGGATATATGTAGTCATGTCGGGACCCTTGATGGAATCATCAACTATATATGGTCATATATAAAAAAATGTCCTACCAACCAAATGTAATATCACAAGCTACAGAATCGGCTGATTAAAATATGATAGAGTAATATATTCAGAACTACAAAGTTAAAATTGTCTGGAGATTTAAATAAAGGTACTGAGAGAGCAAAAATTTAGTTATACAGAAATTAGAAAATTTTATCGTAAAAGTTATAATGATTGGTAATAAGAGTTTATACACTTTTGCATTTACTTCTACTATAGGCAGATATTTTGTGTTAGACGGCCCAAACTGGCAACGGTCAGTACGACCTACAAGTACTTTTTTCCCCGTTCTTTTTACTATTAATCTTTTCTACTATGACCATCAATTCCTACCTACTTTTCCTTTAATATGTTTCCAATAACAACCCGTCTGGCTAGCGTCGTGTAATAGACCGAAATCTCCTATCTAAGGAGCAGTTTATGTTCAGCATTGGACTGTTAAAGTTTGTTGATATGATGTGGGGATTCTTCCAAATTGCTATTCTAATTTGTAAAGTCCACCCACCCACAAGTCCACACAAGCTTTAAAATATTGACAAAATGTAGACATTTTATTACGCTTCTGCCTAACCCAGTGAATACATTTCAAAATTATTCTAGTTGGATTTCTATTATTGCAACCGAACGTGCTTTGCATATGTCTCGTGTGTATATAGCTTACGGGATTCCTTTCATTCATTTATAACAAAACAACTTATGTAACATTATCATTCGATTTTCAAAAACTATATAAAAATCACAACTCGGTTCTTTTGTTTTTTTAAGATATGTTACTTCTAATAGTGCAACACGGGTTACCGAACGAAGGGTCGTAGCCATGGCGTATTATTTCTGATAAAAATAGTATGTTTTACGGGAGGAAATCTTCACACATATATTTTAGGCTCACATATAATAATAAATCTTTATTTCTCTCACAAAGGTACAATTAAGTTACAGTTAATCTAATTAAAATTAAAAGGATTCTACATTTCCTTGGTGAGAGCTGGAGTCCGTACTAGGCTCTAGGCCTGTGTCACAGATCTCCAGGCCCCTCCCTACGGCCGACAAAATATTGTTACGAGCTGGGTATTAAATAAATTAAAGTACTCGATTAATTACCAAAAATAACACAATATTTATTAAGAACACTTTTTACAATAAGAAATCACTAAATCACTGGTTAGTCGCACTAGAAGATCTCTTCGATGTTTATCCGCTGTATCGTGAAACAATACTGTCCCTACGGCCAACACGTTCCGCTTTTATATGGCCGTGGAAATTACTCGAAACTACGAAAACATTCGATCGAAGTTTCTAGGCTAAATAGATTACTCTAGAGCTGCTTGTAGCGCCATCTAGCGTCGAGTAATCGTCATAACGCACACAGTTGCGCGCTTTCCGACACTAGATGGCGTTGTCCTCGACAGTTCTCGATTATTCTAGTGGACACGAGATTCATCTGGTTATGGCGCAACACTGCCCCCTCCTAAGACATGCTCGTCCCGAGCATTATCGGTTCCATAGTATCGCGCCAGTCGATCTACATGAACTATCTTTGGGGCGCCTCTTGGACACTTCTGTATCCGGTAGGTAACATCATTGATTTTAGTGACTACCCGGTATGGCCCATCCCATTTTGCTTGTAGCTTCGGAGATCTCCCTTTACTGCGAACTGGATTATGTAGCCATACTAGCGAACACTCTTCGAAGCCCTTATTATTCGCTTTCCGGTCATAACGGGTTTTCATCTTTTCAGACATTTGTTGGCCCGATTGTCTGACATGCTCATAAATGTCATTCATCTTGTTCCGCAAGTCATTCGCGTACTCCGTTATACTTCGCGGGGTATCAGGGGGTATTCCAGTGATCAAGTCTGCAGGCAACCGTAGTTCTCTTCCGAAGTTTGCAAAAGCTGGTGTTACGGAAGTACATTCGTGGACTGCACTTCGGTATGACAGAAGAAACGGTTGGATGTGTTTGTCCCAATCTTTTTGCTTACTTTCAACTACTTTTGCCAGATACCTCTCTAGTGTTTGGTTAAATCGTTCCACCATTCCGTCCGATTGTGGGTGGTAAGAGGTGGTTCTGGTTTTGTGAGCACCCATCACTCGACACATTTCTTGAAATATTTGAGACTCAAAATTTCTTCCTTGGTCACTGTGGATTTCTAAAGGCACTCCAAAACGACAGAAGACTTCGTGCACTAATTTATCTGCAACTGTTGATGCCTCTTGGTTGGGAATGGCAAAGACTTCTGGCCACTTAGTGAAGTAATCCATTACGACCATGAAGTACTTGTTTCCGCTTTCACTTTCAGGAAACGGTCCTGCCACGTCTATAGCAATTCTTTCCCAGGGTGCACCAACATTATACAATTTCAATGCGCCTCTGCTACGTGTATGAGGTCCTTTCACGGCCGCACAACTGGTACACTTGCGACACCAGTCCTCAACATCATCACGACAATGAATCCAGTAGAATCTTTCCCTTATCTTTAACAATGTCTTCTTAACTCCCATATGACCTCCTGAACATCCGTTATGGTAGAGCTGCAGGACCACTGGTATCTTAGCTTTAGGAACAACCATTTGCAGGTGACAGCTGTCTCCTCGAGCGTTTTCCCATTTACGGCACAAGACTCCATCCTGGATGACTAGACTATCCCATTGAGCCCAATAACTCTTCGTGGTCGAGCTCAGCGATGCAACTTCGCTCCAGTGTGGCTTAGGAGTCTCAGCTTTAATCCACTCGAGAATTGGTTTGATATCTGCATCCTCTTGCTGTGCTTGCTGCAGGCTTTCCTTCCATTCTTTGCTAAGGTCCGTCTTTATCGTCCTTATAGGAACAGCTTCCTTTACTTCTTGCTTGGCGCAGTGCTTGCAGTCTTCAGGGCAAGGTCTTCTTGATAGAGCGTCTGCGTTACCGTGAGACTTTCCACTGCGATGTCGGGCAGTACTATCAACCACCTTATTCTCCTGAAACCGCTCGTGTTCTCTTCCTATGCTTCGCTTAGGGCAGCTGGACCGAAGGTGACCTTTTTCACCACAGGCGTAGCATCTAGGGCTGTACCTCTGAAATCGGTCCCGCACCGGCGATGCCACATCCTCCCGGACCCGATGAGACCGATGGTCTTGTCTCACAGCAGCTCTGCCCTGCTGTTGTCGGGCAGTACTATCAACCGCCTTATTCTCCTGAAACCGCTCGTATTCTCTTCCTATGCTTCGCTTAGGGCAATTGGACCGAAGGTGACCTTTTTCACCACAGGCGTAGCATCTAGGGATGTACCCCTTAAATCGGTCCCGCGGAGGTGATGCCACAACCTCCCGGACCCGATGAGACCGATGGTCTTGTCTCACAGCTTCCACCTCCAAAGCATGGGCCAGAGCGTCCTTGAGAGTTTCATGGTGCCCAAGTCTCACAGCAGCTCTAACTTCGAGGTCACGGATGCCATCGATAAAAGCTTGCACCAGATTCCCGTCAACGAGCGCAGGTGCAGACTGGTATGCCTTACGGACCAGTTTCTCAACTTCCAGAGCCCACTGTTGCAAGTTTTCACCGATGCGTTGGGCACGATCCTTCAGCTGTGCACGAAACACGTGCTCCAGATGAGCGTCACCATATCTTGCTTCTAATGCCTCCAGCAGTTGCTCATAGGTTACCTTCTTACCGAGGGCTTCGAGGACGGTTAGAGCCTGGTCTCGAAGACCCAAGGTGAGCGCGGTCATAGCTTGTTCCTTTGTCCAGCCGTTTGCCGTCATAACAGCCTCAAACTGAATCTTGTAGGCTGACCACGAAGATGTTCCATCAAACGGCGGTACTTTGAACCCCCGTACCGAAGGAGCAGCAGTTACTATAGTCGCCGCTCCGTCTCCAACTTTAAGGTTTCCTAAGGCCTTCTTCACGTCAGCAATTTGAGTTTCGGCCTCAGTGATACGATTCTCGTGTTGAAGAACCTGATCCTTCACTACCTTGATTTCTTTGCCGAAAGTCTCATGTATGCCTTTTAACAAGAGCATCTGTTCCTCCTGGCGGCGGGCCTGCTCCTCCTGGCGGCGGGCCTGCTCCTCCTTGTCCCGCTGCAGTTGCTCTTCCAAGCGGTGGGCCTGCTCCTCCTGACGGCGGGCCTGCTCCTCCTGGCGGCGGGCCTGCTCCTCCTGGCGGCGGGCCTGCTCCTCCTTGTCCCGCTGCAGCTGCTCTTCCAAGCGGCGGGCCTGCTCCTCCTGGCGGCGGGCCTGCTCTTGGAGCATTGCCATTAGGGCCGTGATATCTGGAGCTGCTGCCGATGTGGACGGCGTGGTTTCCATAGCTGGCTGCTGATCTTCCGATGTAGGCAGTTGTGCACTTCCAAATCGCCTCTGATCAGCCTCTTGCTGGCGCTGACTCCTAGTTCGGATACCTTCCGTGTCTTCCTTTGGTAAAACCGGCATACTTTAATCCCGCTTCTGACACCAAATTGTTACGAGCTGGGTATTAAATAAATTAAAGTACTCGATTAATTACCAAAAATAACACAATATTTATTAAGAACACTTTTTACAATAAGAAATCACTAAATCACTGGTTAGTCGCACTAGAAGATCTCTTCGATGTTTATCCGCTGTATCGTGAAACAATACTGTCCCTACGGCCAACACGTTCCGCTTTTATATGGCCGTGGAAATTACTCGAAACTACGAAAACATTCGATCGAAGTTTCTAGGCTAAATAGATTACTCTAGAGCTGCTTGTAGCGCCATCTAGCGTCGAGTAATCGTCATAACGCACACAGTTGCGCGCTTTCCGACACTAGATGGCGTTGTCCTCGACAGTTCTCGATTATTCTAGTGGACACGAGATTCATCTGGTTATGGCGCAACAATATTTATTTAATTTTATTATATGAAACGATCGCCTGATACTACGAACTCACACATATCAATTTAAACTAAATATTTAGAATTTCACATAATAGTAATCAAATTAGTCTTTTAGTATATATCTAAATACTAGAACCGTGGTCTATCCAATTCGAAAATTCAATAATAAAATTACTTAAATAATAATTTAATAAAAAGAAAGTATATTTTTCAAACAAAATCGAAACCACACCTGACCTGACCCATTACATGATACATGTTTTGCCTCGAATCTCTTTCCACAATCATTCCCATATGTTTTTATAGTTTTCTATAATCGTTTACGCTAGTAGAATATCAACTTAGGGGGACTGAGGTGTCGGCGTAGTAGTAAAGAATACACGCTGTTGGACTGCGTACACGTGCAAATACATTATTATAATAAGGTAAACTGTTGTTTCTGCTCTGTACTACGCAGTTGTGATCTGTTAAATGTTGTATTCTTTGAATTAATTTAATATCCTTTAATAGCGTAAAGCGACAGGTCATGCAGGATATTTTCGTTGCCAACCGGTTTATGGTAAAGTCGGTTGGTAATTAGTAAATCTATGGATATTTTAAGTGTATATCATTCAAAACTAAGTCGTAATATGTATGAGCTATCGAGTGCATACTAGGTCTTTTTGAATGTCAGTCGACGCCATTTGTTTGAAGCAAATTTGATAATTTTCTTGTTGGTTAATGTAAAATTGTATCTATTAGCCTCACCAAGGTTTACACCAGACCTTACAATAGGACAGAAATTTAGATTTGGATTTTGAGATGGAAATCGCAAATATGATTACCCAGGGCCCGAATATTTTCAAATAACCTGTTTATTTTTTATATTGATAACTAGCAACCCGCCCCGGCTTCGCACGGGTTCATTTCGGAAAATAAAATAGCTGTTTCTCTGAAGTATGCTTTATTTTATTCCGAAGTCTTCAACAATTATCGTTATAGTTTAGCCAATTTACTTAAAAAATTAACAAGTTATACAAAATACTTTCTCAAGTATCAGTCTATCTATAAGTAAAAACCACATAAAAATCCGTGCAGTAATTTTTGAGTTTATCGTGTAGAGACAAACAGAGTGTGTAGTGATGTATGACGAAAAAAGTGAAGGTCATATAATACTACAATACGGGTATTTTAATTAAGTAATCCATCGATTAACCAGGTCTAGTTTCGAACCTTTAACCATTAAATTATAAGAACCACGCTAAAACAGTGCCTTAACATTTGAAATAGAAAAAAGTATTGACAGTTTTTTTGCAAATAAATAATATAATTGTATCAAGAACTTAAAACTATTAGAGAAAAACAATATTAATTCAGTAGGTATGTATATCAAATAAGTATTAATACTTCTAATAGCCTCCTCAGAAAAACAAAAAAGAAACACGCATTTCGCAAAGCGTTTTAGCATTCCTAAACATGTATATATTAATACATTAAGTAGACAGGTTTGAATCTTATTTGCTTATAGAGCAACGCGTTAAGAAATAAATAGCGGGACCAAATAGGTATTTGTAATTGATATATTTAAACTAACAACAAGGTAAAAACGTGGTAACGAACAATAGCTGATAAGTTTTTGAGTATTTTGAGAAAAGGTGCTAGTTAAATAAGTACTGTAACGGCATATTTGTCAAAACGCCAGGCAATGTGAAGGTATGTATGTACTTAATATAAACTGCAAGTGTATTAATAAACTCAATTGCCATCGTCCTAAGCGGCAGAAATGTTATCCCTATCATCTAGATGGTTTGCATTCCACAACTGTTCGATTTTCCCGAAACTTTCTGCCGCGCACAGAAAAACTGTGGAATGAGCACTGCAAGTGTCCATGGGCGGAGGTATTCGCTTACCATCAGGCAAGCAGGATACGTCTGCTCGTTTGCATATAATAAAAAATAAAAAAAACAATTGTGTACTCGTAGCTTTACTTTGTCACTCTTCACTGTGGCACATTCTAGTTTAATTCGGAAACAAACCCAAAGCATATATGATAATCTTTGCAGTGACCTGTATATCGCGTTAAAATTTGATAGTCCAGGAGCCAGGTACAAATTCGTAATTCGTTCTTTCTAAACTATGACCAGGTACATTTTTAATTGAAAGGAAATCATTGAAAATATTATTTTTCATGTTCAAGCAGCCAGCTGACGTATAATCCATCATGTTATGGTCAGCAAACTTTATTTTTCCTTCAAAATATAAGGTAAACCATAATCCAATAAATTTACAAATGAGAAGACATAACTAAAAAAATTTTTTTTTCTCCGTGCCTGAGAGGCTGCCACTACCTGCCCCACCCACGGTCGCAGCTGATAGTCCAAACGAATTTTTGATTGAGAGGGACTTGATAATGAAAATCTGTACCTAGCTCTTGGACTATGAACTCAATCAAAACTGTAAGTTTACCGAGTTTGCAAATACCTTTGCAAATAAGACACGCTAACTGTTAGCAACACCTGAGCGACATTTTACTTAAGAGAGTACCTCCATAAGTCCACAATATTAATAGTAAACAAGCTGACAATCGTTTTCTTACACTGAAACATATGCAAAGTCATCATAACACAATAATTCCAGATGTAAAGTAAACGGCGTCCGAGGCGCGTGCACAAGTCACGTGGCCTCAATACGAACGCCACTTTCTACAGCAGACAAGTTTATTTGATTGGCCTCGAGTATTGCGATGTACACATTAGTGTTATCTGACCCTTTTTTATTGATAAAACTGCTAGAATCGGGCACAATCTTCGAGTAGTTTGAATGTAAGTAGATTGCGTCACTACAAATGTTGAAGAGCAATATTTTCCTGGAAGAAAGTTTTTTACTTTATTTTACGACGTACGCCTTTGCTACAAATATAACTTTTTGATGTAGGGAAAAGACGAGTAGACCAGTCAGTGGTATGATATGTTTGATAAAAGAACCCTTTGAATACCCTAATTAACAATCCAGTAACCTCTCGATGAAAAACAGCGCAACAATTGATTTTTTCTTTTCGTTTTCTTTATGGCTGTGGTATCATAACGGTTGTGCCGGCTCACATTATGTGCCAACGCATGGCCCTCCCATATAACACACTGTATCACTACTGTTTTGTTACAAACAGCAAAGTTGCAACACACATTAAACCAACTCTGTACAAAAATCTTTTACCATAATGGACGCACTTGTACAAATACTCAACACATCGATATTGTTATACTAACATTACCTAAAGCATGTCTATGAACAATGTGCTTGTAGAGCAATTGTTACGTGACGTTAATACATTGTTAATATAAATTCAGTGACGTAATGATAACAAAAAAATTGATTATCATCGGCAAGTAAGCGCAAGCATGTTTGCACGATTCATTTATTTTACGTAATAAAGCGTCACGATGCAACCTGTTTAGCAAGAGGTCAAGTAACGAACGACGAAGAAACTCAGGTTTAAGACCTTATTAAATAGCACTACTTGAAATAATTGGATGATTGGATGTCAGTCTTCAGTTTTCGTATTATTAGTAAGGTGATATTTTCATAACTAGACGTCTAAATCAAGGACCAGTCTGTCATTATAACTCAGTACTGAATAGTATTCAAGTCTTTCTTTTACAAATTATTACGTTTGTGGACAGGTATTTAAAAATAGAGGGAATATACGAGTTTTACATACTTAAGAGCAATGAATCCAGTTCAAGCTGTTCAAGAGGACAACATTTATTATAATGATATATGATTTGTATGATGTGTGAAACCCTCTCTGGTCATTGCTCTTGAGTGTTCATGCATATTTTTTGGCATACTTTTTATTGCATTACTCGTTCCATATTTAATAAATAACTAAAATATTTATTTATGTAATAAACAGTAACTTAAACATTTAAGTTTTACTTCGTACTACAGTTAGTTAATTCCAGAATTACTTATGTACTTTTTCAAATTATAGACTCCTTAGTAAGGAAGGAAAGCCAATAAGCTAATAAATTATTTCCTAAGAAGCCACGTATCGATTAAACTATAACCCTTCTCGGAATACGGTATGAGTATGTGATTATAGGGTAGCCAATGGGTTCTTGTCGTCATGGTCACCCAATAAGTCGGTCACGATTCTTTGGGGTGAATATTTATTATAGGGCTACTTATAGTTAGTTGCCACTGTAACAGTGGTTTATTTATTGTTTTTATGTCATTCTTTTTATAGTAGTACTTGTCTTTTCTTGAACGGTTATATTAATAGTATAAATAAATAAATAATTTCATTCTTGTGTGTACATAATACAGGTACACAGTATTGTTAATATCAAGAATGACTGAATTTAAATAAGGTTCAATTTTACTTTTTTATCGTATAGGGGGCAAACGAGCAGACGTATCGCCTGATTGTAAACGATAACCGCCGCATATAGACACCCGCAGCACCAGAGGCGTCACAAGTGCGTTACCGGCCTTTTAAGAAGGAGTACGCTCTTTTCTTGAAGGTTTGAAGGTGGTATTAGTAAGGAAGTTGCAGGGCTAAGGGTAAATTACTTGAGCGATTAAAACTTATGGACCACACAAAGTGTTATAGGGTTTTAATCCACAACACTCAGCGCAGTAGAAAACCTCGTGGCGACCGCTATCACCACTACGCTCTCCATGAAGTAAAACTGTAACTGCAACTTATACTCATTCCTCTCCATTCCTTTTTTATAAGAATTAAAATCTTCTTTATTTGTATTCGACACCTAACTCTTAAACGGCCAGAGCGATTGGAATGAAATTTTGGATGGAAACACAAATGGATACCTAGCGCTGCTGTCGGTATGTCACCATCAGCTAGGAACTAAACACAGCATTTATTAATTATAAGGTGGTAAGAAGTTCTGCGGGTCAGCTAGTTTAAAATAATGGTGAAACTACAACATAATTAACTAATTAATATTATTAATATTATTAATTAGATCAAGTAACGGCCCCTGTCGAAAAAGGCATAAACTGGTTTGTTTAGTGTTTATCATTCAAAGTACCTATCCAAACTGTATCTACGAATCTATCATAAAAAAAGACCAACAGCCAAAGACGTGAAATTTTGAATTAATTTTTCGCGTAAACATAAAATTAAGTGAATCTAAAGTTCATTAGAACTATGATCGGTTTTTTTACCTACCCACTAAATTGTTTGTATTCAAAATTTAAAGCTATTTTTCAAACAAATTCGAGATTCTCCGTCGTCAAATACATTATTATAAATAAAATTATTAACACTTAATATAACACAGTATTGTTATATTTTACATACAAGTGCTAATACATTAAAATGTTATACAACATAGTTCTATAAAATCGCACTTCCCTGAGGTCAATTATCGGAAAGAACTTAAGGAATACCTGCTCAGTTTTGAGTAGATCTCTTATCATTACGTAGTCAGGAAACCATCAATACTGGTGTGATGCAAGGCATTCATTTTATTCAACGTATGTCTAGCACATCCTCAAACGATTGTGACACGAATGTATTGGTCAATACGGCCGATTATGGCAAGCCAGCACCGATTGACATACATTTCCGTACTGACATTTAATACTAAATTGGTGATTTGACATACAAACATTTATCTGTTTTAGCCCAAGCTATATTTGATTTGGATTATTTAATACTCTACATTTTTAGCTCATATATCTTAGCGAATTATTATAATAATATTCAGAATTTAGATATTTTAAACAAAATATGTCGAAATAGGAATTTTTATTAGACCATTACTGGAGATAAGCCTCCTCAGAAAGGAGGTTTTGACCCACTACCAAGATAGGTAGGTCTAGGGTATTTTTAAATTTGCCCTCCTCTTTGCAGTGCTGTTGTCCTGTGTGTTGTACTTCCTTGCTCTTACGACACTTTGGGATGTATTAGGGTAGTGACACTCTTTATTGTTATTCCGTCACAACACCGATAATATACGCACCGTGGGAGAGCCACGGCCTCACAGAAAACCGGAGTGATTGAGGATACCGGAGGCCCTACCCCAACTACTTCCCCCATCCTCTTCCTCATCCTCCAAAAACCGGCAACGCATTTGTAACGTCTCAGAATAAAAGTAGAAAGTCCCATTAAAATCGTTTCACCCAATCCGATGTATGATTAATATACATATAGATATTTGTATTTTATGTATTAAATAACCACCTTTAACAAGTTTATAATTACTAATGACCGTATTGGAGCGGTTGTAATGCATAAGCGGATGTCATACTCGTACCATAAGAAAATTAGCTCTATGAACTTTCAAAGAAAATAAGTACTACTTACAAAAGATGAAAACTCCATATTCTTTATTTCTAATACGTTTTCTGAGAATAGATTAGATTAGGAACGTGACACACTAGACAGTGGTACAATTACTTTGTGTGGAAAGGCTGCGGAAGTCACGTATGGTGCGGCGCCGCCTCTTCCGGTAGCCGTTAACCACAGCTAACCAGCAATGTGACCATTAGTATTGATTGGAGAGAATTAGATAGGAGTTTTGTTGACTTCAAGTTAAGATATCAATGAAAACCACGGTCCATAATTATAGAATGGTGTTTTAAATATATTAATTGAAAGAGTACAAAGAATTTATGGAGTTTCTGGCTGATTTTTCTTCATTGGAATGACATTTTGAAACAGTGCAACTAGAGTCATTAATGTAACGTTTCGAAAATACCTGAAAAGATTTACCTACTTAGAATAAAAGCCTTTTGATATTAAAATTATGAAATTTACAAACCTACAGTAAACTCCTAGCTTTTTTCTACCTAGTTGCTCATTGGATCACGAGAATATCGCTGCGATGCACTGGTGGAGCTGAGTCAAGTAATCTCTAGCTCAAAGTTTTTCAAATCAACACAAATATATATCTACCTACCTCTAGATAAAAGTTTCAAGATTCAAGCTTTTTGTTTAAACACATCATTATGTCTTAAAACCACTGGTAAAAACTTGTGCACTCAAAGTATATAGAAATAATTATTATTATTCTTACCACTATAAGAAGATGAGGGGATCAAACTATGATATCTACGTATACGAGTAAAAAAACAAAAACCACTTGTGCACTCAAGTATCTATTCTTATTGTTAGTTGGAGCACAAATATTCAAATACTTCTAAACCACAAAACATCACGGCAAATAGTTAGACATGAATAAAGTCAATCAACCACAGCGGAACATACTACAAAAAAATTTAAACTTAGTTTGACCTTAGTTTACTAAAACAAATATGTACTTTTTTCGTTTACCTATTTTACAAGTATTTTTTGTACCTAATACTTATGATGATGCTGACATAATAACTAGTACGACGTATTAGGAATAAAAAGTATACCATACAAGGTATAAGTATCAATATACCGAGTATTTTTTGCATGATGACCACAATATCAGTTCCGCCAGTCTCGTCACATTATGTAACTAAATTGAGCAAGTTGTATTGTCAAAAAGATGTCGAGGCGTAACAAATACCTTAAAACACATATGTGAAGGAGATTATTTTTTATTTGAACCTACTTTCTTATGGTGGTAACAGGTAGACAGATGGCCTGTGGGTAGGAAGCTAGTACCTTCGCCCATGGACATGGAAACCTCAAGAATCACAAATGCTTAGCCACCCTTGAGAAACCCTGGATTGTAGTGGTAGGAGACCTAGGTAGTAGGTAGGATTTTAGGGGTCGTAATTAATATCACTCACTCAATGAAGAAATAGGTACACAAAAAAATACAATAATACGTTTATTAGAAATAATTCTTCACAAGTTCGCAGTTCTCGAGTAATTATGCAAACGAAATATTATGTAAGTGTAAAATATCATAGTACGAGTATCAGCCACGCCTATAAACTGTTTACCTGATGTAACCGCTCGACCACCACTAACCTACAACCGGTGCGTAACTCAACAACGCTACCCTACCGTTTAACTCAAATATTACGAACGATACAAATATGGGGGCAACTAAAATCGTATTGCATCATACATACATCATCAATCTTCGTTTACCTGCATCTTACATAAGTGTAATATTGCAAAAGGTGTGTGATGGTTTCTTTATTATTATGGTATATTAAGGAAATGATCACTTACGTTCCTGGAAGTAACAGTAACAGGTATCTCCCTCTGAGAATTAACATACTATCACTGGCTTTTTGTGTGACCTTATGTGGAAAGCATGGCTTTTTCACAAATAGTGGACCACCTACCTCGTTTTGACCTTCTTTTTTAAATATAGAGTCTGCCAAAGTGACTCTACTCTGCCTGATAGAAAGCACGAATAAACTCCAAGAGTGGTGGTCACTATACTCATTGTGAATGTAGACAATATAGTATGGTGTACACACTATGACGGTCTACTGAGATGCTGTTTCACGCACCGCTTAAAAGACCACGGTTCATAGTGGGAGGGAAACACATGCGCTGTAATGAGTTCCTAGTTATAGGTTCTGTTTTATTATTTCTAATAATAAAAAGATGGTTTAAGTACGCTATCGTTATTCTTTACGTTATAAAGACGCGTATGGAAAATATTTATTAACACCATAAAATTTACATAAACAAAAGAATTCTTATTTTATATGTTTATATGGTCTTTAACGATTCCATAAACGAATATATTACTGTTAGATGCCACTTTATGGTATAAGAATCAGATACTTATTTCCATAAACAAGTTGGAACTGGTCAGAGACCAGTTCTTTGAAGTCCATTTACGTCAGCATATTATACTGTGTTTAAAAACCAATTAAGGACACCATAGCAAATGTGTAAAATAAATCAATGTTTATTATGAAACATAAAATAATTAGACGAGGAAATTATTGGTAAGAATGATTTCAGTTATTGTGGACTAGTGATGCAACCTGTCCGGTCCGATCTGGCCATTAGCCGAAATATCCGGCCATTTTTATTTTGGTAAGAATTTTAGTGGAATTATTAAAGCATGATACAAAACAAGCAAACAGACTAAATTAAACGATATTGTATTTATTTGTCAGGAAAATCTATATATTAATACGCAAAGCAAAAACTTTGGCACAAATAAAGTTTATATGGAACAGGAGTGCAAAAAAGCTGTGCAACATAAAAAAATAATTATGGTCGAATTTCGACTACTGTACGATCACTAGAACTAACTACTAGTTTTGAAAAGGTCACAGTTGTCGAAATTATTTAATACTTCAAAACTTACTATAGGCATGGTATAAACACAGTAAGTAGGATGCTTGCAATACATACCTGAAACAATAAAAACAAAATATTAAAAAGAGTCAATATACATACAAGTACATGTGCGAGTATGACAGTCAAAAAACTGAACGTTTTATGTGTGTTTATTAAACATTCACAAGTATTTAGTTTGCTATTAATTACTTTCGAGTTCGCTATACGATACGATTTAAAATTGAGGCAAACGTATTTAAAAGTGAACCTAAATTGGTGACATACGCTATTAACAATTTAATTATTATTTCTACCTATAAGCTAATGCACTTGCATGAGACATAAACTATTTTGTTGTCATAATTCAAGCAACTCAACAACATTACAGTGCAGTACTGGTAGAAGTTCAATAACAGTTGGTTGTTGTGTGAAAACGCCAGATGTATACTTGTTTTGGACACGCTCCAGATTTGTGTATCCGTACAAAAGTCTACTTGACCCGCCCAAGGCTACCAGTGGTAAAAATAAATTGCATCACTATAACTCTAGCGGCTAGAAACAGGAACTCATGTTATAAGCACTGTTTTGTCAATATTCTGTTGAAATTTTGACACTTTTATTTGACGTAGTTTATCATTCAATATTTAGCAAACAGCGACACAAGTTATGACAGTTCTTTCATTATATTGCAATGAAAACGTTATCGAACATATGCCTTTTTAAACATGATTTATTTAGCAAGTTTGAAAAAACTTTTTACTAGTAAATAGCGCGGTAATATACGCTATCCGGGGAAATAGTCAAGGTCGTGTATCAGTTTTGTAATCAAAACAATCTAAAATATAGTCTATATTATTCTTCTCTTAAAATAGAAAAACAGATAGTACTTGGCAATATGTCCCGAATTTCAAAAAGTAACAGATTCTTTAGCCGACATCCACGTAGCCACTTTGCTGTCAATATATTTTTTGTAACACAATATTTTATTTTAAAAACATCTAGAATTATTATTGATTCAATTTAAAACTTGCAAAGCGCAGTTTCAGCATAAATTCAAAGCGAGCGATGCATACTTGGTTATTGAATTAGCCAACGCCATACTCATGGCGTCGCGCCGAGTGCGTGACTGGTAAATTAATAATTCTGTACATGTTTCATCCAACTGTGTTTCCATGATTGATTGGAGATCGAACTATATGTATTTTTAATGATTGATGATGATTGATATATATATATGGATTTTAAGTAATATTGACACTTAAAAAAGTAAATCTGTAAATTATTATTTTTAGAATTTCGCGACAGCCATATCAATATTACCCCTTCAAAACATAGAGTAATAGAAAGTATCGTAACCTTTTAAATAATTTTATTGCGAATAAGTTCTATTGTACGACAAACAATATGTGTTGTAGGTATATGCAATTTATAGCAATACATACCTACAATTAAATGAACAACTAATTAACGGAACTAAACGTCCTGGGCTGTGACTCAGACCAATTTATAGGCATCGTGTCACTAATTGAAAATGATTGATAATATTCTTCGAAAGTGCAGCAAGAAAGACAAAAACACAAATAATTTAACTTACTGAAGGCAAAAAGCGTCTAGCAGTATACTCTATTTTAACTTTAATAGAGTAAATTTAAGGTCCGTATTTTAAAAGGCTTCTCAGTCGTGAATCTAGTCTTAAAACTAGTTTCAAGAAGTGATTTTATTTTTGAACGTCTGTTGAGACAAGATTTACTGATCGTTGATCAAGTGAGTAAAGATCAATGAATAGCTTATTTTAGAACGATGCTTATGTCACAATCTCCTCTCAACAACAGATTTTGACAGATGTGATCTCTGTTCAACTGAGACAAACTCAATCTAGTCTCAAGTGGTAATTTCTAATGCAATGCGTAGGAAATGCGTAACGTACGTATTTCCCTTATAAAGCATTAGTATGTATTTTATGATGATTTTTCTGAATAATAACGAAAGACTTATTTTACCTTACTTTATTTACGAAATAATATGCGAATTATACACATTACAATACATTTATGTTATTTTATAACGATGTTTATGTCAAAATCGCCTCTCAGGAATAGATTTTGACCGATGTGATCTCCGTTCAACTGAGACAAGCTCAATCTAGTCTCAAGTGGTATTTTTTAATACCTTGTAAGGGAAATTAACGTATTTTATGATGATTTTTCTGAATAACAACGAAATATTTATTTTACTTCACTTTATTTACGAAAGAATTGCTTATTATACACATTTCAATACACTTTAATTAACACTAATAGATATTCAATTTACTTAAAATACACATTCAACTATTTATTTCAAGTAATAGTAATAACCTTTTAGTTTCTGATAAAAATATTACATAATTTTAAAATAAAACAAAAACAGTCAGTCAATGTCGAATTATCAAATTCGACATTCTATAATATACGGAGAGCGACGGTTGAGATTTGATGAGAACTTGAAACTAGTTTCAGCTGATCAGAGTTCAAACGATACTTGAGACGCCTTCTATAATACGGGCCTTAATCTTGCATATAAATTCCGGAGACAAAGAGGAATAGAGATAACAGACAGTCCGTATGTGATGAGCTTACTTATGCCAATTATTACACGGTATTGACTACAATGTGTCCTGTGTCTCAATTTCATTCTCTTTGGTACCATAGTCGATATCGTCAGTGTATATAACTATAATTCAATCATTTCAATCTTAATAGCAACTACGTCTTCAGTTATATGTTGTTTCTCTCAGAGACAAGAAAAACAGCTTTTGTCAACATGTGCGCAAACGCATGACGTATTTCAATAATGAAGAATAACTGGTTTTATACAAGTATTGAATTAAAACACACAGAATAGTGTTTAATATTCTAATATTCGACGACAAACTAAAAACACCTACATTTTGTAGTGTGTACACGTTTTAGACATATTATTCGAATTAAGTATGTAAGTTACTATAAAATTATATATTACATAAGATGAAACTATAAATGAGATGGTAAAACTATATTATTGTTTAGGTATACCTTTACTTAAATATTAATAATAACCTAAAACACATCTCTTTTGGCAAACTAGGCAGACTGTACTATTTGTTAACCAGACCGATTTATTCCTAATCCTAAATCGAAGATATTATTTTTGCTTATCACAGAATCTCTAACCAACAGACATATAGGCCTACCATACTGTAAGACTGATATAAAAAGTAAAACACAGATCACATATTGTAGTAAACAAGGAACTAGACAAGCTCACTAAACTAGTACATACAACAACGAAATTGTGCTTATAAAGCGTCTCTTTGTGTCCTATTGTTATTGGAACAATAGAATTTGCAAAGAAGACAATTTTCATGGTAATAATTGGATTATTGTAAGTGGGGCGGCAAACAAGAAAATAAAATGATCACACATCATTGTGACCGACAAATAAGCGATATTTTAGCAGAATGTCGTAAAATATGTAATATATATGTAGGCATTCTTACACAACGCTATTTAAGTTCTAGAACACGTCTATACATACTAAGACACTTTTTACCCGACAACGGCGAAGCCATAAGGAAGGATAAAAGTTTTGACAGTCTATGTATGTATGTTCCACTGTAGCGTCTTAACTGCTGAACTGATTTTAATAAATAAGGTATCAATAGAATAAAGTTGTGTAACGTCTATGTCTACACCTTAAGTGTGTTTTACGTATGTTTCAATAGTTATGGTGCAGATTGTGGTGATAATGCGTTTCACTATATTAAACATAGCTGACCGACGCAACCTCGTTTGCGTCTTTTATTGCCCGTAGCGAAAAGTTTTCCCCCGTATAGTGTGTCGCGGACTTTTTTGTAGATATTTCTAAGATCTACGATTAATTAGAACATTTTATGGTTCTATCTTGTATAGTTTACGCAGCGTACGCAAAATAAGTAACTTTTCTGGTTGATTTTTTACACCTTGTGTCCGAAAAACCCCAATATCTTACGGAACCCTATTTTTTTCCAAAATAAAATATAGCCTATGTTACTCGTGGATAATGTAGCTTTCGAATGGTGAAAGAATTTTTAAAATCGGTCGAGTAGTTTTTGAGCTTATTCATTACAAACATACAAACAAAGTTTTCCTCTTTATAATATTAGTATAGACAATATGATGCTAGAATATCCCGAAATTTACTTGTAAGTAAAACTATATCTGCATCTAATATGTCTGTTCTTCTCTGGAATGCGCTCCCCACCGAAGTCAGGATGTCTACAAACCGTATTACGTTTAAGGCGAAAGTACGTGAGCTTCTCTGGAATGAATTGGCAGCACAAACACATCCTTAGCACCTGACTGTGTATCATATAGGTACCTATGTATAGTATTATATGTATGTATGTAATATTTGTATTGTATGTTTATTTGTGTTGTATATGTAGCGGTAAATTTATGTATATCATTTATATTTAATGTAGGTTTATATCTTTTTACTAAATTTATTTTCTTTGCACCTACCAGTTCTTATTTCTACATCACCTGAAGGTTGACTGGGAGAGAATGCCTCAAGGCATTAAGTCCGCCTTTGTACAACATGTGCAATAAGTTTAAATAAATAAATAAATAAATAATATTATATAAACATATTATACATAGAAGCAAGATATCAGCTTATAAAACTAAGTCTAGATAAACAGTAGTCTAGCGGGACTGGTCATAAATTGAGCATCGCATACCAGGGCTACAGCGAGTACCTGTAGGTAGCTACTCTAGCTGTGACAGGTAGAATGTAGGCCGATTGCAATTCAGACCCTCCTAACAGGATATTGCATTTTGATGTTTTTGATCTTATGTACGTATATCTAGTATTTATATACGTTAATAATAAAAACTGATATAATTTACCTTGTTGCTGCTGAAGATTTCGATTCTGTTGTTGTTTTTAATGTTTTTCTTCTAGATATTAAGTGAACATTTAATGAGAATTTAGTGGTTAAATAATAAAACTAGGATACATAGAATACCTAGTTTAGTAAACACATTTTATGTATTCAATAGATTAGTACGCGAGAAAATTCCTTGGGAACATACCTAAGTATTTTTAGTAGATGTGCACACTGCACAGACAGGCATGTGAAACATCAAATTTATATTGAATCTTACTTTGTTACGTGAGAAGTATTTTTAACACGTTCGTAGAATTTCAGAATTTTTACCCTAAGACCAGCCTGGGTTCTAGGGGATTTCCTTCCCAGGGATTTCCTTAATAATATGACAAAACATAGTATAGCTTTAGTCAATCCTGATGAGCATGAGCAGAATCCAAGAGTAGTGGTCACCGTACTTATTGCGAATGCCGACAATGTAACGATACAGCCATACCCACATTATGACGCCCTATTAAGATGCTCGTGCATCTTTGTGCCTACGGCCTTACACCAACGAAACACGGCAGCATGAATGCCTCCTAGTCTTATATACGAGGAGGTAGTTTCTTTACGAAAATATCAAACTTTGCTATTCACGTATAAATCACTGCCAGTACATTACATTTTCTTATCTTTTCGTTACATCATCGTGTTATTTCTCCGAAGATTCAAATGTTTTTTAATAAATTGAATAGATTAATCTACTAAAGTATAATCATAATTAAAGCTGATACAGTTTGTAGTCGGAACTTTGAAAACCAGTTTGATAATTCAGTTTGTCGACCAGTTTCCTACTAGGTACTACGTACACAGGTTAATTCTATTTTTGGCCACTAACAGGTTCTATGAACATTTAATTAGAGAAGACACGAAAATATAAGCCCATTAATTAATTTAGAAATTTTCATTTCTTTGTTTGTGTAACAGCGTTCTTCTATAAAATAAATAAATTCCAAAATATATTTTTGTATTACGAGTATGTAACAATTTAGCTCAAACTTCTCTCGCTCGCTCTCTCTCTCTCTCTCTCTTTCTCTCTCTCTCTCTCTCTCTCTCTCTCTCTTTCTCTCTCTCTCTCTCTCTAGATAACGTAGCAGTGACTAAAAAGCGAGGATAACGGTCTAAAGAGTGTTTTTCTCTAATCATGTTATTTGTTATAACGGGTGTTTTTTTAAGCTAGATAGAACTTTAAATTGTAAAAAGTAACACAAAAAATTAAATTTTGATTAAACCTTTTTTTTTATTTGTTTCAGTATACTCTGACAAATCATCATGAATAGACTCACGCTTGAACAACGCTACGAAATTATCCAAATTTACTTTGAAAATCAGTCGTCGATTCGCGCAACTTATAGACGACTGTTTTATCGCAAAATTGTGTTCAGCGATGAGGCGCATTTTTGGCTTAACGGGTTTGTTAATAAGCAAAATTGCCGCATATGGAGTGAGACCAATCCACAACAGACCCTACAGACTCCATTACATCCAGAACAATGCACCGTATGGTGTTGTTTTCACGCTGGTGGCATCATCGGACCTTATTTCTTCAAAAATGAGCTGATTTTCAAAGTAAATTTGGATAATTTCGTAGCGTTGTTCAAGCGTGAGTCTATTCATGATGATTTGTCAGAGTATACTGAAACAAATAAAAAAAAAAGTTTCATCAAAATTTAATTTTTTGTGTTACTTTTTACAATTTAAAGTTCTATCTAGCTTAAAAAAACACCCTATATATATATATATATTGTGTCTGGTGTCCAGCATCTCTCTTCGTTTACTTTTCCATCTTGAAGAGCAACAATGAAGACTGTCCTACTATAATGTTAGGGGAATGTTAGTGTTGCTGGCAGTTATAAAAAATAATTTATAGTTTTATTTAATTAGTAGTTTTATAAAAACAATTATAAATCTAAAATAACACTAATTTATTTAAATAACAAGTGGGATTAAGTCAATGACAGGCGTTAAAACGATTTTATTTTAAATCAAGAAACCAATTAAAAGCTCGGCAATAAAAAAGGCTAAAATGATGGAATTAATTAATATGGGTGTATAGAAAAAAGTTGGATTTAAATCATTATCATCATCGTGAAGTGATCATATCTCATGAGAATGTCAATTCTAAGATAGAACTACAATCTCTGCACCAATTATAACTAAAATTACCATTTTGGAATAAACAATCTCAAGAAAAAAAACTTTTTTGCTAGTTTAAAAGCCAAACTTAGAACTGAGGTGCACAGCATTCCAAAAAAATCGAACATGGCGCTTTGCCAACTATTGCAATCTTTACATAATCTTTGAATATGCTTGACGTCAATTTCTCTTTGCTAAACCGAAGATAGCCTTGTTTATGACTTCATACTCCTACTCCAAGATAAAAACTTTTAAATGATAATAAATCACTTGTTCGGCAATCGGCCAAAAACAATATTTACCGATAAATTTAATACATAAATCTCTAACAAAATGGTGGCTTGTATTGTGACAAAGTTCAGATGAAAAATATTACATTTGACAATCAAAGTCGTTAGACTTTCATTCTCAATTATTCTGAGCAATGTATATTATAAGTAAAAACTTCATAAAAGTACACGAGTTTTTCAGTATATATTTTAATCTGTCATAGTAACAATATTTATTATGTTATGCTTTAAGTTATGGTCAACGCCACATTTCTCAGTCAATTAGATATATGGCTGCATACCGAAGCGTGGTTTTCCCACGGTGAAAAGGTAAGCTAAAATCAGTACTGAAAGACTTCTCCACGTCTGTACATAGAAATTGATAGAAACAATTCAATGTCATCGTAAATACATCTGCAACAGACACCACTCCGTTCAACCTCCTACACAGACAATTTTGGCAAATACTTTGGAAAACAAAACAAACTCATGAGTACAAAACTATTTATGACTCAATGTTTTCGTTGGTATCACTTGTCATTATGGCTTATATAATTGTAGTTTTTATTAACTCCTGAAAAGCATATAGTTATATATTTAGTGTCAGTCAAAGATGCTGCATAAAACGTGCTTCAACGACATCTAGTTACGACGAGTCAAACTACTTGGTAATTACTGACAATCCTGTGTCACTCAATTAAGTTCTCAAGCGGGTTTTAAAACATGAAACTTCCGTAGACAAACCGGTGGACTCCTAAACTCGCCAGGCACTATTAACTAACCTGATACCTGTCCTCCTCGCCCATTAAAGTCAATCAGATTGTAGTTTATCTAAAGTCAGGAGAACTTAAGAATTTTAAGCATTGACAAAAGAATTTCGGAAGGTGTTAATGACCTTGTTAGACCAGACATCCTAACCACTACCATCCACTCCATAGATAAAAACTGTATTAATAAACCATTAGCAAGGAAGAGAGGGGAGTAAGGTGAGAGACAGTGATTAGCGGCCGGCGCACAAAAGCCTTGCTAAGAGTACGCCAAGCGTGACGGCATGACGACCTACGCTCCCATGCTCTTGTCTGCTCATTACATTGAGGTACATAAAATTAACTATAATAAAATGGACTTTAGTAACCCGGGTAAATAACCAACAATTATTCGGTCGAATAAATTTATAGCGTCACAGCTTTGATAAGTAGTATAAAATACAAAAGTTTAACACAAAAAATCCAACTTCAAGAAGTGGATTAGATTGAAATGGGACCACACGGGAAGCACCAGGTTTCAAATAAAAAGAATCATTAAAATCACTCAGTTGAAAGTTCTGAGGTTAAAAACATATAAAACAGTCGAATTGAAAACATCCTCCTTTTTGGAAGTCGGTTAAAAATACGTTAACTCTATCCAAATCCCAAATAACATCTCCTACTGTATGTAGGCTCTAGAACACACATAAACAACAACTTAAACATACCTACTTAGGTTTTACACTAATCATAAAAATATTCAATCACAGGTCATCACAATATTCTGTTACTAGCTTATTGTCCTACAGGGATAAATAATGCCTCGTATCGAATAAATAGAAACGAGAAACCAGAATCCCTATGACATATTGGAGATTTAACCTTTGAACGTACTTATCAGGCGTGTGTCACAAAGATATCTTGTTCGAGGGTTATGTCAGACACATTTTGTTGTACCTACGGGTCTACCGAGCATGTAGCGCGTGACTGACTCACTTACTGTGGTTGACAGATGATTGTCGCGTGTTTTTGAAGTTCGCTTGTACTGCAATATACTTTATTCAATACGGAAAACTAATTATTAATTTATTTTAACTAATTTCAAACGAAAAGTTTTAATGGTATTAAGAGTAATTTTATATAAGTGATTTATCATTTATATTTCCTTGTAAATGAGTTCTTTTAAATGTAAGGAAAGGTATTCAACATTAATCGTTAATAACTTTTTTATGTTTCTATTTGGAATGTCAAGAGACTAACACAGGCAACATCAAACAACGAATCGCTGATATAAAACAACAACAATATCAAACCATTCTTCGGTAGCATTTTTTTCTTTTGTTAACTTCAAAATAAATATTATTTAATTGCCTTATTATCACAATTGATTACATATTCTTATAATTTTTGAAGAAAAATCACAATAACAGCCCATGTTCATTTAAAAGAATAATATTGAATTCCGATTAAATTATACGAAATCATGGGTTTGTAGATAAAAAAACCATAATTGAGTTTTAAGAGTCCAATAATTACCGATATTATGTTGTAAACTACAATTTTGTTGTGATTATGTAATGTTTTTGCACAAATTAAGTTTCGACAGCAAAAAATACTTGATGCCTAATTGGTTCTCTGTTTATCTGATTTATGCAGATCCTATATTTAGCGATAACGAGCTTCGAATAATATTATTTGTGATAAAAAATACGAAACATTCGTAACAAATAAACATAATTAGAAGAGCTAAACCGAGTTGAAAATATTTATGCATGAGAAAAAGGTTAATGTTTTCAATCAAGTACCAATGTTATTCGAAGTTGCTCGGCTAACCGATCGGCGTCTTTAAAATACATATGTATACATATGTAGGTATACGTACATGACTAACCGTGTACAATACAATAACTAGTATAAACAAAATAATTCTAAAATTTTGTGTTACTTTTGGCTCTCATTTATGTTTTAAGAATAACCCAAAGTTATTTTTTTTTCCTTTTCCTATTGCTATCTATCAATCTTGCAGATATTCAGCAATATGTACATTATGTACAATCAATATAGAATTAAGGGCTTGCACGAAAGTCGTCCAGTGACTACTCCGTTAATTGATGTGCCTCTCAGAGAAGGTCTTGAGGAATTTTTCTCTTCAGTCTGCGAGCAACTGTTTGGGTGTTCATCAAATTGATTGACCCAAAGTTATGAAGATAAAACAAATGAGATGTATCTTTGTAACTTATCTCAAACGATTTTTCTAATAACCCATAACATTAATGATTTGAATAATGTACTGTTGATTAAATACTTAAATTATTCCTTTAATCGCAAAATAATAAATTTTCATCTTTTGTCCCCGTTACATAAAGCCTCTTAACATGTTTTATTGTAAACTTGTCATACGAGAATCAACAAAAGGCCTCATTATAACAAAACGTGATTTACTTCAAGAAGCCTTTCACTGGAAGCTTCTTTCGCGTCGGAATGCAGCCAGTCCCGTGCCAAGAGCATCTACTTTCACTCAACACTTGTTCACCATGAATTAAAGAAATTACCTATGTTTTTTAAACACGGAAAGGGCATCGTCATCATGTTTAATCACTTTATATTGTATTCATATTATTTCCTTATATACTTGTTCTTCCTTGTCGTGAGGAAGTATTTTAATATGCACATCGATGACATGTCAAATTGAAAAATGCGTGTTACAAGTAGATTATTATCAGGAGTGAAATCGAAACGAGATAATATAAACTTGTAAGTGACATTGATATATCCGAACTATTGCTTGCTTACCCTAATATATCCGTGTAAGTTATGTCTCTTTTTAACTGTCTTCAAAAAAGGAGGAGGTTATCAATTCGACTGTGTATATTTTTTTATGTTGTAAACAAATTTTGATGTATTTTTTATTTGAAAGCTGTCCATGTGCTCCTATTACAATTTGGTCCAGTTCTTGAAGGCCTTTTTCTTTTTGTTAAAATTTCTGGCATTTCATTATCTGATCTGATGTACTCATATTCCTTCTAAAAACTTCTAATTGTAGCTTTCTAACCTCTAATGTTTCTGGGCTTGTTATAAGTGGGACTATAATATAACCACCATCATCATCCATAGCCTTTCATAGTTCACTGCTGGACATTGACCTCTCTATAGGAAGATTAGGTTTCGGTCTACTGTATCTACCCGATAGGGTTTATTTCAAATTTTCCTACTTTTTGCAGTTATCGTAATTTGCTCCCTTAGTCGGTTCTTACGACTATGGGACGAACAGAGGTGGTGAACCTCTGTATTTATTAATCCATCTATCCCAAAAAAATATGAAGCAATGATAAAATATAAATGTAATGATACAACTCCGCATATCCCTTCGGGGGATTTAGGCGAGAGTGAATGTCTGTATGATATCTAATATCCCAATCGAGTGCTGTTGACATACATTATAATCATTTATTTATCAAGACAGACTCAAACTTGTTGCAGCTTGTGAAATAAGGGTTACGATAACAAAGAATGAGATAACTATCAAGAAATAACTAGTGACAAATATATGTTCGTTTTTAGAGTTCCGTACCTCAAAAGGCAAAAACGGAACCCTTATAGGATCACTTTATTGTTCGTCTGTCTGTCTGTCAAGACCCTTTTTCTCAGGAACGCGTAGAGATATCAAACTGTAATTCATATCAAATGCTATGCTGCAAATTTTCGACATTCGCATCTTAGCATTTGATATGAATTACATCGCAAATCTACAGGGTACTTCCCGAGTACTTCAAATTTTGAAATTTGGTCCGAAGCAACGTCTTATAGCACAGAACAAGGAAAAATTGCGAAAAGCATTAATTTATTGTCAGATCAGTCCACAGGTACGGAACCGTGGAGAGCCACGCCTCGACATGAATGGGTCGGCTCGGCATTACAGAAAACCGGTGACAAACAGCGCCGGCGCTGTGTTTCACCGAGTGAGTGAAGATACCAAAGGCCCATAACACATTACAAATTACAACATTATTACATGCTCAGTTATTTCTACAGGTTTTTTTTATTATAAGGAAGTCATAAATTTAATATTTTTTGCTGTCACCGATTATAAAATAGAATCTAATTAAAGCCTGTGGGAAGAAAAGAAAAATTCGGATCCCTAGCGACTGAAATCACTAGACCGAATCAGTAGTAAAAAAATATTATCTCTACATTGAATTGTTTAGAGTCACTGGAACCTTGACAAGTAAATCGGTCTAGTTGGTCTAGGTTCGATTTTCATCCAGGACAAATAATAGCGTGATGATTAATCTGTGTCTGGATGTAATTTAATAATTATTTGTATACATTTAGAAATAAAGAAGTGTTTATCGGCAGTTTGGTAACTATTTTGTAGGTTCTGCCTAGTCGAGAATCAGACTGATGCAGTAGTGTGCGATACACGAGTAATCTTTTTTTTATTGTTTAAAAAATTAATAGATGTGTATTTTCGTTTGTGAGACTAATTAACTTCAATTTAATTTCAAACTACAGTCTGTTTTTAAACAATTCATATTTTACACAGTTTCCTAGTCCAATGTAAGTTTTTCAAATCTACGTTAAAAATTATAAATAGTTTCTTAACCTTCAGTAATACCATTTAAATATAAAACAATGAAATCATTATATGAAGGAGTGGAAAATTTATTTACCGAACCTTATATACCGAACCTTTGTATAACGATCGCTATAAATATAATTTAAAATAATCTACACTTATATCTATACTAATAATAAAGCTTAAGAGTTTGTTTGTTAGAACGCGCTAATCTCAGGAACCGCTGTCCGATTTGAAAAATTATTTCAGTGTTTGATAGTTCATTTATCGAGAAAGGCTATAGGCTATATATCATCATATCATATCATCACGCTACTACTAATAGGAGCGGAGCACCAATTAAGAATGTTTCAAAAACGGGGGAAAATTTTCACGCTACGGGCTATATAAGACGCAAACAAGGTTGCGTGGGTCAGCTAGTATATTATATAATTGGTTCTTGTCAATTCACATGTTGCTAACACGGGCTGTCCACCAAATTTCCATGAATATAATCAATTCACACGAATAAAATAATTAACACATATAATGTGTCAATTATTTTACTCAAAAGAATTACGTCATTATACTTTTTTCATTAAAAATAAAAAAAAACTGAGAACGAGAGTCGACTCAAAACTTAATTTACGTTTATATATAATCAGTGTTTGAGGGGTCAAAATATTTACCAACATATTATGGTGAGTTTCGTCATTTTGTCATTAATCTTGACTGATAACAAGTGTAAAGACACCTCGGATCTGCGACGCAATATCGAATTAAAACATGTATATATAAAAAGAAGGTGGCCTACGCGATTGCCCTGGTAGTTCAAGGGTAAGGTTTTTAGGCTTGGAGAGTTGTGGCTTCAAACCCCATATGAAACTACACTTTGTGTGATCCACAAACTGTTGTTCTGAGTCTGGGTATCTTCGCGTCCGTTTCATATAAGTTTGGTAAGTTCCCCACGACACAGGTTATTTATTCCTAATGCGGGAGTTGTTTTAAAAAACAGAAAAGGTAGAGATTTCTGATGCTGGTCTCTCGACAGCAAGGAAACATTGATATGAGACTATAGAGTATATAGTTACAAAGTACAACCAAAACTTATGGTACCTATCCATTCTTCAACTTCAAAAACATATCCCTTCTAACCCTTGTGTACTTTTTCTTGTCTAAAAATTCTAATATCTTATTGTGAAGAAAATATAATATATAATCTAATATAATAAAGCTGAAGAGTTTGTTTGTTTGAACGCGCTAATCTCAGGAATCGCTGGTCCGATTTAAAAAATTCTTTCGGTGTTGGATAGTCCATTTATCGAGGAAGGTTATAGGGTATAAATCATCACGCTACTACTAATATGAGCGGAGTAACAATGAACAATGTTTCAAAAACGGGGAAAATTTTCACGGTACGGCCATATAAGTTATTATCACATATACCATCAACTAGATTTAAGCTAAAAAAAAATACAAAAATAATAGAATATTGTTTAAACAGGTTACAGGAAATAAAGGCTATTTTTGTTTTATTTATTTATTGTTTATAGGTACGTAATTATGTATTAGAGAAGGAGACGCCAAGATACCATATTGTTTAATTAATGTTTCTTTGTAAATTCATACAAAAAGTCATCTAAATAACAAATTAAACTTTTTACATATCTGCATCTACATATATAATTAAGATATCAAGATAATTGCGAAGCACATAATATTACATAACTACAGCACTTATAAGAATCCCACATTTATCCAAAGAACAATAGTCACTTTAAAGGTATGTTTTTTCATCTACATTAGACACCATATATTTAAGTTCTGGCCAAAATGTGAGTTTAATGTCAAAAATGTTGAACCATCTGCTAGGTGTGTGAATATAGCAAACAATGAGAGATATAAATAAAAGATTTAACATTCGGTACTTAAATAATGAAGAAAAGACTAGGACCGATGTTAATTTCACGAGGTTTATATTTAGATTCTGGCGTCAATTATTCGGTGACATTAGTTCGTTAAGTGACAGACGTTTAGTTTTTCAAGAATTAAAATGTTTGGCTCTTGAAATAAACAAAAAAACGATTCGTGAATATCAGTCACAAAAATGTTTATTTTAATATTACACTCCTATTTGAAATAAAAAAATCGAGGATTTTAAAATCATTCTTAGGTACCTTATGTCGTTAAATCTTCTTATCTCAAATGAACTTATTTACGCATGACATATCGTCGTGATTAGTACATGTCTGTCATGACTACAGAATTTTTTTATATACTAGTTGAGACGCGCAACGTCTACATTTTGGCGATAAGATCGTAAAAAATACTTGAGGATTTATTCTCATACCTATCATATTTACAAATCACATACATATAATCGTTAAAAACCATCCAATTGTTTTGTAGGAGTGCGACCACGAACAATGAGACACGAGATATATATTTATTAGATTTATACATACATAAAGTTAAGACGGTTGGGCTAGTGGTTTAAGCGGTCGCTATACCGCTTTCTATTAAGCTGAGTGTTGCGGGTTCAAACCCCACATGAGACAACACTTTTTGTGATCCACAAATTGTCGTTCTGAGTATTTATTGTGTCCGTTTCATGTATGTGTGTAAATCTCCTTGTCTTGTTCAAAAAAGAAAAAAAGACAAGCTTCTCCCCGCGGCGTTACTCGCGGTTATTGTTGTACCTTTACAACAACAATAGTGGGTAACACCGCGGGCGCAGCCAGTACATAATAAAACGTCTAGTTTATGTGTTTGTAAGGAATATCAAGTTAAAAAGTCAATAGTACGATAATATATTTTACACTATGTCGATATAACGATTGATAAAATACCTATCACTACAGTATCACGTACTGTATTGTACCGAGCATTGAACCAATGTAAGGGAGGATTATCAATGTGACCTCTAAGTTCAACACTCCCCATTACATTCTAGATTGTACAGTAAAGTGGTTATATGACGCTCATAAAAGCGCAGACATCACATGTGTACATATGTATCTAATCTACATTTAGTGAATGTGTATAAAATAATGTGTAAACGGTGCTGAAAAATACTAATAAGATGTTTTGATAAACATCTTTGATTCTTTCGACCATCCTTTTTACGTCACGGAATAGGACAGCGTCTAGAAGGAATAGCCAGCAGTGACAGATGACATTTGAAACGCCACAGTTGTCCATTTTATTCTTGAACTAAGTTTAAATCTCGTTAATAATTAGAATTGTGTAAAGATATTATCCTTAATTACTAAACGTGTTAATCATTAAATAACTGTTTATATACTTATTTGGAAACTACATTCTAGAATGAAACTCACTTGTACCCTTTAATAATTAACCTTTGATAATGAAATATGGCGAGACCTGTCACGATTGAAGTTTATTAAAATATGTAGTGGAATAAGTACAAGTGAGTTTAATTCTAGAATATATTTTAACAAGTTTCATCGAGTGCCAACAATCGAGAGAATAAATTATTTTTTGGTAACAATATAACTATGTTAATCTCAGGCATCTCAATAATACTTACTGAGACTACTACGTGAGAGCGAACTCACGTCATGTTCGCTTTCGTGTATTTTTAATCACTATAACCAATTATGAACATTATGAAACATCAATAGTATGGATGCAGATTTAACAAAAGTACGAAAGTATGTCAATCTATCGACACCTCATTCGTTAAAACCTGTGCAGCAGTCGTTGCGATGGAACATACATACATATACCTACTGCAAAAATTATAATTCTTTCTTTTGTCTTCGTTTAAAAACGGATTTCAATGCAAAGAAGGACTGCTTGAACCTGGCAAAACGCCAGATATATATCAACAGTAATGACGTTTCGTTTAACAAGTGCGAATGTATGTAGAAGTTTACAACCTATAAATAAAACTAATTGGTAAGTGTTATGACAGTTGAAATTTTAGGGTCAATAATTTTGTTTCTAATGAAGTTGGGTCCTGTGATAGATGGTACTTGCGAGGCGGTGCGAGTGAAAAGTGACACATCCGTATTATAGTTAAATATAAAAAAAGCTGTTTAGCAGTGAACTGTTAAATGCTGTTGATGATGATGATGTAAGATAAATAATCTAGTAGCAAGTACTAGTATAAGTATTGCACCACATAACCAACTGCACGGTTGGCCTAGTGGTTAAGCGGTCACTACGCCGTTTCCTACTAATCCAAGTGTCGTGGGTTCAAATCCCACGTGGGACATCACTTTGTGTGATCCACAAAGTGTTGACCTGAGTCTGGGTGTTCTTTGTGTCCGTTACATGTATGTTTGTAAAGTCCCCCGCGACACAGGATGTATATTTCTAATGCGGGCGTTGTCTTTTTAAGAAAAAAGAAAAAAAAAGAAAAAAGTATCATTAATAAAGGTAGAAAGTAGAACATCAGTAACAGACTAATAAAGATTCTGCGAGGTCACGTTATATTCCCAAAACAGCAATAGCGATCAGTTAGAACGTCAGTCCTGTTGGTTTAATGAATTTTCTAAAATTACAATTATATCTATTGTAACTTATATATAAGGACTAAATAGTATACATTTTTCAATGGTTCTAGGCTGCATCTGTGTTTACAGAGCAATACTCTACAGTACAACTACAAAAACTCACATATGAATCACATTATAATCCCATATTTAACAATTCGCTATTCTCGGGAACTTATTACAGTCTTATCAAGTGCAAATATTAATATAGAAACAGATGATGGCCTTGCATAAGCCGTATGTTTATTTATATACAGAAAAATCAGGTCAGTAAGACACAATGTTGCCGTTATCAATGACTCATAAATGCTAGATAATACTGCTTAATGTATAGGAAATAAAACTACAGAACAAGACTGATAAAAACAAAGCATGTGAGGAAAGTAATGATTCACTTTTGATATTCATCTGGCCTAGCTGGAGATGTGTTTATCAGTTCATCTGCCAGCTAACGTTCTTTCTGATATGATCTTGAATGCTGTGTGAACTTAGATGTCAAGTTCTTAATAGACATATGAAGATAGATGTTAGATTAGACTTAGAAAGTTGTCTTTTAGGTTTGAATGTACGTTTTTGAAAATACATACCGTCTTATTAATTCTACCATGCGATGAATTCAGTTTATATGTGCAGGCTTGATATTGGTGATACTTGAGATACCTCAATGTAAATACTTTAATTGCATTTTGATGTATTGCAATGAATTCATATATTTTTAAATAATGTATCCATGGACAGCGGCATTTATTTACAATCAGAGAACTCGATTGGTCGTAAAGCTGTTATACCATAAAAATAACTGAAGGCGTTTAGCTTGAATGGATTGGTCACTGCATGAATTTTTGCATTGTAAAAGATTAGTTAGCGATATAAAATTTAATGTTTTTCAAACCTACATTATTCTTTCTGGAAATATTTATTCTCTTACCAAATAACGCAATGTCCAAAATTAACCTGTTAAGCTATACAGAAAATATATTCTACTAGCTGACCCTTCAAACGTTGTTTTGCCGTAAAATTAAAAAAAATACATATTTACCCTCCCGGTCACCTTTATCATTTAGGGGTATGAAAAATTAATGTTGGCCGATTCTCAGACCTATCCGATATGCACACAAAATTTCATAAAAATCGGTCCAGCCGTTTCGAAGGAGTTTGGTAACAAATACCGCGACACGAGAATTTGTATATTAGATTGAAAACCATTTCTTATCAATTATTTGATCCTTGAACATGAACTGGAGTGAAAAGTCTCGCGCCAATTACAACTTTTGACATCTGTCTTGTTCATCAACCTTGATCCTGACTGCTTTTCTGTCTCCTAGTATCCGAGATTAAGCTTTGATTGACATCATTTAAAACATTAAAAAATTACTGCTCATTTACTTTGTACTTGTTCAGTGATAAAAACTAAGTTTAGTTAAGTTATATAAGTTAAGGTTTAAAAAAAGTACCTGGATTTTCTGTTTAAAGGTATTAAATAATAAAGTTTTACTTTTCACACACTTCGGTTATTCAATAATACATAACGTAATTATGATCCCATTATAACCCTATTAATTTACGTATCGATAAGTAAATATGCAATTAAAATTCCTTTACACTCCATCTTGCTCCATAACAAAGTTTATTTGACTATTAACCACACATTAATTGCACAGAAATTGCGTATTTCACCCGAAATGTGAGGCAAATATTTTTTTAATCATTCTGGTAATATAGGTCACACGTCCCACTTATTGAACAGAAAATTTGAATGATATCAGTCGCCAATTTCAGGCTACTGCATGATAAACATAATTATTTCAAAGTTAGACATTTAAATTAAAAGCATAATGTAACCAATCAACCGTATATATGTACAGAATATCATGAATGGGCCGGCTCGACCGGAGTGATACCACGGCCTCAGAGAAAACCGGTGTGAAATAGCGCTTGCGCTGTGTTTCACCGAGTGAGTGAGAATACAGGATGCCCATGCCTCAACCCATCCCTCCGTTCCCCTCCCTATCCCCCAACGCCATCAGGCGATACGTCTATATACGTATACTCGGTTGCCACCTATTCCATTAAATAAAAAAAGAAGAATTTGTGCATAATATCATAATACATATATGCATATCGACAGACATTTTCTTTGTAGTATTGCAATAATGTTGTCAACAATCATATACAGCCTTTAACAGTTGACTGCTAGACATAACGATACTTCTTCTGAGCAAGGAGATTGGCATAGTAATACCACAATGACCACCGCATCGGTTGGTATAGGGTTTCTTTTAAGTTATCCTTCTCTTTGCAGTGTTGTTCTCACTTCTCCTACATAGTTTGGTACCTTAGTGGTCTCTTATGACATCAGTTGTCAGTAATGCAGATACCTAAATAGTTTCTTAGTGAAATATTTGTGGATGACTGTACAAAAAGATGTGTCGCTAAAAAAAATGTTGTTGCAATACTAAACGTCTTCAGTTTTCGTACATCATCGCTAAATCGTCGCTTCACGTGTACAAACACGGTATAATGTTTGTTTGTTAACAACACACTCTCAAACAAGTAATACGTAACAATTTGTTGTCAGAGTCGTACCTACTTGTCTTTACAACGAAATATTTTGTAAACTATTACGTAAACGTAATCAGGAGTTATTTTCGAGACTTCAATAATAAATAATTTCGGATAAAGGGCATTCGACCAGTTTGATTTTTTAATACCTCTCCCTTAATAATCGACAATGGTGATAGTTTTGTTGTTATAAACTAAAATTCATTAAAATTTGTTGTTGGATTATATATGAACATTACGGCAGTCAAATAAAACTGATTTCTTTTATCTATTTGTTTGAACGAGAGCACTTATATTTTATTAAGAAAAAAAAACTAAATACAGTACATACTTTGAAAGCCTGTAATTTGAGAATAATAAGATCGATTACAAAAAACGTGTCAACAAATATAACTAAAGAACATCATGACGTTGTTGTTTAAAAATCATTAAAGTATTAAATCTACAGTCATTAGTTTAATGATGTCATTGACAAAAACTCATAACTTGTTTTCATTTAAATCATTTTTACGTTAATGTTAGTTGGACAACCTGTCATTGTATACATTTATAACAACTGAAATGATGTGCACATCTAATAATTCACTATAACAAAGATATACAACATAATAATACACATAATAGCTGAGCTTTGGCTGCCACGTCCCAGATCGCGACATGATCGCGACAAGTTCAGTATAAACTTTTATCTACTTTGAAATTGACAAATGTTTCTGTATTAATCTTACATATCCTTAATTCTTTTAACAATCCTACATAATACAGGCTACTGAAAAAACACTGGGATCAATAAGGGCGTCTTAACGACACTTTATAATACAACAAGTATAATTTTCTAATTCTAAATTCTATGTGAATGAAAATATAAATTGCTAATCTAAAGAATTCTCGTGAGCATATAAAATATTAACCATCTGAGTTATCTCTAGAGAAATTATTCCGTGTTCTTGTGCTTAAGTCTACACACGACACTCAGTTTAAGACTAGAACCCATAGCTAAATATTCATATTATATATTTTATTAAAAAAAAATTCAACTTAATTTGTGGAATGTATTACTAAACGATAAAAATTGGCGTGCAAAATCACTATAAATTGTTTTTAGCAGCGAATATAAACGATTACCACAGCGTGATAAGACCATCAGTCGTATAACCCCAACGAGATTCATATATGGATTCTATTATGTATTTGGGTCGGGCGCTGAGAATTGACGCCACGAAAAGATGTCTCAAGATCATTTTAAGGAATATGTCAATATTTTTAAGAATATTTGGTTTTCAATTTGTTTCACATATTCAGTCATCACTGACCGTCACTTATTTAAGGCCGACTGTACAAGATAAGGTACAGAAAATATTGAGATCAAATATTGAGGTCTTTTAATTTTTACCCGACTACAGCGGAGGCAAAAGGAAGCGTATTTTTAGCAGTTATTTATGTTTGTATATTCAACTATAGTGTCTAAACTACTGAATCGATTAGAATGAATGACATGTTATTAGATTTTTCCTCCCTCTCGACCCAGTGACCCACCTGAAGTTGCAGGCGGCGCAGAAAATTACTTTAACAGACCGAAAACTTGAAAAAGTTACCCCGAGACTCCACGGAGTCTACAAGAAGAACCACGAGAACGAAAAGTGACAGCATTCGTGATGTCGTCTTTCGTTGGTGAGTGCGAGACCAGAAGCCCAACGATGCAGAAGCATCTCAATAAGCCGCCATGGTACGCGTCACCATGCTGCATTTTGATAAAAAAAAGAAGTTTAAATTCGGGTACCTTCACTCACACATACCTCATAATGAAATGGTTTTCTGTGTTATCACTCCGTCATAAAGTCAGCCTGAACATCCCTTTATTTCAGTAAGTATTAGAAAATTACATTATCAACATTAGCCTATCGCAGTCCACTACTGTACATCGTCCTCTCAAATTGCACGCACGTACGTCCTACATTACGTTTGCCAAGACGCAAACATTAGGTACCTACTGTAAATTTTGTAGTATACACACAAAGGTCACAAGCGCATATTTATATACCTTTACCC
Source organism: Spilarctia lutea (assembly GCA_916048165.1). Classification (NCBI taxonomy): domain Eukaryota; kingdom Metazoa; phylum Arthropoda; class Insecta; order Lepidoptera; family Erebidae; genus Spilarctia; species Spilarctia lutea. Next base: position 685,232 of record OU696471.1, on the reverse strand, counting down.
TTTCTGAATTGTAGGTACACAAAAAATCTACTTAAGGTACAAGACCTTAAAGTTTTCAATTGTAAACATGTCAAGCATCAAATCTTAATGATGAATGACGAAGGTTGACGTCAGAATGTACCATGTTTTGGTATCAGCACTAACATTTGAACTTACAAGTCATTAATTTTGGATTACCTCGTTTTGGTTGTGAGTTTTCAACTAAACTGGTCATTATAAAGGACGTGGCGGAAAGCTAGAGCACACACGAACATAAGGTCGCTTTTACGTGTGTGTGTTCGAAAGTAAGTCTGCCCGTCTGTCTGCCTATTACTCTACTACTACTATTATCGATTTGAATGAATTTTGGTATAGAGATAGATTGGACCTTGGAAAAGGCTACTTTTTGTCGCGATAACCGATATACAGGTGGAGCCGCGGGCAATAGCTAGTAAAATACAATTGCTTAGTAGTAAACTAAAATATTACAAAAGTTATATATATAATGAATTCAATACTATAATAATTCATTGCGAAACACAATATTACAGTGTTACACGTAGTTCCTTTTTTATCGATCGTTAATTACGTCAATATTGTTGTTTAATTGCAATTATTACTTGACTTTGTGTAACAAACGCTCCATCTTTTAGCTGTTTATATTAAAACACTCAACAGATACGAACAGAAAAAACAAAATTTTAATATATTTATAATTTATAATGTCATGAGAGACAAACCGTCCGCGTGGTGACACACGGAGTGTGAAAACCTCTGTTGAATCTGTGACTGTCGTAAGAGGCGACTGGGCAACAAACTGTACAGGACCACATCGCTCCAAACAGAAGGAATACTTGGTACAAACCCTATCAACCAGTCTGGCCAGCATCATATTGTAGACCAAAACCCTATTTTATACAGAATCGTATGTCTAGCAGTGGACTAGAGTTGACTAGTTGATGAGGAGCAAATGAACAGACAGATATAATAATATACCATCTAATGTAACCTCATTACTTGGAACGAAAGAATGGCCTAAAATTAATCCAAGAATAAAATATAGTATTATTGTTATTATATTTGGTATATACGAGTAGTATTCAATAAGAGACACCTTGTAATAGTTTTAGACTGTTTGTATGTTCACGGGTAATCTTTATAAAAAAAAATCTTGTCCTTGATGAAAAATACAACTGAAAACAACTTATTTTGAAAAGGTATTCGGTTCGAGAACATTTTTTACTTTCAGAGGTTCAATTTTTTGTAAACGATCGGAATTTTAAATTCCAAAACCTTCAAGTTTTTTTTTTCAAAAACAATCTTTTTAAAATACATGGCCCACACAAAGAGGCAGACAAGTATGAAAAAAATAAAGTAACTTCCTCAATATATACACATAATATATAACTTAACATTCATATTGTTTCATAACCGCTGGCGATACGTTTTCCTTCATTCGATTTGCGATTGCGCTATGCCGATTGTCTTGGGTTCTCAACCGTTAAAGGGGGCTCAACAGTACACAATATGGTTCTAAGAACAATAATAGTACAAGGAAATAACATTCCAGTGTAATACAATAATAACTGTTTTACCAATTCATGGTGTATTTTTCCTGCCTCACATTGTGCACAGCGCACGCACGTGGTAACGAGTGTGCAAAAAACTTCTAACAGTGGTGTCTTAGTGCATTGAGTACACTTACATTTCACTTGTGTGGCTGGTAATGAGTTATATCTAGAGTGTTGATGATATAAAACTTACATATGCTCGTAGAGCACTTCATCTAAAAAGTTTTGTCACAACTATAGTTGATTTCCTAGTGGTAAGACGGAAACGCTATAGCGGTTACGCAATCCATAAGTTTGGACAGACAAGCATATGGTTCATCTATTAGTAAGTGCCTTCAACCAGCCAAGAATACCTGCAACCGAAGAATCACATGCGTTTTTCCAACCTCCTTTCTAAGAAGAGGCCTATAACCAGCAGTGAACCATTAAAGGTTGCTCATGTAATCCCCTTCCCCGCCAGAGTCAGAACTAAACTTAATCAGTATGGCAACAAAATGATTGCTTAATAGTTGGGTCCACACCGGACGATCCACCGCGCTCCGATCGCGATCCATGCGCACGTATTGTATTTTTGCGCAAATACTTAAGGCAATTCGATGCCACCGCTGCACGTGTGTCTCCATGCAAGAGTTCGACTGAATCACGGATCGCTTATGAATCGCTTGGAACGTAGTTCTTCAGTACGATTTACGCTCCACGCATCACAATCACGGATCGCGGGATCGCCGATCCATTTTGGATCGTCTGGTGTGGACCCACCTATTAACTACTGACTATAAAGCCTCGATATCGTTCGAGCCGGTCCGTTTCTGTCACAGTTTTTAAATCAGTTTGTTATTATACTTGTTGATTAAGAAGTATCGCAATGGCAGTGATACCTTTCAAAGTAGTAAATTTTTGCAAAAACAATACAACAATTTCTTGTAGCTATCACATTCGGAATTATATATACTAAATATATGTAGAATTATATGTAGTAACTTTAAAATCTGGTACAAATATCAATTATTAACGTAATATGGCCGAATAAAGTTGTTATTTTATTATTCAATATTAAGGTCATAGCCAATGTTTGCACTTTCGCAATGCATTCATGTTTTTATGACTTTAAGAGTATAATAAATTTGTCCAGTGTTTAAAATAAAATAACAAAGTTAAATGTATTTGTATTGTCTATGTATTAATATGCGAGAAACTGCCTCAGTACTCCTATTCAAACAAAAATAACATATGGCATTTGGAAAACGTAATAATTTTATGTTATGCTAGAACGATAGGGGTTCAGTACATTATAAGGTTTGACCAGTGATGCATTATTTAACATCTCCCAAAAGTTACGGCTGGGCATCGATGATCTATCTCTTATTTTACCCTCAATATTACAAAATACCGGCCAAGTGCGAGTCGGACCAAATTTTAAGATTTTGAATTCCTGTAGGTTTTGATTCCCTTGCGAGTGTCGAAAATTTGCAACAAAAACGTGATACCTCCACGCGTTCCTGATAAAAAGGATCTTGCCAGACAGACAGACGGACAACAAAGTGATCCTATAACGTTTCCGTGTTTTCCTTTTAAGGAACGGAGCCCTAAATATAAAAATTTGTTAAATTACACTGTCAGTGAAATTATCGTCCGTCGATAAAGTCTAGTATACTTGAGTACGAAATATTTATCTATATAATGTCGCAGTAAGGTTGTTAGTTAGAGCAGATATAATGATATAGGGTACCTATGAATGTAATTACATATTTACCGTAATAATTTTGCACAACAGAAATGTAATAATCTTACTTGAATAATACGAGAATAATGTAGAGATATAGTAATTTACCTAGGTATATGTTACTAATAATTATGTAAACATGTATAAGTTGTATCCACAAGTATATTTCTACAAAATGTGAAAATTGGATATACACTTGACCAATTGACACTTTTGCTTAAGAAATTAAAATTCAATATTTGTCATAGAAAACATAAATTTGTTTTTATTTAAATAAGACCGTACATGACCACGGAACACTTAGTACTATTTAAAAAGAAATCAATTACAGTTTCAATGGCTTCCTTAAAGTCATTTTCCCTAATTATGTTGGGGTCGGCTTTAATAATAATAGATCACTTTATTGTACACCAAATTGCATTCCAAGTATTTCCAAGGTAAGCTTAAAATTAGAGAAGTACAAATGGCGGTTTTAAGTCTACAGCGATACGGATGAAATTCGAAAATCGTCATCTACACAGGAAATTTCTGTGATTTTCCAATTTATATGAGTATTATAAGTTAACCATAAATTCATGTAGAACATAGTACCTATATAGTATTAAGTATTAAATAGTAATTAGTGGTCGCGCACTCGCAATTCGACCATAATTCGATAGTAATTATTTTTTTTAGCGGATGTATCGGCAACATAAGAAATCGTATATACCGTAAAGGTGAATTGATCCATTAAATTAAGATAAATCAAAATGTAAAGTCAATCTCTTACTCTCCCAGTTACCCAACGCCATTTACGTAAATTATAGCATATCCATTTTTTAGCATCTTTGCGTATCAAAATTCATTGTAGTGGATAGTTTTGCTTCATGATTGCATAATTTAGATTACGTATCCTACACAGGTGTCAACGGCCATTGAGCTAACAATTTTGCTGTTGAAATATTCGGAACACTTCACGCTTAGCGCACATCTAATGCTATACTGCGAGGTATTACGCGAAAATCTGTCGTAACTTTGTAACTCAGGAATCCTACTTCCAGTAGACTTGGTATCGCAGGCCCGTATTTTAAAAGGCGTATCAGTCGCGAACCTAGTCTGAAAACTGATTTTAAGAACTCAACCAATAAGTATAAAAGCTCAAATAAATAAGTTCGTTAAACATGCTTTAATTAGAACTAAAGATACAGAGAAAATAAAAGAATGAAAACTGCCTGGTTGCATTGATTGATTGAACTATACAAAGATTATTTTCGAAGCCCTTGCAGAACTTTTTAAATATTTTTTGCCATTTGCTTTTATATATAAATGAACAAGTTGAGTACACATTAAGAAGGGTGAAAGTTAATGTTTACATCTTGCTTACAAATATCTGTAACGTTTCATGTAAAAAATTAACAAAATATCAAATAGTGGTTAGATTGGGGTCCGGTCGTGTTAATAACTGCAGTTCCCGGACCCCTCCCTTCTCAGGCGCAGAGTTGGCACACCGTGTGGTTTTAGTCGGTTCGATTCCGACACACCGCCCCGCCACAAACCCCGGCGGGGTGACGCCCCGAGGGGGTTTCCACACGTTAAAAAAAAAAGGAACAGTTTTCGTCTAGTGTAGGGATTGTTTATCATATTTGTCGAAAAAGTACATTAAGTAAATGTGGTAATATGCATGTTATACACATATTATAATTATTATTGTTTATGTGGTTTCTGTACTACTTAATGCAGTGAACGTGATATTAAATTGTTATACGAAATTCATCGAATCATAAATGTCGGTCACCGGCGGTAATGTATTAATATATGTAATCAATTATTCTTAAGTAACTTTGTATTTGCAATTATATTATTCGCGAAATTTAAATGTTGCGTGCGGTTAAATATGTTTATGTATGTAGATATCCTCTCTTAAATAGTCTGTTTTATTTGCATAGTAAGAAGTCGTACTAAGCTAGATTTTAAATCCTTCAAGGTGGGATGGAAAAAAACAAATAGTCACTTGATGAGGATACAACCTTGTGAAACGATAACAGGAACCTCGAAATAATTTATGGCGCAAATAAATGTGTTTACAGAACATTACAAAGAAAGAATCTCTAGTTCAATGTGTGACCTCGCTTGTTTATAAGTATTTAATATATTAAACTATTCAGAAGCCACTGTCAATTTTGTAAGTATATTAAAGCCCAAGTTCTTACTGATTTTTATTAATAATTTACAAGGTAGTAGAGTCACGCTGATTTCAGTACGAAGGGGCCGGCTCGACCGTGGCGGTACTACCCTCGCACAGAAGATCATTGTAAAATGACAACGTTCGTAACTTCCTTATTTCTTTGAAGCCGGTTGAAACACTAAATACACTTTTACATTGGTGCTTCAGTATTTAACATTATAATATAACATATTAAAATAATTTAACTTACAAATGTTCCTTCTTACCCAATCTTGGCAATAAATTGTAATAAACTCCATATGGCCTTATATTCGTAGGGAAGCTTTACTTGGTAGCCAGCAACTCTTTAAAACTACTAATAAACCGTAGCACTTTTATGTTTTCCCTGGTAATATAAACATTGTATTTACATTACAATATTTAACGGTAATGAAAATGCATTAACTTCTTGTTTTTTCTGCATCATCGAATAGTTACATGGTAGAGAATACCTTAAGCATGTCCGCATATACAAAATATGCAAAATGTGTAAATAAATAAGTATGGAATTTGTTTATGACGGAAAAAGAAATAAAAATATACATCTAAAATTGTTAAGTAATTTAAAACGGGAAATGGGAAAAAATATGTAAATGAAAATTTAATTCCTTGTTAACAATGCACAATTTTTTTTAAAATTATTCTATCTCTTTTGTGTGTTTTATATTTTGAACATTATCACAAAAAGCGGACAAAGGAATGATTTACGTTTCAAAGCTAATAGTCTAGTGTAAATTTACGATAATAAAACACCAGTAAAAAATTACCAACTGAAATATTAGTTTCAATCTAATAATATTTTTTTAGGTTATAATGTTCTAATGGGAATATATTAATGTGTTTGTATATTTAAGTAAAAATGAATCACAAAAATGTATGTAGGCACGTGCATAACTTTCGATTGACTGCATCTGCATCATTTAATAATTCTTTTTTTGATGTATTTCTTATTTTCAGGACAAGGAGAAAATTAAAAGAAAAACCGTAGATGTTATATTTATTAATCTGCTTAGTCCTATACACTGTCACTAAAAGATTTTTTTACGTAATTTAGAAAATATTCTTGAAAATAAATATGGCGGTACTAAGTTCGCCAGTCAACTAGTTAGTAATAATATTTGGTTAGTATCCAAAAAACGACAGCTTTGAGCCGTTAGGCCTCGGAATTCTTGAAGCATGACACCCTTTCGTTTTTGGAATACCTTTCTCTACTTTATACACACTTGTTCATAATATTTTATTTATAACCGTTTGTTATATTGTGTTTAGGTTATTTAGATTGATTGTTATATAATGATGTTACTAAGTTAACGTCAGGCACGTTCAGACGAGTCGCCACTGCCCATAAACTGCCAAGAGTCAAACCTGTTTGCCACGTTTTGAATGCCTACCTTCAGAATTAAGAGGGAGGACGTTGTTTCAATACCGTGAAAGAATCGATTAACACCAGTCTCCTATGAAGTCGCGGTATCGCTTCGGTCAAGCTGGTCCATATGTGTGTTGCAAAACTTTAAATTTCCCTTTAGACACATTCATCTAAATTTTTTCTTTCTACAATTTACTTTAATAAAACATTTTTAACTTCAATTTTCTATGTGAGGGTTTCTCGTAGTCTAAAAAGTTACACACATGGAATACAATATCAAAACCAGCACCAGAAAGGTAATACAATAATAGCACCTAGTTTTAGGATAACATTACAATATAGGAATAAACTTGAGATAAGAAAAAGAATAATGACCTCGCTTTGTGCATCTAATTCGTTATAAACATGTTGAACATTGTTTTAAACAGCTACCATAAACTGGTGACTAATCAAACTTTAGATTATAGACCAACAAAATGTATAAAGATAATTAGATTCAACTATAATCCTAGATTCACTCATACTTTTAGTTACTGGTGTTTGGTCAATATAAAAACCACTTTCTCCGTTGATGTGATACATTTCAAAATAATAGCTACAGGTCATGAGTGTCATGACACAGAAAATGAGATCTTAATAACATAATTATACATGTATTTTAGTAAAGTTGAGCGTCTACTTTAATGAAAAAATAGTTACTGATTACAAGGGCATTCATTAGGTTTATAAATAAGTAAAAATATTGTCAGCAATACAATACAGCACTATCTAGAAGTAAGCTTGGCATAGAGAGATGACCTATACTTCATTTTAAACTACCGACCAGCCACGGGTTCATACGAAAGTCTTTGAAATTTTCGAATTTTCCCTACTATAATGATGTTCTTCTAGCCGATTAGGGCCACGGCAGCCAGTCTCAACAGAGACCAGCCAACTACGCAGGAGACATTATAGTGCGGAAACACATTTGCACTCTCTGTTCCTTCTCTCTCATAATCCGATGGGATGGTTAACCGACAAGACCGGGGAGAGATCAAGCGCAGGACCGACAGCTTTACGTGCTCTCTGAGGCACGGGGGTTCAGACCCCAACTTCCAAACTCCGAGCTGTTTTTAAGTATTTCTATAATCAGAAAAACGCAATAACACTTTAGGCCCGACCCGGGATTCAAATCCGAGACATCTTGATTGGCAGTCGCATACGTAAAACGCTAGACCAATGAGGCAGATGCAGCAGTGGTATATGTATCGTGTATGCATACATATGCAAATAGTAAAAAGCGGTTATTTTAGTAATACAAACAGACATTCCTATTTTATTTATTTGTATGGAAGAGACACTTCATAAGCCAAATGCAAAAACACATAGACTGGACTTTACATAGAACACTATTTATTTTACTAAAAGCATAGCAAAAAAAAAGTTTAAACTGGTTTTACGGGTTCAAATAAATTCGTAACTTAGACCTCGGCCTAAGTTATGAATTTATTTAAAGCTTAACACGATAAGATACCCAGTAATCAATATCTTTTTACCAATTTAAAATGACAATTAATTGTCAACTTAGATTCTACGTCATATTGCATATGCATATGTGTGTGTATAAACACACCGTACACATTCATGTCGTAGTGTTGGCACTACACTAGAGGTAACCTACATCGTGCATGTACTAGAGAAGTGTAACCGCAGCACTTAAATTGTTTTTTTGTGCCGCTGCAGGTTGTTGTAACACGCTGTAACAAAATTTCACTTTCGAAACATTTATTTTGGTTGATATTTTATTGTACTCTCTTTGTAATGTTTGTTTTTAAAAAGCTGAGCAACAGTCTACCATAACGCTACAGCGTTGTATATTTTTTTTGTGCAGAAGATTACTTTTCATCCGGTCCCTTAAAATATTGAAGAAGAAATTTACTAGCTTTACGTGTAAAATATTAAGGGACTAATTTGTTAAAATTCATCATTTATGCCAGTGCATAGAAGTGGGTATGAGAAAAGAAGTGGTACTTTAGAATAAGACGAGTCTAAATCGGCTTTTGTACTCGTAGTTGTGTTCATAAAATTACCGTGGGAGAGCCACGCTTCGGCATGCATGGGCCGGCTCGATTGGAGTAATACCACGGCCTCACAGAAAACCGGTGTGAAACAGCGCCTGCGCTGTGTTTCACCACGTGAGTGAGTATACCAGTGCCCCATATCCCTCCCGCTCCGCCATCCCTCTCCCCACCCCCAAATGCCAACATTATATATAAAAAACTAGTAGCTTAAAGGCTTTATTAAAGCTTCTTTGTGCGATTGAAATTTGCAACTTCCATAATCATCATCTCAGTCTAAGCACATCCACTGCTGGACACGGAGCTCTCTCAAGGTTTCCATAACAACCGGTCCTGTGCCGCCTTCATCCAACGGATTCTCGCGACTTTCACCCTAAGGTAAAATTTCTTTGAAAGCATACGATTAAATAGAAAACCTATATAGGTAGTAGAGCCACGCTGATTCCAGCACAAACGGGCTGGCTCGACCGAGGCGGTACTACTCTAACATTGAAGATCAACGTAAAATGACAGCATTCGTGCTGTCGTGTTTCGTTGGTGAGTGCGAGATTGGAGGATCAACGATGCCACCGTTTGTCTCGTATTGTCTGCATTCGCAATGAATATGGTGACCACCACTCGTGGATTCTGCTCATGCTTCCATCAGACAAAGTAGAGGCGTTTTGGTAGGGCCATACTTAAAAAATACATAAAGAAAATTACTACAAATGTATATAATTACATCCTCACTTCTTGACAATTCGCATACTAAAGCTATACAATAGAATTAAGAGATGTCCAATAAATAGCTAGTGTACCATACAAACACATGTAACTTGTCCATACAAACGGCCCCGCGTACGCCTATGTCACGCGTAGTTGATCATAGAAAGTGCAGTAAGTGAAGGTCGCGTGCTTACTCTGAAGCAATAGTTACAGCAGTTTAGAAGACAGCCGCATGCATTGTGAATACGAATTAGAAGAACAGACGCAGTCTCACTCTAACATGTAAGGTAAATAGTACCTAACCAATAAGCATTGAGCAATATAAAGAGTTTTCGAAATCTGTTCACAAACGACTAAGATATCTTGTAACACACACATTTAAAAAAAACAGTTGGAATTAGTACCTCCTCTTTTATTGTATTCGACAAAAAGTGACTTTTGAAATACTATATTAAGTTCGTCCTACCATCTTTATGCAGATGATTTACAAATCTATACGCTTCGATTAACTTGTTACCGGAAGCATTCAACACAATCAATGCTGACTTATTGCGTCATAACTATGGACTTAAAGTTAATCCTGCGAAGACGCAGGTATGTGTCATTGGCAGTCCCGGGATGATCTCAAGAATTTACTGGACACAACTGCCCCAAATTCATTTTAATGGAACCGCCCTTGAGATCAGTACTACAGTTAAAAATCTGGGGATCTACATACATAATACGCTATCTTGGACTACACATCTACAGGAAATCAGTCGGAAGATATTTGCTTCTGCCGGGTCTTTGCGAAGACTGCGTAACTTTCTACCGATTGCAACTAGGGCTGCACTTGCACAAGCACTTCTTCTCCCAATTCTCGACTATGCCGATGTCAGCTATCTGAATATCACCGAAGCACAACTTGATAGGCTTGAGCGACTACAAAATCTTTGTATACGATTTATATTTGGACTACGAAAATATGATCACGTCTCTGAATTCCGTCAAATGCTCAAGTGGCTTCCGATTCGCTCTCGCCGGAATACTCATACCCTTGTTTTCCTTTACAATATCTTGTTTAATCCTAAAATCCCCGTTTACCTCAAAGAACGATTCAAGTTCCTTAATGACACACATGAAAAATGTCTGAGGTCGTCTGAGGATTTGAGACTGGAGATGCCTCTGCATTCCACAAAATACTATGGCCAGTCCTTTACTGTTGAAACTGTACGCTTGTGGAATGCATTGCCTATAAATATTAGGAAAGCGACAACTGCAAATAGTTTTAAGACAATGGTTCAAGAATTTTATAGGTCTTTACTGATTCAGTCATGAATGAGGGTATGATATGAAGTTTTTGATTTTCATATATGATATGAGTAAGTAATTAAGGTGATTAGTGTGTTTATGTATGTGTTTGTGTATATGTGTATGTGTGTGTATGTATGTATATGTATATATATATATATATATATATATGTATGTATGTATATATATATATATATGTATGTGTGTGTGTAAGTGGAGATAGATGTGTATTTACCCGATAATATTCATAACTTAAATATTTATTTAGTTTTCTTTTTTTTTTTTTTTAATAATTGCACCGTCAACTGCTACTGTCTCTCCGATACTTTTAATCCATCCTAAGGTTGCCTGGAAGAGATTGCTTTTGGCAATAAGGCCGCCCTTTGTACATTACAATAAATATTATTCATCTCTGTACTATCTTATGAATTTGTTAAACGGTGTACAAATAAAGAGTTTTCTATTCTATTCTATTCTATATGTCGGTGCTTGAAAGACAATCCTTACTAAGCTCATATAAGTACGGCAAAATGAGTTTTATAAGTCACTAGTTGACCCACGCGACCTCGTCGTCGTCCTATACAGCTATATAAGTATATAAATCACTTTAGGTATGTTTCGTGGTGGACCTTAGAAATCTTAAATGTAATAATGTGGCTTCCAGTAACCTTCTCAAGCCACTGTAATTTACCAAAGGAATGCTAAAAACTTGTCACTGTTAACATTAAACATTCTGTTCGTGCTTAGTTTGGTAGATTTTGTGCAGAATGTGATGCAATCCCCACAATATTTCTACTCTAAAATTTTAAATATTTCCTTCAACTTACACAAACTCGGTTAGAGGCATTCTGAATATATTTATATTCATTTAGAAAACTAGCCTACTATGAAAGGAATTAATGAGTATGCCAAGTATATAAATAAAAGTATTAACATAGTACGAATCTTTACACCTGTTCATTCGAGAAGTTGTTCCGCCACCCTAAAGTTCTTGACGCAGAACCGTCACGGCTTTAAATTCATGAATATAGGGTCCCGCTTTAATACTTTAAGCTATAACATTTAGTAAGTTTTATATTAAACGTTCTACATACCAGCAATGCTTATTCATAACCATACGTTTTTTTTATAATTGATAAAAAATATTCATTTCCTTATTATTTTATTTGGCTTTCCTACAATTTGTTGTAGATTGTTCTAGACTAAATTCTGAGTGTGGTTATCAAGGTTACATAGACATAGAAAAATCTTGATTAGCACTTATTTAATTTCTTTCATAGCAAATTAATGGGAGAGCTGACAGTTACACGAGCAAAAGCTAACACTCAGTGTAGGAGTTCTAGAAAGGAAAAATTATGCTTGGAGAACTTTATGGCGAACATTTTGTGGGATATTCAGAAGAAGTAGACATAAGATTTATTCAAGAGTTTATCATAAAATAAAGCAGGTCAGGGTCATTTATGTGACTCCTATTGGTCGACCCTTCTAACTTCGAACTAACCCTGACTACAACATTAAAGAATAATCGTATTTTGCTATCGTAATCAGCGCAATATTGAACCCTTTACTACTTAATTGAAGGTTAAGTTTACAAAAAAAATATCAAACGTAAGCATATTGGCCAAGGCGACAGAACTCCATAGAGCCGAAAGTACGATAAAAAATATTTAATTGACAACACTAGATTGTTACATGATTCCGTCACGGTTTGATTAGAAAAATGATAATCTGTCGATTTCAACTTTATATAGTATTTTCGTTAGCTAAGAATTGCAAGATTTTACCGTGACAACGTTTACCAAACATAATTTGACGTTATTAAAACTTTTTTCCCGATAGTAGGTATCTAATTATTGTAATTATAATGTTAATATCTTACATGTAAATAACACGATTAATTATTGCAATTTGTTATGGGTTTTGGGTAAGTTTTTTACTGTTCATTAAATGTTACAAAAAAAACTATAGACTTGTAACAAGGATTAAAAAAAATGCATCCATACTACATGACACCGTCTCCTTTAAAGTAAAATAACACTCATTCATTCATTTGGCTACTGACTTATCTCGTAATCCAATGAACTGCTCTAATTAAGAAAATGGAATTCACCAAGGAGGAATTTATCTATACATGAGATGTCAAAAGCACGAATTTTGCAGGACTTTGCATAACAGAATCGGATTCAAGATTTCTAAAGGCCAGTTTTTTTCATTCCATATAGTTATTGGTAACATGTATTTTAAAAAAATGTTTGTAAAACATGTCAAGAAACAAAAAGTAGGTACACGAATGGTAGGTATACGAAAATAGTGTCTTAGATGATCGACAATTGACGAGGTGACCATTTGATTGACCTTGTCCAGAATTTGAGGCTTGGTACAATTATAGTCGCAACTCATACACATCATTACCCAGTACATGTGTACATCTGTCTGTGATTTCAAATATAATTTTTTCGATAACCGTAAGTTCTGCAGTATTACTATCAACGTATGACAAAGGCCTGTACTCTTGCTCGCGAATCTGATCGATTTTAACTATTTGCCTACACTAAAATCCGCTGAATGTACATAAGTACATGAAGTTGTAAATAAATAAGGTCAGGAAATCCTTTAAAATGTTTTATCTGTCACTCTAACCGTTTGTTCATTCAGGCTACAATGTCTATTCTTGAATGTCGAGTAAATCCTTGTCGGATTCAATAACCCCATCAGACGAACACTTTAGGATCAAATATCAAATACAGGATGTCGATGAACCCATATATGTAGAACGTAAACAACAACCTGATATATCTAACACATATCCGTTTCATGGCAGACCTTCTTGTTTGTCTTGTGTGAGAGTTTTTTAGACGATGGATTTTGCTACTGTAAAAGTAATTAGGTACTCCATCTTTAAGGGAACAGTATATATATTTCTAAATGTACATTTTATTCTTTGTTGAATAGGTATATGTTGTTTTTTTTTTTAATTCTAGATATACCTCAAAAACTTCCTTTCTAAGGAGAGGTCTATGTCCTTAAGTGGACTGTGATGAGACGATGATGATATGATCTATGCCAAACTGGCTGACGTTCTGCTTTATCTTAAGACTAACTGACCCATGCAACCTCGTTTACGTCTCCTATTGCCAGTGTAATAATTTTCCTCCGTTTTTGTAACATTCTTCATTGGTGTTCCGCTCCTATTGTTCTTAGCGTGACGATATATAACCTAAAGTCTTTCTCAATAAAAGGGCTATCTAACACTGAAAGAATTTTTAAAATCGGACTAACGGTTCCTGAGCTTAGCGCGTTCAAACAAATAAACAAACTCTTCAGCTTAAAATATTAGTATAGGTATAAGCAGGCGGGTCATCTTATGTTAAGTGAGTCATCAGTCGTCAGAGTCGTGAGTCAGTTGACACCCCTTGAGAACCCCTCCCCACTAGAATAAATTTAGTAGGGTGGGGGATTCGGTAAATACCTGTATTCAGTTAAGCCGATCCATTTTTATACTATCAAAAATGACTTCTACTGACGGGTATTGAAACTAAACACAAATATCAATTAAATAAGAATTTAAAAAAGTGACCATTGATTTTAAAAACAATCATAAATTAGGCAAAAAAACACACCCAGGAAAAGGTCAATAAAACACACTTTAATACTGTGATTTGCATTTTATAACAAAAAATAACATACCTTCAAAAAAATTTTAATAAAAAAGTTATAATGTGATAAACATTCTAATGTTCTTTATGTTTGTAACTTTTGCAAAAAAAAAACTTATTAACATTGAGATGGGGAAGTATCATTAATCGAAGACATTAAATGAACCAGAATTTTCAACAAATACTTGTGTAATAACAGCCCAAGAGGATGCGGAAAACGATTGCGGAAGAAAAGAGCGAACATTGGCCGTGAGAGCTTATATAAAATCAAACAACATATTTCATAATTTATGGATATAACTCAATATTATAAAATGCATTGAAGACACATCGGTGTACATGTGGACTGCGTTTGTATCATTAAATGTCATATTGATTGATGGAAATAAAACCTGTTTAGCAATTTCAACGATGAATTAGTTAAGCTAAATTTAACACGATGTATTTGCATGAACTTATATAAAAAATTCACGATTACTCTTCACGGTTAGGAGATTGCGATAAGTTTGAAATTCACTTGTTTTCAGAGAAATCAAACGTGTTATAATTTTAACATATGTCCAATACTTTACTGTATGTTTCAATCTACAGTTATTTTTTTTGACATCAACGTTTGATAACTTAATTTTTTATGTATTAGATTGTCGAAACCTGGAGAGAAATAAAGCCTTTTTTAATAACATAGAGGACAAACTCTACAGGGGTTTTGAAGGATTCCTTGGTAATGAAACAGCAACAAAATACTGTAGGGTATATTATGTACGATTTGAGACTCGAAATACACGGCTTCATCTTCGGCTCTGCTTCATGGTTTGGGGTTAAAAAAATCGTGACACAAACAGAAATATTGTACAAGAATACTCGTTATCAAGAAATAGCGAGTAGCAAAACTAACAAAATATGTGACAAATATGTAGCCATGTATACGAAACTATACCATGCACAGTAAATTAAACATTATAAATGTAGTGATAAAGTTGATATTGCACTGATAACAAGCAAAGTGAGGTTGTGGGAGCGACCAACATAACAATGATGTTTGGAATGTGACACGAAAAAAACGAGCGATAGAGAGGTCTGATTTATGTGAGACAGAACATTCAACTGCTTCCGTTGATGCTATTCAATAGGCTCTTGGTGAATCAGGTGCCAAACGCCGACTTTATATCGGCTGTGATATTTATATGAAAACCAATAAATTCATAGTATTCCGAGATTTTTCACAAAGCAATGTTGAGACCTAAACTAGGTTTAAATATTAAAATAGAGCCTAACCAGGACTAACTGCGTCTTCGAGTTATATTATAGTCTATTATAGTCTGGCCACTGAGAGAATGCGTTCCTGACAGGTCGTGATCCAATGGGCGATGTAACTTTGAACTGGTGTACAATTTATGGCAAAATTTTAAATATCTTTTATTAACCTTAATAATGAGTAATAACATTAAAAATTTAATAATCATGCCAATGTACAATAAACCTTTTATTTTGGGCTAAAGTTATTAACAATTAATCAATTAATTAATTTAAGAACAATAATTTTTAAAAGTCTAACGACGTCAAACTGCTCTGTTTCAAGGTTATGTCAATAGTTTGTTTTTGTAGTGATGAGACAAAATAATACTGAATTGTAACTGAGTATTTTGGAATATATCGAATATATCGTAATATATTCTGTCGGTCGATATATTGTTAAATAAAACGTTCTAATTTTATAATATATAATTTTATTTATTTATCTTTATTGAATACACAAAAAAACAGTAGAACAAGATGAGTTACAAAGTATGTAAGGATGTTGTACAGTCGAATGTTGTCACCATTTCAGGGAAATGTGCCGAAATGCTTTGGGCATTTATACGAACGACATTAAAGTTCCTGGGGACATCGGAGAAATTGTTCGAGAGTGTGTATAATGTACTTAATACATACGAGTTAAGCTTAATATAGTTTATAATACGATATAGGTACCAAACTTATGAAAATAATTGTCGTGATATCAGTCAGCTGAATTAAAAATAAATGAAAAACTATTTTTATCCCTTTACATTTCTGGTAAAAAGAATTACTTTTCTAAGAGAAGCAAAAAAAAAATTGATAATTGGGACAATGTCGTTTTCATTGACGAGACATGGCTGAACACCAATCACGAGCTTTCTCGTTCTTGGACAGATGACACTCAAGCGTCGACGTCGAAAGTGCCAATCGGTAAAGGAGCACGTCTCATAATATGCCACGCTGGTTGTGCGAAGTATGGTTTTGTGGAAAATGGTTTATTAGCATTTGAGTCAAAAACTGCCACTGACTACCACGAAGAAATGAATGCGGCTGTATTCAAGGAGTGGTTCCAGGATGTGTTGCTACCTGGCCTTCCAGAGTCTTCAGTTATAATAATGGATAACGTCCCTTATCATTCGGTGCAAATAAATAAAGCACCTACTCAAGCTAATAGAAAAGAGGAAAAAAAAAAGTGGCATTGACGCAAATATGTCAATGCTAAAAGCTGAGCTGATGAAATTAGTCAACGACCATAAGCTATCAAATATTCGATACGAAATAGATGAGCTGGCTCTGGAGTACGGTCATCGCGTTCTCCGAATTCCTCCATATCACTGCCAGTACAATGCCATAGAGCTAATCTGGGCTCAAATTAAAGGTTATGCAGCCCGCCATAATACTTCTCCACCATATGGCCTAAAAAAGATGAAGACGCTTTTAAAAGAAGCATGCGAAAAAGTCACAAGAGATGACTGGATAAAGGTGGTTGAAAAAACTAAAAAAATGATATTTGATGACTTTAACCGCGATATTTGTATAGACACTATGATTGATAATAACATGATAATACATGTTGGTGAAGATGACAGCGAGTCCTCAAGCGAATCGGAGTCGGATTAAATTTTGATTTGACATTATTGAAATCTTAAAACTATGTATTTCATAATATATATTTTTCAATAAATACAGTATTTTTATTTTCTTTCCCTTGGTTTCATTCAGAAATTACGATTAAATTTAATTCATCCATCAACAATTTTGTTATTATTGTGTTTGAAATATAAAATATATCTAAATTTAATAATTATGCATAATGAATGCTATAAATACTGTTACCAAATATTATTAATGAAATTCATGGCACATCACTACTCATGACCAATTTACAAGTGTCAGAAACGCATTCTCTGAGTGGCCGGACAATAAACCTATTGTTTACACTGCCTATAAGGATTAAACTATTATTTCTCATTTTGGCCACCTTTCCCTTTCAATACACTCCCAGTTTTCACATCTTTTATTCTATTACGTGGCTTAAATATTTTGAATTTTTTTTTTTATGAGCCGGTTGTGTCCCACTGCTGGGCAAAGGCCTCCCCTGCAACAAGCCACTTCTCTCTGTTTAAAGCCAGTTCCGGCCAGTTTATTTGTATAAATAGAATAACTTGAAACATAAATACATATTATAATCCAAAATAAAAAAGTAATGTTTACTGCCTTACTCTTTCATACAACTTTTCTTAACAATGCGTTATATTTAATACTTTTTTTGCATTTTCATATTATAAACTACACGCATTATGCTAAACTAACGTCAGTATTATAATTATATATAATCATCATCATAAATCATTAAACGTATCAAGCATTAAGTTACACGCGGCATTGACATAAAAATAACTTTGATTTACTTCAATTGAAAATTGGCATTGAACACATTTACTGTCTTCTGATTTGAATAATACAAAAACAATTAAACTGAATATTACTATATTTATAAATGTATGTAGGTAAATAATATATACGAAATTATTTGGCCTGACTGACAAACGGAAACACAGAGCCTACACCGCGCTTTAGGAACTTGAAAGTTTGTTGATGCTTTTTAAGTTACTAGTGGTCGCCCAATGGTCGAAATTCAACCATAACTTATTGTTTTTTTATTATTTTAGCTTCCTGCGCTCTTTTTTCGCCGTTTTTCGGATAATTGTTAAAAGGGATACAAAGTTTTTGTATCACGTATTAATATATAAATAAAAGTTTTTATGCAAATGGTTATGCAAAATAAGGTGTGAATGTCATTCTCAAAGTCACAAATAATCCAGCAAGCGAAGCCGAGAATTAAGTTTGGCTATAGATGGCAATGTGAACAAACCAAAGCAATTAGCTTAAGAGGTTAACAGGAAATTATGTAATGTTTGGCCATTGCTACCGGTGGTGGTTTATAACAAACTAAAAAAAATTATAAAAATTAAATTAAAAATACTCGAATATTCCGACAAGCCGGCCGGTTAGAAATACAGTTGTGCGACCATGACCTGCTCGTGCTATTTATAAATATTATTATTATATGCCCCAATTTACTTAAAAAAAACTATTATTTATATTCTACCTTACTTGGCCAACTCTCTCTTTTAATATATTCCCAATTTTACCATTTTTAATACTCAAAGCGCCCACCACAAATAAGTATACGCACTGTTACGCAAATAGGGCTAACTTATGGCAAAATGTTGTTACTTCCTATGGCTCTCCTCACACTTTCGGCGAAAATACTTTTACCTATGTAATATAATGTGAAACACTAGTCTATCACATATTATATACATCTGTCTCATAGTTTCCTAAAATACAACAAGACAAAACCAACGTACCTACTATATAAATTTAATACCCTTTTAATAATTTTATAAACTAAAATTTTAAAAAACCCTACACAAGCACTTGATCATGTGATTATATGCAAAAATCTCTTACATTATTTTGGAATAGAGCTACACTCTTACACTGCTCTTACACTGCTGGACCGATATTAACCAAACATAGCTAAGAATCACCGCAAGAAAATTTACTTTTAAATAAAATGCATTGAAATCAGTCCATTCGTTTGAGAGCTGCGGTGCCACAGACAGACACACAGACTTTTTGTGTCGGGGGTTCAAAACCAGACAGATCTACATCTCTTATCAACGTAGGCTTCTCCAAGTTCAACATTTGTTATGAATAGGTACGGCAATGAAATAAACTGAATAACATTTTGTAGGTTAAAGTGACTGATAAGAAAAAAATGTACACTAATTTAAATCATAAAATTCTGTTGATAAAGAAGATGTTTTATCAAAGAGTGGAATGACTTTGAAATACTAACTTACAAGACTAAAAAAAAACAAAAATAATCGATTTTAATTCAATGAAGTGGAAATATTTTCAAAGATATGAGCAAAATGAATAGGTCTTTAGAAAAACCCAGGTGACTGTGAAAAAAATTGTTTTCATTTTTTAATAAAAACCTTTTAGTTCGATATTTTGACGCTCATAGATACGTCTTTGTACGAACTCAGGGTCGCTTCACGAGTTATAAAAATGACAGTTTGACTACGCAATACAATTCGATACGAATGTGTCTGATAAAATTAATGACATTGCAAAATGTAGCACCAAATTGACTTCCAGTTAAGATTAAAATTGCTGCGTTACCATTCATGAATATGGTAACGATATTTAAATAAGACGATAATATGTAATCGTAAGAAATAGTCTAAAAGTCCATACTAATATTATAAATTCGAAAGTTACTCTATCTCTTTGTTACGCTTTCACGACTAAATCTATGAAACGATTTGAATGAATTTTTGTATAGAGATAGCTTAGACCTTGGAAAAGGAAATTCATAAATACATTTGTCCGAACACACAATCTATCGGAATTAGAAGCTCCCATTTTGTGGTAAAAACAGTGATAATGACAAAACATAGCTAGTAAGAATAAAGTACAGTTTTCTAGTATTCAAGTAAAAGTAGCAAGTTCATTAGGATTCTACGTGCAGATGCTGTGAGTTTCACTCGAGAACGGAAGTTTGAGACCAGCCTGACATAAATTTTGATCAGAATCTGTTTCTGTACGTCATTCGAAAGCGAATTTGAATCATGCGTACATTTACTATAATACTTAGTTTTGCGTGACATGTAAGATAAAATAACCATATAGTAAATTAATTAGGAAGTGTTCAATATCAAACGGCCTTGAATACAGAGTTGTCAGATTTAGGTAAAAGTATTTCAGGAATAGAATTAATAATTATATACACAATCTTCTTTTACTCTGTTTTATTATTGTTAATATACATTTAGTCACAGAAGAGTGCATCGCGCTTATAATGTCAAACACAACAGTCGAATGCTCCACATAATATGATAGTTGTAACCCATTAGTTAACTAATGCTTATTGTCACTGCTCTACTTTGAAAAAAATGTAGCAACCATATTTAATAAATTAGGTTCTCTATCAAATACACAAAAATAATTATTCAAATCTGACTTACTTATAGTTCCCGAGAGAATTTTTAATAGGTGGCACAAAAAAGTATTTCGCCCAATCTCTCATGTGGGTATAATATATTATACTGATTAGGTTGTTATTTAAAATATTTAACATAGTTATGCTACACTGCACAGTAAACGAAAACAATTTAGTAACTCAGACACATTGTTTCGGTTTTTCGTTTAGCAATCAACGGAGACGGTAACGCATGACAGATGTTAGTGAAACGAAAGTCTGTCTAATTGACATCGACATTCCTTTCGCTATAAATAGTCAACATAGATATGTAGTTATATACATTTTGCTTTTCTTCGTCTTTCTTTGGACCAAACAAGGCTCATTTTGATTGGAATCATTTTTGCGTTACCTGAAGTAACAAAAAAATAACAATCTACTTCTAGATGTTAGGACAGCTTCCAAACGATTAACCTTAACGATTAGAGTACTCAAGCTCTATGGAGACTTGTTGTAGGATTCATTAAAATATTTACTCTTCAATTCATCATTATACGAGTATGTATGCATGTGTTTCTATATATATATACAGTATACACACACACACACACACACACACAAAGGTCGGCTGTAAATACGTCTTATGCAATGTATTTGTAGGTAAATAAATAAATAAATTATAATTTTTTCTTGTTTCATATTTCTACTTGCCTAAAACACAGTCAGTTTAATTAAAAATTGATTTCCATTAGATCTCCGAGTACCAATTTGCTACCCATTACACAAGGAACAAGCGCACTTAAAATTCCTTTATTGTACAATAACATACGAGTACATGTATAAACTATTAATATTATTAATTTGTATCTATTTACATATGTGTTATGTTAACTGTGACATTTTCCTCTATAATGTATGTTCTAGTCTTTCTGTAAACAATTTTAAACAGTATATAAATTTTTATATAGTATATACGGACTTTCAGGCAATAGCCAATTCGAGTCCCAGGCATGAGACCATAATCTGCTAGAATTTATCTTCTCCATTCTTTCTTACAAGCTATCTTCCTTGTATACCATTACGTTTCCTTTTATCTATCCTGTCCTGTCATCTAAGTGTGACAAAACTATAGCTAGTAAAATGTAACTTATCAACAACCCATAACGTCCCACTGCTGGGCTCCGGTCTCCTCTCAGGAGAGGGTTAAGGCCATACAGCCCCACGCTGGCCAAGTGCGGGTTGGGAACTGGCCGTTGGATGTTTTTAAGCCGCCCAAAGGCCTCCAATGAAGCTTCACGACTATCTCAAGATAATCGATAAAATGTAAACATTTAAATAACTGTGCCTACTCTTCGATAATATAGGCATGAACTTATACTTGTATGATTCACAAAATTAACTAAATCACTCACTTTACATTATGAATATATTTTAAATCAAATAAATAAATTAACAGTGGAATTTTCTGAATAGAATCTACTAAATTGTGGTTTTATAATTATTTTAATAAACTTCAAAGTTATTATTGTAAATATTTTAAAAATTAATTATGAAAGCATTTTGCATAAACGTCGTTTGTTTTTTAAAGTAGCTTTATTTTATGGTACAGAACTCGACTACGTAAGAATTCGAAGAAAGAATCGGAATCAAGCAGCATATAAAATGGAATTCAATCTTATTTGAATCAACGCAGTAACGTGAATCTAAAAGAAATGTGTTTTGTTTAGTTTTTGGCCATGTCCGTTGTATTTTACTTTCGATTTTAGTGTTAATCACAACAGTAAATCGAATCGTTGAAAAATCAATTTTCCTCAAGTAGGAACATGTTTTACAAAATTATGTGTTATAACAGAAATTTATGTAAATTTCAGCTCAAACATCTGTAATGTTGAGGTACACTGTAAACTGTTCGATGCTTTTAATAGTTTCAAATTATCAGCTAAATGTTTATAGCTATTTGCTTTTTAAGTTAAACTACTAATTTGGAGATCCGATCGTTTTGCTTGGATGACTTACCTTGGACCACTTACGTAAGCTCGCTTATGGACGATTTTATTGACATACAAATTCACTTATTACATATATATATAATATTCATTCTAATAAATATACACTACATAGGTAATAATAATAATAATCTATTCACTACATGTATAGATTATTTCTTCAACGGCGAATTAATTTTAGGGTAGATTTGTACATGAATTTTTAGTTTGAGATCGAAACAGATCGTTAACAAGATTATTTTCTATTCAAGTAGTCTTTTTACAAAATCAAAATAACTTAGCAAAGAAATACGCCTGCGTTGTTAAAATTTGTGCGTGCGTTCGTACTGAAATACACTTGACAGTCGACACACAATAAATCTATTCCTTGAAACGTGGGGTTCCACAGGGACCTGCACAGGGCCCAGACTCGATTTCCCTGTACAACCGATATTAGATATATATTTTCTAGTAAACGTCTAGCTGTTAACAAAATTTTGTATTAAAGGGTCCTATGAATTTATAAATAATATTTTTTATAGATAGAAAACTTACCTCTTGCCCAGCCAGTGAGAACATTTCCGAGATATGCCACTTTGTACACCGGGTCAGGATCACTTATACGCACGCTGTTTGTGCGTCGTAGCAGCTTGCCTAAACCCCTCGATAGTCTGCCTATAGCACGAGCCGTAAAGTCCTTGCCGGATGCTCCATCTGACAGGTACACTTCTGCCGGTAGAACTGACTTTACCTGACCGTTCTCCTGTATTTTATGAGCAATAAGCCTGGGCATTGTGAGTGGTAAACTTTTCTTCTTTTCTGGAGTCAGGGTTTTTGCTTGGTTGACGCTGTACACGTTACAATTCTTCTTAAAGTTTTGTGCGGGTACATCTTTGGTTAGCTCTGTGTCATCAGTCTTATCGGATTTATCGAACTCAATTGTTTTAATTTGGCCATTCAGGTTATCGTTCAAGTTATTGTTATTGAGATTGTCCGCTACTCCGTCGCTATACCGGCGTTCAGAGTTAGTGCGCCTCTTTATTAGAGAAGGATTTCTTAGCATTATGCTAGTTTCACTAGAGCTTCTGTTCTTAAGGATGTGTATTTTTTTGACCCGCGTGACTGCGCAATCGACCTCGTCGGCGCTGACCATCCTTTCCGTTTTACCTTCCTCGTCTAGGAAGCGCACTCTCAGCCCGTTAGATTTACAATCACTGAGTGTTTTTTCCGACTCTTGGAGACGGTCTGATTGATTTTTTGCACCCGCTTCTAAGCAGTGGCGTTCGTTTTCACTCAATGCTCCGCGAGCCATTTTTCTCATCAATACGTTTATTTTTTTGTCAGCACTATTACATTATGACTTAAGTTTACAACACCGAAATAGGGTCACTGAAATTTAAGTTGCCCGTTCTCTTCGTTAGCTTTAAGCTGTATGTGTATACTAAGACCGAACCAGTCACCTTCCTCGATAACAACTAAAACACACCAGAGTAGTACACACCCCGTCCATTAAAGAACGACACCGGTTTGGAATGCAGCCTTCTCCACTTACTCAATGCACTTGTCCATTTGTAAAATAAATCGTTAATGAAACACGCATCACTTATAGTACGAATTGTTACACTGAATTTTAATATGTTTGTTATAATTAAGTCGTTATGTTTACTACAACGATCGATTACTTTTAGATAATATATCGAATGTATGGCATGAAACAACGCGGCGCGTGCGCAAGCGTCGGCTCGCAACGGTGGAATGGCGACTAGCGCGGGCGCGGGTCGGGGCGTGCGGAGCGTTCCC
Source organism: Spilarctia lutea (assembly GCA_916048165.1). NCBI lineage: Eukaryota > Metazoa > Arthropoda > Insecta > Lepidoptera > Erebidae > Spilarctia > Spilarctia lutea. Next base: position 660,623 of record OU696471.1, on the reverse strand, counting down.
AGTGGTCACTTGATCCCAGCTTTGATTTTAATGATCCAACTGCTCTTCGTTACGTTAATACATCGCTGTCAGCAACTTCTGGAACAATATAACATTGATTATGAGTGAACAGTGTCATACATGACGCAACAATGTCTAATGTCGATTTAGGAGACAATATGTCATCAATTGCACAGGTGGATCATATATTTTGTTTTCACGATTAGATGATAGATCTGACAGTGATTTTACTGTCAGCGACTGGGAATTGTTTTAGATCTTTCTTTTTTTTATTTAAGTATTTGGCACTTCCTTTTTACAATCATTTTCCTGAAGTTACCGATTGGAAATGTCATAAATTTTAGATGAATCTAATTACATTAACGCATTTTAAATTATACGTCTAATTCTAGTGTAACTTGTGTAGAATTAGTTTTATCTTTTTACATATCTAAGTGTAGTCCCTTTGAAAAATAGGCGTGTCGTTCATTATGAATGCATGTAAGATTAATAAATTTATTTAGAACCCACCTAATTAAGTTGAAAATGAAATTATATTCGACATTCAACCAACAATCTAACAACGACATGCAACAAAACCTTTTATAGTGGTTAAGGGGTGATAATGATTCATGGAACACCAGAGTATGGAAAACCCCAACAAGATGAATCACTCCAGATATTAACAGAAAAAGTCATGAAAAATTACATAACGTTGACAAATAACGTTAAAAATACGCAACGTTGACCGAATGTCTGAACTGGATTAAACTAGGGACACAGTTGGGTACTCTTTTTTTGTAGGTATGTGAAATTCTATCATGCGTTACTGACTCCGGGGTTTGTGGTGAGGCCGTCTGTCGGAATTGAACCGTATAACCAGACGGATGGCCTAAAGAGGGGACTCGCAAACAACTGTTATAACAATATAAGCGAGGTCTCTAGAAAGAAAGAAGAAAGAAAGAAATATTTATTTGTTCGAATATAGTATAAAAGATGTTATCACATTATAATACGTTCCTTATATTCTACCATTTCTGGTGGACAAATTTTAAATCTTATGAACTAATCTTAGGGCTAGACAATCGCATTAGATATTTATTTTAGATCTAGTAGCATTTTATGATACATCTTTATCGCTTAGAAATTCGTTAGTGGTATAGTAACATTTGCTTAGAAGTAAGTCGAATAATTTACGTTTGAACTGGTTCAAGTTAAGACATTTGAGGCAATTTGGTAACTTATTGAAGATTCGTATCGCCATACAGAAAGAATTTTTATTGTACATAGCAGTGCGTTGTTTGGGAATCAGTAATTTATTGGCAGATCTACTATTTATTTTTGTGACTGTTAAGTTTTTTGAAAAAGTGATGAATTTTTATAAACAAACATACTGATTTCATGAATGTAAAGGCATGGGAGTGGTAATATTTAATTTTTTTTATAATATTTAAATAATATTTTTTTTTTATAATATTTATATAATATAAAATAATATTTATATAATATTTTATATTTCCTAAATAGTGGTTTGCAACTGTCCGTGTAATCTGCGTCACTCATAGCCCTTACACATTTTTTTGGGCTCTGAATGCTCTTACTACGAGTATATCTACAGAATTTCCACGTATGACAATTCCGTAACATAGAACCGAGGAGACGTAACCGTGATATGCCCATAGGACAGCGTCTGGTGTAGCTACTTGTCTAATAGTCTACTTGTCTTATTTAAAACAAATACGTAATTGTCTAGCTTTGAACATATTTTATTAATATGTTGTTTCCAACTACAATTTTATCAATAATTATGCCCAAAAAAGTGGTTGAGTCCACTATGTCTAACTTTTGGTCATTATACGTAATATTTAAAGACGTCTGTTTATTATTGTAAGTCTGATATTGTATAACATTTGTTTTGCTGGCATTAACATTCAGGTTATTATTATCTAGCCATTTATTGAGATCTTATGCTCTCTTCATAGTTATTTTTATTTTTACAATCCACCAACAAAGATTATCGTCGGCGTATAAGATGCATTTGTGAGGAGTCGATTCAGGTAAGTCGTTAATGTAAATTAAAAATAATAGCGGACCTAAAATGCTACCCTGCGGTACGCCACATGCATTCAAAATATCTGTAGATCTCTGTGAAGTCTTGTGGAGCCCTAATAAACACGGGATTTCAACGCATTGGTATCTCTCTGACAGGTAACTTTTTATCCAACTGAGAGCATTGCCTCTTATTCCATATTTTTCAAGTTTTTCTAGTAAGAGATCGTGTGAAACAAAATTAAATGCTTTCGACATGTCTATAAATATTGATGTTATTGGTAATTTAATCTCTAACGACTCCGTTATTGATTTCACTAATAAAACATCTAAAAGCGTCTGCCTCCGTCTGAACCTGATACAGCCTTTGAGTGTAATGATTTATTTTTTTATGTATGACCCCGTATTTTCACTTATAGTGTTTAAAACATATGTGTTTATAGCAATATATATTGAAAATGCAATACAGTTATAAGCTATTTGAACTTAAACATTTTATTATCATTCCGAATACAGACCGTCATTAGGTAGAGAAGCCATTACTAATAGAAGTTGAATTGATATATTTTTGAAAATAGTTTTAATTAGAGTTAAATTCATCGATATTACACTAACAGACTTTATATTGCAATTTAGTCGCTATGAACATTTGTAGTAGGTACACAGTTAAGTAGGTATGGAAAGATATAGAAATCCATGTTTGGTTTTAAAATATCCTAGGTCTCATGTAGACATAAATGACGACAAATTCTTGGTCATAGTTTGGCGATTTCTTCGGAAAAACTGAAGGTTTTGTTTTTACTTTAACCGAAGTCGTTATGACGAAACTAGTCGATGGATTGATTATTCTTGAGACCGACTTTGCTTTACATGATTATAGGTTTACTAGACTTGTGGTTATCAGTCGAAATCTCTACAAGATATTATTGCTCGAGTTTTATTAATGATGAGTGAACACAAATACACAATCAGGAACCCAAAACTATATTTCAACAGCTTGTCCTTAAATACGATTATAAACTTTGAATGGACTATATTTTAAAAATGTAATATATGGTGCTGGACTATTTGGATAATGGGAGTCAGTCAATTTCTGCTTATAACTCTATACCTATTAAATTTTATGAAAACATCTGTTTCGTACCGACTCTTAGAATCGGGTAACTATCCTTTTGGCAAGAACTTGAAAAGTGAAAGAAGATCTGTTAAATTGATTGCAATTCTGGTGTATTCTTTGTACACTAACCCCCTATTGTAATGTAAACATTGGCACATGGGACTCAGTTAAATACTTTGTGAAGTAAATTGTAAAAAACAAACTTTTGTGAAGTCAAAGTAAAACATGCTGCCACCCTCGTGGAATGCACCAATGCAATGGAATTTTTATTTATTTTTTTTCCCGTGGGGAATGCATTTACGCACTTCGCTAGACCACCGTGGTGGGTTCGCTTCGTGTGGGACTCCTGCCCTCCAAGAGAGGAGGCCAGACTACCCACTAAACCCCACGTTGTTCCTCATCACCTAAGACCGAGCCACGGGATAGAATCCTCACCGCGACTCGGCTAGGGACGCCCTTTCGGGCTCGCCTCGGGGGGCCAAAACGTTGGGGCCCCCCTCTCCTTAGTTGGTATGCGCCCCTGAAACAAGAGGGGCGCATTCCACCTAATGGCTAAGGGGCGACCCCGACCCGCCGCCCTTGGCTACTCTCATTCGGGGCCGCGGGCGAACATCTGTCGCCGGCGACCCCTCGCTGGGGGCCTGCGGGGCGGAAAAGTGAGCCCAGCTCGCTCCCGTTCCCGCAAATCCTCTCTCTTGGCCGTCATCACCTCGCTAGCGAACGAGGCGATGGCGGCCCAGCACCGCTCGCTGTTGGCCATGGCTTCGATGACGGCCGGTAGCGAGAGATCTGCGCCGATGACGGTCGTCAGGGCCGCTCTTTGGCCGTCCCACGCTTCGCACACGGCCAGGGTGTGTTGGGCCGTGTCAGGGTCGCCGCTGGTGCAGTTAGGGCACCGGGGCTCCGATTCCGCTCCCACCACCTCCCACAGGTACTTGGCGAAGCAGCCGTGACCCGTGAGAAGTTGGGTGAGGTGGTACGTGGGAGCCCCATGACCCCCCTCCACAAATTGTCGCAGGACGGGCCGAGCGACCCTAACAAGCGCCGTCGGACTCCCCTCCATTCTTACAGCCCACGTCCGGAAGAGATCGTCGCGAGCCTCCTGTCTCCAGCGCTCGATCTCCTCCGGAGGCGGGCATCCACCAACTCGCCGAATCAGGGCGCCCTCTTCGTACACTCGCTTGAGGACGCCGGCCTTGAGAGACAGCCCGCTAGGACACACGCCGCCTCGTGAGAGACGGTGTGGTACGCCCGTGCAGCCCTTTGCGCGATGGCCCGCTGCGGACGACGCAGTAGGGCGGCATTCGCCGGGCAGAGGGCCTCCGCCCAGAATGCAATGGAATAGTTTAGTTCTTATTATATCTTGTGACTCAAACGTGATTGATTTTCAGCTGTATCCATCGAGTAAGTCAATAATTGCATTTGCCTTAAGTTTATTTAATTGTTTAGCCGCGTATCGCGAAAAATGTCTTGACCAAGATCTGACCTATGGGCCAAACAAGTGGTTTGTTTGGCCCATAGGTCAGATCTTGGTCACACAGTAAAAAATCGACCACGGGGGTCAGGTCTGAAAGGCTTGAACCACATCATTAACCGAATGTATTTTTGATCCATCCTCTATTAAACCCCATATAAAAAAACAATATTCTATGTCCACCGTTGTCACTACTAAAGCCATTAACGCAATTTAAAATCACAAAAAATAAGTTACACAGAAAAGATCAACAGTTTTTGTCAAGATGATATTTTCATTTTTTTATGTCACAAAAAAAGCATTGCTACGGAATACTCTCAAAATAACACGTCAAATATCAAATAACCAAACAGTATATAATGTGCTTTGTAATTTAAAAATAATGTTGTTTCCAGTTATTAGTCCATTATCTGTGTTTTGAACCCGAGTCTTTAGGCTTTTAAGTATGTGTTTGTCACCAAATTGGCTAATCTGTCATGGTCGACTGACTTCATATTTTTACCAAACTTCAAAATTATGGAGGAAAATAACAACTCGAATGTTTTTTTGTATCTCAAGATTTTACTGCAGTTTAAAATGATTTCAGTTATTTTAGGATTTTGGTGATTCTGTACACATTGACTGATAGAAATTTGGAGTTCATTGTTCAACAGACGCTGGTGAAAATATTTTCGCAGAGCAACCAGATAAGCTACATACAGCTCAAGAGAGACAAGTGTGTCGTTGCCTCTGCGGGGTTTTGGACTTCTGTGACCATCACATTAACAGCCTTTAACAGTCCATCGCTAGACATAGGCCTCTCCTTAGAAAATCCTTACTCTTCTGTAATCTTGCCAACTGAAATAGGACGTATGAACTACGTTTTTTGTAGACTTTTTTCTTACAATATTTCTCCTGTTTAACTTTGCAGAATCGAAAAATGAACTGATTCAGGTTATTTTTTCGATACAAAAATACGATAGTATTAATATCAGTATCATCATTGTTAGTTTGTTTTGGCTCATGGAACGAATATTGTTCATTTATCTATCTTTTTCTACAATCAAAATACCGAAACAAATATTCGTATCAATGTAATTCAAATGAAATGATGTTGAGTAAATACTTTAACAAAAATATAAAAATAGCACTTGATTTAAAGACAAAGGAGAAATTCAGAAATATTTTAAAATGCCTATAAAGGTCCTTTATCAATTACAATATCACTTTAAGGATTCGAGAAAAAAAAATATTTTCAATAACAAAAAATAAAATCTTTGGAAACAGAGAACAATTTTTCGCATGTATCTATTCGTTTACTTTGCTAAAATGGCTATTATTCTCAAGTAGCTTTGTCTGTTTTGAGAATAAATAAAATAAAGACAAAGAACAATCAACACGCAGTATTTAGTTCAGAAACGTTTAAAATCGATTTAAATAACAAAGCAGAGCATTCTAGATAAGTATCTGTTCAATGGACCAGTCGGAACTATTGGTGTATTAGTGTGTGACCAGTTGACCTTCTCGAATTCATGTTTTATAAACATTAGTTACTTATGTAATCAGTTTTTATGGTGCAGCGATAGGGCACGATTCTTCCGCGGTGCTGTGAACTGTAATGATAGCGGTTATGTAAACACGGGTAGAAGTTCCACGAGCACACCTGCAACATGCGGAACGCTTCCTTATCTATGGTAATGTATTGAAAATAAAGACTTTTTTACTTGATTACGATTCAAGAATTCTAAATTTTAATCCTGCCCATTCCTTGAAATATAATTACGTAGATAGACCAAGTAGAATATCTTTTAAATTAAATCGTTACGATTGTTACGCCGTTGGCGTTGTACTAACTGTGGATACCCGTGGTGGTGACCAACTGGTCCAATTTAAAGTTTATATATCCCGTTTATATTAGTCTTAAATAAGAAGATAATCTTGGTAAGATTGCTAATAATTATAAACAGAATGCACGACGGTTGGCTTTGTGGTTTAAGCGGTTGGGTCCAGTCGTGTTAATAACAGCAGTTCCCGGACCCCTCCCTTCTCAGGCGCAAAGTGGCACACCGAGTGGTTTTAGTCGGTTCGATTCCGACACACTGCCCCGCTGCAAACCCCGACGGGGTTTACAGGCCTCGCTTGGCGAGTGGAACAGAAGGTACAGAGAGGGCGAGACCGCCTCCGTCACCAAGCTCTTTTTCCCCTGCGCGCTCCCTGCATACGGTATCGTTCGCAGGCTGGAGATAGCCGGCACAACAACACAGTTGTTTACGGGGCATGGTGGGTTCTCCGAATACTTGACGACATTCAAGTGTAAGGAGAACCCATCCTGCATTTGTGACCCGAACGTCGCAGAAACAGTACCCCACCTAATCGTGGAATGTCCTGCATACATTAAACAGAGATTTGAAGTGGAAACGAAAATAAACACAAAAATTACAATCTTAAATTTAAGCACAATTATTAGTAGTAATAAGAGAAGTATATTTATAGAATATTGTACAAATATAGTTAAACTAGTAAATAAAAGAAACAAGACAAATTGAAAATTATGATTCCAAAATAATGTGGATTATTTCTGAGAATCATAAAATAATTAGTGTAATGAAAATAAAAGTAAAATGTACTAAAGCGTAGTAATAATCCTTAGTTTTAATTTATAATTTGTAATTTGGTGTAGAATAAAGTATGTACAAGTATATATATAGATAATAGCGATAAAGAATAAATAGATACTGTGTAAAATTAATTTCCCTTAACAAATAAATACAAAAATATAGAGCTTAGCAGGAATCCCACCTGGTAAAATGATGAAAGGTTGAGTGAAAGAAAGAAACGGTATGAAGAATGAAAGTACGAGCAGTAGTAAAAGCGAGAACTGGTATGAAAGGATTAGTAAGAAATAGGCTCCAAATAAATATTGGAGGTGCTAGATATTACAAAAAAAAAACCCCGGCGGGGTGACGGCCCGAGGGGATTTCCACAGGTAAAAAAAAAAAAAAAGTTGCGTGTACTAGCGTACACTCGTAAGAAGTGAAACTTCTTTATGACGTTATTTTTCAAAAAATAAATATCATATGTCGACGTAAGGTTTAACGACAAAAGACTTATAAACCAGCAATATTCGTGACAATTCTTATTTCATGTGCAATAAAAGTTAAGGAGCGAGACCTGAGTAAATATTTCGCGATCTGTGGTGTGAATGAAGTAAGTTTGTGGAATGTGATGTGTGTAGTTATTTACATTGTGGACTAAATAAAATAATATTGTTTGTAATGTGATATTTCATTGTAGTATTAATTTGGTCCTGTTTGTGTTTGAAAATGTTTTTTGTTTTATTTTATAAATTTTTTTTTGAAGGATTGTATATAACTACTCTCAATAATGATAAAACATTTTATCATGGCCGAAAAACGTCAACGTCCACCATCGATTTACAAGCAGAATTTAAACGATTGTCTCTGAATAAAGTAGAGACTATAAATGAACAATTGTTTCAGTTTATAAATAACAGGAAAAAAACTCAAACGTAACTACTCAAAACGGGCCGCAAAATACATTGGAGACATTTACCAATCCCTACTCCGCTGGAGAAAGTATACTTCGAATCACGCGTGGTAGGGATAAAAAAAAGATGGCACGTAACGGATAAATGTGACGCGTAACGAAAAAATGTTACACTAAATTTTTTGACAACCCCGATAAAGAAGTTTCACTTCAAAAAGTAGTTTAAGCGGTCACCACGCCGTTTTCTACTGCGCCTAGTGTTGTTGGTTGAAATCCCACATGGGACAACACTTTATGAGATCCACAGATTGTTATTGTTGTTTGTGTTCGTTGCATGTATGTTGGGATGGGATGTATATTTCTAATGCCCCCCGCGTTGTCTTTTATAAAATAGAAAAAATGATCTGTAAAAAATACTCTACGAGGTGTACCTTCATTTGAATCCTGCTATTTCTAAACTTTAATTTATTAGGCCATCAATGTCTAGTATACTATTATAATGTAATTATAAAAATTTAGATCTTAAAAATAAGCATCTCGCCACTTACACGGGTAGTTCGGCACAGCTAGCAACTTGTGACCTATTATGCTGTAGTACACAAATGAGCTGATAGAAAAGTAGAGGTAGGATGCTTTCCATCCAGAACAAGTAATTGCGTTCATTTTACTATGTCATGGTGTTATGCATATGTATTTTTTGAGACTCTGGTTATTTTTAAAGAAAGCTAGGGTGATAGATGGCCTCATCTGTCACCCTCAGGCTTGCACTAATGGAGGATGGAGATCGCTCTGCGATCTCCGGCGTCTGAGTCGCCTACGGTAACTGGCCCGTTCCCGGGTCCGGCGCCCCGGGAGAGTTCTAAACCTCTCCCGGTCCCGCTCTGCCGTCTCTTTGGCAAGCATAACTTGCTCGCAGAAAGAGACGGTGGAGTTCCACGCGGTCTCGCTCCGCAACATGGCCGTAATCATGTTACCGAGCGAGAGAATTCCCACGCCGGACATTCTGCCAGCGTGTGGAGTGCCGTGTCCACGGTCTGGCCATCGCAGCGGTGGCACTCTATTCATTGGCTCCTTGCGGATCAGACGCACGTGCTCTCTGAAGCATCCTTTCCCAGTGATCACCTGTGTCAGCCGGTATGAGAGGGTCCCATGAAGCCTCTCGAACCAATCCTCCATTACGGGTCTTACCGCCGCAATAACGGCGTGCCCAAATGTTGTGTATACCTGTAATGGGCACGCATACCAGGTTTTTTGTGAAATATTGTTAAGAGTGTACTGTATGTGTGCTGGTGATATATACCATATAAATTAATAAATAAACTCGACGTTACGGACAAGAAAAATTATATGGTCTCGCTAAAAATATTCATTTTTTACCGTGTAATGTACTGGATTTTACTTTTATTTTACCTGCCTTTTTAAAGTCGCGTGCGGGGAAATCCTCCGTGCATGTTTTTTTTTCTTTTTCACTAACAAAAGCTTGGCATATGACACATGGTCGTCTGATCACAAGGCCAGTCGTAACTTAAGTTATAAGGCTGCTGATAAATCTAATTTATAAAATTCTCGTGTCACGGTGTGCTTAATTGAAATACTCCGAAACGGCTCTACCGATTTTCGTAAATCTTAGCGTGCATATCGGCTAGGGTGGAGAATCGGACAACATATATTTTATCATCTCCCTAAATGTTAAGGGTGACCCACCCTTATATTGTTTTTTTATTTTTTTAGACCATTTATTTTTGTTTTTATTTTTTTATGATAAAGCATACAAAAATACATACAACGCCAAATTTTCACCCCTCTACGATCAACCCCTATTTTTCATTATAACGCTTTCGATTATAAGTACATTCCCGAACACTTACAGTAGATAGTTATTTTATTGAACTAAAAAAATATTTCCTAGAAATAATATGTATGGCAAAACAGCGTTTGCCGGATCAACTAGTATTCTTATATATTTTTCAAAGTGTACAATACATAATAACTACAGTTAAATTATACGAGAGTCATCGAGTCGTAGTCCTCACTACATGTTTTTTTTTTACCCAACTACTGCGAAACTACAAGAGAGCGTATTAAATTTTGGCAGCCTATGTATGTTTGTATATTCCACCTTAGCGCCTAACCTATTGAAATAGTTTCAATGAATGACAAACCCGAGTGACATAAGTTATATAAATATTGAGAGTGTCTACGTATTCGGGTTTTAGTTTTTTATTTTTTTTATTTTTGACTGGGTGAGAGTGAGACTCGTAACCCAGAATTAAGCCGTTAATCCAGCCAGAAAGGCTTGGTTTCACAAATAATACACATTAGTAAAACTGTATATATTTGAAAATCTAAATATATATATATATATATATTGTACTAGCAATTATATCTATACTACTAATAATAAAGCTGAAGAGTTTGTTTGTTTGAACGCGCTAATCTCAGGAACCGCTGGTCCGATTTGAAAAATTCTTTCAGTGTTGGATAGTCCATTTATCGAGGAAAGCTATAGGCTATGTATCATCATGCTACTACTAATAGGAGCGGAACACTAATGAAGAATGTTTCAAAAACGGGGGAAATTTTTCACGCTACGGGCAATATGAGGCGCAAACGAGTTTGCGTAGGTCAGCTAGTAAATAATAATAGTAGCTGTCATTCATACTAACTTTTTAATCAAACCGTTTGGTAAATACAACCTTTTCATTACCTACTTTTTCATTCCGCCTATGTTTTAGTTTCAATGGCTTGTCTTCTGCTACGCGACAGTGACTAAATTGTAGTTCATTGCCTCTGTCTGCCACTTCGAACACACATACGTTAATAATTTATATAGGTACACTAGAAGATTTTAGTGCAAAATGTAATTAACCATTACACTAAAATAAAACAGAGTACGGTATACGAGTATATAGGCACAGCTCCGAAGTAATTAAACTGATGAGCGCTAACTCTTAAGTCCCTACATTATACGCACTTTTTAATTAACACCAATAAATGTCAGTATTTATTGGTGTTATTTCGAACTAATGATCTACTTTTAATGACGTCATAATATTATTGACTCTTTAATGTCGCACGCAGATAATAAATGTTTCTAGAAGAATTCTACAACACAGGGTCTAGGTACTTCAAATATTTATGAAATATTTTGAAAGTGGGTGGGTGGATTTTTATAAAAACTTTATATGAAAACCTTTACTTTGACTGCACAAATGGCGTAGTGGTTCAAGCGGTCGCCACGCCGCTTTCTACTGCTCTGAGTGTTGTGGGTTCAAACTGTACATGGAACAACACTTAGTTGTTCCGAGTCTGAGTATTTTATGCGAACTTCATTTTATACCGTTAAATAATTTATTTCTAACGTCTACACTAGCTTTGATTTAGTTTTCAGCAAAAGATAGAGTGATTCAAGAAGTAGGTTCATATGCACAGTATATGCATTATTACAGTAAAGAGAATCTAAAAATGTCAAATATTTCCTAGCAATGCAAAGGTATATGTGTGAAGGCTTATGTAACAGACTTTACCAGAACACCCTAGGTCCAAGATAGATAACGAAACCGAATAAGGCTCTAAAAATCGAAGAAGTAGACGAAAAGTCTACTCCAGCCTAGCTCGAGAAAAAGGCTTGACGAAAGAGAAAATAGGAAATAGTTAATCAAAATAGTTCATTAATTTTTTTTTGTTGTTTTATACTTTTCTTGGTAAAGACTGCGTAAGTACTGACTAGAAACTCATTATAAACGCACTGCTATTGTCACCGTATAAATTCTAAAATGATATTTTTAATCAATTTATCATTAGACAATTAATGAGAGAATTTTCCAGTTAGTCCATTTGTCAGAATTTTTTGACAATTCAAAAAGTTCTATATGGAATCATAATTTAGAAGACTTTACTTGTATTTTTTCAGTTTCCAGATGTTTTTTTGTTGTCTCTGAAAATATATGATTCTTAGACAATAACAACGAGTCTAGTCGTGGTAAGTTGGTATTTTCAATTATGTATTTTTTGTATTAAAATTTAATAATTTTATTCATTATTCTCTTTTTGGTTTTAACAGAGAAACATAAAAGGACACGGACAACAAAGAAATTCTATAAGGCTTCCTTTCTTCGGAGTGCGACATAGAATCCTTAGCAAATAAAATAGGCAAACAATCAGCGAAGATAAAGCTAAACTGATAAATCTTAACCTATTTTATGTACCTAGTAGAAAATGTATATTATGAGAACTGTAATGCTTAAATATACCCACGCAACTAAGATACTGTGTTAGTTCCTACACCTATCATATTCGCCATGCTATGCCATTTGACCTTTAGTTATTTAATAGTTGTATAAACCTCATGTAGAACATACAAATTTATGCACAAATACAACGCAATAATGATCATAATTGTATGACATTACTAAATGCTCGCAATACCTAATCGCCAATGTTATTTAGGCAACAGGTAACAAAATATATATTTAATTGCTGTAAATTCGTGTTACATAAAGTTACCTAAAAGTCTGAAATCCTCCAACACTTAGTTGCCTTGTGAAATTAATTGTGTTAAGTGGACAATAAAATACTCGTTAAATAACAGTAATATAATGTATCTGTCGCTTTTTATTAGATACGGTAAAACTACACAAAGAAATATAAAAAATATATAAAAACAATGTATATTTTCTAGTTTAGAATGATCGGAGCCCGAAGTATCACTGGAGTAATACTTAGGGCTCCCAGAAAACTGGTGGTTATCAATTCCTTCATTACTCTTCATTCATTGAGTGAAGTTATGGGATCTTTAACTTTGCTGCCCTGATCCTGCAGGCAGAGGTCTTTGTCCACTTCTGAACATAGACCTCTCCTTAGAAAGAAGGTTTTAGCCTACTATACCACTGCTGTTGGTTTGCGTAGTAGCTCCCTTAGTCACCAGTTAGAACACCCATAAGATAAATAGTCGCGGTGCCACTCCGCATTCTTAAAAAATCACCACACGGAGAGAATCATTTATACGTCTAATAATCACCAACTATTAAAAACATACATCCTTCATGCTAAAATACCTGGTTTCCGTTAGTAATTATGTATGAAAACTTTAATTAACTAAAAGAAAAATTATGTTTTTATGTTGAAATTAAAAAAAAGGTGGTTTCTACAGACTGCTCTATGGTAAACGTAATTGATTCAGGGAATACAGCTGTATATAAAGAACATTTCTGACAATGCCCACGCGCACTGCGCCCGCACATACTGACGTCACTGGCCCGTACAAACTGAAGCACGATGATAATAATGAGCTGAAGGTACGACCCACATTTATATTTTGGATGCTACGTGTTACCTTGTATCCCGGTAACACGTAGCATCCAAAATGTAGGGCATTTGTTTGTGTATGAATACTTGTAAATGACAAATATATTTACAAATATTCTATTCGTAAACAGTATTCATACTGTTCTTAGACTTTCATAACTTTTGCACATGTAATACACATAGTTTTTGTTGATAGATGTAGTAAAAGAACAATATCTCCAAAACACTATCAATTCGCAACAAAATAAAACACAATAACTTCAGACAGTAGGTATACGTGACCCGCATGCGTATACGAAATGTTATGCGCCGCACGCGTTATTTCGATACATACAAATAATGTCGAATTGACAGCTAACTAATGACATCAGTCCGTGGAAGTAAAACCTTTTTTCATAACACACCGTGAAAAAGTATTGCTTCGGCGCATACGAGAAAGTATAAGCCCAAATGGGCCTACGCGTTACACTGTTATGAAATTGAATGTATTTATGCCTGAAATTCTGAATGTTTTGTTCTGACTTTTATGTGTAAATTCGTCTAGTTAGTCGAAAATGTGTACTTGTGCGTTCGGTGGCCCGCGTTGCTCCATGCATAAGGACCGCCGATCAAAAATATTGATAAAGGTTAACCAGTTCGATACCTTACCAGAAAACACAATCATTTGATCTGTGTTTCCATGTAATTTAACTACAATGTGAGCACTTTGGTAAGTAACAATGCTGCTTCGTTGGTAACATGGTAGCGTATGCGTCTGAAAATCAAGAGCAGGAAAAAAAAATCCTTACAAAAATTCTTAATAGTATCCCGAAGTATGGAAATTTGGCGGACGCCCCATTGTCACGAAAATCTATGGGAATGGATATCAGTGCCCTAAATATATACAACTAGTTCAACTTTTGAATTCAGTTCTCCCTTTTTCCGATCAGGTCAGATGCCTGTTGCTTCTCATCGTTGTCCCTCTCTGCCAGGCAGGACGAGAAAGCCTTCGGCACCATCGAGACTTGGGCTGTTCTGGAATCCACGCAGAGGTGCCTGGTTGACTGCCGATTTATCAAAGTACTGAGATATCTGTACGAAGCCGCTACGATTTACGCCGACTGAGAACAACAACAGAACCCAAGACCAATTCGTTTGCATCGTGGGGTTAGACAAGGAGACATCATTTCTCCGAAACTGTTTACCAATGCATTGTCTTCAAAACACTCGATTGGAACGGATGGGGAATCAACTTTAACGGTCAATACATCTCACACCTGCGATTTGCAGACGATATTGTGGTCTTGTCTTGTCTTTGCAAGATATCGAGGAAATGCTGAATATTTGAGACGATTCTTCGAGACGAATGAGACTCCGAATGTACATTGACAAGACCAAAGTCATGCATAATATGCATGTGCTTCCGAGTTTTTGTGAACTGAAATATTAATTGTTCTTTAAAATAAAGGAATAGAAATAAGTAGATATCAAATTAAGATAATTAAATATGTAATTTCATAGTAAATATATGAAATCAGTTCGTTCATTCGTGATTGAACATATCTGTAACCAGTTTTTGCAAATTACTACACCAGGAAAACGTTTGAACACATCAAGCATATGAATCTTAATTACTATCAACTTTGTTTTTTGTTTCAAGCACTTAACATCATGTGATACATTTATCACGTGGCTAAACATTCTTTGTTTGTCTAATCTCTTGTGCATCACGTTTTGAATTTAATAGCAACATAAATAAAGTAGATACAATGATGTCTAAATTAACTGGACGCATCTACCATACGCCCGTTGATCACAAACCAGGTATAGCATTCAAATATATTTTTAGGTACGTACTCGTATATTTTTATAAACTAAGTATTTATAAATTGTTTAGCTCTAAAACACGTTATGTGTATAATTGTATACAAATTTTACCTTGTGAGCAAACTGGGCAATTACCTAAAATACGTACCGAAATAAAAATGCATTTTTTTTTTTTGACCCACTTAATACTGGTAATACTAATTTCTTATTAAGGTTGTTTAAATGTTATTATTAAGTGGTACTAATGTAGGTTTATATTGGTAAAATGCTTCTTTTCCCGAGAAAGAGGTTATGTGCCATTACCATCTCAACTGAAAGATATCCATTCTTGGACATAGTCTAGGTTCTATCTAGCACATTCAAACAAAACTTTATTAATGCAAACCTATTTATAAATATCTTAAAAAAATGTTGTTTTTATTATAGCTTGTGTAGGGCTCCCTACACTACGTTTCATATTGGTATTAGAAAAAATCCTTGTGGTGACGAATAGACAGTGTCACCATCTCCATTGATCCCATATGTGTCGTAAGAGGCGACTAAGGGAGCAAACTACGCAGAAGAACATCACTGCAAAAAGAAGGAAAGTTTGACATAAACCCTTTTTTTTAACGTATTGTAACCCCTATGGTCCCTCACTTCACCGGGGTTTGTGGTGTGCTGGTGTGTTGGAACCGAAACGACTAAAACCACACGGTGTGCCACTCAGCGATGTAAAAAGGGAGGGATCCGGGAACTGCTGTTATTAACACACTGACGCGGGCACCGCCTTGACATAAATTCTATATCAACCCATCTGTTCTCCTTTCTTAGAAGAATACGCCTATATCCAGCAGTGGATTATTAATGGCTGTCGATGATGATGACCAGTAAAAGAAAATATATCGCTGTGTTATTATTGATTGTATTCAATGTAACACATTTACAAATAATGATATCAGCTGGCTTTGTCTCTCTTGTACATGTTAGTGTTTAGGTATTAGTGAGATACGTTGTGACAAATTGTTACCTAAACAATGATTCATTAGTTATTAAATAAGTGAAATCAACCTTTGTCATCAGTATTAGTGGCTGACATAAAGCTATTTTCCTTTAAGGGGCCGTTCAAGTATTACGTAAGCACCATAGGGGGGTGGGGGGGTCTCTGTTTTGCTTATTTTGGATGACATGGGGGGTAGGGGAGTCTAGATGATGATTACGTCATCGGTAGTTGTTTACTTTTTTACACGAATGGCAACCCTCACATTGTCTATGCTTGAAAACGAAACGCATTTTCGGGGATTCCCGCAAATAATACATACGTTTAGGCACTCCCTTTAGAACCTATTAGGGGAATTACCGCGCGCTATTCACTTGTCTAAATTTTCTAGTCTGTCAGTGTATTGTTTCGTTTGGATACTATAGCGACTAGACGTATTGTAAGCATAGCAAGTTAACATTTATGTTACCGTCGATTCCATTAACCAAAGTTTAACGTTTAAATAAGATGTCGTTTTAAATAGACAAATCCAAGTTATATCAAAACTTGTTTGAAAGTTTTAAAAAATCTTATATGAATGGCTCGATGAGAACGACGTAGACATTCCAAAATCACATCACACATCACAACACTGGGCAGCAATCCAATGTCATCGAAAACTTAGAATCATGGATTCGGGTTTCATGGACCGAAGACAGTTAATTTGAATTTAATATGTGTAACAAAAATTTAAAATAAGTTTGTTATGTTCTTTATTTATAATCATAATATTTTTGTCACTTACTCTATGTTGAATAATGTATCAGTTAAATCTATTCTCTATCCTAAATCTGTTTACTTATTTTTAAAATTATAATATATCATTAAAACTACAACATAAAAAATATAATTAAAAATGTTTACGTAAGCATAGGGGGAGGGGGTAAGACCTTTGCTTACTTTTGCTGACAAGGGGGATGGGGGGGTAAATAATTGTAAAAAATCTGCTTACGTAATATTTGAACGGCCCCTAAATATTGAACAAAGAGACCTATGAAGAAATGCTTTCAATAAAAAAACTTGAGAGGTGTCAAAGGACACCCGGATGGAACGAAGTTCGAAATAGAAAGACGAAACGAAAATATTTGGCTTGCTTTCTATAAGAGAGATAGAGAGACAGACAGAGAAACATGCGCACGCCGCACGGCTTACAATAGCTTACTGTAGCAAAAAGTGTCGTTACCAGCCTATCGCAGTTCACTGCTAAACTTATTTATTGATATATTTTGTATTTATATTTGATATACATAATTTTAAAAATCATTAATTTACAGCGACATCTATATTATTAATATTAAACTACTGGCAACGACAACTATAACACGTAAATGTAAGTTCAGTTTCTATTCAAAAGATGGCGCTATATATAAAATTGAAAAATGTTTTTCACCAATTCTTTAAAAAATAATAACAAAACAATATTTTCTTAATAAAAAAATATTAAGACTTCGTTCCCATAACAAAAATAGTGAATCAAGCAATGAAAAATAAACTAATAACAAATATAATTTAAAATAGCAAAAAGTGTCATGACAACTTTTTCGTATGAATTTTTTCCGTCTAGCCCCCTTTCACAACGCGCGATAAGGAACTTCGTTCCAATAAAATATGTGATATTTATATGAACACAAATTTTCCTTCTAACTTCTTTTGTTTTCTAGTTGGATATTATCGAGTTTTAACTGTATTAAGAGTTTAAGGTTTTACTTTATATAAAATTAGGTATAGTCAAATAAATTATTTCTTCCTTTGTGTTGAGTGACTAGGTTCCATCTGTACTGACCTCCTTATCAGATCAGTTCCAAGATATTAGAAGAATCGAAGAATTATGGTATTTTCATCCAGCAACGACAAATGGAAGAAAATTGAACATAGTGGTTTAGATTTGTTAGAATGATATGGAACATAAGTAGTTCAACCTAACTTAAACAAAAACATCGCATGTAATATCTTTTGGGTGCATATTTTAAATACTTATCGATTATCGGAAATTATAACGAAGTTTTTTCCGTTCATGAAAGGCTCTAAGAAAATTTCTTATATAAAAGCAAAAAGTTAGACAAACTCAATATTACTTTGATGCTGTTCTCAGACAGCATTTGAATGATGTTACTTTCATGTCTAACTTTTTTATTATTTAGTTCATTTCTTTGTGCCTTTCTTGTAGAATAGTCAACCAAAGTTTTGGTATTTATTTAACCAAGTTTCTAACTAGCATCGTGACAACGACGAATGACTGAAGATTAAATGCATCACTAAAACACTTTTCATGTATAATAATAAATAATAGGATTGAGAACGTGTAGTATTTTTAACTCCACTGTATGTCATATACCACATACAATAACCAAAACCAAATCAATCCTTGCTCAAGGGAGAGGGAGTCTCCCTCCGGGCTGTCAAGGTAGGTCACCGCGGGAGAACTTCGGGAGACCCACACATGCCTTTGGTTTTCGACACGTACGTGTATGGTGCGACAAGCATCCTTCGCATAAAAAAGTGGTAACTCCCTCGGGTGATAAAACTCCATTTGTAACAGCCCGAAGCAAGACTTTCATGTTGTTAGCAATTTAATAATAGTAAATGTGAATAGAAGGAAGGAAGAGTTTTAGTATGACAAAGAATAGTTAGTTTCATTGAATTGTTGTCATGTATAAAAGGTTTTTATTTCGAAATTTGTTTTTCTGATAAAAAATGCAGGGAAACAGATTGGATTTCAAATCTGATTGTTCAGTTGCGGATACGGAGCAGTCTTGGTTGACGTACTACCTGATGACATTGAATCCACTATTCTTTAAAAACATGCATTTTACGAGGAGTTCATATAAAATACATTTTTCAGTTTCTTACAATTTTTTCACCAACAGACTGATATTCAAATTCCATTAGGTTCTTCCTTAGACTGTTATATTTTTTGTGAATCAGGCAACTTTTTATTTTTTCTCCGAGCGGAAATCCCCTCGGATACCTCCTACTGGTGGCATGTCGGACTCGAACCGACTAAAACCGCAAGCCGTCATGGGTTCTAGGAGCCGGGGAACCAAGTGCACCCTAGTAAGGAAAACCCTGGAACCCCGACGTACCTCGGGCAACCTACAAAATGTAGGTGGCCCGAGGTACGTCGTTCTGCGTGTGAACCAGACACCTGAATTAAATACGGAACTGAATTTTGACATCAAACGTCTACTATGTGCCAACTATAATTTATCAATTTAAGACCAAGTGGGTCTAGTAATAGGAGACAAGTCAATTGTCATTCCAATTCAACCATAGACACATCTGTACTTACAGCTTATATTTCTGTGTCAATTCTATTCTTTAAGGAAAATATCACAAAGTAATAAAATATTCCATACACACTATTATACGCCTTGAGGTACTAGTAAACAATGACAGCTGCAGCATAATAAAGTTATTTTAACAATATAACAAAGGTTAAGTTTACTTACGGATGTAAACATTTATAGAGTAGAAGAACCAATATCATTCCCCCTAGGCTAGGGAGCCTAGTTGTCATTCTACGACCTAAAACAATAATAGATAACTAATAAATGTATAAGAATGACTTGATCAAAAAAACGTACAACTAAAATTATTTAATACGCGGTGTTTCCCGCGGTTATTGTCGTACCATGGGTAACGCCGCGGAGCGAAGTTCGTCAGCTACCTCTTAGTGAAAGTCTCTTCAAAATCGGTCCAGCGGTTCCCGAGATTAGCCGGAAAAAACGGACAGACAAAAATTGTAAAAAATGTAATTTGGTACATGTACCGTGTATACATACATATGCATTTAGTAAAAAAGAGATTATTTTAATATTACAAACAAACACTTCAATTTTAGTTTACACTTCAATATAGAATAGAATAGATACGGTTGGCACTGAGTGCACGGTTGGCTAGTGGTTTAAGCGGTCGCCAAGCCGCTTTTTACCGCGCCAAGTGCTGCGGGTTCAAATCCCACACGGGACATCATTTTGTGTGATCGGTAAATTGTTGTTATGAGTGTGGATGTTTTTCATGTAAGTTTGTAAAGTCCCCTGCGACACAGGATATACATTCCTCATATGATCTTGACCATGGTAGATACCTCACAGATATGCCGTGTTAAGTCAGACAGACCGGCGCCGTAATGCGTTACGTAACCAAGTGATTTGCCCTCCCATGAGAAGTTATCACTTTAAAACAATGCCCCCTATGTTGTAACAATAGAATTGTTCTGCAATATTTTCATAGATTTATTTATCTATTCATGTAAAGAAAATTCATTGCCGTATTTTCTTAATTTAAATTTTGCCGCCTAAACTGTATCGCCACTAGTTTATTGTATAGTCTATACTAATTGTTTGATTTATACTGTGGAAGATAAAAATATGGAGATTTGTGCTAATGTATGTTTGGAATATTAAAATTTGTTAATAAGAGCAAACTACTTAAAAGAAAGGAATTGTGAAGTGGGAAATAATAAACTTAATATGTCGTTTCTTTGTTTACAGGTATGTGTTTGGGTAATAGGTTGTATGTTGTATATTAGTGTTAATTATTTATAAGTATTGGGTTAACAATAAAACTCTTTGTTTACAGAGCAACACATATTGATTTCTTTTATTTCACAATTGAAGACTATATGAGCTTATATTCATATAGTTTATACCTAATACCTATTTAAGTACCATTTTTTTCCTTTCACGACAGCATTAATCACATTATAATCTTTATTAAAAAAGTTAATTGCAATCCTCATCAAGTCTAATAATAAAGCAGTCGTTATTAGACCTCTTATAGTTTTCCTCGTGTCCATCGACGAGACATGAGTCTCAAGGTTACCTATAAATGAATACTTTACTGATACTTAGGCGACAAAATATTTACTTGTCTAAGTAGCTCGTGGTGACCGCAACATAATATTAAATCGTTGACTGTAATTAACTCTGTAATATGGCTGTGCAACAACTTCATACCTACATATCCTCACACTGATATCACCTAATGGCTGAGCAGGGGCGTATTAAACGCTAACATTTAAACTTTTTCTCAAACATTCACTGCTGTACATTGGCATATCCAAAGTATTGTCACAACATTTTACCTTATTTAATATAATAAAAGAAAAAGTAAATTACAAATATACCAAGTGCGTGTCAGGCCACGCATAGAATAGGGTTCCGTAGTCACCCATAATAACACGTGGATTAAGAATGCAAGGTTGGTATTAATTACTATGCAAAATGTTTACTTTTTGTTTTATAAGCGCATTTTACAAGTTAGACTTCAACAACTCTTGAACTAAGAGAGTTATCTAAACCGTTATATTTCTGCTTCACAGTTGATCACATTTTAACGAAAAAATGCGCTTTGAAGTTGAATATCTCGCAATAGGCTACCTCGGAGGTACTCTCCTTCCTTACTACCCCTTTCTCGCGGTAACGAGACGGTCAGTCAAACGTATTATTACTGTTGTGACCAATACATATCACGAATAAGTGACTTACAAATCAGGGGGCCTAGCCTAAATACAAGATTATGTCTACATTCGCTAACGTTTCTATTCTCTTCTATTATACTTTTCCGACCACTTGACTCCTCTTTGAGATGACGTCTTTCTTATTACATCAAAAGGGTACCTACGTTACAGAACGTTTCTGAAATTTCAACTTGGCTAGAGGGCAGTTTTTTGAGTTCCCGTGTTGCTATATATATATATATAACTATAATACAACAATAAACTCGTCTGTATGTAAATTTTCAACATTTTTAATATTCATTTATTACTAACTGAGCCCCGTGGTGTTACCCGCGGCACGACATGAAACGCGGGCAACGACACGGAGCGAAGCTAGTCTAAAAAAAATAGCCTAAGTTACAATTTATATCATTAGCTATCTATAAGTGAGAGTCCTGTTAATATCGGTACGACCATTCCAGAGATTAGTCAAAACAAACAGACAGAAAAAGAGACAAAAAAATAAAATTGATGTAAGTATCGCATATACTTTAATTTGCCTTTAGTAAAAAACTGGTAATTTGAAGTCACAAACTGACACTTCAATTTTATTTATTTGTATAGATATTCACAGTTAAATATGATAATAATATAAGTGATAAAAAACAACTTAACCTTAATTCAATTTAATTTATTATCACAAATGTTTATATCGTATAATATACGAGTATATAGTATATGTACGCATATCTTTCTCGATTGTTCCATTCATCCGTCCTCAAGATTATTATTTTCTAGACCAGGATAACAAATAGTTAATTTCATAAGTACCACATTTACTCATATTTGAAAGCATTAAGAGCTTTGTTTTCGCCTTCAAGAATCATATAATAAAGCCCTAATTAGCAGTGACTTACGAAGGTTTTATTCAATTAGTACCTGAGAACTGTTTTTTTCTGAAGCTTAGTGTGGAAATGTAACATTTAAGACTCACAAGAACCATGAACTGTGACTATGAACTTACACACAACAATTTTTTCTCAGTCATCTTACATACAATGCCATCTAGTTCTACTATGGGTACTAGACAACTGATAAAAATACATAATATACTTTTTTTTGTAAATACTTACATATGCTGAGTAACCCTGAGGTCATTTGAATCTCTGGAAATGGCAGTACAAACTCACTGCACCAGGTTTTATGATATGTCGTTTACTGTACAGGCTGACTGATCTCAATTACTATTGAATACCCATACCATATACCCATGAATTTGACGTTTAGAGAGGGTTAGAACTCTCCCTGTCCACCAGGCCCGGAAACGGATCACATCCTGCAGGCGACTCGGGCGCCAGAGATCGGTAAACGATCTACGTCCTCCATAAGTGCAAGCATGGGGGTGACAGGTGAGTTCTAAAAAGTGTTCGCACCCTTTTTCTATACAGAAAAGGAGCATCGATTATAAATCGTATTATCAGTGTATGTAATTGATGGAGATAATTTCAGTATCGACTATACGACTCTTAAAAATAGCTGTGATTTTCTACAACACATAATATCATATAATTATTTATTTTGAATTATTTTTATACCAGGAAAATATTATTTCTATAAAAACTATTGAAACCTAGGACTTTCTACCAACTTCTAAAGTTTTATAGAATTGTTTTATATAGACTATGAGATTACTCTTAGAAATTATCTGTGAGCCACCATTTGTTCAACAAAAGTCGGTGTAAATCGGAGTGTTGTAAGAATATTGTGGAGCTTCCAGTTTAATTAACGTGATGGACCAACTTGCAGCTTTTTTAAATATTTTTGTTTGCACTCTTTGGCAAAGAACTTAGGTATAAATAAAAAAGAGTTTGTGTGTGTTGCAAGTACATACCTATAAGTATGCTAATTGTAAAGCACTTTTTATAGACGAGCTTAACTTGTTTGAAGTCAACTTCATTGAACATACTTAGGTGGACCAACCCTCCCTGATCCTGTTTCGATGGCTGAAAAAATTTGTCAGAGAGGAATGGGAAAATATTATCCAACATCGTATTAGTGCTAGCTTAGTGTACAACATCATCACCAACCCGTTGCAATGACACGGGATGATAATGATAGTGTTTTAGGTAAGTGAGGGTAATGCCGCCTCAATCGAGCCGATCTGAGGTCAGATTTTGTTTTCTTTAATATTTTTACGAAAATAATAAACAGTGACGTCTATGGTACCAGTTAATATTTTAAGAATTTTTGTAACTCACGTTTACGAAAGCATAAATTAATTGAAAGAAATAAATAAATAAAAATTTGTATATTTTTAAATTTTAAATCAATCAAATTCGTTAATAAAAATATGGTTTTCTAAGTCATTGCTCCCGAACATACATCGGTTCATAATCTCCTTTCCGATACCCATTACTAAGGTCTACATGTCTGACAAAGGTTAACCCTCTACGCTTCGTCGAACCATTTCTCTTTAACCAAAGGCATTAGAGCATGGTCTCCTACTTTCTATTGATAGGTTAGTAACTTTCCTCTATTGGGCGTTGCTGTGACTAGTCGTTTGTGGGATTAAAGCCATAGTCCCCGTAAACTGCATGCTATTAACTGGAAATTGCCGTCGGATTTGAGTATAGTTCTGTGGAGGCAAAAGATTAACGTGGATATTCCGTTTGGTTATTTACTATTGAGAGCTTGTCAGTATATATCAAAACTAAATTAATTTTATTATTATTCTGGAAGAGTAATGCTTTAGCACAAAAGGATTGGCTCTACGGGATTGATACTAAAACCTAACAGAAAAACTATGATAGTTTTTTCGTTGTTTTTAACTCGTGCCGCTTATTCTAGAAGGAACACAATGAGAGAGAGGGGCTACACATTTTACATATACGAAGTAACCTTGTACCCTAGGTGAGCTAGTAACATGTAATCTACATTAATAATCCTCTCTCTCTCTCTCTCAGAGAAGATTAATAATCCTAATGCCTTTTTATACGGACGGGCAAAACGCGAAAAAGGTGATCAAATACTTAACCTACTTATGTGAGTATAAAAGGTAAGTAAAAAATATTTAGCCGTAAATATTTAAGTGAACCCCGATAAAACTAAAACACATTTTAATGTCCTTGAAGATTTTTGACGTGCTCCGAATGAAACCAGTTCATCTTATATACATGAACCATTAGAGGATTAAATTTTGTAAATAATATTATACGAACTGCGTACCAATGCCTGATAAAGATGAAGTGACAACCCTATCTAACATAAAAGGCATCAGAAAACATAATACACTTGTTTCAATTATGTTTAAATCTGGTGTAAAATTATAGGGTAGATCGTATCGCAACTAAATACCGATGTCTCCTTCATTAAAACGAATATTACAAAATAATATTATTACAGCTTTTCATTTCTCTTACAAATTTTAGTCAAATAAACATTGAAATATATTACGTAATTGAATAGTCTAAAACAGTGACGTCGATCAAAAAAAATAGATCAAGCTATATTCTAAGAACTTTAAAGAACGTTATTTATTTCGTTATATTAAAGTTATGGTTGATAAAATATAGGAGTTACGCTTCTGTTTACACCTTCTAAAAATTTAATTTTTTTTTTTTTTTTTTTCTATATTTTAGACCTGCGATCAGTCGTCCAGACTATAATCAGGTGTGTTAAAAGAGGTTGGGGTTTAGAGAGGTAGAGCCACTGCTCCATCTCCCCTTAATGAGGCAGCACATCGGCTCCCTTGAGTCTTCCAATTGGATTTGGCTGCAGGAGCATACTGGACAACGGGTTTGGGTGAGTTGTCAAGCGGTCCTTGTAGTTGGCCGAGTAACGTTTGGCTTCGTCCAGAATAGTTGGGATTAAATTTAATAATGACTTGTATTTTGTGTTTACCCCATGTTGATATTATTATTTAGCTTTAAGAATATTGCCAGTGCTTTAAGTAAGATTGGAGCGGTTAATTGCGAACTCGCAGCCACAGCGATTAAGCTTCCACCGATTTAAACTCATCTATACCTGGAGAAACGTATTGTTTCGAAGTATATAGTATTGATTGGAAAATACATACGTACACACACACACATAGAAAATACTACGAGAGTAACTACCACCCTTTACCTAGCAATGAAAGGTCTTACGTTTTAATCTATATAAAGTAATATATCCATCATTCGAGTTGGTCAACCAGGTCACATAACTTGACAAAAAGGATTTACTTTGTATTAGAGGAACCTCCCATGAAATGTTACTAAAAAGTAGTATTTTATATTCGTTGTGAATTTAAGGATTATATTTAAAGATTTTTATCAGCACTTAACGAAAACCGTAACCTGAACACAAATTTATAGACAAAAAATTAAATTGATTAAAGCTATAAAAGAAATCCGTTTCAATTTGAGAACAATGTCTCATTAGAAACAATCGATTTGATAGTACCAGAGTTGTTTTCATATCGAACAACATATTTTTATAGAGTTGCCAGTCTCCTTCCCACGTATTTTGTGACAAACAATGGATAGGTCAAAGCCCTGAATACGTTTACCTTTTAAAAGTAATTCCAATCTCAGATGTTTACCCACAAGATACTTATGTAAATATTATTAGAATATAATGTTACTTTCAAGCAGTGTCCGCTGCGGTGTTATTTAATTTTGCATAGTTTATTTTTGACGTGACAACGTCTTATAAATTGGTTTGCCGGGTGACACTTCAAGAAACTGCGTTACGCTCCGCTCACGTTATGCGCTCACAATGAGAGCGAGTGAGAGGCACGCGTCCCTTCCACTCGGGCATGGTTAGCCCGCCTAAGAGCGAGAGAGACAGACATAAAAAGTGAAAGGCACGCGTCGAATTATATTTAAAACGTTAAAATTAATGTTTTAAATATAATTCTTTGTATAAATAAATGTTTTAAATTGTTACTATTATTTCATCCTTCTTCCTACTATACGAATGAATATTCACATTAAAATTATTTTACCACTCAAAGTCGTTGTCACGTAAAACTTTCGCCCGTATACCGACTTTACAGGCAACCAATTTTTCACGGAACATTAATTCTTTGTCTAACAGAAAACTTAAGTAGCTCTTGACATTGAAAGTTGTGTCAAAGTCTCTGCTAATGAAAAGGCCAAAATCGCAACGCAATGAAAATTGTGTTAGCAAAAAGCTAATATTTTAATTAATACTTTAAGAGATCAAAGGAATACATTAAAACTGTACTTCTAACGACTTATACAGAGGTAACTATATAAGTATAGGATCTGAGTACTAACCAATGTCAATGAACTTGAAGAAGAAATGATTGGAGAGTCTTACCGTTCCCGGATTGCTCCTAAAATAGGTGCAGCAAAGCACTCCGTATAGTGTTAGTCCCCGCCAACACCTGTGGGATGACTGCCTGAAAGGGCTTCTAAACAAAAGACGGTAAGGTGATGATTTTCTAACTGTTTGTGTCCTTTATACACGTCCCGTAGTTTTCCCCCAAGCCTCTTTTTACCAAACTTTCCCAAATTAAGTTAAACTTTGTTTTTTCTTCTGTGGGGCGACTACAATCTAACCTCTACAATCTAAGTACTTAAAGATATCGAAATTCTGTAGAAAGACTGTTGGATGTTTGTTGAACTTTTTAGAGCTTCAACTCACGTTGCAACTAACAATCCTCATCGATTACCAAAGATATCCGTATGATAACTGGGTAGGACGGCTTGACGTACTCTTCGAGGCACGGAGGGGTTTCTCAGTATGTTAAGAATAGTTACCTATTCTATCCTGTACCGGGCTGAATTGCTTAACTTTTCAATATGTTAACCTGTCAGATTACCTAGCCACGAGACTCCTTTAAGAAATTTGTTAAACTTTAATAAATATAAATACCTTAAAACGAATTTTACCGTGGGAGAGCCACGCTTTTGCATGCATGAGCCGACTCCACCGGAGTGATTCCACGGCCTCACAAAACCGGTTTAAAATAGCGCCTGCGCTGTGTTTCGCTGAGTGAGTGAGGATACCAGAGGCCCGTAACCCAACCACTCCCGTCATCCCCCAAAGATCGGCAACACACTTGTGACGCCTCTGGTGTTACGGGTGTCCATGAGCGGCGGTAATCGCTTACCATCAGGCGATACGTATGCTCGTTTGCCCGCTATTCCATAAAATGTTGTTCCAATATAAAGGTAAACGTACTAGCTAGCTTTGATTTGTGTGAACTGAGGGATGTAATTGAAGTTCAAAGTGTTTTATGTATCCCCTGAAGTGCGCTTCTAATTCGCCTGGCTTGCTCAGGACTCGATGCAGTGAGCTTAGTCAACTCTTAAAATGGCATAGTTAAAAGATGTAAATACAACGCTATGTATGGGATATTTCTGTTATAAAAAGATTTCTAATAATATAAAACTAATATTATTAGAGGGTGAGGCGTTGTTTGGGCCTCCTATGACCTTCGACGACGTAGAATATAATTGGAAGACTAACTTTTTTAATTTTTCTGTTATGAAATTTCAGTCAATACAAATACGAACATGAAAGAACACTGTATATTTAGGCGTTTTATTTAGGTTAGGACTTATATTATTCACACAACATAATCTCATAAATCAATAGGATGTTAGATTTTCTTTCATCAGATTTACAGGTCGCATATTGTTATTTTTTGTTTAGGTGCTTGTTATATGCTCAAGCTCATAAGCAATATTCTTATTGAAAACAATCAGTTTGATGTGTTCAGTAAAAATAAAATTATGTTTATATCTTCTTCATACAGGATGCAAATTTTCCATTTTCAGGGAAATTGTTAAACTGCTTTGTTTACGTAGTTTCCAAATCGTTTTGTCGCCTTAGTGTGCATTGTTTGTAGCGTTCGTTTGAACACGCCATGTTAAAATACTGGCTATTATGTCTTGTAGAATGTCATTAAAAGTTGAACGTAATGTTGTCTGTCTATTGTGTTATAATGCACGTTAAACTCTTATATAATAAAATCACTTTTATATTTTACTTTTTTTAAACTTTCAAAA
This sequence comes from Spilarctia lutea, assembly GCA_916048165.1. Taxonomy (NCBI): domain Eukaryota; kingdom Metazoa; phylum Arthropoda; class Insecta; order Lepidoptera; family Erebidae; genus Spilarctia; species Spilarctia lutea. Next base: position 631,925 of record OU696471.1, on the reverse strand, counting down.
TTTGATTTGTCTGGGTTTAGATAGAGCAGATATATTATGACAAAGATTGTTTTTATTACTTTCTCTTATTGGAATTAAACACCTACATTTTCTAGTTAATAATTGTTGAACCACAAACATATGAACAATACAGACATGGATTTGAATATAGATTAGAACACATTTATCAAATAAAATACAAATAAGTTTGTAAATTAGATTTTTTACCGTGAAAGAGACACGCTTCGGCATGAATGGGCCTTCTCGACCGGAGTGATACCACTGCCTCACAGAAAACCGGTATGAAATAGCGCTTGCGCTGTGTTTCACCGAGTGAGTGAGGATTCCGGAGGCCCCTACTCCATCCCCTTCCCCCATCCTCCTCCCAATCCTCTAAGGCCAGCAACGCACTTCTGACGCCTTTGGTGTTGCGGGTGTCCATGGGCGGCAGTAATCGCTTGCCATCAGGCGATATGTCTGCTAGTTTGCACACTATTGAAAAAAAAAAGATAGAAAAGAAAATAATTGAATTCAGTTCAATTACTAGAAATTATCAAGTTATGTGACAAGAAAATGACTCAATCAACATTAAACGTTTTAATGTAATAATAATTTGTGCCATGCAATGAATACATATTAATAAGAATGGTGAATAGACAAGATATCTAGAGAAAAATACATAGATATACAACTTCCATTAAGGAATTGTCAACAAGGGACAAACTGATGGACAGTTTCTTATCAGTAACTCCACCTTGTCACGTTGGTGGCAGGTGTCAAGCGATTAACGCGAAAACGATTCATGAATTCAAGTAAGGCGCAAAATATGAATGATTATATTTAAGACAAACTACGACGAATGAAAAATTTATCAAATTAAATACTTTTTTAAATACGTGTACAGATTAAGGGGCTTATGGCTCAGTGTTAACCACGAAGGTTAACACATTATACAGTTCACAATTCCTAGCCAAGTCGCTCTATGGTGGATAACCATTCTTGTCACACGGAAACCTCTCCGTGCCTCAGTTCTGGTTGCAATACAAACATTATGAGCCTGGATACGAACCGATGGTCGCTGGAGACGAAATATGTTAGAGTGGAGACCGCGATTTTTTTTTTTGCTTTTTTTTTCGTTTTTAAAAGACAACTCCCGCATTAGCAATATATATCCTGTGTCGCGGGGGACTTTACAAACATACATGTAACGGACACAAAGAACATCCAGACTCAGGACAACATTTTGTGGATCACACAAAGTGATGTCCCACGTGGGATTTGAACCTACGGCGCTTGGCGCAGTAGCAAGCGGCGTAGTGACCGCTTAAACCACTAGGCCAACCGTGCAGTAGGCAAACGTAGGGCGATCTGCGGCACGATGGACCAATTATATAAAGAAAGTGGCTGGTGGCGGATGGATATGGACTGCCCAAGACCGGGATTATTGGCACTCCTTAAAGGAGACCTACGTTCAACAGTAGACGGCGATAGCTTGAACCTGAATGAAGCCCCAACAAGACATAACGTTTCCTAGCAGACTTAAAGCCAATCCCTAATTAGAGAGAAAAAATTGTGGATTACACATGTTCGACCCGTAGGTCGCATTCCGCGCTTGGTCATTAGACAATGACACGACAAACTCAAAACTCTAACTCATGTAAAAGTTTACCACAATTTTTTTAATTATTCAGAGCAAACTCATCATTTATGGGTTTCGATATAATTGACTCATCATATAGTTAGTAAGCAAGACAAAATGTGTACACTAATTGATCATTCGGAGCATGATTAATGATAAACTTACTGTACGAATAGACACATTTTAATTATAACCCTGAATCTATGTGATGTTTTTACATATTTCATGTGCACACTGAGCGTACATTCAATAAAAATATACCAATAATTCTCCCCACGATCAAAACTGAAATGTCTCTGTAAATGAAATGTCAACAGTAATCTCAAACCGAATCATAAATATTACAAACACCCACGATGAGATCCACCATATTTATTCCTAAACATCAACTGAATGTTCTAATCAAGTTACACCAACTCAAATACAATTATTCGAACGCAGTGACTTTCCTCTGTACGAAAATCTCGTCTGTAATCAAGATAAAACAGATTGGTTTCACATAAAATACTTGGTTTATAGGTAAATATATAATAGCACCCTAATTGACATAACCCGAATCCATATCTTTCTATGTATATAAAACTAATGTTTAAAAAGTTTTTATGTAAGTACGCTAAAAAACTCCAAAAACTGTTTGTAACTCACTTGAAGGGTAGTTTTCATCTACTTTTCCCATTTCTCGTGAATGACATAACTAAATGGGCCATGCTTTGTATGTTTTTACGGTAAAGTCAAAAGAAAGGGTTATAATTTTGGCAGTCTATGTATGTTTGTGTGCCCCGCCGTGGCGGCTAACATACTGAACCGATTTTAATGCATGAGGGGTCTAAGTGACATAAATTTTATTAAAAGTTTTACTTACCCGGGTTAAAACTTTTTAATTTATTTCTTTTATTATAACTTCCAAAAAAACGTGTAGACTCGTTTCCTTATTACACTTTAAAGTTTTAACAATTGAAGCGATTAAAGTTATCTAGTGATATAGGGCCTTTCTTAGATAAATTAATGGTACCTATGTCAGGTGTTTAAAAAAAAAATATTCCAATCATATTAGAACTGTACTAATGCTACATACTAATGTTATAACTTCGAAAGTAAATCTGTCTATTTATTTGTTACGCTTTCACGGCTAAAACATAGCACCGATTTTGATGAAATTAGTATATATATAGTTTGAGTCTTGAGGAAGGACATATGTTACTCTTTTACGCGATTACCGACATATATGTGGACAGAGCCGCTATCAAAAGCTAGTGAACATTAAATTCACCAGCTAACACCGGTTTGTGGATTTTAATTTTCCACTCTGTTTTAGAGGGAAGATTTGTAATACATTACCTTTCCAAACATTCGCTCTTCTAGGATTATCGTGTTATCTCGTATGACTTTAGCCAACCCCAATATGCACGAGTGAATAAGTCGAGGTGGATATGAGTGGGAGTAGATCAGATATCCTCAGATGAACTTTCATCGTAAAAAGATGCCATTTAAAATAAGCTGGCAAGATTTAATACTCTATGGAGGATTTAGTGCCGGATATCTCTACGATTTATGTTCTACGAACTAATCTTTTACACATCTCAGAAAAGAACATACCTAATGTTCTTTTCGGAGATTTTTATTCGTCACAGAACATTATTAAAATTTTACGCCTCTATCTGTTCGTTCGTCCAAACTCTAGATCTTCAGCCGATCTTAATGAAGTTAATATTCTAGATACTTTGATTCTTAAGGTAGGAAATAGGCTACACTTTACTGCGACCGACATACACGCGGGTTGAGCCGCGGCCAAAAGCGAAGAACAGGCACTTAGAAATAATATCGTTACTTTTATGTTTATATTTTGAATCAACAACAGATAAAAAAATTGTAAACTTGAAAACCGATTATATGTCACTAAAGTTAAATATTTTAAGCGTATGTCGCTTGAAAATACGTATGAACTAATCCAACAGAAATATTTTGAGTGGATGAAATATATTGTAACATTAGATCTTGTACTACGAAATATCCATATTTATAAATTAGATATCCATAAATCTAATGCCTGAATCGAATTCAGTACACTTGATGCATCTTTAACAGACATCTTGCCGATTACTTCAACCAGAATATATAAAATATTGGAAGGCTTATTATGCCTTTTTATCGCCTTCATGACATAATATTATTGAGTACTTTCAGCCATAAAACCCCGGGACAAATACTTAATAATATTGTATAAACCGCTAACGATCCATTTTGTCTATCAGATAGTAGCAATAATCGTATAATTCGGCTAAAATGGCCTATTGGGAAATGAATTGAATAGTGTGTGAGTAAACACGCGGTTGAATTTATTACAGAGTGGTCATGTTTATGAAAAGAAATAACCAAAAAACAAAGATGAATATCCATACATACTTACAGAATTATGTATAGGTATATCGGCTACGAGCCCACAAGCTTCTTAAAATTCACCCCGTATTTGGTTGTAGTACTCATTCGCCTCGTGAAATACTGGATTACTCATATGTCCCGTATTAAAAATACATTTTATTCACCGTCAGCAGAAAAACCTATGCGTAATCAATTTCAGGTTGAGTAGTAGTCGACTATTTTAAGGATGTTTGTATTTTGTAATATGATTCGTACTCTAAGTAACAATTTCTACTTTTAAAAGTTCAAAAATATGACAGAACATGATCAAACTGATCAAACGAAGTCGCAATATATATATAGCGCCATATGAAGTAGACATGATACGTCTTCCTTCGGGGATAGAAACCTTTCCTTTGAGTGGGTGATAATTATCTACTATGTATGGTTTTAGATGTTTTAAAGCTATGTTCAAAATAAAATTTATTTCGTTCATCAAAGTTTTCTATGTGGGCATTGATTTGCAGAATTTTACTGAGCGTTTAATGGTTATTTTTTCGAAAAGCAACAGGATATGTAATTATTTGATGTAAAACTCAAAGCTTTAGATGTACACCCAATTCTGATCCAATCTAACCTGTACCAAGCAAATTGCTTTGGTCATGATTTTAAATAAAAATGAACGTATTTTATGTGATGTACTAATTGAATGAAAAATGTACCTACGATAATATAAGGTAAAACATAATGCCTGATTGTTTAAAGTGAACGATAATTGATTAGTTTTGTATGAATGTGGCAATTCACAGACCTATGAGGACCCTAGTCCTCATAGGTCTGTGAATTGCCAGATGACTTCCTACGAAATACACTTAATGATTTTGTATCTTTAATTTGTTATTAAGACGGATCTCAGCTTAATCTTCATAGACATATCTAGTAGATTATTTAAAATGCTATGTTATATAGCTGTGCCGTGCCTATGCTAGCTATATCCGTGTCGAATATTCTTCTTCTTCTTTTGATAAAATGGCAACCAGCCGGATCACTCGGATCAGCTATTTCTGCTAATGTCAATTATTTATAGTCTTCAATTCTAAGTCGAGTTCGAGTCTTCAGGTCGTCGTCGTGATGAAGTTAATGATTTAAAATATATAAAATGTGGATGACATGAAATGGAGGCGTCTTTCGAAAAAACAAAAAACGATCTCCCGTCGTATATTCTAAGAACCGATGCCAGAACATTTCATATGTCAGGGTGAATTCGAAGATTGTTTATTGCAACCTTTTTGTGGCCGTTCGAATTTCATGTTGTATTTTAAACTATTCCTGAAACTATTTTAATGTTATTGTGGTGCTTTGTTCTCTGTTTTGTTTCACTTGGGGTAAAACGGAATCTAACTTTTTTTAAAAAAAAATTAATTAGATACTGTTGCGACTTACAAAATATCTAGCAGCATAAATAATGTTTAATAGTTGCTATTAAGATAAGTAAGGCCAATTATAACTGCGTTCTTTATGTTATTATATCGAAGTAGAGTAGCATCATTATAAAAAGTGGTTGATACTTCGGTAAGTAAGAAAAGTTTTGATTGCGAAATGTTGCGACACAAAACAAACCCTACCTAGTGTGCACTTTAAAACCCTTATGTAATCCCAACAGAATTTGTCCTTCAAATGAACATGAAACTTAGCTTTAATTTGATGAGTTAGTCGTTTCGCTGTACTAGTTCTACTGAGGTTAACAAAATAAAAGCAGCACTTGAGACTTGACTACTGCGAAGTGATCACCTTCGCCGGCACTCAAAGCTATAAACCAAGGTGGTTTTACGTTTTGGCACGTAGCTAGACAATTTTAAACCATATTTGCATATAACGAGGTTTGCTATTCGTTTATACCTGGCTTAGTAAACCTTCTGTTCTTGCGACTAAGACATGTAAGTTACTATTTATAATAATGTATTATAGTAATATTGGATGATATAGTGCTATAGATTTGCATTCTACTATCTAAGTCTGAAGTAAGCATGGCATGTACCTTTTAGAACACACTTTTCAATTAACTTCTAGAGTAATATTCATATTCGTATAGATACTTGAACAAAACAGCCATTAAACTCATAAAACATCAACATCAAAAACTATAATAGTGGGGCTATATAAACGTAATAGAACCCAAAACAGTGATTTTTGTTTGTGTGTACTTTAATCTCAGAAACAGCATAAACGATTTGAATGCGGTTTTCACTAATGCGTTGCGGTTTGCTGCACTTAACATTTAGTATTTGTTTTTAACTGGTTTATAAATTAAAAAGTTATGTCAGTTTAAAAAATCACTGCGAAAACCGAACCTTACGCAAGTGGAGCTTCAGGCAAAAGCTGGAATAGAATAAATTTGATATCCAAGTACAGATTTTTTTTTAAATACTCATGTAAATTAAATTGTAACTCCATTATTATTGTACAAATATTAAAAACTTTCTTCAGCGTTTTAATTAAAGTATTCCGAGATTGTAAAGTCTAAAACCAAAGCGATGTAGCTTTAATGAAATGGTTTTAAATATTAAAACAAATAAGAATACTCGTACATGTTGCTGAGAAACGACCCACCTTATTGGGTTTCTTGTTTGAGATACTCATAAAAAGCATTTCATTTGATAGTTAATTTAAGTCTAATATTAATTTTACCACTATCGGCTGTGTTTGAGTCACAGAATTTAATATTCATACAAAATATTAACCCAAAAGCCTAGTGAGTTCGGGACAAATTATTATATATATACGAATATACTGACAAAAGCGTGGTCCTATAAAGTATCGGGTTTTTTATGCAGGCGTTTAAAGTTACTCATTGCTATAAAAATATTTTGTGTTATTCCTTAATTTCAGGGCATAAAATACTTTAATGAATTGTTTTAACAATGTAGGTAGCAGCTTGTAAGGTGAGCCTGTTAAAGTAATAAATAGATAGAGTATCTATGGACGCGGTGTCGTCGTCGGGTCCTCCTTCGAGCAGGGCACCTGAGACCGGCAGCCGGGGTAGTTTTTAGTGGAATCACCACATATCTGGCTTCTAAGTCCCCGAGGAACCGAAGATTCAAAGGGATTTTCCACCCCGTTAACGAAAAAAAATTTCCAATATATATTTTGTTTATAATATTGAAGGCATTTTCTGTCATTATATCAGTGCAGTCATCCCCGTATACACAATAAGTGGAATTAATATGACATAAGGCAGAAACATATATATTTATTAACATACGCCCTTTATTGAAAACATAACGAACTACTTCAAAACTACTGATCCTGAATGGTGTAATCAAAGTTCGCTTGATAGTTCGTAATATGGAAAAAATACCCCTCAGATCGACAACTGAGCTGTTATCTTCCAGGCTAATCAGAAAGGCTAAATGTACCCAACTTGTGCCCTACTCCCATCTGATATAATTGTCTCTACAGCTAAGTAAACACCAATCTAATTTACTCAACTTCTTTGAGTCGCGAATAGCGTAGCGTAGTTAAACCTGGCCTAGGTTTAACTACGATAGTGAGAAATAAAATCCATTTTGTCCACGTTAGTGGCATTTTACCACGTAATAGGAACATTTCATCCACCAAAGCCTTCTTAACAACAACATACTCTACAAGCTATTTACTATAAAAAAGCTTCATAACCTTCAAGGAAAAACCCAGCTGACCCAACGACAAATACTGAATCGGCAGTAACGAGTTTATGAACCATTCATATATAAAAGCAGGCAATAAAAGAATACAGTAATAAAACTTTTGTGCTAGTTTCTAAGGGATATATAGTTTAATCTGATATAAAGAACTGTAAATAGAGCTTTCTTCCTAATATTTTAAAATGTTTGATTAAAAAAATATTTATATGCATATCTTCTCCTTTTGATGAAATAGCCACCAGCCGGATTTCTCGGATCAGCTATTTCTGCCAATGTCAAGTATTTATAGTCTTCAATTATAATCTTGATCGTGATAAAATTAATGATAAAAAATATATAAAATGTGGATGACATGAAATGGAGACCGTCTTTCGAAAAAACAAAAAACGATGTGCTATATGCATATCATCTAACAAATGTGTACGTCACATTGATTGACATTGTCATTCATTTTATTCTTTTACAATTAGGTCATGTGTCATGATGACATATCACATGTCAATTAAATTGAACCCTCGCGTAGACAGACTCCACCCTTTTCTTGTCAAAAGAAGAAAAAGTCAAACTGAATATATTGAAAGTTATTTTTTATTCCAAGCCATCAAAGCCTGAATCGAACTGTATGCCTCTATTTTTTTAAACTATCGTCCTCAAAATTTAAGCGTAGAGTGAATAGGTTTTTATTGATATTCATACACTTTTTACCCATATCACTTTATATTTCAATACCTGGTACCTGGATAACCGAGTTTTGCTTATTTGCCTTCTATTGGAATTTTTTTTACAATGAATCCTGGCTAGATCGATTTATCGCGCTTGAAACTATATTAAATTACATGAAAATCGTTGGAACCGTTTCTTAGATTCAGATAATATGATACAAAACTTGCTTTTTAAGTGAAAGTCTGATACTATACTCAGTTTTATCAGCTTCTTAGCTCGTTAAAGTTATATTTATATACGTTGAGAAAGAAGAAATTAAAAAGGAAACTCACATTCGCTTTTAATAATATTAGTTGGTGAGGGTTGCGTACAGTGATATCAGATAGCCTCCTGGTAGCGCAGTGGAGGTTTTCTACATTATAGGTAGTATTGAGATTGAACAACAGTATGCTGTAGTTATCGTAAAATCCAAACTGTTTGCACTAAAATAATTATTACAAGTATGATTACTGATTTTATACTGCGCGATGAATGTTTAGTCTTATAAGTATCATCGATATTGCACACTCCTAAGAAAATGTACATAGTTATGTTACACTATAAAAATTTATATGTGAACTGTAGAGCCGTTAAGTCATCACGTACTCGCATAGGTTAATAAGCAATCATTTTGTATCTTCATTAAATGAATTTACAGACAGATACATAAATACAATAAAAAATAAAAACATCACATATAAAGTAATACAACTCACATTAATGGAGGTAACAATCAATTATATCTCAATAAACAATTTCCGGTGCTATGACGCTACACGCAAATTATTAATGAGAGTAATGACTGTGAAATTGAATTGATAGAGGGAGACCTCCAATGATGTGCATCTGTACTCACGTACAATCAACTTCAGAATTGTAACATCATCATCATGAACAGCATTCAAAAGTCTACTACTAGACATATATTTTCCTATTTAATTTGAGCAATTATTGATGATATAGGGAGGTACGATCCCCGAACTAATAGGAAGTATCTACTGGTGCCCATTTACACCCACTACTCAAGGGTCACCTGCTTTGCGGGATAGTATCAGAGAGAGGAGGAGGTGACGTAAGAAGAATAAGGAATGTCACCACCTCCTTTCATCCGTTGGATGTAGTAACAGGCGACCAATACGACCTTCAAACCTTCAAGAAAAGAGCGTACCCCTTCTTAAAAGGCCGGCAACGCACTTGTGACGCCGCTTGTGTTGCGAGGATACATGGGTTTGCTCTTATACTCGTACCATGAAAAAATAGCGAACAATGTAAGACTGCATCACTGCAAAGAGAAGGAAATTTGAAATAAACCTTACACCAACCGGTCTCGCCAGCGTGGTATAGTAAACTAAAACTGCCTTGTCAAGGAGAGGCCTATATCTAGGCCTATGGTAGTGGGCAATAGAGGATGTTAATGTTATGATGTGATATGAGATGATTAAAATCCGAACCCAGTAAACGGAACGAAATTCTAGCAACTCTTACCTGTGATGTTTTGCGAGGGCGTGTCACCCCAGTTGAGGCAGTGGGTGTGTGCCGAAACGTGATTCTTTCACGATTAAAATGAACACAAATAGTACATGCACAATCACGCTTCGCTGCATTTACGAAGCAAATGTTTAACACAATTTTGTGCATAAGAGTACTAGTGTAGGACAATAGCGGACGCGGGGGCCTTGCGAGTGATCAGAACAAACTGTGTCTATTTATAGCATTTGTATTAGGTGTCCTTTTGTAGGTCGATTAACACATTGCAATAAATACTGAATACGCAATAGCACATAGGAAAAAGGTTAGATTATAGAATCCGAGATGATATATCTATCTATTGCTCACTTACATGTACGCTTTAGGAATGTCGAACAATGTATGGCTCAGTAGGTGTCCTTAATCAGGGCCGAAGCGACCAGTCACGATAAAATCAGGCGCCTTGCTGAATTTAATATTTGTTAGCTTCTATTAGACCTTTTAGTGTATTTAATGTCAAAAATCTAAATGAAACCATAGAACCGATCCGTCAACTAAACAAACATTCATATCTCTCTCAGCCGCTAGAGCGCTTTCTCTTTCAGTCGCGAGAGGGCTTTTTCTCTCTTGCAAAGCAATTTTCGTGTTAAACTTATCAATTATTATTTTTTTACCAAAGATCAATAATGTTTATACATTTATAATGCTTCACATTATTCATATTCAGGGAGTTCTAAACTAGCGGAAAAATAAGATTATTTTCTGTAATACACTATAAACAGGTTAAAATAATATACCACGGACCTTGGTCACGAACAGGCATAACAATGACTACCTCTAAAATCAACATACATGACATGTATCACTACGCTTTATACAATCGTTGATAGGTACTAAATTGTCATGTACCCACGATAATAATCTCGACGTGGTGCATGTGTCACGAGTCTGACGCCACGGCAAGGTCACTGCCAAGTGCCAACCTTCACAGTGAAACGATCTGTACATAGCGTCCATGGATCACATTAAATAGTGTTATTACATTTACTAATTAAAATTGTATGCCGTAGAACTGTACTTATCAATACGTGAAAAAGTTTATAGTCCTTTTCAATCTATACTTTATATTATTATAAAGTTAAATGTTTGTTTGTTTTTTTGGTTGAATGTGCTAATCTCAGGAAGTACTGCTCGTACGTGAAAAAATTTTTAGGTATGAGAGAGCCCGATTATGGACGAAGGCTATTGGCTATATATCATTACGGTTCGACAAATAAGAGCGGAATGTTATTGGGAAATGTTGCAAAACGGGAGAAAATTATTATACCTATCTTTTAAGGTTACCTCACTTTAATCTTTTTTAACAAATATTAAACAAATAAACAAATTTTTTCACGCTGTTATAACATCACGCCACGGGCAATAGGAGATGCAGACGAGGTTGTGTGGGTCAAATGGTCAAAAATAGCTCACCAGTGCACAAATCTAAATTTTTATAAAGCAATATGTGCCATGAAATCAAAAGTTATATAATACACGGTCACATAAAACTCCAGAGATCCAGTATACGTTCTGATTTGTCATTGCATAAAATTCATTCAAAAAACAGTTCAACTTATAATGGTCATGAAACAAAACCAGACATTTAAAACAATCGAAATGCGCAGTAATATTAATCATTAAAAATGCTAGTATTCACCGATTTCGTTGACAAGTACGTTAGCAAAGTTCCCACGTTTAATAAATCTGGTTTCTAGATGTATTGCCAGAATTTGTCTTTTTTATATTATCAAGAGGTAAAGTTTGTGAATTTGTATGGTTGTTGAGGTAATCTCTGGACCTACTTAACCAATTTGGAACCAATAGAAAACCTCATTATTAAGGAGTGTCATTGGCTATATATTTAAAATGCCTAAATATAAAAAAAATTGTACTTAATAATAAATAAGGAAAACGATAAACGTAATAAACGATATACAAGCTCGCGGAGCCATGGGCAAACCTATCTTGTAATGAAATAAAACTTGTAAAAATACCCTGAAACATTTCGCTCATTACACAAAATTAACTGAATTTATCACTTGACAATCTTAGATCAAATAAAAAAGGTAGATATCGCACGGCCTTTGTTCTTACTGAAGCCAAAAAACTCAGCTACTTTCAAGTAAACACACGCGTCAACGCACACCTAAGCAATAAACTACGCTACTTTTCGTTACGCCCTGCTTTTGTTACTTCAGACATTTTAGTAATTATTTTCTAACTAGCTTTGCTCCGCCCACGTGTATCTTGATTGTCGCGGTAAAGTGTAGTCTATTTCCTTCCTCAAGAATCAAAGCATCTCTAAGCCAATTCAGTTACTCTATGACGAGTTACCTTCTAATTTTATTATTAGCATGGACTATTTTATATAATACTCGTACTAGCTGACCCACGCAACCTCGTTTGCGTCTTATATTGTTTCCCCCGTTTTTGAAACATTCTTCATTGGTGCACCGCTCTTATTAGTAGTAGCGTGATGATATAGCCTATAGCCTTCCTCGATAAATGGACTATCCAATACCGAAAGAATTTTTCAAATCGGACCAGTGGTTCCTGAGATTAGCCGGAACAAACAGACGGACAGACAGACAGACAAAAAATTTAAAAATATATATTTTGGTATGTGTATATACGTATACAAGTATACTTTCATATGCATGTGGTAGAAAGCGGTTATTTTAATACTCGTATTACAAACAGACACTCCAATTTTATTTATTTGTATAGATTTTTTAAATGTTCTTAACTAAACTTCAAAGTTACCTATTTCCTTCGGCCTACCGAAATATCATAGATTTGAACACAATAACTTGAAAGCCTTTTTAACTGTTCATACTAACTTAACATATTTTATTGACATTAATCTCGATCAGTCATATCTTTAACGTACAAATTACAAGTTTATTTCTTGCCACAATATAGTAGGTATATCTAGTAAAAAAAAGGGTTAACACTTTTGGGTGTAAGTCCATAGTCTCACTCCAGTCCGGTCCTTGCCCATAGTCTACCAAGCTAACTATGAGACAAAACAAGATTTTTGATTTTTTAATTTTTGAAAATTAGATCGTCTTCGCTCGGCATTTGCTATATCTATTGTTGTTGTACCTTTACAACAATAACAGCGGTTATGATCGCGGGACTAAACTTCAGTAAAAAAGTAGCCTAAATTCCTCCTTATATCATCAGCTATCTGTTAGTAAATTTCCGTGAAAATTTACCCAGCCGCTCCAAACATTAGCCGAAACAAACAGTCAAAAATTTAAGAAATGTTTTTTGATGTAAGTACTTTCATGTACCTATAGTAAAAGCTGTTAAATTAAAATTATAGACACTTCACTGTCATTTATTTGTACAGATTCATTTTACATTATATTACTAGGTATCAAAATATCTAAACCTTTTCAATCTGTCTTACCATTTTTAGTTCTCTTACCAAATATTTAATCAAGCACTGTGAACCAAGTAATTCAACGAAAAGATAGCTAAGTGTACCCGTAAGTAACTTAATAAATAATAGTCTCAATTTCAAAGTTTTCGCCTTAGAAATTAGCTAAATTATCAATGTTCTTGTTCGGAATGATCGCTATAATGGATATGACTTCTTTCCAGCACATTGTATTTAGCATTATTGTCCAAATTTGCTCAATTTACTTACTACAGTATTTGTAACTGTCTCAAAGAGCATGTTAAGCCATCTATAGCAATCGTTATTGGAAATATACAAATATAAATACACTGAAAACTAGTTTAACCTTCAAATGATAGACTATTATATTGCTACATGTTCAGATATTAAACTATGTATTTTCCAAAAAAAAATATATGTACTATAGATAAATAAACTTTGAAAGTCGATTAAGCCAGTACATACATCGGTCTGTAATACATTCAAATTTAAAATTTCACAACTTCATAAATAATTAATATGAAATTTAATTAATTCATCATAATGAATGGTTCCCACACACTTTATTTATATCTTTTCGTTATTTTATCATGCACTTATTCAAAAATTTAAATAATTTCAACATTTTGTTTATCTTCTATTATTTTTATGCACTTAAAGAATACACACATAAATAAATAGTTTTTAATTCCAGGTGAAACACTTTGTTATTTATTTTTAACATACTCAATTAATATTACATATTCAATTAAGCTTTTAGCTTACTTAAATTTTGGTATACTATTATAGTGAGATATTCTATACAAGGGATAATGATAAAACTTACCATTCTAGACTTATAGATGAGTTTAGTACGAATCACGTGTATCTACAGCGTAGCAAGTTGTCGTAGCGTGGATGTGTAGCACGGGCGGGCGGCGCGGGGCCCTACGCCTGACTGAGCGAATTACCGAGCTTTCACCAACTATGTACTTGTGGACTTAGTACAACTGTGAGTTTGAAATGATTGACTAAATAAGAGCTTATTCATTTAGTTGATGTATTACGTGAAAGGTTATAGTCTTTAATTAATAATTTATTACAGAAAAATCAAAGTTATTTTAATGGCATATACTACGTTTTAGAATGCATGAAAAACGCAATAGCTTTGACGGAAATTGCTTTTTACAAGCTGTTAACAAAATCGCTGTAAGCACCATATTGTTTTTTAACACGCTTTTATTAGCTTTACCATTATGTTATGCTATGCGTTTATTCCAATCGATGAAATTTACATATATATCTGCAATAGCAACAGAATACTTTCCTTCTAAATGTATCTGCCCATTCGAACGGGAAAAAATCTAAAAATAACTACGTCTGTTTGTAAAGTTTTTACGCCTAAACAGCTGAATTAAATTTAAATTACTTATTAAACGTATACGAGTATTAAGAAAGACTAAAACTACAGTTTCTAATTAACCAATAAAATCATAAAGGTATCTGCGTTTGCGTAGAAGAATAATCATTTATGAAGTTCAAAGGTGATCAAGTTAAAGTCCGATGATGAGTGACATAATAAATAAAATAGAGGTGCATTACCTCTATTTTCTCTTCCATTTATTCACACATGTCAATAAATTCTATAGTTTGGTTTTGAGAGGAAAACTGTTTCTAAAACCAGCACGTTTTCTTGGAGTTTTACAAACCTATGAGAAGTTAGTGTACCTTTTAATCACAACTTTAAACAACATTGTGAAAGACTAAAAGGAAAGGACCAAAAGCCAGTTTTACCAGCTGTTGATAAAGTCATATTTGTTAGGGTAGTTAGCTTCGAGGCACTGTTTACTCAATAGAAATCAAACAACCGTTTGGATGCGAGTACTAAATATATGTATTTTAGAGTTTTACAAACTACCGGCGAATCTTAACAGCGCGATTCAGCCGATCGGCACAACGCCATCTATCGAGCATTACCTCAATAAAAATACAAACATTCGACTGAACACTATTTAATATAAAAAGGTTGCATGTACTTGTATGATTTTCTGACATATTCGTCTCTATCCAAGACTCATGAAACCGAAATCTTTATTTATCTCGTAGATAAATTAAACTAATTTATTAGGGACTTATGATTACCGAGTGATTAAACTGACCGAAAAGTATCTAGCGATATACATTTTCATAGACCAACCATACAATCAACTCCTGCTTGTTGACCCACAAAAACATCCCGAAAAACGCAATTGACCTCGTTTCGTGGTGGGTACTTATTAGACTTAATACCTATTTATAACGTTGTAATTATTTAGTAGGTTATTTTGTAATTAAATTTTCAAACATGGTGGGTCAGTGTTAAACCTTTTGTTAATACAGTCTTATTACAATTTATGCTGTTCGAATATGGGCACGACTTGCCCTTAATTTTTTCAAGGTTCTACCTGGTCAAGAATAAAATTATAATTAACATTAATTAATAACTAATTTGAATAAGAACGTTTTATAGATCGTTCTTATTCGCTTACGATTTATAGATAGGTTTCTGTGTCTCCTTAGTAAATATTAATTAATTTTTTAACTACACATGAAAAATTACCAATTTTAAGACAGTAAATAACATTTAATTAATGTTGAGTAAAATTTTAAATGTCAGTAATAATCCAACTAAGTAATACCAATAGTTTTGTTTTAATAATTTAGGTCAAAGTAAAATTACTCATTCGTCAGTAGACTAGATCGTAATAGCAATGTCCTACTTGTATTAATACGGCATTCACAGAAAAAACATAAAAAAAATAATCCAACTAATATTATAAACCTGAATGTGAGTTAGATTAATCGTTGCACTTTCACGCCTCCAACCGATATCAAAAATTATTTCATACAAGCTACTTCTTACCGTGACATAAATGCAAGAGGAGTTACAGGCAAACCATAATCATTATTATAGGTATAAACCAGACCATATCATCATAAAACCACATATATATGTGGCAACTGCCGCAAACAGCGCCATCTACCAAAGATAACTGAACTACGGAGTAACGTACTACACAACACTACCAATCTCGATCGCGCAATGGAATTTCTCGCGCCGAGTAGTATATGTACAACATCTCAACAACAATCGTTGGGCAGATCACCTCGCTTGGTCGGAGGATCCTCCCTTTGTGTTGGATAGACATAACACCCGTTCCTTCATAATCTACATAAATGAACAGGACAACTTGTATCTCAACAAAAACACCTTAAATCTCCATTTCAACTTTTTACCGTCCATTGCTGAACGTAGGTCTCCGCCAAGGAGCGCCAACTATCCCGGTCTTGGGCAGTCCGCATCCATCCGCTGCCAGCCACTATTTTTAAGTTGTCAATCCATCGTTCCGCTTTATTTTTAATCCGCTTAAATCTACAACAAGGCAAATAAAGTCCTTGATGGAAATAATTTCCCAAATGATTCCACTCAAGTTTCAATAAACTACGCATTCATATTTGACATTGAACTTGCGTTCTACTTTTCTGTCGAGACGCGTTTTCCCGCACGTGACTGCGTGTACAAACTCCTTCTAGAAGAAATTAGTGGTTATAAATGTATGGAGTTATAGGTGCTACGTATAAGGCACTTCAGAAAGTAACCAATGTACTACTAACAATCCCGTCTTACTGATTTTTAAAAACAATAACAACCCTTCGTACACTTCTCTATTTATTTTGTGTTTATAATATCAGTTTTAATTAAAAAAAATAATAATAATACATGATGTGTCTGCCTTTAACTAATTATAAATAACATTAACATTAGTAACATTGCGCTTTATAATATTGAAAACCTATGTAATATCAGAGTAAAAATGAAAACAATTATTGATGGGCTTTTATCTATACAAATATATAAAAATAGAGTGTCTGTTTGTAATATTAAAATAACCGCTACTAACTAAACTCATATGTATGTTTTCACGTTACATATACCAAAATAACATTCCTACATTTTTTTGTATATCTCTCTATTTGTTACAGCTAATCTCTGAAATGGCTGGAGCACTTTTGATGGGATTTTTACTGTCAGACAGTCAATGTAATAAAGAGTAGCTTAGGCTACTCTTTATTACGACTAGCTTTGCCCTGCGGTTGTGAAGATACAAAAATAACCACGGTAACACTCTAGCAGGACTCAGCTAGTAAATAAATTAACTAATTACACGGTACTGCTTACACTACTTATCCAATTTTGATGAATGAGAGGTCAATTAGCTGACAATAGATTCGTAATAATGACCTATGCGACATGGCTGTATAAATACAGTTATGAAAGGATTTTTTTCTTGTTATTATTTTATTATATTCTTAACTGATCCCGTTTTGTTAAATCTAGTCAATCTATCAGTTCTTCTTTAAGTTTTGACAAATGATGGTTTGCTGATGGTAAATGACAACTTTCGCCCATAAACACACCACAATTCAAGTCTCATAAATGTCGCAGTGTCGCCCTTTGAGGTTTAGGTGTCGCTAATCTCATCCATTCGATAACAATCTTTAACAAGTAACATGTGACAAAAGTTCGAAATGGTAGGAGATCACCATTCATTACAATCTTTAACACCATTCATCCGGAAAATCTTTCAACTAACCCCGTCGATACGATTACAATCGAGCCGATTCCAGTCCAAGAAAACACACTACATGGGCCTAAATAGTATTGTAACAATGAGCAATTTAGGAAGTATATTAAACCAGCTGTTTTAGATTAGGTACGCACCATGTGTTATGTGACGTCATCAAGATTGCATCATAAAATAGTTATGGCTTGTTACAGACTAGAAGGTGCCACGGTATCTTTGCAGTCATTACCGAAAAAATTGTAATGTATAGCAAGGCAGCACGGATAAAAACACACCTAACATATAGACATATAATTTATAAGGTATCATAGCTATTTCTTTATGAGAAAATTAATGTTACCATACCAAATATTATATAGTTACTTATTTCCCAAGTTTCGTATGTGAAATATTAACTTTCTAAGCAGAAATGCTAAACGCTTAATTGAACTACCGATAGATTTCTCGGTATATCTCAGTGATTTTTTTAAACATATGACAAATTGATATCAGAAATCAAAGAAGTATGGGTGTTTTTTCGTGTTTTAGGGTAGACGCCGACGGACGGAGTGGCAACGAAGAGACTAATTCAGTAAAAATTTCAAATCAACCTAAAGTTCTTCAGAATACAATACTGTATTTGATGCAACTAAATAAAATCAACCATTACTCACTGTCATTTCTGTCAAGGGGCTCACCATTAGTAAGACTAAATTATTGCAATTTAACTAACTGTTATGGAATTTCACACAAACCTTTGAGATGATTTTCAGACTAGTGTTTGCCTTAAAAGCAAGCCAAGCTAACAAAGCCGTAGCGAATGCGACTGCTGTGCTTGAGGTCTCAAGTTCGAATCACGGGTCGGATTAAATGTTTGTATGATCTGCAAATATTTGTTGAAGTGAAACTTCTTTATCGGGGTTGTCAAAAAATTTAGTGTAACATTTTTTCGTTACGCGTAACATTTAACCGTTACGTTACGTGTAACATTTATCCGTTACGTTACGCGTCAAATTTATAAAATAAAACAAAAAACATTTTCAAACACAAACAGGACCAAATTAATACTACAATGAAATATCACATTACAAACAATATTATTTTATTTAGTCCACATTGTAAATAACTACACACATCACATTCCACAAACTTACTTCATTCACACCACAGATCGCGAAATATTTACTCAGGTCTCGCTCCTTAACTTTTATTGCACTTGAAATAAGAATTGTCACGAATATTGCTGGTTTATAAGTCTTTTGTCGTTATACCTTACGTCGACATATGATATTTATTTTTTGAAAAATAACGTCATAAAGAAGTTTCACTTCTTACGAGTGTACGCTAGTACACGCAACTTTTTTTTGGAGTGTTCTGTGTACAATGTGTGTATGTAAAGGAACACATAAGATTCCTTTTACTTATTTTTAAATTAAGGCGTTCTTCTTGGTTAAATGTCAATAGATGGCGTTAGCTACCTAATTTTGTTACAAGACTAATGACTTGTTGCCCTTTATGAGAGTCTGTATTGTTTACTGACAAGCAATTGAATACAAAAACAAAATGGTGTAATTGTAAAAAGATCGACAATAAAACTTTAAATGTCGTTTCTTTGTTTTACAGGTAATATTTGTTATTATTTTTGTAGTTTATTGATTTGTGTGATTTGTGTTTAGGTAAATAAATAATAAATAAAAAAAACTTTGTTTTACAGAGAAACACTTTATTTTATTTGTCGGATGTCCACAAAGGAATTATAAAGACAAATAGTCTTATTTAAAAAAAAATGTGTTTATATATCGGTCGTCTAGTACTCAGACTACATGACGTGTGTGTAAGATGTCCCATAAAAAATATTCTGAAACTACTAATGGTACAAATTATTTTAAGGAACATAATTGTTGGCATATATTATAGGAAAATACGCAGTAAATGGTGAACGAGTAAGACATAAGTGCGCTTGCACCGAACACGCACTGAAATGTGATGTTTTTATTGCGAAATAAATTTACATGTCATTTACAAATTTCTGTACTTATACAATATGAAGGTGCTTTTGACAGACGTCTTTGTTAACTACAAACAGTACAACTAAAAACTTGTAATAAAAATGTTATTCCGAAAATTGATACCCACAGAATAAATACAACATCTTCTTTCATGAAACTATTTTGGACTGACGGCTAATTTCAACAAAAACCTTTGTGAAAAAAACTGGCCACCTATGTGTAGTTTTTCTGTTAATATGTTTAAAGATTATCTGTCACTATTTTTTTGTTTGCTACAATGGACGTCTCGCGGAAACTTTTCGTGTTATGATGTTATATGATTATAAACGAGCGTCAAACTTCAAGGAGTCTCAAGAAAATTTACAAACTTGTGTTGAGGAGTCTGCTCCTGCGTTAGCAACAATCACTTATTCGTTTCTTGCATTTAAACGTGGCCGAGAGAACTTAAACAGTGACCCGTAACCCGGCCGACCATCAACTACAGTAACTCATGAAAACGTCATCAGGGTAGTATGGCTATTCTCTAGCGAGAGTTTCCGCCATCCTTCATGAACACCTTAAAGTGAGGAAGCTTGCTTCGCGATGGATACCTCATTCTCTCACCGATAAGCAAAACGAATCATGTGTGTATATATATAGCTACGATCCTATAACGAAGCAGCAATCCACGCAATGAGTGTTTGAAGAGGGCGAAATCCCACAAAAGTGGTTTGCGGTCGGAGCGTTAAAAAAAATGATAGCGGTTTTTTTTCGACGCAGTGGACCAAAAGCAGTAATTCCGCTAGAAGATCGTAGAACAGTTACTAGTGAATGGTATAGCGAAGTTTGTCTTCCTCAAGATTTAGGGTAGTTGGATAGCGAGCGCCTAAGGACCGGCGTCCGTGGCATTCTTTTTCACCATAGTAACGCGCCCGCTCACACAGCTGCTAAAGCTATGTACTATTTGACAACTTCGGGGGTACAAACGTTACCCCATACTCCGTACAGCCTAGATTTTGCTCCATTTGATTTTCTTTTATTCCCCAGTCGAGGCCGTCGAAGCATTTCGGCGTTTATTTTTCGACCTCCCACCAGACTCTTTTTTAAAATGTTTTGAAAGCTGGTTAACTCGAATGCATAAGCGCATTGGGATTGAAGGGGGAAATTTTGGATAGCTGTAAATAAACTATTTTTATATACTAACTATTTTTCATTTCACGAACTATTTTTGGAACAGCCCACGTATGTCTCTAGTTCTTAATCTTAGAAAATAGCTGTCCCAATCTGGATGACGGCTGCTAATGATGCAATAAGATGATGAATTAAGATCCAAGTTAATAAATAATATATTATTTATAATTTGTTGTGTAATTTATTATATATTTACCGAAACATGGTTCTCTTACTCTTTTATAAATTTTATCTTTATATCGAACATTTTATATTATTACAACTTAGAACAAAACAAAACATCTAAACTGCGAAAAACTACTGATGATTTGATAAAACTAATCTCAGGCCTCGGAAAGCAGGTTGGCCATCGGTCCAGGTTGTCATGAACACCTATGATAAGCATTATTAGGCAGTCAGTGACCTCAAAAATCAAAGGCTAGGAGCTGATCATGAAATTCAAGATTAACAAGTTGAGATCAAACCAAATTCAATATGCTATTTATAAAATTCGTTAGATATCATTTCATATTTAATCTCAAATAGAGGTGTAATATAGCACACGGCCTTGAGGCGTACGACATCTCTCCATGACAGGGGAGGCCTATTAGAATAATTTCATTTAGTTAAGACCCACACTCTCCCCGAGGGTGACATTTGACTTTCTAAGAAATTGATGTTCACGCTCATGACACTAGAATGTTTCACTTGTTTACTGTATTTGAAGAATTTATTACATTTAATTTCAGGTTATTTTGTGAATGGATTCTGTTCAGAAGAGGCGCGTAGGATTTAAAAATAAGTTACAATTTTATTGTAGACTGGAAAGTCGCACCAACACAAACATCTATGGTTAATTATTTATTTATAAAGATTATGTACTAAATTTATACATCAGCGGACTCGTTGCCCAGGTCTTATTTATCTAGTCAACCTGCTGGTGGTGTAGAAGTATTACAAGATATGCACAGACATCACGTAATATGTAGTTAATTAAAATAAACATAGTTTACAACATATTTATACCTATACATACAAAATTATGCAAATACTTACAACAGAACACTTCTTATTACAAATTTTTAAGCGGACACTATTTTAAACCGACTTTAAAAAAGGAGGAGGAGGTTCTCAATTCGACTGTTTGTAAATAATAAATAAATAATAAATATTTCGGACATCTAACACACAACGCCATCTAGTACCAAGCTAAGCAGAGCTTGTGTTATGGGTACTAGATAACTGATATGAATACATATATACTTTTTTTTTTGTAAATACATACATATTATACATAGAAAACACCCAAACTCCGAAACAAATATTTGTAGATTCCACAAACACTTGGTCCGACCCAGGATTTGAACCCGAGACCTCAAGCTTAGCAGTCGCATACGCTACCACTACGCCACCGAGGCAGTCAGGCAGTGTTATGTTTGTTACCTCAGAACTTTCGACTGAGTGATCCGATTTTACCGATTCTTTTTTATTTGAAAGCTGGTGCTCTCCGTGTGGTCCGGTTTAAATGTAGTCCAGTTTTTGAAAATGGTTTTTTTTGTTAAAATTTTACTAGTTATGGTAAATCTATAAATGGTTCTGCATCTAAAAGAAACAAATTTATTCAACCTCACCTGCCAATTGCCTATAGCGTGATTTGATACTTATTTTAAAACCTTTAAAGTAACAAAAAAGTAACAATTTTAAATCCAAAAATGTGAGTATAAAATTGAAATGTGAATTTTTTACCAACAAAATGCTAATAAAAAACGGTCAACATTAGCAGGTTTGCGGAGGTTACTGACTTATGGCCATTAATAAAAAAATAGTTGTTCGAAGTCACAACTAATTTTAACAGTTCAGAGTCAACAGTAATAAGAAAAAATATCAAATTACTTTAGACGGATTAAGATTATATTATATTACCTATATGGAGTTTTACTTGTATCCAACCTACGGTAATCCTAAGAGCTGACTAAGGGAGCAAAATACGGAGGACAACAACATGCGATAAGAAGGAAAACTTGACACTAACTCAATACCTTGCACCCTCATAAGGTAGGCCACAACCTCCATTTCAAAGAGAGACCTGTGTACAGCAGTGGACGGTTGAAGACTGTTCATGAACACACACAATGTCTATACATCAATAAATTTCGACGAATCTTATGATTACGTCTTTATTAGCGATGTTGAAAGTATCATATAACAAGTGATTAATTTGTTATAAAAAAATAACTTTAAGCCCTATCATTTGATATCCATATTGGGTGGGATGTTCAGAAATATGTACGCCGCCATTTTGTTACATCGGAAATTATTGTGTGGGGGAACGGGTGTCATGTTCCACCCAACACAAAGGGACGATCCTCCGACCAGGCGAGGTGATCATGCCTGGCGGGCTACTGCCCAACAGTTGATGTTGGGATGTTGTATATATGATAATCGGTAATTGGGAAGTGGATTAAATTTAACTTGCAAGATTTGATTACAGACATCGGAACTGGTGAAACTAAATAAAAACTTGTAAAATAGATGTGTCAAATGTACCTCAATCGTTTTAATTTTCAAAAATGAACAACATAATTTTTATAATAAAATGTAAATACATACTTATATTACTAACCGACCACAAAGTAGAAAATAATTTAGTACAAATAAAAAAAAGAATCATTTATCGTAAAAATGCGTGGGGTGCTACATACTTGTTGTAAGTATTTATGGACTGATATTGACAAAAGTATATTTTTAACATTATATAATCTTTTTGTCGCGTTTTGAAATAAAATGATAGTAATTTTTACTTTTTAGTTAGGCTAGATACTATATAACGTTTAGGATATTTGCTAATAAGAGAACTCTTTAACATTAAGTTTCCTGTTTCGATTTTTTTCCGTTATTATTTACATATAACGTCAAAATTTTAGTCGTAAATGTTGAAATAAGATTGCCAACGTTTTGGTTGCAATATACGTTTACCTTGAAACCTCCTTTCTGCCTAATTTAGTAACGTTTGACGTACTTTTTAGTTGGCAACATTGCTTTCCTTTGTTAAACTTAAGGAGTTTTAGTAGGTTTCTCTACCAGTGTGAGTTGTCCACGTGCTTGAGCCACGCGGTTGGTGGCGGCACGTTCCTATTTCAAACCATTTATTTTCTAATTATTTGCTGCCTACATATACCTAAATTACCTTAATAATTAAAAGCCGGTTGTTAAATCTTTCTGAATAATTTAAAAGAAAATTTGTCTCATACATCTTATAATTCATAATGTAATGTTCCTTTTTTAAATAACTAGATATTGAAATGTAAATTAAAGCTTTGAATAATAATAAATAAATAAATAAATATTCCGGACATCTAAACACACAACGCCATCTAGTCCCAAGCTAAGCAGAGCTTGTGTTATGGGTACTAGACAACTGATATAAATACTTATATACTTTTTTTTTTGTAAATACATACATATTATACATAGAAAACACCCAAACTCCGAAACAAATATTCGCAGATCAGAAAAATCCGTGGGAGAGCTATGCTTCGGCATGAATGGGTCGGCTCGACCGGAGTGATACCACGGCCTCACAGAAAACCGGTGTGAAATAGCGTTTGCGCTGTGTTTCACCGAGTGAGTGAGGATACCGGAGGCCCATACCCCAACCCCTCCCCCCATCCCCTTTCCCATCCCCCAAAGGTCGGCAACGCACTTGTGACGCCTTTGGTGTTGCGAGTGTCCATGGGCGGCGGTAATCGCTTACCATCAGGTGATACGTCTGCTCGTTTGCCAACTATTCAATAAAAAAAAAAAAAAAAAAAAAAAAAAAAAAAAAAACAGAAACAAACATTTGGTCCGACTCGGGAATCGAACCCGAGACCTCAAGCTTAGCAGTCGCATACGCTACCACTACGCCACCGAGGCAATAAATAGGAAAAAGGAATAAGAACAAATATTAGGTCTTTACCTATGAAATTGCCGTTTTGTATGCAATAAGTGAAAGTACTTATTTTTTCAAACTTTTTTATTTCTGTTATTCGAAGTAATCACCCATGCAATCGACGCATCTTTGCCAACGCATTGGCAGTTTATTAATGCCCTTCTTGTAAAAATCAGCTGGACGGGAGGCAACAAACTCTTCAAAGGCATTTTGTACTGCCTCTCGGGAATTGAATTTTTTACCCACAAAAAAGTTGTCTAAATTTTGGAAAAAGTAATAGTCGGTAGGTGCAAGGTCTGGTGAGTATGGCGGATGAGGGAGAGCTTCCAACCCC
The DNA here is from genome assembly GCA_916048165.1 of Spilarctia lutea. Classification (NCBI taxonomy): domain Eukaryota; kingdom Metazoa; phylum Arthropoda; class Insecta; order Lepidoptera; family Erebidae; genus Spilarctia; species Spilarctia lutea. Next base: position 606,643 of record OU696471.1, on the reverse strand, counting down.
AGCTCTTGCAGCTTGGAGACTGTCTGTTGCGCAGTATGGGGTCGCGCGTTGTCGTGAAGGAGCAGTGGGGACGACCGATTGACCAAAGCTGGTTGCAGATGTGCAAGCTTCTCCATCATTCTCTCCAGTTCTTCACAGTAGGTACACATCTGCATTAATGCTCCTGCCGTTTTGTAAAAATCTGTGGTGAATCACACCCGCACTAGACCATCACCTTTTTAGGGGTCATTTTTGGTTTAGGGCATTGCTTTGGTGCTGAACCAGGGTCTAACCAACTTGCTGAGCGCTTTCGATTGTCGAATAGAATCCATTTTTCGTCGCACGTAACTATTCGTTTCAAAATTCCTTCATTTCTTTGCCTGTTGAGCAGCGAAAGGCAGGTCTCGACGCGTACGTTGCGCTGGCGATCGTTAAGGTCGTGGGGCACCCATCTATCAAGCTTTTTTACCTTGCCAATTTGTCGCAAATGGATCAATATTGTTTTGATGCTTACATTAAAAGCTGCTGCTAGCTCAGCTGTAGATTGAGTTTCGCCAGCTTCCACAATCGCCTTTAATTCATTATTGTTAACCAAAGTCTCTGGACGACCACGAGCTTCATTTTTCAAGTCAAAATTTCCAGAACGGAACCGGGAAAACCAATAAAGGGTTGTGCGTTCGTTTGTACAGTTCTCTCCGTAAACGTTTTTGATGTTACGTGCCGTTTGTGTCGCGTTGGTGCCACGACGGAACTTATATTCCATAATTACACGAATTTTTAAAGTATCCATTATGACGAAAAATGTTCAAATGTAATGAAAATACAACGCTAATCAAAAAACAAAAGACTGAGTTTTTAAATAGAATGTCATGGTTTTAAAACAAAATTAATTTGAATTTAGAATTAGATAGATTAGAAAGCTATTACAAACTTTTTTTTATTTGAAATGACCAGTACTGAAGAAACGCAATTTCATAGGTAAAGACCTATTATAGTCCACGGGCCCACGTAGAAGGGATTTCAGTGATTAATAACAGGCTGAAAGTTTATACACAGCTTCGTTTTGACGAGACACCCAACTTTTATCATTGGACCAAATTCTGATAGTGGCAGGAAAAAGTGGGATAGGGAGCGAAACACGTCGATTTGATGAGTTTTCCATCGTATTTTCTCAAAGAAAGGTTCAAATCCTACGTGGGACATCACTTTGTGTAATCCACAAATTGTTCCACTGGGTGTTCTTTGTGTCCGTTACATGTATGTTTGTAAAGTCCCCGCGACACAGGATGTATATTCCTAATGCGGGAGTTGTCTATTTAAAAAAAAAAAAACAGAACTTAGTAGGTTTTTCCTACAAGTTATCAAAACACGGTTTTCACACCAACTTTCCTTGTCAGAACCAACAAATTAACGATCTCTTTTCAGAAACTTCTCCTTAGCGCAAGTCTAAGTCTGGAGAAGAACGTTCATATTTTCATTTGATTTGAAACTTAACGAACGTGGTTTAAGTTATTGTACATTGGACTTTATATAAGCTCAGGAGGCAGGGTGCACTGAGCACATTACCAGCCGCGTGACAGTGTTCAGCTATGATCACACCGTGTCTGTGCCTGACAGATAAAAAATTGTGAATTGCGACGTAATCGTGAATTATAATGTTCAACGATATCTATATACTACTATATGTTTTTATCCTACTCGAAAACTTTCTTAATATGACATTTTAAAATTAGTATCAATAAATACACACAAATATACGCCTATCTCTCTAATCACGAAGGTCAAGAAATGTTATGGCACTACATTTTGCTAACTAGCTAGCTAAAAATTATCTTATTTGCCAACATAGACAAAAAACTTATTCTTTCCAACAGAAAAGTCCTTAGCAGTTATTGTAGCTGAAACATATGAGTATAATGAAAGAATAAGGGGGTAAGAACGCATGGCATCGGAGGGTAAGGTATGTTAATTCAAACTTCATAAAGGCATGATCAAATAACTTTGTGCTACCAAGTGCCTTAGCTATTTGCAATTTATGTTCCGGTTATCGAAAAATGGCATGCTTGATCACCTACAACATTTTAAATCAGTTCTGATATACTTGTCGAATAGGTCGTTATATTGTAAGTGTAGTTTTAAAACAAGAAGAGAGACCACAAAGCTTCACACAAAGTCATGAGAAAAATCATTGTTTGTCCATGACGGTTACATATCCAATTGACCTAAACTATCTCCAAGCTCTGATGACTTCATCTGATTGAGTCAATTATTATAATAACATATTATTTAGTGTATACATAAGTCATCTGCAAGAGCAAAACTGGTCTGATAAGGAAAACTGAACACCAGTTTTCCTTTTACCAGGTGAAGGCCGTTGAGTTAAATATAATTACTGTAAGGCATGTTTTATGTTTTAATAAACTTATTTTTAAATACGTACCTACAATATTGGTAAAAAAATTATTTTTTGAATTTTTGAGCACTTTTTGGATGAACAAAAATCAAAATTTTAACCGTGGGAGAGCCACGCTTCGGCATGAATGGCCCGGCTCGACCGGAGACACGGCCTCACAGAAAACTGGTGTGAAACAACGCCTGCGCTGTGTTTCACCGAGTGAGTGAAGATACCATTTTTTTTTTCATTTTTTTGTTTTTAACGTTTGGAAACCCCCTCAGGCCGTCACCCCACCGGGGTTTGCGGCGGGGTGTTGTGTCGGAAACGAACCGACTAAAATCACGCGGTGTGCCAACTCTGCGCCTGAGAAGGGAGGGGTCCGGGAACTGCAGTTATTAACACGACCGGACACCCATGCCCCAACCCCTTCCCCCATCCCCATACCCATCCAAAGGCCGGCAACGCACTTGTGACACCTCTGGTGTTATGGGTGTCCATGGGCGGCAGTAATCACTTACCATAAGGTACGAGTAATACGTCTGCTCTTTTGCCCGATACTCCAAAAAAAAAAGAACTCGCGTCATCAAAAGAGCAAAGAAGTTCAATTAAACAACTGTTTGCTTATAGTTTTCATTTCTGTCAGCAGTCCTCATGACCACTGATTTTGTGATCTTTTACGGTATAGGAGAGTTAACCACGTCCAACTTACAAATGCATTGCTTGAATGAGTTTGACAACCTCATTGACTCAATAAAATTGCTGAACACAAGTTTTCTTTGAGGCAATGATATCAGTCCGCTTGAGCCGCTTATCATCAATCAACACCAAGTTGTAATCAATTATCAGTAGTGATGGGTGTCCTTATGGTTAATTTGTCTCGTACGGTTACGGTCAGTCATAAGGTCAGGAGTTAGAGTTTGTAGACCTCAGATAAGCACACTTTTATTGCACGAACATGCTGCTACTGACCTGGCTGATGAATGTAAGTACTGGGATGGGTGTGCCGTATGAACACTTTTTAGTAAATAGGTATTCTGTGACTTTCTGTACGTGGTGAAATTCTTTATACATACACTTAGGTCATGGTATATTACTGATTAGTAGTTTTAGTTTCTAACCTAACTATTTTTTTTCACGAAGATAAAAGTTATCAGGAAACTCTACCTTGAACGTCCACTACGAAATAAAGATCTCATAGTCTCATCCGAAGACTTCAAAGAGCGATATCCTTAGATGATCCATGCAGGTTACTCTATGATTGATGCTTATCACAATAATATAACTTACGAGTACATAACGAAACAACATTTAAATAATTCCAAGGCAAAATTATATTGTATTTTTCAAACCACAATAAAAAGTCACAAACAGTCAAATACTCTATTCTATACAATTGTGTGAGTGTTTGTATGTTTGTGTATGTCCGTGTAACGTCACGTGGTGCGCAGCCGCAGCCCCACTTGACTTTGACATTCAATCTATCATTTGCTACGTAGTACCTACATATTTCGAGTCCGACACCACTAGGATTATTCTTGCTATAAAGTTACATGATTACTAACGAAAGGCTCAAATCAATGTTAATAATATACAATAGGTTATACATATATGTTTGATATTTAGACATCTGACACATAACACCTTCAAATTATGCAGTAAGTACTATCAAACCTAAATTGACTGGTAGAATACTAATAAACTTATTTTATAAATATATAGAAAATACCCAAACTCTGTAACATACATTTGCAGATCGTACAAATATTTGGTCCTACCCGGGAATCGAATCCTCCATAGGAGGTAGTAGAGTTACTGGGACGGGCCGGCTCGACCGGGGCGGTGCTACCCACTCACAGACTGGACATAGGCCTCTCCAATTGCACGCAACTTGGCTCAATTCAATCTTCGGGTTCAGAAGACACACACACAAATAATGTATTTTTTAATTATAACAAATTTATATTACAAAATGTTTGCACATTTTAGTCGATTACAAAGTAATTTTAACACATTTATATAAAATCTAAGCAAAGGAGATCTACGAACTGAAAATAAATCCGTGTATGCAAGGATATACATAAAATATGAAAATTACCAGCATCATACAATTTTATGTACCTACTATAATATTTACTAACCAAAATTTTAAGAATTATTCGTCTATTCGACGTCAAACGAGTAGACGTATCGCCTGATGGTAAGCGATTACCGCTGTTCATGGACACACGCAACACCGGGGGCGTCACAGTAGCTTTGCCGACCTTTGGGGGATGAGGAGAGGGATGGGGAGAGGGGTTAGGATATGGGCTTCCTGTATCCTCACTCACTCGATGAAACACAGTGCAATCGCTATTTCACACCGGTTTTCTGTGAGGCCGTGGTATCACTCCGGTCTAGCCAGCCCATGCATGGCGAATCGTTGCTATTCCCACGGTAAAAATCTATATGTACGAGTATGTATTTATTTCGAGAAATCTCTAAACCATATGGTATAATTTAGATCAAGTTTTATTTCTTTTGTGGCGGCCTCCACATACAACATAACATACTGCAACGCCATCTACCGAAGTTACACTGAACTACGAAGTAACGCACTACACGCAATCCTGAATCGCGCAGTAGAAGTTCTCGCGCGATTATCATATACACAACATCCCAACATCAACTGTTGGGCAGTGGCCCGCCAGGCATGATCATCTCGCCTGGTCGGAAGATCCTCCCTTTGTGTTGGGTGGAACATGAAACCCGTTACCCTACACTTTTTTTACATGAGCGTTTTAGTTGGTATTATATTATTTAAACATCCTTATTCAGAACTGATAGATATTTTACATTCATAATACTCACAACACAATACAAACTATTATTCACAAAAGCATTTCACATGTCTGTATGTCTATAACGTTCTAACGTGTTTTTTTTTTTTATACTTTAGCTACCAAAATGACTCTGCCCTGCCTGATGGAAAGCACCAGCAGAATCCAAGAGTGGTGGCCACCATCCTCAATGCGAACAAGGACAGTGCAGCATGGTGACCAGCACTATGGCGGCCTAGTGAGATGCTTTTTCACGCCCCGCTTAAAGGACCCGGGATCATAGTGGGACGGAAACACGTGCGCTGGTAATGAGTTCCAGGTTTTAACCGCTCGGCACAGGAAGGAAGAACCGAATCGATGAGTGCGAGAGTGTATGTCTTCCACTCTGAAGCGGTGACTTCCGAGGCCAGCACGTGTTGTCCTGTAGAGGAAGGGAGAAGGGGGGACCAGTTGGAAGAGCTCTTCAGAACACTCCCCATGATATAGGCGATAGAGGACTGCCATAGAGGCGGAGACAACTCTGGTGCACAGTTCTTAAGAACCACCGCTGGGATACCGTCGGGTCCACTGGCTTTCTGGACGTCGAGTGACCGAAGCTCCGCACGGACATCACACAGCCGGATGCGAATATCCCGCATTGTTGCATCGCAGGCCGCAATGGTAGGTGGGTGCATGCCGCGGTCATCGATTCGGGAGTTAGCCGCAAAGAGCTCGACAAGCAGTTTTGCTTTTTCCTGCGGCTGATGGGCAAGTGATCCATCGGGGTACTTAAGCGGTGGTAGCGAAGGCTGGCAGAAGTTGGACTGCACGGCTTTAGCCAATCTCCAGAACTTTCGGCTACCCGTAGGGTATGCGACGAGTTCGTGGCCAAGCCGCGCAATGCGCTGGGCATCCGCTGTGATGTAAGCCTTCTTGCATTCCCTAGTGGCTTTGTTAAACGCTGCTTTTAGTCGATCCACGTCGGGGTGGCCGTGGGCGCGGGCCCTGGTCCATGCGCGGTAGGCCGATTGCTTTTGGGCAACTGCATGAGCGCATTCCCGATTGAACCAACGACGGGTCGTTGCGCCGGCGACCTCACTGTAGGGAATGTAGTATTCCATTACGACAGTGATCTCGCCGGCCACAGCGGCCGCACATTGCGACAGATCACTGTATTTAAAGCAGCGTTGTGCCCACGGGATAGATGCGAAATAGTCCCGCATTCCATCCCAGTCTGCAGACGAGTAGTGCCATAGCCGTCTTTTTGCTGCCACTGCTCGTGGGGGGGCAACAAGAGGCACAGTGGTGGACACCAGGCAGTGATCGGAGGATCCTAGAGGGACGAGCACCGATACACTGTACTGCTCAGGCTGGCTCGTCAGCAGAAGGTCCAGCAAGGAAGGCGCTTGACTCAGTATGTCTGGTATCCTGGTGGGCTGGAGTACCAACTGGGTGAGGTCATGCGTGAGAGCGAATGCGTGGACAGTCCGACCCGCGTGGTCAGTTCTGGAAGATCCCAACCAGGACTCATGGTGGGCGTTAAAGTCTCCCAGAAACACCAGTTCGGCGGTCGGGAACTGTTCCTGCGCTTTATCTACTGCCTGACTGAGATGTTCGAAGAGTTAAGTTGTCTCGTAGTCTCCAGAATGGGATCGGTATAGGCACACATAGATTCGGCTCGTGTAGCCAAATAGAGGAGAAGGATGGGTCTTCAAGGCAACGTAATCGGCGACAACAAACATCCGCCCTGACGAAAAGACACACTCCAGCCTTAGCGAGGAAGCGCTCTTCAAGTACGTATCCGGGGTACAGAACATATGTCGTGTCGGCAGGGCGGCGTATTTGTGTCTCCGTTAGGAACAGCATGGCCGGCCGAGCCATCTCAAGATGTTGGTGGACGTCGTTGAGGTTTGCATGGAGTCCACGGATGTTAGTGAACTCCACCTCAAAACGCGGGTTGGTGGGAGAATGGCGTGCCGCTGTTGAACGTGTATATGTTTTCCTTGCTGCCATGATAAAAAGAGAGGGGGGGAAGTGGGAGCGTAAAAGGCGTGACAGTCATCGTGGCAGTGCCATACAATAATGAGGCCTGACGGTGACCGAACCGTCGGACGGAAGGGCCCCCGTACCCTCCCGGAAGTGGTCGCCTGGTCCCACCGTCCGGTCACCAACCGGCACGACGAGCCACTCCGTCGATTATGCGCGACCTGACGGGGCAGCTTCCCAGGGTGGTTAGCCGTGGTTGGGCCCCTCTCTATGCCGCGGGCGACCAGCGGCACCACCGTTTCTACGGGTCTCCCTGGCCGACGGTTCGATCCACGTCACCCTCAACAAGACTCTACGAACATTCCACTGCTCACACACTTACCACGATAACTGTCACCCCTGCATCATTGGGCTTCCGGTCTCGCACTAACCAGCGAAATACGACAGTACTAAAACCGTCATTTTAGGCTGGTCTTCTGTGCGAGGGTAGTACCTCCCCGGGCGAGCCGACCCATTCATGCTGAAATCAGCATAGCTCTACTACCTGGAAAACCTGTTTTTACGATCGTGTTAATGAGCTATTTCTCACACGAATATTGTCATATACCAACAAAACAAAACTATTCATTACAATATTGTCAACAAAACTTCAAATCTTTACAACTACCAATGTTTAAAAATATCGTCTGCCCAGTTCCTATATTTTAAAAACGATCCGTTATAGGTACGAATAGTAGTATATTACACGGGGCGTAAGCTAAAATCGTTCCTATAAAAAATAAATTGAGGAACGGTATTTACGACTCGTCGTCGGTTGTAGAATTTTTTTACACGATGACGATTCGTTAAATATAGGAACCGGGCAGACGAGATCGTCCGATCCCAAACTACGGACAGCTTGTAGTACTAACTATAAAGACCACTGATATACATTCTTTAACTTTATGCCTATATAGATATAAAATTAAACTTCTTTGCATGTATCTAAATATATATATGTGTTAAGTTACTATGTATACCTACGTTTCAAAGTTCTGCACCGATTGAGCTCCAATTATACACGATTATCTCCTTTAACGATCTTTGAGACATGTTGATGTGTTGACGCTTCAAACGTGGTTTTATTTAATTTTGTGTTTTGTTACCTTAATGTGCCACAGTGAACCGTCGCGAGGTATAGCTAGAATTATAAATAAATTACATCCAGACACAGTACAATTGTTAGTAGATACTCATTAGACAATTATTTGTTTTTACACGCTTTTACAACGCAATAAAAATATTCTACTTTTAGTGTGGATTATTCCTAAAATGGCAAACGAAGCCACAGCTCATAAACCTAGCAGACACGGTACCTAACCATTATTCACGAAACCAAGACCGTCAATTTAAAAGAAAAATCCAAGGAATAACCTTATATGAACGTTTAAACAGATCAGTGTCAAGTTTATTGGAGTAATGAATAGTTATGCGACAGCTGTGAACGATCGCCGACCCAGTTCGCGTCTGCGACTGGACTTTAGCTTACATAAAAACTTGAATGTTATATTTACTATTTATAAGGTAATCAAATAATAAGCAATTCAATTTAATTGATGCGGAAATAGTTTATGCAATGGTGGCGCAAATAGATAATACAAAGCGACTTTGAGTGGTTAGTTATCATTTTGTTCATTATTTTAATTCCGATTTGATGCACTTCAACCCTTGAAAGGAGCGCCGTCAGTTCCAAATGAAATCGGACTTCGAATCGAATACCCCTTACATAAGATTTTAACCCGTAATTAACAGAGAACGCTTTCACGCCTCATTAGAGTCGCCTCGCTGTCAGTAAACTATCTCTCTAAACTACAGCTATTAATATCCTCCTTTACTTTTATAAGTGAGTATACAATTCCTCGTATGTTTGTAAATAAACAACAGATATAAGTGGATCAGCGCGTCATACGCAGCCAGAAATAGCTCTCAGACAGGAACCCGGCAATTCGGCTGCGGCACCACGCCAGCGCTACCGAGAACAACACACAACGAACTCATATCCGTCATTATCCAATCCAGGTTCTGTGCTCCTAAAATGTTGCTTTATTCGTTTAAAACTCCGATATATTCCATAGATAAAACTCTCTTCTAAACGACTAACTATATTTTTATGTCGGACCAATGCCCTGGTTATTGAGGAAAGTGGTGTGATGATAGGTACTTAAGGCCTACCGAAATATTCTTTAGCTTTTAAGACATTCAAAAGAGTTGCGTTAGTGCAGTAGAAATAAAAGTCAAAGTTTTTAAGAGTTGCGTTAGTGCAGTATAATTATCAGTCAAAGTTTTTAAGAGTTGCGTTTGTGCAGTAGAAATTAAAGTCAAAGTTTTTAAGAGTTGCGTTAGTGCAGTATAATTATCAGTCAAAGTTTTTAAGAGTTGCGTTAGTGCAGTATAACTATGAGTCAAAGTTTTTAAGAGTTGCGTTAGTGCAGTATAACTATGAGTCAAAGTTTTTAAGAGTTGCGTTAGTGCAGTAGAAATTAAAGTCAAAGTTTTTAAGAGTTGCGTTAGTGCAGTATAATTATCAGTCAAAGTTTTTAAGAGTTGCGTTAGTGCAGTATAACTATGAGTCAAAGTTTTTAAGAGTTGCGTTTGTGCAGTATAACTATGAGTTAAAGTTTTTAAGAGTTGCGTTAGTGCAGTAGAAATAAAAGTCAAAGTTTTTAAGAGTTGCGTTAGTGCAGTAGAAATAAAAGTCAAAGTTTTTAAGAGTTGCGTTAGTGCAGTATAAATATAAGTCAAAGTTTTTAAAGGATGCCTATATGAGACAAACTTTTTGTTTCTATTATTTGTATAAATAAATAGTTAATAATAGAATGATGAATATTACGTATTTATTTCAATTAGTCACTATTTAAAATAACAATTGTACAAAATTGTACTGGACTGACTGTATGAAGAGAAAAGGCATCTTATCGCTGACTAACAACGCAAAAAGACGTCAAATGGTTTTGTCAGCGCTCCCTCGGGAATGTTCTGTAAGATGAACCGCAAACTAAGCGACTACTCGCCACAAACAAATAGCACATCTTTCGTAACTGTAACCTAGACGAATACCATTAATTATAATATAAATAATAATTATATCATATTACTAATATAGTTGCGGTTACAATGAGAAATTGTCGTCATAGATTCGGTTGTACAAATTTTTAATTTGTTAATTTTTTGACTTAACTTTGCTTGTTACTAACTAACTACCCTCATAAACGCTGCATTTCGATTAAAGTATGTACCTGATTTATGGAAAGTAGCAGAAATAATTATGATAGCCAAGCCTGGCAAACCACCGCAAGAGCCAACTTCATACAGACCAATTTCTCTACTACCAGTATTAGCGAAGCTATTTGAGAAACTATTATTAAAAAGACTGAAGCCAGTAATCGATAATAGTAATTTAATACCTGATCATCAGTTTGGCTTCAGAGAAAAACATTCAACTTTGGACCAGGTACACAGAATAACTAATATAATCGAAACAGTACTAGAAGAAAACAAAGTGTGCTCTACTATATTTCTTGACGTAGCACAAGCTTTCGATAAAGTTTGGCATGAAGGTCTCATACACAAACTAAATCATATGTTACCGAAACAGTTTGCAGTCATTCTCGAGTCATATATATTGAACAGAGCATTTCGTATTCGACACGAAGACGCCTACTCAGAAGTCAAACCTATCAAAGCTGGGGTGCCGCAGGGAAGTGTATTAGGCCCGATGCTGTATCTATTATACACCAGTGATATCCCAGTTACTGAAGATAATCCTATAGCCACTTTTGCCGATGATACCGCTATTATGGCGATAGGTTGTAGCCATGAGGCAGCTGTTGAAAAGGTCCAAATAGCAGTAAATCAAGTTCTTAACTGGACTAAAAAATGGCGTATCAAGCTAAATGAAAGCAAGTCCATTCACGTTGACTTCACAAATAAAAGAGCGCAATATTTTCCTGTATTTATTAATGGCCAACAAGTCCCTTACTCAAATACAGCCAAATATCTTGGTATGACTCTTGACGCTAAACTGCGCTGGAAAGCACACGTCAAGAAAAAAAGATCGGATCTGAATATACGTTACCAAAAAATGTACTGGTTGCTGGGAAGACACTCTTTTCTATCAGTATACAACAAAGTCCTACTATACAAACAGGTTCTGATGCCTGTATGGACTTATGGTATCCAGCTCTGGGGCTGTGCCAGTAAGAGCAATCGTCAAATAATACAACGTTTCCAAAATAAAGTACTCAGGGATACAGTTAATGCACCCTGGTACATTCGGAACTGCGACCTACATCGGGATTTAAACATAGACGTCGTAGATCTTGTTATACAAAAATATGCCGAAGCTCATGAAAACGGACTTCATCAGCACGTGAATGTTGAGGCAATCCAGCGTCTTGACATCACTAATATAGTAAGAAGACTGAAACGGACAAAACCGTTCGAGTTAGTGTAGTGTTTTAGTGACAAACAAACAATATGGTGATAAGTGCCGCGTACAAAGAACACATGAACAAAGTGTCTTCGCCTTAATAAAAACTAAGTAAGTGTTAATGGACGCATTCTTAGAATTATGATTACGTATTAATTTAGGTGAAATGTATTTACTTATTAGTCAACTTGGCTAGATTGTAATATAAATAAAGTACTGAACATACTTTATTAAAAAAAAAAAAAAAAAAAAAAAACTTTGCTTGTACTTGTCATCCTCTGTCCCTTACAAAGTATAAATATTTCAATCTGTTTCGGCTGTTTTTTTTTATTTGCCACAAAGTATGATACTAACGTTATTTAGACAGTATAATGGAAGACAATAAATTGGGTACAAAAACATGTGAGATGAGTCAGGTAGTTTCTTGTGTACCATAGCAAGCAAGCAAGCAGAGAGGTCGCGTGATGGTCAGTGACTACCACCACTTACTTATATAGGGGTTTTGGGTACCGGTAACCTCAGTGACCTTCTTAATTGAAGAAACCCCTAACGTAAAAAGCTTTAAAAATATAAATCATGAGACATTTATATCCTACTAATGAGTAGAAATACCTAATGTTTAACTTTCTTAAAACGCCAAAATATATCTTTTTTTATAGTTTTTAGTGGATAACTAAACTAACACAGAGCAACAAAAAAGTCTCCCTGTATGTAGCAGCCTAACTCACGGCTACTACTGTTCTTATTGAGTTATCCCACAGTTCCTTTAAAGATATCATATCTGGAAACGGTGACGTACTTCCGGGAAGAGCGTTATACAGAAGTAGGGCAGCTGATTTAAACTTCAATTGCAGTTGCCTGAACGTAAGAACAGCGGAGTGGCAATATTTGTTATTATTGTTTCTATTTTAGTAGTGTTTTATATTACTGGTATGTGGCCTTGATCTGCTCGAAATGTTTATCAAACATTTGCAATACATTCCTATACGTCAGTAGGTAGTACATTTTTCCTTCTATTCACATCACATAAACAGCCTTTAAGTGTCCACTGCTGGGCATAGGCCGCTTCTTAGAAAGGAGGATTTGCCCTACTACATCACGTTAGCCACCTGGGTTGGTACAGGGTTGGTTTTTTATGTTGAGCCTGCCAAAGTTGTTTGTTTCAAGTTTTTAATTAATCTAACATGTAGCTGCATCAGGGAAGTACTTCACCACCGCGGGCTGCAAGTGTCATGAAACGACTGGTGGCAGACTATTTAGAAGAGCGTACTGTCATGTGGAGTTCCGCAGCGGTATATTCTCGGGCCACTTCTTTAGAACACGGGCTACGATTGGGCCGGGCCCGAGGTCTAAATACATACATACTTTACTTAAAAAACACTCGAACTTTAATACAAATATTGAAAGGTCATACAAATAAATGGTACGACCTCCCAGCAGTCGCATATTATCAGAGCAGTTATAAAATACTGGTTCCTAATTATTTGATGAGATAAAACATTGTTTACAGGTAATGTGTATGTGTAGATCTCTGCCTACCTTTCTTGTGAATACAAGCATGAATCTACATTACAATAGTCTTAGATATTAGATACAATATTGTTGTTTAGCGATGTATGCTCGTCTATAAATAGATACGTTTGAAAAGGAAGTTTATTGTTTCGATATGTGCTTTGAATCTGGACGCGTCCAACCGAGATACTGTGACGAAGGTGTGAAGATCATGAGATATTATTTCTACGAACAATACTTTTAGAAGGTATTCTTTGTAGCTGTGTCATGTATGTTTGCAAAGTCGCCAGATAAATATCTTATATTATTATATTCCTGATGCGAGAGAGGTCTTTGAATAAAAGAAAGAAAGAAGAAGAGAGGTGGAAAAGAGAGTTTATTGATATAACGAGTCATTCTGACTTTCTGACTATACGATATTGTCGATAAGCATGATAACATGAGCCAACAATACTATGTTTTCCGGTCGACTCCGAAGGAGTGTCATCATGACCTCACATAAAACGTAATTTAGCAATTTCTTCATTATTTTTCACTGTATGATTATCGGTTCACAAAAATCCCCAATTCTCGACCATTTCCTCGAATGCGGCGGAACACTCAAAGCGTGGCAATGAATGGCTAAACTGCATATTTGGCCTTGTGAGAAATGGATATGATAATGGGCTAAGGTGTTGTGGGTTCATATTCCACATGGGACAACACTTTGTATGATACACAAATTATTGTTCTGAGTCTGGGTGTTATTTGTGCCCATTTCATGTATGTTTATAAAGTCCCCCAAGACACTTGATGTATATTCCTAACACAGTATTTGTCTTGTTGTGTTATTTTTTAATGAGCTTGTCACTTGTTGGTTCATTTGCGACCAACAATGCGAGACAGTGCATAAATAAATAGTGTGCACTTGCACAAAGTGCGCACAATTTATGCAATAATATAATACACAAACAACTTATATTAATATAAATCCACAAAACAGGTAAGTGCGGGCATTTCCCGTGTTTAGTGAAGACCTATCATAATTGGGAAAATTGGTTGTTTACCTGATTGCACGGTATTGTACACACACATTAAACAAATTGTACATAATTTGTTATATAGACAGTTCTTTCCAATATTATGTTACATAGATCTATTATTTCCCTTTCTTTTTAACCGACTTCAAAAAAAGAATAGGTTCTCAATTCGACTGTATTTTATTTATGTTTGTTACCTCAGAGCTATCCACTGGGTAAACGATGGCTGGTGCTTCCCGTGTGGTCCCATTTTAATGTAATCCAAGTCCAAGTAGTAGTAGTTTTTAAAAACTCTTATTTTCTTAAAATTTTACTTTTTAAATGTTGTAACTGAGAATGATTTGGTATTGTTAGTTATGGTATAAATGGTTCTGCATCTAAAAGAAACAAATAAATATTTTAAATCAATCAATTGTTTTAATGAAATGAAACAAATTTATTTAATTTGGACACACCTGGAGAGTGGACCTAGTCACTAATATTTTCACATTAATCATTTAATAATTTCACTGGTCTGTTGCTCCACTAATTATTAATTAGTTCCTGACTGTCACGCCAGAGGTTCGATTCCTACTCAGGATGAACGATTGTTGGTTGTGTGTAGATATAATTTATTAAAAAAATATATATATTAAGAAACATTATGTTCTCAATTGACGCCAACAGGTTTATTAGATACGTTATTTTTACGGGACTTGGTTGGAAATAATAAGTTTGTTATAAGTGAAAAGATCCGATCAATACAATAATTATTACATTTTACATTATTAACAAAATATTTCCAAATAAATATATTTAATAACAGCATTAAAAAACTGATCAAGCGCGAGCGGACTCGCGCACCGAGGGTTCCGTGTAAATCTGTAGATACATTATATGATGCAGGTAACTAAAAATTTATGCTTTTCGCAATTTTTCCTTTATCTGTGTCATAAGAAGTTGCTTCGTACCAAATTTCAAGATTTCGAATTCACGGGAAGGTCGGGAAGTTTCCTGTGGGTTTTGAATCCCTTGCGAGTGTCGAAAATTTGCAGCATAAACGGATGTATATTTTAATTACGTGGCTTAGAAGTTTGATTTTTTCACAGTTCCAACGGACAGTAGACCTGAGTAATTGATATGAATTTCAACTTGATACCTCTACGCGTGTCTGAGAAAAAGGGTCTTGAGAGACAGACAGACGGACAACAAAGCGATTCTATACGGGTTCCGTTTTTCCTTTTGAGGTATGGAACTCTAAAACAATTGTACAAAATTAAAAAGGAAAATTTGAAGTGGTTTAGAATGACATTATGACAATCTAAGTCGTAAATTAAGACGTAATATAAATATATTTTGAGATTAGGTCCATTCGAAAAATATACATTTAAAAAATGTATCCTGTTAGTATTACCATTAACTTCAATTGTGTATAGATCCATTAATAATATTTGAGAATCTATTTTTTCTTATATGTCTTCAAAACGCTTAAACACAAAGGTCAAAGACCTTACAAAAAACAGTGTGACTTAATTTGATCGATGAGCGCCATCTATTGAAATACAAACAAACGAATTTGATTTATTGGTTTGTTGTCGAAATCGGAGCCATGAATGGAAGTGGGCTCCATGTAATGCAAAATACAATACAAATTTATTGAAAATAGTTAGTTTGTATATACAACTATTTATATATGTATATATATAACTATAGGCCACCACAGTAAAGCTTTGTTGCATTGTCAGCATTTGCAACATTGATTAGCAATAAGTAGAGTGGCTACCACTCTTGGATTCAGCTCATGTTTTCCATCAGACACAGTGGAGGTAGAGTCACTTTGGCAGGCTCATACATGAATAAAGAACTGTACCTATACATCTAGGGTTATTTAAAAACTCTTATTATTTTTAATAGGATTAAATAAATTTTATTCAGTCATTGTCAAGGTCACCGTTTGTTTGTGTTCGTGTGAATAAACAGGGAGTCTGGGACCATTATACACAATGTCACGTTTTTGTTATGCATTCGATTTTATTTTCACTTTTTTCTTTTGTTTATATGATATAGTCTGGCGATAACGTGACAATGGAATTCAATTTTGTTCTACGGTCACCTAACAATAACAAACACATAAATATTTTTTTCTTTTGTTTTTAACAACTAAATACAACAATAACAACAAATTATTATAATATTATCGTAACATTAAAAATACTCGTATGTAGATACATTGATAAAATAATTATATTCTCGCTCTAATTTTGTTTCTAAGATTGTTTTTAATGAGTAGGTAAGTACTTTTATCATAATATACTTGATGTACATCGTGTTCATGGATGACTACCGCGCCGCTTCCTCTGTCGCAGTGTTAATTTCATAAGTGAAGCATCACTCACGACTTGGATACCTATTCTTTTGCTTTCTAATAAAGATGCCACAGGGACCCTTTTCTTAATTCCTCGTAACTTGTATATACTAATTTCCTTGAGGACAATAAAACTAAAAGAGTTCCGTGTCTAGTCTCGAGAAAGGCAGCATTTGAGGCAGTGTTTAATGAATTAAAATACTTGAAGGTACCTAACGCATGGGTCGTTTTCCTGTACCTAAGTACTGTATGTGTAGATAGACTAGCTTAACAGTTTGCGATAAAGTTGTATAAATTAAAAAAAAACTATTCCAAATGTCGAGGTTGTCAAGATACCTTCATTTACCACAAATAAACTATCGGCATATCTATTCAAATAAATAAAATTGGAGTGTCTGTTTGTAATATTAAAATAACCGCTTTCTACTACATACATGCATTTTTTTTTTTTTACAACTCCTACATTAGGAATAAATATCCTGTGTCGTGGGGGACTTTACAAACATACATGAAACGGACACAAAGAACATCCAGACTCGGGACAACAATTCGTGGATCACACAAAGTGTTGTAGGTACCGCGTGGGATTTGAACCCACGACACTTGGCGCAGTAGCAAGCGGCATGGCGACCGCTGACACCACTCGGCCAACCGTGCAGTCAAACTGAATATGAATGTATACATACTGCATATGAATGTTTATACGGTACACATAACAAAATATTTTTTATTTTCTATAAAAAGACAACTCCCGCATTAGAAATATACATCCTGTGTCGCGGGGTACTTTACAAACATACATGTAACGGTAACAAAGAACACCCAGACTCAAGACAACATTTTGTGGATCACACAAAGTGATGTCCCACGTGGGATTTGAACCCACGGCACTTGGCGCAGTAGCAAGCGGCGTAGTGACCGCTTAAACCACTAGGCCAACAGTGCAGTGCAGTTAAAATTTTTGTCTGTCTGTCTGTTTGTTCCGGCTAATCTCTGGAACAGCTGGACCGATTTGGACAGGACTTTCCCTGGTAGGTAGCTGATGTTACAAGGAGTAACTTACGCTTACATTTTTTAGACTAGCTTCGCCCCGCGGCGTTACCCATGGTACGACATAACCGCGGATAACACCGCGGGGTTCAGCTAGTTATAAAATAAAAACCTTACACCACGACCACGACAGTAGGACCTCATGTCAATGACTTTCAAGGGAAATCTTTGACAGCTTTGGATTCATAGAAACCATAAAACCACTTGACAAATAAATTTATGTAAATAGTTGGTATTTTTTCATTTCCTAAACTTAAAAGTTCGAACAAAGTAAAAATAAAATGACAGTCATATTGCACAAGCTCGTTTTTAATCAATAAGCTTCAATATACATTCAGTTCAGTTTGATCATTTTATAAGGTACTAGCTTACTAGTACGGTGTTAGGTACTCACGGTTATTGTTGTACTTTTACAACCGCGGGTAACAACGAGGGGCAAAGGTAGTCTTAAAAAAGATCTATCTGCCAGTGAAAGTCCCGTCAATATCGGTCCAGTCTTTACAGAGATTAGCCGGAACACACAGACACAGACAGACGGTCAAAAATTGAAAAAAAAAATCTTTGGTATATGTACTGTGTAAACATACAAATACATTTAGTATAAAGCGGTAATGTTAATATTACAATCAGACACTCCAATTAAAGTGAAACTTTTATTAGATCGTCTCAAACTTTTTGGTCTGTGTGTTGCATGTCGCGTGACGGTCGGCCACGGAGTAGGGATAAAGTGAAAGGCGCTCGCCAGAGCAGCCAAGGCCAATATGGCGGCGCCTATAGTCCGCAGCAACTGACCGTGTAGTGTATAAACTATTACTCATTTGTGCTAGTGATCCACGCTATTTTGTTTGTTTTTGTTAGTGTTTAATGTTACATGTTATTTATTAAAGTGAAACTTTTATTTGCTTTTAAACTGTGAAACTCATGATGAAGCTGAAATTGATAATAGAATAATTGAAAATAATTGAAAAACGGATCAAAATGACTCAACAATAATAAAATATTGTTTTCAGTTTTTTAATATGTGTATATAATCTTAATAATTGTTAAGTATTATGTATGTCGTACTCTAAGGCACAGAGTTCAATAAAAATATTAGTTAGAGATTTAGTCTACTTTTATCATTTCCCATTATCATTCCAATTTTCCAAGTGTAAAATTAAGATTGATAAAGCGATTTTTATACCCTTAATGGAATAGTATTCCAAAAAAAATTAGTTAAATGTCTATAATGTGAAAAAAAGTTTCACTTTTACAGTGGTTTCATAAAACCACACAATTTAATTTTTTATATGTATAGTTGTATAGATATCTAAATAGTGATGTGATGAGGGTTTTGTTTTACTTTTATAGGTTAAAAGCAAAAGTAACTCAATGTGACCTACTGAGCCTACAAAGATAGAGAAATGGGGCAGCCGCCATGACACCGATACCCACTTCTATTGTATCGATTAAGAATCCATTAATATTGTATGGCAGAAGAAACAATCACTGTATCTACCTGTGACAGTAAGAACTACTGTTTTGTATACAATATTTCAAGACTTAAACTTTTCTATGTGACTTACTGACCAGTGATCACTCTGAACTACACGTTCGGCCTAGTGGTTAAGCGGTTGCCACGCCGTTCCTTACTTCGCCAAGTGTTGTGGGTTCAATGAAATGGAATAACAGTGTGTGAGCCACAAATTGATGTTCTAAGTCAGGGTGTTCTTTGTGTCCGTTTCATGTATGTTTGTAAAGTCTATCTCTATCTACTTACTATCCTATATCTAACTTCCGAGATCCTAGATCGCGCTGCAATAACAAATAGTAGATAAGCGATAAAGTTAACGTGAATCTAAACAACAATTACAACTGTCATATCTAGAATTTGAAACAAATCGATTGTGTCCAGATGCGCACTTTCAATCTAAAGTTGTTTGACTCCCGGCCTGGAGTTGGTGAAAAGCTGTCTTTCGACTTTAAGTATTCTAAATGGTCGAGAAACTTTGTATTTCTCCTGTAATAGGTGGTAACTTTTTTATTAACCGATTTCAAAAAAGGAGGAGGTTCTCAACTCGACTGGTTTTTTTTATGTTTGTTGCCTCATTCATTACTTTCGACTGGGTGAGCCGATTTTGATATTCTTTTTTTATTTGAAAGGTGGTGCTTCCCGTGTGGTCGCCTTTCTTGATTTGGTCCAGTTCTTGAAGTCAATTTCTTTTGTTGTTAAAATTTGTGATTATGGATGTTTTTATTATGCTTACAGAAAATGCATTTCATAATGCTGACATAGGTATATATAATACCTAGATATAAGTACCTATTCTTTCAGTTAGGTTTTGTATGATGAAAACATACGTGATAGGTAAGTATTAAGTATTTTGTTATTTGACATAAACCAATGTACTAACTTATATATGAACTATATTCAAATCTTTAAGAAAAGTTGTTGACTGACTTTTCGTTTCAGAAACACTGCAACATACAAAAACAGCCTGCCCGTATGAAAAACTCGATTCCCAAAGTCCTATCCCTAATTCTAAAATACAGCTGTGTCATGCACAGACAGATAACCTATTTTTATGTAGGTGACATTTGAAAAGGTTGTCTGTCCACGGTGTCCATTCTATCACGTATAGGTATTATGGTGAATTTGTAGCAATTGTGTTCAATTACGGAACTTTCTGCCGCCCACTGCGCTGCGACTAAGTGAAAATGCTTTCAATTAAAAGTAAACAACAGTGTTAGGCACCTGTGTGTTTATCAATAGAAAACAAAAGAAAATTTATATGTGACCACTCATTTGTGACCAGTGTACCTACATAATAATGGCATGTCCCTTACATGATAGAATAAGGTAGGTAGGTATATCAAGCGATAATACCAAGACATTGGTTCAAAAAATTATGTCTTGAACAAATGAAGTTGCAAGTGAGAAAACTGCGAAAAACAAAGAACGGTGGCGTCATAATCAGCACAGATACGTAGAGCGACACTGAAAAATTTAAAACAATCAGCCCAGCTTAAGAACTTCGGTCTTATCATTGACGACCAACATAAAAAGAAACCGAGAGTTATAGTTGTCGGGGAAAACACATACATTTGTTCACACGAACTTATGAAATAAATACAATAATACCTGATACACACGCTGCATGCTCTCTTTGCTAGTTTGTTATTTAGTATTAAGAGTATACCTAGTAAGTGGCCAGAGCGACACAACTTACGACTCATCACACAGATTTATGCCTAGTTAAGGGTAGAGATCGAGACGATCTCCGTCCTCCATAAGCGCAAGTCTGGGGGTGACAGCTGACTAGCAGAAGCAGGCCCGAGTGACGGCGCGGACGCTGCAGAGCGTGCGCGTCCTGGGAGACAGTTTCCACATAGGAGGGGGACGAGCCCCTCTACAAAGCATAAGTGACCCGAGGTACGTCGGGGTTCAAGGGTTTTCTTTTCTAGGGTGCACCTAGTTCCCTGGCATCCAGTACCCGAGACGGCGTGCGGTTTTAGTCGGATGACATAGAAAAAAAAAGGGCTAGAGGTCAGAGATGGTTCGCTGTTTACCCCATGTAAATCCTTGTATTTCAACTGGATATTAGACACTAATATTGTAAAATTACTCATATAAAGATTTATTTTAATTATTTTTATTTCATACTCTAACCCCTATTTATTTAAATTTTGTGATATTTACAGTCACAGTTAAATATTGGCAGATTCTATTAAACATTGTACAGATGATTATAATAGGAAAATGAAACATGTATTACATAAGCATTCTATTTTAGTAGTAAGATGTCGTGGCTAGCTCTTAGTGGGTAAGTAGCGTTTTTTTGCTGGCTGTTTCATAGTAGGAAGATAATAGCTATTGTTTTATTTCTGTAAAACAGTATGTTGTCATGATCCGGCGGTATATTTCTATGGTGCTGTATTGTTATGTAAACAATAAGATGCTTTGCTTATATACGTGCTTATGTGTAATGGTGCTTTATAGTAATTACGCTAAGGAACTCGGTACGGCAGTGATGGCCAATTTGAGCAACATAATTATTTTTACACATAAAACCTCTCTCACTTATAAAACTTACACGATAGCTATTTATTATATTGGTAATTTAAAGCTTAGCCTCAACGTATAAGCGGATTAGTTTTCGGTGAATAACTTATTCCTGAACTCATTCAAAACTAAATGCCTAAATTTCTCACTGCCAAATGTTCGGTCTCAGTCGGATTTAAATGTAATTTTGACGGTAATAAACTTGTTAACGAAAAGGTTTTTCTCGGTACCTACCACAAAAAAGTCGCAAGTTGCAATGGGGCGCTCACATCTCAGCACTGTTTCGATATTTAAGTACCTACCTACACCTGCATTTGCGGTTTGCAAAAATAAGACAACTCACTGATGTTACCACTGCTAAATTAGTTTATTATGCGTATTTCCATAGTAAGTATCGTATCATACGGCATTTGTAGCGGGGCTCTGCTGCCGATGTGGAGTCCATAGTCATTTACAGAAACACGCGATTAGGGAAATCTACTGCTTTTGCCCTCGCGAGTCTTTCTCTACACTAATATTATAAAGAGGAAAGATTTGTATTTTTGTATGTAACGAATAAACTCAAAAAGTACTGGACCGATTTTAATATAATATAATTCTTTTTCATTAGAAAGCTACATTATCACTGAGTAACATAGGCTATATTTCATTTTGGAAAAAAATACGGTTCCGTAAGATATTTGGGTTTTTCGGACACAAGGTGTAAAAAATCAACCAGAAAAGTTACTTATTTTGCGTACGCTGCGTAAACTATAAAAGATAGAACCATAAAATGTTCTAATTAATCGTAGATCTTATGAATATCTACAAAAAAGTCCGCGACAGTACAGTGTTGTACGGGGGAAAATTTTTCGCTACGGGCAATAAAAGACGCAAACGAGGTTGCGTCGGTCAGCTAGTATGACATATTTAAAGAATTTTATACACTCACTTAGTATAAATAGTGATTACCATAAACAAATTCTGCTTATTCCCTATTCTATTCTTTTTTAGTAGTTCACATCTCAGAACCCTTACAGTTTCATCGTGTCTGTCCATCCGTCTGTCCTCGGCTTACTTTCGAGCCTGTTTAGGCCACGCATTTTTTTTTGTTCCTTTTCAGCGAATGAGTGACGTAACCGAAAACCAATCCCACTTCTGCGTCTAAAATGAACAACGAATTCAATTTAAAAGGGAAAAATGATTCATCGTGATGCCTGTCGTATCTCGATCATTAAGGTAAACCTAAAAATACTCGAATGCAGAACACTAAAGGAACAAGTAATAGCCCACTGAACAGAACTAGTAAGTACTTAATCAAAGTGGTATTCAGCATGCGATATTGCCGCAGCCCTGCATCACATGCATGTAATGCGATTAAAATGCGCGAGCGCACGTGCCGACAGCACCGCACCGATGTGCAACGTGCTGCGGTAAATAGATATTCATTTTACTCGTATCGTCGATCTCAGTGGTGAACCTAGGAATTTAGTTCAGCTTTTATACAATAAATCATTAGCCATATCGTAGCAGTGCAGTTTGTGTGGAATGTTTTTTACCTGTTCCCGTAGATAACACATTACCGGCTTCGCATTAGGCGTTGTATAGAATACCTAGGCAAACGGGCCAACGGGCTTGGCTCGAAATTAAGTGGGTACCTGGCTGGTACACCCCTTAATTTCGAGCCACGCACTGTCGAAGCCCTTCTGCCGAGCTTCGCATGAAGCTTGGATAGAGAGAACCGACTGTGTCACCTACCGATTTACTCAGATACTCACCGGGCACGGTTGCTTTGATGAGTATCTGAACAGAATCGGACGTGAAGCTACGGCACAATACCACCATTATACGGGTACGAACGGGACTCCACCCAGTACACGCTAGAGAACTACCCTGCGTGGGAGTCTGAGCATCGGATACTAGTCGGACAGATCGGACGAAACCGGTACAATAATAATAAATTAAAAAAATGATAATATAATTAGCAAATTAATTGTAGTCGTGAACGTATGAATCCATATACCTACAAATGCGAAAATTCATTGCTTCACGTTGAAGATATACATATAATAGAATAATAATAATAATAAATGTACGTAAAAATAAAATTATATCATGAAAGCAAATTGTTTACTCAAACTTACAAAAAATAATCTAAAACAATTATTTACATAACTGATACTTCACAGCGGTGTTTGATTACATTTTTTATATAAATTATTTTAATTCTTATTCAACTCTCAAATATTATTCTCTTTTTCAACTCTCTCAGACGTGACCCCCGTGGTTAATGTTTTTGCATTGAAGCTTTTGCTGGGCCCATAAGTCAGGTCTTAGGCGACATATGGCTACTGGCTACCAGGTGATAAGACTATTATGATGCATGTGATGTGTGGAAGCAGTCAGGTCAAGTGCAGACAGCTGCTTTAAAATTAAGAACTCCAGTAGAGGCAAAATTCCCTCTCTCCCTTAGTGGGACAGTGAGTGTACTAGGACTATTAAGCTAAGGAAAGAGTCAGAAAGACACGCTCAAAGTTACAACGCTCACATGACTACTAACAATTTGCTCACATACAAGTGTGGAGGAACATAAATCGGTTTCGAACTGGATGTTCACCCTTAGTCTCTTCCCCTATCCCCACAGACACAGCTCAACATTTCCTTGATATAATTGCCCCTCCTATGTCCCACGTCTATATAAAGTTTTCCAACCCACTTCACTCACACTCACACTCCAAGTATCCCACTTCAGTCGCTGGGTATACCATGATGAACTATTCTCCTTGGAGTAGCTGAACATGACTCTTCATAGTGTGCGACTCTGCTTCTGTCGTTCATGGCATCCCATACTCTTTCATAGCCAATACTAACCCTAGTACAAAATTTGACATTTTAGACATTTAAAATTTTTGTCATTCCAATGTTGGGCAGTGTGGCCTAACCCTCTCTTGAAAGAAGACCCGAACCCAGCAGTGGGATGTTATGGGTTGTTGAATGGTTGGGTGTCTGAGAAGGAAAAAATCCAAATAATTACACCCTTTTTAA
The DNA here is from genome assembly GCA_916048165.1 of Spilarctia lutea. Lineage (NCBI taxonomy): Eukaryota > Metazoa > Arthropoda > Insecta > Lepidoptera > Erebidae > Spilarctia > Spilarctia lutea. The sequence continues at coordinate 582,029 of OU696471.1, read as the reverse complement.
AACCTATTACTAAGTTTTAGACCAATTGCCATAGCAACCCTTTCTAAATTTTTTGAACACCTTAAAGAAAACCGTCTAGAATGGGTTGTAGAATCAAGGAATTAATTACCAAATTACCAGTTTAGCTTCCGCAACGATATAACTATATTGTTGTCTCCAAATTCTCCTTCCTACTTAACCACCACACAACTACAATATTTAGGCCCAAACCACACTAAGAACCTCAGGTTTTCAAACAACCTACTTCACTGTCCCACTCACAGCTCTGACTTTATACACTCCACTTTCCTCATACAGTCTGTCCTGCTTTGAAACGTAAGGAACGAAACGAATTGAACTTTCGAAAATTGAGATCAGAAAAGCACTACTAACTTTCAAATACGTTGCGGAAACATTTTCTAAACATACTGTCATAACCACCATAATTTTATACTCTCCCTTTCTAAATTTTATATTATGTATAACTGTAAAAAAGTTTTATATAAACTCTGATTTATTATATTAGAATTAGTATCAGTATCATTATTACTTATTGTATATGTATTTTTTTTTTCAATTTAGATTATTTCTGTGCATTTACCATGGCTAGCGCTGCATCATCCTAAGGTCGACTGGCAGAAAACGCCTATGGCATTAAGTTCGACTTTGCCACTTTTGTGCATAATTTAAATAAATAAATAAGTACATAGAAATAAAAAATAAAACCATTGAATATTTTTTTCGATTTTTTATTTTATACTTATGGTTAGGAAGGTGTTTAGATCCTGGATGGGTACAACATCTGAAACAAGGAAAAGTCACATTAGAAATTATTCCTATATTATAAATAAATTTTGCATTTATGCAGTGCTATCAGTCAATATTTGTCCACAATTAGTTCAGGTTTCAAATGTCTACCATCATTTAGATTGTTCCTACATTAAATTGAATTGTAAGTCCTCTGCTAGGACTTGGCAGTGTTAGATTTAGCTTATTACTTTACTAGCTTCTCCACTTGTTTAAAGCAGTACATACCGCCACATTATTATGATAAAAGAGAAACCACAAATAGCTGGCACACTAACAAGACTGCACCACTGTTTATTATTAATTATCTTTGATTAAGTGAAAAGTTCGATGCTGGCAAATCGACGCAGTCGATAGCGAGTTAACGTGTAAATAAGTAATAATACATATTAAAATTATCGTTTTATAATTAAATACTTTCTTGTGTTGTGTTATAAGTTTGACGTGGGGATCTGTTGGTAGTTACAGCATCATAGTTCCCAAACAGATGATTTTGATGGCTTGGTTTGTGGCATATATGATCAAGTATTTTAAGCGTGGAAAGTCTGCCCCAAGAGTATGTACAATAATTTTCATTTTTTAAGTCTATTATCAAAATACCTATATCTACCACTCTTGTGTAGGGCAGGCCACTAAGTGTAAAAAGACTTTTATGAAATGAAAATGAAAAAAAAAACAGCTTACAGGAAACCATATAGCCCTATAGATATATATTTTAACCGATTTCAAAAAAGTGGTGGTTCTTAATTGGACTGTTTGTTTATTACCTCAGAACTTTCAGCTGAGTGAACCAATTTTAATGATTTTTCTTTATTTGAAAGTTGGTGCTTCCTGTCTGGTCTCATTTCATTTGGACCAGTTCTAGAAGTCAGATTGTAAGTTAAATTATAGGTCTCAAAATTATTCTTAAAATTTAAACACTAACCACTCGTATTCTGTGTCCCATGGCCTGTGCAGGCAGATTAGACTTGAAGCGTGCCCGTACACTTCCGGAGTTTCCATGAGGGCGAGTCACCTTGCCCCAAATGGCGCGCAACTTAGTTTTTTTCCCACGGGGACCACCAGCAATTGGTGTTCTTTTCTTGGCCCGATACACATATACAACCTTCTTTCCCTCATAAAAAGCAGCTTCTAAACGATCTTTCGCTCCTTCAATCTGTAAAATATTTATGGAATACGTGTTAGAAATGTTTCCTTGGCCAGTTTTACAATAGAAAGAAAATGTATTAAAATCAGTAATAGTTTGTCCACATTAAAGTTCAGGTTTCAAATGTCTAAGCATCATTTTAATAGAATTATTACAATTTCGTCAGTGACTAGCCGTCTGATTGTACTACCCACCAAGTCTTTACAATTTTTATTGTACTACTAGAATTTCTTTCTTAATTTCTAAATCTAAATGAAGCCTAAAAGGAACAGACCTTACCTAGCCAGTTTCATTCATAGTCTTTATTATTCCCAAGATTATTTAGTCTGCTACTAGTTAAACCAGTTTTGGCAACACTTGGCATTGCCTGTTTATAAAGGGGTGGAAAACCACTTTTGAATTGTCATGTAACTGTTTATGTCTTCTAAAATCATGGTCATCCAGGTCTTGCTAAAAGTGTTCTTGGTTTTTATAATGAGAAATTCTTAATCTATACTAATATTATAAAGCTGAAGAGCTTGTTTGTTTGTGCTAATCTCAGGAACCGCTGGCCCAATTTGAATTTTTTTCACTGTTGGATAGTCCATTTATCAAGGAAGGCTATAGTCTATAAGGCTATATATATATATCATTATGCTAAGTCTAATAAGAGCGGAGTCCCAATGAAGAATGTTTACAAACGGGGGAAAATTATTATGCTATGGGCAATAGTAGATGTAAAGGAGGTTGAGGGTCAGCTAGCTAAACTCTAAGGACTAAGTGCGGAAACCATTCCCGATAACATAGAGGGTCAGCTAGTATTTATCTCACATTTTTATATATTTAGTTACATAAAATAGTGGCAGCACATTTGAAACAGAGGTTCTTCGGATCGTTTTTAATTTAAATATAAAAATATTAATTAATACTAGGTACTCATTATAATTTGAGTTTTCGTATAACAACATTAAAAATTGCTGACGCTCTAAGGTCTTATTAATCACAAGATTCGAAAGAAATATTTTTAATATCTCGTATTTACTTGAATAGGCTTCTCTCTAATCACCAATGGAAAGCTCATTTCGATATGTCACGATAACATCTCATCATCATCATTTGCATTTTCATACTTGAAGCAGTTGCTTGCAATCCATTCATGAAGGTTCTATACCTACCTGTCTCGGGCACATATGACGAAAGACTATAGAAGAATCTATCGCAACTTGGTGGATTATGACAAGGGCGGGCCAGGGTAAAGGAATTAAATAAATATATACACGAGTACACTTACTTTAAGGAGCGCAGTATTTTCGTGCTGATTGCGTAAACCACGCTTGTAGCCCGTAAAAACTGCCTTTGCATATAGGCGGCCGTGTCGGGGTTTGGACACTTTGCGCTCTGCCTTTACTGGAGCTTCAGCAGGCGCCGCTGGAGCAGCCTTTGCCGCTTTCTCTTTAGGTGCCTTAACGCGTGCCGTTTTAGGCTCTTTCGCCTTCGTTGACGGTGCTGGGTCAGCCATTCCTAAAACCACCACATAAGTTATTGAACAATGCACAACCACAACTTCATGTAAGGTTATGTTGACATCGGATACTAATCGACTGTTATCTGAGTAATTATAATAAATCAATCTTTTTTAAACACATCTGGCAATAGAGGCCTAATACTTCTTTCAACATTTAAGCTTATTTTTAAATTAGTCTTTAAAGATATGGAAAATTTTAACAAAATTATGCACACCAACCGTTTGTTATTTTATCAAGGAAATGAAAGAACTGGTAAAGGTGCTGCCATCACATAAATATAAAAATCTAATATTTGACTGCAAAAAAAAAATGGTAGAATTTACATGGTATGATATGGTAAAATTTACAATAAAATTACAAGCACATAAACAATTAAGTATTACCAAATTTAAGACCTTAATAAAATAAAAACTAGATGAAAAGGCTTATAACACAGTTTTGGATTATTTAGATAACAATTTTGCTTGGGTTTGTTAAGGCTCACTCCAGTTTTTATTTACATATTTTGTGTAAAAGTGATACACATTTTAATACTTTTTTTTTACAATTGTATGTCGTTTTTCAATTTGTTAAAACAAACTCAATTCTTTTGTGTATAGTAAAAGTCTAGGCTTGTAATATAAGTTCATATTTAGTATCTTTCTGGTGGTTTTAAGTGTTTTACCGGCCTACCCAAGTATCACACTTTGGGTCGTTAATCTTGACTTATACCGCTTAGGTAACACGCTTGAGCTCGTATGCCGTCGGTATGGACAGGCCGACTCAATATTATTATTTATATTTATTTATTTCTTCCCAAAGTGACTCTTATGAAATGCCAGCTTCTTCTAGCTGTAAAGTTCCAAGTGTAAAATATCTGTATAGATTTATCATTATCATTCATTTATCAAATCAAATGAAAAAAATACTATCTAAGACTAGTTTTTTTAAAATTACATTAAATTTTGAATGTTTTATTCGTATAGATAAAGTCACTTTGTTCGCGCCGCCATCACACATGTGGGTTTTTATCAAAGCAAAACCGCCACTAACTTAAAGGACTCATCTGCGGCGTACACCCACAAGTATAATTTGTCAGTTTACGCCATTGTATGAACCAAAGTACTCCTTTACTTACCATTCTATCACACTCAACTAGTGCATGAGAAAGCTGAAGGTACAAAAGATGTTTGTTTATCAGTGCATTGTTAAATATCACAAGCAAACCATACCTATTCTCATACTTTCGTCTAAAAAAAGATAAATGTCAGACCCCAAAGGTAAAAAACACATTTGCTCAACAGCAATATATCTACATTGCCTATTAAACCTAGTGCAAGACCATACATTTATCAAAACTACAAAATTTTAGCTTCAGGGGCGCGTCCTTATTCGTCCGAGAAAACACTTGCAGTTTTACTCAACACAAACAACTCACTTAATAATTGACACTAAAAAAATCTCAGTAGCGTAATAAAACGCTCTACAAATATACCGAGTGATATTGAAAAAAATGTTATTATTTTTTTGTCTGATGATGGAGCCGTAAGATGGCTAATGAACTCTATAGTGAAACGATGCAACACTATTCAGTTTGTTATCATTTTATGTGTCTTGTTGAGTACTTTATGTTTTGATAGTATCTAGGTACCTATTTAGGTTTTAGCGCATTTCAATTATATCTTGTTTTTCAAATTCAATTTAATTTTATTAAATCGCAAATTTCCACGCTTGAGGACTACAGTCTTCAGAGTTATGGCTACGATGGTGTAGAGGGTTTATTGTTTATAACGACCTAGTTCAAATTGTTTTGACGAACTTCCAATACATGGATGTAAACATACAGACAGATCAGGTGATGAAAATACATACATGCACACACCCAGACACACGCAATGACTTTCACACAAACTCATGCACACGCTAAATTTACAATTGTATGCATCCTTTGTCACAATAAATAAATAAATAATTACTATCAAATATACTTTCACAGAAAATTTAGTGATTTTAAGTTACATGTGAATATATTGAATTATATTATTACGTTTATACAAAACCCCTTTTGTTTCTTTATAGTTTTTGACCAAGTTTAAATACTATTTTTAGCGAATAACCTATAAATACGAATAAAAAATGACTTAACTTAATAAAACATATATTTATATTTACACACATATATATATATATATATATATATATATATATATATATATATATATATTCGTATTTCACAACAGTAACCACAATTGCGTGCGGGAGTACCGACATTATGAAAACGAATGTACTCTCTGCAGTTTTTCTCCTCCATTAATTTTCTACTAAAGAAGTAGGGATTAATGTGGTTAGATATTATAATAGGTGATTTGACACCTGTTCTGTACCTCAATCGTTTAAAAACAGAAATCGTAAACTTTACGTCTACGTTTAGGAACGTCTTTACGTACGTATGATGTATGTATTAAAATAGTATCTTCGTAGAAAGTCCTAAAGATGAACATTTAAAGTTTATGTAAATAATTATCAAAAAAAAACCACAAAGTGTACTTTAATTTTAGTATCAATTAAACTTATATGTCTACATAATGGCAGTACTCTCATTACTTGTCTAAGCTCGTTGTCTGATTTGGACCAATCAGAAAAAACCACGAAAAGAGACGAACGAAACTACGAAAAATGGATTGTGGTTCTATCAAATAATTATTTTGTATGGAAATTGAATTGTTGTGAATTAATCGTAAAGACTGTTGTATAAAAATTATAGATTAATAATGGACTACTTAGTGAATATCAACTGGAACAAAATCACACCATGCCTTGTCTTATTAGTATTAGAAGTAATGTTAGAATGTGTGTATTTATTTTTATTTTAACCTATATTTACTATAGTTTTTGTGTGAAAGTATGTGTTTTCATCTGTCGGTGTGTAGTTTCAGAGTGTGCGACGCCGGCGGAGGTAAATAAGCATTTAGACCTGGGACGAGACTTCCTAGCGAGGGGGCAGCTCTCAGATGCTCTCACACACTATCATGCAGCCGTGGGTATGTACTCGATGCGCCTTCTTATTATTTAATATGTTTTAGGTGACGATAGAACTTCCATTTACTATGGAAATCACAAATTAGTCCACAATTTATTTTTAACAAACAAAAACACTACAGATATGCTAACTGATTCTGATAGTATTTAGGCAGCTGAATATCCTAAATAATTATGAACATCATTCTATACATGTATGTACAATTTGAGAAAAAGTTGAAATTAGGTATTTACTGAACTGAAACATCAACACGGACAGTTCTTGTGTAAAGTAGGATTTTACAAAGCCAAATAAGAAGTCCATATAGTTCTAAACATCAGTGTCACCAAAAACAAAAAATAATAATAAATTTTATTTCTAAATTACATCAGTGTAAATGGTTTGCCACTAAATAATCACTCTTGTCTACAGAGGGAGACCCACACAATTATCTTACCTACTTTAAGAGAGGGACGGTGTACTATGCCCTTGGTAAAGCCAAGTTCGCACTACAAGACTTCACAAAGGTTGGTAGTATTTTGATCCATATATGACACACCATGCTTCTGTTCTAGTCCTACTACTATTATAAAGGCGAAAGTTTGTAAGTATGGATGTATGTATGTATGGATGTTTGTTACTCTTTCACGTAAAAACTACTGAATGGATTTGAATGAAACTTTACCACAATATAGCTTATACATCAGAATAACACATAGGCTACTATTTATAAAGATATAGCTTCGCCTCGCGGCGTTGCCCGCAGTTATCGTCGTACCGCGGGTAGCACCGCGGGGTTCAGCTAGTATCTTATAAACAAGCAATGAATATTCCACACTAATTTCACAACTTTATGGTCTAATTAATATGAATATGACTTTCTTTTATTAAAATTAATTTATGACTAAACCATAAACTAAGTAGTAGTAACTTTGTCGTATAGACAATACTTGAGTTAGTTTTGTAGGCAATTCTACTATCCTACAAATTCCTACTAATAAATAACTTTGTGAGTATGTTTGTTGCTCTTTCATGCAAAAACTTCTGAATGGATTTCGATGAAACTTTACAATAAAGTAGCTTATACATCAGAATAACACAAGCTATAATTCATAAAGATAGCGGCTTTGCCCATAGTTATTGTCGTACCGCGGGTAGCATCGCAGGGTTCAGCTAGTATGCAATTTTAAAGTTTGTAAGAATATTAAATATGAAAGGATGTTTGTGACTACTGCTACAGTACACAAAACTACTGTAAACATCATAATAACATGCAAACAGAGCTGCAGAATAAGCTAGTACATTAATATTATACATATTCTTGACAACTTTTCTTTAATCATAAAAAAGTACTATTGCAAATATGGAAAACATTTAATTATTATATGAATGAATACAATAGTTCTTCCATCATTGCCTGATGAATTGGTCAGGCTGCACTGATCATGATTACAGGCTGATGAGTCAGCAAACATATGCAATACCTATAACTTGATAATATTAATCACTATATGCTACACAATACCTATTGATACGTGGACATTATTTTTAAACTCCTGAAGGACAGCAAAACTACCCACATATTATTCTTTGCACCCGTCTCTCTAAAGTTAAAGGCAGACAATATATCTTGGAATGAGGCTGCCCAATGTACATATATTTTATTGTCTTTATAATTCTTTTCACCAAAGAAGTATTTATTATTAGCATGTATTATTACTTGAATGTATGACTGCGGCTCCGTCATGTTTGTCGGTTATTGCAGTTTGAAAAGTATTGTAGTATTGAAAAGTTCAGCTCAGTTTAGCTGTTGAAGTGTAGCAGACTGACAGTTACATTTGAAATGCAATAGTTTAATTACCATCTTGTGATATAATTATTTATGTTCTACAGGTTTTGGAGATGAAGTCTGACTTCACTTCAGCTCGTTTGCAACGAGCCAATGTTTACTTGAAGTTAGCACAGTATTCTGATGCCAAAGAGGACTATCTACAAGTTGTGAGTATCTTATCTCTGTTTGTTGTCATTCTCTTATCAGTATTAATACTTGTAATATAACTTGCATTAGTATTTCATCAGTCATTGTCTGCGCTTCTCTCACCATACAACTAAGTTTTGGCCATGAATACCACACTGGCCAGACTAGTTGGTGTAGCGTTCCTTTTCAGTAGGGTTTTCAGTCTGCTCTCACGACACCCTCGGGTTGCACAAGGGGTGGTGTAATAAGGACCAAGTGGGCAACCATATTTCATTGTTTGCATTCGTAATGAGTATGGTGCCCAATTCTGCCCATGCCTTGAACTCCTGTCTAAGTAAATCAATGCAATCATGCTTTTAACAAAAACAATGTTATAGTCTATATCTATACTAATAATAAAGCTGAAGAGTTTGTTTGTTTAAACACGCTAATCTCAGGTACCACTAGTCCGATTTGAAAAATTATTTCAGTGTTGGATAGTCCATTTGTCGAGCAAGGCTATAGGCTATATATCATCACGCTACTACTAATAGGAGCGGAGCACCAATGAAAAAAGTTTCAAAAATGTTGGGAAATTTTCACGCTACGGGCAATATAAGACGCAAACGAGGTTGCGTGGGTCAGCTAGTAAGGAGATATAATGAACAAATGTTACACTCAATAGATAAAAGCTTATTAATAGTCCATGTGTAACATTTTACATTTAATTAAACTAATGCTAATTAATGTATTTAAACATAATCTACTTTGAAACTTTGAAATCTTTGCTACTTAGTATGTAGAGATAGCATTTATACTATTTGTTAGTTATCATGATGTTTGCATTCAACCATTACCAAATGCAAATAGTTCCTTGACACAATTGTAGTAGCTGAATGCTGGTTAGATGGTTATCAAAATTGTGTAGACTTAATATTTACAATACATCCTCTATTGTATGTGTGTTTATACGTGTGCAAGTTTATGTGTGTGTAATATTGAAGAGTAGCTGAACCCCGCGGTGTTTGTCGTATCGTGGGTAACGCAGCGGGACGAAGCTAGTCTAAAAAATGTAAGCCTAAGTTACTCCTTGGACCATCACCTACCTACCAGTGAAAGTCCCGTCCAAATAGGTCCAGCCGTTCCAGAGATTAGCCGGAACAAACAGACAGACAGACAAAAATTTTAAAAATATATATTTTGGTATGTGTACCGTATATACATTCATATGCATGTAGTAGAAAGCGGTTATTTAAATATTACAAACAGACACTCGAATTTTATTTATTTGTATAGATTCATTCAGAATGAAGTATATTTCTGATGGGGTATATCACGCAATACAATTTTATTAGTTTTAATCAAATTCTCTCTATGTTGACTCTTACTGTCTAAGTTGTAGTTGTTCCAAATCAGATGAATAGTAAAAACTGTATGGGGAAGCCGTTTTACTTTGTGAAGTATAACACTAGGTCTAACAATAATGTGGACTTGTTTTATTCAATACTATATGGAAAAAAATTGTTAAGGGGAAACGGGACTGGAACTCTAGTAGCCCTTGGAGGCCGGAGACTCGTCGCGTGTGTTATACATATATTCATGCTGCGATTGGGATTCTCCGTGTAGTGACGGATATGGAGTGTCACCACTCGTGTTCATCCAATGAGTGGCGGAAGAGGCGACTCAGGGAGCTAACTAGGGATAATCGATAAGAAACATCGTTAAGAAGAAAAACATCCAAATTTTGACTTTGAAAACATCGACACATCGATGTGAAACATCATGTCGATCATCTGTGACTGGCAATGGAGTGTTAAAGGCGTGTTAGTGACAGTGTGATGATTGTGATGATTGTGATGCTCGCACATCACCACTGGTCGGTGCGTTTGCCACTATAACATAAAAAAGAATAACCAAAACATCTGATTCCCTTGATCTGTTTTGCCATTTGTTCTTGATACTATTTACTTTAAGAAGTTTAAAAAAAAGCTTGTAAAACATGATTTTTCTTAAATCAATAACATCTTTTTTATATAACCGTGACATTACTACTTATATAGTCGCTACTCGGTTGACTGCGCTTGCGACGGAAAGTCATAACCTTATCGAATGCAGTATTATGCGAATAAATTCAATTTGTGAACTAATAACATGGCATTTCGTACAATAACATTGACAAGCGTGGTCCAGTTTTTGTTGCATATGTTGCAACTTTGATTGTAAAACAAGGGCTAATTATTGCAATTAAGTAGCAATGTTTTAATACATTTATACGATATGTATAGCGATTAGTATAATAGATCACAGAAAATTATAAAGTAAATATAGAGTAAGGAACCAAAGAATTCCTACTGGAAGAAAATTTTGGTATTGTGAAAGTGTTTTGGTACGTTTCTATGTAACGTGTGATTAGCGTCGTTTTTTGTCGTAGTTGAGTTTTAGTTTTAACTTCTTTTATTTGAAATGTTTTGGTGCTGTTATAATATTAATTTCTTTGCAAAGTATATTTTAAATACCATAGATTTTTTTTAATAAATACGAACAAAGTCACGTGCAAATGTTAATAATATATATATATTTGTAATGTATAGATAACACCCTTTCCAATGATACCAAGACATTTTTATCTCAAATTTATTTTTAACACGGTACTATGACCAGTAGAGGGCGCCACATTTGATTCAGTGACACGTCATAAAGCCTATAACGACCGGACGATCAAGACACTTCTAACGATACCTCATTTGTCCAGTTCTAACAACTAGTTGAGGAGCTATGAGAAACAGATAAACATACATACATGCCTGTCAAAATCATAACCCTCCTCTGGCTTTGGCGTAGTCGGGTAATAAGCTTTTTACCCGATTACAGCGAAGCCCGCCCATTGCAGGGTAAAATTTTTGGCAGTTTATGTATGTTTGTATGTTCCACCATAGCGTCTACACTACTGAACCGATTTTAATTATCGAGGCATCAATAGATCCGTAATAATGACCCGGGTGACATGGTTATATAAATTTTAAGAAAACTTTTCACATTGACAATTTTTTGATGAATGAACATTTAGCACATAATAGGTACATTTATACAGTATTAAGTTGCCCTGAATTTAGACACCGTATAACTAAATGAATGTTAAAATAATTATCAAGTAATATAACACCGGAACAATAATGTTTCTTATCAAATACTTAGTTAATGAAAAAACAGTATCAGCATTTGTTCTCATTATCGCGTGTTCGTCGGACTTATCTAGATGAGACCTACCTACCGACGTACCGACGTATCATAAAGCAGGGTTATATGCCACTAGCTCGCTGTTGGCTGAAGCGTAAAGCTGAAGAGTTTGTTTGTTTCAACGCGCTATCTCAGGAACCGCTGGTCCGATTTGAAAACTTATTTCAGTGTTGGATAGTCCATTTATCGAGAAAGGCTGTAGGTTATATATCATCACGCTCATACTAATAGGAGCGGAACACCAATGAAGAACGTTTCAAAAACGGGGGAAAATTTTCACGATAAGTGCAATAGAGGACGCAAACGAGGTTGCGTGGGTTAGCTAGTATTATATAATGTAGTTAATGCACGTTATGGTATCAACAGAAACAATTTCATTTACTACTATTTTTTAGATTTGTAGGTTAAACTCATAAATAACTTAAGTATTATATAATAAAAATAATAATAATATTTTTATTATCTACAAATTTAATGGCCTCTTTTATTTTATTGTACTTCGGTATTAGACATAAACATCGATATTTATTATATAACATGTTGTATGGATTCCTATACAATATAAATATAAACATGTATTCTTAATTAACGTTTGTATTTACTCGTATGTTCTTTTTTCTCAATATTATTTGGGGAAAGCAAAGGGTATTGCTTATGACTACCTTTACTCTTACTACTTTTACTCTTAGTACATATCAGGGTTGTTACGGATGCCAAAATTTAGGCATCCGCGGATGCAGATGCGGATGCGGATTATTAGAAGTTCACATCCGCGGAAGCAGATGCGGATTTGGGATTTTAAAAGGATAATTACTTAAATTTTAAGTGCATAAATAACTGAAAATCAATTTAATTTAATTTTTTATTTATTTAATCATATTTTTAGAACAAATTTTGTTCCACAAAATTACACAGGTTTTTATTTGACTTTGTTGATGTGAATCTGCATCCGCAAAAACTCCGAATTGATTGATGCGAATGTGAATGCGGATGCGGATGTCTGAATTAATGCGAATAATCCGCATTTACGGATGCGGATGCGAATATTCGTAACAACCCTGGTACATATAATCTTTTGTGAAGTAGGTAAATATGGGTACGAAAAACGAATAGGGCGAAAGATCTAAGATATCATAAGAGGATATAAGATAAGAAATACTCCTTAACGTTGCCTGATAGAGATTGCCGTTTAGTAATAAGGCTGCGAGTTGTACTACTCGTACCTAGCTACAATAATTAGAAAATATTGGGGTTTTGTATGCGTTCGTGCTTCTTATGAGTGGAGAAGCTAGGTTTAACAGCGTGTAGGTAATAAGTATAGCAGGTACTATGTGTTTAATTAAAACATGGACAAGCTCATTGTCAATATTCTACCGCGCCCTGACTTAAACCTATTTCATTTCAGTTCGGTTACAGAAGGAGAGATTAAGAAGATTATCCTGTCTATCAAATCGCAAGCAATTGGCTGTGATGGCATTGGTCGGAGAATGATCACAACATTGCTAGTCCACCTTCTTCCTGCTATCTCCCACATTGTCAACTTCTCCCTCATGTCTGGTACATTTCCTTCTTTGTGGCGGAGAGCGTATGTGCGTCCGTTACCTAAAATTTCTAATCCATCTCTTCCTACTCACTTCCGTCCAATCTCCATCCTTCCCTTCCTCTCCAAAGTGCTAGAAGCCTGCGTTCATAAACAGTTCTCACATTTTATTTACAGTAACAACTTACTCAGCCCTCTTCAGTCAGGTTTTCGACCAGGCCATAGTACAGTTTCCGCCCTTCTTAAAGTGACTGGCGATATTGAGTCGGGGATGGAGAATACCAAGGTTACTACCGTAGTATTGGTTGATTTTACCAATGCCTTTAATACCGTCAGTCATGAACTTCTCCTTGCTGTCCTATCCCACTTTTCGATCTCTCAGGAAGCACTGAACTGGTTTTCCTCCTATCTTCGGGATCGTCAGCAATCAGTCAGTATGGAAGATACTTCCTCTAGCTGGCTTGGTTTTGTTGCTGACGTCCCTCAAGGCGGTATTCTCTCACCTCTCCTGTTTTCCATCTTCATTAACCTTATTACCTCAAGACTTCAGTGTTCCTATCATTTGTATGCTGATGATTTGCAGCTATACTACCAAACAGATTTGTGCAATGTATCGTCCGCGGTTGCGGTTGTAAATACTGACCTAGCAACTATCAAACACTGGTCTGACATGTTTGGTGTATCAGTAAATCCGGATAAATGTCAGGCTATTATCATTGGGAGTAGCCGTAGCATGAGCCTGCTAGACCGAGCCTCAGTTTTTTTTTTTTTTTTTTTTTTTTTTATACATGAGCTACCAAAATGACTCTGCCCTGCCTGATGGAAAGCACCAGCAGAATCCAAGAGTGGTGGTCACCATCCTCAATGCAAACAAGGACAGTGCAGCATGGCGACCAGCACTATGGCGGCCTAGTGAGATGCTTTTTTACGCCCCGCTTAAAGGACCCGGGATCATAGTGGGACGGAAACACGTGCGCTGGCAGTGAGTTCCAGGCTTTGACCGCTCGGCACAGGAAGGAAGAGCCGAATCGATGAGTGCGAGAGTGTATGTCTTCCACTCTGAAGCGGTGACTTCTGAGGCCAGCACGAGTTGTCCTGTAGAGGAAGGGAGAAGGGGGGACCAGTTGGAACAGCTCTTCAGAACACTCTCCATGGTAAAGGCGATAGAGGACTGCCATAGAGGCGATATCTCTACGCAACTGCAGAGGCTCAAGGGACTCGGTGGCCTGGGGACTGCCGACAATGCGAATGGCTCGCCGCTGCAACCGGTCGAGAGCGTCGAACAGATACTGCGCGGCTCCATCGCAAAGATGAGAACAGTACTCCACGCAGGAGCGAACCTGGGTCTTGTAAAGCAGACACAGATGCCCGGGCGAGAAGAACCGTCTCACCTTATTAAGGATACCTAACTTCCGCGAGGCCGCCTTAGTGACACTCTCAACGTACTCGCGCGGGTTGACGTCGCAGCAGATGTCCATGCCCAGGACACCGAGCCTGCCTCGTAATGGTAGTTGAGTGTTCTGAAAAGTCGGAAGGGGAAGGAATGGAGACTTTTTGGCAGAGAACGCGCACACCTGTGTTTTCTTGGCGCTAAACTCGACCAGATTCTCGCAGCCCCATTGTGAAATGCGGCCTAGAACATGGTCGAGCTGAGCGACAAGCTCCTGTCGATTTTTCTCTACATCTACCGGTTTTGCCGCAGGGCGCCCAATATATCGTCCATGAACTGTGCTGTCGTCTGCATAGCAATGAATGTTGCCAAGGTCTAACATGTCATTGATATGCAGAAGAAACAGCGTGGGTGACAGGACGGAACCTTGTGGTACTCCTGCGTTAATCGACTGAACGTCGGAGGCCGCGCCGTCACAAAGTACTCTGATGCGACGTTGGTGCAGGAATCCGGCAACCCAGTTGCAGAGTTTGGGGGGCAAGCCGAATGCCGGTAGCTTGGAGAGAAGCGAACGGTGCCAGACCCTATCAAAGGCCTTGGCCATGTCCAGGCTAATAGCCAAAGATTCACCGTGCCTGTCAATAGCCTCACCCCAAAGGTGTGTGACATACGCTAGAAGATCACCCGTGGATCGGTTCGGCCTGAAACCATATTGACGATCATTAAGTAGGGTGTGATCCTCCAGGTAGTGGACCAGTTGCTTGTTTATGATCCGTTCGAATACTTTGCAGATAATGGAGGTGACAGCTATTGGGCGGTAGTTGGCCGGGTAGGAGCGGTCGCCTTTTTTGGGAATGGGTTGAACATTCGCCTCTCTCCAGGCCTCCGGAACAGTTCCCGAGGAATATGACAGGCGATACAGGCGCGTCAAAACCGGAGACAACTCTGGTGCACAGTTCTTAAGAACCACCGCCGGGATACCGTCGGGTCCACTGGCTTTCCGAACGTCGAGTGACCGAAGTTCCGCACGGACATCACTCAGCCGGATGCGAATATCCCGCATTGTTGCATCGCAGGCGGGAATGGTAGGTGGGTGCATGCCGCGGTCATCGACTCGGGAGTTAGCCGCAAAGAGATCGACAAGCAGTTTCGCTTTCTCCTGCGGCTGATGGGCAAGTGATCCGTCGGGATATTTAAGCGGTGGTAGCGTGGACTGGCAGAAGTTGGACTGCACGGCTTTAGCCAATCGCCAGAACTTTCGGCTACCCGTAGGGTATGCGACGAGTTCGAGGCCAAGCCGCGCAATGCGCTGGGCATCCGCTGTGATGTAAGCCTTCTTGTATTCCCTAGTGGCTTTGTTGAACGCTGCTTTTAGTCGATCCACGTCGGGGTGGCCGTGAGCGCGGGCCCTGGTCCATGCGCGGTAGGCTGATTGCTTTTGGGCAACAGCATGGGCGCATTCGCGATTGAACCAGCGACAGGTTGTTGCGCCGGCGACCTCACTGTAGGGAATGTAGTATTCCATTCCGACAGTGATCTCGCCGGCCACAGCAACCGCACATTGCGACAGATCACTGTATTTAAAGCAGCGTTGTGCCCACGGGATAGATGCGAAGTAGTCCCGCATTCCATCCCAGTCTGCAGACGAGTAGTGCCAAAACCGTCTTTTTGCTGCCACTGCTCGTGGGAGGGCAACAAGAGGCACAGTGGTGGACACCAGGCAGTGATCGGAGGATCCCAGAGGGGCGAGCACCGATACACTGTACTGCTCTGGGTGACTCGTCAGCAGAAGGTCCAGCAAGGAAGGCGCTTGACTCAGTATGTCTGGTATCCTGGTGGGCTGGAGTACCAACTGGGTGAGGTCATGCGTGAGAGCGAATGCGTGGACAGTCCGACCCGCGTGGTCAGTTCTGGAAGATCCCAACCAGGACTCATGGTGGTCGTTAAAGTCTCCCAGAAACACCAGTTCAGCGGTCGGGAACTGTTCCTGCGCTTTATCCACTGCCTGACTGAGATGTTCGAAAAGTTTAGTTGTCTCGTAGTCTCCAGAATGGGATCGGTATAGGCACACGTAGATTCGGCTCATGGAGCCGGTATCCACGTGTAGCCAAATAGTGGAGAAGGATGGGTCTTCAAGGCAACGTAATCGGCGACAACAAACATCCGCCCTGACGAAAAGACACACTCCAGCCTTAGCGAGGAAGCGCTCCTCAAGCACGTAGCCGGGGTAGAGAAGATATGTCGTGTCGGCAGGGCGGCGTATTTGTGTCTCCGTTAAGAAAAGCATGGCCGGCCGAGCCGTCTCAAGATGTTGGTGGACGGCATTGAGGTTTGCATGGAGTCCACGGATGTTAGTAAACTCCACCTCAAAAAGCGGGTTGGTGGTTGAATGGGGTGCCGCTGTTGAACGTTTATATCTTTTCTTTGCTGCCATGATTAAAATAGAGGGGGGGAAGTGGGAGCGTAAAAGGCGCGACAGTCATCGCGGCAGTGTAATACCGAGGCTCGGAATGCTGTATCGCCATACAATAGTGAGGCCTGACGGTGACCGAACCGTCGGACGGAAGGGCCCCCGTACCCTCCCGGAAGTGGTCGCCTGGTCCCACCGTCCGGTCACCAACCGGCACGACGAGCCACTCCGTGGATTATGCGCGATCTGACGGGGCAGCCTCCCAGGGTGGTTAGCCTTGGTTAGGCCCCTCTCTATGCCGCGGGCGGCCAGCGGCACCACCGTTTCTACGGGTCTCCCTGGCCGACGGTTCGATCCACATCACCCTCAACATAACTCTACGAACATTCACTGCTCGCACACTACTACGATAACTGTCACCCCTGCATCATTGGGCTCCGGTCTCGCACTCACCAGCGAAATACGACAGCTCTAAAACTGTCATTTTAGGCTGGTCTTCTGTTCGAGGGTAGTACCGCCCCGGTCGAGCCCGCCCATTCATGCTGAAATCAGCATAGCTCTACTACCTAAAAAGAAGTTCCACCACTTATCTACGATGGCATGGTTATTCCATATTCTGAAAGTGTAAAGGACCTCGGATTGTACATTGACACAACTCTCAGCTGGCGAAAACAAGTCGCATCCGTGTGCCAAAAAGTCACAGGCTCGTTGCGGGCCCTCTCCAGACTTAAAAACTTTCTTCCATTGAAAACTAAGGCAATGCTAGTCCAGACCCTAATATTTCCAATAATCGACTATGGTGACATGTGCTACTTTGACCTGAATGCAGATCTGCTCAATAAGCTTGACCGTCTTCTCAACAATTGCATTCGATTCGTTTTTAATTTACGTAAATATGATCACGTTTCTCAGCATCGGTCCCATTTGAATTGGTTTCCAATTCGCATACGCAGACAGATTCGAGCATTAAGTACCCTTTACTCTTTTCTCCAACTTCTCCGTCCTACTTAACTACTCAACTTCAGTATTTCGGTACAAACCACTCTAAAAACCTTAGGTCTTCAAACAATCTACTTCTTCACTGTCCCACTCACCACTCTCACTTTGTACATTCTACTTTTCTTGTTCAGTCTGTCCTGCTATGGAACGCGCTCCCTCTCGAGATCAGAATGGCAAAAACTCGGCAGAGTTTTAAATATCTGTTGCGGCAACATTTTATAGACACATTCTCGGATCCACCACAATCTTAGCCTCTCCCCTTCTAAATTGTATAGTATGTAGTTATATTTATGTATATGTATATATGCATATATATGTATTTGTGTTATATAGTAGTAGTATATTTAAGTATATTTAAGCATTATTTAGTGATATTTTAACAGTATTTAACATTTGTTAAATATCATTTACAATTTCCGTGCATCTACCTAATCTAGCTCTGCATCGCCCTAAGGTTGACTGGCAGAAAATGCCTACGGCATTAAGTCCGCCTTTGCTACTTCTGTGCATAAAGTTTAAATAAATAAATAAATAAATATTTAGAACTATTTTCTACTTAGTTCATAAAACTTCCGACGTCGAATTCACCGAATCGTTTAGATTCATTCGATTCCTACATAAATCCGCAAGAGACTAGTTTATTAGTAATAATCTTCCTTTTCCTTTTTTCGTATAAGCCTGCCAAAGTGACTTTACTCTGCCTGATGGCAAGCATGAGCAGAATTCAAAAGTGGCGGTCACCATACTACTCATTGCGCATGCAGACAATGCAACAATGTAACTTGGTGAGCCACACTATGGCGGCCTACCGAGATGTTTGTATATCATCCAGCTTTCGGTCACGCACTCATCAACGAAACACAGCACGAATGCTGTCACATTAGGTCCGTCTTCTGTGAGAGGGCACTACCGCTGTACCGTAGAGCTTAAATCAGTGTGGATCTACTACCTTGTTATATAATAGTTGCGGCATCAGCGTGCATAAGACTGCTCGAGGTCTCGGGCTCGATTCTCGAGTCCGACCAAATGTTGGTAATGACTCTGCAAATATTTGTCTCGGAGTTTGGGTGTCTTCTATGTGTAACATTTATGTGTTTCCAAAAAAGTATATATTTATTTATATCAGTCGTCTAGTACCCATAACACAAGTTCTGTTTAGGCTCGGAACTAGACGGCATCGTACGACGTACGAAATATTGATTATTATTTGAATGGCGTGCGTGTTGCAGACGTACGCGGAGCCGTACAACGAGGAGGCGCTGAGCCAGTACCACCGGATAGACGAGCTGGCCGAGGAGCTGCGGCTGGCGGAGGCGTACTACCGCGGGGGAGAGTTCCGCGCCGCGGCCGAGCTCGTCACGCGCCTGCTCGACGCCTCGCCCTGGGCCGCGCGCCTGCGCCAGCTGCGGGCCGACTGCCACATCGCGCTGGTACTGTACCGCTCACTATACCTCTCACTCGCTCACTACCTCATACCCTACATCCTGCTCGACGCCTCGCCCTGGGCCGCGCGCCTGCGCCAGCTGCGGGCCGACTGCCACATCGCGCTGGTACTGTACCGCTCACTATACCTCTCACTCGCTCACTACCTCATACCCTACATCCTGCTCGACGCCTCGCCCTGGGCCGCGCGCCTGCGCCAGCTGCGGGCCGACTGCCACATCGCGCTGGTACTGTACCGCTCACTATACCTCTCACTCGCTCACTACCTCATACCCTACATCCTGCTCGACGCCTCGCCCTGGGCCGCGCGCCTGCGCCAGCTGCGGGCCGACTGCCACATCGCGCTGGTACTGTACCGCTCACTATACCTCTCACTCGCTCACTACCTCATACCCTACATCCTGCTCGACGCCTCGCCCTGGGCCGCGCGCCTGCGCCAGCTGCGGGCCGACTGCCACATCGCGCTGGTACTGTACCGCTCACTATACCTCTCACTCGCTCACTACCTCATACCCTACATCCTGCTCGACGCCTCGCCCTGGGCCGCGCGCCTGCGCCAGCTGCGGGCCGACTGCCACATCGCGCTGGTACTGTACCGCTCACTATACCTCTCACTCGCTCACTACCTCATACCCTACATCCTGCTCGACGCCTCGCCCTGGGCCGCGCGCCTGCGCCAGCTGCGGGCCGACTGCCACATCGCGCTGGTACTGTACCGCTCACTATACCTCTCACTCGCTCACTACCTCATACCCTACATCCTGCTCGACGCCTCGCCCTGGGCCGCGCGCCTGCGCCAGCTGCGGGCCGACTGCCACATCGCGCTGGTACTGTACCGCTCACTATACCTCTCACTCGCTCACTACCTCATACCCTACATCCTGCTCGACGCCTCGCCCTGGGCCGCGCGCCTGCGCCAGCTGCGGGCCGACTGCCACATCGCGCTGGTACTGTACCGCTCACTATACCTCTCACTCGCTCACTACCTCATACCCTACATCCTGCTCGACGCCTCGCCCTGGGCCGCGCGCCTGCGCCAGCTGCGGGCCGACTGCCACATCGCGCTGGTACTGTACCGCTCACTATACCTCTCACTCGCTCACTACCTCATACCCTACATCCTGCTCGACGCCTCGCCCTGGGCCGCGCGCCTGCGCCAGCTGCGGGCCGACTGCCACATCGCGCTGGTACTGTACCTCTCACTCGCTCACTACCTCATACCCTACATCCTGCTCGACGCCTCGCCCTGGGCCGCGCGCCTGCGCCAGCTGCGGGCCGACTGCCACATCGCGCTGGTACTGTACCGCTCACTATACCTCTCACTCGCTCACTACCTCATACCCTACATCCTGCTCGACGCCTCGCCCTGGGCCGCGCGCCTGCGCCAGCTGCGGGCCGACTGCCACATCGCGCTGGTACTGTACCGCTCACTATACCTCTCACTCGCTCACTACCTCATACCCTACATCCTGCTCGACGCCTCGCCCTGGGCCGCGCGCCTGCGCCAGCTGCGGGCCGACTGCCACATCGCGCTGGTACTGTACCGCTCACTATACCTCTCACTCGCTCACTACCTCATACCCTACATCCTGCTCGACGCCTCGCCCTGGGCCGCGCGCCTGCGCCAGCTGCGGGCCGACTGCCACATCGCGCTGGTACCGTACCGCTCACTATACCTCTCACTAGCTTACTACCTCATACCCTACACCCTGCTCGACGCCTCGCGCTAGTACCGCTCACTAAACCTATCACTACCGCTCACTATACCTCTCACTACCGCTCACTATACCTCTCACTACCGCTCACTATACCTCTTACTACGAAGATCATTCGTCATCATTTGAACGGCATCTATTGGACCTTGGCCCATTTTTCAAGAAACCGGACGCTTTAATATAATACAATAGTTATCCTAAAAATATTTATAGAAAAAAAAAGCCTAAGTACCGTCTACTAAACTATCCATTTATAGCATATACGTAAATAGTTAAAAAACCAAAAATAAAATAACTACAAACACTAGCAGCCTAAATAGCTATATCATTATCTTCTCTTCCAGAATGATTTATTTAGTGCGGTATCAGACATCAGATCAGTGAACCGACTACAGCAAGACTCCACAGACGGGTACTACCGACTGGCCACGTTGCTGTACCAACTCGGACATGTCAGCGATTCACTTAAGGTACACACATATACATTGAAGAATTTATTGAATCTAGTGAAATTTTCTTAGCATCTTTAATGCAACCTAAAGTCTCTAATGAAATAAAAATGCTCTGTGGTATTTGCAGTCGATTTAAAATGATAATTATTTATTAAAACACAGTGAAAATCAGTTGTCTTATAAAAATAAAGAGAAGTAATTATCTTATTTACCATAAATATCATTATCATATATATATTGTTATGTTTGGAGGCTTCAGTAAAATATGTACCCAGGATTGATTTAGTTTAATATCTTAGCCGTCCCGAACCAATCTCGTTGACATTAAGAGGTTGTAGTGCCTCCATGAAACTAGGGACGTTACATTCAACATAATAATTACAATTGGCAACATAGGGATGCAACTTATCAACGCACATCAACAGCCTTCAGCAGTCCACTGCTGGACATAGACCTCTCCTTATAAAGGAGGTTAAGGCCTAGTATATCACTCCAGCTGGTTGGTATAAGGTTTATTTAAAATTTTCCTCCCCTCACAGTGATATTGTCCTGTGTACTTTACTCCCTTAGTCGTTTGTTATGATGATACAGGTTGGTGACACTCCGTATTCTTATTCCAACATATGGACACTAAAAATACGATATATTTTTATATTGCAGGAAATTCGTGAGTGTTTAAAACTAGATCCCGAGCACAAGATGTGCTTCCCGTTCTACAAAAAGGTGAAGAAGGTCGACAAGCTGCTGCTGCAGTGTGAGGAGCAGAGTCAGGCGAGACAGTTCGCGGACTGCGTCGATTCTGCATCTAAAGTGTTGCGGGCTGAGGACGAGGTCACGCTCGTGGTCTTCGAGGCCAGGAGGTGGATGTGCTCCTGCCTAACGAAGGTACACTTCTTTGCATTGAATAGGGTAGAGGACTATCGTAAATAAAATAACGATGTCTATTTCATTAAAAATAATGTTACCAAACATCTTGGAAAATATAATTATTACAGCTTTTCATTTATATTAAGAGTTTTACGCCTGACTTAGCGGTAGAATCGAATATCGTACAATCATTCGTAGATGGGATCAGGGATTTGGAGGTTAGAGCTGCATTAAGACTTCACCACCACGCCTCACTGATAGAAGAACTGTCACACGCCCTGGCAGTCGAAGCAGTTCGACAGGATATCAGGTCGACCCATAGGCTACGGGAAGTATCAGAGGAAGTCAAAGAAATCAAGGCTTCTTTTAAGAAAAGTTCTTGGGCAATGTGCTACAGATAAGAGGGCACCTGCAGCTTAACTGTCTGCAAAAAAAATTGGTTGCCTGTAAAGTCGGTATACGGGCGAAAGTTTTACGTGACAACGACTTTGAGTGGTAAAATAATTTTAATGTGAATATTCATTCGTATAGTAGGAAGAAGGATGAAATAATAGTAACAATTTAAAACATTTATTTATACAAAGAATTATATTTAAAACATTAATTTTAACGTTTTAAATATAATTCGACGCGTGCCTTTCACTTTTTATGTCTGTCTCTCTCGCTCTTAGGCGGGCTAACCATGCCCGAGTGGAAGGGACGCGTGCCTCTCACTCGCTCTCATTGTGAGCGCATAACGTGAGCGGAGCGTAACGCAGTTTCTTGAAGTGTCACCCGGCAAACCAATTTATAAGACGTTGTCACGTCAAAAGCTTGCAGATGGTCAGGCTTAAGAAAATGGAGGAACGTCTAGAGTAGCTGATGAAGAGGCGTGACAAAGCCTCGCCGTTCACTGAACATCAAGGAAACGAGTAACAGCCACGGCTAGAGGGCACTGGCTGGTGCGGAGGAAGCCCCGTCCACCTTCATATCACAGGCGTGCACCGGTAATAATCTCGTAATTCTGGCCAAAATTAATGGAACAGATTGTAAGATCACGTTGGACACAGGACCCTCAAAGACAATAGTGCGACCGGATCTAGTGAATACCACGATGAGTAATAAGAAGAAGGTTACTTGACGACTTCTCTCCGCCTCCGGCCAGCACGTTGGGGGTAGACATCATCATATATCCACGACGTCATCTTAGCTGAAATTATGGATGACTGTATATTGGGCTTGGACATCATGAAAAGTTACAATTGTAAAATAAACATTTCTGATGAAGTTTTCAAATGCGGCGATCAAGAAATCTTCATGCTAGGTGGTACTATAGGCAAAATGACATGTCTGAAGAGAATAACAATTCCTGGGAAGTATGAGGCTCAGGTGTTGGTTAAACTATCATCACATAGGAAAAAGGCAGCGAATCGATGTGTGTTGATCGAGGACGAGTCTTTCAGGATAGCAACCCGGAATTACATGACGGCAAGAACTCTTGTCAACGTAAACGCGACCGCAGTAGTTAGGGTCTCTCTAGATAACAGCAAAATTGAGCTACGTAAGGGTGACGTCATCAGACAGTGCCAAAAGGTAGTCTGGGGAAGGATGTGACCTCGTCATCAAATTTGAAAACATCAAGCACTAAAAGTGATGCAACAGTCACTTAGCTTCTTGAGGACTGCTAGAAGAACTTGACTTATGCGCAGATGGCCTAATGGGCTAAGAAGTTATTACTGCGATTCTCAAATGTTTTCATTAATCAAGAAGGAGAAGAACGTAGCGAACAACACAAGATTGATAAATGGAAATGAAAGACCTATTCCTCAACGAGCAAGATAGTTCCGATAGCAAAAGAAAAAGACGTGGACCTTCAGGTTAGATGAGATGAAAAGGAACAAAATAATCGAGCCATCTGCAAGTCCATGGTGTTCACCAGTCGTGCTGGTGAAGAAGATGGACGGAAGCACCCGATTTTGCGTGGATTACGAGTGACTCAGTGAGATCACAAAGAAGGACAGTTACCCGCTGCCTAGGATCGACGACACACTAGATACTTTGAGCGGAATGAAATGGTTCTCAACCCTACAATTAAAATCTGGATATTGCCAGGTGGAGATACATCCAAGAGACAAGTAGAAGACATTCACATCGAGAAAATGTTTTGGCAGTTCAATGTGATGCCTTTTGGATTGTGTAACGCGCCTGCCACTTTCTAAAGCCTCATGGATTGTGTACTGGCAGCGTTAGTAGGAGATACTTGCCTGGTATATTTGGATGACGTCATCATCGTTGGCCGTGACTTCGAAGACCATTTACAAAAGTTAGAGCAGGTTCTCAGCATGATTTAGGGTGTCAACTTAGTTATATCTGAAAAAGTGTCACTTATTGACGAATGAAGTTGATTACCTCGGTCATATTATAAGCGAAGGCATCCGATCTGATTCGAAGAAAGTAGAAAGCAGTAAAAAATGGCGTAGTCGCAAAGACTAAACGGAGGTGCGAGCGTTCCTCGACCAAACCGTTGCATCGACTGACAGAAGATAAAAGACCATTACTGACTGCACGGTTGGCCGAGTGGTGTCAGCGGTCGCCATGCCGCTTGCTACTACGCCAAGTGTCGTGGGTTCAAATCCCACGCGGTACCTACAACACTTTGTGTGATCCACGAATTGTTGTCCCGAGTCTGGATGTTCTTTGTGTCCGTTTCATGTAGGTTTGTAAAGTCCCCCACGACACAGGATGTTTATTCCTAATGTGGGAGTTGTCTTTAAAAAAAAAAAAAATTATGTTGGGATGAAACCTGTGAATATTCCTTTCAAGAACTAAAGAACCATCTATGACAAACACCAATTCTAGTAGACTACTGGCCCGTGTAGAAAAATGATGGGTCATGTGAACCACCAGGTGACCTATCTAGAACGATAGAAGAGCATAAAATAATAAGATTCAGCACTATGCCGTCACTTGTAAGCTGTCCAACTGAGTGCAGGTGAGAATTCAAAAGTACCGGTAGAGTGGGTACATTTTGGTCATATGTTTTTGTACGGCATTCTTACCATCGATAGATCCATGAAAAATAATAAGAAAACGCGCAGTGCCGTAAAAAAATGGTGCGCCACAAAGTCGGGTTTTTATTTTTATTTTCCGACATTTCGAGGGTAAATTTGGTCATTTGATTTTGTACGGCATCAGTTTCATACTATTTCAATACTGCTTCTAATCCACTATTCCGCAACGCCGTACAAAAATCATGCGACAAGGGGAAAAAATCGAGGGTTGCAACCCTCTTTCTTTCCGTGGTCCAGGGGGTAATTTGAAAAAGTACGGCTTCGGTTCCAAAACATTATCTAGCACTCAAAAGTACTATTAAAAATAATGACGTCAAAAAATGATTACTCATTTGAATATATATCAACAATTATCTTAATTTCATCGTATCCTTGATTTATAAAGCTGTAAAGTCATTTGATCCTGCACGGGAACTTTTTTTTTAACATTATATTGTAAAACTCAATTGTTATATAGTATTGCCGTTCAAAAGAAACTGATCTAAAAAAAAATATAGAGAAATACAAAAACTGAAATTTTGTTAATTATTGCAAAAGTTTAAATATTGTTGCGCCATAACCAGATGAATCTCGTGTCCACTAGAATAATCGAGAACTGTCGAGGACAACGCCATCTAGTGTCGGAAAGCGCGCAACTGTGTGCATTATGACGATTACTCGACGCTAGATGGCGCTACAAACAGCTCTAGAGTAATCTATTTAGCCTAGAAACATCGATCGAATGTTTTCGTAGTTTCGAGTAATTTCCACGGCCATATAAAAGCGGAACGTGTTGGCCGTAGGGACAGTATTGTTTCACGATACAGCGGATAAACATCGAAGAGATCTTCTAGTGCGACTAACCAGTGATTTAGTGATTTCTTATTGTAAAAAGTGTTCTTAATAAATATTGTGTTATTTTTGGTAATTAATCGAGTACTTTATTTTATTTAATACCCAGCTCGTAACAATTTGGTGTCAGAAGTGGGATTAAAGTATGCCGGTTTTACCAAAGGAAGACACGGAAGGTATCCGAACTAGGAGTCAGCGCCAGCAAGAGGCTGATCAGAGGCGATTTGGAAGTGCACAACTGCCTACATCGGAAGATCAGCAGCCAGCTATGGAAACCACGCCGTCCACATCGGCAGCAGCTCCAGATATCACGGCCCTAATGGCAATGCTCCAAGAGCAGGCCCGCCGCCAGGAGGAGCAGGCCCGCCGCCAGGAGGAGCAGGCCCGCCGCTTGGAAGAGCAACTGCAGCGGGACAAGGAGGAGCAGGCCCGCCGCCAGGAGGAGCAGGCCCGCCGCTTGGAAGAGCAACTGCAGCGGGACAAGGAGGAGCAGGCCCGCCGCCAGGAGGAGCAGGCCCGCCGCTTGGAAGAGCAACTGCAGCGGGACAAGGAGGAGCAGGCCCGCCGCCAGGAGGAACAGATGCTCTTGTTAAAAGGCATACATGAGACTTTCGGCAAAGAAATCAAGGTAGTGAAGGATCAGGTTCTTCAACACGAGAATCGTATCACTGAGGCCGAAACTCAAATTGCTGACGTGAAGAAGGCCTTAGGAAACCTTAAAGTTGGAGACGGAGCGGCGACTATAGTAAATGCTGCTCCTTCGGTACGGGGGTTCAAAGTACCGCCGTTTGATGGAACATCTTCGTGGTCAGCCTACAAGATTCAGTTTGAGGCTGTTATGACGGCAAACGGCTGGACAAAGGAACAAGCTATGACCGCGCTCATCTTGGGTCTTCGAGACCAAGCTCTAACCGTCCTCGAAGCCCTCGGTAAGAAGGTAACCTATGAGCAACTGCTGGAGGCATTGGAGGCAAGATATGGTGACGCTCATCTGGAGCACGTGTTTCGTGCACAGCTGAAGGATCGTGCCCAACGCATCGGTGAAAACTTGCAACAATGGGCTCTAGAAGTTGAGAAACTGGTCCGTAAAGCATACCAGTCTGTACCTGCGCTCGTTGGCGGGAATCTGGTGCAAGCTTTTATCGATGGCATTCGTGACCTCGAAGTTAGAGCTGCTGTGAGACTTGGGCACCATGAAACTCTCAAGGACGCTCTGGCCCATGCTTTGGAGGTGGAAGCTGTGAGACAAGACCATCGGTCTCATCGGGTCCGGGAGGTTGTGGCATCACCTGTGCGAGACCGATTTAATGGGTATAGCCCTATATGCTACGCCTGTGGTGAAAAGGGTCACCTTCGGTCCAGCTGCCCTAAGCGAAGCATAGGAAGAGAACACAAGCGGTTTCAGGAGGATAAGGCGGTTGATAGTACTGCCCGACATCGCAGTGGAAAGTCTCACGGTAACGCAGACGCAGTATCAAGAAAACCTTGCCTTGAAGACTGCAAGCCCTACGCCAAGCAAGAAGTAAAGGAAGCTGTTCCTATAAGGACGATAAAGACGGACCTTAGCAACGAATGGAGGGAAAGCCTACAGCAAGCACAGCAAGAGGATGCGGATCTCAAACCAATTCTCGAGTGGATTAAAGCTGAGACTCCTAAGCCACACTGGAGCGAAGTTGCATCGCTGAGTTCGACCGCGAAGAGTTATTGGGCTCAATGGGATAGTTTAGTTATCCAGGATGGAGTCTTGTGCCGTAAATGGAAAAACGCTCGACGAGACAGCTGTCATCTGCAAATGGTTGTTCCTAAAGCTAAGATACCAGTGGTCCTGCAGCTCTACCATAACGAATGTTCAGGAGGTCATTTGGGAGTTAAGAAGACATTGTTAAAGATAAGAGAAAGATTCTACTGGATTCATTGTCGTGATGATGTTGAGGACTGGTGTCGCAAGTGTACCAGTTGTGCGGCCGTGAAGGGACCTCATACACGTAGCAGAGGCGCATTGAAATTGTATAATGTTGGTGCACCCTGGGAAAGAATTGCAATAGACGTAGCGGGACCGTTTCCTGAAAGTGAAAACGGAAACAAGTACTTCATGGTCGTAATGGATTACTTCACTAAGTGGCCAGAAGTCTTTGCCATTCCCAACCAAGAGGCATCAACAGTTGCAGATAAATTAGTGCACGAAGTCTTCTGTCGTTTTGGAGTGCCTTTAGAAATCCACAGTGACCAAGGAAGAAATTTTGAGTCTCAAATATTTCAAGAAATGTGTCGAGTGATGGGTGCTCACAAAACCAGAACCACCTCTTACCACCCACAATCGGACGGAATGGTGGAACGATTTAACCAAACACTAGAGAGGTATCTGGCAAAAGTAGTTGAAAGTAAGCAAAAAATTTGGGACAAACACATTCAACCGTTTCTTGTGTCATACCGAAGTGCAGTCCACGAATGTACTTCCGTAACACCAGCTTTTGCAAACTTCGGAAGAGAACTACGGTTGCCTGCAGACTTGATCACTGGAATACCCCCTGATACCCCGCGAAGTATAACGGAGTACGCGAATGACTTGCGGAACAAGATGAATGACATTTATGAGCATGTCAGACAATCGGGCCAACAAATGTCTGAAAAGATGAAAACCCGTTATGACCGGAAAGCGAATAATAAGGGCTTCGAAGAGTGTTCGCTAGTATGGCTACATAATCCAGTTCGCAGTAAAGGGAGATCTCCGAAGCTACAAGCAAAATGGGATGGGCCATACCGGGTAGTCACTAAAATCAATGATGTTACCTACCGGATACAGAAGTGTCCAAGAGGCGCCCCAAAGATAGTTCATGTAGATCGACTGGCGCGATACTATGGAACCGATAATGCTCGGGACGAGCATGTCTTAGGAGGGGGCAGTGTTGCGCCATAACCAGATGAATCTCGTGTCCACTAGAATAATCGAGAACTGTCGAGGACAACGCCATCTAGTGTCGGAAAGCGCGCAACTGTGTGCATTATGACGATTACTCGACGCTAGATGGCGCTACAAACAGCTCTAGAGTAATCTATTTAGCCTAGAAACATCGATCGAATGTTTTCGTAGTTTCGAGTAATTTCCACGGCCATATAAAAGCGGAACGTGTTGGCCGTAGGGACAGTATTGTTTCACGATACAGCGGATAAACATCGAAGAGATCTTCTAGTGCGACTAACCAGTGATTTAGTGATTTCTTATTGTAAAAAGTGTTCTTAATAAATATTGTGTTATTTTTGGTAATTAATCGAGTACTTTATTTTATTTAATACCCAGCTCGTAACAATATCATAAATTAATGAAATATAGCAGTTTTCTACATTTTATAACTTGTTTTAAATAGTATTAACATAAATAAATTAGGAAAAAATGATGCCGTACATTTTAATGCAGACCATATCTTTTAGGCTGATGAAAATGACACTACCATTTTAAGGGTACTTCATGGCCATCTGATACAGTACGGCATTAACATATTTTTGAAGAGAACAATTGATAATATGATAAAATCATTATGACGTCTAACTGAACTGAAACGGTGTGTATGTTATATCCAAGAATTGAAACTGTCAATCCCAGTATCAACAGATTTGTATACTTTTGGGTTTAATATATACTTCAAACATTATTGATACATTTATTTAATTGATTTGTTTCATTTTAATGATGTGAATAAATAAAACAATCATTTTTTTAAAAAAATCGATATATTTAATGTTGATAATAAAAAATATGGTTTTTCTTTAAATTATTCAGTATCGGAATCAGCCGCTAAGTTGTTATCGGAATCAACGTCTTGATCGACGTCCAAATTATCTTCTCTATCATTTTCTGAAACATAAATATGTTTTTGTCAAAACATAAATATAAATAAAATACTTACAGATTAAAGATTTATTTATTTACCTATGACGTCTTCATCTTCTTCGCCTGATTCCTCATCCGGTTCCGTTATGTCACAGACTTTTTGGGGCATTCCTCGCCGTGGAACCAGTCGAAATCGTACCGACCGTCATTGACAATTCATTCATAGCTTATTGGTAACAAGGTCGACGTTATTTGTTTGTAGGCATTACACCAAATCTGTGCTATGTAGGTACTTCTCTTCATATGTTGTTTTAACTCCCGGAAACAAGGGGGAAACGACGTTGCTTCCAATTTCATAGTTGTCTTATCGTATATCGTGATGAATTTCACCTTGAATTTCGTTATATGGATTATTACATTTAGATTTTTTCTTTTTCCGATTTTTTCCCCTTTGGACCAACGAAAATGTACGGCATATGAAAAAATATTATCTATGCATAAAATACTTACAAAATAAATTAATTTTATGTTGTGTCAAATCACCCCCTGGACCATGGAAAGAGAGGGGGGTTGCAACCCTCGATTTTTTCTCCTTGTCGCATTATTTTTGTACGGCGTTGCGGAATAATGGATTAGAAGCAGTATTGAAATAGTATGAAACTGATGCCGTACAAAATCAAATGACCAAATTTACCCTCGAAATTATCGGAAAATAAAAATAAAAACCCGACTTTATGGCGCACCATTTTTTTACGGCACTGCGCGTTTTCTTATTATTTTTCATGGATCTATCGATGGTAAGAATGCCGTACAAAAATATATGACCAAAATGTACCCACTCTACCGATACTTTTGAATTCTCACCTGCACTCAGTTGGACAGCTTACAAGTGACGGCATAGTGCTGAATCTTATTATTTTATGCTCTTCTATCGTTCTAGATAGGTCACCTGGTGGTTCACATGACCCATCATTTTTCTACACGGGCCAGTAGTCTATAGGGTATCATCGTCGAAATTGACGCCAGTAACACGACAATCGGTGGAGTGTTGTTACAAAAACAGGGCGACAGAGAAGTCGTTATTGCGTATTTCAGCAAGTCACTATAAAGACTGTAAAGAAGCTACTGTGTGACAAGAAGAAAACTCTTAGCTGTGTCTTATAGCACTTCAACAAATATCTCCTCGGCAGTCTATTTTTATTGCGCACCGATCACCCAGCATTGAAGTGGCTTCTGCAATTCAAGAAACCAGAAGGTCAAGTGGCCAGGTTCATTGAAAAACTTTGTGAATTTGATTTCGACACATTACACCGTAGAGGAAAGTCTCATGGGAAAGCAGACGCGATCTCACGAAGGCCATGCCTAGTAGACTCGCTGCTCATGCTATAGACGAATCTGGCAAAGTTAGTCGACAACCACCAACGAGACTGGGACAAGTGCATGCCACTGTTTCTCCTCGCCTACTGATCTGCGGAGCATGAGAGCACAAAGACTACGCATATGTTAATTTTGGGAGGGAACTCCGGATATAGGTAGACATACTTACTGGAGGGTCGCCTGACGAGCCTCAAGCCATTACTGACTACATATCTAGGATACGAGAGAGAATGAAAATAATATACGACGTGGATCGAGAAAACGGTATACAGGCGAGCGAAAACATGAAAAGTAGATACGATTGGCGTTCAAATTCAAACGGTTTTGAAGAAGGTGCACTGGTTTGGCTACATACCTCATCCCGTAGGAAAGGGAAGTCCCCTAAATTACAAGCCAAGTGAGATGGTCCGTACAAGGTGATTACACGAATGAACGACCTACAGGATTCAGCGACATACAGCGGCGAGACGAGGTGATCTTGGATTTGATTCTCGTGGTTAGACTAAATGTTTTAATGAAAAGTTTATATTTTATGTGGCGTTAGAGTGTATTCTATGTTTAATACGTATGTATTTATAAAAAAAAGTGTACATGTATTTATATCAGTCGTCTAGTACTCATAACGCTAGCTCTCCTAAGCTCGGGACTAGATCGCGTCGCGGGTTAGACCTTCAAAATATTAATCATTTGGTATAATTTATAAGTAATAAATAGTATAAGTAAAAAAAGTTGTTACATCCAGGACGAGCAGTTCACGGAAGCGTTGACGGCGTGCGGCGCGGCGCTCGAGCTGCAGCGCGACGCGCGCGTTCTGTGCGAGCGGGGCGACGCGCTCATCGGACTCGACATGTTCGACGACGGTGAGCACCAACCCACACCCGACATCCATCGCACATTATTGTTTACACACATCCCCCACATACCCTACATACCCGACATCTCCTACATACCCAACATCTCCTACATACCCAACATCTCCCCCAAATACCCCACACACCCCACATCCCGCACATACCTCAAACACATCACACACACTACACACCCCACATCCCGCACATACCTCAAACACATCACACACACTACACACCCCACATCCCGCACATACCTCAAACACATCACACACACTACACGCCCCACATCCCGCACATACCTCAAACATCACACACACTACACGCCCCACATCCCGCACATACCTCAAACACATCACACACACTACACACCCCACATCCCGCACATACCTCAAACACATCACACACACTACACACCCCACATCCCGCACATACCTCAAACACATCACACACACTACACACCCCACATCCCGCACATACCTCAAACACATCACACACACTACACATCCCACATCCCGCACATACCTCAAACACATCACACACACTACACGCCCCACATCCCGCACATACCTCAAACACATCACACACACTACACATCCCACATCCTGCACACTCCTCAAACACCTCACACACCCTACATAATACCCCACATCCCTCAAACACACCCCCACACACCCCACATACCCCACGTCCCACACACCCCACATCCCACACACTCCACATATCCTACATCCCCCAAATACCCCACATCCTTCACATCCCCAAATCCTACACATCCCCCACATTCCCCACATCCTTCACAACCCCGCCATTCCTCACACACTCCACATACCCCACATTCCACATCCCCCACATACCCTACAAACCCTACATACCCCACATACCCCACATACCCCACATACCCTACATACCCTACATACCCTACAAACCCTACAAACCCCACAAACCCTACAAACCCCACATACCCCACACCCCCCAAATGCCCCACATACCCGACATAACCCACATCCCCACATCCCCCCAAATACCTCAAATACCCCACATCCCCCACACACCCCAGATCCCCCACATCCCTCACACTCCCGACATCCACCGCACATTATTGTTTACCACACATTATACCACCCATATTCCCCAGACACATCTTAAACACCCCACATCCACCACACACCCCACATCCTCACACACCCCACATCCTCACACACCTGACATCCACCGCACATTATTGTTTACCACACATTATACCACCCATATTCCCCAGACAGACACCTTACACACCCCACGCCCCCTACACACCCCACATCTCCACACATCCTACATACCCAACATCCCCACACTCCCGAGATCCACCGTACATTATTGTTTACCACATATCCCCCACACACCACACATCCCCCACACACCCCACATCCCCCACACACCCCACATCTCCCACATCCCTCACACTCCCGACATCCCCCATATACCCTATATACCCCAAATACCCTACGTACCTTACAAACCCCACATACCCCACATCCCCCACATCCCCACACTCCCGACATCCACTGCACATTATTGTTTACATACATCCCCCCAAATATCCTACATACCCCACATCCCGAAATACCCCATATCCCCTAGTTACCCCACATACCCTTCATACCCCACATCCCCCACATCCCCAAATACCCCATATCCCCTGGTTACCCCACATTCCCTTCATACCCCACATCCCTCACATCCCCAAATACCCCATATCCCCTAAATACCCCACATACCCTTCATACCCCACATCCCCCACATACCCCACATGTCCCCATCCCCCCAAATACCCCTCATACCCCACATATCCCACATCCCCAAAATACCCCTCATCCCCCAAATACCCCACATACCCCACAACCTCTAAATACCCCAAATACCCTACATACCCTACATATCCCACATAGCCCACATCCCTCATACACCTCCGAAGTTTCGGACGACGAAGCTCTGAACCTTACAGACAGATTAAAATGTTAACATGAAATGACATAGTGTGTATGTACATGTGTAATGTTCCAGCCATCCTCGCCTTCAAGCAGGCGCTGGAGCTGGACGAGGGGCTGGCGCGCGCTAAGGACGGGCTGGCCCGAGCGCAGAAGCTGCAGAAGCAGGCCGAGCAGAGGGACTACTACAAGATATTGGGGGTTAAAAGGTACCGCCACCGTAATTCGTAACTCGTTGCTTAAGCCCATCGCATCCTCCATAGATACCCCAAACACACAGTCTGAGGCTACTACATGTGTGTGTGTGTGTGCAGGTCGGCAAGCAAGCAGGAGATCACGAAGGCCTACCGTAAGGCGGCCCAGAAGTGGCACCCCGACAACTTCCAGGGGGACGAGAAGAAACTGGCCGAGAAGAAGTTCATCGACATCGCAGCGGCCAAGGAGGTAACTGCTACTTTGAATACTATCGGTTTGACATATCATTATTCCATCCTGTGTACGGTTCGTTCCACTATAAAAATACAGGGTATAAAAAGACGACTACCGAAAACGAAAGGGGCTGATCCAGCACCCCAAAACTTAATAAAAAAGCAAACAGTTGACTTTAAAAAAAATTGTAGCTTGAAAAAACAATGTGTCAAGATTTTATTAATTTCAGAAGCCAGCAATGTACAAGTTAACGCGCCCGCGCGCTCTGTCGCGGGCGCGTTAAGGATAATTAGGTAGTTTGGGTCCTGTTATGTTTTACTATATGTATGTAAGCAGAAAAAAACATAAAACGACTTAGATAAATTAACATTTTTTTTGAGTTTTTTTTTCGCTAAACCTATTCAGTATCATGGTCTGATTGCAACCTCCAAGTTTTCGGTAGTAGTCTTTTTACGCCCTGTATAGACGTACCTCAGGATGAACATCGTAGAACGAACTTTGAGCTTTTAACAATCGCTCGCCACTACGAACTTAAATTATAACACGACATTTAAAATGTTCAGTGTCATAACTGAGCGACCCGCGCAGCCGTTTAGGATTATACTTCGACAGAAGGTATACATTCATTTATATTTCGTTCTGAATGATATTTGCAATACACTTGTGGTCGGTGCAGGTGCTGACGGACCCGGAGAAGCGCGCGCAGTTCGACGCGGGCAACGACCCGCTGGACCCTGAGGCACAGCGAGGGGGGGGGCAGGGCGGACCCTTCCACAGCCCCTTCCACCACTTCCAGCACGGCAGCCCCTTCCAGTTCAAGTTCCACTTCAACTAGCCGCCTGCTCCTGGCCTCGGACTAGCACCGGCTCGTGAACG
Organism: Spilarctia lutea; assembly: GCA_916048165.1. NCBI lineage: Eukaryota > Metazoa > Arthropoda > Insecta > Lepidoptera > Erebidae > Spilarctia > Spilarctia lutea. The sequence continues at coordinate 546,373 of OU696471.1, read as the reverse complement.
TGACCCTCGGTCGGTGAAGGAGCCGAGAGACCGAACTACTACTAATATAGATTTTTTACTCAACGCCATACCGAGTTTGTTATAAGACTGGCAGTTCCCCTAGTGTTCGTGTTATAGCTCACCGACTGTGATATGAACTGGGTTCACTTCTTAGTTCGTTACTGATATGGTTTAAAATTTACTATAAAATTAGAACAATATTATAACATATTTCATGTCAAATCCTAATTTTATTGTCACTATTATTATTCTAAAATAAAAAAACGTCTATGTTAGTTGCAGCGATTGCGAACGAGCAACACTACTTATATATAAGCCCACTGCCTTATCTTAAGGGTTAAGAAAGACTGCTAACAAATAATTCACGTTACCAAATCATTAAAAAAAGCGAAAAAAATTATTGAAACACCATTAACGATAAAATACGAGTAAAAACTTGTAACAGTGACAATACAATTAGATATAAGATCAACAAAAGAATAGACACTACAATGTACATTGGTAATAAATAAACACAACAGTTTGTATAATATACAATTTATTTGAGAAGAGATGTTCGCCGAATATCTTGCTTGTTTGCTTGTTTTGTAACGAACTGACTAATCATGGAACTATTGATTCTTATACTAACTTACGAATATAAACTTATCTCTGATATATAATTATGTACGTATATGGGATCTCGTTATTGTATGCTTTGAAACTGGGTCACCTATCGACCAGTCCACTTGTGATCACAGCCAGTCGGCCCAGGAACCTGCCAAGTTGCCATTGAACTTAAATTTATTAGAAAACTACTAAACATATGGGAATAAAATCATCTCAACGTCAAGTCACGTGATCAAAACAAAATATTAGCCAATAATATAAGATCTTGTCTGAGGGGCAAGTCGAAACGGCAGGTACGTCAAAAGTAATTCTTATCTGTATATCCCATACAATACATACGAGTAGTTATATTGTTCCTTCTAACTACGAATGGTACTTCAATGTACTATTTTTAGTTATTAGTCTCTGAGAAATAAAATATGTTTGTTAATGGTGAAATGGTTTTGCTCACGCATGTATTTCGGGAATTCCCGAATAAATTGGGACATAATGGGGAATTCCCATTTCAAAAAGTGAAACACCATGGGTAAAACAGTTTCACTTGGAAAATTAATACCACGCATGGAAGACTTTATTGTAATACATTATCAAGTCAGTTTGTATGATCTCCAAGTTTTACTTTACTAATGTTGTATTAAATTATGAAAAAAATTGAGTAAATATATAAAATACAGCATATTAACAGTTGAGTGATTGTGAGTTTTTACTAAAATATATTAAAACCAATTACTGAAGTACAAAATACGGGTATTTGCCGAGAGCTTTGCAATAACAGCTTGTTATCAACGTATTTTATGTACAAACAAAATATTAATTAATATTATTTATTTATCCTAAGGCTTACAGCAATCTTTCACTTTCAACACTCCATTCAGTGTGGCCAGTTTTAAATTAATATACATGCAGTTTTGTGTTAAATTGTACATGTGATTGACATTGCTACAATAAAACTGTACACTAACAAAAGGTTAAGTATATGAAAGACATAATACATGGAACTAAAAATTTGCATTAAAACTGTCTGTTTATTGTTAGCGTCAAATGGAAGCTGCGATGATTTTTTCACGTATTTAAAGATTCTGGTGCGTTAACAGAAATAAGATTTAATACAGATTTCTTTTTTTATGTAAATTGCCTTATAATAAAAAGGTTTTAACATGGCAACACAAGTACAGTTACGAAAATTCAATACTTAAACTAACATTATATTCGACAGAAAACTATAAAAAAAATGTTTTTTCTCTATCGCAATCGGAAATGCAATGTTGATTCAACTCAAGTTAAATATACACTTGTCTTATAAAAAATCGAAGCACCTCGACCAGTTGGAATGTGTTACGACGCCGATTACTCAAAGAAACTTCGGTCGTCTCATTCAGACGTAACTCGATTCGTACCAGATCCCGGACGGCACGTGAATAGTCCAATTTATCCATTACGTTTGTAAAGATTATGTACAGCTTAGATGTAATCTTGCAGCCACAACACGTTAAGCCAATTCAGCAACGCCACCAAGAAGTTTTGTTTTTTTTTAGAAAAAATAATGTTGTCAGACGCCACAAAGTACAAAAAATAAATAACAGTTCAGTCGAAATGTTCATGTTTTGCACAATCACATGTGCTGAAACTTCAAATACCAACTTGCATCAAAACAATGTTACAAAAAAAATGGCTGATAAAAAATAAAAAATCTTATTTTAAATTTAGAATAATCATTAGATGGGCCAAACTGCCAGCGACAGCGTCTGTTTTTTTTTCTGAAATAACTCTTTTTATATTTAATTGTCTTATGAGGAAAGGATGAGAGATTTTTGATGAGAAGTGTACAAATTTGAATCATGACCCACCATAAACTCAAAGTGGGTCATAATTCAAGTTTGTCGAAATCACATCTTGTACACACGTGTCTTGTTGCTCTACAGTCTATTATACAAGTATATACATAATGTACATACACAACATGTATGGCTGGAGATGTAAGTCGCCTCCTTATATAATATAGTGTAAAAAGTGTAATCATATGTTAGGATTATGTTTTGGAACATGCACGTGTATTTCTGCCCTTACCAAACGCGCTTGACATGTGTTCACACCTTTACACAAAATTTCATATAAGGATATTATTATATTCCCATATAAATAAAGTTTTGGGACCTAACAATTTGATTCGTCAACAATCGATGAAGACTGTCGGTGTACCGATGTTCGGTATTCTATTCATAACGTTTAATAATTATGTTGCGTCAGTATGTTGCAGTCCGGGATTAAATAAAATATTTATTTACTAGTAACTTATTTGTTGTGATTCTTATAACTTTGTAAATATTTTATAGGAATATAAGATAGTGTAAAAAGTTTGATGGTATTTTAATTTCCCTTCCCCCATCATACGCTTACACTAGGGATAGCCCTATATATTCTAAATACACTCAGCTTATTACATATCAGATCAAACTTAAAATAAGATGGTTTAGTATAATATCTGTAAACAGATATGTACCTAATAAGTTTTTTTTTATTGAATAGGGGGCAAACAAGCAGAAGCATCACCTGATGGTAAGCGATTACCGCCGCCCATGGACACCCACAACACTAAAAGCGTCACAAGTGCGTTGCCGACCTTTAGGGGATGGGGAGAGGGAATGGGGGAGGGGTTGGGGTATGGGCCTCCGGTATCCTCACTCACTCGGTGAAACACAGCGCAAACGCTATTTCATACCGGTTTTCTGTAAGGCCGTGGTATCACTCCGGTCGAGCCGGCCCATAGATGCCGAAGCGTGGCTCTCCCACGTTTTATCTCAAAACATGTAAGGCAATTTAAAACGGAGACGTACCCGCGAAGTGAGAAATACATAATTAATATTTCCAATCTCTAGACAACATAAGTAGTGCTTCGATACTTATCAGATATTTTTAATGAATAATGTCGGAGAAAGTATAAATCTTGAAAGAAAAAAACATACTTCATTTCAAAAGTGGCAACACTCGCCACTTCTGCCAGTACCTTGAGCCAAGGGATTTGGTGGTTTGACTTTACTGCCCTCCTTTTCTCTGCTATATAGTAAATTGAAATTGACTAAAACACAGTTATGAATTTACAAACTTATGCCTTTAATGTAAAGTGTAAATGTCTCACATAACATTATTAAATCTAAATCGATTTCTAATAAAAATACAGATAGTTATAATAAGTTACATAAATATTAAATATGAGTTGAAAAAATACTTTGCTATTTAACTATCTCGTGTCTTCATCAGTCCATATAATCTTTGGTTTTCGACCCTTCCGCCCTTCTCTCAACATCTTGGCGACTCTTTCGATCTCATTACTGAGCTTAGCTTTGTCCTCCTCTTTCTCACACACGTACCGATGTTTGAGCGCGCAGTCTTGCCCCCTGTACACGTACGTATTGACTGTGGGGTCGTAGACCCAGGCGAGACACCTGCCTTCCCCGACGATGGTCGCCATTTGCGTGCTGTTGGAGGAAGCACTCGTACTGTTAGTCACCACTGGCCGCGCAGAGTGCGACCATATCCACAGGAGACCAGGGTTCAATCCTCCAGTCCAAAAGTCATCACCTATAAACAGAACATCTATTTAAGATACCTGTTATACATATACTAGTGACATGATAAACAAGTGACTGACTAATAAACCAGCTACGACATTCGCTGAGATGCCGATTAAGTTAGCTGTTTTAGAGTTTACAATTAAGTTAGGTACCTCCTGTGATAAACCCTAGTGGTCGTACCTATCTTCCCACCTAGCCTTATCTCAACATTATTTGGCGTCGGCTACTAGTTCCACCCGATTTTACCAGAATATTAGTTTTTCCACCGAGCGACCGGCATGAGACCTCCGCAACCCTGAGGGTGAACCGAATTCGAAGGTTGAAACTAGTTTTAGTATATTTGAGGACACTGCTTAATAATGATTACTATAGAAAAAAAAAAGATGTACTTGACAACCGGGACCGACGATTCAACGTGCTCTTCAAAGCACGGGCGGGAAACACCGCCATCTTCCATACTCCGAGCCGGTTAAAACATCACTCTGACCCTAGTCGGCAATCGAACCCGATACTTCTTGATTGGCAGTCGCATACGCTAGCCGCCAGTCCAACGATGGTTGTACCTATATCTGATTTTAAACGCAATTCACTAATGACAGATGCGCATGTAATTTCGTAATTATATCATCACCTTTCCTTCCCAGTCCTTTCAGTATGCGAAAATTTCCTCAGATACCCAACTGAATGACTGGTAGAGTGGTTACATAACCATTAGCAGGTTGAATCTGCAAAAGAAATACCTGGGACCCTGACAAGATCGGTTGTCCAATAGTCTGACCGTAGCTTCTTTTTTTAGTAAAGCAAAATAGATTTAAGTTGCGTAACTTGGCACCTTTGAGCTTTCTGTCGCTGAGCAATGCAGAAGTGAATTGCTTCCTCTCGTTGTCGGTGTCGAGTTCCAGCATGTTGGCCTTGAGCCGTCTGCAGGCGTAGTTGGCGCCCTTCCAGTTGGCCGCCTCGCCCGACACGTGGTAGCAGCCGCCGCCCACACGTGTGAAGTTCTCCGCACAAGGCTCTGTTCGTTTCAAATACTTTGGTCACTTTCTCTTAAGTCACTAGTGAAAGTGATTAATGAATATTTAAGTTGTTTTTGGTCATTAACTTGTTTTGTTGGATCTTACAATAAGTGTTTACTGTCTCACTACCATTCACTAATATTAATAATAAGTAATACTGATTACTCGAAAAATTATTTGATTTTGCATTTGTACTGACAATGAACTTACATAATGAATCTTTAGTATTGGTATAACCTAAGTTAATAAATAATAATAAATCAAACTTCAAGACTACTAGCTTAACAACGTTGTATGAACTCAGGGGTACCTGAATTACTCTAACCAACAAAAATGATTAGGTACTTATAAACTACACCTGGTATCTTAAACAAACGATTACCTACTTATACACAATTACCTGGTTTCTTATCAACGCTAACGCCAGCCACGAGGTAATGAACACTCTCTTCCAACTTCCTCACTCGTTTCTCCATGAGGTCGGCTCTATATACCAACTTCTCAATAGCACTCAAGAGATACAGGTCGGTCTCGGAGACTTGTTTTTGTGGCGTGGGTTTGTTTTCATCTACTCGGTCGATGGTTTGTGGACGTTGTGGGGGTGGTTTATTGTACACTGGGATGGGCTGATTGGGTGGTGGGTTCTGAGGAAAAAAAGCACCCTTAATTAATAGATAAGGCTTAACATGCATAAGTGTAACGGGTTAAGGGTTGTAAAATACAGAGCTAAACATAAGTGTTTCTTATTATAATAATTATTGAGGCCCACGAAAACTGGATTGAATTACACATTAATACGAGGTAAGCATTTATTACCACCAGCGACAATAAAAAAAATGTGATGTCTAAATTGACGCTTTCATAATTTATAAAAAATAGTTCATAGCACATAATGAGAGTTGTTGATATGATGATGTCTTTATAACGAACATGAATAAATACAGTTCAAGTTGTGATAGGTATAAACTAGTGAGGTTCTCCTAGCCGATTACGGCCAAGGCGGCCAGTCTTAACGGAGACCAGCCAACTACGAAGGAGATATTATAGTGCACAAGTGTGTGCGCAAACACAGGTGCACTCTCTGTTCTCTCTCTCTCATAATCAAATGGGACGGTTAACCGATACGATCGGGGAGAGTTCAGGAGCAGGACCGACAGCTTTACGTGCTCTCCGAGTCACGGGGGTTCAGACCCCAAATTCTGAACTCCGAGCTGTTATTAAGTATTTTTATAATCAGAAAAACTTAATAACACCTTTGGTCCGACCCGGGATTCGAACTCGAGTCCTCTTGATTAGCAGTCGCATATGTCAACCGCTAGACCAATAAGGCAATTATCATGTTCGCAAATAAACTAGTAATTAGTACTCAAACAGCAAAAAATCTTGCTTTGTGGCAGTGATCTTACAATGTGTTATTTCGTCTCTGTGATTCAATATTGTTTTTCACAATCCTGAAGGTGTTTAGGTACCTAACATTTTTTTTTTAATAGGTGAGCTACCAAATTAGTATACTCTGCCTGATGGAAGCTACGAATAGAAATCACTATCCTCATAGCGAATGTGGACAATGTAGCAACGTGGCCCACCTTATTCATAAAAGCCTTCTATGTTAAAATTAAATGAAATATATCTCATATTGTCGATAAAATACTGTCTCTAGTGCTACTACCAGCTTTAATCAATAGGTATATTTCGTTAATGTTATAGTATATCTTGTAACAATTCGGGCATCTTCAGGTTTCACACTGTTTCAGGTGAACATCGCCACTACTATAGATAGGCCTCCCCCAAGACTTCACAACAACCAGTCCTACGTTGTGGTATTCACACGTGGGTGCCTGAAAGCCAGACCTATGACTTAAACAAGTAAAGTCTGTAAGTTGTTACTTACATAACTTGGACTTGGTTTGAACTTATCCTTATATGGGTTCGGTGGTCTATTCACAATTTTTCCTGGCGAAGGCGGTGGAGTCTGTTGCCACTCATCATACGGTCTGCCTCCTGGGGGTGTTACCGGGCGCATGTTGTGGTGGGGCGGGGCAGGATGTGATGAGGAATGGTGGTATGACGGTGGAGGCGGCGGTGGTGCCAGGTCTATGCGATCAGATATATAATAGCCCTTTGACTGCGGTACGGCCAAAATACGACCTAAAACAAAAGAGTCTTAAGTGATTATCTCATTACGTTCTTATGTGGAGTAATTGCTATTACTCAGAGAAGACAAAATGGTAATTTGTAATGGCCTACTTAATAGAATATTTAGTTGGAGCTTGAATAAGGGATTTACTGATGAGTTGGTTGTTAATTTAGATATTACATGGAAATACAGACTACCTAAACTTTGTCTTACCTGTATCTATGTATTTCCGCGGCTAACATTGAATGCTACGCAAACAACCCTTATTTTGTACGTATTGAATTCCTCTCGAATCGGTGGTGTAAAGCCAGCTCGAATCTCTGTACGATTCGGCTGGCTTTCCCACTTCATTACTTGCATTTCATTATCATAAAGTTTTTAAAAAAACGAACCTAATGAATGAATCACGTTTTATGTCTGAAGATAGTTTATGATTGGATGCGCTTACCGTGCCTACTATTTTCAGGCGCAGTGAGAGCCCATTCCTTTAGCAAGCCGGTCCAAGGTCCAGCTTCATCGTCTAATGCGCATGTAGTTTCATCCAGGCCGCATGTGCCATTTGTAGTTTCATTGCTGTCGTCTGGATTGACGTTGGCAGCAAGGAATAGCAGCACTACAACTGTGCTTAAATGTTTCATCTAAAATAAAGAAAATCAATTAATGATTTATTTTGGAATGGAATGGAAAATGAAACAATTTTAACGTTAAAAGGACTCATATTTTTTTTACGAAACATCGCCCGTATCTTAAGTGTACCTGTATGACCTGTGTCGCAGAGGAATTTACAAAATACATAAAACAGACACAAAGAATATCCAGACACCGAAAATTTGTTATCCTTGTCTTAAATATTTATTAAGTTCTAACACTCAACACTCAACTCAGTAGAGAGCTGCGTGGCGGCCGTTTCAATCCCTACACTTTCCGTGCAGTTACTGTTTTTAAATGATATTTATTTCAATTAAATTAAGATCAGCGGAGTACGTGGCTGAGCTGCAACAACGCACCAAGTGGAAGGTACGGTGCCGCGATCTTCGGCCGGACGACCTAGTACTGATAAAGGACGAGAGCGCTCCCCCGTTGTGCTGGCGCCTTGGACGAGTTACCAAGTTGTTCCCCGGAACTGATGGGGTTCCTCGAGTGGCAGATGTCTCCACTACGCATGGCATAATCCGAAGAGACATTAACCGGTTATGTCTGCTTCCTTCTACGGAAGAGGATGACTCTTTGAAACCTGCCGCTTTCAAGGGCCCGGAGGATGTCGAAGCAACTTCGACAGTCGACTACATTAACATCAATAAGTAATTTATCAATGTATCGAGCCATACACATCATATCCACACGTCACACAAGCCAACCATTCGCATACAAAAGACACTTCACACACACTACTCGCTACGCACTCGACCAACATTCGTCCTCCAATGCTAATTTGTTAAAACGAAATATATTACATCTAAAAGCTTTTTACTTGTTTGCTTGTTCATACTGAACAATCATAAAAGCACAGAAAGCAGAAGAACTGGGACAACTGACTTTAATATAGGCAAGTAGGTACAAGGTTTTCGAATTTGCAATTTATTGCTAGTTCTTCTTCTTACTCTTAACATACGTTTAGTTATAAGCAGTAAGCTGCACTGCCTTCCTTTGGTACCGCTGTATATACACAAGACGAAGATTGATGTAATCTACACTTTCCGCAAGTCATATTTCGTGCCGGATCTTAAGCTTTCACAACAAGTTATGACATTCCCCTCATCCTTTACCCACCACCTACATTTGTGCGGAATTTCCAAACAAAGTGATTCATGATGCGGAGCAGATTACGTGTGGGGTCACCGCGAGGGTTCACGGCGCAGTTGCGTAACCGTGGAGCCGGCACGCCGACATCGCCGGTGAAAGCGGATCCGAGTAAACAAGGATTTGTTTATACCGATGTAAATCTACCTGCATACGTTGTTTGGGGTTTTCCAACATACTTGTAATAGTTTAATTTGTTTTTTTACTGTTCAGATAGTGAATGTTAGTTCCTAAAATCAATTCGCTTATATTACGTATAGTTTTTAAATATAAAATTAAGTATATTTATAATTATGTTTAAAAGTAACAAATGCAAGTTTCTCTATTTCTCGAGTTATAATAATGAAAACTGAAGAAATATTTACAGATAAATTAATAATTTATGTAGTAATTACATTTGGTAAACAATTGTGTAATTATGTATATTATTTATACGGTTTCCTGAACTTTCTTTGCGTACTTGTACTTACCTAATACTAGTGTTTTGTTATCCACCCAGAAAAAAACAGTACAACATTATTGTTGGGTGTGATTAGAGAATTATAACATTATGAAATACAAAAAAACCGTACTAATTCAAAAATTTATTTAAAACATTATCTATTTCTTGTCATATTGCAGATATAAGAATGAACTTTCTTTTAAAAACAAAAATATATACATAGCTGATCGCGAAATATCGAATAATTATTATTGGAAAGTGGCACATACCTTGTCTCCTCATACACGGTGTGTGGCGTAGCACGACCACTCCAAAGTAAATATTATTCGTAGGTATGTTTTATCACTTTTACCACTACTAAGTGTTATTCGAGAGAGTTTCGTACAGCGACTGTCTGCCCCGAGGTGGGGTCCGTGAGTATGGGTGCTATCGCGGCGCGGTGAAATTCCCCCGAGTGGTACTCTTACGTGGAAGCTGCGGAGGGGATCTAATGTATATTTCGTGTGAAGGTTACAGATATTAAATGCTTTTTTAGTGTTTGAGGAAGTGACTAGACTCGAAAGTCGTCAGGCGGTTATGATCTTAATGTTCTTAATATGTTTAGGAAGATAATGGAAGGTTGATTCGAATCCTTTTTTTAAAGCATATTAAAGGTTTTCTTTATTCGTTGCCACTTAAACCATCAGGATGTTTAAATATAAATTGTTTAGAAATAACAATAATCAAAAAAATAAACCCTAACTATTTTCTAAATAAATTAGAAAATAACAAGAAGTTCATATTGTACTCATTACTAGGATTAACTTTTTTCAACATTACAATAAAAACAGACCATTCATCGGAGCTTTTTCTGATTAAAGTACGTACATTAGTAGTAATTAATTGTAAATTTAACAGGTCAATTTACAAGAAATTATATTAGAATTCTACAATACAATCTGATATCGATAACATTAAAATAGGTATGTAGTACTTACAGCTTACCAACGACTTTATTTTTACTCTCCACTTTTTTTCTTCGTTCTCGCAATTTCTGTAACTGCATGCATCTTACAGAAGCATCTCAATAGGCCGATATTAATATATTGTTGTTGTATTATCAATGAGGACGGTGACCACTACTCTTGGATTCTGCTCATGCTTTCCATCAGGCAGAGTAGCATCACTTCGACAGGCTCATCAAAGAGAATTGTGTAATTTAATTACACGTAACGATTGCCAAAGATGTTAGTATGGCACCGGGATCAACTGTTTAGCGAGAAGGGGTCTCAATATGTTAAGAATTGTCACCCACCCACCCACAAAGTAACCTGGTCCGGATTGCTTAACTTTGCAATGTGTTAATTTGCGCGATAACCACTGAGTCACAAGCTCTTCTTTAATTCTATTACTATTAACAGATTAGCACATAGCACACGTCTACAATATTGTGCTACTATACCCATTGCTGTTCCGTCATTAGCCACCAACAATAACATAACACGTTGCATCACAGCGCCTTGCTCCCGCGCATCTCAATCACCCGCATTGCGTATGCTCTCGCGTTGTGTAACACACTTTCGTTGCAAGGTCGCGTCGGCCTCATATCATCATATATGTACGCAGCAGTATATCCTATAGTTAATCAGAGATTTCTCCGTAAAATGAAAGTGTTTCAGTGACTTTTTTGCAGATACTTGTAGCGTGACATGCTTTTACTTGCTTTACCCGACTTCAAAAAGAAGACTATCAATTTTGATGTGCTGTTTTATTTTTGTTATCACACAACACACAATTATTTTTCTTGGATGGAAACCGAACCCATGATCTTTAGTTTTGTCAGTCAGGATCGTAAATCATTTGACCATCAGGCCCGTTCGGGTACGACATGCATTAATATTTTATTATGATTATCTTTGGTAATATTATCTTACCTACGTACCTGTATGTTTAGTAACACAATTAATTGTTATTCCCTATAATATTATTATTATCTTTTTTCAGTGCGGAAATCCTCTACGGAGACCACCTTCTAATATTTATTTCGGATTCGAACCAACCACAAACCGCACACAGTCTTAGGCATTAGTAGACGTAGAACCACGAGCGCCCTCTAAAAAATCTCTGGAACCCCAATGTACGAGTACCTCGGCCCATCTATCTATAGTCTGCAGATGATCCCCTTCGGAGTGAGAACCCCAATGTTGTTGGTTTTACTTCTAATAGCCTCTATATTCAAATTCATTTATTCAATTGAGACACCGTAAGTGAGCGATTACCGCCGCCCATAGACACCTGCAACACCAGAGGAGTCACACGTGCTTTACCGACCTTTGAGGGATGGGAAGGGGGATGGAGGGAGGGGTTGGGGTATGGGCCTCCGGTATCCTCACTCACTCGGTGAAACAAGCGCAAGTGCTATTTTACACCGGATTACACTACAATACTATGCTGGCCAGACGTATTTGTGTACAGTTTGTTTGAAGTTATTCTTCTCTTCTAAGTGCTCACAAACTTGCGTGATCTTAAATTGTTCAGAAAAATAAAAACAACGAGTTAAACAAAACATTATATTAACAGTTCGTACAAATATATGCCTAATAAATATTTATATAAAAATGTATAATTGCGTGTGACACATTGACATCAGTGTTGCCAATAAGAAAAATCATGTAATTGTACACTTGGTCATTTTTATTTTTTGATTCTGTCAACTTTTTCGTTATTTATTTACAATTATCTACTTTCTTATTCATCTTTTAGGTCAGTTTTTTGAGTTAACTTTCAAAATTAGTTAGTCTTTCTGTAGGTACTAGGTACCTACTATTGATATTTAACACTAGGTATGTCGTGTCACCTTCATAGATTTATACTTAATTAAGATTAAATCTATCGATATAGCTTCAACACCTAAAATTTACAAAGTTTACAATTATACATTATATGTAAGCTGTACAATATAATTATTTAAACTACATAATATGCTACATATACTTTTTGGTGAATAGCAAAAGCCTTACCGCAGCCTCTCAGATTTTGACTAACCGCATTCTTTCAACAACCTGGTTCATTGGTCACAGCGTATGCAAAATTAATATAAAAGTTTATAAAAAGGGAAGACGAGATTCGTTGCAATAAAATCATTAAATGACTAAAGACCCATTACGTTATGAAAAGCGTATAAAATTAATTAAACCCCAAACCATTGAAGATATATAAAAACCGTTTGATTACATCACTTCTTTAGTGAGTTATGTAATCAACTTACGGTTTTACTATGATTATACAAAACAATTAGCATTAAAAACCATTCATTAACCCAATCCCTTATTTCAAAACAAATATTTATTTAAAATTTATTGAAATTAAAAGCAAAACAAATTTCAAAGATGATATTAAACATATTTAAAGTGGTTGATATCGAGGACTACTCAACCCGAAGGTTAAAGGTTTGATGTGCTTTGTGCGCAATTTCCGAGGGTCAACCGTAGCGTACGAGAGGGGAGACCCCGGTAAGGAGTCTGAGAAATCCGGGCTTTCGTACATTATGGGGGCTGAAGAGGCAACTGCGACAGGTGGACTCGTTCCTAGAACATTCTGGTTCGGAATTGGTATCGCGTAGTTCGAAGAAGCTCGGTTGATTCTGATGGACTGGTTCGTGGGTGTGGTCAGACTGCTCTTCAGTTTGTTTTTAGGAGGTTTTAAATGCTTAGTTGATGATTTGTTAGAGTTTGAAGATGGTATAGTGCTGTGTATGTATTGGGCGACGTCTTTAAACTTCGGATGATCCCGTTTATGGTCTGCAACCATCGTAGGACAATTAGAAGGCGAAGAACTTGCAGACATGTTTTCGTCAAATAATAAATGGTTGTTATAAGCGGGAATGCCAACAGTGTTTAGTGCAGAATCTGAGGTCGAGGCGGGTAAGGCGCTTGTCTTATGAGTGTTTACAGGTGATACCGATTTAAACGAAGCTCTCTTTCTCTGTCCTGAAGACCTTATCGAGTAAGTGTTTGGAATATTAAGAGCTCTTCTGAACCTCTCAGTGTTTTGAGCTAAAGCAACAGTTCTGGGAAAACTTTCAGGTGAGTTCAAATGGCCTGAAATATTGGTATAGTTCTGCTCATCACAATTTGTAGGTCTTGCAAAATCTTGCTTGCCCTGACCAGAAGTTTTGGACTTGAAATCTTCTGGGAATCGTTCTATTCCTGCGGTCACGTCTTGAAACTTTTCCTTGCGGTCTACTTGCGATATATTTCTAAACGTCTGTTCCTGTGCATGTTGTAGTGCAGCACATTCGTTGTCGCGGTCGGTCAGAAGTAGACGGTGAGATTCATGTGGTCGGCGACTGAAGGATTGGTCGCGTCGGTCACCTCCCCCCCACTGCCCTGCAACGGTACTTCTGTTATAGCTTTAACGGAATATTTGGTCGCTTTTAATCCGAGGTGAAGAGTTAGTACGCAGAAGTGAAAATTAAACCTTGTTGTATACAGAGGGGTTAATAGATTGAAAGCTACATTTCAAACCGTTTCTACTGCTCATAATTAGTTAATTTCTACTCTCTTAGTTAACTACAAGACATCACACAATAGTAGTAATAACATTAATAAGTGAATTTACTATGATTAATAAATTGTTAACGTTAGTTATATAATCATAACATTCTTATTCGTTTTCCAGAACCAAATTAAGTATAGCTTGTATTACCGATGTTTAGATAAGGAGAACCATATTGCGACCTAGACTTTTGGAAATATTAGTCCAGAACCTCAAAGATTAGTTAGTAATAATACTTGTAGTAATGAACGACTCAAAAGTTATAATTCCATGTACCTTGTTTTGCCCGTCTGGAGATGCATCATCCCAGCTGAGCTTTTTCACTCTAGCGGGGATCGTGGCACTGGGCCACGCCACGCCGGACCTGCCTGCCTCCCTCCCGCATAGATGATCTGACATCAGCGACACCCCGCCCGCCGGCGGGAGAGCGGTGCTGTTGGAGGCGAGGGAAGGGGCGAGGGGAGCCACTTTACTTCTAGGAAAACGTTGGGACTGCCGACCGGAAGTTGCCACTGATGGGAAATATGAAAATAATTATTTTCCTTAAAACAATATGACAAAGAAAGTACAAAATAGAGACATGTTATATTTTTATTATTGGCCTATGTTTAAATGAAATACTCGTAGCTAATAATCTGTTAGATGAAAATGAGAGTCGCAAGCGTACCGTTGTGCTGCGTGTCCTGGTGCAGGTCGAGGCTGGAGGTAGAGTTGGCGAGGATGGTGCTGGCGCCCGCGCTCACGCTCAGCAGCGACCCCGCACTGCCCGAGGCGCGCAGGGCGGGCAGCCCCCCGGCCGACCCTGACCCCCCGGCCTGCCCCCCCGAGATCCCCGAGGGCTCCCCCGCGGAAGGCGCGGTGGGCGCGGTAGCGGGAGGAGTAGCGGCGGCGGCAGTAGTTGCCTGTGGCGGCTTCTCGTGAGCAACGTACCCGGAGGTTTGCTTAGATCTACGACGGCTACAAAATATAAAACACACGTGAACTACTTTTATGCATACCTCCAAACCAAATTAGTTAGAAACGTATCCTTGACGTTGTAATTGTAATATTAAAACAATAGGAAAATAAATAGTTACAGTGTAGCGAACATTTTAATGTTATTAACATCAATCTGTAAATTATAAATAAATATTGTGTTAAAATTAAGGACTAGTATGAATTCATTACATTTTGTGGAAGTTACTTTAAAATTACATTTTGACATCACTAAAACAGCTCCCTGATTTAGATAAATAATCTATAGTATATATATATTCATTTAATACATCATGCAATTTAGGTGCATTAGCGGACTTAGTACCTAAGGCATTCTGTAAGCAACTGTTAGAATACTATATTTAAATTTTCAAGTTCACTAAAGATATTTTGCAGATAAAAGATTTTATGAACAGAATTTTAAAGTAGTTCCGCAAGGAATCTTCACTGGGTCCTACTACGACATAAAATTACGTTGACTGCTAACTGTTAACTGATAAATTTGAATAGATAAATCAATGCATAGACAACTTTGATTGCACAGTTTAATAGTTAACACTACAGCTAATTATCATAAGATAATAAAACACTATGTGCAGTAAATTTTTGTGAAAGTTCAGGGCCGGTGTAACCAGTCTTAATAAATTTTTAGATATTTATTTGTCATAAATATACTGTTAAACAAATAAAAGTTACTGATTGATAAAAAAAGTTAAAGGTGCCAAAATGACTCTACTCTGTGCGCTGTGTGACTCTATTCGGTGAACGAGTGAGTGAGAATACCGAGGGCCCATACTGCAACCCCTTCCCCATTCCTCTCCTTATCCCCTAAAGGCCAGCAACACATTAGTGAAGCCTCTGGTGTTGTGAGTGTCCATGGGCAGCGTTAATCGCTTACCATCAAGCGATACGTCTGCTCGTTTACCCAATATTCCATAAAACATAACTCTGCCTGATGAAAGGTAGAGTAGAATCCAAGGATTATGATCACCATCCGTGTGTTGTGAAACCGAAATCTATGGTTATTTGTTAGATATTTTCAGAATAGTATATTACGGAGTTAATGAGCAAGCTGTGAAAAGTGGGACTTAATCTAGTCGAGTTTCAAGTAAGGTGTGAGTGCACTCACACTGTGTAGATGTAGAGCAGCAGCGCGCACACCAGCACGGCCAGCGCCGCCAGCGCCGCCGCGAACAGCGCCACCACCCCCGCGCTCCCCTGCACCCGCCCGCCGCCCTCCACGCCCTGCAGCAGGCGCTCGCTCACGTGCACCGTCACCGGGACTGACGTCTGAAACGGAGCGTTTTGTTGCTGCCATTCTATGCGGTCTGTTACTGCTCTTCGACACCGTTATGCGTTACATTATATTACTCAAAATTGGTAAAACATGAATTGTTTTGGAACTCTGCACGGTTGGCCGAGTGGTGTCAGCGGTCGCCATGCCGCTTGCTACTGCGCCAAGTGTCGTGGGTTCAAATCCCACGCGGTACCTACAACACTTTGTGTGATCCACGAATTGTTGTCCCGAGTCTGGATGTTCTTTGTGTCCGTTTCATGTATGTTTGTAAAGTCCCCCACGACACAGGATGTTTATGCCTAATGTGGAAGTTGCCTTTAAAAAAAAAAAACTAGCTAGTACGAATTCATATGATAATGATGACTACCCCATTGGTCTAGCGTATGCAACTATCGATCGAGAGGTCTCGGTTTTGACTTTTGGGTCGAGGCAAAAATGTAATTGAGTTTTTCTGGTTATAGAAATGTTTGATACGAGTAACAGTTCACAATTTGGAAGTTGAGGTTTTAGCCCTCGAGCCTCAGAGAGCGAGTAGAGCCATCGGCCCTGCGGCTGATCTCTTTCCGGTCTTGTCGGATAGCCGTCCTGTCGTATTGAGAGAGTGAAAGAACAGAAAGTGCACCTATGTTTGCGCACAAACTTGTGCATTATTATGGGTCCTGCTTCGTTGACCTTCGAGACTTTCTGCCGTGTCTGAAGTCGGCTAGCAATAGTACCTTGAATTCGCGAAAAACAAGTGCGTCGGCACCAATCTGGGCTCCACTAGCCTTACCGGCTTAGAGAAAAGCAACGATAGAATTGCTAAAAACTGGTTTTGTGTGGCACCACGGTCACTCAATAGAGGGGGCCTATTCGTGCCAAGCATGGATCCCACACGACAAAGCAGTCGGCAGCACGATAGCGCACCTGCCTGGGCGGCGCGCCCGAGTCCACGGCCGTGGCCACGACGTGCAGCACCGACGCGTTGAGCGAGCGCAGCGCGCCCGCGCGCAGGAACATGTCGCCCGACGAGTTCACGTACAGCATCCTGCACCGCACAACACGCACATATTATATACAGTCTACACGACATCTAGTGTATACATTAGCTAATCCATACTTATATTAGAAATCTGTCTGTATGTTACGGTTTCACGGCATGTAGACACTTTGATTCTTGAGTAAAGATATAGACTACTATTTACCGCGACAGCAAATATATATATATATATGGAGTCGCAGGCAAAAGCTAATATCTCGTATATATGTTTATGCGTGGTTTTTAACTCATTTATAGTAGATTTTAAGTACTCACTCGGAACCGGACCCTCTCAGGGTTAGACTGACACTGTCCAACTTATCTCCGTCGAACACGTCCAGTTTGCCGACCGGTAACAACTCCGTTTCGTCACTCGTGTCTTCTTCGACCCTGAACTCGTACTGCGGGTATTTGAAACGTGGTTCCCACTCGTTGACGTTTATCACCGAAATATTAACTGACGCTGTGTCGTTCTGTAATGAGAACAAAGTAAATTGAAAATGTATAATTAACATGGTACAGCAGATATTTCAAGCGGAACTCACCGATATTCCATCAGTTAACATGACCTGATAGTAGTATCCATCCTTGTCTTCGTAGTCGAGCGCCCGCCTCAAAACCACTTCACCAGCGCTGTTGATGGCGAATTTTTCTAGGAACGAACGATCTGATACGTAGAACTGGAGATTATTCTACAATATAACAGATAATATTATTATAGGAATAATAAGAATAGTACGTGGAGTAAAAATCGCTTATGCATATAAAGCGGCTGACTGACCTGCAGAGAATTAGCAGGTGGAACAGTGTTCAAGGTGAGCACCACGTGTCCCGGCGCTGCCGCCTCGCTGACGCTGGCACTGAACTGCTTGCGTCGGAAGCGCACCGGGTCGGCCCCTGCCGGTGCTGGTGTCGATGACCCAATCCCACCGATGGGTCCTGCTCGTCGGATGGACAGGGTTGCCAGAGCATAGCGGTCTGAATTGTCTACTTGTGTGGCCTAAAAACAAAACGGTCCGAATAAAGTCGATCAAAAATTAGCTCTCAAACAAATTGAACTCAATAGAAAAGATCATTTCAAGAACATTGTGATACTCGTACTTTTCAATTTTATTGTTCGTATGGAATCCGTTCTGTCTGAACTATAACGACATAATTAAGGATTATGTAGATATCATGATGAATTGGAACTAACTGTACTTCATACTTTATGAGCAGCCTTTTAAAAGTCCACTGCTGAACATAGGCTTCTCTTTAAAGGAAAGAGAGATTTAGGCCTACTATGCCGCCCTGGCCATACGGGTCGATATAAAGTTTATTTTAAGTTTTAAATCTCTTTGCAGTGATGATGTCCTGCTTAGTTTGCTCCCTTAGTCGCCTCTTACGACACCCACGAGATAAATAGAGGTAGTGACGACAGTCCATATTCCTAATTCGTCACCACAAAGACTAACGGTTTTATACTTACAGGTGGTATTATTTTAATATTTGGGTGTGACCAAAGGAAAAGTTATCAATAAACATAAAATTTACCCAATCAATTCAAATCTCGGAATTTTCTAGTGTCGAACATTTCTATAAACCTTAAGAATTAGCCCTATGTTGATGGATCAAACCCACCTTGATAACTACAGTGACAGGCTGGTTCAGTTCCTCTATGAGTTGCTTCGTAGCGCCGACTTGTCCCGTGTCCTTGTCAATGGTGATCAGACGCCCATTGTCTCCTGTTGCAGAGTACTGCAGCGGAGCATTAATACCCACGTCTTGGTCCACGGCTGATATTGCTCCTGGAGACGTTGGTAATACTGCACCCTGGAGAATGGAGAACGTCTATTCAGTAAATTGGGTAGTTGAATCTCAAGTCGAATTATTATTTCGTCTAATTTTGTCCTCTTACTTTGTTATTGTCAAACCAGTTAACTACCTCAACTGACTGTTTGGCTTAAACAAAACTACAGGGGAAAACTATTTGAAATTGAATTATCAACTTAAACGGAAAACCTCCGGCTAAAACCACCTAATGTTTTGTGATGGTATATCCTATTGTAAAATCCTCAGCTTACATACAGCCCCACGGAAGTCTTTATTACACATACATAGAGATTTTCTTGTTCGTGAGCAACCGCAACCTGAAAGTACCTATCAGTCAAACCGTCTGCTTGTTCGCCACAAATACCTTTAAAATAACGACGAATGTACTTAGTTTGCCTAATGCCTCAAGTTATAATCTGGTTTGTTTTCTTACCTCCTTTACATCTTCGGGTAACACGGCGGTATAATGCTCATGACTGAACTTGGGGTTCTGGTCATCAGCATCCAGCACCTGGACACGCAGTTCAGTGTCGTTGTGCAAGGGAGGAGTCCCTGCGTCTTGAGCTCGTAAGGTGATAGTGAAATTCTTTAGCGTCTCGTAGTCGAGAGGCTTTTTTACAGTTAATACACTGTCCAGTTCATTCGGGAAACCCAGGTAATCCTGTCAAATTAAAAGGCACATATTTAGAAGTCTATTTTTGTTAATTTACATCACAACACTCGTAACTTTTGGATAACGTTCGTAACTAACATATACTATTAATATTTTTTTTTTGTTTATTGTGCCTTAACAACTTAACTGATGGTTGGATGATCACTTGGACGCCAAAAAGTTGGAAGGTTCAGGAAAAGTATAGATTTCACAGCGCACTGAATTGATTGACAATATGTAGGTACAATATCGGCGAGAGATGTCGGAAACTCACGCTATGTGGTCCTGGTAATATCGTATAGTGAATGGTGGCGTGTGGACCTGCCTGGTCTGCATCAGTAGCCCTGGCGCCTACGGCCACTCGGGTGCCTACCGCCGTCAGTTCCGACAGCCGTACCTTGTACGGAGCCCCTTGCCAGACCGGGGCGTTATCGTTCACATCCCACACACGTATGGAAACTGGTATTATAAAACTCTGGAAATAAAATGCCATACCATGTACATAAATGACACATTGTTAGTAACTATAAAAGTAAAAATAAATAACTTTTAAATTATGTAAAATGAAAGAGCCATTTAAAAAAAAATTAAACATGAGTTACGAAGAGACTAGTTGAAAATTATGTTAACATTTTACACATTTAACAACAATAAATAGAAATGTCAAAAAACTTTTCTCACTCGTTAAAAAGCCATTCTTTTGGAATGGGTAAAAATGTATAAACTCGCGTCAGGGCGTCAGGTCACGTGACCATAAACTCGCGTGAGGTCACGTGTCCTGATCGAAAAAATTCGTAAGACGGATGTTTATTGTTAACAGCGCCGCGCCATCTACCGATATACTTTGGTAGCATTCGTTTTTCTAGATAGTGGTCCTTTCTCAATATGATTTTATATACTTAAAGTTAATATTTCAGTATCTTAAAGTGATTTACAATAAATTAAAATAACGATTTTCTACTTACACAAAACCTTTTGTAAATCAAAAAGATTGTTTACAATTTTTTGAAAACAGCGACATCTATTGGAGTATCAAAGCTTTACTTCCATTTACTACTTACAATCATAATAATTTTTAGTTATTTTTATTGCACACTATTAAAAAAAGCTTTTGTTTGCGAAGGTCCGCATATATTTCATTTCCTTCCTCAAGAATCGAAGAATCTTCGTGACAAATGTCATTAAAATCAGTGGAGCGGTTTAGTCGTGAAAGGGTAACATACAGACAGACAGACAGAGTGAATTTCGAATTTATAATATTAGTGAAAGGACGGATAACACAACGTATGATGTTTTAGCTATAAACATGTTTTAATTATAACCACGATTAAGAAAGCTTCATCATCGAATATCGTGTACTCACCGGATCGGTAGTCCGTCTTCTATCACATCTTACGTTCACGTACACATTGGAAGGTCCCTTCTTCTCCTCACGGTCGAGAGCGCGCAGCAGCGTCAGGTTCTTGGTACCGGGCGAGATGCCTATCGCCGCACCCTTTTCTTGCAGGCGTAGAGTGATGTCACCCTGTTCTTCGCTCGGGTCACCATTGACGCTTAGTGCACCTGCAATGTACCAAAATACCTTTATTAACAAAATATGAATTGCTAACTGACAAAACCATTTTAACATGTTTTAAATAGTTGCTAAATGCTCGTTTTAGGAATGGATTCAAGTCATATAATTTGAAAAGGAACGGAAGGGTTACAACAGGAAGGCGGAAACGATGAGACTGTCGTATACAGTCGGCCTTCGTTGGTCAGATGTAAATGGTCAACGACGAAGAGAGGAAAGTCCAAATAAATATGTACTTGAATAAAATACGTTAACAGATCTGGATAACATTTGCATTAGCGTGTTTGGAGACCACATACCTCTTGCCACTGTAAGATTTTACCTTTCGTTTATAAATAATGTAACTTTTTTATGTCTTCTCTGGGTAACCTCATACACAGAACTCACTTCAGGAATCATTGCAATATAGTGTTGATGGAATTCGAAAGTTGTTTTAGCCGTTATGTAACTTTTTAATGGGTATGTAGTTACCTATTATCAATCATGATTGACAGACAATCAAAATGAAATCTAAAAAAAAAAATATCAGAAGAGTTAGTTACTCACCTATGACACTTCCGACAGGGGTGTCCTCGCTGATGAAGAAGCTCTCGACTGCGCCGCCATTCATCAAATAACATCGACTGTCCTGGATTGCTGGAACACAAACAATACGGTGAAAAACCCTGTGTACAAGTTTTCGCGGTCTTGCTTGCATTAAAAGTAATGTTTTCTGGTTGCTTGTAAGAGTTTTAAGTTATCGTTGTAATTAACTTTTTATACTATTAAACGATATTGACATTATTATTACTACTACATTTTGAAAACATCTTCTTCGAGAGAAAGAATATGGATGAAAATAGCCTACGTTATTTTCTGTGTATTCTAATAAAGTGTATTCAAACGTGGATCTCTAACAAACAAACACCACACACAAAATTAGTAAAATTACTTGTAATTTAATTTA
Organism: Spilarctia lutea; assembly: GCA_916048165.1. Classification (NCBI taxonomy): domain Eukaryota; kingdom Metazoa; phylum Arthropoda; class Insecta; order Lepidoptera; family Erebidae; genus Spilarctia; species Spilarctia lutea. The sequence goes on along the minus strand of OU696471.1, from coordinate 523,988 downwards.
CTTAAGATTATTGTTTTACCTCCAAATCTACGTTCGCCACCATCAAAGTGTGCTGCACAAACAAAAAACACGCTGAGCAAATTCAAAATTAAGTTTATATTATGTTTTAGCTAACACCACACACACCAGTTTAACAAACAAAATATGGAAGAGTTAACATTCGACAGTTTTCGGTCGGCTCGATTAGAACGATACTACAATATATATTATATATACTTATTTCAGCAATTGACTAAAGAGCTCAAGCCAACTTCTCTCTCTTGAGTTGATGTGGTCATGAGCTACTGAAATGATAAATGAATTTATTTATTTATTTACTGAGGCGCTTCCTTAGTTAGTAGTTACATCAGTATAGCAGCTTAGCATCTAGGAACCCATCTGATCGTATACAACCTATATTTGAAAACAGCAATAATTATACTCGTACAAATTGTACGAGTATATTTTTGATTGTACGGTACAATCAAAAATGTGTGTCAATTCACTGTAACAATTTTCTTTATATACGAGTACATAGTTTGATAAAGTATTGCCTTCAATCACCTCCACTCCACGTTGGGGTAACAACAGTCATAGAGGTTACATCAATATGTCTAATGCGTTTAATCAGGGCGCCATTAGTCCACTTATCTATCCAGGACAGGGGAGGTTGGGATGGAAGGGGGCAGGTCATTTCTTACATGTAATGAGACTTTTACCCTCTTTTATACGATTGCAAATGAATATGGAATTATTCAAATGAAGAACGTGTTCGCGTATTTAATCTATATGAATATGCAAGAAGATTTGTATTATACTAGCTGAGCCCCGCGGTATTACCCGCGGATATTGTCGTAATGCGGGCAACGCCGCGGGGTGAAGCTAGTCTAGAAAAAGTAGCCTAAGTTATTCCTTATATCATCAGCTACCTATCAGTAAAACTCTCGTCCAAATCGGTCCAGCCATTCCAGAGATTAGCCGGAACAAACAGACAGGCAGACAGGCAAAAATTTTAGAAATATATATTTTGGTATGTGTACCGTATATACATTCATATGCATGTAGTAGAAAGCGCTTATTTTAATATTACAAACAGACACTCCAATTTTATTTATTTGTATAGATGTGTCAGAGGACAGGCTTTGAAATAACTTGATGACTCTTCGAGGCACTACGGTCTCATTCTTGTCTCCCCATCCGAAATTTTAATGTCTCTCTTTCTATCAATTTTATATCCTCCTTTGATCCGTTTGGAAAGAATAACATTACCAAGGACAGCATACACTAGACTAGTATAAAAGAAATAAGCCAAAATTTTTACATCAACCCATTGCGCCAGTGCGACGTCAAACAAATTTGGATAATGTGAACGATAATGATGAATCACGCCAATTAGTACCTACAGTAAAACCTGATAACAATCTGTATTCTGTAGTAGATTGCGTTGCACCCTTCGATGTGTGTCATAGCGTACAAGTAGTAAAAAAACGGCCGAAATAAAAAGTAGAATTCATAGAGGCGCCGCGCGGCGGACCGTGACACGTGCTATGTCTATGAGCCACTGCCTGTGTCTGACTCATCATATACTGCACTGGAGTGGAGCCCACTGAAATTGTACCCGTCTTGGACAAAAAGGATTACTCACATCTTTACTATAAAAAACCGGCTTGTAAAAATATTCACATAAAACGAGTTAGTACATTTTTGTGACATCCTTATCTCTAACACTTAAGGACAATATTATTATGCTCTTTAAAAAAAATCACAATAGGTAGTACTCTTAAGGTTTGGACTATGCTGATTAAATTTATTTCATTAATTAGTATTTCTGGCATTTATTTGAACTGTAATATATGAAGTTTACCTATTTGAAATACTTGATACGTATTAAAGACTTATAAAAATATATTGAGTATTGAGTAATCCACAAAAATTGCAATTAATACGGCAAACTATCTATATTGTGATCGGTAATTAGAAACGGTTGGATGAGTAATCTTAATATATATAAATCTCGTGTCACAATGTTTGTCCTCAGTGGACTCCTAAACCACTTAACCGATTATAATAAAATTAGCACACCATGTGCAGTTCGATCCAACTTGAGAGATAGGATAGTTTAAATCTCAAATTATAGTCGCAATTTTAATTTATTGCTAATTATTTGTCTGTTATTATTTGACAGTCACAATTATCTGTTAACTCCAAATGATTCTAACAGATGTCGATACCTTTCGACTGGGTTGAGTAAGTAATCAATAGATGGCGCTGCTATGGTAAATCTATAGGCTATATTTCATTTTGGAAAAAAATAGGGTTCCGTAAGATATTGGGGTTTTTCAGACACAAGGTGTAAAAAATCAACCCTATACGGGGGAAAATTTTTCGCTACGGGCAATAAAAGACGCAAACGAGGTTGCGTCGGTCAGCTAGTTACAATATAAGCAATGTTTGTTACGTGTGCACGTTTTAGCACAGGTGGTAACATGTGCGATAACTTTATTTATAACCAAATTGCAATAATAATTAACTAAATAAAGCGAAAGTACAAAAAACACACGCTTAGACACAAGTTTAGGTATTTGTTACGTTGGACACGGCCCTGCCTTGTATCAGTATACTCTAAAGTAAGTGCTCGTGTTAGAAATTAATACTAACCGATGTTTTAAGTAGGCAACAAATTATAATTTATAAGCAATAGAGCAGAACCTGAAGCATGTTTAACGACATCTCTAAAGCTTTGACATGTTAGAGTTCATCATCAGCTCATCGCAGTCCACTGCTGAACATCCCCTCCAATTAAAAACTTAGACTTTCTAAAGCAAATTTATTATCGAAGATACGAGTACAATATCATCACAAAAACTGTTTAATCCTTGAACAAAAAAACCCAAACGAAGGTAAACGTTTGGACATGAATTAAAACTTGCAATCAGGAAATATAAACCTGACTTAAATTCGCCGCTGTTTTCGTAAACTTGAAAAGTATTCTCTAATACTTGACTGCACAGTTGGCCTAGTGGTTTAAGCGGTCGCTACGTCTTATGCTAAGTGTCGTGGGTTCAAATCTCGCATGGGACAACACTTTGTGTGATCCACAAATTGTTGACCTGAGTCTGGATTTTCTTTGTGACCGTTACATATATGTTTATAAAGTCCCCCGCGACACAGGATGTATATTCTTAATGCTGAAGTTGTCTTTTTGAGAAATAAAAAAATATCTAATTAAGACTGTCTTTCTTTTTTTTTTATTATATACGCGGCAAACGAGCAGACGTAACAAGTGCGTTGCCGGCCTTTTAGGAGAAGAAGGAAAAATTTCGCAGATTTAATCCCGGCTTCAAAAATACCCCCGAAGTGAGGGGCGTAACTAGGTGAGAAACAAAACTTTATACCTTCCTGATTAGTGAAGTTCAATAAATGGTCTTGGTTCTGTTTTAAAAATGTACCCACCTCTTTTGAGGCAGCTACGAAATTACGGCCATTATCGCAGAATATTTCCACTGGCTTACCTCGGCGAGAAACAAACCTACGAAGCGTCATGATAAATGCATCCTTTGTAAGGTCACTTACTGTTTCCAAATGAACACATTTATATCGCAAGCAAATGAATAAACAGAGATAACACTTTACCAATCTACTACCACGGCCCTTGCGATTCAAAATTTGAAAGGGACCAGCAAAATCCAATCCTACAGATAAAAAAGGTAAATCTGGTGTGATTCGCTGCGTTGGTAAATCACCCATTTTCGGACATAGCGTTTTACCACGCATACGTCTGCAGCACACACAATTGTTGACTGTCCGTCTGGCCAGATGCCTTCCATTAACAGGCCACACAGTTTCGCGTACTACAGCTAACAACAATTGGGGGCCAGCATGAAGGTGTTTTAAGTGTTCCATTTTAAAATATAATTTGGTAAAGTGATGAGATGCATGAAGTAAAATGGGATGTCTTTTGTTATAGTTATAATTTGACCGATTAAGTCGCCCACCCACTCTTATTACTTTTTGTTTATCCATAAAGGGAGATAAAGCTAGAATTTTGGACTTTGGACTTAATTCTTTATTTTTAATTAATAATTGATATTCAGTTGGAAATGACTGAGTTTGAGCAAGACCACAAAGATCATGAAATGCCTCAGTCAACTCATCCACAGTTAAGCATCCTAAACGCCTTTCCTTAGAATTTTTTAAATTAAAAATGAACCTTTTAACGAACGCAAAAATTCTTTGAAGTCTAGTTAATTTCGAATAATTGTTGAAGTTTATTATCGGTTCTTCTGTAGAAGTTGTATGCGATTTAATTTCTGGTAACTCACTACTTTCAATACGATTTTTTAATACGGGCCAGTCAGATTCGTGTTTTGTTAAATATTCAGGACCTGACCACCATAACGTCATAGAAACCAGCTGGCTGGCGTCTACCCCCCTAGAAATTAAATCGGCTGGATTAGAAGATGTGGGCACGTAGCGCCAGTCTGTTGAATTGGTGATCTCGCGAATTTCACTAATACGATTGGCAACGAATGTCTTAAGATTACGAAGATCATTAGCTATCCAGGCTAATACTACGTTTGAATCGCACCAATGTACAAAACGATCTGGTTTGGATCTTAGTGATTCTGCAACAGATTGACAAAGTCTAGCTGCTAAGAGTGCAGCACTTAGTTCTAACCGTGGAATTGTAGTAGTCTTTAGGGGCGCAACTTTAGATTTAGCACACAATAATCTAACTGTTATTTCACCATTGGCATTTAACGATCTCATGTATATACATGCACCGTAACCTGAGAGAGAAGCATCACTAAACGAGTGCATTTCAATATATTTTGCAGAATTACATAGAACCGGTCTACTTATCCGTAAATTTAGAATGTACGGTAAATTTTGTTGAAATTTAATCCACTTATTTTTAATCTCTTGAGGGACTGGTTGATCCCAGTCAACCTTTAGTTCCCAAAGTTTTTGTAAAATCATTTTAGTCTGTACTATACAAGGACTTAACAATCCTAAAGGATCAAAAATCTTAAATGAATTTGACATGATTATTCTTTTTGTAACATTATCACTGGTGTTAAAATCCTTAACCTGAAAATGTAAACAATCATCTAATGGATTCCAACCTAACCCAAGAGTACTAGATGATTCACTTATTGTTAAATTTTCCTTTGTGTTTACATCTGAATTTTGAAATAGGGTATTCAAGTTTGTTTTGTATTTTCTTAAATTGAAGCAACCCGTTTTTAGCGCTTCTGAAACGGACCTTTGAATATAACGCAACTCGTTTTCGTCATTAGACCCTGTGATCATGTCATCGACAAAGAAATCATGCTGTATAATATTTTTAATTAATTCGTCACCTTGCTCCTCTCCTAGCTGGCTCAAACATTTTGTACTTAAATAGCTTGCACTTGCAGTTCCATACGTGAGCGTATTTAGCTGCATAGTTTTGATTGGCTGTGACTCGTCATTTCTCCATAATATGAGCTGTAGCTTACGATCATCAGAGTGCACTTGCACTTGCCGATACATTTTTTCGATGTCACCCGACAAAATGTATCGGTATTGCCTTGCTCTAATTAAGATTGAAAAAAGAGAGTCCTGTACGTTAGGCCCTACCATGAGGATTTGATTTAGTGATATGCCAGAGGAAGACTTAGCTGAGCCGTCAAAAACCACTCGGAGTGATGTCGACTCACTATCTTTAAAAACTGCATGATGACATAAAAAATAACTCAAAGGTGGCTTAGAAATAGGAGACTCGGATAAGTGCCCTAAGTCTTCATATTCTTGTATAAATTTTGAATACTCTAATTTCAATGATGGATTTCGCTTAAATTTTCTCTCTAAGTTTAGAAAACGCCGCCTAGCCAAATTATATGAATCACCCAGACAACCTGGATCATCAGTTAGAGGCAGTCTTACATTGAACCTGCCTGTTGGCAATCTAGACATATTTGCGTAAAAATGATTTTCACATGTCTTTTCTTGATGGTTTAAAACCTTTGCCTTGGGAATCTCTTCAAGTTCCCAAAATTTAGTAAGGAGTTCGTCAATAGAGTTACGCGAATTTTGGGTAATCGCGCTATGATTGCATTGAATGTAATTTTGAATTAGATGTCTGTTTGTTAAATTAGTTGGGCCAGTGACCATCCACCCTAATTTAGAGTTTTGCAATTTAGGCCCATTGGGAGCTAAATAAATTTGTTGAGAATTTAAGATATCCCAAAATATGTCAGCCCCAATGATCATATCTACAGGGCTTGGCTGGTAGAAATAGGGATCAGCTAGCAACAAATCTTTCGGCAAATTTAATCCATGTAAATTTACTCGAGACCTAGGTATATCTCCAGTCAACTCCTTTTGCACTAAACATGTCAGTTTAATGCTAAAATTACTAGTTAGGGAATTTAATTGAATATCACAAGTCTCAGTGACATAATTTGTACAATTATTTCCAATGCCGATGATCTTTAGAGTATCAATGCGGTTGGACTTTAGACCTAACAGTTCTTTTTGAGCAAGACCACAAAAGAAGAAGGTTTGAAGGTCGTATTGGTCCGGGAACACCGCAGGCGACAGCTCAATCCACACTTTTGTTGTGCGTGACAGAAAGTTTCGGGAAAATCGCACAGTTGTGGACTGCCAACCATCTAGATGATGGGGATGAAATTTCTGTCGAGTAGGATGATGGCGGAAAGAGGCGGCAGGGATCAATCCGAACAATTCCTCGGAGCACTCCCCTTGGTAAATGCGGTAGAAGATCGTGAGGTGTCGGACGGTGCTCCGCCAGTCTACTCATAGTATAATCGACAAATTTTAATCATTAACCACCATAAGCCTACTTTCTTACAGACATTCAAATACAGTTAAGTCGAAATTCGCATTAATATGTACGCATTTACAAAGTTCTTAGACGATTTTAAACTTCTCTACTTACGAGAAGTGGCCGTAACTTTTAAGCAAGTACAATGTCATAGAGCTTCTTCAACTTAATATGGACCTTCTTCAACTTCTCCAACTAAATATGATGGAAAAAATATAGTGATAACTCCATTGCATTCTAGAGTGAAACTTTAAATTCAACCATTCGACCAATAACAATCCAGAACATCGAAATGTTATGATTATAATCAAATTTTTATACTTCGCAATATTTAAAACGTGGCAAGTATTTCTTTATTTCCTGAAATTATTATTCATCATTTTCATTTATAAATTTTGTATTTGTTTCCTGAAATAAAGGTTAAAATATTATTTCTAAGAGGAAGTTGTTTTCGATGTTCTAAATATTGTACTTAGTTTGGCTGTGAATATCTCCTAATAGATTTTATTGTACTGGGTTCTGGCTCCACTTTTAGCAGTCTATTACCATGTCTTCTTATCACCGTCCACTGCTAAACGAAGGCCTCCCCCAAAAGAGCTAATAATATATAATTTCGGTCTTAGCCCAGTTATGATTTTATTTATAATATTACGTATAAGCCTGCAAAGGACTCCGCTGTCCCTGATGGAAAGTATGAGCATAATCTAAAAGTGGTGATTACCACACTCATTGCTAATGAAGACAATGCAACAAAGCACTATGGCGGCCTATTCAGATGCTTCTGCATCATTGGGCCTCCGGTCTCGCACTCACCAACGAAACACGATAGTAGAAATGCTGTCATTTTAGGTTGGTCTTCTTTTCATGTCTATATTTCTAATTTTGTCCTGTTTGAAAACGATTATAACCAAGGTAGAATAAAGACGGTGGGTCATGAAAGGCTAAACTAACTAAATCGCTATTAAATATTGAGTGCTATATTTCATACATATACGTACGATCATAATAATAATTATATTCTCGCTCTGAAACTATATTGTGTGAATGTACTGACGCTTCGACATAACAACATATAAAACATTTTGAAACACTTACTTTACTTGCCTACTTACGTCACATTACACATCGAACCGTGACCTCACACCATTTTCAACAATGAAGATCCTCACCTCAGTCTAATTTCATATAATTTACAAGAACTTATATCATTTTAATCGTTTTAAGCTAAATAGAAAGTTACAACTACAGAGGTCAGGACTATTTAACCTTCAAAATAAAATTAGTAGAAACTTCTAGAAATCATAGCTGCAAATTGCCCGTCTTCACTTTCCCTAAAGCGTGATCTCTAGTAGATTTCCTTATGTTATAGCAATTGCGACCACAAACATGTACATTATCATAAACCGCAGTCCGCAAGCCACTTTGCGCCTGCGCACCTCGAACTATACTCATTGTAATTTGTAACAATATGATAGTTATGGAGCCGACGAAGGCGTTCGTTTCATCACAAATAATGACCATCCAGTGAAAGTAAGTCGAAAGTGAGCTAAGCGAATACGAGAACACTTTAATTTCTTAATTAAATATTATATTTCGTTTCCAAATAACATAAGGTTAAAATGATCTTTAGCACAAGTGGATTTGATGGTGTAATAAGTTCTGTGAGTAAAACTTGTTCGTAATTTATAAAAAGATAGTATTAACCCGACTTCAAAAAGGAGTAGTCCCCAATTAGATCGTTTATCTGCATGTTACAACATATTTTCGTCATTTGTGAACCGATTCAAATTATTTTAATTGAATTAACTCTACTCAAGGTTGATTTTATTTAAATTTGCTGAAAATATTCCACCTTTGTCAGGCTAAACTAATCGTGATTTAGGCTCATTGAGGTAAGTAGGTATTTTTTAAGTTAAATAATGCAATCTTAATCCTTACAATACCTACATATGTTTATAGTATTGGGTAATTATGTATGTGTAACAGTAATTCAATTTAAAATCATGTTTTAATGTGTAAAACTTCATTGGAACGGCTTGAAATGAAGAGTTGAAAACAGGTCACTGGAATACATATTTTCTTCCTTTTAATTTTTCCTTGGTCACGCAATTGTAATGCAGTTCTGTGAAAGGTGAATGTCCTATGTAAACTCCTGGAATTTGACCTGTCTAACTTTAACTAAGCAAGTACATGTATCTTTTACTCAACTGTGCCAGAAGGAGAGTTATTTTGTGTGCGAATCATCATATTAATGAAGTTTCGTTCAGGTGTGCTACAAATTGTTCACTCCTTCAGCTTTAAATTAGATCGCAAGTATAAATGCAACCTTTGATAAGCCACACGTCACTTGCACAATCGTAAGTAAATACAGTTTAATTAGCGTTATTGTTTACGACACATGAAACATAAACAGGAAGCTTACTTAATTGACACATATATCAATTATGGTGCATAAAAGAAATCGATTACAAATAAAATAAAATCAGGTGACAAAACTGTAGTGCAACAAACGCTACTTGTTCAACGTCTTCCTGGAAGTTGGCTAATGAACAGAACCAATCATTGTGTCACTATTTAGTAACCGGTGAACGAAACAACCTTAGCTCTGTTTACAGGAAGCTGTGACGTCATTCTTTAATTAAAATGTATCAACACTACAAAACACACGTGCGCGTAATCTACTACTATTTAGTGGTGTAGTGCTTCTGCTTGAGTGGTGGTGCTGACTCACCGCGAGATTTGATTGAGAGCGCTATGGCGGCGACGGTGGGCGGCGCGGGCGCTTCAGTCACAGCGCCCTCGCCCACGCGCCACAAGTGTCCTGAATGTTGCAACCTTCATTGAGTTCTATTTTTATTACCAACAACACAATCATCACTGAAAACTCATAACGCTTTCACCGGGTAATTTATTATATTCACAAACACGCAGTTCCTTTTACACACGCAGGTTATGATTTGGCGAAAATTTCAAAATTAAATTAAAGGTATTAATTTAATTTTGAAATTAATCTAAAAGTGTATCCGCCATTGTACCTACTTATCTTGAACTAAGACCTTTTACAATTTACCTGGTGTACAATAAAGACATTATTATTATCTGGTTGACAAGGTATACAAAAACAGCTTCAGAGCGAGTGAATCTGCAGGAAAAAGCTGGTAGCTCTCTGTCTAGGATCTTATTTATTATATAAATTTTGACGACAATTATAAAAATTATCGTAACAATTTAACGAATTTAATTCAATTATTTATATCGCAATTTAAAATAAAATGAAATGAAATCTAAACAAACTAATTAAGCAATTCTTAATTGTATAAAATACAATTAAGTAAAAATAAACCTAATTAAATATATATATATATAAATCATTATCTGTGACATTACGTAAATCTCTATGACTTGATGATGATTGATCAGCATGTAAACGTTTGAAATATGTAATTAAAAACATGGTTTGTGCAGTCTCCTGCCACAATGAATACGTCTTCAGTGTGACCTGTAACACCGTCACACTTTAGTAATTAAAAACAGTAGTTTAATAAAACTTTAACGGCAAATAGAATAGAATTAAAAGTCATTTACACATCGTTCAACTATCCTGGCTTCATCCACAGACCATCATATCCCCAGTCTAGTATCCACCGCCCAGCTTCTTAAATATAATATTAGTTCAGTTCCAAGATAACTCATTTTACCATAGTCCGGATTAAATAAAGCGCACAATCACTGCGCCTTGCGCGAACTATAAACGTTTTCATCACCAAGTTTTTTTTTCATCATTTATTATGTACTCGTATTATAACATCCCCTTAAATAAATAGTAATTCACATTATCTATACAAATCTATACATCTATACATCTATACAAATAAATAAAATTGTGAGTGTCTGTTTGTAATATTAAAATAACCGCTTTTTACTAAATGCATACACGGTATAGATACCAAAGTAACATTTTCTTTGTAATTTGTCTGTCTGTCTGTCTGTTCCGGCTAATCTCTGGAACGGCTGGACCAATTTTGACGGGACTTTCACTGGTAAGTAGCTGATGATACAAGGAGTAACTACGGTTACTTTTTTAGACTAACTTTGCCTCGCGGTACGACAATAACCGCGGGTAACACCGCGGCGTTCAGCGAGTATAATATAAATCCGAAGTAATTTATTAAAATGGGATTCTTTTCTACATCCTCTGACAGCCACATCATCTATATCAGTGTCAACAGCTGTTTTAACGTATTTCAATGATCATTAAAGTCATTGGAAAGGCAACCCTAAAATTTGAATCACGTTTAAAAACCAGGAAATCGGTTAAACGACAACTTTAACCCCTGTCTAATATAATCTACTCAAGCAGAAAAATGAGAAGTCTTTAAAAGTGATAAACGTTCCCACGTTTGGAGAAATAAATTGTGAAACAAAAATAGTAACACATAGTAACGTTAATGAAACGTTTTCATGGCAAGTGCGCAGAGACAAGTGGGCCACCGGAAGGCGGTCTCGCAATAAATCCCCGTGCCGGGCACTTCCGGCGTCGTTGGCAACAAAATGGCGCGGGTTCATAGCCACCGATGTGGGGCGCCGACTGACCAAGCGCCCTCTGCCTCGCACTACACTTTCAGTTTTGTTATGATGACGAGGGAATATCCCCAAATTTATAATCCATACTAATATTACAATTTCGAAAGTAACTTTTTTTATTTCTCTGTCTATCTGTCTGTATGTTTCGTTACACCTAAACCGCTGCACAGATTTCTATTATATTTGTTATCGAGAGACTTTGATTGTTAAGGAAGGACATAGGCTATACTTTACAGCGATAATCGACATACACGCTGGCGGAGATTCGGGCAAAAGTTAGTATGTTATAAATCATTTACGATTTTATTGTACCTATGCCAATTTAACAAACAGATTAACAGTAAAACCACTGTGTTCATTACTATTTAAGAAATCGTACTCACAATTCGAGATCTGTTTGTTAAAATTATTCACTTTAGAAGGGTTAAATAAAAAGACGATATACTCTACCTTACTATATTTAAGAGATATGATACAATTTTTCAACGTACTCGTATGTACTACGTAAACGTTTTTCAGAATCATAAAACAAACCGAGGGTAGCTGTGTTGCTGACAGAGCCTTCAGCAAAATAATAGTAAGTCTTTATTCTGATTCCTTCAAATTAAACACCATATATTTTCCTATTTGAGAAATCTTATATTTTCCAGGATACAAGTTTGGTAAGGGTGTAAAATAACGTAATCTTCCTTCTACCGCAGTCCTCCTAATAATAGGTCTTTACCTATGAAATTGCGTTTCTTCAGTACTGGTCATTTCAAATGAAAAAAGTTTGTAATGGCTCTGTATTCTAAATTCAAATTAATTTTGTTTTAAAACCATGACATTCTATTTACAAACTCAGTCTTTTGTTTTTTGATTAGCGTTGTATTTACATTACATTTGAACATTTTTCGTCATAATGGATACTTTAAAAATTCGTGTAATTATGGAATATGAGTTACGTCGTGGCACCAACGCGACACAAACGGCACGTAACATCAAAAACGTATAAGGAGAGAACTGTACAAACGAACGCACAACCCTTTATTGGTTTTCCCGGTTCCGTTCTGGAAATTTTGACTTGAAAAATGAAGCTCGTGGTCGTCCGGAGACTTTGGTTAACAATAATGAATTAAAGGCGATTGTGGAATCTGACGAAACTCAATCTACAGCTGAGCTAGCAGAAGCTTTTAATGTAAGCACCAAAACAATATTGATCCATTTACGACAAATTGGCAAGGTAAAAAAGCTTGATAGATGGGTGCCCCACGACCTTAACGATCGCCAGCGCAACGTACGCGTCGAGACCTGCATTTCGCTGCTCAACAGGCAAAGAAATGAAGGAATTTTGAAACGAATAGTTACGTGCGACGAAAAATGGATTCTGTTCGACAATCGAAAGCGCTCAGCAAGTTGGTTAGACCCTGGTTCAGCACCAAAGCAATGCCCTAAACCAAAAATGACCCCTAAAAAGGTGATGGTCACTGTTTGGTGGTCTAGTGCGGGTGTGATTCACCACAGCTCTTTACAAAACGGCATGAGCAATAATGCAGATTTGTATTGTGAAGAACTGGAGAGAATGATGGAGAAGCTTGCACATCTGCAACCAGCTTTGGTCAATCGGTCGTCCCCACTGCTCCTTCACGACAACGCGCGACCCCATACTGCGCAACAGACAGTCTCCAAGCTGCAAGAGCTGGGGTTGGAAGCTCTCCCTCATCCGCCATACTCACCAGACCTTGCACCTACCGACTATTACTTTTTCCAAAATTTAGACAACTATTTAGTGGGTAAAAAATTAAATTCCCGAGAGGCAGTATAAAATGCCTTTGAAGAGTTTGTTGCCTCCCGTCCAGCTGATTTTTACAAGAAGGGCATCAATAAACTGCCAATGCGTTGGCAAAGATGCGTCGATTGCATGGGTGATTACTTCGAATAACAGAAATAAAAAAGTTTGAAAAAATAAGTACTTTCACTTATTGCATACAAAACGGCAATTTCATAGGTAAAGACCTAATATTATTAACGCGAAAGTTTGTGAGTATGTAAGTGAGTATGTTTGTTGCTCTTTCACACAAAAAACTACTGAATGAATCTTGATGTAAATTTACAATAATATAGTTTTTACATATGCTACAATTTATAAAGATATAGCTTCAATTCGCGGCGTTGCCCGCGGTTATTGTCGTACCGCGAATAGTAACGCGGGGTTCAGCTAGTAATTTTATAAAGTAGAAACAGATCAACACAGGCGCGCGGACCGGAGGAGAGAATCCATAATGTTTTTTCCCCATACAAAACAGTCTGTCTTTTTTTATGGATATCTTCACACATAAACATTCTCAGACTTGCATACAAAAACAATCGCCTGTCACTCACGAACTTACACATAATAATTAAAACGATTTGGCATTCCCAAAAATCAGTCATCAGATCTGCCATAAATGAGTAGAAACCCTTTATAATGTTGCACGTCACGCACCTCATTCAAAACTAGTAGAAGAGCAGCAAAGGGTTTTAAATATGAATGTTGCACTAACAGTAATTATATAAACAATATTCTATACAGGAAAAAGGACTTCCCCTGGCTGCTGGTGCTACAAACTTAAAATTTTGATAGCATATGTTTTTTATGTGTATGTGGCCACTAAGAATTTGACTAGCCACTAAAAATAAACTAGCACACTTTATCAGATTTAAATCTCTGTATAATGCAATACAATTTAACTTTGTTAAATAAGTGAGTACTGTTTTCAATTTAAAAGTTTCATCTGCACTGAAGCGCAAGAGCGAAAGCTCGTCCACTAAAGATAAGACAGTTTCCAATAATTTCAAGGACAATTTATTCTATAAACAAGCATTACGTGCCGGTAGGCGGCAGGGAAAGGCGGACGCGATCTCTGTCGGAACAGATGCTATCTGTCGAATTACAGACGACAGTTTCCGATCTGATTCGTCACCGCTTACCGATCATTACAGCATTACTCGCCTTATTACCAGATAATGGATACTTTAATTACATCCCGTGTGAAGATATTGGTATTACATCGGTTAACGAAGATTGTACATCACATTCACTCTCGCCTTTCTCCTTTATCATTAAAGTTCTCAAACAAATCTGTCAGTTTTGTGAAATTTAAAACTTATATTATTGTCAGAACATCACTAATTTAAACACAGCATGTTCTTAAATTATAATCTAAGTATTGACTTAGATCCTACCAGTCTTCAAACAAATCTAACCAATTTACTTTGCAGCTTAATGTTGTTCTTGTCGTGTACGTTACACGTACACACAAACGAAACACATAGCTTATTATAAGTATCAGTTCTGCAGTCCCTCAGGTTGCAGCAATATGCTGAGATGGGCGCCTTTTCTGGGATTGCACAGGGCACTATGATTACCTGGGCTCATTTTAATAAATTGCGCCTATCCACGTATTGTCCTTTGCAAGTTAGAAATAACAATTTTTCTTTTTAAGTAGGCATAGAAACTACAACAGCACAGACGAATTGCTCTACCGCTGCGCTAAGATATAGTTTTATAAAAACATTAGTTAGTTACATTTCGACAAGTAATACCTGAGTGACGTAACTGTCGAGGAAGCGATGAGAAAGTCACTGGTGCAGTTGTGGTAAACATCGCAGTGTTGTGTGTGTGTGTCCGAGTGTGGTTGGGGCGGAAGCGCGCATGGAGGAGCGCGACCCTCTCGGACACGCACTGCCCCTACTTGTCACATACCTCAAACGCTCACACCTTTAGTACTAACTGTTGTTAGATCTTGGACAAGGGCTGCATAAAATCACCGATATATTAAATAAAATATCGAGTTTCTTATTCTCATATAATGAATAAATTTAATTTTCGACTGAGCTGTGAAAAATTCTTACAAATTTAGTAGACAAATTTGCAAAGAGCTATTTACCACCCTGTTTGTATTTGAAATTTACAAAGTTAAACAGGTGATTCTGTGCACCTTTCACAAATAAGATGACTGAAACAACTCCTCCCCCGCCAAAATACATAAGCTATTTAGACTAAAGCACATGAGATAGAAATATACTCACATACAATTAAGAACAGAACTATTCTTATGACGCAGTAGAGTGACATAAAATTAAAAGTTTACGATGCAGGATTACATATACAAGATGATATTAGTCATTCTAAGACTGCTATGTAACTCAAAACAGATAACAAATGATGAACCACGATACCTAAATGTCTTTTCGTCACACGGAACCACTTATTGATAGTCATAAACTTATTATTCCACATCTAAATAGTTAATTTAATATTTATACAATATCCAAATTTAAACGCATTAGCAATATAATTAGTGTACTGAATGACTATCTGTTGCAAACAATTTTACGCTCTAGATTTGATTAATAGTCTGAATTAGTGACTGATAACCATGGCTTATAGGAAATGCAATACATTTTTATAGTTCCGTAAGAAATGGGAACCTACAGGATTGTTTTAGTCGTGATTATATTATTATTCATGATTGTTATAAGGACAATTACTGCACGCGTGGCCTAGTGGTTACAACCAACAACACTTGGCACCGCTTTCTTTTGCGCTAAGTGTTGTGGGCTCAAATCTCATAAAGGACAATACTTTGTTGCTCTAAGTGTGGGTGTTCTTTGTGTTTATTCCTGATGCGCGAGGTGACTTTTAAAAGAAAGAAAAAGAAATTAGATTTAACAATCGACGGAATATGGGTAATCACGAGCTATTTTTAAAAGAACAAAAGCTTAGGATTTTTAGTGATCGATGGTCGACCTTTACTAACTCATAGGCCTAACCGATTAAAGTCAGTCAGACACAACAGTCGATATTGTTAAAGTATTGATATTATCTGAGACAGTATATTTTACGTAACTGCAATCGGCACAAATTGCTGACCAAATTCGACTTCCCATCAATTGCTCGTTGCCTGAGCTAAATCAATTAATAATTACGATTTCTATTAAATCTTGACTCGATATTGATTTCACTCAACTTTGGTAAGGGCAAGTTTTTACAAATGACTTAAGTATTAAGCGTTGCGTTAACAGTTTCCTAAAATGTTTACGCGTCCTGGATTCGAGAGGATCTTGTAAATTCATTTTTTATTACATACAGAAAATGAAAAAAATGTTAACTTCTCAATTTTGCTCGTTATACTCCGGATATCCTTTGTGCGAGGAATCAATGAATAAATGCTATGTTTCTACAACCTTCGGTGGTATAATTTACGTCCATTATTTTAAGTTCAGAAACAAAAGGAAGAGTCGGTTTAACATGTAGCTGAAGATTAATAACAACGATTTGGAGAACAATGTGTTTCCTGACGGCTAAGGTGCCGATTGTATACGTGAGGAATATCTAGTATTTAGTGTTTATATATCGAATACGAATATACCTTGTATGTAGTAGTATATTAAATGTATGTTTGCATCTTAAAGAAAAAGATTGTTAAAAATTAATTTAGAAAGTAAAACGTCGCTAGTAAACGAAACTGAATTGTTGGATCACCGTGTCAGAAATAAGAGTTAGATTACCGTTATACAACTGATACATACTTGTTTTACGGATAAATTCTAAATTAATTTAAATTTGTTAGTATTTACAGACATTTTTATAAGTCAGATACAGCTAGGAGGCTCCATTATTTTGTGTTAGCGTTTCTGATTTCAAGTTTGTGAACAATAAATACCGTGAAGGGTCCGGGTTGTCCTTTTAAAAAAAGGAGCATACTTCTGAGTCAGCCTGTCCATTCAGAATTATAGATTACTTACAAGCCCCACTCAATGTGAACCTAATCCAATATTATTCACGATCCACAACGCGACTCTACCGCCATGCGCCAGCAGGACATTCAGGTAGGCCGTGGAAACACGGGTTAAGCATTACTGCAAAAATCTAGAGTAGGTATAGAAACTGGCAACTATATTAACCACTGTGGGAGCCACAGATGCCGTAATAAAAATATACTACTGTTAATGGTTCTTTTTAAGACGGTGAGTCGTGACATGTTGATTTCCAAAGAACACGGAGCAGTACCCAGTGAATGAAAGTAATGTAACATAATAAAGTTAAGGCCAATGGCTGCCACGTATCTTAATCACGATACAAGTAAAACTATTCTAAAGTATCAGTATGTAGGCAGAACACGATATGGTGTTCCAATTATTTTGTATAATTTCAACATTTAGCTCGCGTGCCGATTTTTACTACGAAAGCAATTAATTTTAAGTTTCCACTTATTTTTAAGTGTTAATGTAAAGGCATGATATATGTGGATATTATACAATAAAGCTTAAAACACTGTTTTACCTATATAGAACGTGTCTGTTCTGTTAGGTACCTTAAAATTCCGTCGTAGTACCTACCTAGTTAGATACTTTATGTTTGGCCAAAGTCTGATAAAGAAATACCTAACTCAAAACTGGAAAGGTATGATTATGAGCAATAGGTGTAATTATTACAATTCATTGGCATATACAGGGTCTGTCGTAAATAATGGATAAGTCGTAAACTGG
Source organism: Spilarctia lutea (assembly GCA_916048165.1). Lineage (NCBI taxonomy): Eukaryota > Metazoa > Arthropoda > Insecta > Lepidoptera > Erebidae > Spilarctia > Spilarctia lutea. The sequence continues at coordinate 506,083 of OU696471.1, read as the reverse complement.
AGTTGGTCCGGCTATGAGACTATTAGAAAATCGTATCTTTTTGCCAGGGTTTCTAACCGTATGGAAATGGCGTAGACTTTTATGTTTTTTTATAAATTTCGCTACTCTTTGCATTCATTCCGTTGCCATTTCGTTAAATTTAGGTATTTCTGTGTCATTTTTTTTGTATTATAGTCTTGAAGATGTGTATTATTTAGTTTTAGTACTGTTTTAGGCGTTTTTAACGTTGGTCATTTTCAAAATTGTCATTTTAAGATTTTTTATGTTTTTGTTTTACTTAGGGTCAACTTTTGATCATTTACTGTGTAAAAAAAAAGTACGGCGCTATAGCTGCCCATGATCTTAATAAATTATCTAGTATGTGTAGATTCTAAAAAGGTATAACAATGCATACTTCACAAGTAATATTAAGCTACATGAGCGAGATCAATATCAAGGTGAGAAAATATTTTTTTCATGTAATGTTGTAAATGGTTATAAAACTTCGTCATAATGATTTATTTCTGCCAAGATTCTTTACACAAACACTATGGGGTCACTATTAAGGATATTCAAAAGAAAACTAGGTTGTTTTAGTACGTAAAAATATTTATTCAACAACTTAAACTAAATGTTCGAAGTGTCCTCCGCCGGCAGCTATGCACGCTCTACATCGCCTAATAAACGATCGCTTAATCCGGCGCACATAACCGGCTTCTTCAATTTTTCTCGCTGCTACTTGAATGCGCGCACGCAACTCTTCTACAGAACTTATTGTTTCACTGTATACTTTTTCTTTTATACAGCCCCAGTAAAAGAAGTCCAAGGGGTTCAGGTCTGGCGAACGTGGAGGCCATAAAATTGGCCCCAATCGCCCTATCCATCTATCTGGATAAGTATTATTTAAATGTTCCCTGACACGAACAGCGTAATGTGCTGGACACCCATCATTTTGTAGCCACATCTCATTTCTTATCTCTTGTGGGACGTCTTGCAGTAAACTAGGTAAAGTATTTGCTAAAAAATTCAAATACATATCCGCATTTAATATTGCCGGCATTCGGACCAATGATTTTGCCATTAATAATGCCAGTCCATAAATTAATTTTAAATTGATATTGCGATCGGTCTTCTCGGATAAGTCTTGGGTTTTCGAGTTGCCAGCTGTGTATGTTGTAACATAAAAAAACTAAACTAAACTTGTAACATGTTTGTCGCATGTAACTATTAGAGCACATCAATTTTAAAATTAAACACCTTTATGAAATGAGGAGGCATGAAATTTTTTTGACAAAAAACTACCTAGTTTTCTTTGAATATCCTTAATAGTGGCCCCATAGTGTTTGTGTAAAGAATCTTGGCAGAAATAAATCATTCTGACGAAGTTTTATAACCATTTACAACATTACATGAAAAAAATATTTTCTCACCTTGATATTGATCTCGCTCATGTAGCTTAATATTACTTGTGAAGTATGCATTGTTATACCTTTTTAGAATCTACACATACTAGATAATTTATTAAGATCATGGGCAGCTATAGCGCCGTACTTTTTTTTTACACAGTAAATGATCAAAAGTTGACCCTAAGTAAAACAAAAACATAAAAAATCTTAAAATGACAATTTTGAAAATGACCAACGTTAAAAACGCCTAAAACAGTACTAAAACTAAATAATACACATCTTCAAGACTATAATACAAAAAAAATGACACAGAAATACCTAAATTTAACGAAATGGCAACGGAATGAATGCAAAGAGTAGCGAAATTTATAAAAAAACATAAAAGTCTACGCCATTTCCATACGGTTAGAAACCCTGGCAAAAAGATACGATTTTCTAATAGTCTCATAGCCGGACCAACTCCAGTTTACGACTTATCCATTATTTACGACAGACCCTGTATGAATGTCGGAACTGAAAATACTCTTTATTACTTACGATTTATCTTAAAGTTAGGTAACAGTAATCGTTGCTTTTTTTAATTAAATGGATCATGTTTTTGCATTTGTATCCTTTAAATTCAACTCAGCTAAGTAACCTTAGAAGCCTTGAAAATAGTCTAGAAAGACTATTATTATAACTACATCAGTAAAAAAATAGGTAAAAAAACTTTTTAAGTTAAACGGTTTTATGTTAAAAAAAATGTACTAAAAACCAAAAAAATAATAAAATAGATACAGTCGTGGGAATTATAAACATATGCATAGACTAGACTAAAATAAAACCGTGGGGCACGTCAATTGTCTACAAATTATCGACTTAATGTGCGATAGAAGAATCGTTTAATTCGTCGTTAGGCAGTTGGCCCGCAGACGGTGAGGAAATTACTTACTATTTTCTTGCTCATGGAAATTCCAATAGTTATACACTCCATGTTAACCCCACGGTTTTATTTTAGTCTAGTCTATGCATATGTTTATAATTCCCACGACTGTATCTATTTTATTATTTTTTTTGGTTTTTAGTACATTTTTTTTAACATAAAACCGTTTAACTTAAAAAGTTTTTTTACCTATTTTTATTTTCTAGTTTTTAGTTTTTATTTCGCATTCTGTTTAATTCATTTAGTGCTTCATTATTGCAAGGTTTCTTGCCCGTTAGTTTATTGCAGTCCAACTCCTCTATACGTAGTCCCTGCAAAGATCTTTCATTTGATACCCATATTGATGGGATTGATAAAACCTACGTTATCCGCCATTTTGTAGCGGCAGCCATCTTGGATTTCAATTTTTTATAGTATATTGTATTCTGCTTGTTGAGCCCTTTCATTTGATACCCATATTGATGGGATTGATAAAACCTACGTTATCCGCCATTTTGTAGCGGCCGCCATCTTGGATTTCAATTTTTTATAGTATATTGTATTCTGTTTGTTGAGCCCTTTCATTTGATACCCATATTGATGGGATTGATAAAACCTACGTTATCCGCCATTTTGTCGCGGCCGCCATCTTGGATTTCAATTTTTTATAGTATATTGTATTCTGCTTGTTCTTCTTCTTCTTCTTCTTAATAAATGGCAAACTGTGCCGATGTCGACAATTCTGCCAATGTCATTCTGCTTGTTGAGCCCTTTCATTTGATACCCATATTGATGGGATTAATAAAACATAAATTATCCGCCATTTTGTAGCTGCGGCCATCTTGAATTTATAATGATAATGAATAAACATAATTGTATTGTCACCAAAATCCAAAGTGTATACAAAATTTCAGATTAATCGGTTGACAGGAAGAGGGTGAAATTTGAATTACTAAATTTGACCCAAGAAAGAATAAAACAAACGGGGTGAGCTAAATAAAACCGTTTATAATAAAAAAGGTCATAAACCTAAGTGGTAATTTGTGAAACATTACCAACACTATAGTTATGTTATTTATTCAACACGTAGGTTTAACGTCCTGTTAATGTAGTAATAAACGCCGAACCTATTATTACTTGAATTATCAGATATTTTCACGCTTAAAGATGTTTATTTTTCTGAAAACCTAGTATACCTACTTGGCAGTTACTCGTTGTGTACATATAAGTATATTCACCATATTAACAGTCATTTGTTTAAAGAAAATTATGAATTGTAAGAAACAATATGCCTCAGTCCTTAATAATAGACCATTCTTAAAGGTAGAGCATATATTTTCTTAACCAATTAAACAGGAAGAGGTATTTATTGTTAACGTTTCATTGGCAATGACGAGGTATTGGCAAAATCACCTCCATTTTTATAAAGTAAAAATCAAGTGAGTCAGATTACAGAGCTGGGCATCGATACATTAAAATTCAATAAAGCTCTCAATTTTTAGGGTAATTTAGTTGTAGTACACAACTAAATTATTTGCACTTTTAAATTAATTTAGTTAGATAATTTTAACTGAATTAAACTTTATTTCAATTGTAGATGAAAGTAATTACATAATAAGTAACATTTTAACTGTTTACATAAAACAATTAAAACTAACAATTAGTCAGTCCTGTGTTTATTGTATACATATGTATATATATATCCTAATGTTACATAAAATAAAAGTATTACCTACTAAGTAATTATATTGCTATTTATATTTGCAACTTTACCACAACATCCACAAGTGAATTACTACCGGCCCGGCTTCGCACAGAAGAGTTTGGAATTTTTGGATTTCTTTTACTATAATATGCCTGCATACATATATAAACTTTCCTCTTGAATCACTTTATTAAGTGTTGAAAATTGTATTAAAATCCGCTAAGTTCTTTAAAAATAAGCGAACAAACAGCGGCAGCGATTTCATTTTATGTAAATATGTTGAAAGTAGTGATGGTGGTGTAAGATCAATCGACGATTAATAAATAATCATTTGTTTTACAACATTTTGTCAACATTTAATTAATTATGAATGGCTGTAGTCCCAAAAACAATTAATTAATTGTTTGTTCAGAGAGTCACAATTACCATTGCACCAATTGTTGATCTGTCCACACATGACGAAGACGAATGATGCTTGATGCCACAAATGTGTCAAGAACCTTTTGACTCTACATTACATTGACATGACAAGTACTAACTAGAAAAGCGTAATAGTTATTTTTGATTTCGGTTTTTCTCTACCCTATTTAATTATTTATATTTTTTGCACTTTAAGATATGAATTTTTATTGCATGTTGTGTGAAACAGTACTAAATTTACCCTACCCTAAATCAAAGAGTATATCAAAAGTAGAGAGAAAGAATAACAGAGACTTGTTCGTGTAAATTGTGCCATAGAACTTGCGAATGTATATTATGTAGTAATTTTAATGTACTCTGAGTTATCTACAATAGACTAAATACAGACAAAAACACCTTAGTTCTAAATCTATTATATTAATTAGTTTAGTCTATCAAAATACACTAAAATAATGTTTTCGCGCGTAATTTGATGAAAACGCTAGACGCCATAATGCTTATTCGTCATGACGTCCAATCGGAAGTAAAAGCATTTATTATCATTTAATTGCAATCATGCTCAGTCGCAAGTGTATTACTATGGTAAAGATTGGTAATGCACAAGTAGGTATGCACTAGCGTGTAGGTGGTTATTACGATGTTTATAACTTTGAGGGTCATTTTGAGAAGTTTTTGATAAATTTTTATATAGCTATCTGCAATATAACACTACACACTTAACAGATAAAGATTACTGACAAATAAGGTTAACTCACAAATTAGTCTCTATCCGAGACTTCTGAAACCGAAATCTGTAGTTATATGGTAGGAAAGTTCAAAATAGTCCATCAGGGACTATCAGTATTGAAACTGGTGCACTAAACATTCATAATGATATTCTGAGCAGTTGTACTTCCTTTTACTTCGTTTACTTGTTATTAATATTAGGTAACGACAATATACCTACCAGAGAAATAAAAAAAATGAATTTTTTTTTCTTATTAGCTGTATGTACAGTGTACGTACATTATTTAAAAAATCAATTCTATATCCATTACTCGACTAATACGGAATGAAATATCTCTCATTATATCTCAAATTACGGTATTGTAAGCGAGTCATTGCAGCCATTGCAGTGAAATTGAACCATAAAATGAGTTGCACTACTTCCCGTTGTGTGTATTAGTTACCCGTTACCCTATTGAGAGTATTGAAATGGCGGAACAGGGGAAGTCGCGGCCTCGGCACAATGGACACCGCAACAGATTGGACGATCGAACTCTAGCTACAGATTAAGCAATCTTACGTCGTTTGATTTTATAGACTAGGATCACTATGCTTGTTAAGTCTTCCTGCAGACGTTGATTAGGAAGAGGTTAACACACTGCTAAACCTCGTCATATTGCGAATCTTAATTCAAAAAAGTATGTTCATTTTACAGGATGTTAAACAAAGGACTCAAGTACCCCATGACGCGGGGAATTCCCGTGTGAGCTTAGTGACTATTATTATTGAACAATTAATACTGTACTTTTTGTTATACAAAGTTATCTGAAAGTACAATATTTTCTTGTTCAAAGGAAATGATATTACTACGCAAACAATGGCTTAGACAAAGAACAAACGAGAAATAGAGAACAAACAGGCAGAATTGACTATGTATGGTTGAATTACCGGCCGGAATTATTACTTTAGGAGATAACGTGTTCAGAAGGTTAACCCAGAAGGACTAACGATCTGATGTGTTTCATAGATTGGGTGCATAAAACGGACATGGGGTAGTATGGCTCACATTGCGAGAGGCGTAGTCTTATGCCTCTTCCAACGTGAGATTGACAATCGATAGAATTTATTAATTATAACAAACTGGTTTTAGACACTGCCTTATTCTATAATCTTTAATTTGCTTTTATTCAACACAAAGATTAATTTACTGATTATATTTTTTCCTTTTCGTTAAAGTGTATAAGCAAATATTATGTACTAAGTAGGCACTTACGTGTATTTTCACAGGTTCAAAGGATTATTTTGATCTGTAAGCTATTTATTATTGTTCTAAAACGTTGTTTAAATTTCAAGACGAAGCTATTCTTAACATATACACATTGTGTGTAACCATTAAAATTTCATTGTAGGTTAGGACAATATTTATAGTAGTAGCTCCGCAGATCCATTCGATTCCGATTGTAACAATAGAAATGATTGATGTCGTGCTCTTGTGTTAGGTTGTGTAATACGTAAGGTTTTCTCCCTCGCCAGTCACAATAAACTATTAACAGCGTTACAAATGTGTAATTAGCGCCAATTCTCGTCACGTACAAGCGTTTATTTATTAAATATTCCTTTGCCATGCGACTTATAAAGGAAAACTATAGATTTGTGATTAATTTATAAGTACGACAAGAACGCAACAACATATAAAACGGGATTGTATTTAAGGTTGTCTCCCTTTAATTTGAAGACAGTAGAGTCAAGAGAGATACATGTATTTAATAGGTTCAGCTACTGGTAGTGGTAAGTGCAGTGTTGCATTAATTACTCAACAATGACAAAATACTGTAGGCGAGGTCAGCGACCCCATGACCACCCGCTACTGCGAGACGAGACTAGCCCACAGCACGCGATGATATGGTCGAGTTGGCGAGACGCCGCATTAAAAGCATGAATGGAGTAACCAGCGTAATTAATGCACAAGTCAATATAACGTATATTGATGGCCTTCTCTATGACGTCGAAATATCCCTACCGATGTGTATGCACAACTTCACGATAAGCGGATATAAGATTCAAATAAACAAACAAGCACAATATTTTAGATTACTTTTCCCGTTTTACTAAAAAGGGATTGTGAACGTTTGTAGGTCATGTAATTATAACGATAAGCCGGAGATCGTTAAAAACGTAAGATAATTGAATATTGATCGCAAAAATTTATGTATTTTTACCATCAATAAAGTAGATCACTCATTGCTGCAAGTTTACATATATTTCGGAAAAAGACAAGAAGATGATGATCTAATCGAAACTATAAAAAATAACGATGCGATGTATAAGTACTGACAGGATAAACGGCCATGTAAACAACACCAATAATTTATACCTGAAAATGTGTTGGAGGCCTTGCCAACTAAACGAGTGGGCAGCTGGAAAGGGGGAGGGTCAGTGAACGCGATCCACCCCACACTACCCCCCATCTACAATGAAACAAGCCTTCATTTATTTGATCTAGCAAGGCTTGATACGCTACGATTTTCTTTGTCAGGTGAAGAACATCGCTTGCAGTAAATACTAAAAACTGTGTAAAACTAGTGTAGTTTTTTTAGTAGAGGGATCAAGTAGGGAGACAGGTCACCGGTAAACGACCACCATCGTCCATGGACTCTAAGCTAGGCATTACATCCTATAAAAGCACCACAATAGCTTAGTCGGTTGGGCCCTATGTTAATGATGATTAACTCCTAGCCGATATCGATCACAGCGGCCCGTTTGAACAAAGACCAGCCAACTACACAGGATAATATTATAGTGCACAAGTGTGTGCGCACATAGGTGCATTCTCTGTTCCTGTTTCACAATGCAATGGAACAGTCATCCATGTGTGGAAGAAAAGCTTGCCCAAGGTTAAATTAAGTAAGAATTTAAGTGTGTTCATTACATGTACTAACTAATAAAACGCATATTATGAAATTTAGCATAGATACCTACAAAAAACTAACTTTACATCAAGCAATGCGAGCGTCAACGCAAATAAAATTTAGTTTTGATTTGGATGTATTAAAATTTGCGTTGAAAGACCTGTTTATGATTAAAAAGAAAAATACTAGTGCAAGTAATAACTAGCCTGCTAATAACTTTACACACTTAGAGTAAATAGTATAATTGAGTGTTTGAACTATAAATAAAACACGAACCAGGAAAGAGCAGTCGTTACTCGTTAGTTTTGTATTTGTATAAGATTGCGAAACATCGTATTCAGCGAAGTATCAAATGGCTCGGATTTCCTAAGGATAATTTGGCGAACGTCGAAGAATGGCCAACTGAACGGAGCGTGCAGTGTTGTGAAACTACTAGGCGGACGCGAACGGCTGAGGACTGCAGGCGCCTCGTGTCGGCGTTAGTGTAGTTTGCGCCGAAATTGCATTAGTTGCAAGAACACCGCAATATATTAATAACACACATCTTACACTTACATACATTTCTTCATTCTGATTCCAAACAGAGCCTGCATTTTTTATTTATGCTGTTTATTTCTAAATAAGAATACGGATTGTCACCCCTATTTACCCCAAGGGTGTCGTAAGAGGCGAGCAAACCACGCAGGCTAACATCACCGTAAAATAAGTTGTTTTTCTTTTCATGTCATGTAAGTCATAGTCACTATTGTCACAATCGCCTTTACACTACTCACACCTACCCAAACATTTATCATCTCTACATAATTGCGATAAAATGTGTGAATAAAGATATGTTACTGCGGCTCGTGTGGATGAGAGCATTGCACTAAATTTACACATCACTATAATTGGTACCTTTAATGTACCTAAAATACATTTGCTCGATCTACACATAAACATGTGCTTGGTTGGTGTTTTGAGGTCAACAACACATCTTATGGCGAAAACTAGAATGTACTGGATAATGTATCTACATTTTCTTTCCACTCATTGAAAACATAGGATATGGCACAGAATGGTATTGAAAACAATAGTAACAAGAAGAAGTATAAGGGCAGGGTACCTTGTGCGCGGGAGTGCTCCACCAGGCAGAGGAGCGTAAGGCACAGGACGGCGCGCATGCTGCCGTTAGCGCTTGGGACGCGCACGCATACCGAGTCGCCTGCACTCTGGACACTCCAACTGAAACATAAATAATGACTAGAATATATGTTACATATTCATTATAGTGTAATCAATTTTCTAAACGTAATGAAAAAGGAAGATAAAAACCTAATATTCGCCTTCGTGTTGCGTTGTCACTAGTTGTCAGATCGTTATTAGCTAGTGCAATCTTAGTCTATTGTCCTAACGAACCACATAAGCTTTAACTTTTTTTTATGTATGGCCCTGTCTAAATGACTCTACTTTGCCTAACGGAAGGCATGAGCAGAATCTGATTCTTTGGCTAATATTACTAGCAAAGTAATACCTTTATTCAAGAAGAGTTGTACAATTGACCCAAATAACTTTACGCCAATCTCAATCATACTGGCTATTAGTAAAAATTTTGTAAAAGTTATATTGAACCTAGAAAGCCATTTTAATCTAAATAATTTATTTCACAAAGAACAATATGACTTTACAAAGGGTCGTTCAACAATGGATGGCAGAATTCGCAGGATCCGATAGGTCTATTTAGCGATCTTTCAAAAGCCTTTGACTGTGTAGAACATAAAACGCTTTTTCTTAAACTTAAACAATATGGTATTGCTTTGGAACTAATTGTTTCCTACTTGAAAGATAGTATTCAGTCACTAATCTAACTCTAAATAATTAAATAATAAGTATTGTAGACTCAACAGTATTCTTAAGAATTATATTAGACAGTAAACTACAATTTGGAGCCCAGATAGATAGCCTTGCAGGTAGACTCAGTTCAGCAGCTTATGCAGTATGGAAGGTACGTCAGCTCACTGACACGGACACAGCTAGGCTAGTTTAATTTAGCTACTTTCGCAGCATCATGTCCTATGGTATATTACTTCGGGGGAAGGCGGTTAATATTGAAACGATTTTATACGAGCCATTAGTTCAATGAACAATTTAGGTGCTAAAGTCTCTCTTCGAGAGTTGTTTAAGGATATAGGTATTTTTACTGAGTGTTTATTTTTCCTTTTGTTAGTACGTTATATTTAGGCGCATTTAAAAAAAAATATCAGGTGATAACTGCTTGCATATTGTTTATCATTCATTTAATACTAACACTATTGTATTCTTATCATAAGGCCCTACGCACTTTGGAAACTGGAAGTTATAGATCGATACAAGCGGGTAGTAGTTTTTGATGTTTTCACAATATTTACCATGACAATATAGTACATATTGTGGCGTCTGTTTGTGTCGTTCTATGTTTTTTAACTGTAGTTTCATTTTAACGTTCATAAATGTAACTTGGTATCTTAATTGATTTTGCATTTGAATATGAATTAAGCAAGTTTACCTTAGTAACTTATTTTTGTCCATGGCCTGCCGGCTGGCTTGTTATCGCGGCAAAAAGTTTATCTACTTTCTCAAGAAACAATTTATCTCAATGCCAAACATCGGTGCAGCAGTTTAGCTATGAAAGCGTACCAAATAGAATTTCTGTCTTCATTATTAGAGCAGCCCGAGAAAGCACATACGCGTACCTAAAATTTCTGATTCAAATTACATGTAGGTACCTACGAACGGACAAAGTTTCGATGTGATAATTAGAAGTAGGTTAAAATTAACTTACAAGATTTTTTTACAGAGATACAAGTGAAGATAACAAAAACGGGTTAAAATAGGTACATCTAAACACATCTACAATTACTAAGCTGTAAAGTGGCAACTAAGTTACATTTGAAACCGGGTTATAGTTCCTGCAATTTGGGTGTGGTTATCCAATAGCATTACCGCAGGTTGTGCTTGCGTAATGGTTAATTATATTAATATCCTGGGGTAATAACGCTTGTTTTTATCATTTAAAATACCCTATATCCTTTGCTCCTTGCAATGTACATGGTTATTAATTAGGTACTAGTAGCAACATGATTGAGTGAGTTAAGGCAATAAAGCGCATCTGACAAATAATAAATTTAATTTTGTACAAGTGAATGGTTCAGGGATTGCGATCAGTTATGAAACAAACAGGTCTAAGTTTCGTGTAGTACCTATAGTTTATATTTTAGCGTATATACGATCGTAGTTAGACTTTAGGTATAGCTCTATTTTATCCTATTTAAATAACTTATCACGCTGAATGGGTAGCCATTCTCGAGATTTTGTGGTTTTAATGTGTCTCCTATTACATCCCGTACCCTCAAAATAGCGGTCCACATTTGAGTAAATCCATATCGCATCACATGAACAGCCTTTTCATAACGTTTCACCTATGCAGGTCATGTAGTACATACCTGTAACTATTATAATATTTTTGAACAGAGCCATGGGTAACTTTGAATAGTTAACCGTTCTCGAAAAATATTTTCACATTTTTAAACATGAGCAAATTTGAGTTAGTTCTTAGAAATTAATAAACTTTTTTTGTTTAAACACTTTCATTAATGTCTAATCAATTTTTAAACTCTAATTTATAAGGGGTAAACACTGAGATACATCTCGCATAAGAACCATTTATAGTCCCTGTAGGCCACCAGGACCTATATGATACCATGGCCAGGTTCGCAAAAAACCAGCGATAGCATTTTTCTTTGCTTTTCATCAGGTGAATAATGTTAAGTAATACACCACGCTGGCCAGACGGTATAGTACAATATGAAGGAACGGGTGTCGTGTCCCTCCAACACAAAAGGAGGATCCTCCGACCAGGCGAGGTGATTATGCCTGGTGGGCCACTGCCTAACGGTTGTTGGGATGGTGTATATATGCTAATCGGTGCGAGAACTTCTATTGCACGATTCAGGATTAGTAGTAGTGCGTTACTCTGTAGTTCAGTGTATCTTCGGTAGATGGCGCTGTCATATGTTTTCTTTGTTGCGCTGCATGTGGAAGTCGCCACAACTATAAGGTATGTAATTTATTTCAAGCTACCTTCCTACACCCACGTGATGAATGGAGATGGTGACACTCTCTGCATTCTTAATCCGTCCCCACAGGATAAGATCTGTTGATCCAATAAATTTATTGCTCACTGCATATGTCAAATCTTCGAATATCAAAGTATTCGTCACTTTAGCTTGTGTATAATGACGTTATCTTCAGCATCCGGAACAAAGTACAGCAGTCTCGTTTATATAACGGTAGGTTTACAGCTAAAATTGCCTAAAATTCACCAATTCCATACTTTTATTACAATTTCAAACAAAAATGGCATGTTTAATTCTATATTTTTATAAATAAACATTCTTTGATATAAATGTAGCGATGTTAACACATTGCGTTATCTAACGAGATCTGGTAATTCGTGCAAACAATTAAAACTACTTTCACGTAGATACACATCCTAGTACCTTAGATCGGTCACCATAGATCTAATGAAAACTTCGAGCATATTCTGCAGTTCTATTCCGTAGCAAATCTGAATTCCAGTCGGTTTCCAGTCTCCAGGTTTATTCTCTTCAGAATTAGTTCCCTACTTCCCTAGATAAAACTCGTATATATATATATATATAAAGCATCTCACTAGGCCGCCATAGTGCTGGTCGCCATGCTGCACTGTCCTTGTTTGCATTGAGGATGGTGACCACCACTCTTGGATTCTGCTGGTGCTTTCCATCAGGCAGGGCAGAGTCATTTTGGTAGCTCAAGTATAAAAAAAAAAATCCCTATTTAAATAGGTGTACTCGTATTTTCTAACTCTGAGGTTATGTAAGATGATTTTGAAATGTAACATCACTCTTCTTGCGTTTTTGCAGTCTATGGAAGTGATTTCATGTAAAGGGGCGTGTATCATGAACCAGTACGTTGCTGGAGTTGACTGTTAGTGCTGAAATATTCTTAAGGCTACATTCCGTTACGTTTATTAGGCATTTTTTCACTGCTCATACATATCTTTCAGTCCCCAACCAGCATTTGGCCAGCAGTGGGACGTTATGGATTGTTGATGAATACAAATCTTTGGTAAGGAAGTAATTATTGCAGTACCTATTATGGAGCTTTTATATATGGAGAATTCTGTCTTGATTATTTCTAAGGCAATTGTTTACTAGTTATTCCATTCTAACAGCTGATATTCAAGTGATTATTATAATTAAAGCAAATCATATGTCTGCAACAAGTAAATCCTACTCAAAATATATGAAAGTAGCACAAATTACAGCGTTATTTATCTAATAGTATCCTAACAAAATATCATGAATTCGTGAACTAGATCTGCACAAACTCATCATCAAAGATTCGAGTTAGAGAACATCTAAGCCTTTTATTAATCTTATCTAAATGACTTCGTGTTTTGAAGCTAACTATGAACCGCTGCTTCTAGTCGCACAATGAAACCCTTTATACAGTAAGTTCTAGTTTAATATTTAAATAATTATCTATATGTATACTCGCAAGCCTCTCGGGGCTGTATTTAGAAAGCGGAAAAAAACACCAGCATCAGCGTTGCGATCGCTAGCTCATTTCGCTTTCTTCAACCGAAACATTAAAATGTGTGCATAGTTGCCTATCTATACATATCTTATTACGTTACGTATTACTGACTGAAACACGAAGACACATCACTTATGGTGTTAGAAAAATCCACTGGTTTATAAACGATTTACTGTAGTAATTATTGTGGAGCTGAATTAACAGTAACTCTGGTAGAAATGAGAGAAAGCATGTTAAATAAATTCTTATTTAGTTGTAGATGATCGATTAGAACCGACTTCGATTCATTTCAAGTAGCCAGCTGTGTTATTTATAAGTATTCGTTTAATAATTTGATATGGTGTATTATTAATTTTCTTTTGATTACATCTTGATTACGCACGATGCAAAGTTTACCTTAAATGTTAAAGGAGGTTACTGGCAATGATAAATGATAACAAAACATGATATCTATCGATGTGACCCGAGGATAAAGCGACGCGATGACGAGGGACGAATGTGTAAACAAAAGCCCGGTCGGGTCACCGTGACTATAACCGTGTCAATAGGCCAAACGCATCACAGAAGCACACTTTTACGTGTTTATCATGTTAACTCATACCCATTGATTAAATTACAGAGTTTTTTATAGATTAGTATTTGTACTTTACACGCTTGACCTGAGAATGTTCCTAGCCGTTATTATTCCCAAGATTATTCCGGTATCCTCACTCACTCGGTGAAACACAGCGCAAACGCTATTTCACACCGGTTTTCTGTGAGGCCGTGGTATCACTCCGGTCGAGCCGACCCATTCATGCCGAAGCATAGCTCTCCCACGGTAGAATATTTGTATTAACCATATGTTTATTAGTCTATAGGTCTTCTTCAAAAATGTAATAAATAAATAATAGATTGAAAGGGTGACGGGACATTGAAACTTGAAAGTTACAAATCAGTGGAGTGTAAGAGGGACAAAAACCTGTCCCCACACTTGGCACACATGAGTGAGCAGCACGCAGGTGACCGGCGATCGTCGCAGCCCGACAAACACGGCCAAGGGGTGTCACGGACCTACAACTTTATCAAGCAAACTCAAGGTAGCCGGTTCTAAACATCCCTTAGCTTTGTTAATTTTTATAGTCACCTAAAAGGCTTTGTTTTATTCTCAAAAGATTTTGAATTATCAAAGCATGACAAATTACCGTGAGTTCATTTTTTATGCAGAAAACGTTTGTAAGGAGAGTATGGAAATATTAGCTGAAGGTGGGATTGGGCTTGGGGTGTACCTCCATTGCAGTTGTGGTTGAGAAGCCTATGTGAACTCAATTCTTAAAGAACTTTATGGCAATTTAGAATTTAGTTTTTTCCTATCTGATTGCTCCTAGAATTTACGTCATGAGTGGTAAGACTCATTTCAACTTAAATGTCTAATTGTTTCACATGAAATCATTAATTAGTGGTCAGCCTTGGGCCTTGTCGTACGTTACTTATACAGATTTGTTTATCTGCGCCTTCAGATTATACAGAATAACAGATAATTCGTATCATCGAACATTATTCTTCATTGTCGTCATCGTCTTTATATAATTTTTTATTTAATTATTAAAAAATAGGGGATGATCGTAGAGGGGTGAAAATTTAGTTTTGTATGTATTTTTGTATGCTGTATCAAGAAAAAAAAAATGAAAAAAAATTGGTTTGGACTACCATTAATATTTGGGGGGATAAAGAATAGATGTTGTCTGATTCTCAGACCTATCCAATATGCACACAAAATTTCATGAGAATCGGTCAAGCCGTTCCGGAGGAGTTTAACCACAAACACCGCGATACGAGAATTTTATATATTAGATATCATAGGAAATCATAGAAATCTAATTTATTCTGTGTACTTGATGTACTTTTATTCAAGCTATATGCCTCTTGGATTGCATATACCACAGGCTCACCTATGTTTGCCAGTAGACGTAACCGAAAAGTACTGTTCAAAAATGTGTAAGAAAGATGCACTTCGTCAGTTTGTTTACAGAGACAATAGCAATTAGAGGCAAGTAACAGTGTTTCCACGTGAGTGACAATTTAGACGCGCAACGCGCAACTCGGTCGCGACTCGCGACAGTCTACGTAATGCCAGCTATTAAGCTAACTGCTATGAACATCAAATTATAGTGAGAAGCCGAATATAAACTGATACGACACACATGTTAATATGTTAAGAAATTTGACTAAAGGTCATTACCAAATTAAATAAACAAACCACAATCAAACTTTATTCGAATCGGTGACAGACACAAGCTTTCCACCTCTAAACACAAGTGTACAATAAAGTAAAATATTGTGTGTATGTCCTAGTATCATTGCAGTTTCATTTGATTTTGAAATCCGTTGAAAAACTTTTAAATTATGTGTTATGTACAATTTTGTTGTGGGATGTGTAGGTTTATTTTTTCTAAAGCCATAACTTTTCTCAGTCTGTGTGCTATTCGATTAAGTAAACAATAGGGAATGTCACCACCTCTTTCGTCTCCTAGGTATAGTAAGAGCACTCGAACTAAACCTGGAACTCACTACCTGCACACGTGTTTCCCTCGTACACGATCCCGGGTTCTCTAAGAGTGGCGTCTAAATGTATCTCAGTAGGTCGCCATAATGCGAGTCACCATGCTGTATCTTCCACATGCACATGAGTATTGTGACCGCGGCTCTTGGATTCTGCTCATGCTTTCCATCAGACAAAGTAGAGTCATTTTGGCAGCTTTTAAGTACTATAAAAGAAGCACAACATCACTGCAAAGAAGAGGAAAACTTAAAACTAACCCTATACAAAACCTCCTTGCTAAAGAAAGGTCCATGTCGAGAAGTGGACTTTAAGTAACAGCTGTTGATGCCAACTGTTGAACCAATTCCACTTTCAAAACTAAAATTAATTTATCCGACTCTACAGAAGCTCTACATTAAATCCTTTGACAGTTTGTCTTTCAAATACATGACATTGCCAAAATTGTGGTCACACTCTACCATAAGCCATTAATCAAAAGTTGAAGTTGCATTGCCACTGTGGGGAAATGAGCATCATGTTCCCGCACAGGATTATTAGTTAGGTACTCTGTTTTTCGCCATAACTTCATTAAGTGTTGATCAATATAAAATAGATTTATAAAAATCATTTAAAATGATTTATTACTCATATTGCATAACATACATGATTGTGTGTTATTTGTTTATTTTACTTCAATCGTTCACTTAGTAATAGGAATTATGTAATTGCAAAACCAGTATAGATTTCGACAGCATCATAAACATTTGTTTCAAGTGGTCGAAGGATATTTCTAATGACCAAATGATGCCCGGTTTCTTTCACTTTTTATTTTGAGCTTCGATTAAAAATGTTTTACCACTTAAAAAAGAAGCTTGAAGCAACATAATATCCGAATTTGCAGTTTAATGCTTATAGTTCAGGCAGTTCAGGCTTACATTGGATATCTCTATTTAACGGACATCATGAAAGATATTAATTTGTTTACCAAAATCAATTTTAGGTGAGTTAACATTTATGCAAGTGTAGTCTATCCCTAAAATTATCATCTTCCTAGCCTTTATTATTCCAAATAATATTTAGGGTCAGCTACCACTTCAACCAGTTTTGACTGAATATCAATTTTCCATGGAAAAACTGGCATCGAACCTCCGCAAAATAAAGGGCGAACTAAATTCGAATTCGTCAGTATATTTGAGGGCACTGACTTCTTAATAATTATTCCTGATTGCCATAGATGTTATTATATATGTTCCCGGGAAAAACAACTTAACGTGCTCTCAACGCAACGGCGTGAAACACTGCAAAACTTTTATAATTCGGGATATTATTAAGAATTACCTGCAAGAAAAACCGAACGACACTTTTGGTCCGATCCAGGAATCGTACTCGAGACCTCTAGATTAGCAGTCACATTAGGTAACCGCTAAGACCAACGAGGGAGCGCAGTTTATCTCTAAACTAGCGTGTAAAATTAATAAAATAATTTAGTAACAGTCCAAGATATTTACATAGCGAATTATTCCCAAGAATTGATAAAACAATGATTCCATTACGGTTTGACGTTTTTACATTTTAAAGAGGAACTCTTTAGTTCTACAACTATGGAACTTCGTTCTCTAGGTCACATAACCTAGTGTAGAATGTCCCATGTTCGTATTGAGATCTAACTGAACTCTTTATAGAGATGTGCATGTGTTGGCCCGTGCTAACTGGGTCTGCCCGTTGCACGACCGCCTGCCGGTCACGGTGCCGTGCATTTTACTACTGCACTATTGTATACCTGCAAGCGGTTCGATATACTAATATAAAATACCATAAATTGTAGTCGTTATATATATATATCTTCTGTCAAAAACTGCAAGAAGGAATTTAGTTCAAAAGCCGTATATGTCTTTATCGCAAAAGATGCAAATGAGTAACAATGAAGAAATTGTTACGAAAGCAGTCAAAATATGCGTGAATCAAAATGGTAGAATCAAGGTTTGCTTTCATTTTCAAATTGAATCTTTAGAACGTGCATATTTGTGTATATCACTGTCGTCACGCATTTTGATCACAACACATTGACACTTTGTATAATATTCTCTGTAATTACCTATTGCTTATTTTATTCGTTAGCTTATTAAAACTAAGTAGTCGTTATATGCATTGTCGTCTGCTTTTGTGGTCTCTGTTCCGCTTATATAATATTAAAATGCAGTATAATCAAACTGCTAATTGTAGAGATTTAAATAGAATAATCAAACTCTACATCAATTTTTTCATTAGTACAAGTTTCAAAATCGCAACTTAGAAATAACCAAATAGAATTGTATTAGTTTTGGAACTACTCAATTTAGACACTCATAGAAACTAATTTCCGAACGAAGATAAATGTAGTTAAATATATGCAAGCAGGTGCATATCAGCGAGCGGTGCGGAAGCTCTTCTAAGCTTGCGTCCACTGTTGCCTGTTCAAGCGTGATACTCCAGTAACGGAAATTTAGGGAACAATTTACAAATAAATATGATTAACACATTAAGTTTTGCCTAATATTAACATGAAACCACAAAATAAAACAATTTTAATAATTATATTTAACATTCTTGGCCGCTTTACCTTCACAGAAAAATATTTGAATTAAGTAAAGTATGTGTTCAAGACCCGTAACGACAAATATGCTTTGCATATAACCACAGTACCGAACCTCCTTTGATTTGTAATAACGCGGCAAAAAGTTGCGTATCCTAAACACAATGGGACCTTTTGTTTGTATTGCCTTAATCAACCATCATCCTGTCTTATTTATAGTGCTAGAGATATTTATAAACAAAAGATACATAGGTTATTAGATAACGGAAAAAAATAAAAACAAAAAATTACCCGCTTCTTCCAAACCAATAAAAATTAGCCAATTCACGATTTTTCACTAAAACTTTTCAAAAATAGAATAAGTTCACTATGGTTTTTCTATATTAATTACACAAATAAGGTTGTATCACCAAATGCACAGTTAGTACACGCAGTGTTCGTTTATTTTTTCAAACAAACTGTACACATCGAGAGCGCAAAAGTTTGCGTTACGCGTGAGTTTGTAGCGAATCGTTTGCTTTGGCGCCGCACGGGGCACCCGCGCTAAATAAGGCAAGTCAGTGGACTGTGGCAGGTGGCTCTGCGCGTCTGCGCGCCGAGGGGCAGCGATCAGCGCGCTCGTGGGCTCGTGGGGGTGGGGCTCCGCCATGGCTCGCTGCCCTTGTCTTGCCTTGCGTAGCATGTCTACGTACACTATCCTATATTACAAGTATTCGTTTCTTTAATATATTATTGGTGAAAGGCTGTGCCACGGATTTGAAATTCATCATTTTTTAATGGTCACATGCATGATACTATTATAATTTATCATAAGTACCTATATCAAACATTTTTTTTTACATTTTCAGGTAATATGAATTTATGTTTTCAGTCAGTTATCGTTCTTACAAGACTGTGTTGTGGTGGTACACATGTCACCACCTCCATTAGATTTTGCATCTTCCTTGTAGTTGACTGTCCTAATGGCATAGTAAGTATTTTAGCGGTCACTTTGCCACTTTCTATTTCACTGAGTGTATTGAGTTCAATTCTTACATTGGACAACATTGTGTGATCCATTAATTGTTGTTCTTAGTCTGGGTGTTCCTTGTGTATGTTTTACGTAAAATTATTTTATACTACCTCGGTGGCGCAGTGGTAGCGTATACGGCTGCTGCGCTTGAGGTATCGGGTTCTATTCCCGGGTCGGACCAAATGTTTTTGTGATCTGCATATATTTTTTTCGGAGTTTGGGTATTTTCTATATATAATATGTACTTATTTACAAAAAAAAATAATATTTTGGGGTATAGGCCTCCGGTATCCTCACTCACTCGGTGAAACACAGCGGAAGCTCTATTTCACACCGGTTTTCTGTGAGGCCGTGGTATTACTCCGGTCGAGCCCGGTCATTCATGCCGAAGCGTGGCTGCTACGTCTAAAAGATATATACTTTTGTTTACTTTGTCGTGAAGTGTGATGTCTGGTCTATTAATATGAATGGTCTTGTTTGTTATGATATATCTGCGCCAGTATATTTTAAGGTTTTTGTTTTCTAGTACCTACTGTTTCCGGCTTATATGCATATTTATAATAGGGTATCCTTTTGTCTAAATTTTGATATTTTGATATTTCTCTTTTCCACTTCGGCCACCTGTTCTTCCATATCCAGAGCTATCTAATGGCCAAGATATATGTAGTGGTCACCTCCTTCAACTGACAGATGGTGACTATCTGCCTCAGGGATATTTGTGATGATTTTAGTTTTTGCCTCGTTCATGATTTTAGTATACATTGCTGTTTTATTGATTTAATTTGTTTTTGTTTTTCTAAATATAATATTTAGGTAGTTAGGGTCTGATTATGTTGTACTATATGTATGAAACCAGAAAAAAACATAAAAAGACTTAAATAGGTTAACATACTTTTGCGTTATTTTTTCGCTAAACCTATTCAGTATCATGGTCTGATTGCAACCCCCAAGTTTTCGGTAGCAGTCTTTTTACACCCTGTATATACTGTTTTTTCAATAATTCAGTACCTATTCATTTAATATTACTTAGTTACCTACTCCTAATAAACTTATAAGTACACCTTATAAGTTTATTATGGGAAATATTTGTTATGCTTAAATAAAAATAAAATATACAGATTCGTGTCTAGTGCTTCATTTGCACGTTAGGTTTCCTTAAAATTTTTAAGCATTCCTTTATTCAACAGGGAATCACGCATCTTAATTATTAATAAACCTGTTTACCAAAAGCACGTTTAGTTATTGCAAGAATATAAAATTAACTACACCACTGATATTACTTTTTCCATGGCCACGGATGATAAAGTGATAAAAAACACAACTCCTACTATTTTCATTATTATAAAAGAAAATATAAAATTACTAAGGAGGTACTAAAATAGAGTAAAAGAGAAGAAGCCACTGTTGTCAAATATGTCACTTATGTCACTGTTCAACGGGAAAATAAATACTGCTTTGCCCTGAAATGTCATTAGCCTGTTATGCATTTTGTTTTACTTGTTTTATTTAAAAAATACGTAACTAGCTTGTTACAGTGATGCTTTTTACTGTAATTTATCGCTGCTACTGAAATAGTATAGGTATAGACGTTACAAGCAATCGACGCTAATGGAAGCTGAAAGGGCTACAGAAATGGCCGAAAGGAGTACAATGAACTCCGATAACAAAGTGGAGCAGAGCGAGAAGCAGAAGAACTCGTACCAGATCAAAACAGAGGTGGAACTGATGGTGAAACACGAGCCTCTGGAGTGCGTCATGTGCGTGACCCGCAGTCTCGAGTGCTTCGATATGTACGTGACACACACCAGCGCATCCGGCACGACGCTGCACAATTTCCTCACTAAGTTTACTCACTTTGACTTTACCTCTGCCCAAAACTGTACCAAATTCATTTGTAAAACGTGCTACGAGCTTATAAACGTACTGGAACAGGCTGAGATAGAATACGTCAAGTTGAAGGAAACTTTTGAAGCTATTCTTAGCAAGAATCCAATGTTCGTGTTGCCTGTAGCGCAGCCCATAAGACTGAAGACAGTGAAGGCAGAACTAGAACCGGACGACGACGACGATGATGATGATGCAGACTATGTGTGTGATTCTATAAATCAGGACGACTCAGATGATGAGCCTCTTGCTAGTCAAAGTAAAAAGAAACGACATAAAGTGGAAAAGAAAAAGAAAAGAGTGTCAACTGTAAACAAACGCAGAACACGGACTAAAATGAGTGACAGGTAGGTCTCTAAAATGTTTTTTGTTGTTCTTAAGAAACTTTTGTTTTAAAATGAAACTTAAGTCAGTTTATGATTTTCTTGAGTATATTCTATTAAATGAAATAGTAAGGTACTCAAGGAATTGTCTAATGTACATGTAATTCCATATGGATTGATATTTATTTTAGAAAATTATAATACTACTAATAATAAAGCTGCTGAAGAGTTTGTTTGTTTGTTTGAAAGCGCTAATCTCAGGAACTGCTGGTCCAATTTGAAAAATTGTAGTGAAAGTGTAGTGGGTCACCTAGTATAATATATGAGTACTTTTTTTATCAGTACTTTGACGATCCTACAATTTAATTAACCACTTAACTCTCAATTTTATCTGAAAGTATTATATTTCTGATAAATATCTATGTATTGCAGCTGGAAATGTGATGAATGTGGTACAACAGGTACTGAAGGTGGTGCTGTGGCTCTAGCAGCTCACAAGCTCACCTTCCACACCCTGGATGATTCCAACACTTTGCTACAAGATGTCAAAACGGAGGATTCCGGAGAAGGGTATGTCATTCATATATTATGATGCCTGTAGGTTTAAGACCTATTTTAGTGTATTTATTTTGTACTTTAGCAATAAATGTCAATCAAGAAACGAAAAATTTATTGATTGTTTTATCAATTAGTATTTTTATTAGTAACTAGCTGACCCACGCAACCTCGTTTGCGTCTTCTACTGCCCGTAGCGTGAAAATTTCCCCCGTTTTTGAAACATTCTTCATTGGTGCTCCGCTCCTATTAGTATTAGCGTGATGACATATAGCCCATAGTCTTTCTGGATAAATAGACTATCCAACGATTACCTATTCCAACGCACATATGCAAACTGTTTTGATAGATATGATGGAATTTGAACTTTATATAATAGCAATAAAGCTCAAATTGACTTTACGTTTTAGTTAGAAAACGTTTGTATGGGAAAAAGAAAAGGGCTGTTTTTAGGGCTTTTCCGGTCATTATTCGAATTTTTCTCGCCGTAAAAACCATCCTTGAACTTCAGCAAACATTTCAAAAAAAGAATTGGCCAAATTGGTCCAGGCGTTGGTGAGTTATGCGCTTACCAACACATTGAACGATTCATTTTTATATTATAGATTATTCCCCAAAACAATACCTTATTTGCTCGAAGTTTATGTAAACTACATAAAGGCAAAAACCTTATAATCATGGAGATTAACTATATAATCTATTGTGGAGGAATGGGTGTCATGTCCCGCACAAAGTTGTTGTTGGAATGTTGTATATATGCTAATCGGCTTGAGAATATCTATATCGTGATACAGGATTAGTGGTTGCTCCGTTGTTTGGTCTATTTTGGTAGACATGTTTTTGTTGAGCTATATTTGGAAGACGTCATACTATCAACGTCATTTTTTCGACCTTGTTGTTTTCAATTTTTAAATTCTGCTTACAGTTCACAAAGTCCATTATTTAATAATGGATTCGATAATGGTCTGAAAATAGAAATGGAAATGCCACTTAATGATGATGACAGTTTGCCGGACCCTGCAGATGACTTCCTCAATGTCAAAAGTAGTAGAAGTAAAATGTTAGGAAACAGGAGTAAGACGAAAACTATACAAGTGCAGAAGAAAAAGGCCAAAGTTATGCATCAGTGTGACCAGTGTGATGCTAAATATTCTTCCAAAGGTAACTAATTCTATCGAGTTTACAAACACAGTTTTTTGATTAACTGTTTTTATCAATGGATGTATATGTAACAATATTTAAATGTGCTTTTCACTTGCTTCTAAATTGCAGATTGATACTTTACACACTTATTTGGGACCGATAATTGTGTCATAACACCTTTTTTTTTTTTACTAGTTTTGTATAATTTATTTTTGCTTATTGTCTCTGTCTTTAATCTTTGTTTCTTTCGGGTGTTTTTTAACCATCCCATTCACATTTACATCCCACGCAAAATCCCAAAATCGATTGCTGTTACCATGGACTTACATTGTCAAAATTAAAGATGAGATGTGGGAATGAGGACTTACAATTTTGCTGTGCGGTTTTTCATGTTGGATACATAAGATATAGATGGATAGATATATTCAAGTGTTGGGTAAGAGAAGCTGGTTGTGTTCCCAGCCCGGCTGGAGCAGCACAAGATGAAGCACGACGGGTCGAAGCCGCCCTACATCTGTGAGGTGTGCGGAGCGCACTACAAGCACAAGCGCGCCTGCGACATACACATCGCACTACACAAAGGTAACACACACATCATACTGCTGTGTTCAGCCTTTAGGTTTCTCTTAGTTATTATTTTTCTAATATTGTCTTAAATTTTGTTTAATTTCAGGTATAAGTGATTGGAAATGTGAAGAGTGCAATAAACTGTTTCCCTCTAAAAATGCATTGCAGAGGCATAACAACATACACACTGGAAAATTAAATTATCAGGTATAATATTATATTCAGAAACGATAATGATAGGAATGTATGAGACTTTTGTACCATCTTATGGTAGAGATTGTTTTTTATATTTTTTTGACTGGTAATTTCATCATCTAAAATCTCATGATTGTCATGTATTGTATACATTATAAGTATACAAAATATAGTATTATACGTAAGGTGGATGGAGATAAGCCTAAACTCGTGTCTTTCGAGCAGATTTTATTAGACTTGAAATCTCCTAAGTAACTGTCTCTGGGCTAGATGTTTATTCTTTGTAGCTTTTGCATACTTTTATTTTTAATTTTATTCTGTATTTTACACTATAACATAAAAATACAATAATACCTACATACAATACTACTATATACATATAACCCGGCACTACTAAGAACATATCTAACATTGAGATCCACACACTGTTTTAAATTACACTTCATAAATGACTGATATAATATTTGTTTGCCTGGGGAATGCCAGAGATTTATAAGAGTAAGTAAACTTATGACATTAAGGAGTTTGAATAGAATTTTTTATCAATTTAATATGCTGTTAACAACGTCATTTTTTTTTTGTCATAATATTGATTTTGAAATTAATTTTAACCAAAACGATGGCATAGTTGTTATATACACCTGTTCACCAAAGACGAAAATGTTCTCGTTTGCGAAGTAGACAATTGCCTAAGTATTATTACAGTAAATTGTTCTCCATCATTATCATCCAGAGATCAATTTAATTATTTTTAACCAGCTTAAATGATGCTTTCAACAACTTAAAAAGCAAAACAAAGTTCTTGTACGAGACATTAACATAGATATAGGCCCAACCAGTTGAGATCCACTATGTGATGAATATCTAACATTCAATGCTTCCCATGGCTTCTATCCGTCCCATTACTACCCTACCAGGAACATATCTTGCCTAGACCATTTCATTATTAAAACTAACTTGGATTCAACTACCTTAGTACTAGAAACTTACATAACTAATCATATGCCTATTGTCTTTATTTTAGAAAAAGAAATCACCACAGCACATATTGATAAAAATAATTATATTTTAGACTACACCAAAATAATAATAGACTTGGAACAAACAAATTTCAATGAGATTTTGGCAAAAATTGACGTAAATTTAGCAACAAATTGGTTTGTATCTCTGATCTCTAGTATTATACATAAATATACTCGGGTAATTTAAGTTGCTAGACGTAATAGACTGTTGAAACCGTGGATGACAGACACCGGGTTTGTTAAAATGTATTAGGAACCGTGACATACTCCATTGCAAGTCGAAAACCCCAAACAATATAACAGCTAAATTGATTTACCTACATTCGATATCGGAACTTTTGTAACAGCCTATTACGAAAACATAAAGTTGATTATTTTAAGAGTCAAATTGATAAAGCTGGTAATAATCCCAAATTTCTATGGAAAGTTGTTAAAGACATTTCAGCTATTCGTAAAATAAGAACTACTAAAGAGTTTTTGAATATCTGCAATGACCCGAAGATGTCGATAAATCACGTTGCAAGCGTGATTTATCGATATTTTTTTCTTCAAAGACATAGGCCGGAACGTTAGCTGACCAAATTCACCAATTCATGGACTCTCATGAGTCTGAACCTCATCATACAGTCTCTACACACTGTGTCCTAAGTAGCCCACCTAGTTCCCTGGTACTTCTGGAAGTAACCTGTTCCGACATTCAATCGATCGTCTTGCAGTTACTTTTTTTTTTTTTTATTGAATAAGGGGCAAACGAGCAGTCGCATCACCTGATGGTAAGCGATTACCGCCGCCCATGGACACCCGCAATACCAAAAGCGTCACAAGTGCGTTGCCGACTTTTGGGGAATGGGGGGAGGGGTTGGGGTATCCTCACTCACTCGGTGAAACACAGCGCAAGCGCTATTTCACACCGGATTTCTGTGAGGCCGTGGTATCACTCCGGTCGAGCCGGCCCATTCATGCCGAAGCATGGCTCTCCCACGGAAAGTGGAAAGTTACGCAAGGAATGTGCTTGAGGATGGGATAATATCCCATCTAGGGTACTACAACAATGTCACTATATGCTCGTACCATTCATAACCCACATTTGCAATCTTGCTCTAAACTCTGGTGTATGTCCAGTGGCATTTAAAAACATAATTATCCCAGTATACAAGAGCGGGGACAGAGACTGTGTCAATAATTACAGACTTATTTCTGTACTGCCTGTCCTGTCTAAAATATTGCAAAAGGTATTAAACAGGTCAATTATATCATTTTTAGAGAATTTTCAGATTAGCTCCTAATCAGTATGGATTTCGTCAGGAAATGTCTGCTGAGGATGCAATATCAGACTTAACTAACTCAGTAGTAAAACATCTAGACAACAAAAATAAGTGCCTATGCATATTTCTTGATCTCTCAAAAGCTTTAGACACTGTCTCTGTTCCCATTTTACAACAGAAGCTCTTGGAGATGGGTATACGAGGAATTCCCTACGATTTTTTTTAAAACTACCTTGCAGATATAAAACTTTGTGTACGAGTGGGTGACCACACTAGTGATGAGGCTACTATATGTTATGGCATCCCGCAGGGTAGCGTACTGGTCCCTACTCTGTTCCAGATATGTACTCTGCAACTACCCAACACCACTATCTTTATTTATGCAGATGATACTGCGCTTTTTGTCTGAGGAGCAAACTGGGAAATCGTTAAAAAAAAACGTAGCGAACACTTTCCAAAGTTAAAAAATGGTTAACAGAAAATCTACTAACATTAAACTTAAATAAAACTCTCTTTTTAACCTTTGCCATTAATAAAAGATCAAGCTCCAGATAACTTTTCTATAAGATCACATAACTGCTCTAACCAAGACGAGTGTTCATGTCAGGAACTTACGCGGGTGAAACATACTATATACTTGGGGGTATGTATGGACGATGGATTAAAGTGGAACAAGCAGAATGACTAGGTGACAACTAGACTGAGACGGCTAATCTCTGTTTTTAAACCATTAAGAAGCGTGCTCCCTTTCGAAACAATTAGAATGGTCTACCTAGCTCTGTGTCAGTCTGTCATACAATTCTCCATCACGGTTTGGGGGGGGGGGCGCAAAAACCCATCTTATTCGTCTAGAGAGAGCACAAAGAGCAGTTCTTAAAGTAATGATCAAAAAACCCTTCAGATACCCTACAACGCTCCTTTACTCAAACTGTAAGGTCCTCACAGTGCGCCAGTTTTATGTACACAGATCGATACTAAAAAAGCATCAGGATGTTCAAAGGAACTATATATAATAAATATAGGAAGAGTTCTAGGGCCAAACGGCGCAGTAAGTTATCTGTATGTCCCAGAGTTACGTTTAGAACTTCTTTCACGAGAAGACAACCTACTACTCTAAGTACTAAAATATACAGGGTCTGTCGTAAATAATGGATAAGTCGTAAACTGGAGTTGGTCCGGCTATGAGACTATTAGAAAATCGTATCTTTTTGCCAGGGTTTCTAACCGTATGGAAATGGCGTAGACTTTTATGTTTTTTTAAAATTTCGCTACTCTTTGCATTCATTCCGTTGCCATTTCGTTAAATTTAGGTATTTCTGTGTCATTTTTTTTGTATTATAGTCTTGAAGATGTGTATTATTTAGTTTTAGTACTGTTTTAGGCGTTTTTAACGTTGGTCATTTTCAAAATTGTCATTTTAAGATTTTTTATGTTTTTGTTTTACTTAGGGTCAACTTTTGATCATTTACTGTGTAAAAAAAAAGTACGGCGCTATAGCTGCCCATGATCTTAATAAATTATCTAGTATGTGTAGATTCTAAAAAGGTATAACAATGCATACTTCACAAGTAATATTAAGCTACATGAGCGAGATCAATATCAAGGTGAGAAAATATTTTTTTCATGTAATGTTGTAAATGGTTATAAAACTTCGTCATAATGATTTATTTCTGCCAAGATTCTTTACACAAACACTATGGGGCCACTATTAAGGATATTCAAAAGAAAACTAGGTTGTTTTAGTACGTAAAAATATTTATTCAACAACTTAAACTAAATGTTCGAAGTGTCCTCCGCCGGCAGCTATGCACGCTCTACATCGCCTAATAAACGATCGCTTAATCCGGCGCACATAACCGGCTTCTTCAATTTTTCTCGCTGCTACTTGAATGCGCGCACGCAACTCTTCTACAGAACTTATTGTTTCACTGTATACTTTTTCTTTTATACAGCCCCAGTAAAAGAAGTCCAAGGGGTTCAGGTCTGGCGAACGTGGAGGCCATAAAATTGGCCCCAATCGCCCTATCCATCTATCTGGATAAGTATTATTTAAATGTTCCCTGACACGAACCTGAACCCCTTGGACTTCTTTTACTGGGGCTGTATAAAAGAAAAAGTATACAGTGAAACAATAAGTTCTGTAGAAGAGTTGCGTGCGCGCATTCAAGTAGCAGCGAGAAAAATTGAAGAAGCCGGTTATGTGCGCCGGATTAAGCGATCGTTTATTAGGCGATGTAGAGCGTGCATAGCTGCCGGCGGAGGACACTTCGAACATTTAGTTTAAGTTGTTGAATAAATATTTTTACGTACTAAAACAACCTAGTTTTCTTTTGAATATCCTTAATAGTGGCCCCATAGTGTTTGTGTAAAGAATCTTGGCAGAAATAAATCATTATGACGAAGTTTTATAACCATTTACAACATTACATGAAAAAAATATTTTCTCACCTTGATATTGATCTCGCTCATGTAGCTTAATATTACTTGTGAAGTATGCATTGTTATACCTTTTTAGAATCTACACATACTAGATAATTTATTAAGATCATGGGCAGCTATAGCGCCGTACTTTTTTTTTACACAGTAAATGATCAAAAGTTGACCCTAAGTAAAACAAAAACATAAAAAATCTTAAAATGACAATTTTGAAAATGACCAACGTTAAAAACGCCTAAAACAGTACTAAAACTAAATAATACACATCTTCAAGACTATAATACAAAAAAAATGACACAGAAATACCTAAATTTAACGAAATGGCAACGGAATGAATGCAAAGAGTAGCGAAATTTTAAAAAAACATAAAAGTCTACGCCATTTCCATACGGTTAGAAACCCTGGCAAAAAGATACGATTTTCTAATAGTCTCATAGCCGGACCAACTCCAGTTTACGACTTATCCATTATTTACGACAGACCCTGTATAATGACATAAATAAAAAAATTGTATAATTAATATAAGTCTTAGAAAATATGAAATTAAAAATAACGTTAGAAATTGGCTTCAAGAACTAGATTATGAAAGGACCGAGGACCTTGTCAAATTTATTTCATAACACACGCATGCACACACAAACGCATATTCACACACACATGCATACTCACAGGCATACTCACACACATATACACACGCGCGAGTGTATCAATCACAATCCACGCATACACACAAAAGCGCACGTGCACTTGCACACAAATACACCAAACACAAAGTCACTAAGGTTATTTGAATAAGGGCCGGTTTTTCAATCGTCAGATAAAACTTATCGAAGAAATAAACTATAAGACGGCAAAAATAAGGACACGTTACTACTGACACTTACTCTTACAAATAAAGTGTCCATAATTGTGCCGTCTTATAGTTTATTTCACCGAAAAGTTTTATCTGACGATTGAAAAACCGGCCCTAAGTTTTTAAATTGTAAGCAGCGTCACCTTCAACTTCAAATACAGTGGAACAAAATTTGCGACTGAGTTCTGTCACACGAAATACAAGCTTTGCCTAGTTTGGGAATCAGTACCAGTACCTATTGATACACAATCAAACTGTCAAGTGTTTTTATTACATTGTATGATTTTAAATGTTAAGACTTTGGTGTGAAATAAACATAGTATGTATTATTAAAAATATTTTCGTACATTTGACACAATGCCATCTAGTTTTTAATCTAAATTATTTTTAAACTTGGTTAGTTTAGAAAAAGTAGGCAAGTGCTTTCTAATAGTAGTTGTAATGATTAGGAAGAAATTTTATTATTTTATTAAAAATAATAAAAGATATTTATTATATTTTATTAAAAATAATAAAATAAATTTATTATATTTTCATGTATTTAACATGGAAAATATAATAAATTTCTTTGTAAACGCTACTAATCTCATCTGTAGAGGATCTGCCATTCTCCTTTAATACGTAAAAAATATTGTGAGAGTTGTGCTTTTCATTACATTCTTAACTTAATCTAATTGTACCCTATCCTTTTAGTCACAAGCCTACAGTAGTCGTATCATTTCACTTTTTATCTGATGTGTAATTTTATCACCATCAGTGTTAATCTTTTAATTTAAAGAAAATTCCTGAGCTACCCGTTACTGTGTGTCTGTGTAACAGGTGTTGTTTGTTTGTTTGTTGCAGTGCGACTTGTGCGGCAAGTCGTTCATCCACACGTCGTCGTTCAAGATGCACAAGCTGTCGCACTCGGGCGTGAAGCCGCACTCGTGCGACGTGTGCGGGCTCGCGCTCATGACGCGCTCGCACCTCAAGCGGCACAAGCGCGTGCACTCCGGCGAGAAGCGCCACGAGTGTCCCGTCTGCGGGAAGCGCTTCTCCGAGAGGTACCGCACCCCTTAGCTCCCACAGCTCGCGCTCATGACGCGCTCGCACCTCAAGCGGCACAAGCGCGTGCACTCCGGCGAGAAGCGCCACGAGTGTCCCGTCTGCGGGAAGCGCTTCTCCGAGAGGTACCGCACCCCTTAGCTCCCACAGCTCGCGCTCATGACGCGCTCGCACCTCAAGCGGCACAAGCGCGTGCACTCCGGCGAGAAGCGCCACGAGTGTCCCGTCTGCGGGAAGCGCTTCTCCGAGAGGTACCGCACCCCTTAGCTCCCACAGCTCGCGCTCATGACGCGCTCGCACCTCAAGCGGCACAAGCGCGTGCACTCCGGCGAGAAGCGCCACGAGTGTCCCGTCTGCGGGAAGCGCTTCTCCGAGAGGTACCGCACCCCTTAGCTCCCACAGCTCGCGCTCATGACGCGCTCGCACCTCAAGCGGCACAAGCGCGTGCACTCCGGCGAGAAGCGCCACGAGTGTCCCGTCTGCGGGAAGCGCTTCTCCGAGAGGTACCGCACCCCTTAGCTCCCACAGCTCGCGCTCATGACGCGCTCGCACCTCAAGCGGCACAAGCGCGTGCACTCCGGCGAGAAGCGCCACGAGTGTCCCGTCTGCGGGAAGCGCTTCTCCGAGAGGTACCGCACCTCTTAGCTCCCACAGCTCGCGCTCATGACGCGCTCGCACCTCAAGCGGCACAAGCGCGTGCACTCCGGCGAGAAGCGCCACGAGTGTCCCGTCTGTGGGAAATAAATTTTCATTTGGAATAGGGTTTAGTTGGTTTCATCTTCATCGAGATGAGTCGACGATACAATTTTGTACAATGATTTTTTTTGGATTTTGGACAATACAAAGCAATAGATTAAAAAAATAATGTGTGATGCGATAGTGTTGTGTTGTTGGCAGATACAACCTGGCAGCCCACAGCAAGTCGCACGAGACCCCGGGCGAGGCGGCGGGTGGTGGGGGTGTGGGGGGCGCGGGGGCGGGGTCGACCCCGAGCGCGCCCGCCCCGCGCGAGTTCGTGCAGCGCCGCCTGTTCCGCTGCACCTTCTGCGTCGAGCGCTTCGAGCGACGGTCAGTGCACGCCCTTAACATTGCTACTCTACTTCCTTTCTTGCTCTCGAAATCGTAACGCGAATAATAAATACTAACTTTTTGTGTTTTACTATTACTAATACTAACTATTATTAATATTGTTCCAAGAAATTTATATTTACTATAAGAGTTAGATACCTGATCGGTCAGGAAACAAAACTCGATGTACTCAAACTCAAATCATTTATTTCCATAGGCCCCAAAAGGCACTTGAACACGTCAAAAATACAAACATCAAAATATAAAACAAAACTCAAGTAACCAATTCAGTGATAAAAGGTACTAATACAAAATGTACTGAAACGATTTGAATTACCGGAGCTTAGATTGATTTCGATTCAACTCAAAGGTTTAAATTGAAATCCATCCAAGTACCAGCTCCGATGGGTATTGCATTCATGAGAAGAGCTGGTGAGAAACTCATGTACGATGCAACCGTACACTAAACCGAGTAAGCATTTTACGTGACTCTGCTACTTATTATAAACAAGCTGACCGACGCAACCTCGTTTGCGTCTTTTATTGCCCGTAGCGAAAAATTTTCCCTCGTATAGGGTTGATTTTTTACACCTTGTGTCCGAAAAACCCCAATATCTTACGGAACCCTATTTTTTTCCAAAATAAAATATAGCCTATAGATTTACCATAGCAGCGCCATCTATTGATTACTTACTCAACCCAGTCGAAAGGTATCGACATCTGTTAGAATCATTTGGAGTTAACAGATAATTGTGACTGTCAAATAATAGCAGACAAATAATTAGCAATAAATTAAAATTGCGACTATAATTTGAGATTTAAACTATCCTATCTCTCAAGTTGGATCGAACTGCACATGGTGTGCGAATTTTATTATAATCGGTTAAGTGGTTTAGGAGCCCATTGAGGACAAACATTGTGACACGAGATTTATATATATTAAGATAGCAGACGAATAATTAGCAATAAATTAAAATTGCGACTATAATTTGAGATTTAAACTATCCTATCTCTCAAGTTGGATCGAACTGCACATGGTGTGCGAATTTTATTATAATCGGTTAAGTGGTTTAGGAGTCCATTGAGGACAAACATTGTGACACGAGATTTATATATATTAAGATTAATTTAGTACACGTTTATGATAAGCGGTGATCGCGTGTGCTCCCTCGCTCCTTTACAAAAAATATTGTTGCGCCATAACCAGATGGATCCCGTTTGTACGAGAATAATCCAGATTGAATTGCGGACAGCGCCATCTAGTGTCGGTTAGCGCGCAACTGTGGGCATTATAACGATTTCTCGACGCTAGATGGCGCTACAAGTAGCTCTAGAATAATCTATTAAGTCGAGAACCATCGATCGAATATTATCGAACATTCTAGTTATCTCGACAGCCACATAAAAGCGGAACGTGTTAGCCGTACGGGCAGTATTGTTTCACGATACAGCGAATAAAGATCGAAGAGATCTTCTAGTGCGACTAACGAGTGATTTAGTGATTTGTAATTGTAAAAAGTGTAGTTAATAATTATTGTGTTATTTTTGGTAATCAATCGACTACTTTAATTTATTTAATACCCAGCTCGTAACAATTTGGTGTCAGAAGTGGGATTAAAGTATGCCGGTTTTACCAAAGAAAGGCACGGAAGGTATCCGAACTAGGAGTCAGCGCCAGCAAGAGGCTGAACAGAGGCGATTTGCCTCAACAACTGCCTACATCGGAAGATCAGCAGCCAGCGATGGAAACCACGCCGTCCACATCGGCAGCAGCTCCAGATATCACGGCCCTAATAGCGATGCTCCAAGAGCAGGCCCGCCGTCAGGAAGAGCAGGCCCGCCGCTTGGAAGAGCAGCTGCAGCGGGACAAGGAGGAGCAGGCCCGCCGCCAGGAGGAGCAGGCCCGCCGCTTGGAAGAGCAGCTGCAACGGGACAAGGAGGAGCAGGTCTGCCATCAGGAGGAGCAGGCCCGCCGCTTGGGAGAACAGCTGCAGCGGGACAAGGAAGACCAGACTCGCCGCCAGGAGGAACAGATGCTTTTGTTAAAAGGCATTCATGAGACTTTCAGCAAAGAACTCAAGGTAGTGAAGGATCAGGTTCTTCAACACGAGAACCGTATCACTGAGGTGAGGCCGAAACTCAAATTGCTGACGTGAAGAAGGCCTTAGGAAACCTTAAAGTTGGAGACGGAGCGGCGACTACAGTAACTGCTGTCCCTTCGGTGCGGGGGTTCAAAGTACCGCCGTTTGTTGGAACATCTTCGTGGTCAGCCTACAAGATTCAGTTTGAGGCTGTTATGACGGTGAACGGCTGGACTAAGGAACAGGCTATGACCGCGCTCACCTTGGGTCTCCGAGACCAGGCTCTAACCGTCCTTGAAGCCCTCGGTAAGAAGGTAACCTATGAGCAACTGCTGGAGGCATTGGAGGCAAGATATGGTGACGCTCATCTGGAGTACGTGTCTCGTGCACAGCTGAAGGATCGTGCCCAACGCATCGGTGAAAACTTGCAACAGTAGGCTCTGGAAGTTGAGAAACTGGTCCGTAAGGCATACCAGTCTGCACCTGCGCTCGTTGACGGGAATCTGGTGCAGGCTTTCATCGATGGCATTCGTGACCTCGAAGTTAGAGATGCTGTGAGACTTGGCCACCATGAAACTCTCAAGGACGCTCTGGCCCATGCTTTGGAGGTGGAAGCTGTGAGACAAGACTATCGGTTTCATCGAGTCCACGAGGTTGTGGCATCACCTACGCGGAACCGTTTTAAGGGGTACAGCCCTAGATGCTACGCCTGTGGTGAAAAAGGTCACCTTCGGTCCAGCTGCCCTAAGCGAAGCATAGGAAGGGAATACGAGCGGTCTCAGGAGAATAGGGCGGTTGATAGTACTGCCCGACAACAGCAGGGAAGAGCTGCTGTGAGACTTGGGCACCATGAAACTCTCAAGGACGCTCTGGCCCATGCTTTGGAGGTGGAAGCTGTGAGACAAGACCATCGGTCTCATCGGGTCCGGGAGGTTGTGGCATCACCTGTGCGAGACCGATTTAAGGGGTACAGCCCTAGATGCTACGCCTGTGGTGAAAAAGGTCACCTTAGGTCCAGCTGCCCTAAGCGAAGCATAGGGCAGCTGGACCTAAGGTGAGGTGATTATGCAGATATCAAACTAATTCTCGAGTGGATTAAAGCTGAGACTCCTAAGCCACACTGGAGCGAAGTTGCATCGCTGAGTTCGACCACGAAGAGTTATTGGGCTCAATGGGATAGTCTAGTCATCCAGGATGGAGTCTTGTGCCGTAAAAGGGAAAACGCTCGAGGAGACAGCTGTCATCTGCAAATGGTTGTTCCTAAACCTAAGATACCAGTGGTCCTGCAGCTCTACCATAACGGATGTTCAGGAGGTCATATGGGAGTTAAAAAGACATTGTTAAAGATAAGGGAAACATTCACTGGTTTCATTGTCGTGATAATGTTGAGGACTGGTGTCGCAAGTGTACCAGTTGTGCGGCCGTGAAGGAACCTCATACACGTAGCAGAGGCGCATTGAAATTGTACAATGTTGGTGCACCCTGGAAAAGAATTGCAATAGACGTAGCGGGACCGTTTCCTGAAAGTGAAAGCGGAAACAAGTACTTCATGGTCGTAATGGATTACTTCACTAAGTGGCCAGAAGTCTTTGCCATTCCCAACCAAGAGGCAACAACAGTTGCAGATGAATTAGTGCACGAAGTCTTCTGTCGTTTTGGAGTGCCTTTAGAAATCCACATTGACCAAGGAAGAAATTTTGAGTCTCAAATATTTCACGAAATGTGTCGAGTGATGGTGCTCACAAAACCAAAACCACCTCTTACCACCCACAATCGGACGGAATGGTGGAACGATTTAACCAAACACTAGAGAGGTATCTGGCAAAAGAAGTTGAAAGTAGGCAAAAAGATTGGGACAAACACATACAACCGTTTCTTCTGTCATACCGAAATGCAGTCCACGAATTCACTTACGTTACACCAGCTTTTGCAAACTTCGGAAGAGAACTACGGTTGCCTGCAGACTTGATCACTGGAATACCCCCTGATAACCCGCGAAGTATAACGGAGTACGCGAATGACTTGCGGAACAAGATGAATGACATTTATGAGCATGTCAGACAATCGGGCCAACAAATGTCTGAAAAGATGAAAACCCGTTATGACCGGAAAGTGAATAAAAAGGGCTTCGAAGAGTGTTCGCTAGTATGGCTACATAATCTAGTTCGCAGTAAAGGGAGATCTCCGAAGCTACAAGCCAAATGGGATGGGCCATACCGGGTAGTCACTAAAATTAATGATGTTACCTACCGGATACAGAAGTGCCCAAGAGGCGCCCCAAAGATAGTTCATGTAGATCGATTGGCGCAATACTATGGAACCGATAATGCTCGGGACGAGCATGTTTTAGAAGGGGGCAGTGTTGCGCCATAACCAGATAGATCTCGTTTGTACGAGAATAATCTACATTGAATAGGCTTATGTCCATTAAGAGTAAATATACTGGTTAAGGGTTTATAATGATTAATTATGTTATGGAGAAAATAACAAACAATTTTAATTATTAAAAGCGTTTAAGATTAATAATATTTTTCAAAAATAAATTTCGTAAAATGTAACCTTTAGTCACGTGACAGTGAACACCAATCAAAAAGCGTGACGTCACGCCATACCATCAATCGTTTTTTTGACGTTTTTAGTATAGCTACAGATTCTTGCTGGATTATATTTTGGTTTTTAACACCTAATATTAAGTTCAAACAGTATTTGCTAATTATAATTTCAAAGAATTTACCATGGAATCTGGATTCCATAAAGCAGACAGTAATAATTTGCCCAGAATCGATGCCGTTATGCTTGGAAATTTTTTCGCGTCGAACGGTGACTTCTGTTCATCTGAATTTCGCAATGTTAAAACTTCCTTGTAAGTATAAAATATTCATTATACCTACGCTTAAATGCTACGTAATATTTCAGTTCGGTACCTACACAATAACTTAATGTTTTGACGTACATTTTGCAAGATAATTATTACCCACTGATTTTGAGTATGATTTACGAATATGAAAAAATGCACAATAGTAACAAACTTTTAATAATTTCAGGTCTTCACGAGCTTCATATGGAGATGACGCTATAAGTTATGTCCAGCTTAAGCGTGACGGAAAAAATTGTATTGTAAAGTGCAAAATATGTCCTGAACACAAAGTTCACGCAAAATTATATGGATGCACACTGGTTGTTGATGAAGAAGAGGATATTATTACCTCCGTTCAGTGTCAAGACTGCGTAGCTTCACAGGGGGGGTGTAAACATGCAATAGCATTTCTTATGTGGGTTCATCGCAGAAGTGAGGAACCATCATGCACTTCAGTGGAATGTTATTGGAGAAAATCAAAATTGTCTAGTGTTGGTAGTAGCCTAAAATATATGACAGCAAAGGACTTGTCCGAGGGCAGGCCCATGTTGCCCGCAAATTCATCTGTTTTGATGAAGTTTTTGGAAGAGGGACATAAGAGAAAAATTAACAACTGTGAACTATTAAAATATCAAACCACTTATTGTCAAAGCGAAGAACAAACCCTCTCCATGCATCAACTTACATGTAATTTTAAAGAGAAATGTGTTGAGGCGTTTTTAAAAAAAATTCACATATCACCTTCATTAATAGAGA
Source organism: Spilarctia lutea (assembly GCA_916048165.1). NCBI lineage: Eukaryota > Metazoa > Arthropoda > Insecta > Lepidoptera > Erebidae > Spilarctia > Spilarctia lutea. The sequence goes on along the minus strand of OU696471.1, from coordinate 468,309 downwards.
GAGTTGAAGAAAAAACAAGAGAACAATCTAATAGCAGCCTATGGTTTGAACTAAGGTATGGTCGGATTACGGCTTCAAAAGCCTTTGAAGTTAGCAGATGTAAGACTACCGATGGTACACTTTTATCGCTCATATTAGGTGGTAAAATTCCAGACACTACTTCTATGAAACGTGGTCGTCTTCTAGAAGATGAGGTAAGAAAAACAGTGGAAATAAAACTGAAGAAAAAGATAAATAAGTGTGGCCTGATATTAAATTTCAAATATCCAATGATTGCTGGTTCCCCAGATGGAATATTTGATGATGGCATAATCGAGATTAAATGTCCTGTTAATCACAATACCTCTAAAAATTATATTCAAAATGGAAAAGTTGCAGAAAAATATTATGCCCAAATGCAACTTCAAATGTATTTAACAGAAAAGAAAAATTGTTTCTTTTGTATAGCGGACCCAGATTACAGTGAAAATCAAAAAGTGATGATTTTAAGTGTGCCATTCAATATTGAGTATGTTGAGAATTTAATTAATAAACTGTTAAACTTTTGGAAAATTAATGTGTACCCATTGTTATATGAAAGTGTGGAACTCAAATAAAAAAACAATCTTAAAGTTTTCCTTACTTTTATTTTATTAAAGAATCTTGCAAATTAATTAATGCACATGCTATGGTTATTATATCGTCAAGATTTTTTACAAATTTGAATGTAATACATGCATGTGGTCTAAGCATATAAAATTCACGTAAGCGCCTAATAACCCTCTCTATATGAATCCTCAAGCTGGCAATCTGTTTAGTTACCTTTGCTTCACTTTTACTCATTTTCACTCCTTTTTCAACACTTGGAGGTCTCACTAGTGTGATACCTGATTTTTTAAAATATTGTTCTAGATGTTTAAAGCCCCTATCTGCCATAACATGCATACCACTTTTTAAGGTGTTTATAAAATCACATGATTCGACTAAACATGTGTCAGTGATTCTGCCTCCGAATCCAGGAGAAATATAGTTCACTAGTCCGTTTGGTGTACAGGATATTAAATACTTTATAGTATTTGCTTTCTTGTACTCTGACCATGTCAGAGCTTGATTTACTGCCTTAGATGGCTTTTGCACCTCAATTTCAAGGCAATCTATAATGCAACTAACATTATAATATTTATGCCTAAATGACATAGGTAAGGTCCTTTTAGTCATTGCACTGTCTAATTTCACAATAAAGGGACGCATGACACTAGCTATCATAGGAATATTTTTTATAAATATCTTGCTTAGACTTGATGGAGTCATTCCATAATCATCTGACAGCTGATTAAATTTACTATCTAATCTTATTTTATTTAAACAGAGTAATAAATGGTGTTTGGGAGTATTTATACAATCTTTTATTAAATCAATCAAGTAATAACAACTAATTGGAAGACCTATGTATAGTCTTGGTTTTTTCTCAATTTTTTTAATTGTATTTAACATGGACTTTTCCGCTTCAATTTTTTTGTCTTCTTCGATTAATTCACTACAGTCAGAAGATGATTTAATTTGTAGTGAAGCCGTTGATAGTGAGGGACTACTGGCAGCTACAGATGGTGTATATAAAGAAATATCACTGTCTGAATGTTCTTCAATAAATATTTTTTTTGCAATTTTGCTTCGACCGGATACAGAAGGACCTGATCTTCTAACGGTTACAGTTTTAAATGGGGATGTGGACTTGGATGTTACAGACTGTTTCAAAGGTGATAATGCCTTATCTATCAATTTCACATTCGTCTGCACAGCCTTACTTCTGAATTTGTTGGTTATAAATGCTTGAACAGATTTATCTGTTGACTGTTGACATAACATTTGTGGCACATTTCCTCCAACTGTTTCAATATCTGAAAAGAAATACCACAAAATAGCCTTATATGTTTATAACTGGGTATTTGCACTTTCTATATATATAGATCATTTAGGTAGTTATGTTGATTGATATTATACATACTTGAACTTGTATTAGAAGTATCTATAAGCGAAGAACTTGGAGTACAACTTTCTTTTGTTTCATTCAGACACTCTGCTATTATCATCTTCCTTTGTTTCTTTAAAATATAAGGCCGTTCTGTACTGCATGTTCGTTTTCTTCTGTCTTCTTGACATCCAAATTTACTTGGCATACATCCTGGTTTCATGCGCACTTGTGATACTGTTCCCTTTATATGATACTCCATATAGTTGATCATATCATTTGGCAACTAGAATAATAAAAAGGGTATATTTGTAACATTAATTAGAAAACTAAAATAAAACGTTAACTTGAAGTGTAACAACAATGTAAGATAATTTATTATTGGGAAAATAGGGATTCTACAAAATACATTGCATTGTTTGCTCGTCTCGTCTAAATAGACTTTATTGTGTGAAATACTTACATCAAATTGATCTTCACAAAAATACATTCTTGAACTTATTGATGAACTATCAGCATTAGCAGATCTTGCAAGTTTTAGCCACTTTTTTCGTATTTTTCCATTATTTGGCACATATATAAATAACTTGTTAGGAGTTTTTATAGTCGTGCTAATACACTGGGGCACTGTACAGTACTTATAATAGGAGAAATTCATTTTTAAACTAAAAATACACTATAACACTATGGCTCTTTGATTTGTAACGTGAGGTGTGACGTCATTCAAGACGCCATGATAGTCTCGTGCGTTTTGACAACAAAATTAAATCTGTTATTAAAAACGCGAAATTTATCATGTAAACGCTCGATTAAAAAAAAATAAACCTTTTATTTTGATAAAATGCATAATAAGCTAAAGTATTAAGCAGTTATTCAAATTTAGTCAACTAGCCTATTGAGGACAGCGCCATCTAGTGTCGGTTAGCGCGCAACTGTGGGCATTATAACGATTTCTCGACGCTAGATGGCGGTACAAATAGCTCTAGAATAATCTATTAAGTCGAGAACCATCGATCGAATATTATCGAACATTCTAGTTATCTCGACAGCCACAAAAGCGGAACATGTTAGCCATACGGACAGTATTGTTTCACGATACAGCGAATAAACATTGAAGAGATCTTCTAGTGCGACTAACGAGTGATTTAATGATTTGTAATTGTAAAAAGTGTAGTTAATAAATATTGTGTTATTTTTGGTAATCAATCGACTACTTTAATTTATTAAATACCCAGCTCGTAACAATATCATTTTCGTCCTCAATAAATTAGCAGATATTATATTCTCACCGCATTATCATTTCGCAACTTCCAAACTTCTACAGGCATGTAACATAGAAAGGCGTCTCGCGCACCGCAGTTCTGTTCTGTTTGAGATACAGTGCGACAAATATGCTATTTAACACGTAATCTCAGATCAAATAAAAAAAGGTAGATAACCCACGGCCTTTGTTCTTACTGAAGCCAATCAACTCAGCTACTTCCAAGTAAACACACGCGTTAACGCACACATGTGCAACAAACTATACTAATAGAAAAAATACTGCATAAATAAAAAATAAATAAATAATTGGAACGAAGTTCCTTATCGCGCGTTGTGAAAGGGGGCTAGACGGAAAAAATTCATACGAAAAAGTTGTCACGACACTTTTTGTTGTCACGACACTTTTTGCTATTTCAAATTATATTTGTTATTAGTTTATTTTTCATTGCTTGATTCACTATTTTTGTTATGGGAACGAAGTCTTAATATTTTTTTATTAAGAAAATATTGTTTTGTTATTATTTTTTAAAGAATTGGTGAAAAACATTTTTCAATTTTATATATAGCGTCATCTTTTGAATAGAAACTGAACTTACATTTACGTGTTATAGTTGTCGTTGCCAGTAGTTTAATATTAATAATATAGATGTCGCTGTAAATTAATGATTTTTAAAATTATGTATATCAAATATAAATACAAAATATATCAATAAATAAGTTTAGCAGTGAACTGCGATAGGCTGGTAACGACATTTTTTGTTACAGTAAGCTATTGTAAGCCGTGCGGCGTGCGCATGTTTCTATGTCTGTCTCTCTATCTCTCTTATAGAAAGCAAGCCAGATATTTTCTTTTCGTCTTTCTAATTTGAACTTCGTTCCATCCGGGTGTCCCTTGACACCTCTCAAATTTTTTATAATTGCATTAGTTGATAAAAAATACTATGCAATAGCTTTATCGCGGCAGTCCCCGAGTGCTATACGTTTTTTTTTGTATTTGTGCCTCTTACCTGTCGTTTCTTCCGTTGCATCTGTTTTGAAATCACAACGATTCTAAAGAAGTTTCACTTCAAAAATATAAAAAAAAAACATTAAGATCTACATGTATTAACACAATTATGTTCATAAAATTTTGATTCAATAAATTCATGCGGGAGTTTGTGCAGACAAAAGACAATAGCGGACAAAGTGTCCGTGTTGTACTCTAGTATCACCATTTCTTTAGGTTGAGTTTGTTCACGTATATAGGCAGGCGCGGCCAAATGGAACCTTATGTGTGCATGAATAAGAGCGGGTTGTCGCCTCCCCCCAGGTACATGCTGGAGCGACACATGTCGGCGGTGCACGGGCGCACGCTGGAGCGGCCGCCCCCCACGCCGCGCAACACCATGTCCAAGCTGCTCAAGGCGCAGGCGCAGCGCAGGGACCAGCCGCCACACCCACACTCAGGTACCCCCCGCCCCCCACCCCTGCAGGTACATGCTGGAGCGGCCGCCCCCCACGCCGCGCAACACCATGTCCAAGCTGCTCAAGGCGCAGGCGCAGCGCAGGGACCAGCCGCCACACCCACACTCAGGTACCCCCCCGCCCCCCACCCCTGCAGGTACATGCTGGAGCGGCCGCCCCCCACGCCGCGCAACACCATGTCCAAGCTGCTCAAGGCGCAGGCGCAGCGCAGGGACCAGCCGCCACACCCACACTCAGGTACCCCCCCGCCCCCCACCCCTGCAGGTACATGCTGGAGCGGCCGCCCCCCACGCCGCGCAACACCATGTCCAAGCTGCTCAAGGCGCAGGCGCAGCGCAGGGACCAGCCGCCACACCCACACTCAGGTACCCCCCGCCCCCCACCCCTGCAGGTACATGCTGGAGCGGCCGCCCCCCACGCCGCGCAACACCATGTCCAAGCTGCTCAAGGCGCAGGCGCAGCGCAGGGACCAGCCGCCACACCCACACTCAGGTACCCCCCGCCCCCCACCCCTGCAGGTACATGCTGGAGCGGCCGCCCCCCACGCCGCGCAACACCATGTCCAAGCTGCTCAAGGCGCAGGCGCAGCGCAGGGACCAGCCGCCACACCCACACTCAGGTACCCCCCGCCCCCCACCCCTGCAGGTACATGCTGGAGCGGCCGCCCCCCACGCCGCGCAACACCATGTCCAAGCTGCTCAAGGCGCAGGCGCAGCGCAGGGACCAGCCGCCACACCCACACTCAGGTACCCCCCGCCCCCCACCCCTGCAGGTACATGCTGGAGCGGCCGCCCCCCACGCCGCGCAACACCATGTCCAAGCTGCTCAAGGCGCAGGCGCAGCGCAGGGACCAGCCGCCACACCCACACTCAGGTACCCCCCGCCCCCCACCCCTGCAGGTACATGCTGGAGCGGCCGCCCCCCACGCCGCGCAACACCATGTCCAAGCTGCTCAAGGCGCAGGCGCAGCGCAGGGACCAGCCGCCACACCCACACTCAGGTACCCCCCGCCCCCCACCCCTGCAGGTACATGCTGGAGCGGCCGCCCCCCACGCCGCGCAACACCATGTCCAAGCTGCTCAAGGCGCAGGCGCAGCGCAGGGACCAGCCGCCACACCCACACTCAGGTACCCCCCGCCCCCCACCCCTGCAGGTACATGCTGGAGCGGCCGCCCCCCACGCCGCGCAACACCATGTCCAAGCTGCTCAAGGCGCAGGCGCAGCGCAGGGACCAGCCGCCACACCCACACTCAGGTACCCCCCGCCCCCCACCCCTGCAGGTACATGCTGGAGCGGCCGCCCCCCACGCCGCGCAACACCATGTCCAAGCTGCTCAAGGCGCAGGCGCAGCGCAGGGACCAGCCGCCACACCCACACTCAGGTACCCCCCGCCCCCCACCCCTGCAGGTACATGCTGGAGCGGCCGCCCCCCACGCCGCGCAACACCATGTCCAAGCTGCTCAAGGCGCAGGCGCAGCGCAGGGACCAGCCGCCACACCCACACTCAGGTACCCCCCGCCCCCCACCCCTGCAGGTACATGCTGGAGCGGCCGCCCCCCACGCCGCGCAACACCATGTCCAAGCTGCTCAAGGCGCAGGCGCAGCGCAGGGACCAGCCGCCACACCCACACTCAGGTACCCCCCGCCCCCCACCCCTGCAGGTACATGCTGGAGCGGCCGCCCCCCACGCCGCGCAACACCATGTCCAAGCTGCTCAAGGCGCAGGCGCAGCGCAGGGACCAGCCGCCACACCCACACTCAGGTACCCCCCGCCCCCCACCCCTGCAGGTACATGCTGGAGCGGCCGCCCCCCACGCCGCGCAACACCATGTCCAAGCTGCTCAAGGCGCAGGCGCAGCGCAGGGACCAGCCGCCACACCCACACTCAGGTACCCCCCGCCCCCCACCCCTGCAGGTACATGCTGGAGCGGCCGCCCCCCACGCCGCGCAACACCATGTCCAAGCTGCTCAAGGCGCAGGCGCAGCGCAGGGACCAGCCGCCACACCCACACTCAGGTACCCCCCGCCCCCCACCCCTGCAGGTACATGCTGGAGCGGCCGCCCCCCACGCCGCGCAACACCATGTCCAAGCTGCTCAAGGCGCAGGCGCAGCGCAGGGACCAGCCGCCACACCCACACTCAGGTACCCCCCGCCCCCCGCCCCCCACCCCTGCAGGTACATGCTGGAGCGGCCGCCCCCCACGCCGCGCAACACCATGTCCAAGCTGCTCAAGGCGCAGGCGCAGCGCAGGGACCAGCCGCCACACCCACACTCAGGTACCCCCCGCCCCCCGCCCCCCACCCCTGCAGGTACATGCTGGAGCGGCCGCCCCCCACGCCGCGCAACACCATGTCCAAGCTGCTCAAGGCGCAGGCGCAGCGCAGGGACCAGCCGCCACACCCACACTCAGGTACCCCCCGCCCCCCACCCCTGCAGGTACATGCTGGAGCGGCCGCCCCCCACGCCGCGCAACAGCAGCCACACCCAAACTACCACACGCAGGCATACAAGATTAGTAGTTACTTCGTAATTTGCTGTTTTCGGTAGATTGCGCTGTAAGTCGCACAGTTATATAACAGTGTATTATTTGTTGCAGAAGTAGACACGAAGGAGGAGCTCAGTTCCGACTCGCGGACGCCCACGACTCCCATCACGCCGCAGAAACTCATCGCACAACTCGGTGAGTCACTCATTAATCATAATAAATATGGAACATCACTTCAAGTAATAAACCAGTTCATATGCAAAATAAAACAAAATATTGTCAAAATATATAATGCTGCCCATTGATCCACCCGATCCCTAAAAGGGCGATCGCTCAAATCCGACAAACTACAGGCCGATAGCCATAACTCCCCTCTTCTCGAAAATCATTAACCATCAACTCTTGCGGTACCTAGAGGATCTTCATCTGTTTCCGTAAGGGTCGATCAGCTGGTGATCTTCTGGCGTACCTGACATATCGCTGGGCTCAGGCGATTGAGACTAAGGGGGAAGCCTTGGCAGTTAGTTTGGACATCGCGAAAGCCTTCGATCGGGTCTGGCACAAAGCACTTCTTTCGAAGCTCCCTTCCTATGGGCTTCCCGAGAAATTATGCGATTGGGTCACTAGCTTCCTGCCATGTAGAAGCATAAAGGTCGTAGTCGACGGTGAATGCTCTGACTCCATGCCTGCGAATGCTGGTGTCCCGCAAGGCTGTGTACTATCGCCTACTCTGTTCCTCCTTCATATCAATGACATGCTGTCAATTAGCGGCATTCATTGTTATGCGGATGACAGTACGGGCGATGCTCTCTACACCGGCCGCGCCAATATTTCTCGGGAAAACGTCATTGAGAGTCGAAACAAACTTGTGTCTGAAGTTGAGACCGCTTTGGAAAAGGTCTCAAATTGGGGTAGACTTAATTTGGTCCAATTCAACCCGACAAAGACACAAATTTGCGCGTTCACCGCAAAAAAACTACCGTGGGTCGTATGTCCTCGTTTCGAAGACACTCCCCTATCTGCCTCAGCCAATATTGGGATACTTGGTCTCGACGTATCACAAATTGGCCTCGAAAAAGCTAGGTGTGCTCAACAGATCGAGGCAGTATTTCACTCCGGCCCACCGCCTTCGGCTTTCTAAGGCGCAGGTTCGGCCTCACATGGAATACTGTCCTCATCTTTGGGCAGGGGCACCCCAATACCAACTCCTTTTTTGATTGCCAGGATCTTACAATTCGGCTAGACTCTCTAGCGCTGCGTAGAGAGCTGCTCGCAGTGCATCTTCTACCGCATTTACCATGGGGAGTGCTCCGAGGAATTGTTCGAATTGATCCCTGCCGCATCTTTCCGCCATCGTCCTACGCGACAGAAATTTCATCCCCATCATCTAGATGGTTGGCAGTCCACAACTGTGCGATTTTCCCGAAATTTTCTGCCGCGTACAACAAAACTGTGGAGCTGTCGCCTGCGGTGTTCCCGGACCAATACGACCTTCAAACCTTTAAGAAAAGAGCGTGGAGTAGGTTTTTTTCTTGAAGGTTTGAAGGTTTCTTAAAAGGCCGGCAACGCACTTGTGACGCCACTGGTGTTGCGGGTGTCCATGGGCGGCGGTAATCGCTTACCATCAGGCAATACGTCTGCTCGTTTGCCCCCTATATAATAAAAAAAAAACATATTTAAATCTGCCACTAATTATAATTAATATGTAAATTCATCATCAACAACTGCTGGACCAAGGGCTTCTCCTTACAAAGGAGGTTTTTGCTCTACTATATTAGTGTTTATTGTAACTTTTCCTTTTCTTTGCGGTAATGTTGTCCTGCATCGTTTGGTCAGGATCGGTCAGTTAGTTACATATTACAAAAGTCCATTTAATGACAGTACAAGTTATACTGGACAAATAAAAGCGTTCGAAGTTGGACTGCTAACTGATATTTAGAATAAAATATACAGTTAAATCGTCACCTCCTCCGAACTGTCTGGCATTTTATTCGTGTTGTAATTGTATGCAGTGTTTTTTGTTGTATATAAATAATACGAATAGTGTAATGTTGTATCTGCAGCGTCGTCGACGTCGGTCATAGCGCAGAGCACGTGGAGCGGCTCCTACGCAGAGTTCGGCGCTGCGCTGCGACATGACTTCCCGCACTGAGCGCACCACACCACACCACACCACACCACACCACACCACACCACACCACACCACACTACACCACACCACACCACACCACACCACACCACACCACACCACACCACACCACACCACACCACACCACACCACCTGCTGAACGACCATATCTGTCTTCAATCGTCCATATTCTGTCATGATTGTAACACAGTGTTTCCTAAATAGACAGACGTTTGCTAGTGGCACCAAATAACACAGCGTCCTTCGACAAGAAGTTCGTAGTGGCATCCCTATCCTAAAGGAACAATGGCAGGCATGTATGGGACTTTATCTTTCCTCGCCTATCTCATGAAAGAGATTATTTTTGTATTTATTTAACTCGTAATATCATGAACAAATAACATTTTAAGTGAAGAGATTTTTAGAACTTCGAGTTAAAAAAGTTATTTTAGTTTGAAGTCTATAATGTGTACGTAGGCTGTACTATAGTCGACAGCCATGACGGCTGTCTATCTTAAATTTATATTTTTTAAATCAAAATTATTCGTTTACGATGTTCTTGATCCGTCAATAAAATATCGCTCTGTTGCTACACAAGTGAGCTCATTCATAAATATTGATTGAAATATTTTGTCGTGTTTTAATTAAATTATATGTTATATTAACTTTTTTTTTAAACATTTCACCCAAACGCTACTTAGTTTTCACCTGAGCAAAGTCTAAGTTTATGCATTGATTAGTAAAACCTAGGAATGCATTTTGTTATTGCAGTTTTAACTACTTTTTGGATAGATTTTTAATCCATTGCATAGCTTTTATCGCGGGCTTTGAACGCGGCGATCGAATCAAGAAATTCCGTAACGAAAATAAAACCTAACACCCCGTACTCCACCTACCATATAGCTCGGCCGAGCGTTCGCTTAACGTGTATATATGTGGTACGACTAGCTCGCACGGATCGAGACGAGCTTCTCCGAAATCGGACGAATACGTAAACAGCTGTTTGTGAGAAAGTATATAGGTGTATAGGTATCTATCATATCTTTGTAATGCCACACTCTTTTCCAGATATTTAGAGGATATCAATTCTCAAACTTGTTTCTTATTTCAGTAACCATTAACCTATAGTTTCAACGATAAAAAATTCTGAAAACCTACATGTATTGTAAGATAATAAAAATAAAAATATTTTAAACGATATTAACTTCTCATTTATTTAATAAAAGAAAAAAAAAAGATTTCTTATCGGTCCCCACGCTCAAAAAGTGTAACTTGAAATAATATCAAAAAAAAAACTTGAATTAATATCAATAAAAAAATACTGCATAAATAAAAAATAAATAAATAATTATAATTGCATTAGTTGATAAAAAATACTATGCAATAGCTTTATCGCGGCAGTCCCCGAGTGCCACGTATTTTATTTATTTATTTTTACGGCAATGCTCATCACAATAATTATTTAATGTAAAATTTATTTTAACTTATGTTTCGTGTTAAGTTATTATTTTCAATAAAATTTTGTTTTGTATTATGGCAACTTTCAGCGAATCTCTCACGGCAAACTTTTAAATACACAATCCTCTCAAATTATCGAAATGATGGTCCTGAAAGGTAGAATATTTACTACCCTGAACTGAATACAGCTATAGATGCTAATGAGGATAAGTAATTGAATATTATTGGTAAATACTGTATAATTAAATGATAATGTTGAAAGTCATGTTTTAATGACATGGCAAGCTTCACTGGTTTTATTAGCATCTTGTCTCAATAAATATTAAAAACCTTAAAGAAAAAGTTATAGGAGAAAATGCAAATATACAAGTCGGCTGTCCTATTTAAAACTTAGTAAGAACCTTGTCAAAAAGCCATAAGGGAAACACTGGTCCGGCTCAACCGATGTGAGTGATCTAAACAGAAAACTGGCAATTATTTTGCCTGTCACTAATTGACAGAAGAGGGGGGTTTCTAAGTCTGTTTAAAAACATTAACATCATGAACATCATCTGTGTGTGCAAAAACATCAATGTTAGAAGCTTAACATAAAGTACACTTATTGATCAACATACACAAATTAAATTGTTAAAATCCTTTCCATGTTTTTGTTTATCTCTTAATGCGCTCTTGTTATGTTTTGTTTGAAGCTCTTGCTAAGTTTGGTACTATGCCATTGCCAGCTACCAAGTTAATGTACGAGTATAAGTTATAAATAATTTCCAAATTGTGAAACGGTATTCCGCAATACAATAATACTTCCACCGTTATTGTACATTTATAGAGATTATTATTGTATACCTAGAGTGTAAACAAATATCATGTGTAAATACTAGGCAAGTTGTAATATCTAGACTAGATACACAAATATTATATACTTAGCTATAATAATAATTATATCGTATGTTGTGTAAATTATAAATATATAATATAGAATAAATGAAATATGTACTATAGTGTTATTGCTATAATATTTTTATACTAAACTCAGATCACATCTACTTATATTATTTTCTCGTTATAAGTTGCGCCGTGCGTTGTACGGCACCTGATATCATTATTTTATTTAACTTAGCGATGTGTATTATATTATTTCATATAAATACAGTTAATTACAAAATTGGCTTTTATTCAGAACGCGCCCAATCCTTACAGCAATCGCATATAATGGTGATGTGTGGCACAGCATGCGCCTATTAGTAAAAGAAAATCAAACAACGTTGTCCCGGCCCTCTGTTTATTTTCCATCTCTTTTCTTGACACATCACACTTTCCCGTGTGAACTGTCAACTGATCCCATATTGTGTGGATCTACAACCAGTGTTGTAGATATAACGCCTTGCCACGATTTTAAGCATTACAAATTAAAAAAATTATAATTGAAGTTACTTTGTTTCATCATGTTTCATAAAAAATATACCAGATAGCGGTAACAGTTTTGCTCTAGTGTTTCGAACAGTTTGTCTCGTTACATCCTTTAGGCTTTTGCATTGAATATGCAAAGCAATTATTTGTTTTAAAGTAGCTAAATTACAAAAGTACCTAAAAAATATTTATTAAAAAGTTTGTAATCTCGCGACAAGCTTTTATTTATATGAATATAAATTTATAATTGAATAAAATGGTGGGTTTGAATACAATCAAAATTGTTTTTCTTCGTTTTGGAGCATTTAAATAAAAGCTTTTTTTTATTCATATTTAATTTTTTACTTTGTCTCAATCTCTGCATTTCTAATATTGCATCATTGTTACACGGTATTGTACCGGTTGGTTTTATACTGTCCAGATATTCAATTAAAAGCCCCTCCAAAGACTTTATACGACTGAGGGCAACATACACTTGCCCGGCGTCGAAAAGTTTAGAGCCCAAATGCACGACGGCGTGGTCCACTGTGCTGCCTTACATCTTATGCATTGTGGAAGCTCAGCAGAGCACCATTGGCAACATTCTACGCTCAGCCAGACCGTAGCTTTACTTGGCCTGACATTGTACACTTTTAGGTAGAATAACGTGGTCTTGCGGTCGGCCGTCGTTGTCTTGGGCTAGTAGTTCATTTAAGTTCGTTCGCCAATAAGCTGCTGAACCCCTTATATTTTGAGTGCCCATGGCCACCTTCCGACGCCATCTTGAGACCAGCTTCAAGGTACCATATTATTGCATTGTCACCGAAGTTACGTAAGTAAACCAAATTTCAACCTAATGTAACGAGAGGAAGTGGGTCGAATTTGTCGCATACTAACAGGGCAAATTAAATAAAACTTTTAAAAAGCTATTAATAAAAAATAATGGCCTAAGTGTAGTAATTTAATTAATTTTAGTTATACCAAAGTCAAATTTACTTTTTCAAGTAATAAACAAGCGTGTGTCTCTTACAAGCGTTTGTTTGGTACTGAACTAAACACAGTGACAGCTGAGATGTAAGATATCGAAAAATAGACTAAATGGATGAGATTAAAGTACATAATTCAACAACAATTTGTAGTAAATTTTAGTTTAGTGATGACAACAACAGATTCACCACCAATGTCGCGCCAACAGAAGTTGACGTAGTGACTTGACACGTGACAACAACAATCATTAAAATGAGTAAATGCGCAGTGAAACAATAATATACCTACAACGTGAAAGAAATAAATACTTTTTACATGTATTAAGTCTTTATGTATTAAATTATGTATTGAAATTAAGGCTTTAATCAAAATAAAAAAATAGTATGTAATTGCTATTTAAATACAGTATTGCCATTCACTCATCTTGTTTCCCAAATTAGTGGGTGAATATGTATTTAATTAAATAGTATTACTTTATTCATGAGAATAAAAGATATTTACATATTACATATAAATATATTTACATGATAAGAACTAGCATTGGATTACTTAGCCATCACAGTCATATTTATAACAATTGATAATATAGTTAGCAAATGAATTTTATAGTCGTGAAATTTTGTAAACGTATAAATTCATACCTAAATGCCAAATTTCATTGCCTCATACGTTGAAGTTATACATTTATAATAGGTAATAAACATCAATCGCTGAAATGTACCTAGGTTGTTCTCGGTGATATCGCTGAAGGCCCGAGACCACTAAATATAGAAATCATTCAAGGTGCACATCTACTTACATTCAGTTACTAAAACTACTGTTTAAAATAATTTGTGACTGGATTAAGAGGCTACAGTTGCAGTTGAACGAACCAAAATAATAGTATAGGCTAAAGCATCTCTTACTAGGTCGACCGGTCACCCCAAGGTGCACCCGGTCACGAGTATGACGCATGGACCAGTCATCGTCTCCCTCGCCATATTAAAGGGAAAGAAACGACCCACCCCACGAGGACTCCGCAATGACATTTGAGTGAGCATAACGAACCATAGACGAGATACTGATAAAATTCACGACTAATCAAAAGACTAAAGTAAACTGGTTAAGTTGTACAATCTTCCTTGAATAAAGGCATTACTTTGCTATATTTCATCAGGTTCAACAGCTAGAAATAGTGATATTTCAATTATAATAGTTTTTATTACTTTAACGGCAATCCGCCATAAGTCCCCTGTTTTCTTAGTTGGCAAACGAGCAGACGCCTGATGGTAAGCGATTACCGCCACCCATGGACACCCGCAACACCAGATGCGTCACAAGTGCGTTGCCGGCCTTTTAAGAAACCTTCAAACCTTCAAGAAAAAAACCTACTCCACGCTCTTTTCTTGAAGGTTTGAAGGTCGTATTGGTCCGGGAATACCGCAGGCGACAGTTCATTCCACACTTTTGCTGTGTGAGGCAGAACGTTTTGGGAATAGCGCACAGTTGTGAACTGCCAACCATCTAGATGATGGGTATAAAACTTTTGTTGCGTAGGACGATGGCGGAAAGAGGTGGCAGGGATCAATCCGAACAATTCCATCAATTGAGAGGCTTAAACGTTTTTATAATTTCTGTGGGGTTTATGTATCGAAATTGAAATAAATTCTTACATTTATTTACATTGGCTCTTAACAACAATTCAGAACTGGACGCACAAGAATTCAAGGTACTAGTTGTACTAACTTGCATATTTGTGAAAAAGGTCTCAAAAGATTCAGCTATATCTAAGTCGTTTGTTATAAATCTATTATTAATATTTAATTTTAAATCATTATGTCGAGGATTACTATGTCCTGTTTACATCGTGCAGCCCCAGCGTTGCAGCTGACTGAGAGCTGGGAACCATATTTTTTCTATTCTATAAATTATTTTCTTTAAAATAACGTAATAATGATTAACAAAACAAACGTACGGTGTCACGGCGGTAAAGTTAAGCATCCAATTAAATTCAATATTTAACGTCATAAGTGACCTTCGGAAGTCGATTATAATATTGTGTATAAAGCATGACATACTTTTGAGTTACTACATCGATATCTACTATACACATAAGCTATCATTTTTTCAATCCTTTATCTGTCCTACGTTTCATTTACTTTCATAAAAAAGAAAACATCAAAATTTGATAAAAATATTTCTTTTCTATGGCAACCTATGTATTCGATACTTCTGCCAATTTATCAGTGCAACCAATCATAAAACGGGGCGCGAATCGTCCTGCTTCAAATTTTGTCACTTCTCAGCTGATCCACCAGATAAACACACCGCACACACGGCTGACATTTCTAATCTGTTTGACAGTTACCCGCTATCATATTATCAGTTCTAAGGATTTAAATAGTTCGTACGTTTCATCTGGTTTTCGGTTTATTGCTTTATTAGTTTCTTTCGCTTGCCAACGAAGAGAACTACTTTCCATTAAATTCCATCTATAATGGCGGAACAGAAGGTAGAGAGTAAAATACAAATTCGACAGGCCAAGAAAGAAGATATGTCGACAGTTGCAGAAATGATACAGGTAATTTCATATTTTTTATTTACTGATAAAAAGACAGGTGTAGTTGGCAGTCCTTGAGCGAGGCCTTCGTTTAGCAGTCGAAGGCGGGGCTGGGCTGGATAATAATTGATTATTGTTTACCAGCGATGTTTGGTACTTATCGTACTTTTTTATTTTTAGGAATTGGCCGACTTCGAAGAAATGTCGAAAGGACCTAAAATATCTGTAAAAGGTATGTTAGCAAAAATCAAAATGTCTGTAATTTAATATTAACAACATCCATAAAAAATATTCTAAATAGATATCTATTCTACATAGTAATTCAGCGAATCCCAGTTTTATTAAACACAAACAATTCTTTTAGATTTGGAACATGATGGGTTTGTTCGAGAGCCACCTGCTTACCTCTGCAAGGTGGCAATTGATGAGTCTATTGTGGAAGCGAGTAACGTGGTTGGGTATGCACTTTACTTCCCGACCTATTCTACTTGGGAGGGACGCTCTATGATGTTGGAAGATTTGTATGTCCGCCCCAACCAAAGAAAAAAAGGCACCGGGAGGAAACTTTTTAGATCTGTGGCTAAGGTACCCTATTCAATATTTATTTAAACAAAATATAAACATACCCACATTTTAATATACTATAAAATGTATGTTAACTTTTCAGGAGGCTAAAAGCAATGGTTGCAGTCGCATGGACTTCCACGTGCTGGAATGGAACCCAGCACGGACATTTTATGAGAATGAGGGTGCAGTGAACATGACCAGCTCAGAACAGTGGTGCTACTACAGGCTCTCGGGAGAATCTTTGCAGAAATATTTGTCAGTTGATGTTTAAGGGACTGCTGAAAAGACTTTGTTGTGTGCTCACTTATATATTTCATTACTCATGTTATCATTTACAATCAAAGTCAACTTGTACATTATATTTTCTTATTTATACTTTCTCTTGGGCTTTATCGTCACAAAATATAGCTTCAACTTATTTACTTAATCAAATACTTAAATATCAATAAAGCTCAAGTATTAGACATTATGCCAATTGTTCTGTGATAATCTGTGCTAAGTTGTACAATAAAAACAGATTTTAAACTAATATTGTTTTTTTTATTCTAACTATACATCTAATTATATGTACATTGTAATAAATGCCATTTGTTCAATTTGAAATGAAGGTAGTATTGTTCTGATGGCTCACAATTTTACAAATGTTGCAAAACATTTTGCAGTACACACGTCACACATCTCACTAAAATGTAGGTAGACAAGGAGACTCAAAATGAGATCTCAATTTTTTACACATTCCACACTCAATAGTGCATAATGTTGCTACTGGCACTAGCTGATAAACTAGGACACTGTGGATTGTTAGCGAAGGATCAATACAAACACAGTACTATAGTTAAACATTTTATTTTGTTTCCAATTACCTACATAACCAGGCCTACTGCCTTAAATACTACAGTCGCATAAATTATATATACAATAATTATAATGAGGTTCACAGTAAATAAATAGAGTCAAAACAATATCGACTTTATAAAATAAGGGGGGAATAGACGTGTTGCCCGGAATAAGAATTCAGTGCAAATTTCGTCGGCCTTGTTTTATAAGAAATATAGCGTCCTCTGGAATCATCAGTGTGCTCGAAGGTACGCGAAGAAGGTAGAATAGAAAATATTGAAGGAGGCCTAACAAAGTAGGCCGAAAAAATAAAATAAAAAAATACTAGCTTTGCGCGCGACTCTGCCCGCGTGTCTGTCGGTTATCGCAGAAAAGAGTAATCTATGTCCTTCCTCAAGAATCAAAGTACCTCCATACCAAATTTCATTGAAATCTGTACAGTGGTTTGGCCGTGAAAGCAGTACAGACAGACAGACAGAGTTACATTCGCAAGTATGGATAATATTAAAGGAAAATGATTGAAAAAAAATATAATACTAACACAGAAAAGAGGTAGATAGAATAGAGAGTAAGTACAGAGAGAATAGAGAGAATAGTATGAATTAAAAAAATGTGATCTGGACCTTTTAGGACAGTAGGCACTTGCAAGTGTAGGTAGATACTACTAACTAGGTTTTATATTTCTGGGAGGAACACAGTGGTATTTAAAACAACCACAGAATCACGAATAAGGGAGAAGACCTGTATGGTCTAACATACTTGACGCTATATTGGACTACTAACTACGGCTATATTGCATTTTTAAGTAGTTTACAAATGTGTTTCATATTAAAGTAGTCGGTACACACTAACCTTATTTACATTCAATGGCATCTTCTGTGCCACCTGTAGGTAATTATCTTCGCAAAATTAATTATTAAACATTATTGTGCGAACCTTACACTCGATATTCTCATTTGTCAAACCACATTCACACTGATCACGGTGGCCGTGCCGTAACAAATATACTCACAGGCCATTGATCTAATGTGAATACTGTTTAATTTAACTAATTACTAAGGTATATTTATTTACAAGTTATGGGCGATCATTGTTGGACGTCAGAAAAGAGATATTTTAGATTCTGATCTCAAATTACTTAATACACGTATCTGTTTCTAAGTTTCCAAAAATCACGCTGTCACAGGGTTATTGCCCCATCCTGGCTTTGACCTGTAAGGTACCTTTTTGTTTACGTGTGGAAACTCCCACAAACCGTTACCCACCGGGTTTTTGGCGCGGTGGTGGGTCCATTGTGCACCTGAGAAGGTAGGGATCCGGGAACTGCTGCTATTAACACATCCGAACTCGACCTAGCGCCTGCCTGCTCTGAGGCGGGTATCATCTGCTGATGGACTCTCTAATTAGGCGATGTTCGGCACACGCCATCTGGCCATAAATACTGTTATAATTATAAATAAAATTCTTCTTCGTCTTGATCTTAGTCCACTGGATTATGATTTATGATCCGATTTATAGAGTACCTAAGGCTTGCTCTAAACGCCATGATAGATAGGTAATTTGGAGTCCCTAAAACCATCCAAACGATTGGCAGTGAACAATTTTGCTCAACGTTGGCAATTCCGTCAATCCAACAATGATCTTATGTATACTATGAAGAATAAATCATTGTCTGCGCTCATACAATAATCATTAGACTAGTATTCGAGATTTAAATTGTCATGGAAAATTAAAATTATACTTAATACTTGCGTCACCGACGCCTCAGTCAGTATGGCAAGGAGTTCGCGGGCGGGCGACTTGCAATGCCTCGCTATTGACAAATATCATACATTGAGTACGATATTGCCATTATTACAATACTATATTTACATCGTGTTCGACCTACGAACTACATCTTACACACGCTTGTCGAATCTTACAAACAGATCTAATGGAAGTCGTAATTGTTGTGTAAACACTAGAACTTAAGTAAAGTTTAACGTTCACTCCTACGCAGCTACGCGATCCTTTGAAGCGAAGAAAACATTTCACGATTGGGTCTCAGCACTGATAGTCCTTGCACAGTAGCCGGCGCGCCCTGGCGCCGCGTGGGGCGAGTGGTCGCGGCGAGCGGCGGGGCGGGCTACGTGGAGGCCATGAGCTTGGCGTGGGCTGTCACGTTGCGCTGGTGGAGGAACCCGCTGCCTTCCTCCTCCTCGCCATTACCGAGGCCGTACTAGAATGATGAACATTTTAGTTAAATTTAGGTATAAAGCTGCAGATAATTGCAAATTTGTGATTACATAAAATATAGGTATGGTGATTAAACGCTCACCTGTAAAGCGTGCAGGTAGTGTTGTTGCGAGTGGTAGTGTCCACCGGAGTGAGCGGCATAAGACTCGTAGCCGTTGGCGGTACTGGGTTCGCTCTTGATGTTGAACAGCGAGGGGTTGGAGAGGAAGGAGGGCGCGGCGGGAAGGCCGAGCGCGTACTGCGCGTGCGCGCCTTGAGCGGCCTGCGCGTGCGCATGCGCGTGGGCCTGCGCCTGCGCCTGCGCGTGCGCGTGGGCGTGGGCGTGGGCATGCTGGGCGTGCGCCTGGAGGTGCGCCGGCGGCGACTGGGGCTTGCTCGTGCTCTGGCTGTGACTAGACATTGACTGCGTCAAGGGGAGAGGGAGAGACATTTCTCCTACACTTTGCTTGCTATCTGTAAATTAAAGTAAAGGATCTGTTGATAAAAGACTTCTGCTAAGTATTCCTATAGCTATCTATAAGTCTACCTTCAAGCAGCCTTCGGTAAAGAGCAGGTAAAGTATCTACACTGTATCCATTATTTCTTTTAAATCTATTTTGTGTGTCAGTCTCGTCGTGGTTAAAGTGAACCGTGACGCCGCGTCGTCTAAAACATTAGTCAATCGTGAAGATTTTACCTAATAAGTACTTAACCTTCACATGATTGCATTGGATCTGTACCTACTGTCTGTAGTGTGTATATACCTATCTAATTAGGTACACGTAAGTAAATTGTAAAACAATTCATGAAATTCGACTTCTTTACGTACGAGTATATCAATTGATGTAAAAGTTAGCGTACCTTCAAGTCCAGGAGAACTGTTGTCTTCCTTCTTGTTATTGTCCTGAGGAGGTTTCGTTCCGTTGCCAGACTTCTTTGGTTTACGTTTTCGTGTCTGTATACCATCTTTACGCATTGCTAATGGCCTGCGGAGAGAGATTTTCATATTATCTTAAAGTTTTTTTCTGTGAAATTACGTTGATTTCGAAAACTTCAATTTTCTACCTGTTGCATTTAAATCCTAAGTCCATAGGGACCGTAGGTAGGAAACTTTTACATACCTATTGATCCCATGCAGTTTGTAGTAAAGTCCACAGGCATTGCAAACAGGTTCTCCATCGTTGTTGCGCCGCCACAGGGTGGTGTTCCGAGAGCCGCAGTTGGTGCAGCACTGGCCGTGACGTCGCTGTGCCGACTGCAACATTCCATACAAGTGCTGTTAGCTCACCTGATAGTGGTAACTAGACATAGTCTGATACCACGTAAGAGACGATAGAGATGACTGCCTAATATATAATTTATTTAAGCAGGTAGTAGAGTTGAAAACTAGCGCCAAGAACATGTCTAACGTATACCATACGTATACCTACTACACGAGGTCTTTTTCGAAGGTCTGAAGGAGTAGTCATCTAATTTAATTGATTTAAAAAAGGAGGGGTATATAGGGGTAAAGTAGGGGGAGAGAGAAATAATAAATTGTTTATTATTTCTCTCTCACACAGAATAGTTAAAAAATATCAGTTCTCAAATTCAGTGTTATATCATCGAGGGTGTAAATCTGTGTTTATTACAAGTACCTATGATTTATTAATAGGTAGGTATAACGTTGATACGAAATTGAACTGTAATTTTAAACGGAAAATGCAATCTAAATATATTTTAATTAAGTATGAACTGTAATAGACATGGGTTAACTGATAACAACACCATCAGCTCAGATTTCCTTGTTTGTACATATTAGATAAAAGGGTTTAAAAATAGTTTTGTGACAGTGAATTGACGGCCATCCACAAATTACGTCACACGTTAAGGGGGAAGGTGTTGACTAATATAAAATTGTGTGAGTAGGTAGGTGTGAAGGACGCAAAGCCCAGTTTTGAAATGCAAAAACATAAAATCTGCATAATGAACATAAAATAATTAAAATTGATCGTATTTCATGTAACGTAATTTATGGATGGCTCCTCGTTCCCAGACAGAAGTAGGTAACAAAATATCTAGAGTGTTTTAAAGACGTCGTTCATCAATGTCTCTCTCTACGTGATGACTTCACGACCAAGTGCTAGTGGGGAACATAGAGTATGTATTTGATAACTTGAAGCTACTAAGAGAAGGGAACACTCCACATGCCAAACATTCTTCAAAAATGAAAGTTACGCGAACAGGAAAGTTTGGAAAAAGTGTAGAGGGCACCAAACACCAAAACAAAACAAAAAGCATTGCACCGCCACCACGAAGCCCACCACCAACACCGAGTAGTTAAGGCACACTTTCTTTTGGCCGCTATGTGTGTCTATATCTAGTGGGAACCGCCATTTTGTAACCGACAGATAGAGTATGACCACTGGCATGCACCGGCACGACCCAATGAGGAGCGAGGAGGGGCCCGCCGCGCGCTTTCATTGGCCGCCACCTGTCCTGTCTGCCGCCCGCCGCAGATAACTACACGCGCCTTCACGATCTATCAAGCTATGCTTGCGAGTGACGGCTGCTTGCGTACCACTAGCCGCACCTTATCTCATTCCTCGGGGAATGCGTCCACTGATAGTCTAGATATAGTACCTACTGACGTCATTGTGCAACGCCGGTCGCCGGTACCAAACTCACAAACATGCAATTACCGATCGATTAGTTATCTCGTGTCGATAAGCCTATCTAACTCTATCGTCAGTAATGGCCCGAGCACTGATCGCCGCGAGGGAAGGGGTTGGGTGGGTGCGGTACGTAACGGTGCTAGCGAAGTGCTGTAAAGCGAAGGTGACACTAGAAGGAGGGAGCGGTAGCGTGTAGTTTCCTAACACTCGCCAAAGCCCTTACGAAAAGGAAGGATAGTCTAAGTAGGGGGGCGTGCGTGCGCCGGGGAGGGGATGCATGCACTAGTCTACACGCCACCGACTCACCTTCTTCATGCCCCTGGCCATGCCCTCCACACTCATCCATCTCTGCACGGTGCCCTCCTTATAGAAGCGCGTGAGGAGGTCCGCGTCGGCACCTGTTCAAAGAGAGCGCGTTACTATAGTGTTTGAAAAGTGCTCACCAGCCGTTTGCTCGGCTTGACGAGCGGTCGGTTGACCCCGTTGATCTTGTGGTAGAGACCGCATGCGTTGCACAGGTAGTGGCCTGTGGCGTCGCGTCGCCACAGCGGCGTGTTGTTCGCGCCGCAGTTCACGCACTCGCGGCCCTCCTCGCACATCTCCAGTACGCCATCTGTTTCGCACACACGTGTCAACTGGGCTCATAGCACCTACCCACACATACATCTACCAATAAATCTACAAACACATTAACCTACTACAAACCACGGTGCAAGTAACAATTATTATAAATACAGTTATAAACGCAATATAAGTAGGTACATATAGTAGAAAGCACAGTGGTGTTGTAGGTATCTAATTAATTATAGCTACCGGGAAGTTTACAACGTGTAGATAGTCACTTTATATGGGCGCTTTATCAGTTTGTGATAGCGTACCAGCAGTAGCACACTACGACGATACAAAGTATTATTTAACAATGGTGATTTATCGCAACTTTCCGAGAAGAACTTCAAACAGCTCATTCGTGTGACAAGCGACAGTAGGTATGTGTCTCTTGTCTGGATAAGTAGATGGATATAGGTCAGCTTGACGGTTCAAGTGTGTCGACTTTAGGAGAGGAATATCAAAGGGAAGAGGAACGAATAGTCCCTAAATAAATTAAATTTTAATAGCTTGAAACCAAACAACTTGGACCTGAAAATTTAAATTATTATTGACCAATTATTCAAAATGGTTTGTTGTCTTCCTATAGCCTAGGAGATATCTCGCTAACTTCTTCTTCTTAGATCTCCACTATACTCGTACTTAGGTAGGTGAGCCAAGCTGTTGCACCTTTAGAGGTAGGTCGATTCCCTATAGGTAGGTACTTATTGCGTCTCCAATTGTATAGAATACAAAGTACTAAATTTGACATTTTGATCCGCTCAGAAACTTGGAGACTTCGATATTATCAAGTTCTTGTAAGACACATTCCTAAGTTCTAAAAAATTTTTTCCACATTTTTTAAAAACAATCACAAAAATAACGTCTCGTCGAGTCATCTTTGGTCCGCTAACGAGTAGGCCTGTACTATTGTAACGGGGCACTGGCAAATATAGCATTACATATTTCTAAAGACAAATATATAAAATAAAACCACGAGATATTGATTTTAGACAACACACTAATTATATACCTATATAGACATAAAAAATAGGTTGTTTGCATAAAGCTGAGTAGCCACCAATTAGGTACTACCTGGACTAACTAACAGGTTCGTCTGAGGCTGTGTAGGGTACATATTATTGAACCTACATGAAGATGTACTTAACAGTACCTACTAACCTACCTGTAGGCACCTATGAAACGTGGTTAAATATATTCACTTCTACTTACTGCCAGAATAAATATACTTACAAATGTGTATTATCAATTAGTAATTTATCATAAAAATCAATTAGTACGTACATACTCGTAATTAATATAAACAACATAGATATTAGGTACGTAAGAAATACAATAAAAGATGCATGCGTTATTAGTCTTTAATTGAAAGGAAGTCCACATGAAATAGCTACCTATCACTGCAGATAAGTAACCGCATGAGGATAAGGAATAAACCGAACACGCAATTAGCCTAAGCCTGTATGTACGAGTATGCGCGGGTGCAGCGCTTGTGTAGGTATCGGCTCAAACTTCTGCGCACTGTTACACGTAGGTACGACTGTTATCACGCTGTCATTATCCGGTGATAAGGCGCGACAGTGTTTAGCATCGCTTTGTTAACCCAAATCCATTAATTGAGCCTTTGACTTTAATTGTGTTCGAGTAATTGAGCTAAGAACTAGTGACGTTCGAGATATGAGCTAACTTAATTGTTCCGGTGAATAGTGATGAGCTCGACGTTTTCCACCTTGCACAGATCGCCACCTACGATGTTTATAGATCAACTACAACATTTTATATTAAATTCGATTGTATTAGTTTTAGAGATTGAAAGTACCTATCACACGCAGTCGTCTGATGCCAAAGACAGTGTTACCAGACCACTTATAGACTTAACGGTGTACAAATATGCTAATGATATCAAAAATAAATAGGTATCATCAACAACCTACAACAATCCATTGCTAGACATAGACCTCTCTTCTCCTTAGAAAAGAGGCGTCAGTTATGTTTGTATGTATTAGTTGACTAACGCGAGAACGAGAACGAGAACATAAATTAGTGTTGGATCTCGTGTCTGCAGAATATCAGAGAACTTTGTAATGGTACAAAAAGAACGATTCTCTAAAAGATTACAATCTTCTAAGTGTAAAGACATGTGACTTTGTGTTTTAATTTATTTTAAAACCTACCCATAGACAAGTTTATAACGAAACATTATTAAGTTGTGAAATTAGTTGTGATTGACTGTGCCTCGGTAAGGACATTAACTGTACCTATGTGTCTCATTGTTTATAAAAAAAGTAAAGTTTTTGATGGTATTCTTTTAATTAGATGATTTGTCTTCATCCGTGCTACGTTTTATTATTTCTCTGTGCCTCCCCTTCAGTAATCGCTCTGCTACTAACTATATTAACCCAAGTATATACTTACATCTAATCAAGATTATGTGCTACTCGTGAACCCAAATATATTTTATTTAAGGAGATGTTTGTATTACTTTTAAGTTCAAAATACATTTCATTATAAACAGGGATTAAGTACTAGATATACCGAAACGAAATTGATAAACGGGTAAATTATTATCAAGTTAAATTTGTATCTTTTTAATAAACCTCAAAACGATGGATACGACCCATTTTCGTATTAAATAAAAATAGTAGTAGGTACTAACAAAATAAATAAGATGAATATAGTAAAGTAAGTAAATAATAATATTTACGTTTTTTTACCTACTTGACGTGTCGCCTACCTCATTATTGTCAAATCATTTATATTAACCATTAAACTTTTCTATTCTGCCCTTACTTAGCCTTAGCCTTGTTTCGCGTGGTTTCTCTTTCTATAATCGCTCACTCCGCTATTTTCTTGTATTATTGGCTAATGTTTTGTTCCGATTAATTTTCTACTAATGTTTACGTTTGTAGAATGCCAACTTGACTAGGTCTAGGGATCAGATATTAAAAGTATATTGAATTGATACTGAACAATTAAGGCACTGAGTACTTAAGAGGTGACAGTTAATGATGCAGCTAAAATAAGTTCGAATGAAGCCTAGGGTAGCCGGTTTACAGTTTGCTGTGCACAGACACTATGCTGGATTACTTAGCTGTGATGTTTGGAAGGAAATGTGTAGGTACATTTGTGAATGTGTATTTTTGTCTTTGAGGTTTTTGTGCTAAACGTATTAAAATAAATTTATAATTATGTTCCAGGTGTTGGCAGCTAATTTTCATGAAAGACAAGAATATTAACTTAAATACTTTTTGTTTGTGCGATGATAGAGTGAATATTGTGCTAGCATTAATAGTGCATATAAACACAAATTTATTTAACACATTAACAACATTGCACACAAATTACTAATTTATGTTTTTTAAGTTTCTCTGAATTTCACTTTTATCGTGCAGAAACTTTATAATTCATTATTATATTCATTTAACACCTAAAAGCATTGTAAGCAGCATGATTTATCGCTTTTGAAAAACTGAAAAATTAACCAAAGGAAAGGTTACAATAGTATTTATCAAGTAATCTAGCCATCTGCAGCTGTATTTGCAAGGGGATCATAGCCTTACCGAGAGATAACACACATATAGTTATTTAAACAGGTATATATATTTATACACATCAAGATATATGTATAATTCACACAAAACAAGGTGTATTTAGCGGCAGCGGCAGATGACTAACTGAAAATATTTAACATTTAATAACAATTGAGCGAGATGACGGTTGTTATTAAAATGTGCACGAACACATGTCACTTCATGGGCTGTGTCGCCAGTGAGCAGGCGACGAGCGCCATAAGTAGCTAGATAACACAGAGATTAGCTGCACATACATATTTTGTTATTGTATTAAACATATCAACGCGACAAATAACAATGTTATCGTGTTATTATGATTGGAGCCAAACGATTGACACGATATAATATACTCATCACAGGACATGTAAAGAATAAACAAAAATATAAACAGATAAGTAAGTCGTAAGGCGTTAAAGTCTAGGATATAGTGATAAAATCCGAGTTCTTACCGTAAGTAGTTGGCCTCTGCAGCGCGTCGTAAGGTGGGCACCACGAACCCATGACCATGTTCTGGGAGTACAACCCGCCGGCTACCGAACCCACGCCGCTCACGCCGCCACCGCCAGCTGCACCACACACAATAACATTACACACTGCTAGCTAAAAAATTACTCGAAAATAAATGTAGGTAATCTAGGGTCGGACCTGCGAATAGTGCAATGTTTTGCAACCAGTGAGCTGGCAGATCGAGATTGTAAGGTAACGCTTCCATTGCGGCAGGAGATCGGACAGGGACAAGTGCGATCGGTCACCAGAGAGTAGTGTAGGTGTGTGACCACGACCGGCGCGGTCAGGGGTCAGAGCGCACTGAGGCGCGGCGCGGCTCGGCGCGCTCGGCCGCGGCACGCGCCCTTATCGCTACTGATTCACAATACGCCGCCATAATTCACCAACTTGACACTCGATTCTACTTCATTGAATTGTGTGCGGACGTGATGAGGTAAACATTTATATTGCTAAGGTACGAGTACTAACCTACAGAGAGTTTAACGGGACACATTCGAGCGCTGATACTCTTTCACTCGCTCGGTGTGGAGAAAGTCGCACTCGCTACTTGTTTTAAATAAAATTAGATCAAAAATAATAAAACAAAAGAACGCTTGGTAATGATATCTTTATATTAAGAAATATTAGTTCACGATAATGAATCACTTCTGCGGTTCGGTTACTGGTATTCGCTTACGCACTTCGAAGACTGATCTACTTTTCACTCAATTTAAGTTAAATTGACATTAAGTTGTTGAATATCATTTAAACTTTATATTTCATTATTGTTACATTGAAATATTTAGTGCGAGTATATAGAGTAGGTACCTTGAACGCGATAAGATAGCCGCATTACAATTATATTATTATATATATTAGCGATAATAAAACTATCAGACAATGTGTTTGTTATCAAATATACCTATTTTGTAACTACGGTATTATCTCTGTTCCTATTTGCTTTAGTTGGCCGTTGAAACAGTTGTACTGTTGATATGTACATCTATTTATTAAGTAATGTAACTTTGCAAGAATTTAAAAATATACCTTTATTTAATAATGTTTATATAGATATACTACGCACGGGTGGACATTTATTTTTTAAACCAGTACCGTCCAGTACTTTTTGAGCCAATTCGTTACAAACATACTTACATACAAACCTTTCCTCTTTATAATATTAGTATAGATATAGATTTACACACATATAATATGGATATATTTGAACATCTGTGTAATGTGTATAAACGGAAAAATATACTATAAACCTCCCCAAACTCATGTCACTTTAGGTAGGTATATGAGAAATCCTCTATTCAATTTTGTCATTTTAATATTTCACAAACACACTCTGGAACAAAAATCCATTCAAGAAAGGAGGTGGTTTTATTTTATCCAACTGTATTTTGATGATGGTTATAGCTATCTTGCTATCAGACTCAGATTTTTGACATATTAACTGTTGAAAAACATTATCCTACTTCAATTTGCCTGCATGATCAATGATGACCAATTAAAATGAACGATAAGTATATACTCATTATTCATTCCTTGATTTGAAACTTTAAGAAGTTTCTTTTTCATTTCTCAAACATAAATATAATTTTACAGATACGTTCAATTGTACTTGTCTAACATACTTGCATCATCTCTAGGTAAGTACATAGTATCAAATTAATTCGCTTGCGCTGTCTCTTCGCTTAGATCTTTTAAACTGCTCAATGAATTTTAATGCAGTTTTCAGTAATAGATAGAGTAATTCAAGAGGAGGATTCATATGGGTAATACATACATATTATAGTAGAGGCAATTTAAACACAAACAAATATTTAAAAAAATATCTTTTTAAACTCCGTGGAAAAGAAAATGATAAAAAGAATTTTGTTAATTGTTAGTGTTTTAAAAGTGGTTAATTAACCGATGCCTCCCTACCTATACCTGAGTGAAATAGTTGAGGTCACACCACGGCTGTATTTAAGTATATTGTTGCCTTGTTTCACGTATAAATAACCTTATGTTAGGTATTCAACATTCGTAGGTGAAAAAGGTGGTGCCTAACAATACAACTAAACTTGAAATATTTTCAATAAGGAAAACCAAACAGTGGGATATAAGGAATTGATTGGGATTTGCCCGTTTACAGAAGTTTATTAAGAGGATGCATATTGTATAGGACACTACAGAGTGAGTATCAGCTGTAGGTATTATATCTAGGTACTATAATTAGATGTTGTAAGTGACTCTTTGATAATGGCAACTAATCACCCATATCTTTAATAAACATCATTGTAAAGCTTTTATTATCATTGACTATTGTACAAGTAGATATGTAACATATTGTAGTTTGTCGTGTAGGATACGCAATCAACCGACATTACCATTTAGATCTAATGATAGAATTAGTAATATTCACTTTAAAAAGTTGGGCAGATAAAACTATTTAACAAAATGTATGAAAGGAAAAATCTATAAATTTAAATCGAGATACTAAAGCTAGCTAGCTAATAAAAATTCTACCAATATTAAAATTGTTTTTTTCTAGTTTTCTTTTAACCTTTATTTTCACTAGTACTTACTATTTTTTTTAATTCTAAATTCCTACTTTCCTATCTTAATTAAGCGTTAATCCTAACCGGTTCTGTTCTATCAAAGTTTGACGCTTCAATGGGTAATAACGATATCTAAATGACAAACTAAACTATCAAGGCATTTATATAATTGTTACAGTTGTGCTTTGTTTCTTTTTTTTAAATTACCAATGAACAAAGGGTTTTTTAATTATATTTTATCGCTAATCCACCACCTTCTACTGCTGCAGGAAGGCCTCTCACTGGGAATACAAACAATCCCGGTCTTGGACCATCCGCATCCATCGCATGCAAGACGTTCTACACTACGTTTGCCTAACCGCAATCTCAACTCTATTTTATTTTTATTTGGTATTATTTTCTACAGGCTCCCAGATTTTTTATTTGGAAAATTTTTGGATTCTACTATTTATATATAGGTAGATATGGCAACGGGGATCTCCTATCATAGGGACGTGTTATTTAGAGTTTTAATCCCATCACAGATATCTCATCTCATCAAGAGCATTATTTCTCATCGTGGAACATTAAACTCGACCTACTTCCCCATTAGATTATCTTGTTACAAAACAAAGCTGTAGTTATATATACACATACCTAGGTCATGAAGATATGTTACTTAGAAGATATGCTACTTTTTTACAAATAGCTATTGGCATTATATTTTTATGTCATGTCGAAGACTATCAATGTACTTATATAAATGCTATGATTGGGTCGAATTCCACACTTATCGCCTTGATACCAACTGTGACTCATCCTGGTGCATGTGTCACTAAATCATAGAATAAATCATTACCATTTGGATTTAGACGATTCTTTTGTTTTATACTCTTCTTAATATTTTAATTTATAAATATTTGCAACATGATAAATAGCAAAAATATACAGGTAGCAAAGCAGAAAACTATAAAAAGAAATTAGATTCAAATTTATGAGCATCAACTAAATACCTCTTAAATGTTTTCTTTTGTTATATACATTGCGATTTGTACATTCGTCGTTTTTAATTTATTTCATTGGTAATAAAACTGAATGAAAATACAGTAAAACTTATTTTAAATTACGTAGTTAAATAGTAAGACAAAGCAGATTTATGAAAAAAACAATTGTTGCTGTGGTTTTGCTGATATCAAACTTATTCACGTTAAAAGTAAATTTTTATCCCTCGCCATTACCATAAGACTACTTGTGTCATCTATTTTTTATATCTAGAAGTTATAATTATGATATGGGGTACCACTGAAGACTTTTTGGATAGAGAAAATATATCAAAAAACAATGGCTGCTTGAATACCTACTTCTGTTTTTCTTTAACTTCATGTCACTAAGCTTTCTACTTACTAACCTACCAAAATATTAATGAACCAACTTCCTTCTTTCGTCTTCCTAGATGTAAAGATGGAACATCGTGTGCCATCGGGCCTGGATTCCACGCACACATGCTTCTATGGTCACAATATAATTGTTTTCCTGCTAGCCGTTATCAGTTCCCAGTAATCCTGCTCGACTAATTCCCCGTGACTCGCATTGGATCTAATCTAACCGCACTGCTATATTAATACTTAAGGAGAGACCAATAAATGTATTGTTTATTACTCGTATAAATACCTTACAAAATTTAATTTGTGTTACACCTAAGCATGAAGCTGGTACAGGAAAAGTGACAATAACAAAAGCGCAAAAGCGAGTTGATCAAAATTAACAATCTCTTACTCGTCAGGCGGTTTTGTTTTTTCCATCTTTTTTATGGCCACTAGTAATTCACTAAGCGTGTATCTCAGCAAATATTATAAGTTAATTTTAGACTATGTAATTCTGATAGCAGCATTGAAATGATCTTTACGTGTACCTATGAATACTTCGGACGATAATACCATAATTTGCCAGATTAAAGTCAGAAAGTGAACAATTAACCTAGTAGCTACTGTGTTCATAAATGACGAGATCAAGAGACTACTCTTAGTAGGTAGCGTTAGTCTCACGGGAGTGCAAGGAACTGAATTGAACTGTTCAACTTAATTGGGTACTGACTGTGACTATTTTAAGGAATGTCATTTTATCATACCCCTAGTTAATTTTTTCTGATTTTTATTTTATTTTGTATTGTTAAATCAAAATATACCTACTTAACGATCCAGTTTTAAGCAAATAAACAGTTGTAGGCAAGACTATGTATGGTTTTTAAAGAACATGAATGTATCTTACTATAAGAATCGTGGTGCGTGGGATGATGGTGATGCCAGACGTTCTGGTGCGGCGCGAAGTGCGCGGCGTACTGCTGCAGGCGCGGGCCGCCCGCCACGTAGCCCAGCCCGTAGCCGTCGGCGCAGTCGCCGCCACCGCCCGGGTACGCGCCTCCCACGGCTCCAGCGCCGCCCGCGCCTCCCACGGCTCCGGCGCCGCCGAACATTGTCGATCCCAGGGGAGCAGTCAGCGACCGCGCATCACATGCGCTACCTGTTGAAGACAACACAAATGTTAGCTAAACGTACCCAGCTTATAGTCTGATTTGTGCCGCGTAACGTATGTTCATGTGCTGATTAGTAATATGTCAAATCGCTTGACCTGGATGGAAAATCTTCATATCTCACAAGCTTATTCAACAAATGATAAAAACGTACGAACGAACGAAATTAACTATACCGGCAATTCCCAATACCCTCAAAATATGCCAATTACTGTACCTAAAAAGAAATCATATCTGTATTATACTTAATTGTATTATGTGTAATTAATTCCTTAACACTTGAACATAAATTCTAAATCCAGAGAGTACATCGCATTGTTCGATAGCACAAGTTATCCTGTTCTTATTTACCAACAGCATTGTTATAAGGTAAATCCAACAACAATAAGTACGATATAAACTCACAACAAAATAATATGTTGCGACCACGAAACAAATTATACTTAATTAAAGAGGAAGATGACGTCTTCGATGTCCAGAGGCGTCATTTGTTGTACTTGTTGTGACAATAGCTGAGGTAAACAGATAAAGTGTGGTTTGTTTAACTACTATAAGTGTACACCAGCTTAACTGTTCAACTAGCCTACGCAGGGATCATGTGTTAGTTCCTCGCCCACAATTTAAATCAATGTTTCTGTCATAAATTGCACTTTAAATCGATCAAAATCAAAGATAAAACTCAAATGTTAAATGAGGGTGAAACAGATTTATCTAAATTTATTTATTTGATACCTAGAAGTTAATCTGTTGCTAACGGTTTCGTCCTCTAATAAACCTCTTCTCCATACCACAGGAATGTCGTTTATTTAGTGTACCGACACCTGTAATAACTTGAAATTATAACATGCATGTTCTCATAAGTATAAATTAATTGTTGCTATTATCTACTACGACATTGCTGCATCAGCTCTGAGCAGTGCAAATCCTTGCGCTAGGTTAAGAAAATACGGACTTTATCTCGCTCTCTCAGTTTTATTTGACATAATGAGAGTTGGAGGAACTAAACTACATTAGGTGACGATGAATATCGCAAAGTAAAAGCTCATGGAAATGTTATGACAAGATAAAATATCAGTTGTGTGTTAAGAGAACTATAAAAAATCAGATATAGGTGTAGTGGTGGTGTATGTGGACGTATTGTACCTGTGATTAGCACACTACTATTGCAACGCTGACTTATCGTCGCGTTACCGCCCCTGCACCCAATGATAAGACACGTAATTGTAAGCCACTATCAAACTATGCCGTTACCATCCTCTTCAATCAAATGTGACTTCTATTGCAATAGCATAAGGGTCGTGAAGTAATATGCATGCAAGCAGTACCTGCGTCAGTTTGTTAGATGCGCTTGCCACAGTGACTGAGTTACCTAAGTGTGTGTTATTGAAATCGTTTCGTTGCGACAATAAACTGTGTCACTCGTGACAGTTGCCTTTATTAACAGTTTCATATCACGTTAATGAGAAAACAGTGAAATTGAAACTTGTTATCTACCAAACACGAAACAGGGACATGAAATGCTACAAGGAAATAAATAATAATAAGCCAAAGTAAATGTAGGTTTAGGTCGTTTAGGTACAATTGAGCGTTTCATCTTTTGATCTTGTGTACACTTACCTTTAGGTAGGTACTAAAAGATCAGAGTATTATAAACTTCAATGATTGAAGTATTTTGCATTAAGAAGTTATTAAAGTGGAAAAATAATTCTATTTTACTTTGTTGTGGTGCCCTATACCTCCTTCTAAAGAAAATTATAATTTGTATTTATGTAGGCACACAATAAATAATAATAAAACTTGTTTAACGATTTTGCTTGCAAAGAATGAAATTAACGGAAATGTTGAGTATTCTTTCGTTGCATAAAATAAATTTAGATTTTGCAGACTGACTGTAAATCTTGAGTTATATTTGTTAAAGAATAATCTGGATATTGAATTTATCTTTAAACTCACAAACTGCACACTAAACATCGATAATGGTCTCGTTAGTAAGTCGAGTTCCTTTATGTTGTTCTTAGGGTCTTAATTTTACACATACACGTATATTGTCACAGGTAATTTGGATAGTGCAAAATATAGATAAGCAGGTCTTCCAATAACGAGCCTCGTCTGTCCTGTCTATAAAATAAACTCTGTTTGAAACAGACCACGTCGTTGTAAAACATAAAGTATCATATATATGACTCCATTTCGTTGTTATAGGTAGTTGAAAAATCACGAGTCTGTGTTCAGATGCGTTTTGCGTGTAATACACAACTCGTTGGCTGTGTCAGCATGTTTATTACAATTAATGGAGAGTGCGCGGGCGCAGAGCGGTGTGTCGCCGCGCCGCTCATGTTATAACTTAACGCTTTATGTCTTGTTGTAAATATATGTTAAACAAGATCTGAGTATTTGTGAGAAGGAGACCCTAAAATGCTGTTTTATGTGTTATTGAAAGGTCTAGAAATATATGTATCTATGTATAATATGTATGTATTTACAAAAAAAAAAAGTATATATGTATTTATATCAGTTGTCTAGTACCCATAACACAAGCTCTGCTTAGCTTGGGCCTAGACGGCGTTGTGTGTTAAATTGTCCGAAATATTTATTTATTTATTATTAATATTATTATTATATATAATAATAATAATTGTGTGGTTTTCTGAAACCACAGTAAGTTAAACTTTTTTTCACATTACAGACATTTAACTAAAAATTTTTGTAATAATATTCCATTAAGGGTATATAAATCGCTTTATCAATCTTAATTTTACACTTGAAAAATTGGAATGGCGCGAGCGCCTTCACTTTATCCCTACTCCGCAGCCGACCGTCACGCAACATGCAACACATAGACCAAAATTTTTGAGACGATCTAATGAAAGTTTCACTTTAAAATGGATTACAAGACACTGTGCAGCCCTGACTCCCAAAGTAGCGCAGCTGTGTGTTGGCTTTCTTGATTTGGATAATGTTTATTTAATGAAACAATATGTAAGTATAAGTATATAAGTTTTCCTTTAATTGTAAAATAATATAAAATTACACATAGAAAACACCCAAGTAAAGTTAGGGACAGCTATTTACCAAACAAATTTTTAATAGGTTTGCTATTTGATATCGTAACTAGTTGCTGATACGAAATCAAGCATAGCTAATAACTTCCCAAGTGAATAATCAATGTACACGCACAATATTAGGCATGATGACTAATTTTAAAAAACTGTTGTCAAACACAATCATACTTCTACCAAAAATAAAGTTTTAGTAGGAAAAATGCGATTTAAATTTTAGATTTAAAAATTCACGTCAAAATGTTCGGTGGTGTCATGGCGTCTGCTTGTGACTTCACGTCGCAGAAGTGACGTCAACCAGTGTTAATTTAAGTGTTAACTTAACTTAAAAACAGTAAAGTGATCGTCGATTATATCCTAATGAAACCTTTTGATTGGTGTTCAATTTAACATGGCGTGCTATATTTTGTAGCTTTCTTTTAATAACCTATTAATTTCGCTCTAAATAGGAAAATAAATATGATTTTTATACTTCATGAATGCCATTTCATCAGATAAATACATAGTTTTAGTGGTTCTTGGTTACTGTCATCCTGCCTATTCTGTATGTAGAGGAAGTTCTGATAAAGTACTGAGTGTACATCGTCTGTAATAAATCCGAACTTCTCTACATATTTTATATAATACTGTCTGTTATTTCACACCGATGTGTCTTTATGATGAATTGAGTGTAATTAAGGTGAGTTATATTTTAGAAGCTGTCAGCACATGTGTTACTCGGGTTTCGTAAATTTGTTGCCATTAGTGAGTGCGGTAGATTTATGAGTCGTCCCGGCCGGAGCCCGCATCGACGCCCGCCAATATTTATGGCGGTGGCCGACAATTAGACCTAAGTCCACATATTACGTTGACCTTACGACTTTTAAATCGACTGAAATGTGAACGAAAAATATTAGGATAAAAGCTATCGTGACTGATGATAATGTGAGATGTTGTGGTATATACATTTAGAGGATTCCTCGCTAATATCGTGCCCATAAAAAAGCACTCTTTATCAAAGTATGAAGCGCCTTGTAATGCTACAACCAGCTTTTCACAAAGAGTTTTTTCAAGCCTTCGGACAGATTATCACAGAATTGTTAACGTGAAAAATTGATTATATTAATATCTTAACAAGGACTGATCAAGACTTCTTTCGACTTGTCGTCGCTAACCTTTAGAACTGCCTGTCGCATTGTTTGTCATACTCGTAGTAGGTACTCGTGTGTTATTGTTTACTTAGTGTCAAACTGTCAACTTATACCTATGACTTTTAGGAGTGACCAGAAATATTGAATTTATTGTCACTCCTAGACTGCCTAAAAGTCCTAATCTACATAATAATATACCTACTTATATGTATAAATAAACTGAAACGTTTTCAGTTTAAACGCGTCAATGTCGGGAACTGTCCATCAAATTGACATGACACTTTTTCGATTTAATAAAGTTTTTCTTGCGGAGTAAAATAGGCAGAAAAAGACAAGGCCGAGCCCAGAGAAATAGCTTCTCTTAAATAAACGTAAAATAATGTAAATGTGTGTAATATTTTCATTTTATACGCTATATTAAGAGCACTTGTGCACTCTCCTATTTATACCGTGACCATAGTGTACAAGTTATTTACGAACTGTAGTGATGTTGTAAGCACTAAAGAACATTCTCAGCTGCAGAGCGTCTCCCTCGGATAGAGATCGTGGCGCACCCACGCCACGCAGCCGCAGGAATGTCGCGACGGTATCGTGCAGAGCGGGGTGTCGCCACCTGGCGGCGGCCGGCGTAAATCACTTCCTGACATTCCCTTCGCAGTTTGCACATTCAACCCGCTCGTGTGGTGCTGCACGTGTGTTGGAGGTGCCACTACAACTATGTTACAGTGATTTAACACCGTAATCCGTCAATACTGAA
Source organism: Spilarctia lutea (assembly GCA_916048165.1). NCBI lineage: Eukaryota > Metazoa > Arthropoda > Insecta > Lepidoptera > Erebidae > Spilarctia > Spilarctia lutea. The sequence continues at coordinate 431,713 of OU696471.1, read as the reverse complement.
GTTCACGATGGACACGATAATTCCATTCAAAATCGGTTGACAAACAGAGGGGATAAGCTACTGAACTATTTGGTCGTCATTGTCAGATCAGTAAGTGTTGATGTAGATGGTGAATAGTGTAGTAGATCGAGCGGTCACCTCGCCGCTTCCTACTGCGCAGTGTTGTGGGTTCAAAACCCCACAGACAAGACAAGACAACACTTTGTGTAATTAACAAATTGTTGTTCTGAGTTTGTGTTTTTTGTTGGTTTCATGTATGTTTGTAAAGTCTGGCACGCAATACTGGAATGTAATCGAAATAAAGGAGTGAAAGAAATCACTAGAAATACCTACTATAAAAAAAAATTAAACCTAGTACCTACAACAACAGACATGAAATTAGTTTTTACGGATTGGAACCATCTAAATTTAAAAATTTTTGTCCATTAGTTTTTTAATTTGTTCTAATTAGTTGGCAATTTAAAATGAAAGAACTTATGAGGAGTACGAGTATATGGAGTGATTAGTTTCGTAACCAACAATACTTGTATATAAGGTGTGTATCATGGATTTGTAATTCCGTTAACCATTTAACAGGCAACTTAACATTCGGGAAGGAAAATTCAAAATATAACATTATGTAACCACTATTATTGCTAGAGATGAATATATTTACATCTTGCACTTGCTCAGGAAACTTTAACAAATAACAAACAGTAGGTACGAGTATACTATTGTCCGCAACTATCTTAAGAATGTGCTCTTATTTGTCCGTTTCACATTTTAATCTGACGATTAAAGAAGTTTTACACTTATTTACTGACACTTGTAGGCAATACCTACCTGTAAACTAAGAATAGGTTAGTGTCCAAAGATATATAGGCATAGCGAATGGCCTCATGTAGAACATCAGAATAAAAACACCAAGAGGGCTTATCTACTTGTACTCATTAGTTTGTAATAAAATGATCCACTTAACATCGGCCGGGGACGTCCATCACAGGGCCGAGCGCTCCCCGCTAGTCGCTAGAGCCATTGCCCTTGGACGTATGTTCCTCGCAAAACTAATTATATTCCGCACGAGATCACTACGTCCTACCTTATCTCGCTGTAATAAGGTATATATTTTAAAGAAGAGGTGGTATGAATTTTGCCGCATCGTGGCTGATTTACGTGTTACATTAGCGGTCGGACGATCGCGCTATATTCTTGTCGATTTATGGACGAGTCTGAAAAACTATTCATCGAATTTATATTACCTATAGGTATTAGTGGGCCGGATAGGGCGGCGAGAGGCGGGTGGGCTCGTATAGCCGGCTGATGTACGGGACAAGAACACGTCTAATTGGTTTGGTGTACCTACACGTGTTGTTACGGTGAGCGAGAACAACGGTTACAGAAGTCGCTGGGCATTTCTACGGGCGTGTTCATTACCGAAGCTGTTTGAAACACTCCTCTCCTAAGTAGGTATATCTACAGCCTCTCAAAGTATAATTTTCCTCCTGATATTCTATTTAAAGCGTTCATACAACCGCAAGAAATTATTCCTCGCTAAAGGTGACTGAGGTACAATGTTTGCGAGTCTCAACTTTAGAAGACTTTGTCCAATAATATAAAATTAAAAAAAAAGACTCAAAGAACTAGACCGAATTAAAATAGGACCACACGGGAAGCACCAGCTTTCAAATAAAATAATAAACATCAAAATCGATTCACTAAGTCGAAAGTTCTGAGGTAACAAACATAGGAAAATACTGTCGAATTCAGAACCTCCTCCTTTTTATTAGAAGTACGTTAAACTTCACTTTGTGACGGTTCGCGGACAGCCGAATGCAGGTATTGGCTGATCGTGTTGACTGACTCTTCTATCAGTCAGTATGTTAGAACACAGTTTTAGATTGATTTATAAAAGTAAATATTGTATTTAATCAGAGGATAGGGTCATACGTTCTGTACATATGAATCATTGTCCGACCACAAGTGCGCATCATGTCACATCATCGTTATATTCTGTACAAATATCAGTGTCACGTACGCCAGTCGCCACCAGATACAGTAGGTACCTAAGGCAGTGCTTTCGTTGTGCTCGAAACTGAAACGATGGATTACGACAATGTAGGTTACCCAATACCTAACCTACAACTAAACGCCTAAATATAGAACTGATCGACTTTATTACCCACAGAAGTGGCAACAAAGTGATATTAGATCAATTTTAAATAAATGTGTATGACAACATGAACAAAACAGATCATTTTAAAAAGTTTTAATGTAAAATTGGTAATCAGTGTCCTCAAATATACTGACTGTGGCGACTTCCACATATAACACAACAATAACCTACTACAGCGCCATCTATCGAAGATACACTGAACTACGAAGTAACGTACTACACGGAGTAGCTACAAATCCTGAATCGCGCAATAAACAGTTCTCGCACCGATTATCATATATACAACATCCCAACATCAAATGTAGGGCAGTAACCCGCCAGGCATGATCACCTCGCCTGGTCGGAGGATCCTCCCTTTGTGTTGGGTGGAACATGATACCCGTTCCCCCACACTGACAACTAGTTTAACCTTCGAGTACAGTTCGCCCTACTACAGTTTGCAGAGATCCGATGCCAGCCGCTTCGTGCGAAAAACTGATATTCAGGTTAAACTGATTGAACTAGTAGCCCGCCCCAAATAATCTGTGCATAAGAAGAATTTATATTATGAGTTTTATTCAGAAATATTACGTGAGCGAAGCTAAATGTTGAGCTAGTATGTACCCACTTAGGTAAATAAAAATGAACGGTATCCACTGTTAAGCCGTTACTTTTACTTTTATTATTCTAATGTTAGCAATTGTCTGAACACTTAACGTAATACTTTCACATCTTATTTTGTAACGCATTTATTTTATAGGTATTCTTAATGTAACCGTTTGTTTACATAATGTTTTTAGTGAAATATAAAAAGGACCAGGCAATGGTGGTTTTCTAATGAAGTCGATTTAGATTTAAAAGTTAGTTTCATTTATTTGTGGCAAGTATCGTAAATCATTGTTTTATTGTCATCATCCGATTAGGTGTTGTGATATTCATTTCTAAATCTGTGACTCGGTCCTGAATAATATTTTAGCTATTATACAAAGTGCCAATTACTAAAACCTAATACTGTTTATCTCATGACTACGTCCTGGCAACCTCAAGGATGTTTCCTTTTGTGAAGTACGTTACCGTTACCTGCTGGGGATCTGGGCGAGTTGAATTGGCATGGCTATGTGGAGCAAGTGATACAATTGATTTATTTATAACACTTTATTTTTTCTTAAAGGTACTCGATGACTATTTTTAGTTATATTTTAACTAGGTCTCAGAGTAGCAAAGCAGAATTAAAATTGTTACAAAAAGTATACCTACCTGCAACATTCTTTCGGATATCTGACATACAGCGTCATCTAGTTTCATACCAAGCAGAACTTGTCGAAACTATGAAAGATATATCGACTGATGGAATACTTAAACAATTTTGATTTGTATACAAGTTCATGGATAGTATATAGGTACTTACTTGTATAGAAAACACTCAAACTCCGAAACCAATGTCTGCAATTCAAACAAACATTTGGTCCGACCCAGGAATCAAACCCGAGACTTCTCTACAGCATTTACATACGCTATCACTTTAACACCGAGGCAATTACCTATCAATATTTTTAAACGTTTCTTTTTCTGACCTTCCATTATGTTTCAATTTAATTTGGAGTTAGCGCAATGTACCTATAACAGTTATAGGCGCCCTGCCTCACGTCAAGTCTCCTAGGCCTTGGGATAAGTAAAACGTAGGTAAGGTAACGAACCTAAGATCTGAAAACTGTACTTAATATTAAATGATATGAAATAAAGAATAGACAGGACGATCTCCTCCACAAAGTGTCTTGAATTGTCTTAGTGTGTGAAGTCCGATAAAGACGCATTATCTTAACAGATATTAATATCTACAATCATATCTGGATTGTATCTCGTGTGGTTCGCACCGGGATGTGCGTCTGTATGTCCGACCTAGGCCAACGTGCTCGGCTCGTTTTAGAAGCACTCGAGAGGCGCGGGCGCCGGCCGGTCGGGTGCTCCGCCAGCGCCGCGTATCACTCGATAATCAATCAATGTTCATTACGGAGCTATTAGCCGCCACCACTCTCCGCTATTACCAACTACATCTGGACCGTTTATTTGTGTAACACATACCTAATGCGAGACGCTCGATCCACTATTTTTGTTTGATGTTTCAATTCTATCGTTACATATAGGCACCTAGTCTAATGTGTTATTGTATCGGCCTGATACGAGTGCTTCCCTACATGTACACGGTTTTTAGTCATTAGTATAGCTTTCATGAACATTATTAACGTTGTCATTTTAGTTCAAGTTTTAAAAGATATAATCTGCGGTGTAATGTACAAGACATCAATGTACCCTGACTGCTGAAACGACAAGTGTATAAAAACCACCGCATCACCATATATCAGCGGCCACTTCAGAATGTCACGCGGCATCGAAACGCATTTGTCGCGCGGTTCCCACGTCCCGACATGTGTCCTGAAGTGTTCAGCACACCTGCACACACTCCACATACACGCACTGACGGCAGCAACAGTCGTAGCTGAGCACTGCCGCTGCCAGGGTTCATGGGTTATACGTTTCAATGCAAAAAATAACATAACATGTGCAAATAACTTCGCCGACGCGGTCTTACGAATGTTTGTGAGACTGCACAAGACGATTCTGACGCTTGTCGGCTAAGCTCCGCATTTATTCGAGTTGTAGGTAAAAAAACTCATTAATTTCGTCATTAATTAAACAATTAAGTGTTATGTTTAGAGGCTTAGATGGTTAGTCAACTTCGAGTCTTTACATTTTTAAACAACTCACTTTTTTGTTTCTGAAATAATAGCGTCTGGATGAATCTTTAAAATTGTATGTTGTAGGTATCTTCAGTTCACATTATTATAGTTTATATATAATGATTAATTAGGTAATTATTTACGTACTAAACGCATATCTCTTAAAGCCTTTAATAAACGTTGTAACTATATCCAAATACTTATTATATCCAGATAAGATAGCCGAGGCACAATCTCAGTGACAAAAAAAAATGATATATTAAGTTTTAGCTTCGTGGGCAAGTTTGCGGTAACTCTACATACTTAATTAATTGTTTAGCTCTGCTACTGGTTTTTTATAATAGGTTTTTAAAATAATTGTACTTTATATAAAAATGTAATATTAAAAATTTACTGAAATGTAAGAGAAGAGTTAGACCTCATGCGTGTAGTTTTGAAAGAGAACTGAAAGAGAGACGGGGCAATTAAATCTTTATAAAGAAATATCTTTTAAAATTATAGTAACCAATACAAACCCGAGTACATAAGGTTTATTAATGAGAATTTATTCAATTTAAATGGTAAAAAAGTGTTAGGGAGCAGTGCGTTCTGTTTCGTTACGTTTATAATGGTTTACGGTTCGTTAAGTTTTTGTTCGGTGGCGCCAACAGATCAGTAAGTCACCCTTGAATAATTGGCGCGACATCAGAACGTCAGGCCATTACACGTATTCACCATTAGGAGGTGATCTCCTCAGCGGGAAGGGACACAACAATTAGGAGCTCGTTATCTATCGACGAGCCGTTATCTGTCGCCACATCGCACCTACTGATAGAGCCATTAACAGCGGTGGCAAAAAGTGAGGCGCGTGCGCATCTAGCGTCATTAGCGACATCTGTCGAATGGTGGCGGAGTGAGAGGTGGGAGAATAGGGGAGTGGTAGACGTACGACGTAGATGTTAATTGAAAATTGTTACTGTAGTAGTACATTGTAGCGAATATGACTAACACACAAAGGACAAACTGTACCGTACAAGGAAGGAGGAGGCAAAGCCAGTAAATAGCGCAAAAATAAGTTAAATCGGACTTTGAGAGATTTAAAGAATATCAGTTTTACAGAGATCTTTAAAATAATATTATAAAGGAGTATGCTACTATGCTTTACATTATAAAACTGCGTAGAAGATTTCAATAAAAAACTTATCTATGTTCTTACTTACAAATAACAAACAAAGATTAGGACTTAGTGCGAAAGAGAATATCTACCAAAAAATGTAGGAAATTATAATGAAGATTAACCGTACTTAATGTACTTGGGTGTAATTGGTATTTACTTGGAAATTGTGATTATTAATCGATTTACGGTCAACCTACTATTAGTAACGTCAAAACAATTTCATAGCAGGATAATGTAGCGACCTGTTATAATATACACGACAATAAATAAATTATAATATTATTTACTCTTGTACCTATAGATATGGTAATATTGTGTCACTGAGATAGGTACGTAGAGATACGCTGCATCACTTTCCGTCCTATTGATTAATTAATTTATGATTTAACACGTTGAGCTATTGTGTTTCTATATATGTACATATATAGATATTCATTGACAAGCAACTCGATGACAGAGTCTATTTTCAATTTCATTCATGTTCTGTAGTCAGAGGTGGTGAATAAATAACATAATTCATTACATTGATTTATGGTCGGTCTGCTCAATTGGAGTTATACGACCACGATTTCACACCAAACTTCTCTGACAGTAGCCTCTTCAAACCTTTTCTGTCCCTGACCCGTTTTCCAATACGAGATTAACTATATCTCTTAATCTACTTATTCCATTTCTTCGAGGGTCTGCCAAACGGCTAGTCACAAAGGAAACTAGTGAAAACCCTTTGTAATGTTACACTGCGGTCACATCAAATATAATATAATACCTTTAAACGAGCAATTCTTGTATCCCTATACCTACATATTCCCACTTAGGTATACCTAGTCTGAATCTCGGAAACGACTCCAAAGATTTTCATGAAATTTAGTATTCCTTGGGGTTTCGGGGGCGGTAAATTGATCTAGTTAAGATTTAGTCGTCTAGGCATTATAATTAAGAAAGGAAAAGGGAAACAAGGTGATGAATGTAATGATGATGATTTTATATTTTCATAAAATATACGGTAGGTAAATGGCGGTGGTTTCATAGCACAGACATTTCATCACTGGGCTCGCTGCAGGGACACCAAAACAGAACAGTTCTCGATCGAGTCAAAGGCCTTCTCATAGTCCACGAATGTCAGACACAGAGGCTGATTATGCTCTTCTGTACAATCTGCCGCACTTTGGAAATGTGGTGTATGGTGCCATATCCGTTCCGGAACCCAGCTTGCTTTGGTGATTGCTTTTGGTGGGTGGTGGAGACAAACGTCAGCCAATTAAAACGTATACTTACAAAATCAACAGTGCTCATTTCCCAACTACCTAATTAATTAAATATTATGAGACGTATGGTAATTCAACACAACATTTTTGATGAAGATGATTTTCTATATAAAAGTTTATTCTCTTTCACAAATACCTACCTATAAGTATGTCTTAATGGTACATTAGTGACTTTGCTTCCGAATTCCACCTTTGTGAAATACTGATGCCTGATGTAGGTTATAAAATGGTAGGTGTGTTAAACTTATGAATAGAATATTAACAAAATGATCTTAGTCCCGGCAATGCAATATTACTTATCTGGAGTTAATGCGAGACTATCAACTAATTGTCGTTGGATCTCCGTCGAACGGGATTATTCATGAGTTAATCTAAAGTCGTTACTCTCAGATTTTGTCATTTTATGTTCTCATTATTATTCAATCTTGTCACCCTAAGATCTGCTCATTACAATACACACATACCTACAGTTACGACTTCTCATAATTAACGTTACGGCGTGTTCACACGAGGCAGTTGACGTAAGTGCGGCAAGTGTAGCCCGTAAAATCGCGCCGAGTCGACCGCATGCCGCCGACCAGGCCGAGCAGGCCGACCAGGCCGCGCAACACTCTACCTAATTAAATAATTGTAAGATTTACACGTGACACACTGACTGATTTATGGTCGGAGTGCGTTCCCAGCGAGCTGATAACTCAGGCCCTTGGCGATAACTCGGCCCATTCAACGTGCCATGTGAAAATCGTGGTAAGTAGGTATGTTCATAGAAAGTTTGTCAGGTGAACAAGTTATCTTTTCAATGAACCTTTGTTTAATGTGAGTTGAATATGATAAATGGCCTATTTATTAAATATTTTTATTACCTACCGCAGTGCAAACAATTTCAGTGTACCTACTGTTGTTTATCTGTCATATTATGATGTACTTACCTTCATAATTAATATAAATGTGTTGTAAGTATGAAAAGTTTATTTTTGTGACTGTCTAGCGACGTCTTTAGTTTTAGAGTTCCGTAAGTTAGGAATAATTACCTAAGGTAAATGCCTGAAAATTATCTATAGTTCTTATTGTTTATAGATAGTTTGATTATTATCAGTTAGTTGGAAAATGATGGAAAGCCAATTCATAGACATTATTCTGTAATAGAATTGCAGTGAATCACACATGAAATGGTCTATTTGTTTGTAGCCATTAAATATTAAAATTTGCATCTAACTAGAATCATAAACGTACCTATTGTAAATTATATCTAGGCATACAGATGTAGGTACTTAAAAGCTACATAATAATCATATTTTATGGTTATTCTATAAACCTATTTTGTTGGAGACCATTTCATGTTTTTTCCGTCGGGGCTATTAAAGGAACAATTAAAACATTAAAATAAAAACATACGGAACGGCTAACGAGCTTGTCCTGCACACAAACATTCAAGCTTACAATTACAAGACCAAAATAAAATGTTGTTACAACTAAAAGCATCAGCGTCCCAACAAAAAGGAAAAACAAGAGAAAAACGAGTCCCGCCCCGTCGCGCCGGGAAATGAAGCGCACCGCCTCTACCGGCCCCGCCTCCGGCGCGGGGCGAGCGGCTGGGACGGGGTCACGGGGTGGCTAATGTCCCTCCGTATCGGCCGGGGGATAAACGGCCGATCGTGCCCTGAGGCCGCCACATACTAATTTATTAGACGCGCCGAGCGGGTCCCCACCACTAGCCGATATATTTTATATTATTTATAACAAGGCGATTCTTAGATTGTTAGTTTTGTCAATCTAAATAATGAGATAAGCTTAAATTGTTAAAAGCGCTTTCCTTTTAACTTTGAAGCCATTTATTATTTTGGATGTGGCCCGTATCCAATCTAATGAAATTACTTAGATTAAAACGAAATATTAACTGAAACTGTGATTTCGTCTTCTAAATGAAATAATATATGTACCTACATATTAATTGATAGGTAGATACTGATGTTAAAGTATACTTAGTACCTATGTTAATGTACCTACGCTGATCTGTGACCTACGCTAAGTATTTAGTTAAATATGCCTTTCTATAAGTGGGTAGAACAAGGTCTGGACAGAGTACTCTGATTTGTTTGTATTTCAAATTGTTAAAGTTTGGTAGTTGTAAATCGTAGACACCCTACATCGAAGCAAGCTGCAGACAGAGCTAAGTGGTAGTGCTCGTTTATGTAGTAGTGTGTCGAATGTCGAGCGTCGACCGGTCCGCGGAGGCACTCACCCGTGGTCAGTGACACCCGCGGGCCGCGGCTGCAGACGGTCGCGGCCGCGCCAATGGCGGCGAGAGGGCCCGGCGTTACGCACCCAGCCACTGTCTGCGCTGGCGCTCGCTATTGGGTGAGGAGTAGACAGCTCTAATTAAACGGCGAGGCCGTAGTTTCATAGACATAGACATATACATCTGTACAGGTTGAAATCTCAGAGTTTAAGCTAATCTGGTGTGTTACTCGTGATGTAGGTACTTGTTACATTGTGTATGTAATATAGCCAAATTGAAATTCTTACTACCTATACAATATCAACTATTTATAGATACGCTGTTGTGTGTCACTTTTGAACGAGGTAAGTTCCTTCCCTATTTCTATTGGTCTATTACGACCGGCGGCTTAAGTATTTGTAGGACTTATGAAAGGGATAGTTTTAAAAAAGGTAACAGATAAACTTTAAATAAATGGTTTTCAAACTTCTTTTTCGCATTATAACTTGAAATAATTAAGTGACATACGTGATTATGTCATCTTTTAAACAAAAACACACTAAATCATAATAGATCCATTCGTTTAGGATCTATAATAACACAGACATACACTTAGGCTGGTGTACCTACACTATATATGCCTGAGTTGAATGTCTATGGTAAAACCGGAATAGGTGCCTCATTTTCTAAAAACCAAACTTCTCAAACTGGCGACTAAGAATTAATGGTAGGTTTAAGTAAGTGTGGCAATCACCCCGCACCTAATTTGTCTACGGGCTGTCGTGCTTTGAGGATATGTTTCGCTCATGTACTTTTGTATTTATCTCTGGGGCGAACTTCACTAAAACGTCGAAAATTTAAAGTTTACTATTTGTTGTGATGTTTTATTGACTATTAAAAGAATTTCAGGTACTTTTTTACTTATTAACTTTCTTTTTCTTTTTTTGTCTTAATAGCTGACCCGGCGAACTATGTAGGTACCGCCTAACAGTCGATTTTTTAATTTTATTTTCTTTATTTTTTTAATGTTGTATAACTTTATTGGTAGTTATAAATTCTGTTATATTATTAATTACGTTAGTACACTGGTTCATTAAGTGTGCACCTAGATGTAAATAGCTGCTATTTTGTTTTTAATTTATTTAAAAAACACCTAGGCATCTTTCCCTTTAAAAAAGTATAGTTGCCCCGATTTTTCACGGTATAGGTGCCCTTAAAGACATCTATCCCTGCATACTCCATATTCACCCATATATGTATACTTATATATATGTTCATGGACTACAGTACAACTACAGTCAACTTTCGATGACATTGATAAATAAACAGTGGGGATAAACGAAATATCCTGATGATTACTGATTCCATTGAGTAGATTGCGAAGGCGTTACGCTGCTAAATATACAACGTCATCATGTACAGGATATTACTAGCTTTTTTTAGCTTATTGCTGTCAGTTTCCAATAAATTGATTAACGTGGAATTTATTTTCAGGAAAACATCATATTGCTGCCGATCAAGAGGTTCGAGTCCCGGATCGGACTCCTGTTGGGTTTTTCTTATAAGAAATTGTTAATAGCAGCCCGAAGTATGGAAGTTGGCGGTGTTTCCCGCCCGTGCCTCGGATACACGTTAAGCCGTCGGTCCCGGTTGTCATGCACACCTATGACAACCGTTAGGTACTCTGATGTCAGTGCCCTCAAACATACTAGCAACTACTTTTCATTCTAGTTACCAGTAGTACTTAGTCTGATACAGTTTTCACTCGACCTTCGAATTCAGTTCACCCTCAGCGTTGCGGTGGTCCGATGCGAGTCGCTTCGCGCTTAAAACAGGATGAACTAGTGCCAACCTCAATTATTCTTCGTAAAAATAAAGGCTAGGAAAGGTGATGATTAATGCTTGTAAAAATTAATTATTAAAAAAAATTGGTAGCTATGTATGTTGCAACTTAATAATTAATATTTTATAATAACTAAAAATATAAAAAATAAATTCTTTTAAAATTAAAAATGGTTATTTGTGTCTATTATATATGTATTAGAAATGAAGATTTAAGAAACATGCGAATTGTTTTTCGTAGTTCGAACCTTGTTACTTAGAGATAATTGATATTTTACACAGTATAAAGTGCGCCTATCCCGTACTGCAGGCATCTATCCTTCTTTTTATTTCATGGTGGGGCAACTATCCATACTACTGGCGTCTATCTGGCGTCGTCAAAAAAAATGTTCCGCAAAAACCTACATTGTACAAAAACAAATAATAATTCAACATAAATGATTAAGCTAGCTACATGCATAGAAATTATTCATTTAAAATTAATATTTTTTTAAATTAAGAAGCTATTTCAAAAAGTGGGGTTACCGGTTCTATCCCGGTTTTACCGTCTTTTTTTAAATTCACGACACAATACAATGGGCATTAGATATATAGGTAGATATATCTACCTACTGCTAACTATGTATGGCTGCCAAAATGGCTCCACTCTGCCTGATGGAAAGCATCAGCAGATTCAAGAGTGGTGGTCACCATACTCATTGCGAGTGCAGATAATGCAACAACGCAGCATGGTGACCTGGCACCATCTAGGTATGTTTAAACTTGACATCGGCAAGAAACATTTCATTTTATTGAACAGAGGCCTACATCTAGCAGTGGACTACTTAATATTGTCAATGATGATGATGATGATGATGAAGAACAGTTCGTGTACCAAATGTCTACCAATCAATGTGTTACTGTGTAGAGAAATCTCTAAAATAATTGAAAGAGTCTTTCAAGCGTTTTAAGATTCTCAATGCCTTTAAAAAGGCTTTTCTCTCCAAACCAACCACTTAATAAGAAAAATTCAGAGAACTTGTAACCTCATTTTAATACCATTTTATAACAAGGTTCAGACGCTTAAAAAACTGTTCCGACGCTGAATTTAACCTCACCATCTAAATAGAAGTTAAAGTCTCAAAACCTCTAAAGTTTAATAAATTGAACACTCTTTTGCGTGTAATGTATTTATAAATTACTTCAGTCCTTGTGCTATACACGACTCTGCGGTTTAGGGTTTAGTTTACTGTTTTGATGTTAGTTGTTCATGTACCTACCCCTACCTAATTGTTGGCAAATAAATAGGGCGTGTATTTCGTGACAACCAAAGATTATTCCGTGTGTTTGAATATTAAATGTGCAAAGGTACTTTACGCGGCTAATTTTTTCACGTATGATTTTAATTAAAATGCTACGAGTATAAAGTTATGAGTTCTAATAGAACTTGTAGACTAAAGTACAACATAGGTACTAACATTCCTAGTACAAGCATTCCTAATAAATGACTTCCTCGGTGGCGAAGTGGTAGTGAATGCGACTGTTGTGCTTGAGGTATCAGGTTCAAATCCTGGGTCGGACCAAATGTTTGTGTAAATCTACAAATATTTGTTTCGGAGTTTGGGTGTGTCCTATGTGTAATATGTAAGTATTTACAAAAAAAAAGTATATATGTATTCATATCAGTTGTCTAGTACCCATAACACAAGCTCTGCTTAGCTTGGGACTAGATGGCATTGTGTGTTAGATGTCCGAAATATTTATTTATTTATTTATAATAGTTTTCTAGATAGTTTTCCGGTATAATTATAAGTAAAGAAATTCAGTTTGGAAAAGCGTGATTTTAAAGTTTGTTGGTTTGTTTGCAGAGACTACTGGTCCGATTTGAAAAATTATTTCAGTGTTAGATAGCCCATTTATCGAAGAAGGCTATAGCTATATATCATCACGCTAAGACCAATATGAGCGGAGCATCAATAAGGAATGTTTCAAAATCCGGGGAAAATCATCACGCTTTGGTCAAGGTGACACAGACAAGTTTGCGTCGGTCAGCTTGCAGTGATATAAAGATAGAAGATTACGTTTAAGATATGTTACTCGTATGTTGCAAAATTATTTAATATTTTAGTTGTGTTACCTATACATTATGTTTGATAAATAAGAAAAGAATTTGGCAACCCTAAGTTGAAAGCTGGTGAGCGTTAACTTTTACTGAGTTTACAAATCCGTTGTTCAAAGTCGATTTTTTAATAAAGCTATGTACTTATGGCCCTTAGCGGCATCCAAGAATACCTAATAAGTATGAAATTTAACAAATTTTTGGAAAACAAAAATCCGTATCATGGTTGTCTGGAAGAGATCGCCGTGAGCGATAAGACCGCCTATTGTTACATATTTTGCATATTTTGTAACTCATTTGTTTGAAATTTTGTAATTTTGTTTTTTGTTATGTAATTTTGTATGTATTCAATAAAGATATAAATAAATAAATAATATTATGCATTTGACACAAAGGAGAGGAGAGAGTAAATAAGTTGTAAATGAATATTAATTATTGAACCTAACAATTTAAAATAATAATATGTAAGGTGAGGAAGGTGTGGCGTGTTGGCTTGTCTCAAGACAATGAGCGCGACAGCGCGCTATCTCGACAACTTGTCTGACAACCGCGACATCTGTTCTTTACACATTAGCATTTTATATGTCCACCCTCCTTCTCCCACCCCCCCAACAACACACCGCGCTCCCGCATACCCCTCTCAGTCGCCCTTAGTATCAATGTTACCCTCTTTACAAAGTTGACGTATAAGGGCCGAACTTGTTTGCAATTAAGTACCTACTTACAACTAGATATATTACCTTACTGTAATTGCCAATTATCTAATTACTAAACATGTACATGTAGGTAACATGTAATAAAAGTATGTATTCATATATAGGTAAACTTTTGTACTGTTGTAAAAGGTTTTACAACAACTTTGCATATGTAGGTAAGTACCTGCCTACTCTTTTGTCCTATAAAAACATAAATATAAACGCATATATATATTTCTAATCCAGCTAAATGTTAACCAGTGTTAGTGGCAGTCACTAATGGAAGCTGTAAAACCGAAGTACACGTTATAAAATTCTTATCCAAGCCTGCGCTGACGAAACGGGCTGCGGGGAAAGCACTCCGGAACTGTAATTCGATATTTATAGTGAGGTTCATTAAGAGGCCGGCGCTAACGTATTAGAGGCTCTCTATGAGACATATCTTTATTATTATTCATATGAATTGATAACAATGCGTAGATAGTGCGATGTGGTCGAGCACTGCTGGTGACAGTTCCCAGGCGCGCACTGCAGGCGCCCGCCCCTCGCTCCCTGCCCCTCCCCGGGTCCCGGACCCGTGCTGGCGCCGCTGCTCTTAAGCCGCGACAACTTTGTTTTTTTGTGGCACTCGCGCCAGAGGTAATTAATTAGAGCGGCCCTCTCTGAGAGCCACACTCGCCGACAGATTTGCGATCTACATATGCGACCTCTTTACGCGAACCGAATTTTACACTTGCAATATAAATCCCGGTAACGGTATTGTCTATCAATATTTCTCTCTCTCTTGTTTTCTCTCACAAATAAGATAAATATGAGTAAAAATGTACCATTATACATTATACATGTACATTACATATTATACCATGCGATCTATTTTAGAATAAAACAAGTAGGTACGCGCCCGTCCTCGTCCGTGAGATAGTCGCCTGCCCAAGTCCAAATCCGATCGTTAAGTATAGTTACCCGTAGATATACAGGTAATCATGGACCCCCTTAGTTTTGGATAATGTATAGGTATTTCCCCAGGTAGGTCCAAAATATAATAAATGTAAATTCAGTAAATGAGCATAAAACTGTTTCACATTATCACTGACTTTTGTCAAAACGTAAGGGTCGACAAAACAAAGGCTTCGTAGGTATCCGTGAGTGGTTTTACTCACTACGTTTTTAAACAAAAGTTAAAAGCTTTTTTATTACTCACGAGTCGTTTCCCTGAGGAATGTCATTGTCCAAAAGCCCAGGGTGCACTATTTGCACGAGTGCTGCGCATGCGCAGATGCGTCCACTGTCCGCCCCTTGCGTAACGATCCCTTACAAGATAAGTGAGTCATCTAACTGCACGATGCGCCGATAAGCAAGTGACGTCGAGTGAATCAACTACTATCCACCTACTTATTAATAATTCGAAATATGATAACAGACCCTTGCAGGTATCGCACCTTTCACCGGTTTGACGCATGTAAGAGTAGGACACGTATCTTTTGTTTGTTGGCTATTAATATCAGAAAAACAAGGCGATGGGAGTGGATTAACACATTAAATCGGTTCGGTCGTTGTTGCTATAAAAGCATTCCCGCCGTGTGTCGCCGCGAGAAAAAATAGTGTGAGATCAGCGTCGGCAATTAGTAGGAGATCTGTCCGCAGCCTCTAACACGTCACATGTCTAATGTATGTGAGCCGATGCAGCGCAAAAACTATCATAAAGATAACAGTTACGAGTGACTTGAAAACAGATTACTCGAGCGATAATTACTCATTATGATAGATACTCCATGTCACGCTTTGCAATTACATCCACTCATTTGTTGTGTTTAGCAGAAAAAATATAATAGGTGTAGGTACACGTATCTACCAGAAACACTTCTAACACGATATATTTTGTTTTGCAAAAGGCGCTATTAAAATGTAACAAGCATTATTTAAATAATGTAGGACTGTTGGAATATTAGACATAATATTAATTATTAATATCTTGTTGATTAGCACCGACATATTACGTACATATAATCTCGATGTTGATTAGGTACTTGCTATCAAATGAAGAAAACAAGAAAAAACACACTAACGCAACAAAAACACACACAAACAATCAAAGAACTGTAGAAGTTTAAATTTTCCCTGGCATAAGTCAGTGAACATTTGAACATCCACAGATCTTTGCTTGTTTTTTTCATCGTTAAAAAAACGTTTGAACTACTTTACTCAAAAATTGTCTTTTTGCAGATCCGACGTTATTAATAAGGACCATCGATAAGAGAGTAAAGCACAAGTATATGCGCAAGACTGACGGACATCAGCGATGATAAGTAGGTATTAGGTACTGTAGAGTATTGCCCCTGGATGAACCAGTCCTGTGTCTCGTTGTCCTGGCACTTTTCTTTCTGTGTAGTAGTACTTTTGACAAATAATAGGTAAAGTGGCTAAGTGTAGCTTTTGTCGCGACCATTATTTAGGAATGGAGTGACACGTGAGCGTAGTAACATTAAAGTAAATCTTATGAAGAAATTAATAAGTGACGTCACAGACTGTTACTTGGTGCAGGTGCTCTCGTGAACATACCGTTTGGACATGCAGTAAAAAAAGATACTGATTTTATATATCCGGTGCTGTATGATGACATTAATTATAAAATGGATCATTATGATCATAAAGTGCTACATTTTGTTGTTGTTCGCTTTGGAGATTTAAGTGTATACCTACGAGTATATGTACTTTGAAGTGTAGTGTAAGTGTAATATTCACATAATTTGAAAAAAATGACTCCCGCATTAGGAATATACATGCTGTGTCGCGGGAGACTTTACAGACATACTCGAGAAATGGACACAAAGAACGCCTAGGCTCAGAACCACAATTTGTAGATCACACAAAGTATTGTCTCATTTGTGGTTTGAACCCACAACACTTGATGCGGCATGGCCACCGCTTAAATCACTTAATAAGCCAGCCATGCAATCATAATCTATTTCGTTATCACTAATCTAAGCCACGACGCTCTTATACTTGGTTTTGTTTAAAAGCAAAGTAAAGCAAACACTAAATAATGATAATACAGATTTGACTCAATTGATAAAATACTCGTGGCTGTGAAATTCATGTAAATTTTAAAAGCAGTGTATAAGTTTGTGCTTATGCTGTGGTTTTTTTATGACTCGTGGACACTATACGAGTATAAGTAGTCGAAATATAAATGTGTATTGTTTCAATTTCATCAATTTAAAACGTGAATATATGTAATGGTCTCATATCCTCTAATCCTATCTAATATATAATATCATCTCATAAATAATCATTTTTTAAATTACTATGAACACAGAACAATTCGAAGATAAAATATTTAAAAAATCAAATTTCATAGCCTGTTGTTTTCATATTTCGCTCATTTCTTGTTCTGACAAAAACGGAAAACTTTGGATTAAATTATACAAATCTATCTATATAGACTTAAATATCAAGATATCAAATGCTCTAGACAAGCTAAATTAAAGGAGCACAAGCAGTTGCAGCCAGAAATGTGAGAGACTCAAACATAAAATTGGCTCTGACAGTGCATCTGTGCTTCAAGCTCTGCAAAACAATAAAATGAACTCTGCCCTCATCAAGGTCATGACAACCTCCGGTCCATAAGAGGGTATAGGATCTCAATGGGTAACGACGCTGAAAACGAATTTGCCAAAAGGGGATCGGAAACGACAGTTTGTGGACGGGAACTACCTTTGCCCCAAACCCAAAAAAATCATGTAGAAAAGCACAAAATGAATGGAAAAACAATGAAGGATGGAGGCACACAAAAAGCGCAGTTCCGGTAACATCAAAACGACTAGCTACCGCAACGCAACCTGATCAGACTAAAAAGAGACGATCTCAGGAAGGTCACAGGTATCCTGACAGGGCATTGTCCCCTAAACAAGCACCTTTATTTTGTGCGGACATCCCCTCGGATACCACATATACTGACCTAAAAAGGCTGCTGAGCTTCTGGGATGATCTGGAATAGGAAAATAACAAAACCCACGTACAACGGCCTAATCAAGAGGCCAAGTGCGGAAATGGGCCGGTAAAACCAACAAACAAGCCCGTTAGCTGATAGACTGCTACATCGTGTGATCAATTCATACATAGACTAAACTGCGTTAACCCTTCTGCGTTAATGAATGGCCGGCGCGGTGTGACACTAGTCGCGCGCAGAGGCTGCGCTCGCACGATTTATTCCACTAATCACCAGGTAGATCGACCACGGCTGGCTCCTAATGACTATCATTATGTTGCCAGCCTTGTACACTACGTTACGAGGCTGTCAATGTCTAAAATATATTACAAGCTTTAAGTTCTAATTACTGATTTCTGGGTACATTTAAAAAATACTACATCGTCTCAAACACAAATGTTTGAGTGCACCTAAGGCGTGAATGTATAGCACACGAACAAATACTTACAAATTCTCTTTTATTATATTTGATTATACGACGGGCTAAGTGATTTAAGCTCTCGCTACGCTGCTTTTTACTGTGTCAAATGTTGTAGATTCAAGCCACACATCTTAAAGGGACAAATATACAAAACGATCATCAGACCTGCCGTTCTGCATGGATCTGAGTGTTGGCCAGTGAAGGTAACGGACGAGAGACGCCTGCATGTAGCTGAAATGCGAATGTTGAGATGCATGTGTGGTGTGGCAAGAATGGATAAGGTGAAGAATGACTACATCAGAGGAAGCCCGAAAGTTGCACCAGTGGCTGAAATGTTGAGAAGCGGCAGGTTAACGTGGTATGGACACGTGATGCGTAGAGATGAGCAAAATACTGTTAGGAAGGTTTTGGGTATGGAAGTTGACGGGTATAGGGGTAGAGGACGACCAAGGAAAAAATGGATGGACTGCGTAAAAGAAGATATGGCCAGAAAGGGAGTTAGTAGTGAACTGACGAGTGATAGAGGAGAATGGAAAAAGAAAACTCATTGCACCGACCCCAAATAAATTTGGGAAAAGGGTAGGAAGATGATGATGATGATGATGATAATATACGACGGGCTAAGTGATTTAAGCTCTCGCTACGCTGCTTTTTACTGTGTCAAATGTAGATTCAAGCCACACATGAGACAACGCTTTGTGTGGTTCACAAATTGTTGCTCTGAGTCTGGGTGTTCTTGCTGCCCGTTTTATGTATGTTTGTAAAGTTGTCTCTATGCGGAAGTTGCCTCTTTAAAAAAAAAGAAATATTATAACTAAATATTATGCATCTCAACCTTATTTTATGAATCGAGTTTTGTGTTAAGAACTCAAAATGTCGACAGTACAAAAAGTTGTATTGTCAAAGAACAAAATTATAGTATACCTACATATCCGTATCAAATATGTTTTAAAACAGTGTCAAATATAAAATCCGACATTAAAACAACTTCCTTACCCTAAACCCATTGTGTGTGCAATTCGTCAAGTTTTTTGTCGCGAGTTTATTTGGATCTGTTCGCATTTCACTTTTTTTATTTGACCAAGTGTGAGATGAGACGATAACAGATGGTTCTGGGTCGGACATTTTTTTGTTGTTTGTTTTTAAAATTGCTAAAGTTGAACATTTTACAGTCGAAGGATTGCGATGAAATGATTAAGATCATTAATATGTAATAGCAATAACTTGGCACAGCTTCATACTTCAATATTTCTTATACTCGTAATATAGTAAGTACACGTATTACATTTCGAGAATCAAATATGATCGTGCTCTACAGACAATAGTTTATCTTGAAACAAAAAGACACTTTTTTTTATTATATAGGGGGCAAACGAGCAGACGTATCGCCTGATGGTAAGCGATAACCGCCGCCCATGGACACCCGCAACACCAGAGGCGTCACAAGTGCCTTGACCGAAAGCCCAGTTATGTGGTTATGCTGGAGGTAATTGATATTCCTGTCTAGTACTATCTCCATTTCTGGGGCGGACATACAGCAATACGACCAAGAAATCAGTTCCTGTAACCTCAGTCCCATTTCCTCATCAGGATCTTGCCTATCCTTTATCATACCCGTTTCTATTGCTCTGAGTTCTTTTGCATTTTATCCTGTTGAAAAACGATGATATTTTTAAAATTGCAACCCACAAAGGCAGTCGGTAATAAAATTAACCAGAATGGCGTGGCGCTGACTTCAAATAAAATTAGAAAATAATAGGAAAATGTTGATGTTGTTACTACGAGTAGTTAACTAGACCGAGATGTGGTATTGCTCTCTTATTTACGAGTATTATTTGTATGATTGTGGGTTAGATTCATTGACCTATTATTGGTTATGTTTGAACTAGGTAAGTATAAGATATTTCCCCCTAATTGTTTACGAGTGCTTTGGTTCTGTGTAACGGAGTTTGAATCATAATTTATCGTGTCGTGCGTAAATACAAACCTAATATTTGAAGGAGGAAAAATGGATTTATTATAATTTGTGATGGTGATGTGATGTATTATTGCTTTTTGTGTTATCTACTGCTGCTTACATAAAGTTTATTTATACCTTAGTGAGTACTAGATGTGAGAGGGCCTTTGTTATTATCGATTTAGTAATATTAACATGAAAAGATTAGTTCATCGAGGTCCACTTGATAATGAGGTTATGGTGTATTAGAGAGTGGGAGGTCTTTAGCTTCTGCTCGTGACGTTAATGGGACAATAAAATTATAATACGTTTAATTTTAAATATTATGATATGGACGTGTTCCTTATTAACTTTAGTTAACCATTTTAAACTTTACTGTAGTTATTATTAAATTTTCGTTAAAACTAACACAATATCTGTCGGATAAATAACGAATTAAAATGCCTATTTTAAAATAATTGTTTCAATTTTAATTCTTATCAGTTTGAGTAATACCTACCTACTTAATTATTGATAATTTAAAATATATATAAATCGATTTCAATTCAGTTTCATGAATTAAAGTTTTAGGCAAAAAAATTTTTTTGGAAGTAATTGTTGTTAATAAATTATGTTACTGACATTGAATATACACATAATGAATAGGAATTGATTATAAATATTACAAAGGACTCGGGTGATGAATTTATTGTGGATCATCTTACATTTATTCATTAGTTTAAGTTTAAACTTGAATTTCAATCAGTATGAACATGTTTATTGTAAATATATGACTAATATATTTAATTAAACTACTACCTCGTCTCTCATCATGATAATAACATTTCATAAACAGTATACATAACAGTAGCACTAGGTACCATCAGCCTATTGCAGTCTCCTACTGCTGCACATATGCATGCTCGTCACTTGGTTCTATACCAGGTTCTAAACAAAAGTCAATCCTATTTTCTAAGGAAAATAGGTTATTTATTAATTAATTTTTGCACATGTTATACAAAGGCGGAATTAATGCCTTGAGGCATTTATCGCCCAGTCGACCAGGTGGTGTAGAAGATGTTACGAAAAGTAGTAACAAGGTATTCTTTTATATCCACGCATTATAAAGTTACGTCAGTCGCGAATATAAATGTGCCCTTGCGCGAAGGGACAGAGTAACTATAGTTGGTGAATAACTGGTATTACTAATATTATTATATTGAGTTATGTAGCTTAAATATATAAGTGATGGCGCGGCGGTCGTTCGTCGACACAAATCTAGCCGGTTTCTGCACATTTTGCTAAAGTTTGGAAAATAAACTGAAATTGAGTTCTCGCCTGTCTCCGAAGATGAGTGGCCAATGTTAGTAAAAATGCGGTTGGACCACATTAATGTTGTCCATTAAGGAGGCGACAGCGGCTCGACCGGCTCACGGCTGTGACTCCGTGAGTCGCTCACGTCCGTGATTTGATTAACTTTGGAAATTTATCGGCCGGTTTAATTGAGCCGGCGCGGCGGAAGTACCGGCCGCGCTCAAGGGACTGCGGGTCGGGGGCGAGCGAGGGGCTGGCGAGGGGTGCGGGCCAGGGGTCGCCGCTGCGGAACACGGAAAGGCTTTTGAGGCGGCGCTTTACAAGCCGCGCGGCCGCGACACACCGCGCCGACCGCAGCCGGCAACGGCTCTCAGCCCGAAACTCTGGTGATATTGTTGTGATAACAGACAGATATCTCAGTAATTAAATTGCCTACTACCTACTACTATTAATTTATACAACGAGCTTACTGGCTGGTGCTCATTCCTGAACGATCTAAAACAGATTATTTACGCATTATGCCTCAACATTTTTGGTAAATTCACACATACATTACGTTGTGTTAGGTGATAATAAAAAATTAAAAAGGCTTTTGAAAACAGTGCATTACTTGACCAAATATAGTGACGGTTAGGTTACGTTCATCTCATTTGAATTAATTACTAAAGGTGGCTATGGTGGTGGTATGAAAAATTAATTTCAGACCCGACGGAGGGCCTAGAGGTGAAGTGATTTGCTATGTCAGTGTTTTAGACATCGCGCTCCTCAAAAATATGATAGGTATATTCTACACTTTTAAAATGTGGATACGTGTCACGAATGTCACGATAGGTTTAGTCTAATGTCTATAACCCTTTCATTGAATTTAATCCAGAATGATATAATATTGAATATAGGTGTTGATATCTCCCGGTGTGTCCTGTGTGAGGCTGAATGTCGTAGCGCCGGCGCCCGCGCACGTCCCCGCCGCCGGCGACACACGAAATTGATACTGCTCTTAAATTAGGAGCGGCGATGGACCGCGATGGGACACCCCGATAACGCTAATGTACTTGTAGTACAAATGTGTCGGCCGCGACACCCGCCGCCGCGCTGTTGGCTAGGCTGCGACTGCTTGCGAGGTTGCAGGGGACACAGTGCAATGCATAAAGCGCCTCATAAATAGATACCGTAATAATAATAAAGTTTGTAAGACATTTATACGGTGCTTTAGAAACTTAAAATAAGGGTTTATTTTTCAGGAGGAGGTATTATAGAATAATTTGTCAGTGTGCTATCTTTAGTTCGCTACGGAAAGTTACGTCCGATGAGAGGTTCGAAATTAATGTAAATTACAACTTTACATTGTATACAAGTACTTAATTGAGATCAAATAATAGTCAGCTATTGTCCTAGCTTACTTAGGTTACTTATCTAACGGGAAGCACGTCAAATAAATAATGACAAGGATGTCAACGTTAATTCAGTTTGTTTAAAAAGATTAGCCTGTGCTGTTTATTGCCAACAATGGTCCCAAATTAGAAATACTTTAAAACCTCAAAAGGAAGAAGGCTATTCTAGCATTAAATACAATTATCTATCAAAGATTAGAATTTACATTTATTTTGGATCAGAAGATTTCAATAATTGATGTAAATCGTAACAGAGTCACATTGACAGACATTGTCCTGTGAAATAACATTTAAGACTCGAATATATTAAGTTTTGAATCCAGGAGGGCTCGTACCGTCTTGCGGTCGGTGACATTTTCACAACGCGCCAAATTGAGTAGGTGTTGAGGAGCATTAAGTGGGATTCCAAACGAGGCATTCGTAAAGTATCGCACTAATTTGGAATTGATACTTTTGCACTTTTAATTGTGTCCTAAAAATAGCTCTAATTGATATTGTAAATGCGAAAATAAGTTTGTTACGCTTCTACGCCAAAACTAGGCACCCACTTTGGATCATCGTAAAAATTTGCACACAGTTTCTTATTGGGGAAACAAATAAGGATATAGAATAACTTTCAACTACAAAAGTACAGTTCTACCCGCGGAGTATTTAAGTGGTTGATCAATTTAAATTAACTAGCACCTTTATACCGAAAGAATGGCAAGGGGTAATCTCTCTACACGCAGAATGACGTATTGTGTTCTGCTATAGGTACTAGAGCAGGAGTAGCTTTTATAGGTTATACCACATATACCTGGCTTCTGGGTCCGCTAGTAGCTAAACGAAGACCCGAAAGATTTTCTCCTCTTGTAACAACAATAGTGTTAGTAACAACATGAAAGGTGGTCAGTGGACTCAGCCTGTGACCACAGCAGTTGTAGCTGTGCAACATTATTGGAACGTCGCCGCGTCGGGCGATTTGAAAGCAAATAATATTATTGCCACGGAACAATTAAGTTTATAAGGTGCAATATTATAACCAGTGGACTAGCTTTCAATAGAGCTTTTTTTATCGTAATAAAATATATATTATTAGGCTTGTATAAGACACTTCCTCGGAGTCCTCAAGTGCAACACTCACCAACTGCACTGTACTACTGATTTATTGCTACAAAGTAGGCACACAATACAGAAAAAAAAGGTGTTCAACAAAAATATTTTATTAGCCTTTATATAAATCGGCTCGTAACCAAACAATATCGCGATTCAGCCCAAAGGCACAACACCATCTTTCGAGTCAAGATACAAACATGTTAATTTTGGACAACGCTTGTTTTGTTATCGATATTTCGCCTTAGCACCCTCACCTAAACCCTGTATTTCTCCTCGCCATAATAGATCTTTATCTCCATCCCATGGTTGCCTGTAAGAGATTGCCTTCGAGCAATAATGCCGGGCAAAATTTAGAGCTCTTTAAAACAAAACCTGGGTCAAGCAAACTCATTGTCTACTACTCGCTCATAAATGCACTACAACTAAAATCTAATTCTTATTTTAACTGTCATAAACTTTTCCTAATGGTCGCTGCCTTGTAAGTCGCAATAACAAATGTCATAAATTATCAATTGATCAATATTTATTGGATTATTTTGTATCTAGCCTTTGTTGCAAACTACTATTACTTACAAAAACATCACAACCACAAAAAACACCATTATTAAAAAGGTTTAATTATTATTCTGAGGGCTCATAACAACAACAGTAGTTAACGCTCCCCAATGTTATTCGTTTGGGAACAAAAATAATTGCAGCAAGAAGCTATGTTAAGTTGTTTGAAAATTTACATAAAATGTTATAAAGAGGATAATATGCGGTGTTGTTGACCCCACTTCTCTGTATGAATACGCTTATAGTAATGAAACTCATATGAGTGATAAACATTACAATTCCCAACGCGTATTAAAGCCATCCAATCACAGATCGGTGCCAACCAATCATAAAAAGTGACGTTTGGCATGATTGGCTGTACAAATTATTGTGCTGCACGTACAAGTAGTACAATATATAACATAGGTATGGACAATGACATTCGACAATATATCGATATTGTTCAAATATCGATACATATATGGCTGTGTCAATGAAAGTTTTTAAATATAAAGTACGAGTATTATTGTGGGAACCGAAAGAAAAGACCAATGTAAAATATAAACTTATTATAAATTGAACCTTTTCTTGTACATATTATAATAATTTTTTAATAAGAAATAGGTGTGATATTCTTGTAATGCATAGGAAAAATCATATAGTCTATCATTAATAAAGTTGGGTGTTAATCGATTTTATTGAAACAAAAAGGAATAAATAAGTGTATAGTCTAAACAACGAAAATAATTGAACTCTGTATTGTACTGTAGAGACTCTGTACTGTAGTTTCCCATGTCTGTATACTTACCGAATGCAGTTTTTTATGGGATAGGGGCGAACGAGCAGACGAATCGCCTGATGGTAAGCGATTACCGCCGCCCACGACACCAGAAGCGTCACAAGGACGTTGCAGGCCTTTTAAAAAGAAGTATGTATGCTCTTTTTTGAAAGTTTGAAAGTCGTAGTGGTCCGAGAATACCGCAGGCGATTATTTATTCCAGAGTTGTTTTATGCGAGGCAGAAAGTTTCTAGGAAAGCGTACAGATGTGGAGTGCCAACCGTCTAAATGATGGGGATGAAACTGCTGTCGCATATGACGATGGCGGAAAGAGTTGTGTTTTGTTGTGGTATATTTATTAACTGCCTCGGTGGCGTAGTGGTAGCGTATGCGACTGCTAAGCAAGAGGTCTTGGGTTCGATTCCCGAGTCGGACCAAATGTTTGTATGACCTGCAAATATTTGTTTCGGAGTTTGGGTGTTTCCTATGTATAATATGTATGTATTTACAAAAAAAAAGTATATAAGTATTTATATCAGTTGTCTAGTACCCATAACACAAGCTCTGCTTAGCTTGGGACTAGATGGCGTTGTGTGTTAGATGTCCGGAATATTTATTTATTTATTTATTTATTATTTCATGATTAATTTGTAAAAGTTAGCGTTCTATATGTTGTAATGTAACTCCTGAGTTGTCAAAAATGTTTACAACAAATGAACGATAGGTTTTTAACGATATATTTATTGTCATGAGTCTTTAATTTATCTTAAAACTTAAATGTACAGTCATACTGTTAATAGTATCTCAGTAGTAAAATTAGTCTTCAAAGAATAGAGATCTTTTATTGGTTTTTCCATGAAAAACATTAGATTTAATTACTCGCTTGTGTGTATTCTACATTCAGCTTTAAGCATGAATGTATTTTATGGGATCATAAGAAATATAATTACTTGAAAAAACAACTATTTATATTAACGGAGCGTAAAATTTCGGAAAATAAACATTTATAGCACACTTTATAACTTCAATTATTAATTTTATTGATATTTACATAAATGTAAAAAACATAAACGTACAGTAGGTATATATCTACAGCTATATATATGTACTCTGAAAGTAATTGCTCAAACCACTTTAAATTCGTCACGTATTTATAATAAATCTGTCACTAAACGCCATCTAGGTTCTGGCTATCTAATTTGCCTTACGTGCCTTCTTTCAATATACTCTAAATTATTTTACGCCTCATAATGAACCTAACATCTGTTAAGTTAAAAATAAAATAAACTACTATACAGGTTGTTTCATAATAGACAACATTAATGTACTGTAACCTATGTGGTGGTAATAATATCGAATGGTATTAAGTCTGCCTTTGTAAAACATATTTAATAAGTCTAAACAAATATATTTGAATGACTGGCCTGGCCTGGCCTGGTTAGTGATTCTGACTACTAAGTCAGAGTCCGCCCAAGAAAAATGTTTGTGTGATGAGCACAATCATATATTTTGTGTCTAGGTGTAATTTATCTATAATATGTATGTGTTTAGAAATACTTTTTATAATAAATATATATTATATACATAGCACAGACTATTCTTAGTATCTAAGAGATGTGTCCGGTTATTATTATTATTATTAATTTCATCTCTTTACAATTAGCGTTCATGTGTCTACCTATACAATACAAAACGTAACGGCGACAATCCTTTAAACTTAGACAACATTATCGATCACTGACGTGTCGTACACGCGGTCACATTGACAACACTAGTGTTCTACTCGTACATTCATTAGACAGAGAACGACGCTCGGGCGAGCGCCTCTAGACCACGCGACACGTGATATATGGGATTATTGAAATTAGTCGTTTGTTATGTTCAATTGGGATCTCAAGGGACCAAGAATTTTGAACCATTTATTGTACTCTCACTATTGGATTCTCAATAAAAGACATGGCTCGGCTCATGCAGGTTCAGCCCTGCTTATCAAGGAAAACATCAAACACTATGTAACAGACCCATACTGCACCAACGAAATTCAAGCTACAAATATTGTGATCGAATCCTTAAAAGGACCGCTAGTAATCTCAGCTCTCTACATACCCCCTAGGCATAACTTAAAAAGTGACAACTACACAGCGTTCTTCAAAACGTTGGGCCACAAGTTCATTGCGGGAGGTGATTATAATGCGAAACATATTGACTGGGGATCTCGCATTATAACTCCCAAGGGACGTGAACTTAGCAAAACAATACACCAGCTTAATCTCCAAGTATCATCTACCGGTGAACCAACTTATTGGCCCAGTGATGTCAATAAAAAACCTGATCTGATTGACTTCTTTGTCACTAAAGGTGTCCCGGCCTCGTCACTGTACTGTTCATCCAGCTTAGACCTATCTTCTGACCATACTGCAATTATAGCTGAACTATATAATAAGCCTGTGCTAGTAAAGAGACCCTGTAAACTTCACAGCAAAAGCACAGATTGGATAAAATTCAGGCAACGAGTAAAGGATACTATCACCCTTCAAATCCCGCTAAAATCTGACTGTGATATAATTAACGCTGTAGAAATATTTAACAAGTGTGTCCAATCGGCGGCCTGGGAAGCTACTCCTACAGTGTACAGTGATAATGATTACGTACCTACCTACCCACAAATTGTAACGGACCTGATACAAGAAAAGAGACAAGCTAGGAAAAAGTGGCAAGAATCCAAATACCCTGAACATAAAAGAATATACAACAACCTGGTTAAGAAAGTTAAACACACACTAGACAAAATCAGAAACGAAAATGTAGAAAACTTTTTACATAACCTTGACGCCTCACCAGCAACTGATTACTCACTATGGAAGGTCATTAAATCTGTGAAAAGGCCAATCACTTTCCAACCACCCCTGCGGAAAGAGGATGGAGGATGGGCAAGAACTGACACAGATAGGGCAAAATTGTTTGCTGAACATTTATCTTGCGTATTTACTGCAAATCCTGACTTGGGATCGAATAAAATAGACGAAGTTAGGGAAAGCATGTCATTAACTCATCAGTTATCACTTCCCATTAAATGTTTCTACAAAGGTGAGGTATACAAAGCCATTCGTAAACTGGACTCAAGGAAGGCTCCTGGTTATGATCTTATAACAGCAAAGACTTTAAAAGAATTACCTGACGTAGGTATAGCATTTTTGACACAAATATACAATGCTATTCTAAGACGCACGTTCATTCCTGAGCAATGGAAAACGGCCGAAATAATCCTTATCCCAAAGCCTGGAAAGGAACTGGATAAGGTGACTTCATATCGCCCTATAAGCTTGTTACCTATTGCTTCTAAATTGCTGGAAACCCTTGTCATGAAAAGATTACTACCAGAAATAAAGAAATTAAATATAATTCCTTCGCACCAATTTGGATTTCGTGAGGCTCATGGGACCATTGAACAAGTGCATCGGCTCGTCAATGAGATTAATACTGCCTTTGAACAGAAAAAGTATTGCTCGGCAGCCTTACTCGATATTTCACAAGCTTTTGATCGGGTTTGGCACCAAGGCCTACTATTCAAGATATTGAAAATCCTTCCACCATACTACTATCTTTTTTTCAAATCCTATCTTACACGACGTCACTTTTACGTCAAGTTGGGAGAGGAAAAATCTAATTTATACGAAATTGAGGCTGGAGTCCCGCAGGGAAGTGTTATGGGTCCAGATTTATACCTCATGTATACGTATGATCTACCATTAGCAAAAAACGTACTCGTGGGCACCTTTGCGGATGATACAGCAGTGTTAGCTACTCATGAAGATCCGACAATCGCATCCGATATGCTGCAACAAAACCTTAACATGATATCTGTGTGGCTGCGCGACTGGCGCATTAAAGCGAATGAATCCAAATCTGCACATATGACCTTCACACTAAGACATGGCTCATGCCCTCCGGTCACATTGAATAACATTCAAGTACCTCATTCTGAGGAGGTGCGATATTTGGGTATACACATGGACAAAAGGCTGACATGGAAAAAACATATTTTCAGCAAAAGAAAAGCACTTGGCATACAACTCAGAAAGATATACTGGCTATTGTCTGGACATTCTAAATTACCATTGCACAATAAATTACTTCTTTACAAATGCATATTGAAGCCCATGTGGTCCTATGGGATTGAGCTGTGGGGAACTGCAGCAAATTCAAATTTGGAAATCCTCCAACGCTTTCAATCTAAAATGTTACGGATGATAACAGGTGCACCTTGGTATGTCACCAACAATCAGCTTCATCGCGACCTGAAGGTACCAATGGTCAAACAGGAGATACTTAATAAGCTCAAAGTATATGCAGAACGAATTAAGGTTCACCCAAACGCGCTCGCCAGCAACCTGATGACTGAAAGTTCTTTTAACAGACTAAAGAGAAAAGCCCCTCAAGATCTTATATAATGACTTGGGAATAGTAAGATGGATTAGTCATTGGACTGATACCATTTCATGACAAATTAAATTACATGACCTCTAGCTTAATGCCAAATAAATGGGCAGATTGCAAGATAAAGACATATTTAAAAAAAAAAAATAAAAAAAAAATAAAAGATGTTTTTCACTTATCTAGGTCCCACATAACTGGTTTTCATTGCAGTTATTTTATTAATGTTTAGTCTTTCCTTAGTTTATTTTATAACTAGCCTCCTTTCTGTCTTTTTTTATACATGGTCCTGCCAAAATGACTCTACTCTGCCTTATCGAAAGCATAAGCAGTATCCAAGAGTGGTGGTCACCATACTCATTGCGAATGCAGACAATGAAACAATGTAGCATGGCGGCCTAGTGATGCTTCTGAATCATTGGCTCTCTGGTCTTACACTCACCAACAAAACACGACATCACAAATGCTGTCATTTTACGATGATCTTCTGTGCGAGGGTAGTACCGGCCCGTTCGTGCTGAAATCAGCGTGGCTCTACTACCTTTAATGCTCAAACTTGGTGCTACAACCATTTTCTAACGGGATTAAGGCAGTAGGAAAATCAGAGAACAGAAAACATAATGTAAGACCATTTTCTGATTCTCTGTCATCTAGTTATTAAATAACAATGATCGCAGTACTGCAATGAGCCCGGGTCACCGAGAATGTCCGTTAGAATATCAATGAAGTATTATCATTACACATATTATTACACACAAAATCATAATTAAACATAAAATATTCATTACGTGAAAGGGTAACCATGTAATAGTTAATTATAATCGGTCCCTACTACGAGAACCTACTTTAATAAAATAACATGTCACTGAATGATTAACTAATATGAATAATTTATTCTTGTTACAATGATAATTAACAAATTTTTAATAATAACATAATAATAATACACTCAATAAAAATTAAGTTAAAAAATAGGGACTAAATAGGTTAATGGATGAACACAGAAAGGAAAATGTAGTTAATTGACTGATTAAGGCACTGAAAGATTAACGAAAGTCTAATAATGGTGCACAGAGCACAAGGTGGCAACATTGCACCTTTTGGGTTGGCGCCTTTTGGGTCGTCTTTTGAAACGTTTAATGACAACACTTAACGTGTCGTTAGAATGTTTGTCAAATAATATTAATATTCTGAGACATACATCGCACAGTTTGGACCCCAAATAAGGGTATTTACTTTGCTCAAAATTTCAGAACACAAATATTCATGATTAGAATTTTTTTAAATAAAATTGAGACGGGCATACATAACATTAAAACTATTGTCTATCACAGGGTTTCCCAAACTTATTTTGCCTACTGCCCACTTTGAGAATAAATTATTTTTAGCGCCCCCATTTTTTCACCTACTTAAAAACCACTATAACTTCAAATTTAATTAATCAATTATTGTGAGCTATGTTAGCGGAGATTAAACATTAATTCTAAGCAAGACTTTTACTATAACTCGCAAGAGTTAACTTGAAACCTGAGCGCAGTAGGTAATACACAACGGCTCTCAGGTCTCAAGTTAACTCTTACACCTGCAAATGAGAATGATTATTGAAACGCAACATTATAGTATTCAAACATAGTATCTTTTATTCAAAATAAAACAAACATAATCGATTCTTATATAAAAACTAATGTGAAGGATGAACCTGATGCTGTTTAATAAGTTTGTTAATATCAGGTTCCAATTTACTCAAGAACAGTCGCAAGTCGCCACGTTCGGTAACATGCAAACGATTTCTCTTAAGCAGTGTTGCCACAGCACTAAATCCACGTTCACACAAATATGACGATGGGAATGCTATCAAGAATCGTTGAACGATTGACCACAATCCAGGGTACAATACAGGGTAGCCAAAATTCTTGGTAACAATTTTTGAACTTGATTTTTATTTCCTCGTTTGTTGTCAATTCTATAAGTTCTTCTTCCAGCTGAGGTGACATTGCTGTGTTGACATTTGAAAACGGATCCAACACCCAGTCTGGTATTTCCAAGTTCAAAATGTCCTGGTATCGTTCGGTGAAGTCAATGTGGAGGTTTCCCAAATGTTGGCAGTAGGCAAACAAATCGTCGTTACTGCAGGATACTGATAAATTCGGAAAATTGTGAAACTTACGTTTGCCCATATTCTTTTTGTGTAGGAGCAGTTTGGCTGCGAAAGCAGCAACGACGTTTTTTGTTTTAATTAAATTTAGTTCATCGCCTTGCAGTTGGAGATTCATGACGTTGAACAATTTATACAGGTCTGTCATCTAAGCTATATCATTCTTAGATGTAATGACCTTGTTGTGCAATTATGTATCTTTAGTTTCCAAGAACTCTATCACAGAGTTAAACAGCCAACTATATAGCCAACGAACTTCAGTATGAAACAACAAACGGTTAAAATCCTCGTCATAAGTAACACAAAGCTGATGAAATAATCTATCATTCAAAGAGCTGTTGCGGATTTTATTGACTGCTTTGATGACATATTGCAGTGATTGAAATAGTCATTCACTTAAGTTTCTAGCAACCAAATGTTGTCTATGAATAACGCAATGTACAGCAAGGACAATTTTATTTTGAAGTACGCTATGAAGCCTTATGGCACCCTGTCATAGCCGAAGCGCCATCCGTAGCAACTGATATAATATTTTTCAAGGGAATCTTTCTCATCACAAAACTTTTCCAATATATTGAATATGCTTTCGCCTTTTGTATCGGTCTCTAAATTTCTAGCAAACAACAGTTCTTCATATTTTCTCATCTTTAATAAACCTCACGTAGGACAGCCACAATGCTTCATTAGTTGGTAAAGTGGACTTATCGAGCTGAATTGAGAGAACAACCTCAGGTAATCGCACAATGATCCTTCAATATCTTTAGCCATTTCATCAATTCGTCTTTGCAACAGAATTATTACTCAAAGGAATTTTTCGGATAATATCTGCGGCCGGCGTATGAAGCACAGTAGTTATTACTTCCTTTATTGCTGGCAAAATGAACTCTTCTCCGATGTTATGTGGTTTGCCTTTTTGAGCAATTTACAAAGAGATATTGTACGAAGTCCGTCGTCATCTTGCTTAGCAGCCGCCGAAAGTAGTTTTGCTACACTTGGCTGAGTATTATGCTTCTTCTCTAGGTCTTGAAAATATGCTACATTCTTGTCTTTCTTACCTGGATGCATTTTATTCAAATGATCTTGCAGTCTTGAAGGCTTCATTGCTTCATTCGAAAATGTTTTTAGACATAGAAGGCACAAAGGCAACGATGGGTTTGTGGGATTTTCAATGAATCCGAATTTAATATATTCTGCACAGTATTGCCGTTTCTTCTTTTTTACTTCCAACATTGTTTTGTTTTAAGAAATACGTAAGTTAGTGTTTAACTTAAGTAGGTACTGCTTATCTATTATGCGCGAAACCGCAAATGGGAATAAAATAAATATTACGTTGTTTATATAGGTTTGCATAAGCAGCACGCACCGACAGGAATAAAACAAACATGCATAAACTCGTTTATCTCATTCGACGCTCAGTCGTACTCAACAAGTAAGAACAAGTATTATATGACCCAGCCGATTGATACAGGAATGCACAATTCGGGCTATTTAACAAAAACTTCTTAAAACATAATTGCCCGCGAAAATTACCTATCTAGGAGTACTAATAACTATTAAAATGCGAAAATATGTCTGTTGCCTTTTTATTTGTTTGTTTGTGTCTACTTTCATTTCGAAACGGAGCGACCGATTAACATGATTTTTATTTTGTATATTCAATGAAACAGGACAGATATATGGACTACGTGGAGAGAAATATCGAACCGAGTTTGAGCAATCTCCTAACTAATATTTTGATGTTCACAAGTTGTAGTTGAGAGTCGAGAGCTCATGCAGTCGGTGTCTAAGAGGCCTCCTAGCTAAATGAAATTACAAATCACCCCCCAAGCCTCTACACAACGCCCCTATTTTTTTCTGGGTCTCTTAACCGCCCCCTTTAGGCTTGCAGCGCCCACAAGGGGGCGTTATTGCCCACTTTGGGAAAGGCTACTCTATCAGCTAAACTAAATCAACAAGTATTAAAGACGCTCATCAGAGGTGCGGATTAAAATTAAAAGTTGCAAAACTTGCAAACCGCCTTCGCTCATTCCAAATGCGAGTTTACCTAATGATGGTTCTGTGGTTTTGGACGAAAAGTGTAGTGTAGAATAAGTGGATAAGTAATGACATATCATGTCGAAGAATGAGAAAAACGTGGTGAAATGATGTTTATGTATGGAAGTTGATAATGAAAGAATAGAAAGGCGGCAAGTCAAAAGAGAAATATGTTGTATGAAAGAAGAGTAAGATGAGCAGCAATATTGGTAAAATTATGGGATAAAATGTTGTACAGGGTTCAAATTTCAGTCTCTCTCAGAGATTGATAATACGAACGCTGGTTTGGTAATTGAATAGAGCAAGGTAACTGCAATATGACAAATAGTGATTAGGTACACTGAAGAGCCTTTGCTCTTCTCAAGATGTACTGTCAACTCTTTAGTTGACAGTACATCTACATACTCGTCTAATTATTTTTACTATTATAATAAAGATCTTTAGCATAGAAGAAACGACGACAACCTACACTATTTGAACTAGGAACAGTATTGAATCAAGAAAAAGGTTCGTGTGGAGGTAGGATTTGTCTGTAGACGCAAAAAAAAATCCATGAGAATAAGTAAGCTCTATATAAGAATGTTCTATCGCTTTGAAACCTTATACGTAGATTGATATTTAACACAATTATCATAATTGTCAATTTATTTGCAAATAATCGAAGCTTTAAATTAAATGACGCTTCATTAGCTACGTTCTATATGATATAATGCAAATTGTTAAGCGAACAGTTCTATAAATTATCATACATATTAGACACAATTTATCGCTTGGCAATTTAAAATCATTAATAATAATGAATGTCAATAAGCAAAGCCTTATATTTGCGTAACATAAATATATAAAAAACGTCAGCCACAAATCACACTATTAATTTTTTTTATAAATATAATAAATTATAAATATTTCGGACATCTAACACACAACGCCATCTAGTCCCAAGCTAAGCAGAGCTTGTGTTACACTTCACTGCCACTGCGCCACCGAGGCAGTTATTTTAATTGAAATTAATATGTCAAAATAAAAAAGATGGGTTGAATAATTTTATCATTGAGGTAACTGCCCGCCCTGACACCTATACCTAACAGAATGAAAGGGTGTAGAGTGATACCGTTTCTTCCTGTTTAATTCTTCTCCAAGTAACTATACCGAGAAAAGAAAAGTTTTCCATATCATTTCAAAGAAAAGAGAAAATAAAGAAGATTAAAATGTTTTTTGTTCCATTGAGTCGGATGATCATCGATTGATGGATTGTCGTAAAACCGAACTTATATATTAACATAACATTCTCAATGCTGAACTAAGGTTGCATGATCGATAAATTTTTAATATATATTAGTAACTTTGAGAATAGAATGAACGACTAAGTTATCGCAAGGGTTGCAATTAGTGAGGCTTACTCTCAGATTGATGAACGACCAACGCCTGCAAGTGGTGTAGATGACCTAAACCCCCACTTTATACTTAATACATTGAATTGAACGAATGAATACTAATGAGGGCAGGCTTAAACTGACATTGAACAACGGGTTAGTTTAACTTGGAAGACTCGAAATGAATCTTGCCGGTCAACCCGGGTATAGAATTTGCGCTTCACTCACACATAACTGTGTAGGTACCTACTCCTGTGTATGAACATAACTTTATAGCCTGAGAAGAAAATTCAAAGACAAAAGTCCATGATGAACGAGTAGCAGTGGCTACAGCTACCTATAAGTAATGTGATAACATCACATATTTACACTAAATATTACATTTCGATGTTTTGGCACAAATTTCGGTAAATTTGTTAGTGATGGTTTTATGTGGGTATATAAATCAAAGATTTTACGACATATAAAAATTAAATACAACATCATTATGAGTGTGAAGTCGCAGGCGCAGCTAGGCTAGTGTATAATTATAAGATATAATATGTATCAGACCACAGGCTCGTTCTAGTTTGTGATCAGACGACCGTGTGATGTGTCTAGTATTATTATTATTGCAACAAGGATTTTGGATACGTTTTTCCAGTTCTAGTGTTTTCTACTTATATAAATAAATTAAATCCGCCTTATCTTCTTGATCTCTCGACCAGTTGAAGTAACGGTTGCGAATAATCACCACACTTTAAATTATCACGTCTTTTTAACATATGTAGTTCTAAATATATACAATATGTATACCTACATTTATTCGTTTTATGGAGGTGTGCTACAGCTCAATTTCAAACAATTGTAATTCAGACAAGCTGTGGCTACTGTTCTAAAATTTGACACCTAACTTAGAGTGGTTGTTTAGTGACGCTACATTCGATTTCTAATTCAATGCCATAAAACTTTTACTTAAGATGTCTCGGATTTTCTAGCTATGCCTCACTTGTTCGAGCTACTTTCTGCTTACATTTCACCATTCATACTTGTACAGAGCACTTTTTTACATTTTGTATGCGACTCTACTGTTTCTTTCAGTAGGTATACCTTTCAATTTCCTTCTGCACCTTATTTACCTGGTTGTTTACAAAAGGCTTGCACTCAATGAGAGCCATTGGGTAAATGGGGTTAGAATTTATAGTTTTTAAAATGAGAGTGAGAGTGCTAGTTTAACAGAAAGAGCAGCTGTAGGCTCTGGACATAACAATGACTTAGTTGACTGCTGAGAGAGGGTCGCACAATATGACAGCAATTTTTTTGATTTAAGTACATTTCGTGCCAGTCCATTAAGATCCCTTATAATCTTGAGAAATTTCATTTTGTAAGGATATATATTATTACATAATGAATTATTGTTGTCACATGTTCTGAGCTAAATTTTGTAGTACTGAGTGCGAGCCTACGTAAAGTGCACTTAACGGTACATCTCAAGTGGGTAGCACCGGGTACACCAAAACACGCCCGACATGTTGTCTGAAGCACGCAGACACCACTTGAGTGCACGTGTGAGTGTGACGCCGCCACCGACGTCACAGGTTGCCATTACAGCATTACAGTTAACCGGCTCAGTACAAGTTAACCCATGACATATATTTGTCTGACCTCTTAAGATTCTATATAAAGTAGGGGTTGTAACTGGCCAAATGGCTCGTAGTCGTATTAGACAATTCATGACATTGCAAGTTTTTAAATATGAACTTAGACATTAGGACTAATGCTTCGACTATTCTTACGTCTAAAGATTTACTTACACGGGAGATCTAAAGGTGTCAGGTGTCTCTTTGTCTTCCGAACCACGTAATTCCAAACTAATAAAAACTTATACCTACGCTGTACTTTTGAACTATACCTATAGGTAGATTTCTAATTGTCTGATATAATCAATAGATGCAGACTTTAATGTCTGGAATCAATGCTGAGCTTTCAAACTGCTTGATATATTTGATGTTGCAAAAATTAACTGTGTGTTGTGGAAATTGTTCGTCTAATTATTTACTACTATTTGGAACTTGAACTAAGATGTAGATGTTTGAAGTATAATTTCATCAATAGTATATCGGGCAAAAACGATTTTATTTATTCGTGTGTTTGGGCCTCAGTAGGTCAAGTTCCCTTAAGATTTGTTACTGAATGTTAACTCATCTAATTAAATTGTCATCAAACAATATACTGATCAGTGAACTATTTTATTATAAACATTAATTATTTCAAATTTATATTTTGTTTGAAGTTAAGGAATTACGATAAAATTCGATAAACAAATTGTATAATGGTATAGACTCTTATAAGTCGTATTAGTTAAAATAATTTGATCGTTTACTTAGGTATTGTGTGCTTAATACATAGATGTGTCTATTTAAAATAATTGATTAAGAAGCAATTACTATTCAACTGAACGTTGGAGGCAATTTTGCGTGTTTGCATGTTTGTTACTCAATGCTGTTTGGATTCATTTTAGAAGAGAATAAATTTCGACAGAAATAGGAACGTTGAAACCTATTAAATACTCGTACCTTGGAAGTTAACTTGGCTTGACATTGAACAAAAACATGACAAATATCTTAGTTGTTATTATGTACCTATTCATTTTAATACGTTTAGATTTAATTCGCTCCAAGTCATCTGTTTATATTGGTCCCGTTATCGCTACATCTTATCTTATCTGCAGATCAATTGCATTGACATTGCAGTCTACTGGCATGCTACAAAAATGTGTTACATGGCTTTTAGATATGGCTAGGTTATGGTCCGGAGAGTGAGATAGACCTTTGATATTAGAAATTTCTGTTCAATAATTACTTTTGGTTAGATATATATATAGCTACAAGTACCTATACAGTTTAAATTGCTTGTTCTAACCGACTGGGTCATCAGCGTGGAGCCTAAACCGTTATTGTTCATCATCATCATGAGCCCGTTGCAGTCCACTGCCGGACATAGCCCTCTCCCTAGGAACACTACAAAGCCCGTTCCGTTGCTTTTTGCAAAGGATATTGGTCAAAATTTGAAAGTTTGATAGTTTAAATTTTACCGTCGCTACCTACCAACCTACACGATCGCAATTCGAATAAAGTATATATTTTTTTTAATTCATAGTTTAGTTTGCAGTGCTGCCTAAATGTGGCACGTTAAGGAAGGACACGCAGGTATTTTGTTCAGACGTTCGTCGGACGGATCGTTGAGTGTGTGAGTGGGTCAGGGCCAATTCTAACTAAAAGCTATTTTTGATATTCTATTTCAAGTGTATTAATTAGCTTGATAAAATAATTACTGTAGAAATATACAACAATAAACTGTAATTATTTTTATCTTAATTGAAGTAAACGATTCATAAAAGTAAGAAACCTTTATCCGAAGAACACGTGAGTTATATGCACTTATGGTAAATGTCTTGAAGAGTACCTATACGATATAAAGATGAGAGGGAAACACAACAAGAAGGAAATACAGTAGAATGTTTATTATGGTACTTATACCAAATATATATATATATTTTTACTGTTTCGTCTGTACACTGAGAAACCTCATCCTTAGACATGTTAAATTTAGAGAGGCCGCCTAAAAACCGCGGTTGTGCGGCCACGTGGGTGTAGGGACTGGACCGATTCGTGGTTGAACTTGCGGCTTTCTCCAGAATGGGGCCTATAGGAATAGGGTTAGGTGCATATAGATTCGAGGGTGCAGGAGACCTGGAAATCATGTAGTCCGAGTGCTTCCTGAAGTAGAAAACACCGGACTACCACTAGTGTCTCAGAAAGTACAACGAGGTGTATTTTATTAAAAACACCGCATTCCCTGCCTCCGTGTTCTCAAGGAGCGAGAGATCCGAATGAATTTGCACTCATTAAACATTACAACATAGACAAGTTATATTGAGTTAATATAATGTAAACTTGACTAGAACCTAAAACATTATTTTGAATTGCCTGACTTATCGACCAACATACATTATATGTGGAGTAATGTGGACATAGTTATAATAATATAATTAAACGTAAATGTTAAAAAGTTAGAACCTATACCGGAACCTGTAGCGATAACGATGCTTATATATTACTACATACGAGTAAATACACATAACTATAAATTATATTAATTTATAGAATGATTTGTATAGTATAATAGTT
Organism: Spilarctia lutea; assembly: GCA_916048165.1. NCBI lineage: Eukaryota > Metazoa > Arthropoda > Insecta > Lepidoptera > Erebidae > Spilarctia > Spilarctia lutea. Next base: position 391,948 of record OU696471.1, on the reverse strand, counting down.
CGCCAACTCGACCTAGGTAATCTGACACCACTGAACTATATGCTTAATATTTAAATTGCAAGGTCAAATAATAATTTATTGTTTTTATTGGGTGTATCATCTTACACTGTAATATGATTCGGGCTCCGGTTACAAAATGTTTAACATAACTGTGGCGACGACAGGCTCGCTAATGAGGATTATGTGTTATTTATTAACTCCACAAACAGGTGATGGGCCCGTGTCTAACAGTTAGCGACCTCGGCTGCTGTGTCACAAATCGTTGATTCAATTCCTGACTCCGACAAATACTATGTGATCAACACGATCATTTGTTCTACATCGAGATGTTTTTCTATAACTTGTTGAGCCCCGCGGTGTCATCCACGGTACAGTGGTTCCAGAGATTTGTCGGTACAAACAGACAGACAGATGGAAAGACAGATAAACAGACAAAAATTGAATTACATTATTACGTATCAACTGCTAAACTTGAGGTCTCGGGTTCGATGCCCGGGTTGGACCAAATGTTTGTATGATCTGCAAATATTTATTTCGGAGTTTGGGTGTTTTCTATGTAAAATATGTAGGTATGTATTTACAAAAAAAAGTATATAAGTATTTATATCAGTTGTCTAGTACCCATAACATAAGCTCTGCTTAGCTTGGAACTAGATGGCGTTGTGTGTTAGATGTCCGGAATATATTTATAGCATTTAGTAAAAGTAATTTTGATATTATTAACAGACACTCCAATTTATTTATTGGTATAGATATGAGTTTGTTTGTTTGGAAATATATAGGTAGGTATGTGATTGATTGAATCACAACATAAGTTGACACACTTTTGTTGGGCTTCCTTCAAACTTTGGAATATCGTAATTTTATGTTAAAGAACTATTGGCAAAACTAATAAATATTTTTTCCTTTTTAACAATTTGTCGAAGCTATCCATTGTTACGCCGAGGGCCCACTCGAGTAGTTATCTGTTATCAATGGCACCTAAAGTACAATAATATTATTTCCGCTCCCACGCTCACAATACAGAAACATAAAGGACTTACAAAACTGAAATACTCGAAACTAAAGAGATTATAGCCTTTGAGTTATTGTCGCTACCGATACTGCCTTTGTTTCTGTATCTAAGTGTTTCTCCAACATTTTTTGCACCGTGGCCTTCGTTTTGTCCAACAGTGGGAGTACCTGGCGGCCTTAATTACTTCCTTGTACTAGGGTTAGGAGTGTTAGTACCGTGGGATCGTGCGCTTATAAAATTCCATAGAATCTTGAGTTGTATGATTGTGACTTTTACTGTTCTGCTAACACAAATTATTTGTGTGGTTTAATTAAATACTTGTAGAACCAGATGTAGAAGAATTCAAAATTAAATGAATGTATAATGTTATGCACGTTTCAATTAATAAAAAATACTAATTTATAATAAGCTAATTATCTATTCTAATATATATTATAAAATTCGCGCTGTTTGTTACCAAACTCCTCCGAAATGGCTGGACCGATTTTAATGATATTTTGTGTGAATTTTGGGTAGGTCTGAGAATCGGCCAGCATCTGTTTTTCATAGCCCTAAATAATAAGAGTGACCCACCATATTTTTTATTTTATTTTTATGGCAAATCAACGTTTGCAGGTCAGGTAGTATTAGAGGAGGTAATGACTAAGCCCAGAGTTAACTCCTTGACTGTCAGCACCAGCGGGCTCTCACCTCTTAGCAAGGACTGTATTAACGTTGACGAGGTTCAGGGAACATAACCATCTTAAAATGTACAGATATTAATTTGGAATCCCACATTAACTTAAAATACATTTTAGTTAAAGTATTGAAGCGGCTTTACAAAAGGTTTGTAAAATCGCCATTATTGACTGTACCTGACCTATAATAAAACAAAAAAAAAATTAGTTTCGATTAGATTCCACAGACAATAGACAACCGGGCAGCTTAAAATTAAAAAAAAATATAAGAATATAAACTATTGTGTATTTAATAACTTAAATATTTATGACTAGCTGCTCCCCTCGGTATTAGTCATGACTCACGGCTGTTGTTGTACCTATACAACAACAGCTACGAACAAGTCCCAAAGGAGTATTAGAAAAATAAGTAAAGCAAAGAGGAAGAGTTGATGAACAAAGATCTACTTAATTCTATGTTCTTAAGTTATGTTGCGTTGTCGCAGAAAAAGTAATCATTGTTAATTGCGCAAAGCTGTTGTATACCTATTTGCAAGGCACATTAACATAATATGTAGTTACTATCGTTACTAGCGCTGTAAGCTTAAGAGCTAAGTGTGTTCATACTAATTTGTGTGTCAAGCTAAGCTTAGCCTTTAAGTTCACTGAAGTCTTAGTTTTTATTCATATTTCGACGAATAATACATTTTCTAATTTACCTCACCAGATAAGGTCCTTATATTATACTAATCGGGATATACATTAATATTTAAGAAACTCAAAATAGTTGAATGACTGAATGACGTTATTTTTTTTTTTTTTTTTTTTTTTATTTAAATAAAAAGACAACTCCCGCATTAGGAATATACATCCTGTGTCGCGGGGGACTTTACAAACATACATGTAACGGACACGAATAACACCCAGACTCAGGACAACATTTTGTGGATCACGCAAAGTGATGTCCCACGTGGGATTTGAACCCACAACACTTGGCGCAGTAGTGAACGTTTAAACCACTAGGCCAACCGTGCAGTCGTTATTGAATGTACACCTATAGGTACTCCCACGTTAATAAAGGTCTTTTGAAAATCCTGGGAAATGTTAAAGAGCGGTATTAACTTCCAAAATAGATGTAGTGAGTTTTACAAAATGGAAAACATATAGGTACTCAAATACCTTTTTAAACTAATTATTGTTGATAACGATGACGAATTTGTTAATAAAAAACTACCAGAGCGTTGAATATGCGAAATGCAATGTACTAAATGCATACAAACTTCAGGCAGGTGTAATACATGTTGCACGTGGCACACAAGGCGACTGTCTCGGTAGTACAGCGACTGCTGTGCTTGAACTCTAGGGTTCGATTCCCGGGTCTAAACGTTTGTATGATCTGCAAATATTTGTTTCGTAGTTTGGGTGTTTTCTATATATAATATGTATGTATTTACAGAAAAAAAGTATCTATATGTATTAATTTCAGTTGTCAGGTACTCATAACACAAGCTGTGCTTAGCTCGGGACTAAGTGACGTTGTGTGTTAGATGTCCGAAATATTTATTAAATTAACTAATAAATGTATGAAAATGTATGTCCTTAAATTCCATCCTAATGAGGTAGGTAGGAACGTACCTGTGTGGTTGTGTACCGTGTCGTGCGCGGTGCGTGTCGCACGCGCCACTTGACTCTTGCGCAACCTGCCGCGCCGCCCGCTGCGCCACACAACGCTATTGAGCTATCGGTGACAGGCGAGGCCCGCCAACTAATTGTTTGAGTGAGCGAGACACAGCGCTGAAAGAGCCGCACGCGGGACAAGGACGCTAAGCAACCCTATTAATCCCCCTATAAATAACTTGGCTCCTAATGGGAAGGCGCCACGATTTTTGTACAACGCGCTCGGAGTGACGTGATACTTGTGGATATAAATTCCACTTTCAACTCCTAACCAACGCAATGAATCCGAGTCGCATAAAGATTAGAATGATACCTCACAAATTCAAATTGATTGCATGATCAACAAAAATTTCTTAAACTAAAGTAGCAGAAGTCATTTCATTCAATTTAGATCGGAGTTGCGCTGCATGATGGTCACTCCAAACAGTTAATAAAAGTTGACATCAACTGTATGGAATGACTGTCGTTAAGTCATTAACAATGCCACCCGAGTTTCAAGGTATCATACAGATATTTAAACAAAATCAATTTCAAATCCTTCGAATTATAAATACAAAAAAATGTATCGTGGTTTACCATGTGATTATGCTTATAGTAAAATAATTTGATTATCTCGTTTCTTTTGTTAATATTTTTTAAAATGAACCAACTTATATTCTCATTTATTCTTGATAACGATCAAGATCAGTACGTCTTAGTATAATGTCGCTGGGCTGAGTGCGAAATGGCCCCGCGCCGGATCGCTCACGGTTTTTTGTCGAAAGCTTAATCCGATGATGAAGGGTGCGGCAAAAACTGCGAGCTAATGGTCCGCGGTGACGTATCAATGACAGTGGCGATGGCCTCCCTCCTCCCACAGTCGCCACCCCATCGACACCAACAAACAAACATATCGTTATACCATGATAACTAATGTATCTAATGGACGCGGGGTTTTTGTCGAACCTTCCACATTGTGTTCTATCAATTCGACACAGCCATGTACCATACAAAACACACAGAGTACTTTATATGAAAGAATTATAAACATACAATTTGTATATGTATGCAGGTGTGGACAGGTTTTAGGGTTCCTTTGTGTTTGTTAATACTGTTTTTTTTGTTGTAATAGGAAAATTATAATTGCTTAATTTAGGGACAGCACTTATTGTTATCGTAGGGATGTAAAACCAGAATATCCGAATTTGAACGGGCGAAAAATACTTCTCAAGAAAATAAGACTATAAAAGGACTGATTCTAAAATAACTAAAAAAAACGTATAGCATTCTGTAAAAAGTTCGATGTGAAATAAAATGTTAGGTAATGTTATCATTAGAATAGGAAACACTGCAATTCGAAAGGGACCACTTATTACCATTAGTGTGACAATCCGATGTGGCTATAAATTCCTGCAAATAAAAACATGCAGGTGTAGGTAATATTGTATTGTCGACATTAGCAGCCATGGAGACATAACATATTGGCATCTATGAGCGAATGTCATAAACATGTTTAAAAGAGTGTAATGAGTTCAAGCACATTAAGATAATCGCGCGGAGTGCCATTATCGTTATCGCAGTTGTTGTGACGTAGCGGCCCGCCGCGCCGGTGTCGCCCGCAGTACCGGACGTGTCGTAAATTAGCCGGTAGTGCTAGTGCCATCGCTGTTGCGTTTTTTTAGCGCGGGTTACCTGCGGTGCGTTGGCGCCGCTCGTGACGTCACTCGCTGCATGTTTATTGCCACGTAAATATGTAGGTCAGAAGGGTTGCAGGTAGAAACTGCGCCGGAGATACGATAAGGGTACTTAGGGACGATATCGCCGCAGACGACCGCCGGTAGCTGATTGCTACACTTGTGCGAGACACCACACACCACACACCACACACCACACACCACACAGCTGACACACGTCAATCTAATGCCGACAATATCTTTCCGAGTTGTTGTTGGTGTACAATTTATAATACGTCTTATTAAAGACTAAATGTAGGGCTTTGGCCCATAAATCATATTTTATTTGTGATTTCTAACTAATCCAACTGCTTTATTCTTATACAAAAGTAGCCCAAACTATGGCAAGAACAAATATTTTGTAAATTGGAATCTATTATTATTGTTTATGTCAACTACAATTGATATTTGCATTGTTTGGGAGATTAAGAACAAATAGATAGAGTGCGACTATTCGACTCGACTTCGAGGATATTTTGAGCAGGTAACATTGGACATCATAAAAATATAAAAAAATCTCCTCTCTCCTTATTAATTTAGCAGATCTTTCGGAGAGTATTTCTGAGTACGAAACTAGCTGTATTTAATTAATCTTCCACTTCCCTTTTTATCTGCTTCTCTTTAATTGCCTATCAAGATAATTAAAATAAGAAATTACCAACTTAACATATATTTGCGGTATGGATATGTTATCGCATGCAAATATTAAAACCTAATTAATAATTATTACTTACCTATACAAATAATTGTTTAAAAGTGCAAACACATATATAGGTACTTACATATAGACCTTTAACATTTTATTTCATCTTAATTTCTGAACAGAAATTAATGAATTCATGCTATTGTGTCACATAATAATGAAATAATACCAAATTGTATGTCACTACATTGTTTTTACTGATTTTGTTAGAGTATTAACGGTAGGTACTTCTATTTCAAAATATGTATAATGAAGGTTATATTTTATAGGATTATAAAGAAGGCTAAGAGTAGGACGAACGTCCCTTCAAACAATGGTCCACTCGAATGAGCCACAATAATGTACCTGCAATACCTTATTGTTTAGACTCCAGAATTCTCTGGTATGGACAATAGTGCTAATTCTCTTATTGTTCCGAAATTGTATAAACTAATCTCAAAGATTGACTAAAATTAAATATGTTACACTAAAAACAAACGTTACCTAAATACATACATACAAAAATGACGTTTTAGTAATAATTACACTAAAATAACAGAATAGAGTATAATTTTAGAGAAATTTCCTTCAAAGGCCGGCAAAACACTTCTGACGCGTCTGGCGCTGCGGATGTCCATGAGGGGGCGGTAATCGCTTACCATCAGGCGAAACGTCTGCTCGTTTGTCCCCTATTACATAAAAAAACAACTAAGAACTTCAAACACATAGCATACTACCTAACTATTCCAAAATTAGGTACCTACTGTCTGGCAACGAAAAAACAGTGTAAGTATTTTCATGTAGACTAACTTGGGATACCTGATTTACTTGATAGCTTTATCATAAGTTCTGTTTGCTGACGTCAGTGGTCAGACCTAACAAATATGGTACTTTTAACTAACTGTACGGTGACTTGTGTCACAACTGGTGACTCTTTCGCAATTCTATATATTTTTTTGGTGAAAACAAAAATGAAGAATGCGATAAGGCCAGTGACTCGACCGCACACACTAGCCACCGGTGCTCCGGCGCCGCTGTACTTTACCGAACAACATAAGACGACCCGGGCTCGTCTGGAACAATGTTATCTTACTTAACTGTTCTATAAATTAAATTACAATCATTTGAAGGAATTTTAAACCGTTAGTAGAGCAATAGAAATGACGTTTTCTAACATTATTGCGAATTTTTGCTAGAGTAATGAGCAGTTGTGGTCATTTATATCTGTCACTTATGTAGGTATTCAAATCTTTATGAATATTTGGATGGACGACGTTAGTTCCTTCGGGATTGAAACCACAACACTCGCCGAGTTCTCTGTGCAGTCGGATAACACTAGTCCTCCATAAACAGTTCCTAACAATTGAGACAAACTTGAACAAAACTGACACAATTAGCCAATATAGTTATTGAAAGCCCCCATTGTTCATTGAATCAGTTAAGACAGTTTCAGATAAATTACAGGCAATAAACATAACGGTTACTTTGTCAATTTTTTACAGTCTTTTGTGATCGGGGTTACACCTAATTCATAAGCAATAGCGACACGACAAAGGATCTAATTATAGGCCAATAAAGTTGGAGTACGAACAGGATTAGCAAGCTGAAGTGGCAGTGGGCTGGTCACATTTGCCGCAGAACCGATAACCGTTGGGGTAAACGGGTTCTTGAGTGGAGACCGCGTCTCGGCAAACGCAGTGTAGGACGTCCACAGGCCAGGTGGAGTGATGATCTGCGCAAGACGGCTGGCAGGAGCTGGATGCGAGAAGCCGGGGATCGAACTAAGTGGCGTGCTATTGGAGAGGCCTATGTCCAGCAGTGGACTGCGATAGGCTGATGATGATGATGACGAAAATAAAACAATATTCGATGATTTGCATTGGTTACGGTAAATTTTATAATATCCTTTTGGTTTCATAGAGAGATAACCTAAATATTTGAATAACAATGCAGTCGATTCGCAAGTGAGTGTTGTCCGACGGTAAGGATGCGATCTCGTAACGGGCCTTTCGTTGCACAAGCTCATCCGGCGTCGCCGCAACAAAATACACATTAATTACTTGATTTACGTCTTCCTACATACCTACCATTTACAATATATACCTATATATACTAGCTGACCCGACAAACGTTGCTTTGCCATGAAAAGCAATATATATTTTAGGGGTGGGTCAATAAAAATTGCGATGGAAAAATAGGGGTTGATCGTAGAGGGTTAAAAATTCAGGGTTGTATTTATTTTCTAACGCTATTTCATAAAAATTAAAAAAAAAAAATAGGTGTAGACTATCCTTAACATTTAGGGGGATGAAAAATAGATGTTGTCTGATTCTCAGACCTACCCAATATGCATACAAAATTTCATGAAAATCGGTCCAGCCGTTTTGGAGGAGTATGGTAACTAACATTGTGACACGAAAATTTTATATATAAGAAGATGTACCGGTACTTTCTTGGGTTTGTGGACTCGTCTAAAATATAATGAAATTCCCCATATTCAACGTACTTATAGTTAACGGCACGCAATATAATTAGAAATAGTAATTAACAAGTAATCATTTTACACATCTCACACACGACAGTACCTACTGCGACAATCAATCTGCTTATTTTGTGTTTTTAAAAGACAACGCTCGTCCTAGGAATAAATCCTGTGTCTCGGGGCACTTTACAAACATACAAGAAACGGACACAAAGAACATCCAGACCCAGAGCAACAATTTGTAGATTACACGAAGTGTTGACGTGCGATTTGAACACACAACACTTGGTCCAACGTGCAATCTGATAAACATACTAACCTATATATTTTTAAATACATACGTATAGATAAATAACACCCAGACACAGTACAAGTGTTCATGCTCATCACATCATTTTGCTCTGGAAATGTTACAGATCAAAAGTTGGAAGAATTAAAATAACTACGCAAAAGGTCTGATAAATACAAACACTTACATTATAAATAGGTATGCGAAAATGGCTGAACCAATTTCAATGAAATAAAAACAAAAAAATAGCACACCGATAAACCTTATCGTGATGGAGATGGCAGCCATGCGGAAGCTCGTCTTTTATATCGAGTCCTACCGTTTCGTTAACAAATAAATTGTTTTCCGATACTACAAAACGACTATACGTTTCAACAAATCAATTTCCTTTTACTTAATCTATGAGCGCACCTAGATGTTAGAAAATCATTGCTAGGTACAGATGCTAATGTGAATAATGGACGCTCGACGCAACAATCAGTCATGAATGGCTTGAGGTCGTACCTACGAGTTTGAGCTACAATTTGACAGGAGGTGTGTCAATGTCTCGACGACACACATGAGCTATTCATACTGACAAGTCGATCGAGTTTTGTCTTTAGATACTTACAAAAAATTCTTGATACTTGAAATCGAAAATTTATTTTTATTTAAATATAAATAACATACAAACATTATCCTAACATAAATTAAATTGCTAGAGCTGGAGATATATGAAGAAAGGCCTATGTCCAGTGGTGGTTTTTCTAGATTTGATCTAGGTACCTATATTTAAACCCGCTAACGGCGACTGTACTCAAAGACTGAATAAAAAGGTAGGGCATGACGTCAAGGGTGCTGACTTGTACACGTGTTGTTGTCCGTCTATACCTACCTATCGCTGTCTACCACAACGCGACATTAATATCAACCCGTTTAACGTTTTACGACCTCTCGTCTATAAACATAATTGCGAATACGTATTAGTTGACAGCTCAACTTAATTGTGGGAAACGACCGACAGCTTAAGCTAGCTTAATGTGATGGCAAAGTTGACATAACTTATAATTGTTACATTGATAATAGTCTAGTGCTGTGGTTAGAGATGACTTCAGTAGCGTATAGGTATGTTGATACCCTCTAAGGGTTGTGCCAAGAGCTTACGTCGTTAGTGCAGACATATTAACTTTAAAATCAAAGTTAAATGCATACCTATCTATTTGGTACTAAGCCTCTGAACTCTTATCAAAGCATTGCACAGTTAATGCGCCATAAAAAACCTTATAAATTACTTTAAAATAATTTATACTACTATAAAAGCTTCTGAAACATCTAGCTCATTGCCAACATTAAAACATCCTGTGTCACAGTAACCATAATATCATCCCAACGAGTGTTATAATGTTGCACTAAATATCATAATGCAACTCCTTTTTCGAAAAAAGAACATTTTCAGGCACGCGCCTTTCACTACAACCATCGCTGTTTAGAAGAAAAGAAGTGTTTGGCCTAGTGGTTCAAGCGGTCCCCACGCCGCTCTCTACTGCGCCAAGTGTTGTGGGTTCAAATCCCGCATATGACTTTGTGTGATTCACAAATTGTTGTTCTGAGCCTGGGTGTTCTTTGTGTTCGTTTCGTGTATGTTTGTAAAGTCCCCCGCGACACAGAATGTAGGTATATTCCTAATGCGGGAATTGACCTTTGAATAATAAAAATATATATAATATTATGTTATTTACACCATTTTTGTTTGATGTTAGTTAGTGCTGTACACCACCTTATGGTTTCAGAACTTTTTATAGACATAGGTATTCGTGTTTTAATAGCCCTTATTATACAACAGTTGCATAAATAACTAATATACCTATCACCGATTTATTTTTGATTGTCCGTAAAAAAGGATTAAAAGTACCTATCATTTTGCTCCATAAAACTGTTTAGCTACTAAAATGTAAATTAGGATAATATTAACGACCATTAGCACTTTCTATCATTCTACGCTTATATTTTAATATTATATATAGGTATTTGAAAATGGTTCCATCATTACAGATGCAGAATGATTAAAACCAAGTTGACACACAAGATGTAGCACTATCTTTATAAATCTTATTGTGACCGGTCTCTGAACTTATAGGTACACTTTTAACTTACATTTCTAACAAAATATCTATTTAATTTAAATACAGAAAATGATAAAATGCACTTTGATATGCACTTAAATGGAGATTGATTCACGATTTTTGCGCAAGCGGGTCAATCGAACTGGTTTTTTAATTTATACATAGACATTAATTTTAAGTTTAAACCAAAAGTTGAAATCCATGACAAACATGGTATAAGTCAAGTCTTAGCACTCAAGTACAACAAACACGCCTCAGATCTACACAACTGTTTAAGGTTATTGATCCACTCATGACGCGGTTATACGTCTTATAGGCAACAAATACCTATTAAACTTTCTTTCCCGAACCTAGTTTTTAAGATCTTTTCTTATTAAAAAGGGTAAAGATCATTGATAAATCTAATCCAAATAGTCCTTCAAATCCAAATAGTCTAGAAGTAACTTCGACAATTCGTTTTCTTAAATAATATATAAGTCACTAACTTGAAGCCGTCGGTATCCGCTCTGGTGAGATGTGATGCAGCAGCAGCAGACTTGGAAGCAGTCGCAGCGGACAGGTTTGTATGTACGTGTGTCACTAATCACTTCCGCACGTGCGGCACTGGTTTGATACAACAACAGATATCCACGATAACGAGATATGGAGATATGCGGCGTGACGCGTGTAGCCTGGCCGAGGAGCGCGCGATCACTGCCGGCGGGCGGCACCCGCTCGCCTATCTGTCGCAAGCTCCGCCCCGAGTAGGGTTCCGCCCCACTCGCACTGCACACACCCGACGAAAATGCGCTTTTCCATAAATTGCACTTTCCGTGACACAGAAAGACGTGACGCGGTCGTGATGCTCGTGACGTAGGGCGCTGCGGGTGGGGCGGGGGCGCCGGTGGGCGGCCCCTATCATGCGAGTAATGGGCGCTACACAGAGATTTATAGAGGGTTAGTTTCGGGCCTTAATGGAATTAGTGCTGCGTTTTGTTTATAGTCCGACGTCGTTATCAATTCTGCTCTCCCTCCCCCCTCTGTGCTGGCGCGGTGCGACGAGCACCCGCGTGCAACTGTGCCTGATTAGCCGGTAGCACACACGCCGGTGATCACGAGTGACGCCAAGTTTATTCGTGTCCCGCGACTATTCAACTTCTTATTACACCTCTCATTTACTGAAATATGCCACCCTACTACTAATAGGTATAAATAAACACACATCAACTTTTTCTGGTTTTACTTGAACATGCTTAGGTACACATAACTTACCACATTATTTTACCTTTGTAAATGCAGGTGTCGTTTAACAAGTACTTACCTACTTGTAAAATATTTATCGTATGTTAATGGAGATTAAGTTAATATTTCTGTCTGAAGTTTGACTTTTAACTATTTTAATATACCTTGATGTCTTTCGCATAAAAACTATTCGACGGGTATCGTTGAATTCTTTTGAATCTTTCCCTTGGAAAATAAAAATCCATTGAAGAGACGGTACCACCTAACTGATGGCAACAAGTTTATAGTTTTAAAAGTGACCACTCTATGACATAAGTATGGTATTTTGGTACCTTTTTTTCCCCATGAGGAAATCCCCTCGGATACCACCTCCTGGTGCCGCAGGTACTAGGATCCGGGGAACCAGGTGCACCCTAGTAAGGAAACCCTGGAACTCTGACATATCTCGTGCCACCTACAGTTTGTAAGTGGTCCCCCACCTGTGTGGGAACCCCTATGTTCCCTTTACTGTCCTTCCGGGCGCGCACGCTCCGCAGCATAACTTGCTCACAGAAAGAAACGGCGGAGTTCCACGCGTTCTCGCTCCACAACATGGCCGCAATCATGTTACCGAGCAAGGGAACACCCATCCCGATGGTCGCCACGAGATCACGCCTCGGCTCCCCCCACGCCTTTCTGCCAGCGTGTGGAGTGCCGTGTCCACGTTCTGGCCATCGCAGTGGTGGCACTCACGCTTGGCTCCTTGCGGATCAGACACAGGTGATCTCCGAAACATCATTTTTTAATGATCACCTGCGTCAGCCGGTATGAGGGGTCTTACCGCCGCAAAAACGGCGTGCCTAAAGTATGGCATACCTAATAATAACATCGTGTTGAAAAAATTTACTAGAGCAATCGTCGTACAGTTAGCTTCGAGTATCTATATAATTTTTGATAATGTACGTTAAAAATAACTTTATTAAGGTTTAATCTTTTGATCATAATTTCAGTTTTTTTATCTACACCATTTAATCTCGAATCCGTTGATTTATTGCATAAGTACAAAGACTTTAGAGGAAGTTTCTGTGATATTTTAACATTGTTTATCTTTTTGGCATTTTCATTTTTCCTTTAATAACATAACATAACCTCAAAATGAATTCTAACTAGCATTATTATACGCTCCTAAGTCCCAAGCCATCAAAGTATCCAACAATGAATTACAAATCGTAAATAATTCCACATTAGGTATTTATTGCCTGTATCATCATCAGTATCAATAGGTATGTCGTACTTACAATACAATGAAGTAACTCGCTGAGCTCCACTGTGCTATCAAATTCTCAACCAAAATTAATTTAGAAATGAATTTAACGAATTTTGGTATTGCTGGTATTATATATATATATACATGAATTAATATAAAATTTCATAATGTTTTTATCACAAAGTTTACTAATTTACTTAATGAATCAGTAGTTTGATTAAGTCGAATATCTGTTACAGTATGATAAGAGATTATGGTATCTACTTATTTTTAACCGAGTTACAAAAGTAGCAGGTCCTTCTCATTCTTTCTACTCATTAGGTAGTGAAAACATGTTTTTGTGTAGGTATTTTATGTGATATCATTACCTAATTGCAAACGAATTCAATACTTAGGTACTCTTGTTGATTAAATAGGTTGTAGAAAATTATTTATAGAGCGTGCGATGCTGGGTGTTTCCCTAGTCGATTTAATTCGTAACGAAACAATACGAAAGAGAAGTGGAGTAACCGATATCGCACGGAGGATCAGCACGCTGAAGTGGAAGTGGGCCGGTCATGTCTCCAGGCGGACTGATGGTCGCTGGAGCAGCAGTGTTAGAAGTGGAGACCACGATTAGGCAAACGCAGTGTAGGGTGCTACGGTACGATAGACCGACGACTTGAGGAAAATGGCTGGTAGCAGATGGATGGGGACGTTCCAAGACCGGGATGGTTGGCGCTATTTGGGGAAGTCCTTCGTTCAGCAGTGCATGGCAGTAGGCTGAAGAAGAAGAAAAAGAAGAAGAAGTTATTTACAGCAGTTTTTATTTAAATTTAAGGAAAATGTTCCATCTCTACGAATGTAAAAATGAGGGATGTAAAACAAACCAAACAATCTGGTGCAATTTATCACGATTCACGTTATTTTTAAATTAATTTACTATTTAAAATACAATAAAAAAAATTACTCACACTGAAACTATTTTAACTTCCGACGCAAAAAAAGAGTGTTAAAAGATTGACGCCGATGTCGGTCTGTCCGTCTATGGCATCGTAGCTCTCAAACGGATAAACCGATTTCAATGCATTTTTTTTCATTTGAAAAGCAGTTTCCTAGCGGTGATTTTCAGATATGTTTGCTTAATATCGGTCGAGCAGTGTAAGAGTATCAGCTCTTTTCTAAAATTATGTAACAAATTTTTGGCGTATGATAACTCGATTAAGTGCTCGGGTAGGGGGGGGGGTTTAAATTTTAGCTTGTAATTGATCCAAAATTATGTAACAAATTTTTGGCGTATGATAACTCGACAATTATTAGCTAAGTAGCAGCAAAAACTATCAAAGATCAATTTAAATAAACATACCTACCTAAATGAATACACAAAGAACCATGTTAGTATTCGTATTAAATGTCTGTATGATTCTGATTATTTCAGATGATGTGTACCGAGTATCTTTTTATGCGCTAAGTATGAGGGAAACGAACAAAAAACGAACCTTGTAGAAGTGACTATCGTTGCTCGTACAGCTCTTCTCGGTTACCTTTCCTCCAGAATTTTAACGTCACTTTCTCAGGAAAAAGCAACGTACGAATTGCCGAACACGGTTTAGGTATCTCTCTTCTCACTCATGAGAACTCGGCTCCAGCTGGCCCAAACATGCTACTGGTTTGGTTTCTTCAAATAGTTGTTTTGTAAAACATATTATTCGACCTTAGTAAGGTGATACAAAACTAACAGTATTCTAGTCACAATTTTAACCATTTCTTAATTTGTATTACCACGTGATTATGTTATTTCAAGTCACATAAAAAACCAGTAACGCACTTGTGACGCCTTTTGTGTTACGGGCGTCCATGGGCGGCGGTAACTATCAGACGATGCGTCTGCTCGTTTGCTGCCTATACCTACCATAAAAAAAAAGTTGTTCCCACGGTAAGTAGTTCATTAGTTTGAACTGAGATAACACATTCAATGAGAGCTTCTCATTGACTATTACACAAAAGAAACTATTAAAAACTGTATTGAATAGCGTTAACAATATGATATGTATATAGTTCCTAGTACTGGAGTTGTAGTCTCCCACGGTCGTTATCAGGCGGTAGGGCGGCTAGGCCACAGGTCGGAGGTGTGTCACCAAAAGTGCCGCACGCACAAACACTTCTTCATCTAATTATGAAATCCTCACACAAGACAGTGACAGACTCTTACAAATACAATGAACACCCATTAGATACCTATCGTTTAGTCACCAGTCGATGCCTTGTGTGTCAGGAGCCCAGCAGTTTCTCTAGAACGTTCGTCTTTTACCTGAATGTCTATTGTTAACATTTCAAAAGGCTCTCACCGGCTTTAGATTGCCCACTCAAAGCCTTAGTTCAGTTTCTTTCCTTTAGGGTTTTGAAAGTTATTTTAAGTATTTAAGGCTGCTTACTAATGCAGTTGTTACGTAATTCGTTTTAATAATAACTTAAAGACTCATATTTGGCTTAATGGTTTATTCTTTAAAAATAATAAAATCTATGCATAAGTACACTTTTTGTTCCCATGCTGAAATCCCTTCGGATACCACCATGGTGGCATGTCGGACTCGAACCGACAAAAACCACACGCAGTCTCGGGTACTAGGAGCCGTAGAACCAAGTGCACCCTAGGTACGGAAAAACCTGGAATAGCGATGTACTTCGGGCCACCTACAGTCTGTAGGTGGCCCGAAGTATATATTAATTTGAATATATTTTTCTTTTTTGTTTTGTGAAGTTCTTGGAATTTATGTTGTTAGATGTAAATGTTGTGCATATTTTAATTGGAGTAGTGCGTGTACCTACTAAGTTGTTTGTAGTTATTTCAAATGAATGTTTACTCCGTAAGTATGCGTTAAATAAATAAATAAAATAAAAAATGAATATAAATGTTAAGCCGTATGTTCTTCTGGTTCCTTAATACATATTTTGTTTCACGCATTAAATATTAACCATCTTGTCACACACGCACACGCACACACACACACACACACACACACACACACACACATATACACACACTTTTTCATTTCTTTATGCATTATGTTTCTTTTATTTTTCATATCGGTAAGTGTTATTAATTTTATATTGAATTAATATTGTCAATCACTATGTAACTCCTAATCTAAAGACTCTACCTAGACCTAGATGGTGAGGGATGGCTCAGACAACGTTCAATCATCTTTCATCACTTGCCTCGCTCCCTGCCTCCATTTCTGGTCAGCAAATAATTTTTATAAGTTCTGTTAATAAATAAAAAATGTTGCATTGTTACTTCTCCGACCCCTTTAAGTACTGTGCACAACATAAAATATCTATAAAATTGAATGTTGCATGCATTTGGTATTTACACCGTAGTTATTAAAAATCAAGTGATTCATCGTAGTCATCGTAGTTCACACACTCCACCTCTTTCAATATAGGTACACTAGCAGCTAGCAGCGTTTGCTCCTCAGCATTTCGCATCATCTTCACTATTCTTTTACGTTGCAAATAGTATAGTTATCTATATTTATATCAGTTGTTCAGTAGGTACCCATACTACAAGCTCTGTTTAGTTTGAGACTAGATGGCGTTGCGTGTTAGAGGTTCAAAAATAAAAAATAACCTCCTAAGAATGTTCACATTTGACTTCTTAATGAAAATGTGACCAGTCAAGCCGAGTGAAGCGCAATGGCGCTACCATCCTTTCTTTTATCTATGAGTCTGCCTTAGTGACTACTCTGCCTCGTGGAAAGCATGAACAAAATCCCAGTGTGAGGCATGGCGACCCACACCATGATGCTTCTGCATCATTAAGCCCCCCCAATTGGTAGACTTTTAGAGAATGCTTTTGGCATTAAATCCGTCATTGCACATTTTGTGTATAAAGTTAATAATTATATAAAATAAACATAGAAAGATTGATCTATATTTCTTATAGATACTTAAAATGTTATGAATATCTAAGAAAGCTCAATAAAAAGGACAGTGGCAGGTTAGTATGGAACTTTTGTACCGCCTAGCGTATCTCATGGTAGGGATCGTTTTGTATTTATTAGCCTAAAAAGCTATTTTAGTTTAAGATTAGGTATAATGAATGACCACAAACGAACTGTCATTGTTGTCATCAAAATTGTCACGATTGTCTTGATCCGTCAATAAAAAGACTTATTCATAAATATCGATACAAATAGTATATTATGTTTTATGTAATATATATTTGAAGAAAACATGAAATATTTTCGGCAATCTGACACGCAACGCTATCTAGATTTAAATTAAGTAGACTTTATGCATATAATGTTGAGGACACGTAAAATGCGTTTAGTTGGTGCAGTCGTAACAAGTTTTTGAGCAGAAATGAAATCTTTTTCACAGCACTGTTCGGCAAATATAAAAATAATTAGAATGATTCACTTGATAAACGGTATAATTTGATAATCATATATTACTACAAATTGCCAGTGGCACAGGATCTGCTATTTTGCTTTGGTCCATCATTGATGACCATGTGGCGACTTCCACATATAGCGACAACAAAAACATAACAGCGACATCCACTGAAGATACACTGAACTACGAAGTAACTACACGGTGTCCACCATTGAATCGCGCAATAGAAGTTCTCGCGCCAATTATCATATAGGTATACATTAACCCAACATCAACTGTTGGGCTGTGGCTCGTCAGGCATGATCACCTCGCCTAGTCGGAGGATCCTCCCTTTGTGTTGGATGGACATGACACCTATTCCCTCCATAACCATTTTTAAACTCTTCTTCCACAGTCCAAGAAATCTGAATTTTAATATGTAATCCATAAGGTAGGTATTGTGTACATAAACAACAAAAAAATCAAAATCTCGAAACATTTAAACAATGGTATTAAAGTTCAAGGTAAAAGGATCGGAATTTGTATGATGAGACTTCAGTATTTTTTTTTTAATTAGGGGCCTGAAAATAGATATTACATTGAAAAAAGACGGCCAAGTGAGAGACGACTCGCGCATCGAGGGTTCCGTACAGACCTGTAGATATTTTACATATGTAGCTAAAAATCCGTGCTTCTCGCAATTTTCCCGTTATGTGCTATAAGACGTTGCTTTGTACCAAATTTAAAGATTCTGAGTTCACGGGAAGTACCTTGTGGGTTGTGATTCCTTTGCAAGTGATGAAAATTTACATCATAAACGGATGTATATTTTGATTGGTTTGGCAAGGCCTTGACAGATAGACGGACAGCAAAGTGCTCTCCGACGGAAAGGTATACTTATGAATAGTAAGGGAATGTAAATATTGAAAAAAGTGAAAGACATACACATTGAGACATAAAGATAGATGAAGTTTATCCATGGCCCGATTCAAAGTTCGTTCAGGCAGTCCGTACCTTATGTCTGTTAAAATCAACAATAAATTATATTATCTACGGACATAAAAATCAAGAAAAAGACTATATTTAATTATAAATTATAACAAATTTTGTTATAAAAATGCCACTAGGTACATTATAAATGACTATTAAAATGATAAAATCTAAACGTCTATACTACTATCATAAACCAACTATTTATTAAGTAAACGTTTCATGATAAAATTCCGTTTTTTTTATGTATTTTAGTTAAGTGGCCTAAACTGAAATTTCTTTACGTATCTATCGATGTTCGCTTAATTAGGTTGCATGAAAACCTGAATCAAACCAATAAATTATTTGATGGTAGTACCTACTTCTTGTTGTGTTACAGTATGTCTCTCGAAGTTCGACTATTTGTGGGATAATTTCCTGAAAAAGGACAATTTCAATACGACTTGGAAAAATAAATAATAATAACTGTACTTTAGTGACGTAAGGTAATGGCGTCAAGCGGCCAGTAGGGCGCCGTCGGGCGCGCAGATCATTTTACGAGTATTATGGTATACCTAGGTATATTGATTTGGAAAATAAAACTAGTGTCATAACTTTTCAGCAAGTAAAATGTGAAGAAATAAGCGTACACCGTGACACGTGACACTTTCAATTCTATTTCACAACACAAACAAGGAAGTATAACCCGACACCGACTGTACAAACACTTCTGTCTATGACACAAATCGCTTCAGTAGTTAAGGCACTACGATGGAACATACAAACATATGTACATTTACTGACAAAATGATTATCTACTGTTTCTTTTGGCTTCGCTGCAGACGGGTAAAAAGTAAAATGACCCCCGAGTACTTCTCGGTTGATGAACACTTTATTTGTTTCATATGTTTATAACTTAGTTTTATGTAGAGGGGAATTGCTGTTCTTTGTAAATATATTTTAAATATTTGATTAAGGTGAGATGTGAAATGCGACTGCTATGAGGTTTTCTGTTCGCTGGTTTATTGTAATGGTATTGTGCAAGGAGATATCTACCAAACAATTTACTAATACATTATACTTAGGAGACCAAAATAGCGTAAAGAACAGTTTCACTATCAAAACTAGACAAAACGCAATGCCAGTTTTCCTTGCTCTCTTAAGTATTAGTAGTAGGTAAGCCAGATTCAGCGTGAATTTAGAAAAAACCCTGTACCTATTGTTATTTATTGATAGTGTCAATAGTTGAAGTTTTTGTAAGCAGTGTATTTGTCCGTCCAAACACAACGTTGAATATCCAAACTGTCAAATAAACCGATCTCGCAGCAAAGTGTCAACACCTCAGTGTGATGTTTGTTTAGGTTTCGCTCGGTGTTACGCTCGCTCGGAACAAGAAAATAATTCAAAATAATAACAAACACGACCAACTAACACCTATCTATTTCGCAACATATATTGAGGTATTTCAACTCGAATAGATTAGATAAGTCTTTTTTCAATGGGTATTAGTTGTGCGACTACCTAAGCAGTTACTGTTGGGTTGGAGCCAGTTGGAGGTCAGCAGGCCCGACTTCAGAACTAGACGTAGCGTGTTTCTTTTTCTTTCTTTTTCTTTTTTAAAAAAGACAACTCCCACATTAGGAATAAACATCCTGTGTCGTGGGGCACTTTTACAAAAATACATGAAACGGACACAAAGAACATCCAGACTCGGGACAACAATTCGTGGATCACACTAAGTGTTGTACCGCGTGGGATTTGAACCCACGGCACTTGGCGCAGTAGCAAGCGGCATGGCGACCGCTGAAACCACTCGGCCAACCGTGCAGTCAAGATTGATGTTTGATTCACATACCTACGTATAATTAGGTTTATGCAATGTGCTATTACTCCACTCCAGCTAAGAGTTCCAACTAACGTGGTCAGAAAATCTTGCCACGAACTTGTTCTTAAGCTTAAGACAACGATAGCAGATAAAGGTACCTACTGGTGCGTGATTGGTGCCATTAGCCTTCAAAAATACCAATATTTTTTAATTTAAAAAGAATTAAAACAAGATAAAGATTTGTCTAATAAATGTAATAGGTATGTTAGCTTGACTATTGATTAAACTATGTAATCAAATAAAAGTAATGCAACATACGATTACTTTTTCCACCCCAAAAATTGAGGAGATTCTTTGTTCGCTTCTTCTTGTATACTATACCTAGGTATACATAGGTATGCTATACAAAAACAAACCTTTAAAGTTTAATAGTTGATTTAGGCGAACTGAAGTCGAAGTTACTTTTTTCAAATTGAAGTATTAGATGTGTCTTGAATTTTCATTGTCAACATCAGTAAAGTTTTTTAAAACTTTTCTGGAAACACCCGACACAAGTTGCTAAAAATGTTTCAGTAAGTGCCCAGTGCAGTGGCGCCACTAAGTGGGTCAGTTAATGTCATTTATTTCTTAGTCTTGCCTTCCTTCCCTCCTTATTAAATCTTGTAATTTTTAATAATACTATGTAGGTACATAATTTAAATCTCATTTTGTTTGTGGAACTAACAACTTCCTATTACATAATTGTCACAACATCACAAATGATACAGCTACACTTAACTGTTCAATTTAAAACATGTTTGAACAACCCATACACGCGTAGTAAAGCTCTATAGTACAAAGATAGTGTGTGCGCGATAAAAGAAGCGAATGATTAGCTACTTGTTTACTGATAATGATTATAGTAATTAGCGCAGGTTGTGCGTGCGCATGCCCATTGCCCGAGCTCGGACGTAATAAAGTGGCCCAGCTATCACACACCTAGTTGTCAATATGTTGTGTGATGCGGAGAGTGGCGGCTGGCGAGGGGCGCCCGCACCGCCGCAATCAACCGACCAAATTCATTAGCAGTCGCGACGGACGGACGGACGGACAGCAGCGACCTAACACAATTGATATATTACACTTATACACGTATCGGTTAAATTGTCCGATCGATAAGTGGGCGTGAGACGCGGCCGGCAGCGATCCGCTTGTGACCGCATCGTGTCTCGCCAATGTTAACTTAACACCCTTTCATTAAGGTATTAAATCCTGTATTTTGAGATTCAATTATACCCTTACGCAACGAGCTGGCCGGTCACTCACTACCTTGTAGAGAATTATAAGTTACAGAAGTTCGTGTCGAAAGTGGACCCTATGAGTAACGGGATATAGTTGAATGAGCGTGTGGGGAGCAGTGAGTTAGGGCGTTAGGCGACGCGGCCACGTCCCGCGAGGGGCTAATGTGAGAGCGGTGTCGCGGGCTCGCCGGCACTAATGCGGCCGGCGCCGGCGCCCGCCTAAAACAAAAATGTACAACATTCCTACGTTTAGGTCGCGAGCCTTTATTCCTTTTTTATCGGATCATGAAATAATAGAATAGGTACAAAGCAGCCGCGCGCCTTATCGCCGCACTCGGACTTATAATGCACCAGCTCTACTATACACGGCGCTGGTATTTATTTAAATGCGCCGAGCTTGATCAATGTTGTTGTGCACCAACGCTGTGTCCCCTACACCCGATGGACTTACAAATGAGATACTTTTCAACATAACGTTTTACTTGGCCTTAACTTTGGTTGAAACTCACAATTCATGTCCAAATATCTACATAAGGAGAGCCTACATATTTTTTAAATCTGAGTATTAATAATAAAATGACGAGGTAACACATTTTTTATGTGAGATTTTGTCGACACTTGATGTACATGCCAAATAGGAAAACATGCCTTTTACAACTTTTACGACTAGGTATGTCTCTCAACCCGGGCTTTTTTTTTTACGCGTGGAAACCTCCACGAGCCTTCTGCGAAATGACGTCTTCGCAGAATGTTTGCATCCCTGATCTGCTTCTTCAGCCTTGACAATAATTACCTGCAATAAATTTCCGATTTTGCCTAATGCTCTAATTCCTAAAGTGCAATGTTGATAATAATACCTAATATGTCTTTATCACGGAAGTGCTACCAAAATACGCTGCTAAGCAACATAGGTAGGTGTGCGTTGCTGGAGACACAGAAAGCATCATAGGACTATTTATTTAAATTGAGATAAAATCATAAATGCATCGAGGTTTCCTAGGCTAGAGCCAAGAGCAAAGGAGTGCCAATTATCGCACGGAAAATCCATATTGGCTGAATTGAAAGAGGGCCAAGAGGGCCAGACGAACTGATCTTCACTGAAGCCTGAATGTGCCAGAGAGAAGACCGCCATTATGCAAACACAGTATGACACGATGGACAAAGGCTTGATCTAATTAATATTAGTTTGTCGGTTATACCTACAGGTAAAGAGTAGTCTATGTCCTCAACAACTAAAATAGCTCCATGACAAATTTCATAGAAATAGGCGCAGGCAGGTTTTTTCGTGGGAGAGCCACGCTTCGGCATGAATAGGCCGGCTCGACCGGAATTATACACAACTATTTTAAATGATATTATTGTCAATCAGTTCCAAGCATCTAAAAACTTAGGAAATTTTCTTTTCTAAAAAAGCCAACTCTCACATGAGGAATAAATCCGCAAAAGTTTACAAATGTACCTACATACGAATAAAAAAACACCCGGACTTTGAACAACAAGTTGTAAATCACATAAAGTGTTGCGCCACGTGGGGTTGGAACCGACAACACTCAGTGCAGTACAAAATGGCGCGGCGACCGCTCTACCTATGCCATCCGTGCAGTCTATCATGATGTACCTATTACGAAGTCAGTGGGCATAACATGGGTCATTTTAGAACTTATGAGGTACACTTTAGCTGTGAAGTTTTATATTTAGAATGTATTGCACTTGCACTTCATTTGTGATACAACTGTCACGTGAACAATGAAAATAAAGGTGATATAAAATAAAATCGTTTCTTTAAAGTTACTTCGTATCGATTTGTCGCTCAGGCTATATTTTAAGGACGTTGCATTCTTTCATTGACTGTTCAAAATAGTTAAATATTTCTGAGTACTTAGGTAATATCTTTAAACGTGCAATTCTTGTATGTATATATAGATCTGAAACTCGGAAACAGCTAAAACGATTTTCATGAAATTTAGCATGCAAAATGCATTTTCGGGGGTGATAAGTCAATCTAGCTAGGATTCATTTTTAGATATTTACCAAAAAAAAAATCGAGCAAAGCTCGGTCACCCACGTATCTAATGTAGTATTATTTCTACGTTCAAAGTGATGTTCTCCTTATATTTGCCTAAAATAATACCAGCACGGAGCACAGGAACATAGGAAAGAAAATATAAGTTCGGCCTGAGACATAGGTAATGTCCGTACGGCAAGGCTTCGTTACTAACTGTGTTATCAGCTTGCACAGGCTTATCGACAGGAGACATTGAGTTTACAACAAGTTTCGCTACCTCCGATAGCAGCCTTATCGGGTCACGCGGGCATACCATGACACAAGCAGCCATGATAACTACCCCTAAAGACTCACTTTTTTATGAATGAAACATGCTTGAAATATTTGAAAAACTAATTATAGATTGCTCATTAATTTGTAGTTATCTGTAACAATGATCAATACTTCCTCATTATTTATAAGCGCAGTCGAGAATAGCGTATGAATGTTTCGTTCTCCTATTTCTACAAAAATTAGGTCCCGACTATTACTACTACTACTGAGGCATTAAGTTTGACGTCAACTAGGTATAGGTATACCACATAACTAGTCAAAAAAAGTAGAGTAAGTTCCTTCTTATATTAACAGCTTTCTGCTAGAGAAACTCCCGTTAAAATTGGTCAAGCTGTTCCAAAGATTAGCCGAAACGATCTGATAGACAGACAGACGGACAGACAGTCAATTTTTTAAAGATTGATATTTTGATATCAGTACCGTATATACTTTTATATGCATTCAATGAAATGCTGTTCATTTGAATTTACAAACTAACACTTCAATTTTATTCCTACTAGCTTGCTCGGCAAACGTGGGTTTGCCTTAAAAATAAAATAACAATATTTAGGGGTATGAAAAGTAGATGTGGGCCAATTCTCAGACTTACCCAATATGCACACAAAATTTAATAAAAATCGGTCCAGCCCCTGAGGAGTTTGTTAACAAATAAAGCGACACGAGAATATTATATATTAGTATGTTATGTGTATGTTTTACTTTAATGTTTAATGATAATCGGAGTTCAAGTGTTGTATTTCAATATTGTTGAGTAGGTGCAGTACTTTTTAATGCTTAAATATTAAATTATATATTAACAAGATCCATGGCTACTCTTGTGATTGGGTTCCGTGTGTATGCTTGGTAAAGAGAGCGTAAAGGAGTTATCAAGGATACATTCCATAAATAGACAAATATAAACCCAAAAACAATTGTTTGCGGGCAGGCGCCAGGCGCCAGGCGGCCCGGGCCATCCGCGTCTTTGGTGTACATCAATTATGCAGTTATCTAATTAAGTTACAATTATAATTTTTAAAAGGTACTACGAACGTTATTATACCTACATAATCAATTGTATAGTTCTTTCTTAATTTTTTTACTCTTAACGGAGGCAGTTTTTTCAAGTCCATCCTAAAATAATGTAATAATTCCGAATATAATTCTGTCTATCTATTGTGTCTGTCTATTTATATGTTTGTCTATTGTTTTTATTTATTTGACTCACCAACAATTGATTACCAAGATTACCTACTAGTTTAGAGAGGCGGGTGATGGGCCAATTGATACCAAGGACGGTTTTGCGAAGAGAAGGATGTAAACTAGTTAGGTATAGGGGCTCTTGGGTATTTCGTGGGTACACGGATTTTTATTGTGCTCAGTAGCTGGGGACAGTCAATTGTGTATCGTGTAATTTGAAACACAAAAACAATCCACTATATATCTCCTGTTTTGTAGGGATATCATATTGAAATGAAAGCTTTCCGGTTCCGGTGCTTGAAGTGTTAACATTGTTGTGGTGCAGTCCTTAAACTTATTGTGATTAAAAATAATTTACGGTCTAATGGACACGGTGAACAGTGAAAAACACAATCATAACTGCAGTGAATAACGGACATTATTGACCTTTATGCAATATACGTGAAATAAAACAATTTACAAATCATTAAGAACTAACAAATATCAAATTGAGTGTAATTTTATCAGGCTGTCAGTGTCAGGGTCATTCACATTGACACATCACATCGGTGTTGCCATCTCAAAAATAATATTTGGCCATTGCGTTCCATTACACTCAAAACTTAAAACGGTACAATGGAAGATCAGTTTCAAATTTTATTTGAAAAAATGAAACTAGAAATGCAGAAACAAACAGTCGAACTGAAAGAGTCTATAACTAATTCAATCATGGAAAAGATAGATGAAAAAATAAAGCCTATTATCGCAGAAAACAAAGAATTAAAGGTAAAAATAGTAAATCTTGAGAAAGAGATGGAATATTTGAAAAGAGACAAGAAGAAAAATAACATTATTATTTTTGGATTAAAAGAGAAAGAAGAATCAATATCAGGACTATTACAAGAAACAAAAAAAATTATTATAAAAGACTTAAATGTCAACATTGAAGATTCCGAAATAAACAACATTTATCGCATTGGTAAGAAAATCCCAGAAGGAAAGCCAAGACCTGTTCTGCTTTCCTTTGTCAATTTATGGAAGAAAAATCAGGTAATGAAAGACAGGAATAATCTGAAAGATATTTATATCACAGAGGATTATTCTAAAGAAGTTTTGGAGAAAAGGAAAATGTTACAAACGAAATTGAAAGAAGAAAGAATGAAAGGAAATTTTGCATATCTGAAATATGACAAACTTATAGTGAAGGAAAATAATACAAACGATAAACGGAAAAGAGAATTATCTTCATCGCCACGAGACACACAAGTTAAAAGACATCAGATCGCGATGTTATCACAACAAAAAATAAATAAGCGTAATGCTTTTGATCTAATGAGAGGAAGATCCAACTCTCTCTCAAATTCATCTACCGCGGATAATAGACAATAACAATTAGCTGCCGGCAACCGGAAAACAAAACAAAACAATGTACAAAACCAAATAATTATAAACAACCAACCTCCTCCAAGCCGACTGGTCATCGTGGGGGAAAATGACTACGACCCTCTAAAGATAAAAGATAACAGAAATAAGAAACACAACGATATACATATAGCAACCATGAACTGTCAAACACTAAGAACACCGGAAAGATTGCAGGAACTGGAACAAGCATTGGATGAAATAAAATGGGATATAATTGGTGTTAGCGAAGTGAGAAGACTCGGAGAAAAAATAGAGGACCATGGAAAATACATATTACACCACATAGGGGAGACGCCCGGATTATACGGAGTTGGATTCATGGTTAAAAGACACCTTGCCAAAAATATACAAGAACTAAGAGGGATTTCAGATCGGATTGCACTACTCAATATCCAACTGCCTGTGGACGGTAAAGAAGACCAAGTATGGTCTATAATCCAGGCGTATTCGCCCACCGAATCAAATAAAAAAGAAGATGTAGTAAAAATAGAAAAATTCTACGAAGATCTCCAATCCACCACTGCAAATGCATCCAAAAATTTAATAATCATGGGCGACTTTAATGGACAGATTGGCAAACAAAAAAGTGGAGAAGAATATATCATAGGGAAACATGGATATGGGAATAGAAGTAAAAACGGCTCACGCCTTATATCTTTTGCTATTGAAAATAAACTGGGCATAATTAATAGCTTTTACAGAAAGAAATCTTCAAAGAAATGGACATGGATCTCTCCTAATGGCCGACATAAAAACGAGATCGACTATATTATGTCTAACAATATAAAAGTTTTCAAAGATTTGGCAATTTTAAACAAATTTAATTTCAAATCAGATCATAGAATGGTTAGAGCAAAACTATCAGGTACATGTGCTAAAAGAGCACGACAAATTCACAACAGTATGAAAGCTATTGAATGCACAGGTAGTACTAATTTACTTCTAAAAAACCTAGAAGTTTCCTTGCAAGATGGAAAAGAAGAATGTATATCGACTCAAGAAAAATATAATAGATTGCTCAAACAATTAAAAGCAGAAACTCAAAAAGTAAACTTGATTAGTAAGACTACGATATGACTTGAAAGTAAGCAATTACTACAGGAACGGAAGCAACTTATACAACAAGGGAAAAATAACAATAACAATGTCCGAAAGATAGCAGAAATAAGCAAAAAGATTAGCGAACAACTTAGAAAAGATCGGAAGTCAAAACGGTTAACAATACTAAGAAAACATATAGAAAAAACTGGAGGAATAAAGAAGGCGTTAAAAGAAATGAACTACAAAAAGGACTGGATTCCAAATATGAAAAATAAAAATAACAGAAAGATCAGCAATAGACTAGAAATATTAAGAATCGCTACGGAATACTACCGAAATTTATACCAAAGTTATAAAGGGGAACAAGTAATGAAGGAATATAATTTTATAAATAAAGAGGAAGTCAAACCAATTTTAAAAGAAGAAACTATCAAATCCATTGAAACACAAAAACTAGATAAGGCACCTGGATCAGATCTAATCACAAATGAATTGCTAAAAACTACATTACCAGTGATGGCACCAAGACTTACAGATTTATTCAATGAAATCCTCGAAACGGAAATCATCCCGGAAGACTGGACTAAATCGACAATCATACTACTACATAAAAAGGGAGACAAGGGCAATATGGGAAACTACAGACCGATCAGTTTAATGTCAAACATTTACAAAATATTTTCAAAAATCATTTTAAATAGAATTACCAACACATTAGATGAAAATCAACCTAAAGATCAAGCTGGTTTCCGAAGCAAATTTTCAACTGTAGATCACATACACACTCTAAGACAAATTTTACAGAAGTATAAAGAATATAATAAAACGTATTACATAGGGTTTGTTGATTTTAACAAGGCGTTCGACACATTGGAACATGATTATATATGGGATGCTCTAATAAGACAAGGAGTACAAGCAAAATATATACGAATAATTAAAAATGTATACACAGCGAGCACAGCAGAAATTAAACTTGAATCTACGGGTAGCGAATTTCCTATTCAAAGAGGTGTACGTCAAGGAGATCCTATATCACCTAAATTGTTTTCCGCAGTACTAGAAATGATCTTTAGAAATCTTAACTGGTCCACAGTTGGCATAAACATAAACGGCGAAAATCTTAACCATCTACGCTTCGCGGACGATTTGATTTTGTTCTCAGAAGACGCAGGAACCCTGGAACTGATGTTGCAGCAGCTTTCCGATGAAAGTGCTAAGGCAGGATTGACAATGAACTTAACCAAAACCAAAATTATGACAAATTCGCAACAATCAGTAGACAATAAACATATAAACATAAATAACGAAAAAATAGAATATGTAAATGAGTACATATATTTGGGCCAACTTATATCTACAGAGAATTGCATGGATAAAGAAATAGAACGACGAATAAATAACACTTGGAAACGGTTTTGGTCGCTTAAGGAAATAATGAAGGACAAAGATATGCCAATGAAAGCAAAAAAGAAGGTTTATGAAACATGCATTATGCCATGCTTATTATACGGGTGCCAGACATGGGCGTTAACAGAACTACAAGAATCCAAGATAAAAGTATGTCAAAATTCAATAGAAAGAAGTATTTTATATATAAAAAGAAGAGATAGAATAAAATTAGAAGAAATTAAAAAGAAAACAAAATTTAAAAACGCACTCACTGCATACAGACGTCTTAAATGGCGTTGGACAGGACATATGCTACGAGAAAGTAAGGAAAAATGGACTAAATTAGTAACCGAATGGTACCCAAGGAATGGCAAAAGAAATAGAGGCAGGCAAAGCAAAAGATGGGAAGATGATATCAAAAATATAGTTGGCCCGAAGTGGACCCGCCTAGCAAGAGACAGGACTACATGGAAATCTCTAGAGGAGGCCTTTGTCGACAGACAAGCTGTTTCACATAAACCGGTTGCCGAGAATATTAACTCAAACCAAGTTAAAATTTAGAAATTAAGCATGTTTGTATATGTTAATAAGAGGAACAGCAATAAAGGCTATTTTATTTATTTATTTATTTACATATTGAAATGTAAAAGGGTATATATATCCTTGTAAGACGGTTTCTTTTTAACTGTCCCAGAAGAATATACCAAATTACTGTCACATAAATCACGGCTTATTTATTTGGTTCACCAACCTTTGTTTACATTATTACATGAATGATGGATAGTAAACAACCAATTGAAGTGCAACAAACAATTACAGGTAAACACCACATTTCTAATGTTAATTGTTTAAGAACAATAACATAACAACACAGTAGTGACCGAATGAAATCGCCAGGTAACAAATAACCAGGAACAATAAAGCAATTTATATATTTAACCGTTATTGGGTAGCCACCGTACCCAGGGTACCCAATAACGGTCAAATATAGGTATAAACCAGCTGAACCGGCAAACGTTGTTTTGCCATAAAAAATAAAATATGTATAGGGCTGGGTCATCTTTATCATTTAGGAGTATGAAAAATAGATGTTGGCCGATTCTCAGACCTACCAAAATTTCATAAAAATCGGTAAAACCGTTTCGAATGAGTTTGTGGGTTATCCCACCTAGGCAAGGATAAGTGAAGATTCCCACTCACTTCATTTCGTTACCCGAATCCTTGTTCGCAAATCAAAGTCCATGTTGTTGGTGTATTCATATAGGAAATCCTCTTCACAATAAGCACTGATACCTACATGCAGCGGAAGTAAAACCAAGGATGGTGGTGAGCGCTCAGTTATGGTTCTCGTGGCAAATCTATTTCGGCTATATATATATTTATATATATATATATCTAAATCTGTTCATAAATGACGTAGGCTTCTTAGGCTCCGCCTGATGGAAAGCTTAGGTAGAATCCAATAGTGAGGGCCACCATACTCACTGCGAACACAGATAATACAGTATGGCCTCCCACACTATGACGCTCTAGCGAGATGCTTTTTCACGCCCCGCTTAAAGGACCCGGGATCATGGTGGGAGGGAAACACGTGCGCTGGTAGTGAGTTCCAGTTAACTGCTCGGCACAGGATGGAGGAACCAAAGCGTTGGGTTTGAGAGCGTATTTCTACGACTCTGAGGCTGTGACTTCTAAAGCCCAGCACTTGTTGTCCTGTAGAGTTAAAAAACACAACATAATTTTGGAGCTCCTCTGTTATCAGCGAGTTGTTATCACTGCCTTATAGTTCACTGACTAGTGCTGGAAGTCAAGTTAAACTGACTTGTAATTTTTGCATCAAGCTTATGTGTCTGACTTGCTCCTGCCAAATGTAATGAAGTGTGCGGTTACAGGAGCCCAAACCTAGATGTAGCCCCTGATCGTGGTGATGGGATTGAAACAGGCTTGTAACTGTTGAGCTGCAGGTGTGCATGGGTGGAGGTAACCACTTATCATGAGGTGATCCGTTTACCATCAATAAAGTTGCCTAGAAAAAATTGTTACAAGCAATAAGGCTGCCCTTAATATACCAATTTGCTGTTAGTTTGATGACGATATAGTGTGTGAACCTTTGTGCACAAATAAAGTACCATCCATCTAACTATCAATAAAAGTAAAACGATAATAACGTAAACTGACCTCATGACATTCCCCCTACCCCAAGATTTAATTGTATTTATTTGATAACCTTTGAGACTTTCGTTCAGCAGTGGTTCATTTCCCACTTAGGACAGATCTTTGTGTGATGAACACCACCTGTTGTTCTGCGTCTGGGTGTAATTCATCTACAATTTGTCCTTATACTTACACACTTTTAACTTCTGATCTACATGTCAGAAATGAACTTCGATAGTATTTCGGTATGTTCCTATGTGTGAATCTTGGAGTTAATCTGATAATGAAGACAGAAGATGTGTATGTTCTTTTATTTAAGATATAGTTACCTACAACTAACAACTTAACCATTTCTTAAATTCAATGTAATCATAGTCAATTTATAAACCTTGAGTCCAATTACAGGTGTGCACAACACTTATTGGTTCATTAGCTTCGTTGATAACTCGCTGAGTTCAAAATAATATATAATATATGATGACAAACCAGCTGCAACGAAAACAAATTAATTAACTGTTAGATAATGCTCTTGTGTTATTTTTTTATTCTTAAAGTATGTATGTCACACGTTTAATTTGTTACAATGAACAGTCATACCTAGGTAAGGAAATTGTAGTGGTAGGTTAAAATAGAGCCCTTTCTTCGGTAGTGGATTATTAAACACTATTAGATTATTCTCAGAAGTAACAAACAAACCCTGCGGTACAACTCTCGCCAAAGCATAAAATTGCTTTAAAAAGCTTTTAAAAGCTTAAAGGAAGCAAACGGATCACCAGATGATAAGCGATATCCGCCGTCCAAGGGCACTGGACACTTTGAACAAAACAGTCATAAATAAAACAAAAACAACGTTTGTTTTCATAAAATAAAAAAATAAAAATACAATTCAAGATAATTGTATAATATCGCTATAATAACGCTACATTTCCATGTTATGTCACATCTCATACAAACATGCATGATTAGTAGATAATCAAACACTACGCGCATCACAAGAAAGCTTTCCCTCACATAACCTTCACATCTTCAAGAAAAAAGGCAGTCTTAGCTTAAAGGCCAACAACGCGCTTGTATCATAAGTTGCAAACATCCACTCGTCTTTTCGTTTACCCCGTAAGACATAGAAATAACGCTACAACGTTGGGAAAAATGTGGAGCGTTTTTTGTTCACATTCCTAAGTGTCGTAAGATAATGCTAAATTGACGCACAGTTGCGACATACCACAGAATTGGACTTAACTACTTAGGTACCGCGAACTATATTCTAAAGTATAGAAAGCTAAGCTAAGCAAAAACACTGTTTAACTTATTGCCATAACTCAATATTATCATAATCGATTCAGCTAAAGATATAATAGCGGTGTTATTGCATAATTGTGCACATTCAACTGTCGGGTGTATCTGAGTAATTACACGCGCTATTGGCATTAGATTAGATTAGCACTGGAGCTTAGAGCTCAGCGTCCGCCGCCACATACATACCTGTTAATATCAAATTGTTGAAAGCAAGAATTCTTACACACAGTATAAATATGAGATTCTAATAATCGAAATCATTTTAAATGCCATATGTTAATTCAACAGCTTTTAACAGTCCACTGCTGGATGTAGGCCTCTCCTTAGAACCTCAGGAAGGATGTTTTGGCCTACTATACATACCTATATATATATTGATATATAGTTTGTAGTTTGCTTCCTTAGTCGGCTCCTACGACCCCCACGGGATGTAAAGGGGTAGTGACACTCCGTAATCTTAATCTATCACCATGCGGACAAGATATGATAAGTATGGCACACAAAACTAAACCGCCAAACATGCAACAGGCATCAACACCTAGTTTTTTTTATTTTTCATTTTACCTGCCAATATTACTCTACCTGATAGACTATAAGCAGAATCCAAGAATAGTAGTCACTATCCTCAATGCGAAAAAGGACAATGCAGCGGTGGTTCACAGTATGGGGGCCTAGTGAGACGATTTTTCACGGCCCGCTTAAAGGACCCAGAATCATAGTTAGGTCCTCCGGCCAGGCGAGGTGATCATGCCTGGCGGGCCACTGCCCAACAGTTGATATTGGGATGTTGTATATATGTATGATAATCGGCACAAAAATATCTATTGCGCGATTCAGGATTGATAGTTAGTCCGTGTAGTTACTTCGTAGTTCTGTATATCTTCGGTAGATAGAGCTGTATGTGGAGGTCACCACAGTAGGACGGAAATTTATTTATTTATTTTATACAGATTAAGGATCTGCAACAAAGGCTATACACAACTATAACTTAATTTAAAAAATTACATCAATCTCTCAGTGTACTCCCTCAATTACAGAAGACCACAGCATGCAAACAATAGTAACAAATCATATTTTAAATGAATAAAGAATCAAAATCACAAACACGGTTCAACACAATTATGGAAAGTTAGTCAACCCATCGATAAACAGCACTATCAACACATCAGTAAAACACTCTACAAAGAACATTTATAAGTGAAGCACTGAGGTCTAAGTTTTTAGTTTTAGACAACATATTGTATTGCCTGCAGAGCCTAGGCACAGCGGCGTAATAACCCAGGTTTGATTTTCACAGGAAACACGAATTCCCAAGGGCGTAGGTAGGTTTAGGGTTTCTAGGCGGCGACAGTCCTAGTACTGAAATGGACGTGACGGTCTACGAAAAAATTATAGATATATGTAGCTAAATACAAATATTGACGTCTTGCTTGTGCAGTTCTACATTTTAAGGGTTGACACACGTTAGTAAATGAGAATATTTCTGCAAATTTTGGAACTATCATTTTGATCCATTTACATAATGAGCGTCTCGACTAGAAAACTTTACTT
The DNA here is from genome assembly GCA_916048165.1 of Spilarctia lutea. NCBI lineage: Eukaryota > Metazoa > Arthropoda > Insecta > Lepidoptera > Erebidae > Spilarctia > Spilarctia lutea. The sequence goes on along the minus strand of OU696471.1, from coordinate 358,084 downwards.
TTTAAATAAACCAGGTAGAGAAATTCTGATTTAGTTGAATCCTGATCTCTTTATACCACATTCAACATGGTGATTATTAATACCGACTGTGCAAAATATACTTTAAAAGATTTAAAGAAATCCTTTTATGTATTGTTATTATAATTAATTTTATGTATAAAATAGTAATATTTTGTTTTATGGACTGTCAAAGTTTGAATTTTATGCGAGACAAAATTCTATACAAATAGCAAATAATCCTACTACTATTATAAAGGCGAAAGTTTGTAAGTATGGATGTATGTATGTATGGATGTTTGTTACTCTTTCACGTAAAAACTACTGAATGGATTTGAATGAAACTTTACCACAATATAGCTTATACATCAGAATAACACATAGGCTACTATTTATAAAGATATAGCTTCGCCTCGCGGCGTTGCCCGCAGTTATCATCGTACCGCGGGTAGCACCGCGGGGTTCAGCTAGTAAATAATACATACAATTAGCAAGACAGTAATGGCCATCTATTGCTAAATATTTGAAACAAGGTAGACATTAAGCGCCCTCTATGTGTATTTGTTGTAGATTAACACATTGGCACTAGGTTCGCTGAGTTAACACACTACTGTGTCATTATCAATATATTAGTAATTACCTAACATGGGAATATGTCATGTTAAAATGTATAAACATTTTTAAATCAGTGAGTTAATTCCTAGATTTCTTTGAAAATGAATAAATTTTTCAAACTAGGAGCGCCATCTAGTTGACGAATACAAACTAATTAGTCAACGCTTACTAAGTTTCTTAAAAATTACTAGATGGCGTTGCTGAGTGTAAAAAAACTGAAAAAGTATCATAATAAAGGTAAAATAAGCATCTAATAGGTAATAGGACCTTTAAAAAAAAAATACTTGCATATCTATATAACCTGAATCTCGTAAATGGCTCCAGTGAAGCATTCATGTTTAGAAAATTTACAAAACAAAAATACCGAGCAAAGCTAGGTCATTCTGTTAATTTACTAAAACTGTCAGTAAAACAGCATCTAATTTGGAAGAAAATAATAATGTTGTATAAGCGATTTCGTAATAGCATTACTAATTACTAATTAAGTCTTACCGTGACACACTTTTTAAAATTTTAACAATTTCACCTTCAGTCACCAGTCAAGATGTGTAACAGTGAGCTCGGAAGAGCATGGGAAGAGCAGGATGGCCTCGTATTCCTACCTATACTTATTGAACTTACTGAAATAAAAAAAATCTTTACCTGGGCTACACATATACATACAACTAATTTCATATTTCCGAAGAATTTTTATTTCTTATGAAGTTATGCACCGAATTAGATAGGTAGGTACTTACCTACTAGTTACTTTGATATGGAAGGAGGCCGGTTTTAAACTAAGATCTTGCTCAAATCAGTCGAATTGGTCTTTATGGCACGAGAAGAATACGTAAAAATAGGTATAGACGATCAATAAAATATTATATACGAGAGCAAAATACATTAATTCAAAATAAGATTAAACAAATTACGAGGCTTCTCACAAGCTAAACATTATTTTCTGACGCAGCAATTGTTCCATTGGAACACCATTTTAAATAGAAGAATGTTCGAAATCTGTCCTTGCAGTGGACGAGGACCAAGACCTGGACGACATCTAGCATCAGTGGTGGTTAAGTGCAATGTAAGCTCTCAAAACGGGAGTCATATTTTTGTGAAAACGATATAGCTGCATTTTATTGAAATTAATAGAATGAGATTAGTTTGGTTGTTATATTTATCTCAAGATGTATATTTATCTCAACATTATTTTGGCGATAGATACTCCTGTAAGTACCTATATACAACTTACTTCTGTGTCACAGCTGAAGGTAGACTTAATAATTATGCGATTTATGATTTAATCCTAACAATTTGGCGTGTTGCAGACTATCACTTCATATCATTATCAAAAGCCTATAATAAATAGTCCACTGCTGGACATATTGCTCTCCTTAGAAAGAATATGTTGACCAACTATGCCAGGCCCGCCAGACGGGGTTGTAGGTACCTATAGGATTTGTTTCACATTTCTTAGTCGGCTCTTACGATAACCAAAGTTCATATCCTCATTTTTAATGAATGAGACTACTTGGTATCACCATTAAGTTGTAAATGCAAATAAGGATTGGTGCTTATGAAATACTAACTGACCCATGCAACCTCGTTTGCGTCTTATATTTCCCGTAGCGTGAAAATTTTCCCCCGGTTTTGAAACATTCTTCATTGGTGCTCCGCTCCTATTAGTAGTAGCGTGATGATATATATATATATATATAGCCTATAGCCTTTCTCGATAAATGGACTATCCAACACCGAAAGAATTTTTCAAATCGGACCATCGGTTCCTGAGATTAGCACGTTCAAACAAACAAACAAATTCTTCAGCTTCAGCAGCAGCAGATTATTAGTATAGATAGGAAAATACTGTAGAAAAAACTACGGAACGGTTTTAGATGTATCTGTAGAGATCTTAAATATATCAGAATAACACATAGTAGATATACCTACTATTTATCGCTATAACCAACGTACACGCGAATGGAGCCACGGGAAAATAACGAATAGGTATTTTAATATTTCTAAACGATATGGATAAAGACGATTAGAAATGTTTACTGCCGTAATAAATACATCATGTCATAGAAAAAGAAACGATGTTTTCCTCGTGGTTGGATATATTTAGGGCAATAATACTGTGAATTAAAAATGGAATGCTTATCAAGTGGCTTCTTGAGCTGTTATCGTGACGCGGATGATTCACTCGCGCAGTCGAGCTGTGATCGATTGACAAACTGATAACGACAACCACTTGGACACTTCTCTGGCACGTCTCACGAACGTTGCTTTCTGAAAGACAATATGATCCTACGAGAAGGGATTGTCAGATATCTACAGCTCACGTAGATACTAAACGAGCACTCCAAGAAGGTTTAAACACCGCATTGTTAGGAATACAGATCCTATGTTTCTACTTTATGTTTGTACTTTCTTGTTGTGTATTTTAAACATGAACTCATGATCTATAAATCCATGCTAATATTAGAAATTCAAAAGAAACTCTGTCTGCCTGTCTGCTTGTATGTTGCGGTTAAACTACTGCACCGTTTTTGATTATATTTACAATGGAGATCCTTTGATTGTTGAGGAAGGACATATGCTACTATACGTCTATACCTACCTACCTATGGTACGACATTCCGCGGGCAAAAGCAAGTTTCATTTTAACTTGTTGAAATGTGTGTTTTAAATGTAAGAAGTACAATTAAAGTATATATCTGTATATATAGGTAGGTACAATTAAAGTAATGTCAACTATAACCATATCAGTTTCTACGTTTATTGCTTGAACACAGAGCGTCTGCACAGAACTGAAGCAAAATGTTTACTTGAGTTTACGTATCTATTGATTCATTATATCTTTAGCGTACTACAAACAAAAATGACAAAATTTATGATCAGCAATAGGTATTTCAGGCCAAACCACCAGAAAGGGTTCTTGCCCGGTATTTCTGGCTGCCTGGAACATAACACATTATTAGCGGAAAGTTTGAAAGATGCCAGAATGCATGAGAGGCAAATTACGGTCTGTTGGATAGACCTTGAAAACGCATTTGGTTCTGTACAGCATGAACTAATGATCTTCGCCCTGAAGTGGTATAACTTTCCTACTGTGGTTATCGACATAATCACATCTTATTATTCTCAACTACAATTTGCCATAGCAGCAGACAAGGAACACACAGAAACATTGCATTATAATGTAGGGTTGTTCCAAGGCTGCTGCTTGTCACCAATAGCTTTTAATATAATTATAAATATTCTTATAGATAAGTTAATAAGTCATGAGAAAAAATGGGGCTATCGGTTTAAAATAAACAACAAATACACAGAGTCCATCTTAGCCTTTGCAGACGACCTTGCCATACTGACACGTAATCCAAAACAATGTCAGAAGTTATTAATTGAAGTGGATGAGTTTTGTACATGGACTGACGGACTGAGGGCAAAACCAAGTAAATGCCACTGTTTATGTCTGGGTAGACGGAATACCAAATATACCTCATATGATCCGGGACTCTCAATAGGAGGACAATGTGTAACCACGATTGCTGAAGCAGTGCCTTTCAAATTTCTTGGTAGAAAGATTGATTACAAAGGACGTACACCATCCTTAGAGGTAACTGTCGAAAATTTTCTTAGTGACTTGAATAAGGTAGACCAACAACCATTAAACAATATTAAAAAAGTTTGGATATACGACAATTATCTTACGTCGCGTCTGACTTGGCCTTTCCTTGTATATGACATCGGTAAAAGCCTCCTGGCAAAACTAGATGCAAATGTCAAAAAGATATTGAAGTCATGGCTCGGAATTGCACACTCAGCTGACCCCTCAACTCTATTTAGGGATCAAAACAGTTTTGGGATGAAATTAAAGAAGCCATCTGAACTCTATAAACACCTCAGAGTGACCAAAATGCATGTCTTGGGACAATCCCAGGATGAAATAGTCTCATCACTCCCAAAAGATAAATATGTTACAGAGCTTGAGTCAAGACTTCAATTCCATAAACAATTTATGGCTGGTGCACAGTTTAATAAAGTCGGACTGGGTTTCGCAAAGAGGAAGGGAGACCGAGAAATAATAAAATCCTTTATACAACAAGATGAAAATGATAAATATAAAGTGCATGCAATGAATCTAGAAATGCAAAGTGAGTGGTTAACTATAGGTGAGTTCTGCATCCCGTTAGCCCTGAAATGGCGCACCTTGCTATATGATTGGACTCCTGCCCTATTAAAATTCTATCTGAATGCCTTCCAAATGACCCTCCCAGACCAAAGTAACCTAGTGAGATGGGGGAAAGCATCTGAAAAATCTTGCTATACGTGTGGTGAGGCAGTAGGTACTGCTAGGCACTTACTGGTAGGTTGCAGGGTGCTTATTGATAGGGGTTATTACTCACGCCGACATGATAGAGTACTAGAAATCATACGTGAAGCAGTAAGTCTTTCAGTAGCTGGAGCCCAAAAAGGATTGACTACAAATAAACGAGAAATTAAATTTATAAAGGATGGCTCAACTACCAAATCTGAAAGCAAGCCTTTCTCAATCCTAGGTACTGCACCTGACTGGACTATTTTGATGGATACGTATGATAAGCACTATAAAATCCCAGAGGATGTTGGTGTTTCGTCATCCAGACCGGACATATTCCTTTTCTCTAGACAAATTAAACACATAATGTTGTAAACTGTTCCGTGGGAAACTAATATTCCTAAAGACCATAGAATAAAATTAAATAAATATTACGATCTAACAACTGAACTTAACAAAAATGGCTATGTGGCCAAAGCAACATCTTAGTTTAGTTTTACCTTAAATATTAACTGACTGAGTCACGGGTTTAAATCCTATTCAGTTCAAATAGTTGTACTTCTTTTTTACGGGTGGAATGCTTTTCGCTCCGTACCCTCCGTGGAAAGGCTAAGAGCGTGTGTGGGACTCCCGGAACACCTGTCTACCCACTAAACACCGCGGAAGCGTACCTCGGCAGTGGGGAGGGGCTCTAGGAACGCATCGGCGGCTTCTAGAGTCCTCTCTGCCGTACCTCACGGCTGAGGTACATCCCGGGGTAACCATACGGAATCACCGGCGGGCAGGACGCCGCTATCACGCCTCACCGTTCTACACAGTAAGAGGCGGAACACCGACCCGCCCCAGACGTTACCCCGAGCCGCACCGGGGTGTCCCGGGTCGTTTACATCTCCCCAAGATGTGACCGTAGTGACCCTTAGGCGACAATTGGGTAGCTAACGACCTCTGCCGCGTCCCTTTCGCCACACTAAGGGTCGCCTATGTATGAATATATTTCTTGCCATTAATCTGGGCTCTTTCATTCGAGTGAAATATAATATATGTATAGTATGTTTTTGCACACCATTTTACACATTTAGATACAGATGTTTATCCATGTTCTAAAGCACGTAATACGAGTTTGTAGCTTTGTAAAATTTTTTTTGAAGATTTAGTTAAAAGTTTCTAAAGTCATAAGAACTAAAAACTGCTGCCTTGTAAGTGTTTAGCTATTATATATAACACGTATACCTACCTACAGGCGGTAACAAACGTATACCTACAGTTTTCCTCGTATTTTGTAGCGATGTTTATTGATTGAAATCAGAGGCTGATAATATACCTAAGGCTCTAATAACACAAAAGATAGGTATCAAATAAAAACGCACAACGTCTGCAACAAACATTTTATTTTGTCGCTAATTTGGTAATTTCTTACAACATAACAGTTTAAACAATATTATCAAAATATAAATATGTACACTTAATTTGTAGAACTAACTGTTACACACACACTACTACACACACACGCGCATGCACACAGATACACCCATATAAAAATTCTTAAATATACATGTAGGTATATATTATAGTAAATTCGTAGGTTTGTTTATCTAAGGTCAACTTACACTTTGTGACACAACACAGTGCTAACGGACGCTATCAACTGCTTCACTGATACATCTAGTTTTGCCTAATTACTACATAGCTACGTACACCTCCTCCACAGCCCACAAGCCCGCCAGATGCAACGTCTTTACTTTACAAATACGAGGAAGCTGCGATGTTAAAGATAAGAAGATCACAAACAAACCTTTCTTTATCATAATTAAGTTTTTACTTCCACGGATGTCGCTAGGAATGTCTCGACATCCGTTCGAAGCGTACAGTCAGAACCCCTAATAATTTACAAGTATCATTTGAAGTTTGGGTGGTACGACGTACCAGGGAGGTTGCAATGTCTTTGGCTGGATGGGTGGTTACACTAGTCCACGAAACATATCATTTTATCTATCTATCTTTTTTAAAATATAACTCCCGCATTAGGAATATACATCTCGTGGACGTAAAGAACACCCAGACTCAGAACAATAATTTGGCGATCACACAAAGTGTTTTCCCATGTGGGATTTAAACCCAGAACATTTGGCGCAGTAGAGAGTGGCGTGGCGCTCAACCGTGCAGTCATATTTAAATGTAGGTTCGAATAGGTCTCAAACTGTAATGTCATTATAGTTGCGTTGTAACAAAATGATTAACTTACGTTACATTATACATATGACATAGGCATCTAGGAGGTACACAGATGTTTGCATAGGTACTTAACAAATATGGAAAGACATTACATTCCGTTGCAAAAATTATTCTTCGCCTCTAAATGCAAACCTTGTTTCTTATATGTTTTTTTGAAAGGAAAAAGGGTCAAAGTAGGTATAATATACAAATATATATATGTATAATACACAAAATTCACGCAAAGTGAAATAAATATTTTTGTAACAGTTCAACACGTAAAAAAGTGCCAACATATGTAGATGTGTGTTTAAAACATTTCAAACTATAGTCATAATAATAAAAGTATCCCTGCAAAGATTTAGGTACCTATGTAAAACCTGCTGCAAACGGACTGGTACACTGAAATGACATAATTACGCCACATAGGCGGATCTCGTGGAATGTGGTGTCATCTAATTATAACTAAGGTTTATTTACAGATAAGGAACACCTGACGGGGGACGCGACGCTCGCGGTTACGGCGGGCGGTAGTGCGCCGCCGCCGACAGCGCCCCGCCGCGCTCTAGCGCTGGTAACCTGCAACGTTACGGACCATTACTGCTCCTGCTACACTGCCTAAGCACACCGGTCAACAAGCAGCTCGCACGTGACTCCGCTCATCCGCTGTCGCAGAGGCGCATCTCCACAAACCTTGAGATAACATAAAGCTCATGCAAATATCACAGAAACTCACGACAAAAATTATACTTAGTAAATGTTAGTTCAGTGTCATTACAAGTGTTTACCAGTTACCGAGCAAAGTGCGAAGGCACAGCCTCCGTGAGCACCTTGAAGTGATCATCTTTTGTGAACGTTTACATGAAAAGGACAACGGTTAGTATCCGTCTACGACAGAAAAAAGAGTTAGAAAGAAGAGCCGACATTGTTAAACGAGTGCATATGACAGTAGTCGTGGAAGTTAGAGGCAGTGCGCAATAAGCCGATATGCAGTACTGTAGAAACAGAATTGAGGAACATACGAGAGAGGCCAAACGATTGAATATTAAACAAGCTGATAGCGGAACGTGCAAAATTGGCGCAATCTAATGCCCTCTATGTACCTCCGGGGGAGGTACATGGCATGAGGTGCGAGGGTCCGAAAGGCGCAAGAGTCAGTCGCGGGGTACTCACATATCGGCTTGATGCCTCGCGGGGAGCAGCAGCAGCGGGGTGGCGCCCCCCGCGCCCGCCTCCACCGCCGCGTACAGCGGAGGCAGCACCTTGTGCGAATGTGCCTCCACTGCCAACACCACACACGTTACAGACCGAGTCAGTGCGCCGCTCACTTCACGGGTGCCGCGGGCGGTACGTACCTGAGAGCGGCGCGGCGCCAGGGCGCGGCACGCTGTGCCCGCCGCCCATGCTCTTCGGTTTGCGCTTGCGTGTCTGGATGCCGTCCTTCTTCATGCTCAGGGGCCGGTTCACCTGCACAGACACGCACGATCAAGCGGTCAGTAGTTACAGTTGCACGTGTGCCGCGAGACTGAGTGACTTCACAGACGGGGAAACTCCTCGTAATCTCCCGCCATGCGGTCCTATCATCCTTTAAACAAGCGTATCTACACACGAAGAGATAATTGATAAAAGATTATTTATCTCATTATGAATATTCGTGGTCGCACGATGATAATTCTCTATCAGTCGGTAGCCCCGCGTTTTATCTCAAGAGATTAGATGAGACCCTGTGTTTTGATTTTTTATACAGACCCAATATTTGCCGAGGAGTTCCCTGATAACTGTGACTGCAGCGGCGATTAGATACCTGCCGCGCGTCTAATCAGCATACCTAGCGTAATCGATGCACAATCGCGCGATACCGCCTCTACCGACGGCACTGTAACCGGTACCGCGCGGCAGTTCCTGCTCCTAGAGAACAGGTGGTCGGAACCAGCGCGCTCGCGATTAGTGCCTATACCTATTGTATGCCAAGGTTGCAATACGTTATATACTTACATTATGCAGTTTGTAGTAGAGGCCACAAGCGTTGCAGACAGGCTCGCCGTTGTTATTTCGTCTCCACAGCGTTGTGTTGGAAGTGCGACAGTTGGCGCAAGTCACACCGACGCGACGATTCCCATTCGTTGGCTGCGCATAACACGTACATGTTAGTTACTATGAGGTTCTATGGTTAATAAATAATTTGAATCGTTTAGATCGTCAGTAAGGGTTACCAGGGCCTGTTGCGGTTTTGCTTTTTGTCCTTTTAGCGGCGGTCGGTTGACGCCGTTGATACGTGTATACAGGCCGCAGGCGTTGCACAAATAATGTCCGGTACCGTCGCGCCGCCACAGCGGGGTGGTGGCTGCAGCACAATTCACGCACTCCTTTACTTCACCCATACCCGCCATACCTGTTTCACAAAGTAAATGTTACAACGAGCTCGATGGAGCAAAAGTAATTTTCAAAATCAAGTATACATACTTGGATCAAACCCGTCATCTATAGGCAATAGATTATGTGGAGGCCATGCTTGCGCAGGCGCAGGATAGCCCTCTACTAGTAGGCCCCCTTCGTACCCTGACACCGGCACGTATTCCACACCGCCGCCTTGTCCCAGGTAATGTTCACCACCGACCTTATACTGGACAGTGTTGCCGTGAGTATACAAAGTTACCTACAAATCATAAAAATAATTATTAAGTACAAATCATGAAATATGTCACAACTGTCAAGTAATATAAATTTAAGTGCACAGACCAACCTGTTGTGAGTTAGGACTCGGCGGTGCCTCATACACAGCTTGCGATTGCGGTATGACTGAGCCGTACACTACATGGGCGCCCCTTGTCGTCAACGACGATGAAGAGAGTGTTGGGTCTGAACGGTACAATAATTGGCTAGGGGGTGACTCGTCTCCTCGAGCGCCACCGCCCGTGTTCCCCGTAGCGGCTCCGCTCCCCGCAGCACTGCCGTATAACGTCAATAACTCCTTACTACTTCCGGCGTAAGCACCGTATGCTGGTGCTCCACCGTACTGAGGGCTCTGACCGGCATAGGTGTAGCCGCCGTGTACGGAGGTCACGGGTTGTAAGCTAGCATACGTGCTTGGGCGTGGTTCTCCCTCGCCACGCGTTTCATATTTAACCTGCTGATATGCGACACCGACCGACTGTTGGTTATTCAGAGACGTAGTCTGAATCATCTCGAGTGCCGTAGACTGGGGTACTTGTTCGCCGAGCACGGTGGTATATTGGCGTGAATCGGTGGCACCTTCACTACCCACGTATTGCAATTGTTCTTTTTCTTTTTGCGCCAAGTATGAGTCGTGTGCTGCATCTTCGCCTTCACCCTCCTGCGCCACGATTACGTGGTGTGGTGCGCCATAGCGCAGCGCTAAGCTTCTGCTATAGACAGGGCGCTGTGGAGTTCGAGTGTATTGTGGTTGCATGCGTTTATCGACAGGCGCGGGCGACGCCAAAGTCCGATAGGGCTCTTGCTTGAAAGCGAGGTACCGCGCAGTTTCTGCCTCCGCGAGTCGAAGGCGCTCCTCGTCATAGTGTTGCTGCGCTTCCCGGTGCTCATCTTCAAGTTTAGGCGCGTACTGGTGCAGTTGCTGTGCGTCTTGCTCTAGTTGCACAGGCTCTGGGGGCTCGTCTTTCACGCCTTCGTCAGCGCCAGGATCACCCTCTTCTGTAGTAATATGACCTGCAGCGGTGATCGTCCGCACGGTGCGACGTGACGTTATCACGGACTGTGAGTGCGGTGCCGGGGACCCGTCACGCGCCATCACGGCGTTGACCAGATGCTGCTCACCGCTCTCCGCCCCTGCGTTCCTATCAGCGGCTTGCTCCTGCTCCAGCCTGTCTTCGTGCTTGACGAGTTGCAGCGCCTCGGCGGTGTTATCTACGTTGTTTTGCTCTATCTGTCCTACGTTCTCCATGTTTTGTCTTTATTCAGGACACTCGTTGTGTAAAGAGGATGCGTGTACCTAAAAGAAAGAAAGGTGTCTAAGAAGTTTGTAGGTTACAAATAATTTTAGTGTGTTTTTTAACGCGGACACCTAAACAAACAAAAGGCTTCGCTTTAGGAGCGGAAGAGCGCCGGCCCGGATATACGCGACAAATAGGGAACGAGCTCAAACTGCGGCGCCGGCGCCCATATACGAGTACGTAGCGTAGGTACAGCGTGTAGAACTCGAGTTTAGACTACACATTTAGCAATAGGTTTTAATGGAATAATTTATAGATCCTTTCAATACTTCAAGTTATATGAAGTTTAATTATATTATATTACATTTATGAAATATATATTTCTTTGGAAACTTCACATTTTCAAAGTCAATATAAATTAAATTATTTTGCGTGGTATGTTTAAAATATTAAAATATGTTATAATAAAATAAATATAAGTAAGAGATACTGCATCTAATTTCATCTTAAGACTTGAAATTTCAACAGTTATCTAGTTGGTAATTCTAAGTTTTCATATTAAAAAATGTTAAACCAATTCCGACAGACCGAATGTGTCGAATCGTAAAACGCTAAACAGCGAGGAGTATTCTAGTTTAGAAACATTTTATGATAAGGATATTAAATTTATATGGTGACGGATGACACGGCACAAGAACACGCCGAGGCCCACCTTCGCGCGGTGAGCAAACATGCCATGTTGTGCCAACGCCGGCGAGAGTACAGTTTGTTGATCGTCTGTCGCCTGGCCCCAGCGCAGCGTCGCCACCAACTCCAAACTGTACTGAGTGCGAGGGGACTAAGGTTCGTATTGAGGCGGCAGGACAAGTGGTGTTTGCTCGAGCGATCGACGTGATAACCGCCGCTCGGGGCGATAAACTAGTCCATGGTGTTAATAAACCTCTTTGTAGCAGTGGTACAACAACCACTCGCATATACTCTCCTCACAGCCGGGAGGGCCGTGCGCCTATGTTCTATATCTTTGAAATGTTTGATAATTATATTCGTTCCAGACCAGGTTTCATGAATATTAGATTTTTGTAAACTTGCAGAAGCATGTTTGCCTGTTCTACATACCACGGTACAAGAAACAAGCGTAGCACTGTCTAGACCCAAACTTAGCATACAGTTTGGGTCTAGGCAGTAGGCAGTGCTGCACAAGGTTTCTCAGAGTTTTATGTAATTATCTATGTAGCTTGCAATGTAGCTTGAACTATCAACGTTAAGATTTTAGCATCTGCAAAATACTCGTAGATTGTTTTTATATAGGAATTTACGCATTACTTTGGGTCACGTACCGTAGGTGCACAGACAGACAGTAATATCATAAATTCGCATGTAACTCGATCTCTCTGTGAGTCTATTACGCTTTCACGGTTAATTGCCGATTGTAATGAAATGTTGTATTGAGATACTTTCATTCGTGACCAAGGACGTTGGTTAGTCTTTACTGCAAGACACGACACACCACGCAGTGGCGGGAAGTGCCGTAGGCAAACACTTTTTTATGTTTTGTCTACCAAAGTGACCACGACCACCATTCTCATTTCTTGACTTGTTCATTCATTATAATTAACTAGTAAAAACCTAAGCAGTTCTCACATTATCTTACTTAATATTCGTACATAAACCATAACAACGTGGGCATGAGGCTGTGGTGAATTCTTGATGACCTATTATCTCATGGAATTCTGCACAAATGTATAGCTACTGTCAACCCTGTACTTTTGTGTAGTCATTTTCATTCTCTTTTAACTTAAACAGTTTTGGCACTGCTGTTTGAGCCATTGTTTTTCAGCTCTTTTTACGTAGGTGTAAATAAAAATTTAGTTTTTTAGATATAATTTGCTTTCGTACTCTACATTTGATTTTAAAAAATTTAAAGTAAATATAAATATGCTCACATAGATGTAATAATATCCTCGCATATATCACACACGACTGTGTGATCCCAAACTAAGCAAATTGTGTACTGTGGTAACCAGACTACTAATAAACATACTGAAATATTTCTAAATACATGTATATTATAGATAAAATATTAACCAGATGAATATCACGCAAATATTTGCCTTTAGTGGGAATCAAATCGAACCCACGACAATGAGGCAAAGACAAATAAAAGGAGCCTAATAAGATGTAGAGCCAACCTTATGGATGTAACTACATACATATATGGAGGGTATTGCGAGTACGACAATATACCGCGTGTAACATGTTCCGACGGCAAAGTTAAGTACAGTCAACCCGTGGATAGAACGTATACATCAATAGGTATTTATATAAATATTTATAAATTCCACCTAGGTACATATATACCTAGTATTGTCTTTATTTATATAAAGAAATAGGTAGTTTGTATAGAGTTTAGACCACGATTTCTTAAGTTATTATATTATTTGATTATTCCAAATTTTTTTGCTTTTTTCTCTTCATATAGGTACAAACATTTGCCATCTAGTCCCAAGCTAAGCAGAACTTGTGTACTAATCGTACTTAAAAACTGATATAATTACACTTATACTTTTTATGTAAATACATAGATATTATATAATACAGTTAATATCATGATTTGAAATTATATTTTCATGGTTTTTTTTTAACTTTAATAATTGATTTTAAGAGAAGTAAACAAATTTAAATATAACATTAAACAAACAATTAAAGCGGATTCAAAAAAATAAATGCGCCTAAAATGTTGCCTCGTTAATACTTTGTGGTATTCGCGGTGTTATATTTGGAATCAAACACTGTCTTCAAACCGTAGTAATTCTTATACCGTAGATTTAGAAAAGACGAAAGTAAAAATACTCAACTCTAATGTTCCATAACCTCCTGCTGTTCTTCATCGTATTCCTAAAACTACCAAAATCCATAACGTGGTCATTAGTTTAGGGAAAACGTTGGGCATAAATGAATTTGCCTATCAGTGTAATCTGTTATTAACAGACGATTCTATCTCTAGATATTGTGTCGATAATGTAGGTTTTACATCAGACAGCAACGTGATACACCGCTAGCGATTCAACCAATACTTACCATTGCAACTGGCTTCGGCTGCCTCGCCTCTAACCTATAACACTTATTAAGTGGCTGTGGGGAAGATTCAGAAGATTTATGGACAGATTTAGAGAAGACAGGTAAAAGAGTAATAAAAATAACAAATATTATTTGTTCATCTTGAGACCCGAGTTTTATCAGGTCGGACCTTACTGTGTATTCTATTCCCCAAGATCTTTCTGTTAGTGCCATGAAGCGCTATACAACGTACCTATTGTTTATTATAAAAAAACTTTCACGAGACCATTACGCGAAGGGTTAAAAGGTCAAACCAAGTGGCGTAGCACGGTAGCTACAAGCCGTAGCGTTTGGTAGCAGCCGTAGCCCCTAGCCTTTAGGATGGACAGGATACTCTCAATGCTCTTATATAATAATAACTATACGGTACTACTACATACATGTACAGACTTTCCTCGTGTACACTGCATAGGAAGGTGTTCTGGTGAGTGACTACCGCCCCCCATCAACGCCTGCGATTCTTGAGTCACAAGTGACAGTGGGGAGTACGCGCTTTTCTTGGAAGTTTGAAGATCGTATCGGTCCGGACGTGTGTGGCACTGATTGTCGCGATGCAAAAATATCGAAACAACCTGTAGGCACCTCCCCACACTTCTCGTACAAACTACTTCCTTACCCGTATCTATCTATCTCTCTATCTATGACAGAATTTTAACTTAATATCAAAATAGTGTTTTTAAAGATAGTTATCGACTATTAAAGTTGATTACTAGCTAAACGATGGAACTAGCTTCTAAACGCTGCCTTTTTAAAGTTTTGCCGCTAACGGCTTGTTTAGTTGTCATGTGATCCTTGTAGATAAAATACTTATAATTTTAGCTTTACATTTCAGCACAGTAATCTATACCATTAATTTTTAAATTAAGAATTTGATTTTAAAATTAATGAAACAGCAACAATTTGCACTTTAATTTTGCTATAGTTTTATGTTAGTAGTACGTAATATTCTATTTTATTATGTTTCAATAACATCAAACTAATAAATATAATGACTCTTTGTGATTATAACTGTAATGAATAATAGATTATTTACATAATTAACGCTTACTGTCCAGTTGAAATATAAGTATTTACATGGACCCTCAAACTAGCCGTCAGTGGTTTGTTGCTCTGGCCACTGACTCTTACTACTAAATAACAAACTAGCAAAGAAGCTTGCAGCGTGTGTATTGGATATACCTACACGCACGTGCGTGTGAACAATGCGTTATATGTTTTTGTGAATGACTGCAATATGAATGAATACATACTAATATTATAAATTCAAAAATAATTCTATCTGTCTTTTAAGCTTTCACGACTTAACCGCTGTACCGATATCAATAAAATTTGGCATGGACATACTTTGATTCTTGAGAAAGGGCTTAGGCTCCTCTTTATCGTGATTACCGACATACACCTAGTTGGCATCACGGGCAACAGTTTATAACTACAATATAATGCCATTAGGAAATATAAACACACTAGCTGAACCCCGCGGTGCTACCCGCGGTACGATGATAACTGCGGGCAACGCCGCGAGGCGAAGCTATATCTTTATAAATAGTAGCCTATGTGTTATTCTGATGTATAAGCTATATTGTGGTAAAGTTTCATTCAAATCCATTCAGTAGTTTTTACGTGAAAGAGTAACAAACATCCATACATACATACATCCATACTTACAAACTTTCGCCTTTATAATAGTAGTAGGATATATATTTATGTGAGCAACGTAACACTTAAGTGTTTTACTTGTATCTATATAATACAAAGACAACATTTCGTGTCGCACTTTTCATATGCTCTTACAGCGATGTCACTTTTAAGTTTTATCAAAATAACAGAAAAATTTCAATCACCTCAAGTCACTGTTTCCACTAAATCATACATAGGTATGTAGAAGGTTGTCAGATATTTTTAGATGATGAAGGATCTGCCACTTTTACGTACATCACACAAGAAGTATCGAATAGTGAGCAGTATATATTTACTTAACAATTGATATAACACAAATTTTGTCTGAGAACAAGAGTAAATGAACTGAAATAAATTAGATATAGAGATATAAATGTATTCAAGTTCCACTAATAATTAAATATATATTTATTTAATATAATTTTATTCATAAGAGAGAGGCTATTAAAAACGTTTCGAATGTACCCGAAACAGTATTGTTCTATTCTTTAACAACAATTATAGAAAAAAAAAATCCTACGATATATAGGATCAATTATTTTTCTTTGATGTATTAAATCAATAAAAATAATCAAAATATATAGGCCATCCCCAGTTTTAACCAAAAATAGTTTATTTTTTAAAAAGACAACACTCGCACTAGGAATGCTTCCTGTGTCACGAGGGACTTCACAGACATACATGAAACGGACACAGAAAACACCCAAACTCAGAACAACAACTTGTAGATGACACAAAGTGTTGTTCCATGTGAGATTTGAACACAAAGCACTTGGCGAAGTAGGGAAAGGCGTGGCGACCGCTTAACCACTAGGCCAAATGTGATCTCAAAAGATAGGGTATTGAAATAAAAATTTTAGACCCAGATGAGCCTGTACGGTTTCTACAAAATGGCGGAAAGTATTATTTTTTCAACTCGTGGCAATAAAACCAATCAAGACACACAGAGTATTCATTGTACCTCAAATAATATGAAATAAATATAAAAGTGCGCTTTATGCCAACTCGTATAAATATAAATAAGCTGTAAGTTAAACATTCTTTTGGTAATAATGAAAACATCAAAAACCTCATACAATAAAAGATCATCGAGTGAGAAAATAGTTGTCACTACCGACGGCATGGTTGGTAGGTAGCATGGACGGCAATATTTTTTTTTAAATCCCTATTTCTTTTTTTACTATTTAATTTACTATAATTTTCATGTGTAAGGTTCTATTTAAAGATTGCGTGGATTTTGTTCATGTCTATACCTTCACACAAATACAATAGAACTGTTTGATTTCCAGAACTATCAAATACCGATTTGATGACTGCTTTTTTCAATTTTTCACAGGGTACTTATTATTTATTATACCTAATCATTTCCACCTACAGCAGACCACACAGATCTGGCAAAACTTTACATAAATTGGAATAAGCGGGTTCAGAACTTTCCAACCATAGTCTTCTGCAGTCCGGCGACTTACGATCCAGTAGAAATGTACTCATGTCCCCATACTTAGCTACAAGTGAATTTGAACAATCTTCTAATTGCGAGCTATAATTCAATTAGGTAGATGATATTCCTTGTCTTCTTTGACTTCCTTGATTCTTCACAACACAATTGCTAAGAACACTGACATGACAATCACTTTGAGGGTTATCCGTAATTGTAACATTGTGGCACTCACACAGTTCATGAGTAAAATCATTTTAAAAGAGTGGTTAACCTGTACAGGACTTGGAACAGATGATTGTGTACTCATATCTGCAGAGTGACAGCATTTATTGAAATAGTTTTTTATAAAAATAATCATTTTCAATGTCCTTGTGTGCTGTGGTGTATAAATGCAAATGCAGATCAAAATATTTCTCAGTTAATATGATGAAGCTTGGTAAATCCTAAGTTTATTTTGGTCTGTCAGTGCTATCAGGTACAGATTAGATATTGGCTTGGCTATTGGCTCGGGAATCCCGCATATCATTACCACACGCACATATAACACTGCTTAGTGTAACTACGATACCAATAGTCTTTTCTCACAGCCGTGGCTGTCTTCAGGTACAAGAGATGTACTTACCGCTGAAGTGTCCTGTAGTGGAAGGCGAGCGGCAACTCCTAGCGTCTTCAATTTTGGTCGTCAGAGGGGCTCTTTTAACATCACAGTATGTCACAGGTTTTGTTGAGTCTCGCAGATACACACTACACTAAATCGCGGCGTGTCAGGTCGGCGACGCGCGGCACTCGCCCGAGGTGCTCTGTGACGGCCCAGGTGAGTCGAGCTTTCAGTAGGCGCGGAAAGGCGCGCGTCTGTGTGTGTGCGTGTGCGCAAGTGTGCGTGATCGACAGCGCTCGCGATTGGCCGAGCGGCGAGCGTCGACACGGTGACGAGGCGCGGGGAAAATTTCATGTTTCAGCACACCTCGCGCACTCAGAGCGAGTTCGCGCTTACCCTCATAGCTACATACTTGCGTGGACATGGCCGCCACTGAACTGTAGATACAGCGGCCGCTGATGAGGAGCTGGTACGAACATCTCAACTATCGCCACAATCACTACGATAATGAACGATAAACGGATAACTAACTACTAACTCATTCATATTTCATGCATTCGCTGTTTGTATAAGGCACGATTGTGTTGTTTAAAAGTGAATCTCGACGTAGTACCAGACAAGTACTTGTACCTACAAGTTTACTCGGCATGGTGCGTTTAATTGTGCCGAAACACGATTTAGGTTAAGCAGCAAGCAGTGTAGGTACTCGTACTAGGCATACGTTCAGCGATCTGTCAGGAGGACTTTATTCTTTTCTTTGTTTGCAATTAAACTCTTTAGACCATAGACAAAGAAGATTCGCCTGCGATACGAGTGTGTTTATACACCTAACAAGTATTTGAGCGTAAATGTATCGGTGTCCGGAGTGCCCTTGTGTTTAATTTTGAAATACATCATCATTAAGGTATATAATCCTCACTTATCCCCCAATTTATATCACAATAAAATGTAGGTACAGCACGAAGGTGCGCTTTAAACAGTCATTATTATATTTACGATAGTATCTTAACAATAAAAAATCGATAAGGGTAATGCGCGCCCGTTATCTTATCTGGGGGCTTACTTGAGACATCGATCATCGGTCTAATTACTAACAATACCGTGCCTTCGTACTGCAAGACCTTCGCGTCCTTTCCACCTCAACCACTGAGCCCTGCTCATTACCTTATTCAATGTCTTTTCAAAACATCCTCTGTATATAAATAGACCATCGGTTAATGCAAGTATTTTCTTATTTAACAGCAGCACAATTCAATGTCTCTGTATTAAATAGAAAATGCTTAGGGCGTTTCACTTAATTTACCTACATAAACAAATTACAGCTCTCATTTAATAAAGACAGGCAGTGATTAAAGTCTACCACTCGTCTAGGTTATTACAGTCTACTGAGATCACGGAGCAAAAAAAGAGGATAGGGCCTAAGCGACAGTGCACCGGGCCTAAAACAAGATTCTAACGTCAATAAAATAAGCGTGTTTTTTTATACCTTTTATACCTGAACTTATCGCTTTTCGTAATGTGCATAAGTCGTCTAAAATCGCAAAGCGGTAAATTTCCATGGTCTTAAGAAGAAAAGGATGTGATTTTATCATGTCATGTAAAAACTACTTTGATGTGTGTTTTGACGCTATCTATAAATTTTCTTTGTAAATAATCTCAAACTGTATTTATGGATAGTATTTAACAGTTCTCGAAAAATATATTTGTGTTCTGGTACGAATGGCAACTAACAATATAAAGGTGCTTAGAGCTCAGTATTACATATTTATCTAGAACGAGATGAGTCGACCAATTTGGTATCACCTAAATCTCTTTGTCTACCTATTTCAACAATAGTGTCTACTCTTTATAAAAAAAGGTACAAGTGCCCAGGGCTAAACTACAAAAATAAAAATAAATGTCTAAAGTTCTCAGGCAATAAATAGATAACAAAACTATGACAAATCATTTTAAAATAATAGGCAGCAGTTTAACAAAAGATTGACATATTTTTTTCTGTATAGTTTAATGCGTCTTTCCAAGTACGATCACAGGCAATGTTTAATATTATGAATATTATTGTACATTACAAACCTTACCCAGGTATTTATATATTCCCTAGGGATTGTATAGAATACCTACCGACCCACCGGCAATGTGGGAAAAAAGGACGAACCGATCTCTTAGACACAAGAAAATGTTAATGTTACCCTCTTCCCGTCTCACGTTACATTCAAGTAGTACCTATGTGATGTCCATCAAAATATTCAACAAATTACCTGATTCCATTAAAAATGAAACAAATGAGATACATTTCATACATAGAAGTTAGCAAATACTAGAAGTATTAAAGCCAAAATAAATTAATACATAAATGATAAAGACTCTCGTAAACTCGTACCATAGTACATAAGTAAGATACCAAATTATAATTTTAAATTGAATTATTATTCTATCTTAGACTGCCTCGGTGGCGTAGTGGTACCATATGCGACTGCTAAGCATGAGGTCTCGGGTTCGGGTTAGATTCCCGGGTTGGACTAGATGTTTGTATGATCTGCAAATACTTGTTTCGGAGTTTGGATGTTTTCTATGTATAATATGTATGTATGTAATTATACCTACTATGGGTATACAAGCTCTGCTTAGCTTGGGACTAGATGGCGTTGTTTGCTAGATGTCCGGAATATTTATTTATTTATATTACTCGTATCTTAAAAGTGTTACATTTTTTTTTCATTTTTTAATAGATATTGAATAATTATATTTTCTTCTTAGTTTTTTAATGGAAAGAACTTAATATTGTTTATTTTGTTGTATCTAGTATAATTCTAATATTTAATTGATGTTACGTGGCTTGTGATTTGCTGTGCCCTACAGAGTCCACGATTATTTCCAGTATTTAAGTGTGACATCTTTACCACCTGTTTACAACATTGTGGAGTGTATACGATACGATATGAATAAATAGATTTTGGTCTGTATTTATTAATTAAATATTGGTACCTAGCTTACGTACTACTGCCTAGAAACGTGTTCTGTTTTGCTTAAATCAAATTTATTCAGAATTATAGAGGTTTAGATCCACTTTGTTGTTGTTGAACCATTTGGATTATTTGATTCTTTTTCTCTTTTAAAAGACAACTCCCGGTTTAGGAAAATACCTACAGTAAGCCACTAGGCCAACCGTGCAGTGCGTTTTGAGTGAATTATTTTATACCTGTTACTGTAGATACTCGTAGCACATTATCGGCAGCGCATTCTAAACTTCTACATTATGTGAGAACGTGCTGCGGCGTTTCTTCTGCCTCTATGCATCCCCTGCACAGAGGGCTGTCTGTTGCGCCATAGTGAATACGTGCTTGTTTAAGAGACAATGCCCAGTCAGGATACCTATGACCTTCCAGAGATTGTCCCTTTTCAGTCTAATCAGGTAGACTGAAAAGGGACAATCAGGCAGGCAGGCTAGTCTTTTTGATGTTACCGGAACTGCACTTTTTATTTGCCTGCATCCTTCGTTGTTTTTCCCGTTAAGTTTTGTGTTTTTCTTCAGTATTGGCCCGCAGCCATGTTTTTATTTAGCTTTGGGGCAAGCGTAGTAGTGGTTTCGGTTCACAAACTGTCGTTTCCGATCCCCTTTTGACCAATTCATCTGCAGCGTCGTTACCCATTTAGTTACTATGCCCTTTTATCCAGTGCAGGATGATTCGAAACCGGTGTCTTGATATGAATTTCCGCCTTTTTATGAGAAAATAAAATTGCTTTGGCCTCAGTGGCGCAGTGGTAGCGTATGCGATTGCTGTGCTCGAGGTCTCGGGTTTGACGCCCGGGTCCGACCAAAATGTTTGTATTGAGTATGTATTTACAAAACAAACGATAACATGTATTTATAACTATAGTACCCATAATACAAACTCTGCTTAGCTTGGGACTAGATGGAGTTGTGTGTTAGATTCTAACACACAACTCTAAACAAACTCTCTAAACAAAAACTGTGTGTTTGTGTATACACAGTTTATTCCAAGTTAGTTTAATTCTGTCTGTCAGAGTGAATATGAAACGCATGGAATATAGTTTTATAACTTTATGCAATATACCACGGTTAAAGTCAATGAAACTTGTAAAGCCAATTTTTGATCACATTTTATAAGTACTTGTAAGTGTGTAACCCATTACACATATTCGCAATGGCTCAATAAAGTTTGAAGCTCTTACATTTAGCCACTTCCCTTGTGTGGGTTGTCTCTCAGTGTGAGAGTGGCTGCTCCTTTCTGCAAAACTACTTAAATAATGTCGATGCTTACGTGCCTTGGAGTGCTGCTGATTCATTAGTTTATTGATGCAGTAACATGTGGAATAATAAATATATTGTATAGCGAACTGATAATATGTTTAGGGCTTAATCTTCCTAAACCAAAGAATATAAGACAGCCAGCTTATCACAATAAAGTTAGACTAAGCGGAGGCTAATAATAACCAATGAGAGAACCTCATTTAAGCGACTATAATATTGGTAATAACAATTTTACAATGGTTTTTTTCACGAAATATATTATAGTCAAAGTTACAATAAATAATGTTAAGTAATTGCGTATTAGTGTGTGTGTGTCATATCTGTGTGAGTGTCCGTAGTCCGTTGGTAGGGATAACGAAATGAAGAATCAAAGTTTGTGGTGTTAACTGTTGTTGTTACTATTTGTTAATTAATATTTGTTTCTTGTCATCCTGAGATAGGTGTTAGTGGCTGCAACACAGTTATTTAACTATAGCCGCCATTGTCAACCATATCTGTCTCTGTATCTATTGTTGTTTTTTTTTCAAAAATTCTTTTTTGTTTATTTTGTTTTATTATCTGGTAGTAATTTGTCTACAATATGATATAAAAATATGGAAAACGCAGCGTTAATAGGCGTCCCACAAGGCGGTCCGACGATCTAGTGAAAGTCGCGGGGAGCCCTTGGATGCACGAAGCACAGGACCGTTTGTTGTGGGGAACCTTGTGAGAGACCAGCAGTATATAATAATAAATAAATAGCTCTATTATTTGTTTTTGCTGACCTAACAATTACAGATTTTGTACAATTTATGTTTTTGTGGCACTTTTTTTTGGGATAGATGCCTACTTGTGTGGATAGTTGCCCCACCACGAAAATAAAATGGAAGATAGATGCCTGCAGTGCGGGATAGAAGCCCTTCATATTGTGTAAAACAACAATTGTCTCCGAGAAACATGGTTTGAATTACGAATAAAAATAGGTAAAAAAACTTTTTAAGTTAAACGGTTTTATGTTAAAAAAAAACATACATTGCAATGTTTAAGATAAATGTACTAAAAACCAAAAAAGTAATAAAATAGATACAGTCGTGGGAATTATAAACATATGCATAGACTAGACTAAAATAAAACCGTGGGGTTAACATGGAGTGTATAACTATTGGAATTTCCATGAGCAAGAAAATAGTAAGTAATTTCCTCACCGTCTGCGGGCCAACTGCCTAACGACGAATTAAACGATTCTTCTATCGCACATTAAGTCGATAATTTGTACCTAGACAATTGACGTGCCCCACGGCCGCCATCTTGGATTTCAATTTTTTATAGTATATTGTATTCTGCTTGTTGAGCCCTTTCATTTGATACCCATATTGATGGGATTGATAAAACCTACGTTATCCGCCATTTTGTAGCGGCCGCCATCTTGGATTTCAATTTTTTATAGTATACTAGCTGAACCCCGCGGTGCTACCCGCGGTACGATGATAACTGCGGGCAACGCCGCGAGGCGAAGCTATATCTTTATAAATAGTAGCCTATGTGTTATTCTGATGTATAAGCTATATTGTGGTAAAGTTTCATTCAAATCCATTCAGTAGTTTTTACGTGAAAGAGTAACAAACATCCATACATACATACATCCATACTTACAAACTTTCGCCTTTATAATAGTAGTAGGATTGTATTTTGCTTGTTGAGCCCTTTCATTTGATACCCATATTGATGGGATTAATAAAACATAAATTATCCGCCATTTTGTAGCGGCGGCCATCTTGAATTTATAATGATAATGAATAAACATAATTGTATTGTCACCAAAATCCAAAGTGTATACAAAATTTCAGATTAATCGGTTGACAGGAAGAGGGTGATATTTGAATTACTAAATTTGACCCAAGAATAAATAATAAATAAAACAAACGGGGTGAGCTAAATAAAACCGTTTAATAAAAACATTTATTTCTAATATGAAACAAACATCCATATCAAAATTTTAAAAGCATTTATTTAACAAAAATATTAATTCTTAGTTTTCATTATAAAATATTAATTGTTAAGTTTCAACAAACATTATTACAGTTTTTTGAAATGAAATTTTATTTATTATTTATTACCAAGAATAATTGGGGTTGGCCTGTTGTATCTATTTATCAGTTATTCTACGGAGCGGCTGGCATTGGACCTCCGCAACCCTGAGGGTGAACTGAATTCGAAGGTTGAACTAGTAGCCAGTATACTTATTTGAGAGCACTTGACAAGTGGTACCGACGGTTTCAAGTGCTCTCCGAGGCACGGGCGGGAAACACCGCCATCTTCCATACTTCGGGCTGCTATCAAGATTTTTTAATAAGAATAACCCAAGAGCAGTCCGACTCGAAATTCGCACCTGAAACCCAAGAGGTCTCGATTGCGAATCGGCAGTGGCTTACGCAAACCGCTAGGTCAACTAGGCAGTCCCATGTTGTTGTCCCGCTAAATGAAAGCTCGTAATATCTTGTATTTCATGATAATATTGTATTTTTAGTAGCCAAACACCTTCGCAATATTCAAGATGGAATCCAAAATCATCAGAATATTTCATTCACCCTAAGGTTTTTTATTAATTTCATCGAAAACTGACTGTAATTGTACAAAAACATATATGGGTATACTTTTATGGTGTAGCAGGTTATACAGAATATGTAGATAGATGCCCCTAAGGGCATTTACCCCTCCAAAAAATCTGGGCAACTATCTTTTTTGATACGGATAGATGTCCATTTTTTTTTTTAATTAAAATCAAAATAGCAACTATTTACATTTAGATGCACCATTAATGAACCAGTGTATTGACGTAATAAAAAATTAACATAATTTATTTCTACTTATAAAGTTATACAATGTTAAAATAGTAACTTTTAAAATTTCGACGTATTACTAAAGTTCACCTCGGATATAAATACACACATGAACTAAACATATCCTCAAAGCACGAGACAACCAAATACTTACCCTTTTAATTCTTAGTTGTAAATTTGGGAAGTTAGGTTGGTGAAATTGAGGCACCTATCCTGGTTTTACCAGCTAGAAATGCAGGAAGGGCTTTTAATTTTGGTAACGTTACCAGTTAACAAATGTGGGAAAATAAAAAACATGGAAGTTATTCTAGCTAGGTACGAGTATATCAAGAAACACGAATAAAACAATATTCTATTGAGAAAGCCAATTGCGGTTTTTTTTTAAATTTCGTATTCACCATAATTTACTTAAAAACATAGTTTAGAAGCAAATTTACACTTAGCAGCTGACACTAAAGTCTAGTTAGTAAAGCTAGTTACATTACACATATACTTTGGCAACATAACGACAGGAGTGAAAACGTTGTCGAGATACACATACGAGTAGGATGTTAGACGATTAATCGATGATATGAACTGCGATAGCAAAAATTATAAATCTACTAAAACAAAGTTATCTAAACACATATATTATTATAATGGATAGATACTGACTACATCTAAAAATAGATAGCTGTAGGTATGTATGAAGTGGGATTACTAAATAGTCTCCTAATGGAAGTCCGCGACATCCTGGTAACGAGAGCAAACAGAGCGCGGCTCCGCGTAGGTACTGCGCTGGCGTCACGGATGACACACGCGCCCAATATAGGCTTCGGTGTAAATAGTGATTCATTAGCGCATGTGTCGATACAACGGTCCTTAATTACGAATATCGTGTAAAGTTTATCTTGCTCACTTGCTACAAGCGAACCTCTCCTACAAAAAGTGATTAGTCAAATCCTCAAACAATGACATATCGGTATCACGCAAAGGTACTGATACCTAGCTCTAAGAAAAAATCGTTATTCTAGAAGTAATATTTGAGGCACTACTTCTGTGGCAAACAGTGGCACTGATGCGATCAGCGATGGTCGCAGTGATAGGAAAATTACTAGGCAGCAATATCAGCTTAGCAATACATTGCTGTAATAACTCAAATCTGGGGATCGTCACTATATGTACCTCATAATGTTTTCCAGATAATCTCACAGCTGTATATATCAGGTGTTTGATCAATTTGGTCAGCATAGGTTTCGTGAATGGGAATATGTACATCAAAACGTTTATTTTAATTTGCTTAGCAACATAATATCTTAGCCGTCTGATGGTAAGCTAGATTGAAGAACAAAGGTTGAAGAATTACTTTGGCTGTTTTAGATATTAACACGACTAACATGATGATCGTCAGGTTGAAGGCCTCCAGATACCTACTCATGTGGCATTTTTTGGTAAGATAAAAAACCCAGCTTTCTTTTTAAAAGAAATTCATAAGTTGGTAAAGTAGGTGTAAAAAAGCCGAAATCAAGTTAAGGACTCAAATGCGTTACTCTTATGGGCAATTTTCAAAAGTGATATAATATTAAAAAAATATACGATGAACATTTCGAGCCGCAACAAGAAACCGACGATGATGCAAAAATGTAAATCATGGAGCTGTCTCCGGGATATTCAAATTAAAAAAACAGACAGCTATCTCCCTCGGTACTTCTAAGGGGTGTATATGGGTCTAACCTATTTTAATTAACTGTATGTACCTACGAGTACGTTTTAACATTTCTTAGTATCTAGTGATCTGGCCAGCAGTACACGTCTGGTATGTATTAGTAAAATTTGGGTCAAAAACATAGTGATCTCTCTGAGAGGTATCGCACTTCGCTCGCACATACACCACGCTCGTGTTATCTGCAGCGCACTTGGTGGCACCTAGATAACGAGCAACTACGAGCGTGGACTGTACGTGTGTGTGCCAATTCAGCCGCTGTACTCTCGACGTTGTATCTCTACAGTTTGCTATACCTAATCATTAACATCAATTGCAGACAAATGTCCAAAAGTACCTCTCAGAGTATACCCATCATTTTGTCTTTGACGCTTACGGCCAGCAGTCGACTGTTATATTCCTATTTTGTATCTTATATTCCATGTTGGGCAGCACGAATAAAAAAACGGAACTTAAATAATTTCTGGTGATTTTTTTATGAACAGTATGATATTCTACTATTTCTGTAATAAACTCCGTATCCAATAATCTCGACGGACACTTAATCTTGTCAATCTATTTGTGTACGTGTGACATGCGAGAATTGCGCGCATCAACCTGTCACTCTAAAGAGGATCTTTGTGAAATACTCCTCGTGTAGCCGGCTAACCCTCACACTATAAGCTTGTTAGACTGAGAAGATTGTTTGACTTATCTACGTATTGTATGCTGCACTAGCTGTCCCGCTCAACATCGTCTGCGTCTCCTATTGCCCGTAGCGTGATGTTACAATACCTTAAATAGATATAAAGTAAAAAAAAATATTTTTTAGAACTTTTAAAATTCTTTTCTACAGAATTTTTGCGAAACTTAACGCAGTGCCCATAGACTAAGCTCTGAAACCGAATAATTTTCCTCCTTTTTTGCAGCATTTTTATTGATTCTCCGCTCCTTTTAGTCGCAGCATAATAATATAGATACATATAGCCTATAACATTCCTCGATAACTAAGCTGAGGAATTTTTCAAATCGGCCCAGTGCTTCCTGTGATTTACGCGTTCAACCAAACAAACAAACTCTTTTGCTTTATACTATATTATTAGTATAGATAGGTACGTAGCCCCGTCAATAAGGGTATTTTCAAGTAAACATCTTGAGTCTGTAATCATCATGATTTACTTTACTACAGTATTTACCAGATACTTAACTGACTTTTAAGGTAATCAAGTGACGTGTGTAGTGAGTTTTGATTCGCAATTGTTAGTTAACTACATTCAAGTTAAATTAAATCTGGAAATATAATAATAATAATTAAATTAAAATTAAATAAAAATTTAGGTATTCAACTGATTTCCTGAAAGAATGTTGGACAAACCTTCAGGTCAATCAGTTCGTAGAAGACTCTACTTGTAGGTAATGTTGTAGTGATAACACGTCCCTGTAATGTATTTATGTTATGTACCTACACGTTACAAAACAGATATCTAACGAGTGCGACGCCGACACCGAAATGGAGCAACGTTGCGTCGCATTGCCGAGTGGGGAGGGGCAAGCGGATTACTTTATGTTACACAATCGTCGATGTATGTGGGACATCAAGTGTTACGCCACCGCGCCCTTAACTACGACAATCATATGTTCAATCTATGTACTGAGGTTAAAGGTTGCTCCGGCCCTTCCCATGTCGCTAATCCTTTATACCGAGTCCACGTAAGTAGGGTTACAAGGAGCGCCTGCGTCTGTGTGAGTGAGTGCATCGACCCCGTAGATACAACACTTAGTATCGCGGGTTTCTTCAGATATGCAAATTGTTATCTTGTTTATCTTAACTAGGCGTTAATGTAAGACCGGTTATCTGGGGGTTTTGATTATCGTATCTAACATAGATACAGTATCTAGTAGAACAGCTGATGTAGTGGCACACTAAGCATCACACGTGTGCATGTAGCCACGCACGCGCCCTCTGGTGCGCTCAGAACCGCCAGTCGCGAACGCTACTATACCAGCGCACCTTTCATCTCTACCAATTTGAATAAATGTCTTGAGACGCGATGCATCGTACACGAATATGTATCGTAGTGATGCAATCCAAGTAGTGCGTCGCGAGGGGAGAACGCCGATGAGCGTTGGGTGTGTTCGCGAGTGACGTGATAACGTGAGCAAACAACACCATAGAGCGTAAGCAAATATTTGTAGGGAACGTTGCCGCCACCGCCCCGGCCCTGGCCACGCGCCCCGCGTCCTGGAGCCGCGGGGGAGGGTAGCGCAGCCGGCTATCTGCAGTGACTGAGATACCGCGATACCATCCCCGATACGGGCTAATTATCAGATAGAAGGCCTACAGATTTGATTACGAGAGCGCGTATCTGCCCGACGACTCATTACAGTCTACACAGCGCTGGCGCAACACCGCGCACACTCGCCCTTCAGGACCGCTGAGCCACCCTCACGGTGGATGCACCATGCCAGGCGGTAAGCGGAGGGTAAACGATACGGTGTGCATGTGTCAGTGGAGTGTGCAAAGTGGGACGTGTCGCCAGTGAGTGCTACGAGTAGTGTGACAGTGTGACATTGTGGTACGCGGCGCAGTAGGTAGGTATGCGTCGCGTAATCCCTGCTCCGGATCTGATAGCCGCTCGATACATCGACGGATTATTGATGGGCGCCGGTCGACCTCATCGCGATCTTATCAGTTGTTTTTTTGTCGAATATTTTTCCGTGAAAAGCTAATAAAGCGGTAATATGAGGGGCGAGGCGCGCTGTGCGGGGAGGGCAAGGCACGTGACGCGCGATGGCGTCTGATAAGCCGCCATATTGTTTCAGCGGACTCCCTTCCTCTTCTCCCCCGCCGAGGCACTCATCGCCGACATTCGCGGCTGTCTAAGAGCTGAACTATAAATACGAGTATATAGCTAAACGAAAGTAGCGGGTAGGTAGGTATTTGCGCTTGATATCGTCACGTACTCCACTGGTTACGTGTAAATATGATTCTAAACAAACGTTCTGAGAATGTATATTGTTCGCTGATTCACGGCAAATAGCAAACTGTTGCACTTTTAACAGAACAAATTAATACCTATAGGCCTATTTAGTACTACCTCGATGCATCTGCTCAAGAATACTTACCTAACGAACTGCTTTTATATTGGACAAGCTCAAATATAAAGAAATATTGGATTGAAACAGGGATCTGTTGGAACACCACAGACGTACAGAGGTCTATGTCTTTGGCGGTTCTAATATGTATTTAAAACTGTACAAATTTATTTATGACCGAATGAATAGTGGCTCCATATGTTTTAATATGTACCTAATAGGTATTTCATCATCATCATAATCCGAGCGGTGATCAGGATTGCGTCGATATGTATGCTTGTAGGTCTTTAAAACTAGTCGAAACTATCAGCATGTTCAGCCAAGTTTAAACTGGTGTGTTTCACCGAGTGAGTGAGGATATCGGAGGAAAATACCCTAACCCCATCCCCCGAAGGCTGGCAACGCACTTGTGACGCCCGGTGTTGCTGGTGTCCTTGAGCGGCGGTAATTGCTTTCCATCAGGCGATACGTCTGTTCGTTTGCCCCCTATTCCATAAATCCCTTGTGATTTTCACGTACTATTTCGAGCTACGAGTACTTCTGACCGCTTCACAACTTGAAAACTGTTTAACCTGTTTTGGTCATGCTTTCTACCAGAGTAGAGTGTCTTTAGCGGACCCACAAAAAAAAACTACCTATGAAATTATTTGTGGCGACATGCACATGGCAACAAAAACGTATAACAGCGCCACCTACCGAATGTGCTACACACCACTACTAATCCTGAATCGCGCAATAGAAGTTCCCGCGCCGATTATGAATAACATCAACCGTTGGGCAGTGGCCCGCCAGGCATGATCACCTCGCTTGGTAGGAGGATCCTTCCCTTGTGTTAGAGGGACACATCACACCCCAAGAAGCCCCACATGTTAAAGCCTTGCCTAGAATCCCAATTTACAAATAAAATTTTGGTAAAGTAACATAAGTATTATTTTATTTTATTTGGACAACCAACAAGAACATACACATTAAAAGCTAAGAGGCACATAACAGTAATATACAAACATTGGTGCTGCCTTAATTACAGGTTGCCACGAAAAGCATAAATATGTTCTAGCAGATAGTTAGGAGCATAAGGCATCCATTAACTTAAAAAAAAAACATCTAACAAGCCGTCTAGTCCCAAGCTAAGCCGAGCTTGTGTTATGGGTAGTAGACAACCGATATAAATACTTATATACTTTTTTTTGTAAATACATACAATTATACATAGAAAACACCCAAACTCCAAAACAAATATTTGCAGTTCATACAAACATTTGGTCTGACCCGGGTATCGAACCCGAGACCTCAAGCTTAGCAGTCGTATACGCTACCACTAAGCCACCGAAGCAGTCAATAAAAGAAAATTACATAATTAAACACTATAGTAACAAGTAAATTAATACAGAAATTCCAAGAAGGCCACAATACACAGTCAAATTCCTAACCAACATACTTAATACATAAGAAAATCTAAATTCGTTTGTTCTAGCTTATTAATGACAATTTTTCCTTAAAAGATGGTAAACTTAAGTAAAATATATCGATGTTCTTATTTTTGCCGACAGAATTATTCTCTGCTTGGCGTCTATTTAGAGGAGAGAAATGGCCTCTTATGTGTAAACAAGGAATAATATATAAAATCTCTCATAAGCTCCCGCAATTGACTAGCAATTGCGGGAGCTTATGAGAGATTTTATATTACCATTAACCAATTTATGTAAAAATAACAAATCTAACATTTTACGGCGTTTTTTAGTGAAGTTAAGTTGAAATGAATTAGTTGGTTTGTGTAACCAGCAAGTTTCTTTGACAGATTAAATTTATATGCCAAGTAGTACATAAATCTATTTTCCACACGTTCAATTCTATTGGAATGGACTTCATAATGCGGATGCCAAACTACACAGCAATACTCTAGAACAGACCAAACAAGACTTTCTTATAATCTTAAAACGGTAGTTTTATTATTAAAGTTTCTAGTGTTTCTCATTATAAAACGGAGAGATTTGAGTGATTTGGAGATAATATGATCATAATGTTCCCTAAATTCAAGTTTTTGAAGTGAAACTTCTTTATCGGGGTTGTCAAAAAATTTAGTGTAACATTTTTTCGTTACGCGTAACATTTGCCGTTACGTTACGCGTCACATTTATCCGTTACGCTATCTTTTTCTTGTTACAGGGATTGGTAAATGTCTTCAATGTATTTTGCGGCCCGTTTTGAGTAGTTACGTTTGAGTTTTTTTCCTGTTATTTATAAACTGAAACAATTGTTCATTTATAGTCTCTACTTTATTCAGAGACAATCGTTTAAATTCTGCTTGTAAATCGATGGTGGACGTTGACGTTTTTCAGCCATGATAAAATGTTTTATCATTATTGAGAGTAGTTATATACAATCCTTCAAAAAAAATTATAAAATAAAACAAAAAACATTTTCAAACACAAACAGGACCAAATTAATACTACAATGAAATATCACATTACAAACAATATTATTTTATTTAGTCCACAATGTAAATAACTACACACATCACATTCCACAAACTTACTTCATTCACACCACAGATCGCGAAATATTTACTCAGGTCTCGCTCCTTAACTTTTATTGCACTTGAAATAAGAATTGTCACGAATATTGCTGGTTTATAAGTCTTTTGTCGTTATACCTTACGTCGACATATGATATTTATTTTTTGAAAAATAACGTCATAAAGAAGTTTCACTTCTTACGAGTGTACGCTAGTACACGCAACTTTTTTTTTTTATCAAGAATGACTCCAACGTCCCTAACGCATTCGACTTCTTGAATACGTTGGCCAGATATTTTGTAATCGCCAGACAAGTACGTATTACGGTTACGAGTGAATCGAATGTTGCAGCATTTGTCGACATGCAGAACCATTTTGTTTACTTTGCACCAGCTAACCAAACCGTTAAGACTGGTCTCATTAACTTGAAATCATCCGAGCAAAGGTATGGTTTGCTGTTTTTGAGGCAAGATGTGACGTCGTTCATAAAAAAATAAAAGAATAAAGGTCATAAATGGGAGCCCTGGGGGACACTTTGGATGTACGGTGACTATATCAACCGCAGTATCAGTAGTACCTATTTAGTTATGCCTTTTGAACTTTAAATTTGTCTCAAATGTAATCTAAAATACTCAGGAAATTTTTGACAGTTAATTTGGCATTTGTTACTTAATAAAATGATAAAGCCAATTATGCTTTTTACATTTTATTAGTACAAATATGAGGTACACTAATTTGCGTAAGACTTAACGAAGATAAGTTCATTAGATAAATATATTTATCCTGTTCTTGAAAAAGTCAGTACATACACGTTTATTATCAGCAGGAATCGTTTGTGCTCCCTCGCTTCTTTGTGAACTAAATAGTTTTGGTCCACTCAATAAATTTGTTTAATTATTTATTTGAATAAATAAGTATTGATTATATTCTCACAGCATTGCCGTTTAAGTAACTTATGAAATTCTACATGGTCCTTCGGGCCAGATTTGAATCAGCGACCTGTGGATGTTGAATCTTGAGCTTGAATGACATCCCAAAATAATTGCATTTTTTCAATAAGTCTTTTAAAATTTATGTTACCTTATGTACAAAATATTGTGGTAGTACCAAGGAAATAAAATTTGTTATTTTAATCTGTTTTAAAATGTTGTATGTGGCACCCATATATTGAACTTGGCACCCTTATATAAAACTTGGCACTCATATTTTAAACTTGGCACACATATATTAAACTTGTTACCCATATATTGAACTAGGCTGTCATTTCACATTTATGTTTTTTAATGGGACTTTTCTTACTTGAATACTTTTGTATATTTACTAACTACACTACTACTAAATATTGAAACTGATTTCTTTATCAGCCTATTGCAGTCCTCTCTGTCCACTCACAGTCACATAGGCCTTACCTATTACACGTCACTCTGATCTATTTTTGGTTTCTCGCATTTAGCTCGTGTCAACCATTTTCAAAATTATTATTACGATATAACTATAAATTGAGCATTACAAGTTGAATTGACCAAACGATTAGAGGTCGGGAAAGGATATAGGCAATGAATACCGGTGCTTTTGTAAGTAGGACCCCTCCTTAAACATGCTGTGGTGGTACGAAAAAAGATTTTATATTTATTTTATTTTAAAATTTTCTTTCATTAAAATAATTATGTACAAACGCAAGTTTGGAGGAGCCAAGTCAAGGGTTTACTGCAGTGAAACACACTTTTAATTGTACTTTTTATTTTTTGTGTACTCATCGCTTATGTAATATTTACAAATATACCTATGTATAGTAAGTAACGACGTCTGTTTGTCCGCGCAACGTGCGCACACCGTGACGTCATGCTTTACGCGCGCCGTGACGTCACGCCTCTGCGCACACCGTGACGTCATGCTTTACGCGCGCCGTGACGTCACGAGCCAGCGCGGGCCGCGCCGCGGGGCACAGCGACGTTGAGCAATAAGCGCCCCGCGGTTCACGGACAACTACGTTAGGTACTATACTAGACTCCATAAACTATATACTTTTATATATAATATATATTACTTTCAATTACCATGCAATGACATCCATTTATCCATATAAAATATTTATTAGAATTAATAGATTTTTTCAATAAACAGTATTATAATTAATTCGTATTTATGCGTTAGAGAGGTCTTTCAGATCTAAATATTATAGTTTAAATAATAAAAGTCCCATCTCGTCACCGTTACAGACTATAGACCTATCCACTATGTACTTACAGTTAAATTTGGCCAAATATGGCATTTCATGTATGATAAATATATTACAAAACTATATTTTGCGGGTGACGAGCGGAAGCGCTCGATTCGATCTAACTGTACAACGTGACTACGCACTTGCAAGCACAAACACGACACAAACACGACACATACACAACACAGGACTCGACACGTACCTACACGCCTCGTGCGAGAACAACCACATAATATATAACGATGTGGGATGCGACATCTTACTTAATTTACTATTATTAATATCTTAACATTATACACAACACTTAAAGCACTATGACATTGACCAACTGCGAACTACTTGGAACCTACTTGTTCATACATAGTACATATCCGTAACAGCAATAGAAATAGTTATATGGCTTTTCAATAATTGCTCTGCGCTTAACATTTCAAGACATCACATCCTATATCATTATATCGTCAACTTTGTTTGACACACAGGTGTCGTTGTATTTATTTAGAGGTGATTTCTGTACAACGACCATCAACCCGATTTTGTTCGTCGTGTTCACATTTAAGAGAAGGTATTCACGCACTCGTAAGGCGCGTAAGCAGAGTATTGTCTGCCAACTACACGCTAATTTGATAAATTCGAGGAATGCAGTTAGAAGTCATGGAGTCAACGATAACGTCTATAAGTCTAGCACACGCCCCTAGTTTGTCGGCGCAGATTCGCGCTGACGCGATACACTAATATCTTTACAAAAATATAAAGTTCGTTCAACAATGAATAAAATCTTGGTAAAAGACATTTACAACAGGTTCTTTATAACATCGCGGCGCGAAATAAAATTAAATCTATGTAAAAATTAAGCTATCTACTTAGGAATGCAACATTTTAGGAATGATTCGAACAGTCTCATCGCTTATTATACATAATTATTATTTGGTAACAGTGGGAACACACAGTTAACACACGCCCCCCCCGGCCGCCTGCGGGGCGGAGGCGGGGGCGGGGGCGGGGCGGGGGCGGGGGCGCAGGCGGCGGCGCCCGCGGTTCGTATATTTGGTCAACTAGCGGTGACTTCTCGCTCCTACGCTAACTACTGACTAACGTATCTAAACAACTGAGATTCTATATCGTCGGGAGAGCGGGGCTTGCTGGGCCCGAGGCGCTCAGCTGCCCATGGACACGACCGTGGGGCGGTCGGCGTCGGCGCGCCGGTACTCGCCGTCCTCGTAGAGCTGGTGGTGCGCGTGCGCGTGCGCGTGCGCGTGGTGGTGCGCCGGCGGCGGCTCCTCCAGCTTGAGCGCGTGCTGCTGCACGTAGTAGTTGAGCGCCAGAGGAGAGCGCGCGCCGGCCCCGCCCACGCCTGCGCCTCCGTCCACTGCGAAAAAACCGCGTCGTATCCCGATATTAGATCACTGCATGCCACGCTTCCACCTACATACTTGAGTACGATACCAAAATTGTAAATACAAATCAATTCAAGTCGGAAGAATTACTTTCTCGTGAAACCACTTTTTCTTGATAGTACGTTAAGACCATATCTAGAGGAAGACAGCAAAGTCAGTGAATACTTTAACGTATTGTTACGAAGGAAGATTATTCGTGAACAACGATCGAGAAAGTTCTCGTCGATCTCCAGAGTCACGGAATAAAGAACCTTACAGCGATATACATAACGTGGAATATGGATTGAATGTTGTGCGGTTATTTCCACCGATTTCAACGGCGGGCACACCCTTGGTACGCAGAATGACCCCGTATGTACGAGACGTTTCTCGAAAGCGCTAGTAATAATAATAATGGATATAAAACGAACTCTCGCGGGCGGCAGTCCAGTTCACTTTGAGCTACAGTGCGATAAACAGTCGAAGTGATATCAGTGATAAACCTAGCGACCTCGGTGACCATTAAGGATTATTGTTCGGAGTGATATGGTTGTTAATAAAGTCTCTTTTACACGTCAGAAGGTTTATTTCTCAAATCTATCGAACCCTAAACACGTAACAGTATTATATTTAGAATTACGCATAAATCTGTTAGTAAATATTTCTAAACAATTTAGTTTTACTTTATTAGGAACGAGTTTTGTATTATTTGTATTGCATACCTATGTACTATATGTAGTATATGCTATAGAGTAGTTCACGATAACACTAACATCGAAGTTGAGATTCCTGATGACGCGACGTGCAGATTTTAGGCCTTTGGGCAAAATATTTTTAATCAACTTTCACTGCCCGAAAAACTGATCGCCCTAGTTTCATTTCCCAAATCAAACAAGATCAATAGAAATTGTTCTGGCGTTTCGTTTGGTGGTAGTGATGATAATATAACTCACGCATGTTCTCGAGCTTGACAGCGGGCGTAAGGGAGCGCTGCACGGCGGTCTTTAGATTTCGTTCTGCCTTTATACTATTCTTAGGTTTCCGCTTTCTCGTCTGGAAATTAAACAAATATATTCATTGTTAATCTAACGCATTTACAGGTATTTATTGCAGTGGAGACATGCTTGACCCTAATCGAGGCAGAGCCTGTATTATCATAAATTGCCTATAATAAATTGTCCACTGCTGGACATAGGCCTCTGCATACAATGGCGGTTTTGATCTATTTAACGATGATGGAACTGAACTGAACAGGCTGCTATAGGGTTTGTTTCAAATTTACCTTTTCTTTGTCCTTTTTAGTTTTCTCTCTTAATCGATTCTTACGACATCCGCGGGATAAATACGGGTGGCTACACTCCATACTCTTAATCCGTCACTACACTAACAACACTATGTTATGTAATTTACACGTACACAAACGACTGTTTTCATCACACAATTATTTATCTGTAAGAAACAATGACATCTGGCTCAACAGTCAGGATTCTAGTAACTAGACCGATAGCTCAGTCAGAATAATAAAAGCCTGTTGAATATTATACAGATATATATAAGTATATATATATCATAAATATTATAAAGAAACAGATAATATTTTAACTAATTCAGGTTAAGGTTCGCACCTCGCACACGCCTGCATGCAATGTTTCCAAATAGTTTCCGTGAGCATTCAGCTTACCAACCCTGAATGTTGCCTCCCTCATCGTTAACAATTAGTACACTGATTGGTCTTTAAAAAGAGTATTCTAAAAGAGTACTATGTTCATATTATTTTATTCTTTTTTACTGCAGTTCTTCGCCGCTTTGTACAGATTTAATTTCTTAGCGCTAACCACAAAATGGTGACTATTGGTGACGTCAAGCAACTGCTAACATGAAATGTAACAAAGCCAACCGTTTTATTATTTTGAAATAACCGCAAATATATTAGTTATTATATTAGTACTAATTTTATAATATTATTATAACAATAATAAAATGATAATTGAAATATATATTCATATACTCATTTACGTTAATTATATTTAATATTGTCGGACATGCATCATTACCACGACTAGGTACTTCACTACTCAAAGAGTCACTATGTTTATTGTTCTTAACTAGATCTTTGTTCAACATATTCACATAACTTGAAGCTATATTTTGTGCAAAAACATGTATTTTACATTATGTAGGTCCTGTAAAAGCATTTTACATTGGGTGCCTTATTTCAGTGTACAGACAACTGAGCCTTGTCTAACATATCAGTTGTCCGTAATGAATTGGAAAGCTTCGTCAGAAACTTGTAACCGAAGATGACCAATGGCCTTCAGACGGTACGCGGCATGGTAAAGTGTACCTGTATGGAGTCCTTCTTCATGGCGAGCGGTCGGTTGATGTTGTGCAGCTTGAAGTAGAGGCCGCACGCGTTGCACACCGTCTCGCCGTGCGCGTTGCGGCGCCACAGCGACGTGGTGGTGGTCTGGCAGTTGGTGCACGCCATGCCCGGCCGCTTGGTGCCCATCTGCACA
Organism: Spilarctia lutea; assembly: GCA_916048165.1. NCBI lineage: Eukaryota > Metazoa > Arthropoda > Insecta > Lepidoptera > Erebidae > Spilarctia > Spilarctia lutea. The sequence goes on along the minus strand of OU696471.1, from coordinate 319,720 downwards.
AACGCACTGTTAGTGGCGCGCCGAGCGGCAGCGGCTCTGCATGCGACCGTGATGTTAGCCAGTGAAGCGATGGTGGTTAGTGGGCGGGTGCGGGGTGCTCGTGCGGGAGGCGAGGGAGCAGGACGTACCCCTTTCTTCTGTTTGTAGTCAGGGGGGGTCGCGTGCGGCGCACAGTGCGGCGCGGGCGCGGGGAGCGCGTGTGTCGCGAGGCCATTAAACAGGTAGCCCTTGTAGAAATCCGCGCCCGGCGGGGCCCCCTCCGCGGCCACTGCAACATGACAAGTGAGACTGAGCTGGGGCAGGTAGGTGGACGTCGGCGGGCGCGGATCTCTCGCGGGCTGTGGGTGCGGGTGCGGGTGGCGGGTGGCGGGTAGTGGGTATGATTGCGTACGTCGTGGTGGGGCGCGGCAGCGAGCGGCGCGTGGCGCTGACGTACCAGCCGCCGGGGCTGCTTGAGCGGCCGGTTCATGCCGTTCATCTTGTTGTACAGCCCGCAAGCGTTGCACAGGTAGTGGCCCGTGCCGTCGCGCCGCCACAGCGGCGTGTGGATGGCGCCGCAGTTCACGCACTCGCGCCCCTCCGTGATAAACTCCGCCATCTCCACTAGCAACAACCACAACACCATCGTTATGTACCTACGAGTACTACAGCACGCGCGACCGCCGGCGTCCGAACTTACGGCTGCTGGGTGCACACGACACACTCGCTGGATCACGTGTGTGTCGGCTAACCGTTAAGTTCATTATACCTATGAACACTTCAGTTCAGTTTAGATAAATGTTCTTTCTTATCATTACCACACTAGTTTACCTACGTACATGGAAGGTAGGTCGGTATGTATAACAGTTTCTGAAGAAAAATAGGCACCACCACCACCAGTTGCGACAACTTAAGTACCTACTTGTTACATAATTATTTTATTCGGACTGCAAGACCTAACAGAACAAAAGCTGACGCATGAGATTGATCGGGCCGTGTGTGTCGACAGACCTTGACAATGACAGTCGATGATTCACGGAGAGATGGGCGACGGGCACGTGCGGCGGCCGCAGCACGTACGGACAAGGTCGCCACATCTCTTTGTGCGGCGCGGGCCACGACGCGCGCCTCCACTAGTCGCCGAGCTGCGCAGTAATAACCCATAAAGACGGCAGCCGCGTGAGATGGCGCCGACCAACGACCGGTCACAGCCTCACCTAGTAATCGGAGCTGCGCCATTGTTCCGCAGCACGCGGACCGGCCGCGCTCACACCGAGCGACAAACACTCCTTTTAAATTATTTGTGCAAATGATGCTACTTAATTGCATTATATTATTCTACTATAACCCTAGATTATTCATTTCTTATTTTATTTAGAATAGAGGGCAAACGAGCAGACGCATCGCCTGATGGTAAGCGATAACCGTCGCCCATGGACACCCGTAACACCAGAAGAGTTTTACTAAGGTACTTCAAATACTCCCAACGACGTTTGAACTAAGTACCTACCTATATATATAACACAACAGAGTTTGCATCTTATCTTTTACATCAGTTACACTTCCCGGGATACAGCCCTGAAACTATTGAATCCCATGTAGGTCTAGTGTAGCAAAACAACGTTCTCGGTTGTTTGTCGGAACTACGCCGGACCTAATTTGGCGATATTAATGAACGTCTAGTATGTGTATGCATTAACACAAAGTGTGTAGTGTGGTGCGGTGTGTTCGTGCCCTACGGAGCTCGCGCGTACAGTTTCAATGGAATCTACGACCGTTACGTGCCAACTGCGGCCCGGCCATTCACGCGGCACATCCAATAACATAACACTCGGCGTGACACCCGTTCAACTGCTGCATATTGTTTATTAATTAGTGCTCACGCCTTAAACCCTAACCATTCATTATTTGTGACGGTGACCGACCGACTGTGGGTTAATATATCAATATCCTAAACTTTACAATATTAATATATTTAAGCCACAGTCAGTCGGTTTAGAATCTAAAGAAAAAATAGGTATTTGTTTGGTGTCTGAGAGATTGTTAAAAATGTATGAGGAGGTGTCATCACCGAGGCAATATAGATATGCCAGCGACTATCACCGGCGTAGGTGAAGAGAACACCCTCGCGGGAGACGGATGCTTATACTTGCATTTATATTCTGGTTAACACATTTAACGCCAATAATCCAAAGGATGATACAGCATCGGATCGCAGGGATCAACTGGAACGGGTCCAATGATATAAGGGAAGTATCACTTAAAGATTACTTGACGAACCTCATTATTACAACACAAGTATTCGATAGTATGTACTCGTACAAGGTCGCCTATCACTTACAGCTTTGGTTCCGATCAGTATGGGAACGTGTCGAACTGTCGACACTGTCACTGTCCAACACATGTTAGCAATAAGTGCGAACAGACGCGTTTCACATTCTATATAGATTTCAATAAGTGCAATTTATAGAGTACGTGTTGGGCAGCGCACATGGCGGGAGTGCCGGTGTTCGGTTACACGGCGCAGATATTGGGCCAGAGCAGGCTCGCGTTACCCGCGCCGCTAATAGCGGACGTCGAGCACTGGTGCTCATCGGTCACCACTATTATAGCTATTATAGAGCCGACTGTAACCAGAGCTGTGGCCATGTGGTACCACCTCACCACCTCACTAACCAGGGTTGTCCATTCGTATTATTGTAAGTTATAATTGTCGTCAAGTAACTTTCTATATCTCACCTTTTACAATAGACCGTTATTCTGTGTTAATGGTTTTTGTTATTTTTTTCTTATCATAAGAGACAACTCCCGCACTAGTTAGGAAAGAGGAATATACCCCGTGTTATGCATCGCACAAAGGGTTGTCCCTTGTGAGAGTCGAACCCATAATAGTCAGCGCAACTGGGAACGTGAGGTAAACGCTTAAAACACTACGTCATACGTGCAGTCTGCCTGTATTATTTTATATAGCACTAGCGACCCGCCCCGGCTTCGCACGGGTGCAATGCTGATACTAAATTAAATACACTACAGAAAAACTATGAACGTTGTATATAAAAACATAGCGGCCCGCTCCGACTTTGCACGGTAATTTACGACATCACGTTAGAAACCTCTAAAATTAGCAATGTTGCCTTAGTATATGATGCATGTATTATACATATAAACCTTCCTCTTGAATCACTCTATCTATTGGAAAAAACCGCATCAAAATCCGTTGCGTAGTTTTAAAGATTTAAGCGCACATAGGGATACAGGGACAGAAAAGGCGACTTTGTTTTATACTATGTAGTGATTACTTACAATACTGCTAAGAACAGTATATTTATGGTTGCATTGCAATATTCGCAAACATCACACCGCACCATTTTTTAAATATCGCAAGTAGTAGATCCCAAGTGGGCCAACCCTCTGAGAACGCAATCGTCATCATTCAAATGATTTCGCATTATCAACCAGCACTTAGTCACTTCCTCTAGTTTACAAAAGGTAGGTAGGTCTTGCTAACCCGGTGGTGAGTTGTATGTTGAACGTCAGCGCGCAAAAGGTGTGACGTCACAGTCGAGCTATGTCCTAATGGTATCAGAGGCACGTGGGTGATAAGAGCGGTTGGTGTCAGTGAGCAAATATGCGTACCGTGGCGCGTGGCTCGAGTGGTCGAGTGCGCCTGTTTTTTGTCTTGTCGCCGCTTTGTTTGGACCGAGAGCGGGCAAGACGAGGCAAGAGGAGAAGGGGGAGGTTAGGTTTGCCACGAGCGAGGCCGGACGCGACGATGTTTGCGCGCGGCACGTGCCTTATCCGATACCATTTACGGAATGCGATTTTAATGCGCTTAAAAGGGAACGACTTCATTTTAAAAGAACACAACGTTTTTTTGGAGAGACCTATGTAAACAGCAGCGCGTGTGTGTGCGTGTAGCTCTTGGGCCGAGGATCGTCGTCCTCGCACCCCGCATGGTCGCGCGGGATGTCTGCGTCCTGCCACTCCAAGGCGGTAAACAATAACATCGAAACAATGAAGGCTTTATTGGCCAGAGCGATTGAGCGGCGCACAGGAAAACCGCGGCCGACGCGCTAATTATAAATAATTCGTAGGTATAGCTAAGACAGACGGACCGCACTGCCTACTTCACTTACCTAGTACAACAAGAAACCTTTTTGTTCTAACATGAGATAGGAATTTGAAAATTTGTGTTAAAACATTTACTTCTATTTTCATACTTCAAAGAATAAAAAATGCGCGTCCGCGTCCCTAATTAAAATATATTAAAGTACAATTAATGATTCAATAAATTATAGTTGAAGAGTAGAAGATAAGATCAATTTCTCTCTTTTATCTGTTATGGAGGTGTCCCTTATCTACTGGGTAGGTGATGACTCGCCGAATAGCTTCCATCAAACACCTATGGAGTGCTACCAGAGAACTTTTCACTTCCCTAGAAGTGAAAAGCAAATACTCGCAAAGTATCACTATCACAGTTTAACGCTTACCGAAACGAATATTAACGGAATAAGGATGTTGACACTACTCGCCACTAACTGGCTATTGTTACGTAAGTTACGTTGTATGTTTATTTGTGATGTTTTGAAATCAAAAATATACCACATCTATGAGCGATACATATAAAAATATTTAAAATGTTAAGTAGGTTTGTGTCCCTACCTTTCAACATTTTGTTGCTATGCTATTAGTTTTCCATGTGAATATTGTTCCTTAATTCTCGTTATTACTACCAAAACGTACCTACGTACCTACTGTATTTCAAACAATGTGTTGTTACAATTAGATGTTAGTTTTTCGGTTAGCAGTTATTGACGTAATGAAACTCATATTGCACATTCAGAGCAAAATTTTAAACGAAACTTTAAGAAGTCGGTTTATTTTATTTTTAAGCAATAAATTAAAATCAGATAAGAAAACGTATCAACATCTCTTACTGCGTTCTCGTAACACATCAGGAACACATCGCATAATCAATACACTCCAACGAAGGAAGACCCTAAAAGCGATAGTGATTAGGTATGCGTAGCTCGCGTATATATGTATATGTATAACTCGAAGGAGGCTAGGATTTATTTTCCTTTTGAATTTAGGTATGTAGTTAGTATTATGTTTATTGACGCTCGGACACTCGCGTTCAATATTGTATATAAGTATTGCTAATGTAATTCCTCAAGTTAGGCGCTAGTCAGACCAAACTAAGCAAAGCTTGTACTTTGAGCTCTAGTTCTAAGAACTTGAGACTGCTATTAAACACACGTGTAACCAAATACATACTATTACACATAAAATACATTCAAACAAATGATGTGTCTCATCATGTAATTAACTGGGCTGGATGGGAAAAGAACCCACAGCCTCTTGCTTAGTTATTATAATCGTTAAACTTATACGAGTACTACTAGAGCGGCACACTTGTGCCTGACATTCCGCGTAGATGTAGATAGATAGCGTCTCAAACTATTTCTGATTAACAAATACCTAATTATTAGCACCTATCTAGTTTTATCTTCCACGCGGCAGGAACCGTTTGAGCCTCTATTCTATATGGTTGGACTCACGAACTCGTAGAACGATTGTTATTTTACGAGGACGCTTAATTATGATTTATAACTGCATATTATTGTATTACTAAATAAACATTTGTTTATTATCTCGCTTCTCAGCGCATTTTCACCGCCGGCGTTCACAGAACAGATATAAATAATTTAACGATTCACAAAAGGGACATAAAGCTCTGAGCACCGAGTGGCGCGGACTGATGAAGGTTTGAGTGGGCACCGCTCGTAAATAATAGCGGAACTGTTCGCTTATCGATATTACTTTTGGAAATCGCTTATCTGCACTAAAAAAAGCGGAGTAGCGGCTCTATATTAGTTGTGACAGCGCTGTCAGAGCGCTGCGGGCTATCGCGCCGTGACCTGCCACAAAAACCACCTCCCTCCCCTGCCTCCCGCCGCCCCGGCCACGCGACCCGCGCTCGCACTGTTGCTATCTGCTATCTCGGGATCATCAAACTTATTTATATTTTTGTATCGTTAACGAGTTGCGAGTGATCATCGCGTTCTCTCACATTATCATTTATTTATTTCAGCTCAATCAACATGCTTATAATTATTTTACGAAATTGTACATTACATACTCGTGTGCACGCACGCATACGGTACCTAATAGATTTTATACAAGTAGACAATGAGATATAACTCGCCGGATGACAATGTTAGCGAACTCTATGCCAATTTTTTTGATAGTGTCTAACGAGCAGACGTATCGCCTGATGGTAATCTATTACCGCCGCCCATGGACACCCGCAACACCAGCGGCGTCACAAGTGCGTTGCCGGCCGTCTGCGCACAGGCACAGACAACTTGACTCCAGCAGTGGTAGGTAGGTAGGTGGTGTTATAAATACAGGTACTGGTAATCTCATAAGGACATACCTTCTACATTGGTCAATACTTGAACACTTATTATGTTTTTTTAACTTATCTAAATGTGTAAACAATATTAATGGAAAGTATTACTAATTAAGAGTAATATTGAACATACACGTATTGGAGCGTTCATCAAACATCTGTTGTGGACACTCGTGAGTCACGCGGGCGGACTTCAACCACACGACCCGATCATTGTCTCCATGCATTCCTTATATAAATAATTATAATAATTTTGTTATTTCCTTGTACAATTTAATTTAAATAAACTGAGTAACTAAGGAGGTGCCCATACCTAACTGTCTCTTGTGTAGAGACTGTCTACTGTCACAATCTATTCCAAGTGCATGAAATATTAGGCTGGTACTTACGCGCTGAGAGACTGGCGGCGGCGGACATCTGCGGCCGACGATTATTTTCCAAGTGCCAAACATCCTGAAACATTCGACATGAACTATTTGTAGTGCCGATACCTGGTACTGACTGACTGAACTGCGATACATTGAGGTATCCGAATCGATGTTTGAGATGTTGATGGTTATTCACATGTACCAGCAAATGTGCTCGCTGACAAGTTTGTCTACTGTTACAATGTGGGCCATGACGAGGGAAAACAGAAGATGTAGTAAGGAGAATTAAAATAAGAATAGCGAATGGGAGAGTTACCTCCTACCCTCACCTAAGACACGCCGTTAGTGACCAGACCGGCAATGTGCTGAAGGAGGGTCTATAACCAGTGAACGTGTAAAGAAGACTGGATGATTGTGGAAAATACGTGAACTGTACGAGTATATTTGTCAGGATCGTGATAGAATAGCATTATATTGTCTTTGCCTATCCCGGACGGTACTGATTCGGGAGTGCATGTTTGTTTGTATGTGTACCTACATCCAAATGAGTAAATGTAAAATATAGAAAAAATATTTCTCTATTTAATAAACACATTTACCTACCTACATAAAGAATATTTATAAATCTAGGGCTGAAAGTCGCCCTAAAAAGGAACTTTTCCTTTATATGGCTACTTTTAGGAAAACGATGTAGTTACGTGTCGTGAAAACAGTGAAAAACAAACTTCAGAGTCCTCCACTGCGGATGATCCGATGCGCGTTCACGTGCGCTCCTCGGTTCTTCATTATTATTTAACCTTAGCTGGGCCCCACGGCCTCACCCGCAGTTGTGGTTGCACTTTTACAACAACAAACGCGGGTGACGCCCCGTGGCGAAGCTAGTCCAAAAAAAGTAGTTAAAGCTGTTTCAAAGTATAACTGGAACCAACAGACAGAGAGACAGACGGACAGACAAACAGACCAAAAGTTTTTTTTTCATGTAGGTATATTATTCTTTCATGTACATTTAGTAAACAGCTGTTAATTTGAAATTGAAAACTATATTTATTTGTAAAGTTGTAAATATGTGTGTGGTTTTGACTAGTGACTTAGTACAATGTGGTATTGAATACAAGGAAATAAACAAACAGCTTGTATACAAAATGTAGATGAGGACCATAATAGCCTGTCATTAAGTAACGATGTCTAACTATCAATAAGGGACCGTCGCACTTAACGTGTGCAGTGTAGGTAGTCTTCTAAATAATGTGTTTAAAAATGACAATGATTACGTTCAAATGAATATAAATCGTTTCGCGCACCACCACCATACATTGAGATACGAGTAAGCTCTACTCTTCAACCTTTACTTTCCCGCGCTCAAACGTGGAATATGTTCAAATTGAAACTTTGGGACCAACCCTTGTTGATTGCCATTCAACTTAGATAACGAGATCTCATTTACACAAATAACATTTGCTTTATTTTATCGTGATATTACCTTTAACAGTCAAGATCAATATTGTAAACGATTCTTAAGTATTCATTATCTAAATAAACCTAATAACCTTTGCGTAATTGTTATTATACTTGAGTGTAAAAATAAGTAAACCAAATACGATAAATTATAAACGCGATCTAAATAGGTACACCTATTTAAGACAAGATTTAGGTAGGTATGTGTTTATGTTCTCAATATTGAAATATGTAATCTACAAAATCAGGGTAGTTTGACTATACTAATACCTATTTAAGGTACACGGGAAGAGATTCGAGATAAACCCCACGATGAGAAAAGCTACGATGAAACGATGAAGGAAGTAAGGTAATCGAATGAAGCGAATAGGAACATCTCGGTAATGGTATGTAACAGTTGGATAGGCAGCATAGTGAAGTGGTGGCACAACGGTGAGGATGTAGGTACCTGTGGCGAGTAGGCGCTGGCGGGCAGCGCGGAGGTGCTGTACACGGAGGAGGGAGCCCGTGCTGTGGCGCAGGCGAAGCCTCCGCCGAAGCGAGCGCTGAAGGCGGGCAGCGACCCGCCGCCTCCTTCACTACCCGTCCCCGACCCTGGGCCTCCTTCGCCACTGTAATCCTCTAAAACCACGCCGCCTCCTGACCCACTGGACCCTCCGTAGCTCGGCGAACCACCTGCACACCGACAACATTACTCCGCATTTGTTACGAATTATAACATTTAATTAAACATTGGGAGGATTTGGTATTACCTGCACTCGAGGTCCATATCTGCGGCTGCGAGGTCAATTCGGCTCCGTTTCCAAAGTAAGGTGCGGTGGCCCCCGGCGCGCCGTACGGACACCGCGTGTACACCGCGCTGCCGCCGCCGCCTCCCCCACTACACAAACATATTTCAAAAAAGTTGATAATATTTTTTAAATGTACCAGCATCTATGTACCTATTGTACAAATCAGTAAACACGTATTCCATAACGATTAGTTCAGAGCAGAGCAGAACAACAACTTGGTATAACCCATGGAAGGGTGCCCTTAGGTAGGTACAAGTAGGTACACTAGCAGAGCACCCTAGAAGATTTACATGTGTGTTTGTTGTGGTAGTAGAGAGTAGCATAAGGAGTGTGGCGCCACCGCTACCAGTTCAGTATCAGCACGTGTCAGCCGAGGTCAATGTCCTTTCGTATAAGTCCTTACGTAAGTACGTAGCGTATGTATGAGCGCTATACAAGCGCCCCAAACACACTATACATGTTGAAACTAGTCGCGTAAATATATACTTACAATTTAAATAATTACCACTTCTACTAAAGTGTAGCAAGCTAAGCTACATGTACGAGTAGATACCTACCTAACTGTTTTTATCACTTCACAATTAGGTATTAAGACAACAAATACACATTTTAACTACATATTTACTTAAGAACAGGTTGTTAACTGACTTCGAACAGGATGGCTGCAAGTAATAATTCTATCCATTTTTCATTGTCTCTCCCTCTCTCCCTCTTTCTCTGTGTATGACAGAGATGGAGAGAGTGTGTGAGTAGGTATGATTTTTTTATTTTTGCAAAGATTTCTTCGCGTATATGTTGATAACTATTATAATATGTAAAATAATAAATGTGTTGTCAATAAAAAAGTCATCAAAACAATGGGTGAAAGTTAACATTACACTTTCAACGTATATCTGTCAGTTAGAGACGATAATTGATGACATTAGAATTCATTAGATATACTGAATTAAAAACGTGTCAATCGACGACTCGCCCTTGTCATTTAGAGCTAATCAATGATATTATTTAATAAATATTCTATGTAAGTAGTTTTTTTTAGTCTATTTAATTATAATGTTTGTTCGTTCGTTATTGTTGGCACAAGGTTTGTATAGAAGAAAATCAAAAGTTTTTTGTCTACGACTGCACCGTGGGAAGCTGACACGACCATAACTTCTAAAAACAAGATTTTAAACATTTAGAAAATATTTAAGAAAGACTAATATGGCGGTACGAAGTTCGTCAGTGGACACCAGAATCATTGCGAATGTAGACAAGACAACATTGCAGCATTGTTAGCCACACCATGGGCCTCCCTCCGCTCCCGCACTCACTAACGAAACACGAACAGCACGAATGCTGTTAGTTTAGGTTGGTCTTCTGTGTGGGGTGTATTGTCCCGGTCGAGCCCAAACGTGTCAACATCAGCGTGGCTCTACTACCTCTTACCTTTAAGACTTCGGTCTACAAGACAAGAGACAACAAGATCGACAAGTAGGCATACGTAGGTCGACAAGATCTAGTTGTATGATTGAGATTGATGATGAGAAATACCATTTATTCTGTATATAGATGTAATTTATCTACATAATAAAACATGTTTGTAGGCCTGTCGCAGCTAAACGTTAAAAGTATCTACAATATTTTGGCCTTTCAAGGCTTACATATAGGTATGATGAACTGCCAGAATAAGTGAGAGATGTGTGAGTATTGTGTGAGGCTGGCTACCTACTCAGAGTTGACGCGTCCCTTACAGTATGGTACCGTCACAGCCTGCAGGCCGTAGGTCAGCTCAAATTTACCGAAATTCATGCAATTAACACCTTAGAAAGTGCTCGCATCTGAAAGTACTCAGTGATGGCACTCATGCATCAGCATGGGCTGACGCCAAACATTTAGATCGACTTCGTGAAACATGTAGGCACGTACGTTAGGTTGTAGGTGCGGGCGCGCTCGTGTGGTAGTTAAGTAGAGCGCAGTGGGGCTAATGGCTCGGAACGTCTCGGAAGTAGGTACGCGTTATCGTACACGGCCCTCTCCTCTCCCCCCCCCGAGCAACTCGCGCGCACTCTGCCGCACCGCACCCCGCCGGCGCCCTCGACCCCCTTGCATTCATTACGCCTCGTGACACACCATACCAAACGACAAAATGGTACATTTAAGTAACATTTCTAGAAGCTAGACTTGCACTTTGTATGGAGGAGGCAGTGCGACCTTGGGCGACCGAATGCAGAGCGCGTGACGTTAGTGTTTATAGAAACAGCGAGATGAATATTAGGTAACGGTCGGGCCGGTATGGCGCGCGACATACGAGTATAGCGCAGCGGCGTGAGTGCGCAGCCTCTGTAACAGGAGAACGCGGAAATGTCCACACGCAGTCACCTACGTACCTACCTATAGCGCTGTCCGATGCAATATTGGCGAATCGTGAAACATTGAACAGGAGAACTCTACTACAGTCCAGCACTAGGTACACTCACCCAAGTTCCAATTTTAACTGTCCCTTTTACCATAAACAATCTATTGTAGGGTGAGCGAGGCAAGCCTCTGAAAGAATAGAACAGTCAACTCGATCGCGATGAGCCATCTATTATCTCAGTCTGACTGGTGGTCGCTACTGATAATTTAATACGGCACGGTATCAGTCCCATTAAATATTAACTGCCTCACTATTGGGCATGGGTCACCACCCTCAACCTTTGAGAACATTGCGATTAGGAAAAAATACATATGACGTATCTTCGAACCTCCTTTCTAAGGCTTGGTTTATGTCCAGCAGTGGACTGTTAACGCCCGTTTGATGTGAAAGTTTATCTTCGCCGTTACATAACTTAAAAAGCAGTGCCAGAGGTAAGTGGCCATAACAGGACTTCTTACATCGATATTTTAGGGATGTGTTAGGTTACAATGAATAGTTGCGTTAATGGAACATCGCTCGTTATGAGTGTTCACCTGTAACCAATTAGTTAGTACAGGTAAGAGCGAGCGTGTCGGAAGCCCGCAGTGCTTTTCGCCCGCAGCGCATTACCGGCAGAGGGCCCGTGGAGGCACGTGCGGACTGCACCGCGTGACCGCAACTACACGACACGCACGTGCTGCCTTCCCGCCGCGCTGCCCCAAGGGACCCACACACCAACAGTTTTGCCAAATATCGTTAAGTTAACAATGTTAGTCGTGAGATGCATCGACAAAGTCCCGCACGACGACGCTAAGAGCCTATACAAATAACTCATTTCGAGACACTTAAACCGTCACACAAAACGCACAAAAAATGTGTACAAATTTAGAGCGATCCTACACTCTTAAAACGTGTAAAATGGCGCATTAGGAGAGAGAGACGCCATAAAAACTGTCGCCGATGACAAACATCGTCCCGGGAACCTTCCATCTCACCTGCGCCCGCGCCACACTCGCCACACTCGCTGGGCCGATTGTTTTCAGTCAAATAAGTAGATAAGCGATATATTGGTAATGCACGTTACTGTGAAAAATAAAACGACTTACGTAGGGTAAGGTAGGTTTAGTGATTTTCCTCTTCATATTTTAGCTTTATAACAGTATTTTAAGCCTTAAGAGCTTATTAGGACATACACCTACAACCAGATTACGCGTCAAAGATCAGGCTTTATTAAGAACTCCTGTAGCCAACATGAGGCAATACGCAAAGTACCTACTTGTAATATTTGTTGTTAGAAGAAAAAAGTAAGCTAATCCAAAGCTTTGGCGTACGTAGGTACTTTTATACAAAATAATATTTGTAGATATATACCTATAGGTACATATATCCAGCATATATCCATATAGCATATAGCATCCATATAGCTGTCCCATTCACAGCAATGACAGCTGCCTGCTCTGAGCAGATCTATTGTTTCATAGATGACTACGTGAACAGGTAGATAGATGTATTTCATTCACAAGTGTAACAGTTGAAACATGATATCTATTGGGATTCATATCAATTGTACACGATACACTCGTATATTTGTGGCGCACTGCGACGGCGCGGAACAGGATACAATAGGATTTTCCTCATATTCAACTAATTGGTCCTCGTATACGACTATAAACAAACTTCAATGTTGGAGGAAAACGTAAAACTATTGGCATTAATTATTTTTAACCCAATGAGTTATTTACCTACCTAATGAGAATAACGGGCTTATTGTGTTTAGGTATAGATTGTGTGCCACTAAACACACAGATCAGTATCTACTATAGTTACGGAAACAGTTGGTGTGTGATAATGTTTACGGTATGAATGATGGATCACGCGTGGGGTTCCCACGAGCCCTTCGGTTGAACGCGCGGCCTTCAACTTTACCTCCACTTAGCACTATCTCAGTGATGATACTTACAGGTCACGGCAATCTAGGATATTTGCCTCTGAAATCCCTTTTCTTTGCAAATAAAAGATTCGTACACCTTTTTAGGGTTTCGTACCTCAAAAGGAAAAAAACGTCATCCTTATAGGATCACTTCGTTGTCTGTCTGTCTGTCATGACGCTTTTTTTCAGGAACGCGTTATCGAGCTTCATATTAAAATCAAACTTCTAAGCCAACGCAATAAAAAGGTACAACCGTTTATGCTGCAAATTTACGATTCTCGTGAGGGAATTTAAACTTACTGGGTACTTCACGTGAGCTCAGAATCTTGAAATTTGGTACGAAGCTACGTTTCATAGCACAGATAAAGTAAAAATTGCGAAAAGCATTAATTTTGTGCGCGAGTCTCACTCGCACTAGGCCGGTTTTTTTTAGTAAAATTGTTATTTGACATGTCAAATAACATTAATTTTAAGAAAAGTTATTTTCCTATTAAATAGATAGATAGTTAGGGAGATGTTTTTGTATGGTGTAGTTTAAAAGTCACACTCCCACAGAGCTGTGCCATGCGACTCTTCCGGCGCGTCGGCTCGTCGGCTCGTCCACGGAGCCTCGCAGTCCCGAGCGCAACAAAAAACTGGTCCCGCGCAAATAGCGCAACGTATATTTGCACAACCAATTGACTTCGTTTCGAGAGTCGTTTGTTTTTGCTCTTAGAGTGGTTGCCATAAATTAATCCGAGTGTGCGGATCGACAAACACATACTTATTGTTATTGTTAACATTGCCATGGAGACGCGAGCGGGGGCCGGGGGGGGGGGGGGCAAGGGGCTCACTAGGTTAAGTGCCGCACAGCCGCACGCCTCAGCGAGCAGGAAGTGCTCGATAATATTGCTCATTCGCAGAAACAACCAATACCGCTCTTTCATTTACATAAGTAATAAATTGAACACTCGTAGTAGACATGTTGTCCCACTGCAACCCATTCTTTAGATCGCGAACAAACTGTTAGCTATAACCGAAAATATGCAAATATGCGAGTAGAGCAAAGCCATATTTCCTCTACGAGGTATGTGTTTGTTACCAAGGTACAAATACTGTTACCCGCCGCGTGCTAACTCGGTCAACTATTGCTTGCTATGCGCTATGCCTACCTACGAACAAGCTATGACGCTTATAACCGTAAGTTCGCACAGCTATCGCAACACAATACAAAAGGAATTTTTTGTTTGCTCAAACTTGAATCTGCACTGAACGGAAAAGTGAAAATAAGTTGTAAAAAGATTCTTGATCGAAAACCTATATTCTACTACAGCACACAAAACAAAGCGCCTCGAAGATTAAATGTGTGCGGGTTTATAGCGATGGTTGTGCGGGAGTGTGCGAGGCGCCGCTGGCTCAGCAGATCCTGGAGCACCATTGTGTTCATTCATAGTGACACGGATCGGGTGTGCGTCTGCGCTGGTGACGTCACACACTCGCCGGAAGTCAGCCTTCGTACATGTCTATACGTACATACTTGGCCACTAAGTGTTAGTTTAGTCCTATTACATTACAGGTATTTCTTGTACCTAGTTATTTTTACCATGTTTTGGATAGGTACATGATTGCACGAATAGTGGTTTAAGCGGTCGCCACAACGTTTTCCACTGCTAACTAGGAAGTGTTAGAGAGATTTAGAATCAGCTACTCTGGAAATGTGGTTTATAAAATGAAAAGGTCTACTTAATGTTAGAACCAGACGGAAAATGAATAAATGATGAACCCGGATGATTGATGAACGTCATCAGAGTAGAGTGTGATTCCTCGGCATCTAGTATCCGAGACGCCGCCGCGCCGTGCGGTTTTAGTTGGTTCGAGTCCCCATCCTCCGTACAGCCCAGATTAAGCTCCTTGCGGGTTTTTTATATTTCCCACGGTAAAAAAAAATGCTTTGTGGGCGAAAATTTAGCACTGCCGACGAGGCCGTCGAAGCATATCGGCGGTTAGTTTTCGACAAGATACGTTTTTTAAAGGTTTTGAAAGTTGGTTCACCCGAATGCATAAGTGCATTAGGATTGGAGGCAGAAAATTTAAAAAGTTGTAAATAAACTTTTATTATATTCTAACTATTTTTCATTTCACTAACTATTTTGAAACTAGTGAAAAAATAAAAGATAAAGTAACACATTTAAAAATGTACCCAGTGAAGTGAACGTTGGCAGCGACATACAACACATACATATGTAAGTAATAGTGTGTGTGTATGTAAGTAATTGCAGCAATGAAAACAAACGGGCTGCAGAGAGATAAGGAGCCCTCGACATGGACACGACGCCTCGCGACGAGGTGTCTGCAGATTGTTGACGATCCGCGCAGGCCCGGCGTACCGTGTGGGCACGTATCGAGGCTCTGGCGAGGCGACGTATTTCAACAAATTAAACAGTTATTAATAGTATTGAACAAACAGCGGCGGTCGCGCCTTATCGCGCGGGCGGACGGACTCGCCGCTCGCCGTGTTACACTATGTGCGAGCACAACTCAATTACACTATCATGTAAATAACAGTGAGATGTCGACACTGCGCTGGCTGACAGAACGCTCTGAATCGTTCGAGACCACTCGTTATCGCGCCACAACCAGATAGGACACGTGCCATGCGCCATTCCTATAGCTTCTATCGCTCATAATAAATTTCATTTTAATTTCGTGCCAGCCGATGTGAGGATTTACTACAAAGACCACGAAGCCCGATTGCGGTTGGTGAATGGAAGCGTAGTGTGCAGAATAGTACCACATGGTGGTGTAAGTGGGTCTGTTTAGTGCGATAACAAGCGCGAAGAGTACGGCGCTGATAGCGAGCGTGTGCGTGCGCCACAGCTACGCGACACCTATGATCATTCATTATTGTCAACGATATCAATGAGGAACATTACATAAAGCCATATCAAATCATTACAGTTTTTGGTCCAAAATATACCTATCTACTACATGTCGTTCGTTCCTCCTAATCATCGTAGCGTCGTATAGGGTAAATCCGGGATAGATGCCCCACTTTTTGAAAAACCTTCGTAATTTTAAAAATATTAATTTTAAATGGATAATTTCTGTGCATGTAGCTAGTTTAGTTATTTAAGATGGATTATTATTTGTTTTTGCTGACCTATCAATTACAATTTTTGTAAAATGTAGGTTTCTGTGAAACCCTTTTTTTTGGGATAGACGCCTACCTGTATGGATAGTTGCCTCACCATGAAAATAACAAGGAGGATAGATGCCTGCAGTGCGGGATAGATGCCCTTCATACTGTGTAAAACAGCAATTCTCCAAGAAACATGGTTGGAATTACGAAAAACATTTATTTTAATATGATACAAACAACCATAAATACATTTAAAACTATTTGTTCAACAAAAGTATTAAATGTTAGTTTTTAATATTAATTGTTAAGTTTCAACAAACATACTTATACTTTATTTAAATTTAATATTATTTATCACCAAGAATAATTGGGGTCGGCTACTAGTTATTTGTGAAATAACTGAATTTCAGCTATTATATGGAGCGGCTGGCATCAGACCTCCGCAATCCTGCGGGTGAACTGAATTTGAAGGTCGAAGGAACTAGTAGCCATTATATTTGAGGGCACTGACATCTCAATAACGATTGTCCTAAGGTATTCATGACAACCGGTACCGACGGCTTAAAGTGTTCCGAGGCACGGGTGGGAAACACCGCCATCTTCCGTAAAACTTTTATAAGAAAAACCCAACAGCAGTTCGACCCGAAATTCGCACCCGTGACCACTTGATCGGCAGTCGTTTGCGCAAACCGATAGATCAACGATGCAGTCCCAAAATGTGAAGTTTTCCTAAATATAAATACCTAATGAACTAAATAAAATCTCGTAATATCCTGTATTTCGTAATGACGTTATATTTTTAGCAACAAAACGCCTGCGCATGATTCTAGATGGAATACCAAATCATCAGAATATTTCGTTTATCCCCAAGGATTTTTTATTAATTTCATCGAAAGCTGACTGTAGTTGTACTAGAACATATATGGGTGCACATGGTGTATGGAGCGATAGATGCCCTTAGGGGCATCTATCCGTCCTTAGGGTCATCTATCCCTCCAAAAAATCAGGGCAACTATCCTTTTTGATAGGGATAGATGCCCAGCTATTTTTTAAATAAATTAAAAACAAAATAGCAACTATTTACATTTAAACGCATCCTTAATGAACCAGTGTATTGACGTAATAAAAAAAATAATATAATGTATTACTACTCATAAAATTATACAACGTTAAAATAGAAGCTTTGAAAATTTCTACGTGTTAGTGAAGCTCATTTCGGATATAAAATATACACATGAGCAAAACAAATCCTCAAAGCACGACAGCTCGTGGATAATAATTAGGTACAGGGTGACAGCGGCTCCTACTTATACTATTAATTCTTAGTTGCAATTTTGGGAAGTTAGGTTTCTTGGATGTGAGGCATCTATCCCGTTGTGGCATCTATCCCGGTTTTACCCTACCTATATGTTTTTTTTTTTTTTCTATTGAATACTTGGCAAACGAGCAGACGTATCACCTGATGGTAAGCGATTACCGCCGCCCATGGACACTCGCAACATCAAAGGCGTCACAAGTGCGTTGCCGACCTTTGGAGGATGGGAAAGGGGATGGGTGTAGGGGTTGGGGTATGGGCCTCCGGTATCCTCACTCACTCAGTGAAACACAACGCAAACGCTATTTCACACCGGTTTTCTGTGAGGCCGTGGTATCATGTATGTATTAGGTTATGTATTAGGAAACTCAAAATATTGTTGAACGACTAGATTCCGGTTCTAGTCAGGCAGTTCTGGAGATCCGAGTCGATCTCCAGAACTGCCTGACTTAAACAAACAACCAGTTAAACGGAAACTTTTCAGCTTTGTAAGGTAAATTAGGAAGTAGGTGTAAACCAGATAGCTAAACAACTGCATGTAAATTCAATATGTTGCGTCAGTCGGAAGGAAAGGGTGCTGCTTACTCGACGATAACCAGCCGGAGAGTCTCTACGGCGGCAAGCTAGCACGTGGAGCCCCAGCCGCCAGCCGGGGCGACCAACAAGATAGCCATCGTGGCTCGACGAGTGGGCTCAAGGTGTATCAAAAGTGGATCAATTGCAGATATAACTAACTCTCAACTTCTTACAGTTTGTGAAGGGGGTTTATACTCGATCAGGGGTCAGTCAGGGTAGTACATCAGGTCCTATACAATTTCGAACAATGACAAATGATTTAGTCGTATCTAAAGTAAAATGTCTTATGTTTGCGGATGATTTAAAACGGTACCTTTCTGTAACTGAGGCTAAGGATTGCGTAGCGCTGCAATATGATATTGATACTGTAGTTGATTAGAGTTAAGGACCCGTATTATAGAAGGCGTCTCAGTCGTGAATCGAGTTTTAAAACTAGTTTCAAGAAGCGATTGTATTATAGAACGTCTCTTGAGTCAAGATTTACTGATCGTTGATCAAGTGAGTACCTAATGCTTAGCTTATTTTACAACGACGCTTATGTCAAAATCGCCTCTCAAGAACAGATTTTGACAGATGTGATCTCTGTTCAACTGAGACAAGCTCAATTTAGTCTCAAGTGGTCAATTTCTAATGATTTTTCTGAATAATAACGAAAGATTTATTTTACCATACTTTATTTACGAAACATTTCAATACACTTTAATTAATACTAATTGATATTAAATTCACTTAAAATACACATTCAGCTATTTATTTCAAGCAAAATCCTTCAAGCAATAGTAATAACCTTTTGGTTTCTGACAAAAATATTACAATAATTTTATAATAAAAACAAAACAGTTTGATAATTCGACATTGACGAGTATTGAAAACAATTTGAACGTTCCGTTATAGGTAGTATCTAGTCAGTTTTATTTTAATATTTAAAGTATTTAATTTACGGCGAACTGCTTCTTATTATTATATTTAAATTGATACACTAGCCAATAGTGTATTATATATAAACTAATAACCAATAATATATAAATTATACTTTTTAGATATGATGTGTTTAATATAATTAACTGCGTAACACAGAACAATTATTTCGACAATGCAGAAACGTAGCTGAGAACAGACTTGTGAGTTGAGATTAGATATTGAAACTAGTTTCAACTGAGTAGAACTCAAAACGCCTTCTATAATAAGAGCGACGCTTGAGATTCGATCATAACTTGAAACTCGATTCAGCCGATCGGAGATCAAACGATACTTGAGACGCCCTCTATAATACGGGCCTAAGAAATTTATTGTCGTTTAACAATTCCAAATGTGAAATCATCATCTTTTCTCGATCCCGTCATCCGATTACATACACTTACCATCTTGCTGGCACAGCAATAGGACGTGTTAAGGGTTTAAGAGTGATAATGGAGAGCAAATTAAATTTCCACGAACATACAGGTACTTCAAATATACAAAGATGCTAATAAATGCATTGATTTCATTGTTAAAATAACATTACAATTGAAGAGCACTCAAGTTATAATATGATGCAATAGTTTGGAGTCTACACAAAATTGACGTTTAATGTTTTCAACCATTATTTTATATTATACGAGCTGTGCCCGTTGCTTCGTACACGTGACATTTGGATTTTCAAGTTATTTTTAATTTTGCACCGATTAAACCCTGGACTACGATAATCATTTCAAAACCAAAATCAGCTAAATTGGCCCAGCCGTTCTCGAGTTTTAGGGAGACAAACGAACAGCAATTCATTTTTATATACCCATAGAAGATATAAAATAATTAACCGACTTCAGAAAAGGAGGAGGTTATGAATTCGATTGTTTTTAATGTTTGTTACCTCATAACTTTCGACGGGGTTAACCGATTTAGAGGATTCTTGTTTTATTTAAAAGCTGGTGTTTCCCGTGTGATCCCATTTCAATCTGCTCTAGTTCTAGAACTCGTTTTTGTTGTTAAAATTTGTGATTAGGTTAAAAAAATTCAATGTCAATTTTGTAGATACGTCTATAATACGAGTATATAAGCGTTAATATGGATGCCACCCCTATACCTTTCCTTCTGTGTTTATGTCACGTGTGTTGGTGTGGTGGGTTTAGTTAGATACACTTGTACGAGAATCAAAACATTATGTTCCCGATCAATAGAAGCGCGGCGTCGGAAGACGACAACATACACTTTCTATCTATTCACTGCCAGAGCAATTGGGCTCATCAATGAGTTCCTCCGGTGTAGCTCCAAAGTTGAACTGAGCTTGTTTCCTGCTTTCAATTTTATTTTATTTCCTTCTATTTAATTTTTATAATTCGAACACTATGTTTGAAGTTTGTTCTTTTTACTTTTGTAATTAGTATAGATATAAGCGATGTGGTGTAACCTGTAATGTTTATTTATTGTTTTATAAGTTTGATTTAATTGAATATCTTACATAAAATAACGTAGTGGGTAATCGTTGTGACTGTACCCATTGATGAAGAGACACAGATAGAGACATAGAGTAACTAATCGAACCCGTGACTCTAAATTATTAAATATATATATATCAGATGTTATGAGCTTCTGCAGAAAAACTTGCTAAACGATCTGATCACCAAACACAATAGGTATTAATATTACATTTTCTATATTATTTAAAAAACAGTAATACTTATATATAGAATACTTATTATAAACTAAATTTCCCTTATTAATAAAAACACTTAGATATTTATGCAAACAATTAAAATGAGAATATTAGTAAAATATACGAGTACCTACGATCCGTGTGTTCAATAGGAAAGGAGTTCAAAAGTAAAGAAATCAAAAACGATAAGTAACCTATACCTATATTAGTGGTCCATTCTGACACGCACGAGTGTTAAAATGGTATGAATATGTTCTGACAGTGTGTAAGGCCTGTGTTCGCTGCTCTGAAAACATTGTTTGGGCCAGTCGATCACGTGCAGCGCTTGCAGCACCAGGCTCGCAGCGCTCGCGTGGAATATTTGGTGAGCGGCACGTCTGCACCTTGCACGTGACCAGGACGTGCTCTGCTACCAAACAAGCCGCACTTCACGCATTACACAACCAATGCCTATCACCACTGAACTTGACAACCGCCGCGAGTCCGAGTCTTGAAAACGTGTCCCACTTAAGAAGTATACCAAAGTCAGAACTGTATGTTTAGAACCAAACTTTTATCCCAAAGTAGATTGGGGTCGGCTTTCAAGTCTACTATTAAACTTAGATTTTTACTTGGAGCAGCTGTTATACTTATCAGGGCTCCAGAACAAAAGTACGTCGGGGTGATAGGAAGAGGTTCTGCAGATGTTGTGGACCGACGCGACGGCCTAAAGTGCTCTCCGAGGCCCGAACGAGTCTCGACTTGTTTATTGTCACCTCTCCGAAGGCTGACTTGACTAGAATTATTTAATTTTGCAATGTGTTAACCTACTCGCTATCGCTAAGTAAAATAGCCTATCTTTACTTCATGAAAGATAGGCTATTTTCATCAAAGACTCATTTTTAGATCCATTAAAGAAGTATCTTATGTAGATGTACTTTATGTATATAACGTAGGCAGGTACTATGCAGTATGCAGTAAAATACAATATTAATTTCAAAACTAAATATTTCTTTTTAATTTTGGGTAACAATTAACAGGCGAAAAAGTTTTTTTTTGGCAGGCAGCAGGGTGAAGAGTTTATGTCTGGAGTAGACTTCTACTGTACAACTCACTTCTCATTTCATACTCGACTCATTATTAGCTACTTTCCATTTAACTATTTATACGTATCTATTTAGGTAGATACAACCAGTATCAAAAGTGGTTAGACCAGCTAATTTACAAATCATAAGGGACAAGTGATTGAATTTCCAATTAGAGCACGCAACAATACTCGTACCTAAATACGTTTGTAGTCCAACAATTGGTAACTAGTACTTCCTATCTACACAGAGCCTATCTGCAAGGTTCGCCCTTAAACGTTTAGTGGTTAGGTATATAGGGGTCTTCCCTCACACTTACTTGAGCCGTAAAACCAATTATATAACGCTTAGGTACATGTGTTGAGACCTAATATGGTGTCCTGTTATTTGTACATTTATGGCTATCTCAGAAACATCCTCGTCCGATATAACAAAGCGAGAGTTTTTATGCGATTGTTGGTTATCCGTGGAACCACCAATCGATGAATTCATTTTGGTATTGAATGAATGGAGTATTCATTGAGTAAGGTCTTGGGTTATGCAGCCTGTCCCTGTCCAAGGAAAGGCTCGGAGGCAATATAATATATAGAGTATCTATTAATTTTAGTATCGGTAGCTGTCTTATACCTACCGTAAAAATTATCTAAAAATTACATAAAAATAGGTCTAAAAAATCATAAAAGTCGAATCGCGCTCAAAGAATCAATTCGACCTATTAATGTCAACTGCATAACGGAGGATGCATTTATTAAAGCATGCAACTAGTGAGGGCAGGCTGAAATGTCCAAACCAGCACATCGTCCAAGCGCAACTAGTTGTGTCAGCGCTGATGCTTTACCACCAAAAAACAAATTAAGTAATTAGAAAATAACAGGTTGCGATTTTAGTACTTTCTCATCGTAGGGTTCTCATTTGTCAGGGGCTCATTTTGTGAATCAGGAACTAGTAGACGGGTAATATAGTTTCTTTTTTCTTGTGTAATGAGCAAATATATAGAAATAATAATTATTTTTGTTTATCTTGTTGTGTGTAAATGTTTTAGAACGTTATCTTTATACTTGAGTTAAACAATGTCCCCAATTAAAAAACAATTAAGCTAAATTTTGTGTAAAAAAATTGTAATGAACATATAACTGAGTTGAAAGGAAACAACGTACTTAACGTTATGGAGATACGCGACCTAAGTTTCTGTGTTATACAACCTAAACAAATGTTTATCTGCATATCAACCGCATGTGTCATCTGATTGGTCCTGATTGAACCCTTTGTATTCCTACACCACAGACCGTGTCCATCCTTTCACAATTTAAGGATTCGATCTGATTTCGATAACAATTCGAAATCAAATCGAATAAATATTTTCGAATTCAAAAATGTTTATTTATTTTCTCAGACAATCTCTGAACAACAAATAGATAAACAAAAGCTTCATTTACAAAGAAAATATAATTTTAGATTTAATGTGAGAACACAATCTTAACAAAAATATATTTTCATATGAAAATGGAAAGGCACCATGTTTTAAGACAGTTGCCCACGAGGGTGTCGAGGGTAGCGGTCCTTACACCTTCAGTGCACGACGGCTCTGAGGACATCTGTGGCTGTTACTGCATTTTATGTAGGTACTCGTATGTTTTGTAGCAGTAGATGGGTGTTCAACTGTTTACTTTTACTCTAGTGTTTAATATGATTCTATTTTAGTAAACATCTTCATATTAACCTCTTCAAATTCTTTTATATTTTAGTGAGTTAGTAATTTCGACTGAAATACAAACAGTTTCGCATTAATAAAGAGAGTTTAAACCATGGGAAGGTTTAGAACAGACGTAGATTAAACTTGAAATTACCTACCTACCTACCTACCTACCTACCTACCTACCTACCTACCTACCTACCTACCTACCTACCTACCTACCTACCTACCCGCTGGCCGGGTTGGTATAGGGTTTGTGTCAAGTTTTCCTTCTCTTTACAGTAATGTGGTTTGCTTCCGCAGTAGCCTCTTGCGATACCTATGGACATTCTGTTCTCTTAATCCTTTACCACACGGAGGTAGTAGGTATAGGAGGATAGTATCGTTGCTACCACTGATCCAAAATGTACCCCTAGGCACCGATAAATATGGTGTAGGCACCCACCTAATGATGTTACTAAAATACTTCGAAGGAATTAATTGAATACAGAATAAAAGAATTAAGATCTCGTAGGTACCCAGAAACCCTTGAAAATCATAATCATTATCTTATCTGTTATCTATCTAATAATTTTCTATATTTCATGTAAAATTAAACCGTTACTTTAAAACAAGAAGATACTACGGTATCTCACGGCACTAAAATTTATGTAAATTATTAATCACTAGGTATAGGTATAAGTATACCTAAGTACATAAGTCTAGAATAAACTAACAGACTGATTCGCTATCTATCTATCAACTGCTATCAACGCACAGCTGAATGCGACCAAATTGTACAAACGTTTCTTAGGAAGGTGGGGACCAAGATAGGATACTGATAAATTCCAACTCTAAAAATGCCAAAATTGGTTTGGGAAATTATTTGAAAGTTCATTATTTTTTTAGGCTGCATTAAAAACGATACCTAAGCCGGTAAAATTGTTGAGTGGTCTATGGCCCAGCAAAATATTAAGCGGATTGCAGATTTCAGTTGCGCAGAAATACCTGCCTTACTAAAATGTCTAGAACAGGTAAAAATTAGTGAAACCAATATTGCACACCCGTGTGAAACCGGAGCGAATGACTAGTTAAATAATACCTACGAGTATCGAGTAAAAACTTATCTGAGATCATTAGATGTTCGATTAGAGTGCTAATGATGCAAGAAACCAATTTATATACGAACGTTATCAAACAGATTATTAACGCACACTATAAATAGGACTATATCTGATGCTACTTGTGTTGTATGGTATCTACGTACCACCTGATAACTGGCAGGCGGTTGGTTTTGGACAATTGTGACACCCGTAGGTGTCTCAGCCTCCTAGAAACGGGGGAACACCGTGAACAATCAACAATACAATTATTAGGTAGGCATTCTTAGTTAACGTTTCATGTTCTGTTTTAACCTTGTACCTACTTATTTATTCTAAATGGAGACTTGTTTTACGGTAAATACCTAGCTGAATAACTAGCGATCAATAGCAAGTCAATTATTGTATGTAGCTACTGTAACACGTAGAAAGCGGGGAGCGTCGCCCCACTTGCACATATTCAAATGAGATTGTGTAATAGTCACTCTATAGTGATACCGACCTACCTGTAAGTACCTAAGTACCTACTGTCGTGAGTTTATTCGTACGTAGTAAATTAACTGAATAGTTAAACAAATAGGTAGATGATGATTGCTCTCATCACCGCCGTTTGGCGCCTACTAGCTAATTGAAATAGGTAACTTAATATCCTAAGCAGCGTGTCTTTCTTCAAATGTCCTAAGATTGAACCTATGGGAGTAAGTCCAGGACCTCAAGCATAACAGATAAGAATGTTGGTGGTGAGTGGAATAAAAATAAAATGCGTATCGACGCTTAATGAATATACTTGTAATAGAAATAGAAAACAAGTTCGATGTGAAGTGGACGTCAGTTAATGTATAATGTCATTAGTTGTGGTCGTGGTCGGGACGCCTCACTGTGGCGAGAATGCCCGGGCGCAACTCTGCAACGAGCTGTTACAAATTGTCAATGCGCCGGATTAAAACGTTGTACTATATTAAAGCTAACAATTTACAAATAAGCTAACCTAATCAACAAATAAGCTGTCTGACATTGTTTTTGTTGGTTCAAACGTAACAGTGTAATGTACCTAGGTATACAGTACAGTGGTTAGTTAGTCAAAATGGTACTCACGAGTCGACATGGTGGTGTTCGTGCGCGTAGGGAGGCGGCTGCGGCGTGTAGGGCTCGTAGTGCACGACGGGGTACTCGTCGCGGCGCTCGGGCGAAGGGGTGTCGGGGCTGGAGCGGCGCATGTAGGCGCCGTCCGTGGAGCCGCCCTTGAAGAGCGCCTCCTCGAGGTGCGCGTAGGCCTGCATGTCGCGCGCGTGTGGCGCGTGGGCCGCGTGCGCGGGCGCGGGCCGCAGCTCCTGGTAGCTGCGCGAGTGGGACGGCGACACGTCCCCGGGGGCGTAGCCGAACGGCGGCAGGGGGGGCGGGCTGTCCGTCTCCGCGCCGCACTCCGCCTCGTCCTCTGCGCACACGCACACCGCGTTACGACAACACTCACAGACGCGAGCGCTCATTGGCCCGCACCGCCGCTACTTTTGTGATCATCCAAATAGATAGCGAGCGAAAGCGACGCTGTCCGCCCCGCGACTGACACATACTTACGTACCACACCGATACAGACACACTCATGTATTACATCTACTTAAATGCCCATAGCACACCGGGACAGTCTACATTTAGCGTTTTGCAGCGTAGCGCGTCGGTACGTAAACTTGTTAAATAGCAAGATATTCTATATGTGTATGTAGGAGTAGACAAGGTAGGTATGTATATGTAGGTACGCAGGACGAGATGCAGGGCCAACGAGCTACTTTTATACACTAGATATTAAAATAAACTTCTCTGTACAACCGAATTCAATTATTTTGAACGTCCGTTAAATTAAATTATTTTATATACAAAAATAAAAGGTAGGTGAAGTGAAGACCTACTAAGTGAAAAATGAAATATGGTACCTACTCACAATCACTTAAAAGTGTAATTAAGTTAGCGCAACTAGATAGGTCTACCTATCCATGAACGAACAAATTAAATTGGTACCGGAAGTCATATGGGATTTTCCTACTTATTAGGTAAATAGTTATGTATTGTATAGGTAGGTACCGCAACTATGTACTTGTGGCTTGTTGTACAAACAAATGTGTACCTACAGTGTAAGTGTACCACACAAATCTTCTTCGAAGCACACACGTTATACGAGTAATGTAACTAATGTAAAACAAAAGTAAGAATTATTTTCTAATATTGAAAGTAAATTCTACGCACCTATACGTAGGTGTAAAGCCATCTGTTCTATTGGACATACCTACCTACTTGTATGTAGGTACACTGTGCAGCCAATGGATATATTTATCAATGCTGCTGATACCAATGTAAACAAAATAATTTAGAAACTGATAATAAGCCACATGCGCTTGTATACACACAGTATAATACTTTTCGCGCCCTACGAGCTCAGTTAGCGTGTAGAACCTTTCAGATGTCCAGGAAACTTCACCAGGCGGCTGCAGTTGGCTGATAGGTTTTATACTTATTAGGTAGGGTAGGAGGCTACGTGTTCACAGTAAGTACTTGCCTTTAATACAGTTGTTGTTGACCTCCGCAAAGAAGGCGTCGAACTCACTGGGCTCCATCTTATGCCATGTCTCGTGTAGCATTTTATTGTTTTCACTCACACAGTTTCACTAGGTGTCGGAGCGCGTGACGTACGCTCGCTGCGCGTGCAGTGCGATGACTGGCGGCGGCGCTCGCTCGATGCGGACCGGGGCGGGGCGGGGCGGGGTGGAGAGGGGGTGGGGTGATGGTCGCTGCGCGCGCGCATCTTCACCGCCCTACGCATACAAGCTATCGCCGCCCCTTCTATCCCTGGGTTTTGAAGGTTTCCAATAAGCACGGAAGGGTGCCGGAGGACCTACTGTACCTACATTCGACTTACCAGCATCTGACAATGGATGGACCCGTCATCTCCATTTAGTAGTCCAGTAAGGTTTAGTATAGTTTGATAGGTTATGGTTTGATTTGTCTTTCATGCGAGTATGACACCACTAACCTGTGACTAGAAATTTAAAAGTACCTACCTAAGAAGATAACTCGACACATTCTCGGACGTCAAAATTAGTAGGTACCTAGGCATTTTCAACTATTCTATAGAGAGGCAACTGGGAAGAGAAGGTAAATGGTCTTAAATGATCGCAGAGATTTCGGAGGACAGCGTGTGGCTGGAGCACACTCGTCCGTGAGGTGACGAAGACAGTGGTCGTGTTGTGGTGTTTGTGTACGTCGATCAGCTGTTCGCTATCGGCGGCGGCGGGCGGTACGCGGGTGCGGGGCGCGCCGTCGCCGAAGATAAGAGCTATCAGCACGTGCGCCGGCGTCACCGTCTCCGCCGTTATCTTGACAACATCTCCCGACCTACGCTACCGGCTACTGACCGCACCGCCACACGCGCCCTATTTGCAACACTCGATAACGGCCGCCGCACTCCTCACGAGAACGGCCAGACGAGAACACCGGGCCCCATAATCATTTCCAGAGCACATGTGAGCGCCACAAATCACTGTTGTGACACCAGAGAACGGGATATATGCATCCCAGGAATCAATAAATTGTATCGTATTAGCGGTAAAGGAGCTGTAAATCGTAGCGATGTTCTCAGTTTTTTTTCGTGTTCCGAGTATCCGCTTAACTCGTGTTGTTTGAAAAACTTGTTGTTATTGCAAAGCGACGGCGAGGGACGCCCCGCGGCGCGCGAGCGCTACGTCAACAAATATAAATAAACAAATCATTACGAGCCATCATCGTTAACTGATTTACAGTGTCACCCCCGCGTCCCTCAACCCCGGCACCCTCCACCCTGGAGCATACGTGTCAGTCTCTGCCACAGCGCTATTATTCTCAACAATAATGTGCGCGTTAAATAAACAAGAGACATTTAACCCTGTAGGTATAATGTGGCCTGCTCGGGCTCCCCGCGGAGTGGTGAATCGTAACCTAACCCCATATGTAAGCACTCAAACTGATTGCATCGAATCACTGTAGTGTACCGATACCTTATACAGACATAGCATTTAAACAGATTATTTACGGGTATAATCTGTGAGAGACTCAAAAAGGTACATTGATTACTTATTGTAAATAACCTCTGCACAGGGACTGGAAGAGAATGCCCTGGACATTAAGTCCGCGGATGTACATTCTTAGTGCATAAAGTTAATAAATAAATGAAAAAATGAACTTAGAACTTCTACTGTCTCAATTGCTTTTCCACATCCAAGACGTTTCCCTTACCTTTTTTTGTTTTCCTTAACCTAATATATACCTATTCATACGTTCCGTGTAAAAATAACTATGTGGATTGAAAATAAATCAACTTCAATCAGAAATAATAGACCAACCAGAACTGGGAACGAATCATGAAAATGATGATGCTGTGTGTTTCGGAATCTTTCTTCGTCACAATAAACCGCAGGCAAGTTGACCTGATGATGAACCTAAAAGGTACGTACCTACATGTAACTCATAGTGTATATCCATTTTTGTGTACCTAAAGATTGTAGCACCAGTGGTTCTACAACTATACTTGGTTCTTTCTCGCTCTTATTATTTTATGTTGGACACATTTAGCTTTAAGGGACACCTTATTCAATTAATATGTAATCATAATATGGGAACCTAGACGAGGAGTCTCCGTGTTATGAAGTTGGCCTTAGGTACCTACCTACGCAGTTATAACTAATACCTAGTGATGCATGTACCTACGTCCCTAAATATTTGAAGAGTTAATTTCAACTTCGAAGAGTTATGACAATAATACTCGTACCTACGTATATTCGAGTACTCAAGACTTTTTACGGAAATGTGAAAGAGTGCTGTCATATGATTGTACGCCACTAATGGAAACATAGAAAATATATTTATTATCCACACAGAACAATAACAAAACAAAACATAACGTATGCAACATATTATCATCATCTTCCTAGCCTTTATTATTCCCAAGATCAATTGGGGTCGGCTACTAAGTTCAACCGTTTTTACATGAATATCAGTTTTTCCACAGAGCGACTAGCATCGGACCTCCGCAACACTGGATACAACAAAAATATAATAAAAGATTATTTACATACATTTAACTACCGAGACTGAGAAATAAAACAAACATTTAACAAAACGACTAGGTACGGTTACGAAGCAAAAGGCCACAGCTCAGCCCAAGCAACCACGGCGCACATTTTTAGACGAAGACCAAATAATATAATAAATAAAAATAAATCAAATAACAATAAATAAATGATTGAATGATGAATAAATGATAATACGTATAAAACAGGAATAGTTTATGGTACTAGTACCGTCTAGGTCCTTGAGATTAGTCAGCGATGTTTTATTGTGCGGTGGTACAAGCAATATGTACGAGCGTATATCGGTGGGAAATACCAAGATATTTCAAATTTTTGCAAAACAATTTCAAAATATTTTCCTCAACTACCTGCTACTTTCAATTGCTCACCACTACCCAAATTTAAAAATGCAGTGGAAGTAACGATCAATCGTAAGGTAGGGTATCATTAACATTATGGCAACCCCACATTCAGTCCACTGCAAACTTTTGAAAAATTCGAATAGTCGTAAAATTGTAATTTTTTATTCATTAAACCCACGTATTTTCTTCCCACTTGACATTGGCAGAATTGTCGACATCGGCACAGCTTGCCATATACACTCATTTGCAAAAAAAACGGGCAGTTTCGATTTTCTTCCAGGCTGAAAAAAATAAAATACCAAAAAGGTTTTAATCATTTGAACATGTTACTGGCCAGTTATAAAAGTGCCATAATGTTTATAAGAGTACATTCCAAATTCAAATTTTTACTGAGCCTGGTTTTCAAAGAAAACAACTTTCAACTACATTTTGTGGCGCAAATTCCCTATAGTTAATATCGACTCTAATTAACTTTTTGTCAATTTTTATTAAATTATCTGATGTCCTTGACATTTAAAAGTATTGTTATTGCTGTTTAGCAATCTCGAAAATGGTAGATAAAGTGATAAAAGCGAGCAAATTTATTGCGCTGCTTGAAGAAGGTTGCAGCCAATGCTTCGTGGCTCAGAGGCTAAATGTAAGTCGGTCGACAGTTCAAAGGACCTGGCAGCGCTATCAAGAGACCGGTTCCGTCAAGAGAAGGCCTGGTTCTGGCAGAAAGATATGTACCGAACCACGGGATGATCGTTTTTTAGTTAGTCAAGTGTTGAGAAATCGCAAATCTTCTTATGTGGACCTCAAGAACAGCCTCGAAGAAGTAAGAAATGTGCAAATTAGTCTATGGACGGTCAGGAGGAGGCTTCTCGCTGCTAATATACACAGTCATCGCCCGGCACGCGGCCCTAAATTACTCCGTGGACATCGAGTTGCCAGGTTTAGCTTCGCTCGAAATTGTGTGTCATGGACTAATGAAGACTGGGATAGGATATTGTTCTCCGATGAAGCCAGGATATCTCTGCATGGTGAAGACCGACGTCGGCGAGTGCTACATAGACGAGGAGAACGCTTTGCAGAGGCATGTTTTGAAGAAATCACACCTTATGGAGGGGGCTCTGTTATGTTTTGGGCAGGAATAAATTCCATGGATCGTACGGAGTTAGTCTTCATCGAAAACGGTACACTGACTGGACACCGATACATAACGGAAGTTCTAATTCCTTATGCACAACCCGCTTTAACCGCTCTTGGCGAAAACTCATTTTTTATGGACGACAACGCTCGCGCCCACCGGTCTGGCGATGTGAAAGCGTATATGCTAGAAGTCGGAATTCGTCGTTTGGACTGGCCAGCTAGAAGTCCGGACCTCAATTCCATAGAGCATGTCTGGGACGTTCTGAAGCGACGAGTGAGATCAGTGCGGCCGGCTCCGCAGACCATCAGAGAGCTAAAGAATGTGATTACCGCGGAGTGGGAACGTATTCCCCAAGAAGCCATGAAAGATATACTCGCTAGCATGCCCAGACGAATGCAAGCCGTGATTTCAGCAAGAGGGGGTCACACTCAATACTAAACTTTTATCTGCTTTTAATGTATTCAAGAAAAACAAAAAAATTCACGTGTTTCATTTTTATTTAGCGAGTAGGTACAATAACAGTGTTTTGAACTTAAACATTATTTCTCAATAATTTAATCAAAATGTTATGATAAAATTGATGATACCTATTCTTTCCTAATTAATTTATGAAATTCTGAGGATAACAATACCTAAAATTGTCAAACAAACTAATAGTAACTATAAAATAGTTCTTTGCTTAAGTGCCCGTTTTTTTTGCAAAAGAGTGTATTAACAGAAAGAAAAAAGAACATTATGATGCGTAGAGACTAGGTAGAGGTACCTACTTGTACCTCTACCTAGTCGCATAATCAGAGCTTGTACTATAGAACCAGATTTACTTATAGAATAGGTATTTGTACATACTTATTTTTAACCGATGTCAAAAAAGGAGAAGGTTCTCAATTCAAATGTCTTTTTTTATGTTTGTTACCTCATAACTTTCGAGTGGGTGAACCAATTTGAATGATTCTTTCGGAAGCTGGTGCTTCCCGTGTGGTCCCATTTCAATTTGGGCCAGATCTTGAAGTCGGTTTTTTTTTGTTGTTAAAATTTGTGATAAAATGTACCCCGCATTACTGTCTAGGTATGTCTTTTATAATTTTTATGATTAATATTATTGTAAATACGTACAAAATTATTTATGGAAAACCTCAAACTTCAAAACAAATAATTCTGCTATACCTAATCACTGGCATTTGGTCCAGGAGTGGACCGCAATAGGCTGATGAAGAAGATAATACAAGCATTTGGTGCGACCCAGAAATCGAACCCTACATCTCGAGTACCTACAAGTTACAACATACGCTACCACTGCGAAAAGACTGATGTTTTGATATTCAACACAGATCGCTAATTGTTTTAAACAACCATAGAATGACTTTACGTCTGCCTATAGGTAGATATCTATACCTATCTACTAACATTATTAAACTAAAGCGATTATTTGTTTCGTTAAACGCGCTAATCTCGGGAAGTGATGGACCGATTTGAAAAATTTCTCAGTATTAGATACTCCAATTCTCGAGTAAGGCTATCTTTTATTACGATACGACGAAAAAGAGTAGAGTATCGAATAAAAATGTAACAAAAACGGGGGAAAATGATTCCTTTTGAGAGCTTCCATTGGGTGCGCTGCGTTTAAATTTGTTAGTTTCACAAAAACAATTTATGAAAAAATTATTCCCCCTTAAAAGTGCTAAAACAATCTGCGATAGACTATGCTGAGCTGTCTTTGGGTCGGGTAATGCAGTGGCTTAGTAAAAACTTTTTAACAATTAATCTTGACAAAACCACCTACTTAACGTTTTCGAAATCAAATATAACTCAACCCTCATTAAATGACCACTTTCTTAAAGCACATATCTGTATATTAAATCCCACTAACCATTCTTGTAACTGTATAACTATAAACAGAGCCAACCAAGTGAAATATCTAGGTGTATATATATATATATATATATATATATAATTATCAATTATGTTATAATTTACTTAAGTGGAAATTTCATATAAATAATTTAATAATACGGGTACGTAAAATTATCATATTTTCAAAATACTGCGTCACTCTGCGGACTTGGATACTCTTCGGACAGTCTACTTCTCATTAGGCCAATCAATAATAGGTTACTGTATTGGAGTGTGGGTGGAGCGGCTAAGACACTCATTCTACTGTTGGAGCGGGCACAGAGGGCTATTTTAAAGGTAATGACTTTTAAGCCTTTCAGGTGCCCTAACTTGCAGTTGTACAACGACTGTAAAGTACTTACTGACCGACAGCTATTCGTGCTTGATACTATCACTAGAAAACATGCCTCACTTATTTATGACCGGATATTAACAAAGAGACGTCGTTCGTACAAAGTTTGCCTAACTAAAAAACATACCTACTACCTTAACAGCCGCAAGGCATTACGGTGTGCTTGGTAGTCATTTGTATAACACTGTAAATAGATTCTGCAATAGGTATATATAGGTACACTGCTTAGACCTGAATGCAAAAGGAAAGTAAGCGATTGGTTTATGACTAAAACATATGAGGCAACTGAAGATCTCTTAAAAATATCCATTCTGTTCACTTCTCTCTCTCTCTCTCTCACACACACACACACACACACATTTCATTTTACTTATAAAATTATTTTCTATAAAGTTATATAAGATCTTACCATGGGTATCAGTATTCCAAAACCATTTATTTCATATGTCTTGTAAAAATAAAAAAGCACCCATTCATTCAATAATCCAAAGATAAAATAAAGTGACAGTAAAACGGAACAAGTACGGCGACGCCAGACAGTTTTATCTGCGCTGTTAACGTTAGGTCACGTGGTGTGCAATCACACGTGGTGTGTTTACACTGACGATATACAATTTTATGATGCCCAACAGCGACCATTTTTATAAGAACAAACTACTTAAACTACCCCTTAATCTACATACTACCGTGGGAGATCCACGCTTCGGCATGAACGGACCGGCTCGATCGAAGTGATACCACGGCCACACAGAAAACCTGTGTGAAACAGCGCTTGCGCTGTGTTTCACCGATTAAGTGAGGTTACCAAAGGCCAATCCAAGGACATTGCAAGGGCGAAGTCGGAGCACATCGCTAGGATTGACGTGAGGCTTGAGCGTCTTCCTTCGGGAACTCGAGCATTTTGGTCTCTTGCCAAAGCTATATTAGGGATTTTTTGTAAGCCGTCCTTTCCACCTCTGCACAAAGGAAATAATCCGTTGACCTATGCCGCAAAGGAGAAAGCCGATATTCTGGCCAAACACTTTGCGTCCAACTCGACCTTGAATGACGGGGAACAAGAACCGCCTACCATACCGCGGTGAGAGAGCCGTATGCTGGATATCCAGTTCCACCAGTATGCCACTTAGTGCGTTTAGCACTTTTAAACCTTGATATCCATAAGTCGAGTGGCCCGGATGAAATCCCTCCAATTGTGTTGAAGATGTGCGCTCCAGAGTTGGTACCGATCTTAACGCGTCTTTTTTGGCTCTCCTACTCTTCTGGCGTAGTCCCGACATCATGGAAGGCAGCATTGGTCTACCTGATCCCTAAAGGTGATAGCTCAAATACGTCTTACTACAGGCCGATAGCCATAACTTCCCTATTTGCCTCAGCCAACATTGTGACGAACGTCACAGAAAGAGTGCTTCTTCGTCCAAGGGCAGTTGTTGCTCATATATTTATAAGTACAATAAGAGACCCCTTTGTTAGGGGCTGCATATCCTGAAGGGTTTGTGGTGACTCCAGGTGCCGCGAGTGACCGTTGCCTATTAGGAGCTACTGGGATAACTACGCTCGTTACGTGAATGACTGATTAGCTGACGATATGTGCCAGCACGTGCTACTAACTGCTGACTAACTTGTACTTGCACATTTGTATTTGTTTAGGTAAAGTTCGACTAATGATGTCATCAGTCTACCCGTAACGTACAACTTACAGAACAATGAGATGTGAATATTTCGAGGACACGCTTCACCGGACATCCGTCGTAGCTGGCTTCAAAGTGTTCGTAATTTATCTCTAATGTCTACTCTACTTCAAGTAATAATTTATTAACATTTAGTACTAAATTTGAGGAAGACTAAAGATTTAAATAAATAACAACTATTTAAACTAATCTTTTTTCAGGTAGCCAAAGTAAATAAACAGGATTTTTTTAAATAAATGTTGTTAATCTTTGGTAGGACAAAAGCTCCTTTGAACAGAGATGCCTCTATTCAGTAGTGGACTGTGAAAGGTTATGGATGTGATCTGACACCTTTACTGAGGTCATATTGATACGATGTTATTGTAGGTAGACATTCCCACCTTATATCACATCAACAGCCTGTAACAGTCCACCGGTGGGCATACCGAGGCCTCTTACTAGCAAGGAGGTTAACTTTTAGAAAGATATATTATATCAACTGTTATGAAAAACAAAATGCTATGGTTTTTCGTGGGGTAATGAATTCGCACAAATGAGACTCCTAGGTTAGGTTTATGGTGTATGCGGTAATATACTAGACAATCATGTCATTATTTTAATTTATTTATTATGTTGTTTTCTATGTATAATATATATGTATTTACAGTTAAAAGTATATATGTATTTATATCAGTTGTCTAGTACCCATAGAACAAGCTCTGCTTAGTCTGGGACCAGATTGCGTTCTGTGTTAAATGTCCAAAAAAAATGATTTACTTATTGGTGGCACCTAGCCGACCCAGCTAGCTGACTCATGAGTGCGAGTGCGCCGATGCAATTGTTGATTACTCATCCTTCCGGATTACTTTGTCGTTACATCCTGTTCGTCATCCAGTAGCGACATCTGGCGCTGAATGCGACCTAACCCATACTTGTATATAAAAAATACCATTGGAATATTGAGTTTTACCTACGACTTTAAAACGTTACCATTTTTGCATGCACTGAGTCGTAGGAACATTCTAACTAATATTTAAAATACCTATATACATTTTATTATAAATGCAATATCTTCTTCCTAGTCTTTACTCTCCCAAGTTTTTTTTTTGGAGTAGGGGGGCAAAAAAGCATTCGTATCACCTGATGGTAAACGATTACCGCCGCCCATGGACACCCGCAACACCAGAGACTGACATCGGGTTTCCGCAAACCTGAGGATGAACCGAATTCGAAGATTGCTTATATTATAAAGTCAAAAATAACTTATATACCTATCTGTTTATCGGTTATGCTTTAAACCGCGGCACCGATTTCAATTAAATTGCCGTGGCGATTCTCTGTATCAACGATATAAACGCGGGCGGGACCGCGCACAAAAGTTAATATTATGTAAGTTATAAATGCTAATGTGAGTTATTCTGTTACGCTTTCACGTCTAAACACAAGGAAGAATGTTTTTCAGAAACGGAAAGCTACATTAAGTACCCATCTGTGATAACTGCTTGATAAATTCAACTATTTCAATATCTTTTCTGGCTTAATCAACATTATCTAAGAAAAAGTTTAAAAGCTATAACCCGATTAAGTATTCAAAAACTTTAGATAAAATGTGTATGGCCTGTGTCACCCTGGCCATTATGACCAGTATTGACTAGGACTGCAGGTGCTTTTTGTTCTAATTGGTTCAGTAGTTAAAGGAACATATACCTAAACACCTAGTTTTATCAGTCTATTCTTAATTTAGGCTTTTCCGTAGGCGGGCAAAATTGGTTCTTAACCAAAATAATTGTAGTCTTATAATAGTGCAATGTATTTAAATTCTCTAAGCATTTAAACGTAAAACTAGATATACAAAATCACCTAGGTAGGTATATTGCCTATACCTACCTAGGTGATATTGCCAATCGACAACTTTACGAAGTAGAGTGTGCACTACTAGGTAGTTCCCATAGATATACCTACCTAATACTTCTCTCTCTGATGCAAGTTGGTAGTTATACGTTATCACAGAAACAAACACATTCATCATCTGTAAGGAGTAATAATAGGTCATTATTATTATTTGTTCATTTCACAATTACTATACTTCATTAGCTTTTACCCCGGGTCCTCCTGCGTGTATGTCGATTCTCGCTTTAAAATAGTTCCTAAATACTCGTATTTCTTCAAGAACAGTCAAAGTATCCATGCCCAATTCGCTTATAATCAGATTGGCTATTTAGCTGTAAAAGCAGATTTTTTATTATGTACGGACAACGATATAAGGAGGATTATGATTTTGACAGGCTATGATGTTTGTTCATTTGTTCCCTCATAGGTCCTTAACTACTTATTAAAACTGGACAAATGAGATATCGTCATAAATTACTGTGTTAAAAAAATAATTTGAGGTAAACATTTCAATAATAAATATATTATTAGCATTTGCTTGTGATTTTGTCCGTATTTATTAAAAAAAAATATATTTCTATGGTATTTAAAATATAATTTGCAGAGAAATTAATATTATAACGGCACCAAAGCATTTTGAAAAAAAACGACGCTGAAAAAGTATGAAAGCCGTAGTCACACCGCACACGTTATATAGAAACATACTCGTACCATAACACTTTAGCAACGTTAGGTATATAGAAACATACTCGTACCATAACACTTTAGCAACGTTAGGTATATAGAAACATACTCGTACCATAACACTTTAACAACGTTAGGTATATAGAAACATACTCGTACCATAACACTTTAACAACGTTAGGTATATAGAAACATACTCGTACCATAACACTTTAACAACGTTAGGTATATAGAAACATACTCGTACCATAACACTTTAGCAACGTTAGGTATATAGAAACATACTCGTACCATAACACTTTAGCAACGTTAGGTATATAGAAACATACTCGTACCATAACACTTTAGCAACGTTAGGTATATAGAAACATACTCGTACCATAACACTTTAACAACGTTAGGTATATAGAAACATACTCGTACCATAACACTTTAGCAACGTTAGGTATATAGAAACATACTCGTACCATAACACTTTAACAACGTTAGGTATATAGAAACATACTCGTACCATAACACTTTAGCAACGTTAGGTATATAGAAACATACTCGTACCATAACACTTTAACAACGTTAGGTATATAGAAACATACTCGTACCATAACACTTTAGCAACGTTAGGTATATAGAAACATACTCGTACCATAACACTTTAGCAACGTTAGGTATATAGAAACATACTCGTACCATAACACTTTAACAACGTTAGGTATATAGAAACATACTCGTACCATAACACTTTAACAACGTTAGGTATATAGAAACATACTCGTACCATAACACTTTAGCAACGTTAGGTATATAGAAACATACTCGTACCATAACACTTTAGCAACGTTAGGTATATAGAAACATACTCGTACCATAACACTTTAGCAACGTTAGGTATATAGAAACATACTCGTACCATAACACTTTAACAACGTTAGGTATATAGAAACATACTCGTACCATAACACTTTAGCAACGTTAGGTATATAGAAACATACTCGTACCATAACACTTTAGCAACGTTAGGTATATAGAAACATACTCGTACCATAACACTTTAACAACGTTAGGTATATAGAAACATACTCGTACCATAACACTTTAACAACGTTAGGTATATAGAAACATACTCGTACCATAACACTTTAGCAACGTTAGGTATATAGAAACATACTCGTACCATAACACTTTAACAACGCGTGACTACGGCTTTCAAACTTGTTTCATACTTTTTCAGCTTCGTTAATTGTCGTAGTTAGGCTTTAGTTTTTACTTTTTTATTATAGATACCGATGTAATAACAGAGATTACGTCTTGATCTTCTGTCACAGGTCATTATTCAAACAGGTTGTGCGAACAAAGGGAACAGGGGTATGTTGCAAAATTCCCTTTGTGTCCATTATCTAGAGCCGCTGGAAGCATTCCGTCCTCCTTAGTCACGGCCTGCACTACCACACCCACCCTCCGCAACTCGTTCTCTATTACTTTATACTTGTTTAATTATAAATACCCAATAGATAGGTACTCGTAAATATACTCAGTCCTAGAAAATGTTATGAGTAAACGGCAAATGGTTATTTATTATGCTCCGCACTAAAAAAAACAATACAAAAATCTGAAAGAGAAAGCACAAAAAATACTGATTGCTGCTGATAATATGGTTAGGTAATATTAACGTTGTAAAAAAGTCATGGTGAATTCCAATGGATGCTTGTCATTCGCTCCAAACTGCATGCACATGATATTGTGCCAGTTTGGGTTGGTTTTTGTTCGACCTTGAATAGACACTAGGCAGGTTGATTATTTAAATCAGTGAAGACGATAAAGTGATAAAAACAATTTTGTGTCTAATCCGATGATGATTTATTTCGCTGAAAATGTTTCGAGCGAGCACTTATAGTAAAACACGTCCCGGACTGGCATCTACAGTAGCGGCCAGCGGAAACAAACCGAATTGTATACCTAGTTAATATCGTGTGGTATAATTTAGGGAACATAGATCCAACTGTATTAATATCTTTGCTTTACAAATATATTATACTTCAACCCGGTAGTAATGATGGCCCGCCCATACACTGAAATGGCGCCAATTAACTTACATTTACATATTTTTATCCCGCATTTGCATAACTTGTCAAAGATATGCTGCTTCCCAAACCACGACTAATACTTAAGATTAAATAATTTTTCTTTCTTTTTTTTTCTTTTTTAAAAGACAGGTCCCACATTAGGAATAAACATCCTGTGTCGTGGGGGACTTTACAAACATACATGAAACGGACACAAAGAACATCCAGACTCAGGACAACAATTCGTGGATTACACAAAGTGTTGTAGGTACCGCGTGGGATTTGAACCCACGACACTTGGCGCAGTAGCAAGCGGCATGGCGACCGCTGACACCACTCGGCCAACTGTGCAGTCATAATAAATAGTAAATTTAAAATTCAATAATAAAAAAACAATTCAGCATCAGTGGATGTAATGTTTTTGTAAACCCTTTTTGTTTTTTCCAATTTATCTTTTTAAACATATGCCTTAGGTCAATATTTAGACGCGAT
The DNA here is from genome assembly GCA_916048165.1 of Spilarctia lutea. Taxonomy (NCBI): domain Eukaryota; kingdom Metazoa; phylum Arthropoda; class Insecta; order Lepidoptera; family Erebidae; genus Spilarctia; species Spilarctia lutea. Next base: position 279,306 of record OU696471.1, on the reverse strand, counting down.
GTAATTTATTTTTTTCTGTACGCACATTTGCACATATTTGGAGTTGCAATTTAGATCTGAACTAGCAGCAGCTATGTTTTAATTGTTTAGTATTTTAAGAAGTGTAACTAGTTTTGTGCATTAAACGAATAGGCAATGATTCTGTATCACGCAAACAACGCACATTAGTTCTGAAACTACTTCGTCAGGCATGTTCACTATGTAGATTTGTTGAAATATTCTTCCTTAGTTTTTTGGAGGGACATAATTCTTATCTATTTCATTGCCAATTTGTAAACCGGTTTATTGTAGTTTGTTTTGTATAATAATATGTAGTGATATCATTAAGTCGCAATCGATTCTAATGTTGCGAATAAAAGATTATAAATATTATAATCGCATAGCAATATGGTGTTATGATAGATACCTAACGACTAATTAATTGTTCACCTATTTACTGTCCTTGCTTGTTTGTTGTTGGTTCTTGTTATTTTAACAAAAAAATATATGAGCCTGATGGACAAACGTTGTTATTTATTTTTAGCAGCCACTGACGAGCTTTACTGGTATTGAGCTAACGTTCTTTTTCCCTTTATAATTTTAAAGTAATATAACTAATATGTAATACCTACCTACCTACCTCGATCAAAGATATATATATTAGGAAGACATGTATTTTTTTTGTACTAGGAACTCGGCACCCAAAAGTAGTTTAAATAAAAATAGGTAAAAAAACTTTTTAAGTTAAACGGTTTTATGTTAAAAAAACATACATCGCAATGTTTAAGATAAATGTAGGTACTAAAAACCAAAAAAATAATAAAATAGATACAGTCGTGGGAATTATAAACATATGCATAGACTAGACTAAAATTAAACCGTGGGGTTAACATGGAGTGTATAACTATTGGAATTTCCATGAGCAAGAAAATAGTAAGTAATTTCCTCACCGTCTGCGGGCCAACTGCCTAACGACGAATTAAACGATTCTTCTATCGCACATTAAGTCGATAATTTGTAGACAATTGACGTGCCCCACGGTTTTATTTTAGTCTAGTCTATGCATATGTTTATAATTCCCACGACTGTATCTATTTTATTATTTTTTTGTTTTTTAGTACATTTATCTTAAACATTGCAATGTATGTTTTTTTTTAACATAAAACCGTTTAACTTAAAAAGTTTTTTTACCTATTTTTATTTTCTAGTTTTTAGTTTTTATTTCGCATTCTGTTTAATTCATTTAGTGCTTCATTATTGCAAGGTTCCTTGCCCGTTAGTTTATTGCAGTCCAACTCCTCTATACGTAGTCCCTGCAAAGATCTTTTATTTGATACCCATATTGATGGGATTGATAAACCCTACGTTATCCGCCATTTTGTAGCGGCCGCCATCTTGGATTTCAATTTTTTATAGTATATTGTATTCTGCTTGTTGAGCCCTTTCATTTGATACCCATATTGATGGGATTGATAAAACCTACGTTATCCGCCATTTTGTAGCGGCCGCCATCTTGGATTTCAATTTTTTATAGTATATTGTATTCTGCTTGTTGAGCCCTTTCATTTGATACCCATATTGATGGGATTAATAAAACATAAATTATCCGCCATTTTGTAGCGGCGGCCATCTTGAATTTATAATGATAATGAATAAACATAATTGTATTGTCACCAAAATCCAAAGTGTATACAAAATTTCAGATTAATCGGTTGACAGGAAGAGGGTGAAATTTGAATTACTAAATTTGACCCAAGAATAAATAATAAATAAAACAAATGGGGTGAGCTAAATAAAACCGTTTAAAAAAAAACAACCAGTAGGTACCTACCTACTACAAAATTTTATATATTTTTTAAAACTTATATATTCTACTTTATTAAATGTGATAATGTACATGTATGTATATGTAATATTTTGTATTTAGGTATTTATTAAAATAGTAATTTGCCTGAACTACGCGTATCCTTTGTAACGAACATTTTATTTTTTAAACGTGCACAACTGGTTGTCTGACCACAGGACGGGAGGGGTCAGAGCGACACGTTTGTCTTTGACGAAAGTAAGTAAGGGTAATGCAAAGTTCGGCACTTTGCTGATTACATGTCAACCAATCACTCTCACTTGACTTTCATTGTTATTTACGTTCATGACGTTTCGCGCGATAAGCTTTTCGAATGCAATCATTCTACAATACCTAAACTTATGTTATGCGCTTCAATATATGACATAAATAATATCAAAGTTTATCGATGGAATTACATTGAGCAGGGAAAAGTTCATAAAGCGTCCGCCTCGCCGGGAACATCATCCCCTGGTTACTGGTACCACACACTCGTACACACTCCATATAACTTGTGAACCAGTCATCGCATCCAAATGCGTTACAGTAACGTTGATTAGATTGAAAGTTCTTACGGTTACTCTTTGCATCCATATAGCGCCATATGGAGTGTTAGTGTTTGTGAACTTCTTTCCACTAAAAATTCATCTTAATTGTGAGGATAAAAATCACAGTTTGCAGGAAACTACCTGCAGTTTCACGCAGTGAATCATTATAACTTTCTATAAATGGATTACTTTGACTAGTTGGGATCATTCACTAAACTAATGATAAAACAACACAGATGATAAATCGTTGAACGTGAAACAAACCTAAAGTGGGTAAATTGCTGACCTCTTAATGGATAAAATTAGACGCGATAATGACAATACCAAAAACCAATGTCCTAAGGATGTACGTTTGGCATTAAAAAGACAAGGGTTTTTTTTAAATAACAGAGACCTGACAGTAATGCTGCAAATTTCATATAAATATCGACTAAATAAACAAAATCGGTCACTAGGGCTATGAGCATATCTCTTTCTGAACCCGTGCGCGGTACTTTAATTTATAGTTCATAACACTTGCCGAGCGGTAAGTAGTTGCAATCTATAACAATGAAATAAAGCAACTAAGAGAGCCCCGCAAGTTTGTAAGGCTAGTAGGTACGTCCGTAAGCACCTTCGCTTGGCACGTGTGTGTGTCGCTCTCAGCGGAAGGTAGCGCAGAGCGAACGCATTATATCGACAGCGACGCACTACGCTCTGCTGCGCGCTCTCAGGTGCGCTGCATGATACGAGTACACTGCTCTAGGTACACCTAGGACCTAGGTGAACTAGTTGAATTATGCACAAGGCTCATACAATATGAAAATGATGATGATCATTCGTGACAAGTCTCCCGTACCACGTACCAGTTGTCGCTTTAACCTTGGCCCCACCCGTTCAAAATACAATCAGTGCCGGCTAACGCAATACATATAGGGCTATAATAATAATTATGAGTGCCAGTAAATAGGCACCTCTTCTATTTATGTAGATATTGAATTCGTCCTTTGACATCGTTTCGGTTAATTTGTGTCGGCGAGAGGGGGGCTATGTGGGGTCGGTGCGGGATGAGGGTACCGTCAAATAAATGGTGATATTAATACTTTTTAAGCGCAGAGGCCGGAGGTCGCCGGTTCAGCCTTATCAGAGCGGTCGACCTCGCTCCCCGCACCCCGCTGCTAGCGCGTTCCGCTCCGGCCTCGCCTGTCGCCGCTGAGCTCGTCATGTAAAAATATTGTTATTGTCCACGAGCGAGTGTCCACGATGTCGAATGATGATCGCTTCGCTCCTCTCGGCTAACAGCCTGTGCGTGGACGGTGCACAGGCAGGTACTGACGTCACTAATGGGTAGGAACTGCAGCAGTTATCGTGTGCAACCTTGAGAATTGTTTTTCTCGCGTTATACCTACTTGTTGTTTACGTATATCGCCTAGGTATAGGTACCAGACCTATGTTAAAGAGTAAAAGAAGTTTATTGAACCACCCCTTTACATTATCCTTTCACTATTTACTCAAAATACACTTCAAAGGCTAATTAAATAAATATACGTCTAAACAACTCATTAATAATACCGACATATCTATAAAATATTATAAAGTTGTAGAGTTTGTTTATTTGAACGCGTTAATCTCAGTAAGTACCTACAAGTATTCGGGAAATTGTTTCCATTGCGTGCGCTGTATAAATGTTTCACAAAAACAATGTACAAATAAAAGAATTGATTCTTCTTTAAAAGTTCTAAAAAAAGTCCGCGACAGCAAAGTAATATGTTTATCATTTATAGTTGGTTCGCTTTATATAGCCTTTATATGGGAACTAAACAGATTAGGGGTTAGTAGATGTTTAGTCCTAAACAGATTTGTTTCTGCTGCTATAACATCACGCTACGGGCGATAGCAGACGCACTCGAGGTTGCGGAGGTCAGCTAGTGTTATATAATTTGCAGTTAACTATTAGAATAACAAGAAATATGTATCTAATATCTAACAAAAATATTTTAACAGTGGTTGAAACGGTTTTAATTAACCAAATGATAAGGCAAATTAGGTACGCTTGTACCTTAATGGTCCACCTCGTACAAAGGTAAAGGGAACAGATAAATCATCTGACGGTGAGTAACTACTTTAAGCTTTTACTTGAGGCATGATGAGTGGTCACGTGTCATTGCTGTACCTATGGCTATCTCGTAACTAGAACACTCTCACACAACTGGGCAAAATATCACTACATACCTACCTATTACAAACCAAAGTGCTCCGCCGCGTCTGTCTGTCTGTTTTTACGAATAGATATAATATGTTACATTTTTGAGTACACCTATTGGCTAAAATAATAGGTCTTTACCTATGAAATTGCGTTTCTTCAGTACTGGTCATTTTAAATAAAAAAAAGTTTGTAATGGCTCTGTATTCTAAATTCAAATTAATTTTGTTTTAAAACCATGACATTCTATTTACAAACTCAGTCTTTTGTTTTTTGATTAGCGTTGTATTTTCATTACATTTGAACATTTTTCGTCATAATGGATACTTTAAAACTTCGTGTAATTATGGAATATGAGTTCCGTCGTGGCACCAACGCGATACAAACGGCACGTAACATAAAAATCGTTTACGGAGAGAACTGTACAAACGAACGCACAACCCTTTATTGGTTTTCCCGGTTCCGTTCTGGAAATTTTGACTTGAAAAATGAAGCTCGTGGTCGTCCGGAGACTTTGGTTAACAATAATGAATTAAAGGCGATTGTGGAAGCTGACGAAACTCAATCTACAGCTGAGCTAGCAGCAGCTTTTAATGTAAGCATCAAAACAATATTGATCCATTTGCGACAAATTGGCAAGGTAAAAAAGCTTGATAGATGGGTGTCCCACGACCTTAACGATCGCCAGCGCAACGTACGCGTCGAGACCTGCCTTTCGCTGCTCAACAGGCAAAGAAATGAAGGAATTTTGAAACGAATAGTTACGTGCGACGAAAAATGGATTCTGTTCGACAATCGAAAGCGCTCAGCAAGTTGGTTAGACCCTGGTTCAGCACCAAAGCAATGCCCTAAACCAAAAATGACCCCTAAAAAGGTGATGGTCACTGTTTGGTGGTCTAGTGCGGGTGTGATTCACCACAGCTTTTTAAAAAACGGCATGAGCATTAATGCAGATGTGTACTGTGAAGAACTGGAGAGAATGATGGAGAAGCTTGCACATCTGCAACCAGCTTTGGTCAATCGGTCGTCCCCACTGCTCCTTCACGACAACGTGCGACCCCATACTGCGCAACAGACAGTCTCCAAGCTGCAAGAGCTGGGGTTGGAAGCTCTCCCTCATCCGCCATGCTCACCAGACCTTGCACCTACCGACTATTACTTTTTTCAAAATTTAGACAACTTTTTAGTGGGTAAAAAATTCAATTCCCGAGAGGCAGTACAAAATGCCTTTGAAGAGTTTGTTGCCTCCCGTCCAGCGGATTTTTACAAGAAGGGCATCAATAAACTGCCAATGCGTTGGCAAAGATGCGTCGATTGCATGGGTGATTACTTCGAATAACAGAAATAAAAAAGTTATAAAAAATAAGTACTTTCACTTATTGCATACAAAACGGCAATTTCATAGGTAAAGACCTAATATAACGATATTTGTTGAAAACGTTGGGAAAAATGAAGACGCAACTCTTCTCGGAGTAACATAAGTTATATTATATTTTCCGTAAAGAGACCGTGCAAAGCCGAGGCAGGTTGCTAGTCAATAAATAAAATGACTAATTTAAAAACAAAAACCCGACTACTTAAAAGTAAGGAACTGAAAAGAGAAAAACCAGTATCACGATATCTATATTTATATATATAGGTACCTACCTATTGTGATATATACATTGATTTGTAAGCTTACTTGATCAAATAATGAAATGACTACATATAGGTAATTATTGTGTTTATTAAAAATGCTTTAATTAATTTATCTAATTATATAACGATGTTCTATTACCTAGACCTATTTAGGAGTAAATATAGTATTATAAATTTAACGTACACAAACATTTAAATATAATGTCTTATTTTTGATATGAAATATTTTTATTATATCGTTTAACAATATCAAAGAAAAAATAAAGAATAGCACAAATATTTATAGTTCATTTAACCCATCCCTGGTCGCTTCTGAACGAAAGATGGCCATTGAAGTTGCAGCATTGCCGCGTTGAATGACAATGACGAACCTTTGCACCAGGAACGAGCCAGAACAGGAGTCAGCCACTGCGGTGGCTACCACCCGGTACTCACAGCAAAGTCCCCAAGTGAGGGGAAGGCAGCGCGCGCTAACAAGCACGCGGCGTGCTTTAATACTCGTATATTAATAAAATAAATTGGTAAAATACCTACTTTTTAATTTTTGTTTGTGTTTGTTCCGGCTAATTTCTGGAGTGGCATGAGTAACTTGGGCTACTTTTATTTTACCAGCTGTTGTTGCACCGCTGAGCATAGCTTGTATGAAGTATGCCAAGTGATAAACCTGTTGGTCATAGGTTCAATTCCCACCCATTGCTGATCACTGATCTTTGAAATATTTATATTTTATCAGCAGTATGGTTATCAGAGTACAGGCTCTGCCTGGCAGTGTGTAAGATGTGTAAAGTTATTTGTATAGCAGTGCGGGCGATTATCAGCGCCGTAAGGAAGATAAGCTGATACGATATGTATGAATGAATTCCAATCTCAGTCCCAGCCGCTATCGGCGAATATCGACACTTTGCGCTAACAACTCGCGAGCTAACGACCCATTCGCCAACGTAAAACAGCTATGGCCTACATCGGCACAGTTAATGGAAAAAGTACAGGCGGTCGGTACTATTATTCATTACACACGTATTATACCGTGTCGGAAATGTTGTATGCACTCGCTGTGGGTACGTGTGCATTGTGCAGTGCGCGAGCTGGGCGGGGGGTCGGCGGGGCGGCAGTGCGCGAGTATGCGGGGTAGGAGAGGGGGAGGGGGGACGTGGGTCAGTGGTAAACTGTTGGAAAGTTTTATTATTTGGGGTGCAGAGAGATAAGGCGATCACAGTGAAGCTAATAACTGTGTGCTCGTTAGTGGCGTAAACAGCGTCGTTAGTGACATGCGCATGCGCCGCTGTGCACATGTGTGTGTGCAGCCCGACCTATGTACAGTATCCGCGACATGCAACTCGGCCGATGTCACACACAACACACAACTACCCACGTATTACATACACTAAACTTGACGATGGAAAAATAATACCATTTGTAGTGCTTCTCAACGGTACATTATCTCAGCGTTGCTATGACTTAATATGTACTTTTTAATTTAACTCTTTCAAAATGAAATAAACTGTATTGTGCGCCTGGTTCACCAACATATCATATTACATCATGTATTTCGACTTGATTTTACTAACTCACTGGTCTAGCGGTTAGCATATGCGACTGCCGATTAAGGGGTATCGGGTTCGATTACCGGATCGGTCTGTTGTTATCCTTCCTTATCTTACAAGAAATTCTTAATAGCAGCCCCGAGTATAAAATTTAGCGGTGTTTCACGCTCATGCCTCTGAGAGAACATAAGCATTTAAGCCGTCGCCGCGTCGGTTTCGACAGTTTTGAACACCTATGGCAATAGTTATTGGGAAGTCAGTGCCCTCAAATATACTGACAACTTTTTATTAATATGTGAACGTAACTCTCTATTTAGGCGACGTACGGCACACGCGAAACATCGCCTCCTCGCGGGTGGCCACTAAAGCGAATGGAGGGGAAAACCCGTCCCAACCAACCGCGGCCACTCTCAGGGCGGCATGAGGCGCTGGTAAGCGCGCCTCCGCCGCCCGGTTCGCTGGCTGAATTGGGTCCGAGTAGAGGTCATCCTCCCCGGGCCTTTCTGAAATGACGTCTTCGCAAAAGGTTGTGATCGCGGTAAAACAGCTGTCACTACCGGCCACGGAGCGTATGACAGTCGGTAGCGAGAGAGGACAACTAGTTAAACCTTCGAATTCATTTCACCCTCAGGGTTGCGGAAGGGTCCGCTCCATGAAAAATCTGATATTCAGTTAAAACTGGTTAAACTAGTAGCTAATAATGTTGTGAAAAATAAAGGTTAGGAAGACGATGATGATGTATATACAAACACATATTAAAGTAAGTTTATCTGTTCGTTTGGGGTCAGAGATGTGTGAGGTTACTATTTTTAATATTAATGACAACACTCGCAAGATATTTTAGCGAATATCGTGAGTGAGAAAACTCCACTCACGCAATAATTTATTTCTTCCACAACATTTTCTGTGTGAACACGTGTAGAGTCTTTTTGTAACATTCCCATCACCAAAAGGCCAGCAACGCACTTGTGAAGCTTCTGGTATTACGGGTGTCCAAGGGCGGCGGTAATCGCTTACCATCAGGCGATACGTCTGCTCGTTTGTCCCCTTTACCATAAAAAACATTGTCTTAGTTGTTGTTGTTGTTGTTACTAGAAAATTCCTTCAGATCTTCGTCTCCTCGGGGACTGAGTCGCCAGGTATGTGGTGATTCCACTAAAGACCAACCCGACGGCCGACGGCCGGTCTCAGGAGGACTCGGACCATGTTATTTCAGTTTCCTGTGTCTACCCAGACTATCCTGGGAGAAGCCTGACCCTGCCTGTCGACTCAATCATTCTTACGTAGCTGCGTAGGCACGAATTCGAATTCAACTAATCACACCATACTTTAGAGAGGGGGGTACACAATTTCCGACTGATGATAAATATAAGGAGTAAGCAAACATCAAGAATATTTAAGTTTTTATACGAAAGTGATGCCAATTTGTAGAAAGCGTGGTAAAACATTAGAGTTTATAAAATAAAAGAGAGCTTTTGTCGTGATTAGATAGATAGGTAGGTCTTTGGTGGTATGATAAGGATGGTTTACTCTTTATCTTTGTTATATAGTTACGCAAGAAATAGCTCCTCCGTGTAGGCTGCTTCGTGGCGGTTAGAAGGGGACTTTATAGCTACAGCAAATTCGACAAGTTACAAGCCTCTACTTGAGCCAGCACTACCAGCTCGAGATGTCGCTCAAATGTTCCATATACCTCGACCATACCTCTTTAATACCATTACCGACCCTTCTTATTCTTTTCTTGTAACATGTTTTAATAGGGTTATCCCCTATGTGGGTCTAAAATTATAAGATGTGGAATGTGGCCATTTAACTCGACTCTGCTCTCAGGACATAGTTTTACAAATCAAATAAAACAGATGTCAAAAATCACACGTTACAGAGAGATTGACATAAGTATAGGTACGTACAAAACTGGGATCTAATGAAAACAAAACCAATACTGCAAAGAGATTTATTTGCAGTTGCGGTTAAACAATAACATGTCACGTCATGGATCTCTTCTCTTATCTTAGTTTCGGCGCATCTATAATATATCTATATATAGGTAGGTAGGTAGGTATTACTTGTTTACAGTTGAGTTTATAAATGTAATTATATTTTCGTGCACATAGAAAAGTACCTCAAACTTAAAAGAAAGAAGAAAAAGAGCCTAGGTCACACAAGGTCAAAGAGAAGCTAAACAAGTTCACTTTGGATTAGATCTTGTTAATGTTATAAATGTGAAAGTTTGGGACGATGTATGTATGTTTGTTACTCTTTCACGCTAAAACTATAGAACAGATTTATTTGAAACTGGGTTGGGATGGGTTCTTCTTAGAAGTTTAATTTCGATAGCATTTTATGTCACACATGACTGGCTGTACATTAATATGTTAGGTACCTATGCTGTTTGTGTGTCACTGGTCACTGATGGCGATAGTAAGTAATGAGAGCAGTCATGGCATTCAGTCAGTAAATACTGTTGACCATTGGTCACAGACTCACAGAGCGCTTTGAGCACGGAGCGACTTCTTTGGCACAATACCTTATTGTAAGTGTTACGGGGCGCTACGTTGTTCATAGTTTTATGTACTTACATAATAATACACATTTACTCATTAAGAGTCAAGTAAGTTATGTCGGATGCATTAGTTCGTGTCCATCTTTAAATATTTAAATATTTTGGACATTTTACACACAACGCCATCTAGTCGCAAGCTAAACAGAACTTGTGTTATGGGTACTAGACAACTGATACAAATACAAATATACCTTTTTTTTTCTGTAAATACATACATATTATACATAGAAAACAACCAAACGTTTGCAGATCATACAAACATTTAGTCCAACCCGGGAATCAAACCCGAGACCTCAAGCATAGCAGTCGGATACGCTACTACTGCGCCACAGAGGCAGTCAATCTTTGTTTTTGTATTACGTTGATATCATATGGAAACAGTAGAATGCGAGAAATGCGAGGGTTTCATAAATATTACTTTAGGTGGGTATATTTCCATTGACGAGTAGGTAGGTAATAATATGAACAGTAATAATTTAAAGCGGAGTGTCGTAACTTGTAGGTACATCGTGCAACAAGCAACAATCCGCTCGTCGTCACGTAGCAGTGCGATGTGGCAACGAGCGTTGGCGCAGCGGCACGTCCGGCGCCGGCCGTACGCAGAACGAGCCGCTGGCCGCTGGCCACAGCCCGGCTTGTGTAACCACTAACCACCCACCACACTAACAAGCCACGGCGGCCACTCGCTGCAGCGGTGAGCGGAGCTCTGGGGTCGCCGGGGGCGCCGCTTATCGCAACCGCCCCTCCCCGCCCCACCCCGCGCCGACATCCCCTCTGCCCATATTTACATTGACAGACACAACCCGCCGATAACATCGCAATGATCACTTCTTACCGATCTACATACATTTTATTTTTCTTAATGTTTTACGATTTGCGTCATCACATGTACCTACGTATACTCGTAGGTATATAGATAGGTGGACGCCATTTCTAAAACAGAACATACTTGGAATGACGGCATATCGTTCAAATGTCCAATACAATTTTTTGCATTTTTACAAATTAAGTAAATATAACACTAACTGTGGATGCGGACTGCCCAAGACCGGGATAGTAGGCGCTCTTCGGGGGAGACTTTGGACGGCCGGCTTGGGAGTGGACGGCGATAGGATGATTGAATACAAACTTTTAATTGTAAATACAACACATATTGTTGTCTATTGTATCGATGATGAAATGAAGGTGACCGATAATGTTAATAGGGTATATAAATCCCAATTTTGAGCTAGATCAATGACGGAAGTTAATCGACTGATGATGATTTGGATCAATTTTGGGTCGAACGAATTAAAACTTGGTCAATCAATTAAGCTATAAAAAGAGCTCTTGATATTAGATAGGTATTAGTAGAGTAACGGTAGTCTACTTCACACGAAGTGTATCTTCGTAACACGTGGACACGTGGAGCTGTTTGTAAATCTGACTAATCTATATGTTCTGGAGAAGATATATTATTGCGTTAGCATTATGAGTGTCTGTAGGTAGGTATATATATAACCTACCTATTGCACCTTGTATCTCCGATATCTTGGTCGCAATAGCTGTTATGTTTACTACCGGTATCCTAAAATAGTATCGGTCTCGACCCTTTCACTGATAATAACAGATCGTATATTGTAAATACATTAACTTGCACCACAGAACATACATTTTCTTTGTTCATCATCTGGCCATACATGCTGTCAACTATTTCGTTAACATAGGTAATTTTGAAGGCTACCTTAGGTAACTCTTCATTTTTACATTTAATAACGTACCTAAAATATTATCAAACCAAAACATATAAAACTATGTAGAACTTAAGTCTTTATTTATTTGTAATCCGACGATTATACTAGGACCTAATATTATCTTTAAACAACTTTGAAGCCCGGCACTTGCTACTGGAACCGGGAACCCTATCTTTGATCCATTTTAAGCTAATTAATCAGCTTCAACCATCCATTAAATAATGTAACTTAGGTGCCTAACTTTATACCATCCAAACCTTTACAGTCCATCCACGATACTGATCACTTCATTACTGGTTTCAAACCTCACGAGCCATTTTGGATACACTTGTGTTCAATATATTTTCTTCTAAAACGCTGCACATTCTTCCTACATGGTACATACACACTACACACTACACACTACACAGTAGCTAGCTAATACCTACCGTTTACAATCCCCACATAAACACGTGATCGCTTCAAAAACGTTTTATAACTGTTAGTTGTTTTATGACGTTGCACGTTGGTCACAAGCGCAGTATACTTCACGTTTATTTCTTTGAAACATTCAACTAGACATTCAACATGAAAGCTCACACACACATCAACACCCTTTAATAGTCCACTGCTGGACTTGGGCTTCTGCTTAGAAAGGAGTTTAGCACAATAGCTTCAGTTATTCACTTACTTACTGGTAATTTCCCAAAATAATTTATCTGGAGACACATAAATAAGTGAGTAATACAGGTACTGAAAAAATCACGAACATACCTCTGAAACTAATAATAAAATTCACTCCAAGTCGGTTCCCACAACCCCATCTAATATGTAAGTATTAGATGAATTTGTCAACTCAGTAATATAAAGTTGTGTCGACAAACGACGGTTCCCGATTCTCACAAAATGGACAAGCTAATAGAATTTCCGATGTAGGTAATACCTACTGAAATACTCGTAACTATAAAACAGTAGGTACATAAGTAACGGCAGTGAGCGTAGTTTAATTATTTACACTCAAACCTATTGTTCTAACATCGGAGTTATATTTTTTGTATTTTATTGGAATATGAAGACCTCTTGTATGTGTTGGACGTTGTGTACGTACGACTCAGATACCAACACAGGCAGGTATTGTTCCTGCTTGCTGCAACGCTCCCTGTTGTTGCACTCCGGTACACTATCAATACAGGTGCGCAGACATCACTCCATGACATAAATATTGCCTGATGGTATTGATTAGAATTATGTTGCATTAGCATCGATCAATAGTGTGTCCCCGACGATATGTGGCGGAGGAGTCGTCCCGCAAGTGTTGGCGACACGCTTGAGGAGCGCGCCGTTATCACTCCTCGCCGGAAGTACTCCCACAAGTCCCGCCCGTCCCGCGCGCCCCCGCACTCTTACCCGTGCTCCACTTATAGGGTACTAACTGTACGTCGCTCGCTAAATAGCTTCATTATTTCGCCACACGCTCGCAAGTGTTCGTATTTCTAGCGAAGCAAGGCTAACACAATTATTCACGTAGCGAGAAAACGTTTCAAGACGGTCGACACACGCTCACATAATGCTGTACGCCGACAGTAGGTTCAGTTCCGCGTTGGTCTCGTTCGAGTTTACTTAGGAGAGCGTGTGAGGCTACGGGGAGTGTGGCGCGGCCCGTGGCGACGGCCAGGAGTCGCGGCGCGGGTTGGCGCGGTCAACAGTCGCTAACAATAACAAGGAAGACGCGGCCGCCGCCGAGCAGCGCGCAATGCGCATGCGAGCCTACTGCGGCGCGCCCCACGCCGCCGCTTTATCTAATCGCGAGCCGCCGATAATACGCTGCGACTCCCGCGTGTCTGCCGCCGACGCAAGAGCATCCCCGGCGCCACAGATGCAGCGAAACACCTTCCACCTCGACCGCCTCGCACCGCATAAAAATGGTTCGCGCAAATGTGCAGCGATAAGGCGTCGCGGGAGAGGAACGGTCGCAAGTGCAGGCACCCCGGCCCTCCGCCACCGCACTCTACGCGTCCTGCGTCACTCAGCTATGCTACATCGAAACAAAGAGCTGTGATTTCTTGATAAGCGCAAAAATACAATTATGTATGGGTTACCTAAACATAGACACATCCCACGACGCACGACCGCAATAGGTACAGTTCCCTATTTAAATGGGATCTAAGGGAAAGCGGTACAGTCAACAACGAGGCAAACAGCAACCTAAGAGTGAACCCGCCCTGGTGCTCGGTCTTAAGCTACCCTCTACGGAACAATCGTTTAGGTAATTTGAGGCTACGCTCCGATTACGACAAACGAATTCATATAATTGGCCAATGCACCAAAATATTCATCAAAACCAACACAGACAGATGATCAGCGCGACCGGATTAAAAAAAAATCTAGTTTAATTAACATTTAAAGAAAGATAAGAGGTAAGACTGTCGGACGGTCCAGATAAATAGCGCGTGTCACACCAAGGAAAGAACAGTTCCGTAGTTGAGATGATCACCGCCGCCATAACTACTAGGTTCAAATTGATTTATAGAAATGTAAACTTCGATTTCAGTGTCTCAGCTTAAAGAAAACCCCCGAAACTGCAAATAGAATACAACAATATATTGATTCATTCATAATTACAATTGGTTGAATCAAGTGAACACTTGGATTATGCTAGGATGTTAACGAGTCAAACCAAGTGTCGCAACCAGAGCCCTTGCTAAGTTATGAGATAACTTATAATTTGCTGGTGCAATTGAAAGGCACTGTTTGTTCTGAAGCACAAAATAACGCGGGAAACCGGTGTTGATTGGGCACTTTGCATCTTGTTTTTGTGCGTATATCTCCACGGATATATATATATATATATATATGCCCTTCATACTGTGTAAAACAGCAATTCTTAAAGAAACATGGTTTGAATTACGAAAAACAATTATTTTTAATATGACATAAACAACTTTTAAAACCATTTCAACAAAAATATTAAATCTTAGTTTTTATTATTAAATATTAATTGTTAAGTTTTAACAAACATAATTATACTTTTTTTTTAAAGAAATATTATTTATTATAGTCCGGCCACTCAGAGAATGCGTTTCTGACACTTGTAAATTGGTCATGAGTAGTGATGTGCCATGAATATCATTAATAATATTTGGTAACAGTATTTATAGCATTCATTATGCATAATTATTCAATTTAGATATATTTTATATTTCAAACACAATATTAACAAAATTGTTGATGGATGAATTAAATTTAATCGTAATTTCTGAATGAAACCAAAGGAAAGAAAATAAACATACTGTATTTATAGAAAAATATATATTATGAAATACATAGTTTTAAGATTGCAATAATGTAAAATCAAAATTTAATCCGACTCCGATTCGCTTGAGGACTCGCTGTCATCTTCACCAACATGTATTATCATGTTATTATCAATCATAGTGTCTATACGAATATCGCGGTCAAAGTCATCAAATATCATTTTTTTAGTTTTTTCAACCACCTTCATCCAGTAATCTCTTGTGACTTTTTCGCATGCTTCTTTTAAAAGCGTCTTCATCTTTTTTATGCCATATGGTGGCGAAGTATTATGGCGGGCTGCATAACCTTTAATTTGAGCCCAGATTAGCTCTATGGCATTGTACGATGACCGTACTCCAGAGCCAGCTCATCTATTTCGTATCGAATATTTGATAGCTTATGGTCGTTGACTAATTTCATCAGCTCAGCTTTTAGTATTGACATATTTGCGTCAATGCCACTTCTTTGCAGTCAAGCCACCAATTCCTCTTTTCTATTAGCTTGAGTAGGTGCTTTATTTATTTGCACCGAATGATAAGGGACGTTATCCATTATTATAACTGAAGGCTCTGGAAGGCCAGGTAGCAACTCATCCTGGAACCACTCCTTGAATACAGCCGCATTCATTTCTTCGTGGTAGTCAGTGGTAGTTTTTGACTCAAATGCTAATTAAACATGTTTCACAAAACCATACTTCGCACAACCAGCGTGGCATATTATGAGACGTGCTCCTTTACCGATTGGCACTTTCGACGTCGACCCTTGAGTGTCATCTGTCCAAGAACGAGAAAGCTCGTGATTGGTGTTCAGCCATGTCTCGTCAATGAAAACGACACTGTCCCAATTATCAATTTTTTTTGCTTCTCTTAGAAAAGTAATTCTTTTTACCAGAAATATAAAGAGATAAAAATAGTTTTTCATTTATTTTTAATTCAGCTGACTGATATCACGACAATTATTTTCATAAGTTTGGTTTGATCGTACCTATATCGTATTATAAACTATATTAAACTTAACTCGTATGTATTAAGTACATTATACACACTCTCGAATAATTTCTCCGATGTCCCCAGGAACTTTAATGTCGTTCGTATAAATGCCCAAAGCATTTCGGCACATTTCCAATGGTGACAACATTCGACATACTTTGTAACTCATCTTGTTCTACTGTTTTTTTGTGTATTCAATAAAGATAAATAAATAAAATTATATATTATAAAATTAGAACGTTTTATTTAACAATATATCGACCGACAGAATATATTACGATATATTCGATATATTCCAAAAATACTCAGTTACAATTCAGTATTATTTTGTCTCATCACTACAAAAACCAACTATTGACATAACCTTGAAACAGCGCAATTTGACGTCATTAGACTTTTAAAAATTATTGTTCTTAAATTAATTAATTGATTAATTGTTAATAACTTTAGCCCAAAATAAAAGGTTTATTGTACATTGGCATGATTATTCAATTTTTAATGTTATTACTCATTATTAAGGTTAATAAAATATATTTAAAATTTTGCCATAAATTGTACACCAGTTCAAAGTTACATCGCCCATTGGATCACGATCTGTCAGGAACGCATTCTCTCAGTGGCCAGACTATAGCAAGAATAATTGGGGTCGGCTACTAGTTATTCGTGGAAAAACTGTATATCAGTTCATGGTTCATGGAGCGGCTGGCATCAGACCTCCGCAACCCTGAGGGTGAACTGAATTCGAACGTTGAACTAGTAGCCATTATATTTATCTAGAGGATATTAGAGCATTTCGTGATGACATTGATTTTTTTGCCACAAAACGCCTTCCATGCGAAGGCCATTCTAAATGGAATCCCATTTAAACGCAGTCTTCAACTTCCTGATGCAGGAGTGCTACTACTCCTTAACTGACTTTCTAAATGAGAGACTTCACCACCAATGTTTGACTTTAGGTAGATATATTTAAAGTAGACTCAGTTACTCTTTGTATCATCAGCTGTCTGCCAATGAAAGTCCCGGTCCAGTATTTCCAGAGATTAGCCGGAGCAAACAGACAGACTGTACATATATATTATCATACTAATTTAGTGAAAAATTATTATTTATTTGTATGCACAATGTAACACCTGTCCTAATGTACTATGTTCGTAGAAATAAATTGATGATTTATAACTCGCAAATAGATAGGTAATATTTGTAACATTAATCAAGAACATCTTATAGGTACACATCATTGTCTTAGACGAAAACTGATTTATGAACTCGGTATGGACAAAACATTAGTTATTTCAGATACTACCTGTTTAAGCAAACATTACCGTGTACTTACATAGTAACTGAAGATATGTTCTCAAAATCAAACACCACGCAATCATCACTTCTACAGGTAGGTGCGAAAAACGTAGGTACCCTTAGGAGAAGATCGGAACATCACCCAAAATTAGCTAACAAAATAGGATTCATCAAGCGGCTTAAATACTTCCGCATTTAAAATGTGCACATTAGATAGGTATACGTATTATGTGTAGGTATTATATTGATACATTTAACTTATTTTTGTTTTAATTATGTAGATACCTATCTATTTAAAGAGAAAAAATCATCAGTTCCACAACATCAACGTAAGATTTAAGATCAGATCACGCACTTGTAACGCCTCTGGTGTTGCGGTTGTCTATGGGCGGCGGTAATCGCTTACCATCAGGCGATACGTCTGCCCGTTTGCCCCCTATACAATAACAAAAAAGATATCTTGATATTTTACAAAGCGTAGGGCATTTTCTTACTAATAATATTATTAACCGTTTTTTTTATATTTCAAACATTACTTGTGTTGAATGACATACAATGTATTTTTGAGAATAAAACTTGCAAATAAGTTCTAGGAACTTCTAATAACTACTTTTTATTGACGGTAAAAATACCGTTTCTTGTAAAATGTAAAGAAGTTACTCTCTCTGATCCAACTATCACCAACCATCTGGTGGGATCCCTCCCACAAGGTGGTTGAAGGGTGACGTGGAAAATGCAGGGCTTGTTATCTTACGTTAGTGCGTGTTGTAACAAACCGCGTCGTGTGTACTGGGTCCCGTCGGGTGAGTACGTCATAGTTTTGTTATCAAGGACACGATTAGATAATTCTATGATGTATTACTGAAGATGTTGCATTCGTGACATGTAAGGGTAAGACGGACGTGGTGGGTTCTGATAACTCAGAGAGTTGGGGATAGATACAGTTCTCGAGAAAGTGACCACTTTACAAACAGTCTGATTTAATTTGTAATAGTATAGGTACAGGCTGCACGCCACCGCATTAGTGTGGCGAGTGCTGACAGTCAGTGCGTGTTGCACCGACTTACAACAACATTGTAGGTTTAGGCGCTTACTTTCTACGATAACGTTTAGGCCCGACTTTTTGAATCGTCTGAACAGTACGGTTATGTAAAAGTACTTACTTGAAAATCTCCATCGTTTATTCGTTCACAATTTCAGTCCAGAGGAGTAACGTTGACGTTTTTATATAACACAGTCACGTACAGATGTAAAGCAATAAAATCTAAGAACTTTCTATCTTGCCAGCCACGGAGGAGTACATAGAGAAGGCGGAGACTAAACTCTGCGGTCCGAGCAGTCGTTATGAGCTGAGTGAGTGCGAAAGAGGAAAGAGACACTCACCGAAGTGGTACTCGTTCTTAGTTGCGGCCATGGCGGTGGTGAGTGTAGGGTGTAGTTGGCTATTGGCGCTGTTGGCGGGGAGCGCGGCGCATTCCGAGCTGGTGGTGCGAGCGCGGCGGTGCGGCGTGCGGCGTGCGGCGTGCGGCGGTGGAGGGCGCGTGCGCGCGACGTTCGGCAGCGCGCGAGTCCGCGGAGTGCGCGCCGGCCCGCCCGCCAGCGCGCCCCCGCCCCCGCCCCCGCCCCGCACCGCTCCTCTCCCGCGCCGCTTACGCAATTGAAGATGTCTCGCGACACGCCTGACCCCAACGGAGCCGGACCTCCTCCCGAGCGGCCTGCTAGGTACGCACCTCTTCCACCGAAAACAACAGCGAGCTCATACCTAGGTACGTGTATACGTATTGTTATACACCGTAGAGACTAGGACTCTACTACAGACAGAGTCGCTCGTCGACTACGTCAACAGACCTGAAAAGATAGAAAGAACTGAAAATATTGTTTTTTTTTATTATTATTTTAATTTTGTTTTTTTTATTTTGATGTAGCCAGTGTCACTCTCACGACTAAGACGAATCTATTGACAGCACTCACATAAAAATACGACAAGCCGTTTAGGCTCTAGGGAGTGCCAAAGATCATACGAACTGCCTCAGTGGCGCAGTGGTAGCGTATGCGACTGCTGTTCTTGAGGTCTCGGGTTCGATTCCCGGTTACTAATAATCCAAAGTTGCTATGGGATACTATAAAGAAAGTAACCAATACCACAAAACGGAAAAATCCTTCGCATTCTCTTCTTGAGTCTTCCTCCTCACCGACTCAAGCATGTAACGACGTTAATAACTTTTTTATTAATATCGGGAAAAATCTTACAGATAACATAATAAATAATATATCACAAGAACAAATAATCACTAAAAATTCCTGTATGAATCTCATCTTTTGTTTTAAATCACACAGACTCTGACGAAATAACATCCATTATAAACTCGTCACGGATTAATTCTGCTGCTGGATGGGATGGTATATCACCTTCAATCGTAAAGAGATATTCTGCCTCCCTGCCACCCATCCAGTCATTTATTTAATCTTTGGTTTGACACTGCGGTCTTTCCTAATGCTTTTAAAAAGGCAAAATGCATCCGATTTTCACGATGATCGACGAGATGTAACGTGTTGCAAAATAGCGGGTACGAGTAAAAGGATGTTCTTCGTAATGGTGTTGCATTTCCGTTCTCTGTTGGTTTGTGATTCGACGAACCTCATGATTATGTCGTCGTCAGTCTTCAAGGATACCCTCTTCAGCGTGCCGTCTGATCCAGGTTCTGACCGTGTTACGACTTATATTTAACTCACGTGATATTTCTCTAACGCCGCAACCTTGCTCACTGAGCACTACAATCCGAGCTCTTTGTTCTACCAAATTGGCCATTATACGATTCCTTTATAGATATAAATATATTCTTAGATTTTTATTTTAATATTTTCAGATTGACTACTACTTGACATCTCACACATAATGTCATTTCATTTTAAAAATTATAATACTTTTTCTCCGCAATGAAAAGAGTTTGGATTATAAACAATTATATTATTTGAAATTCAAATAAGACTGCTGTATCAAAAATATATCTTGTTCAGTGACGACAAAGGTTTAAATTGCATTGACATCTAACCCGTAATGACGCATTTATGTTTATATCTAAAACGTACTATGTGCAAATAGTGAAGAAAACCTAACTTGACTGCACGGTTGGCCGAGTGGTGTCAGCGGTCGCCATGCCGCTTGCTACTGCGCCAAGTGTCGTGGGTTCAAATCCCACGCGGTACCTACAACACTTTGTGTGATCCACGAAATGTTGTCCCGAGTCTGGATGTTCTTTGTGTCCGTTTCATGTATGTTTGTAAAGTCCCCCACGACACAGGATGTTTATTCCTAATGTGGGAGTTGTCTTTTATAAAAAAAAAAAAAAAAACTACATTTATGATTACAAAGGAATAATTGTCAAAGTGGGTCACCTTTCAATTTGGTCGACCGAACATAGGTCATACCTACCTTCGAAACTTACTGAGGCGATTGTTGTACCTATTATAAAAAAAAGTCTGAGGATGCCTCGGATGTCGCAAAGTACCTATAGACCTATCTCGCTGGCAACTGTACAGCGGTGATTGTAAAGGTGTTGGCTGCTTGATAAAATCCTAGCAGACCATTCAGATCTAGAGGATTGCCAATTTAGTTTCAGGCCGAATTTATCCACTGAAAGTGGTATCCTATGTCTCAAGCAGACTGTCCTATGTTACACAGACAGATTCCCAATAATAGGTAGATTTCTAGATTTATCGAAAGCATTCGACTTAGTATATTATGAGCTGCTCCGGCATACGCTTGTACGGGATAGGTACTGTTCCGGTTAATATATAGCCAGCCCACTGCCACTTTAGCTTGCTAATCCTGTGGGCTATGTCGATGACCTTGGTTCTCTGTCGGATCACCTCGTTTCTAATACGGTCCCTTAGAGAAACGCCGAGCATAGCCCTTTCCATAGCACGCTGAGCGACTTTGAACTTGTGGACCAGCCGTACCGTAAGTGTCCACGTTTCGGCTCCGTATGTCATTACGGGTAGGACGCACTCATTGAAGACTTTTGTCTTTAGGCACTGTGGGATCGATGATGAGAAGACTCGACGAAGCTTCCCAAACGCTGCCCAACCCAGCCGGATTCTCCTGTTCACCTCGTCCTCAAAGTTGTTTCTCCCTAACTGCAAAGTCTGCCCGAGGTACACGTATTTTTGAACAACTTCGAGAACGGCACCGTGTACCGCAACCGGTTCCGGTAGTACATGTTCATTGAACATGACCTTGGTCTTGTCCAAGTTCATCCGTAGGCCGATGCGTACAGAAGAGTCAGCAAGGTCGTTCAGCATCTGTTGTAGGTCGTGCAGCGTCTCTGCCATGATGACAATGTCGTCTGCAAATCGCAAGTGAGAGATGTATTCGCCATTGATGTTGATTCCGCGTCCTTTCCAGTGCAGCGTCTTGAAGAAGTCCTCCATTGCATTAGTGAACAATTTCGGGGATATAACGTCCCCTTGTCGCACTCCTCGATGCAATGGTACGGGTCTTGTATGCTGATTCTGTACTTGGACGGACATTGTGGCGGCTTTGTAGAGACATCTCAACACTTGTATGTATCGCCAATCTACTTGGCAACTTAGAAGGGAAATAGGCCGATAGTTCCTCAACATGGTCTTGTCACCTTTCTTGAAGAACAGGATGACCACACTTCTACTCCACGCCTCTGGAGTTCTCCCTTCGAACTGGACAGCGTTAAAAAGCTTTTTGAGCTCCCTCAATACGGGCGTACCTCCAGCCTTTAACAGCTCTGTTGTAACGCCATCCTCTCCAGGGGCTTTTCTATTTTTCAGCTGTCCAAGAGCTATTTCGATTTCATCAGTGCTGACTTCTGGCAGATCTTCGGTGTTGTGGCGTGTTAATGTAGCTCTAGGGTCCTCATTTTCGGGATCAGGTCGAGATGTATGCGAAGCGTATAAGCTGCCGTAGAAGCTTTCGACTTCCGAAAGGACGGCCGGCTTGGAAGCAACGACTTCTCCTCTTGATGTGGTCAACTTCGTCAGGTGGCTTCTTCAAAGAGATTGTACGAACACTTTTGACCCCCGATTCTGCTCGATCGCTCTTTTAATCGAAAGAGTATTGGAGCATCGGAGGTCGTGTCGCACAAGTTTGGTGATCTCTCGGTTTAGAGCCCGCTTTGCCGACGAAGTGGCAGGTGGGTTCTTACGTCGTTCCCTCATTAGCCCTAATGTCCTCTCTGAAAGCTTCGACTCCCCGCTTTTACGCTGCATTTTACAAAATCTCGTACCTTCGTCCCTGAGAATCCGAACCACATTTTCAAGGTTCTGGTTTACGTCTCTTGTGGTTTCCATGGCAGCAAATCGGTTTTCCAGATTTGACTGGAATTTTTCAGATCCCATCGCGATTTGGAGCAGAGTTGGTTGGAGCCTGGATTTCATCAAACGGACACGTTCAGGCTTAAAGTCGATATTCAGAGAGCCTCGGACAAGACGGTGATCACTACCGGTGTTAAACCTATTGATCACTGAGACGTCTCTGAATATGTGCTTCCTGTCCGTCAAGATGAAATCAATCTCATTTTTAGTCATAGCGTCGGGGCTTCGCCACGTCCACTTCCTTTGGGGCCGTTTTTTGAAGAAAGAGTTCATCAAGAACAGCCCCTCCCGCTCGAGAAAATTGACGAGCATGATTCCTGCTTCCAAATCCATGGGTTCCTATTACCGATTCGCTGCAAGTTTGTACTCCCACTTTGGCGTTGAAGTCACCCATAACAACGGTATATTGTGTTTTAGTAGTGAAGTGGAGAGCCCTCGATATGTCATCGAACATATCCTCCACCTCATCATCCGAGTGAGCCGAGGTCGGTGCGTACACTTGTACTACCTTGAGGCTATACCTCTCGGTAAGTTTGATAATGAGGTACGCTACCCTGCTCGACACACTGGACAATTCTACCACGTTATCAGAGAGTGATTTGTTTACCAGAAACCCCACGCCACCTTGGGATTGTTGGTCTCCCTCGCGGAAGTACATTAGGCCTGAGTCGAGAGTTACGGTGTCCTCCCCCTCTCTTCGGACTTCACATAACCCTAAGATATGCCACCTAATCTTCCCAAGTTCCACCTCAAGCTGCGCCAGATGCGAGTCCAGCCGTAACGTGCGGCCGTTAAACGTTGCCAGGGTCAGTCGTTTGGGTAATGATGTTTGTGTAAACAATATTAGCTACGCTGCTAATATGGTGCGTCTGAGTCCTTCTGTTGGCGGTATGAAGAAACTCTTTCAAATTTGTGAAGAATATGTGGTGGCACATGGGCTTAGGTACAACACCAAAAAGAGTAAAGTGAGCGTCCATGCTTGTCCATCCACGCCTGCGCTCCTCCTCCAACAGCATCCTGAATGTTTTTTTCAGATAAGTAGGACTCCCCCTTATGTGCAAGTGGTCATACATCCACACTAATTGATTTCATTCACTTCTTTCTTCTTTCTTGGACATTTCTTGGACAGAATGCAAACTTTTTTAAAGAGGTCAGCAGTGTGAGTTTGGAGCTAGGTTTAATACAAACAAATGGTTAAATAAAAACCGGCCAAGTGCGAGTCGGGCTCGTGCACGCATGTTTCCATACCATTATCTAACTTACAAAAACGAGCGAAAAAACATTTTTTATTTTAGTATGTTTAGAGATACATTTCTCTCTCACTGTCTATTACGGTAGATGAGATACAGCCTGGTGACAGACGGACAGCGAAATCTTAGTAATAGGGTTCTGTTTTACTCTTTGAGTACGGAAACCTAAGAAAACCGGTGAACCTGATTAATAAAACATGGGTGCTAAAAAATAGACATTAAATTTTTTGTAATATATAAATCAGTTGATAAACAATAAAAATATCGATGAACATAGGTATATGAAAATATTCCGACGAATGAAGAACCTCATCATTTTTTTAAGTCGGTTAAATAAAAATAACATTTTTGGGACTTTTGGTTGGATGTCAAGTGCAGGTAATGAAAAAAAGTGATTAAATTAATTTAATTAAAAATGGTCATGACGTTTTTGCAATTACAATCTCATGAAGCCAATCAAAGGTATCATACCTTTCAATCTATAGATACAATTAAAAAAATATACGTCTCATTTGGCTATCAGATTGGTGTAAGTCGGTCCTTCACCGGCTTTTGTACCCTCGCTTCTTGATGAAGGACCCCTGGTGTCGTGTAATACAAGTTGAGCTTTACAACAATGACTCGAGCGTTGTTGTAAAGCTCAACTTAACAACAACAACAATGTGTAGGGAAAGGTAGTCTTTACACTTGTTCTGTGTATTCTAGTGTTTTGTTTTGTAATGTCCAAATAACTTCAACTCTGAAACATCTGCCATCTGCAAATAACGTATGATTAACCTGCAATTAATACTTCATGTGTTTATGTGAATTAAATATCATGTTTAAGCCATTATAATGTGAACAATGAAATATAAATAAATATTCACTCACACACACATTAACATATGCATATTTCACTGTAATTTATAGACTATTTTAAAAATGAATGTAACATGTTCAACCGTTGTGGCAACCCCTACAGGTAGTGTGTAGGAATCGGACCGACTAAAACCATTCGATGTGCCGCTCTGCGCCTGAGAAAGGAGGGATCCGGAAACTGCTGTTATTAACACATCCGGACCCCTCCCAGACAGTGACAAACCATACCATAAGGTAGCAGGACTACACTACACTACTTGAACACGCACGGTTTCCCGCCATCAGCTCCACATTACTCGGTACTGCTGCTTTTCTGAATCACAAAATATACACTTTTACCTTTCATCATCATCATCTTCCCGGCCTTTATTATTCCCAAGATTATTTGGGGACGGCTACTGGTTCAACCGGTTTCACCTTAACCTTTAACGAGTAAATTAAAAGGGTAATAAGGTTATTAAAGATTTTACCCATACCTGTGGAGTAAACGTTTAATATCTAGAAGTCTAAAAACATCAGGGGTGGATCGTGTATTGTGGGGTCCTGGGCTAATACTATCAAGGACCTTATTCTGTGAATGGGTATTTTGACAGTGGTATTATATAGAGGAAAATTTTTATTATTTGTTTGAAATGAATAGACTCTCAAACTACTGGAGCATTTTGAAAAATTCTGTCACCGTTTTATAATTTTACATTATCCTTGAATTCGTAACTTAGTATTAATGGTTATCCAAATGCATTACTTCACATTCAGTTATTTTTAGTTATAATTTAATTTCAATTATTTTTCATTGTAAAAAAAGTCATTTCATTATTATTACATCGCAAAATAATCAAAATAATCAAAATAAAATTAATAGTAAGCCAATCAAATATTACAAAACTCAAGCTGGATTCTCATTATCAACAAAAAAACCTTTGAATGAATAATATGACTTTTCCAGAAACCATCTCTTGAGACGGTTCCTAAAACGACACATTGGTAATTCCCAGAGACAATCAGGAATTTTATTATACTTATGCACATTGAGTAACAATTATTTTTTGATAGAAAGATACATACAGGTAGTACATTCTAAACCAACATATTTGGGTATCAAGTATTTCTTGGACACTTATCTTTTGCTTTGGTGAACAGGTTTGGATGTGTTTTTACAAAAATCGATATCTCGAAAATATAGATACATTAGAAAGTTAGTATGCCTAAGTTTTTAAAATGCCGTTTGCACGTTTCGTCTAGTGCAGTTCCAACTATGGCTCAGACACATCGTTTCTGTGCGATAAAGCATCTGTTTGCCTCTGAGGAATTTCCCCAAAGTATCAAACCATATCTCAATACAGAACTCACGTAGTTATGATACGCTAATACCTACAGTAGTCGCTTGTGAAGAAGTATTCCTAAGATTGCTTAGAACATAGACATATCTATTCATTTTGCTACATTCAGCATCAATATGTGCTTTCAGGTCGACATGCTTGTCCAGTGTTATACCTAAGAATTTTACATGTTCCTTTTCTTTAATTATTGTTATATTTAGTAGGCTCATATTTGGAAATCTTAATTTTACATTCATATTATTCAGCTCTAACATTTTGTCATCATATGGATCGTCTCATTTACATTATCGCTAAGATTGGTCAAACCATTACATGTCAAGATTATAGTCATCAGCAAATAAAATTGTTTTGTGATTTACAATGTCAGGAAGATTATTAATGTATAAAAGAAACAGCAACGGCCCCAGCACACTGCCTTGTGGGACCCCAAAGTTATTTATCTTAAATGGTGAGCAGATAAAGTAGAGGTCTGTCCTATATGCCGTATTTCCACTCTTTGTAAACGATTGCACAAGTATGATTCGAGCCATGTCAGAGCTGGTCCCCTGATTCCATACTGTTCCAATTTCTGCTACAGCAATTCGTGCGATACAAAGTCAAATGCTTTAGACAATGCTTTAGACATATCGAAGAGTACCACAAGCGTTGTTATTTTTTTTATCAATACTTGTGACAACGTTATGCATCAAATTAAAAGCCGCCAATGTGGTTTTTCAAAAAATATTGATAGTATCAGAATAAGTAATTCGACATGTTCAATTTGTTATCTTTTTTTTATAGGTTTTGTATAGGTTTTATGACTGACTTTTTAAATATTTCCTTAGAAATGATCCTTGTCTGAAAGACAGGTTAATTAGGTGCGTTAGGATAGGAGTAATAAATACAGCACTTTTCTTTTGAGCCAAAGTAGATATTTCGTCATACCCCACAGAGTTGCTATTGTTTAGATCCTTTATAATTTTACGTACGTCTGTATAATTTAATGGTTCCAGAAATATACTATTTTGTATGACAGTTATTAGTGTTTTGTGTGTGTTTTCAAGTATTATTTAATTTTATGTAGTATTCATTGAATCTACACGCTATCTCAGTTAGGTGCCTAATTATCTGATTATCTACTTCAATGTCAGTAATTACAGTTTCATTAAATGGTTTTCAGTTTATTTTTTTATGACTGACCATGCAGCGCTGCATATATTTTTTGAGGTACTAATAAGTATAAGATTACAATTTTTTGAGCTATTTTATTTACATATGCATAGTTTTAATTTTTTTAAATATTATTTTATTTTGTAAGGTCATGTTACTGTAGAATCTATATCGTATTTGATCGATTGATTTTGGAGTCATATCTACATATCATCTGGTTGAGTAATCATTTTGTTGTAGTTTAGACGGTGTTTTCCAATGCGGAGTTGATATCTTTTTGTTCTTATGTGGAGTACTAATGGTACCTACCTACTCGTCAATTGTTTAGTCACTTTTTTACTAAGCTATGTTTATTTTTCATGTTTTCTATGGTTTTGCGCTCCCCACCGAAGTCAGGATGTCTACAAACCGTCTTACGTTCAAGGCGAAAGTACGTGAACTTCTCTGGAATTAATTGGCAGCACAAACACATCCTTAGCACCTGACTGTGTATCATATAGGTACCTATGTATAGTATTATATGTATGTATGTAATATTTGTACTGTATGTTTATTTGTGTAGTATATGTAGCGGTAAATTTATGTATATCATTTATATTTAATGTAGGTTTATATCTTTTTACTAAATTTATTTTCTTTGCACCTACCAGTTCTTATTTCTACATCACCTGAAGGTTGACTGGGAGAGAATGCCTCAAGGCATTAAGTCCGCCTATGTACAACATGTGCATTAAGTTTAAATAAATATATTTGTGCACTAATTTGCCTTAACACTTCATTTTTCGTCTTCATATCATCGATCATGATAATATAATAATTCGACCTATAACACCATCTGTTGGTGTGTTTTGGAAATTGTTATAACTAGTTTAAATTTTGAGTTGTCGCTAAAGTGACCGGTTTGCTAATGAATTTATGACACTCTTTCACAATGGTAATACAGTATGGTTATTTTTTTAATGTAGTCGGTGCCGTGCATTTTTTTTATTCATAATAATTTGATTTTCGTCGAAGGTAGGTACTGTAGGTGATCACAATCTTTTTTATGTAAAGTGGATTTGACATCACTATATTTCTTCCTTTGTCTAACTCTAACAGGACGAATAGTTAGTTAATAGTTCACTTTGGATTTATCATTCTATATCATTTTCATTCATTAACACTGAAAAGTGTAGCTCAGATTAGTTTTATTGAGTTTTTAAAATTGTTTGTTTGAAACTGACTTCGTTGCGTCTCTTGAGCCTCTTGGTTTCATATCACTTTTATCACTTTATGTATTTTTAATCACTGTTTCAGCATTTATTTCTCATGTTAAATTGCGGAGTTGATGTTAATCGCAGCACAGTTTTTTTTTGCAATAACTGCGCGGTTGGCCTAGTGGTTTAAATGATGGGTCCGGATGTGTTAATAACAGCAGTTCCCGGATCGAGCCGGATCCCTCCCTTCTCAAGCGCAGATTGGCCCATCGTGTGGTATTAGTCGCTCTAATTCGACCCACCGTGGGAATTAGACCGACTAAAACTTCACCGCATGGGGTGACGGTCTGTTAGGGATTAAGCGGTCACCACGCCGCCTTCTACTGCGCCAAGTGTTGTTCAAGTTTGGGCTCAAATCGTACATGGGACAACATTTAGTGTGATCCACAAATTGTTGTTCTGAGTCTGGGTGTTCTTTGTGTCCGTTTCAAGTTTATATTTGTAAAGCTCCGCGATAAGAAAAAAAAAATATGATGACCATTTTCACCAGCCCAGCAGGTGTCAATTGATTTGATTTAATGCGTACTCGTATATTAGTTTCGTAAAATTTTCTTCATTTTTCAGTATATGAACCTATGATTTTAATACTTATTGTCATTGCTGGAGCGTTGTGGTCTCTTTCCCCCACGAGGACCAGTCGACTTGGAGGAGATTGATGTTCTTGTTTCGTTATCACTTTCTAAGATTGGTTTCGGTTTTCGTTTGAAGATTGTTATTAGTTTGTGGCACTAGATATGTTAGAAGGAGAGTTGGATCTAGACCTTAGCATATCATTTATCCTGCTCAACTAATGTTTACTATTTTTGATTAAGCCCTAACACAAGTTTGACGTGTGGAGCAGTGTTTGTGTGTGTGTGCCTATTTAGAAATCTGTTGGTCATAGATCCGTTGCCTCATACTCGTAGCTTCCAAACGTATGTTTCGATTGTTCGTTTTGTCAAAAGCAGACTTGATCATAATAATATGTTTATTTTACACCAAAGTCTCAACATTTAAAATCATACAATGCAATAAAAAAACACTTGTCAGTTTGATTGTGTATCAGTATACAAAGGTACTGGTACTGATTCCCAAACTAGGCATAGCCTGTATTTCGGGAGTCAGAATTCAGTCGCAATTTTTTTTTCTTTCACTGTATTTGAATTTGAAGTTGAAGGTGAAGCTGCTTACAATTTGAAAACTTATTTAAATAGCCTTAGTGACTTTGTGTTTGATGTATGTGTGTGCAAGTGCATGCGCGCTTTTAGGTGTATGTGTGGATTGTGATTGAAACGCTCGTGCGTGTATGTGTGCATCTATGTATGTATGCATGTGTGTATATGCGTGCGCACGCGTGTGTATGTGTGACAAGGTCCTCAGTCCCCTCCTAATCTAGTTCTTGAAGCCAATCTTCAACTTTATTTTTAATCTGATATTTGCTAAGACTCACTATATATTTTTTTTTGTTTATGTCATTATAGACTTTAGTACTTAGACTAGTAGGTTGTCTTCTCGCGAAAGAAGTTCTACATTTGACTCAGGGACATACAGATGACGTACTGCGCCTTTTTGCCCTTGGGGAAAGTACATCCTGATGCCTTTTCAGCATCGATCGGAGCACGTACAACTGGACCTTACATTAAAGGAACGTTGTAGGGTATCTGAATGTTTTTTTTATCCTTACTATAAGAACCTCTCTTTGTGCTCTCTCTAGACGAATAAGATGGGTCTTTGCGGCGCCCCCCCAAACCGTGATGGAGAATTGTATGACATACTGACACAGAGCTAGGTAGACCATTCTAATTGTTTCGAAAGGGAGCACGCTTCTTAATGGTTTAAAAACAGAGATTAGCCGTCTAGTTGTAGTTATGTGTTCTTACAGAAAAGACATCTGGCGCTTGATTACTTTCATTAATGGCAAAGGTTAAAAAGTGAGCTTTATTTAAGTTTAATGTTAGTAGGTTTTCTGTTAACCATTTTTTAACTTTGGAAAGTGAATGCTTTGCTTTTTCTTTAACGATTTCCCAGTTTGCTCCCCAGACAGGAAGAGCAGTATCATCTGCATAAGTAAAGATAGTGGTGTTGGGTTAGTAGTAGTAGTGTTAGATAGCCCATTTATCGAGGAAGGCTAAAGGCTATATATCATCACGCTAAGACTAATATGAGCGGAGCACTAATGAAGAATATTCCAAAAACAGTGAAAAATTGTCACGCTACCAGGCAATAGGAGACACAATAGACGTTGCGTGTTTTATAAGGTAGCAAATGAGCCACCCGATGGTAAGTGTGTCTTGCCACCCAAGGCAGACCTGCGTCACACGTACTCCTTCCTCCTAGAGTGACGGGGAGAACAGGCCATAGTCTCCAGTAACCTCATTCATTCGTCAAAGGCAATGAAAAAATGCTTGACCCATTCAGTGTCGGCTGCACACTTGAGTGTATGTACATAAGAAACAAGCATTAGGCATTTGGCATATTTTGCCGACATTTAAATGAGGTCGGTAAGAGTGAGGCCATCGTATCACTTCAGTTAAACGTTAAAGTAATATTACTAGGTAAAAACCGGCCAAGTGCGAGTTGGACTCGCGTACCAAGGTTTCTGTACAAATAATAATAAATAATAAATATTTCGGACATCTGATACACAACGCCATCTAGTCCCAAGTTAAGCAGAGCTTGTGTTATGGGTACTAGACAACTGATATGAATACATATATACATTTTTTTGTAAATACATACATATTATACATAGAAAACACCCAAACTCCGAAACAAATATTTGTAGATTACACAAACATTTGGTCCGACCCAGGATGTGAACCCGAGACCTCATGCACAGCAGTCGCATTCGCTACCACTGCGCCACCGAGGCAGGCAAACAAACCTGTGAGTATGTTAAATAACGTAACTAAAAATTTATGCTTTCCGCAAATTTTCCTTTATCTGTGCTGTAAGACGATACTTCATACCAAATTCCAAGATTCTAAGTCGGCAAAAGTTGAGAGCAAAAAAACCCCGTGGGCGCAGCGTGCCTTCTGCTCGTCGCACGCACTACGCAGCCGCCGCTCGGTGCGCGGTGCGCGGTGCGCGGTGGACAGGTCTACTTTAAATGTCTGAAGTCATATTAACACCATCTATCGATTCTTTTAGATATAACGTGTGTTAAAGGAAAGGCACACATTAGAGTTATATCATTATTTCTTCATATTCACTTATTATTATTTATTATTTTCATTGAAATAATCGTATGAATGTCTGAAATTGGTAGATAAAATGCTTTAAATGGAATACAGAACACTCGTAGCGAACCGGGATTTTGTACTACAGCGCCACCTGTTTATTACTACTTGAATCTGATGGAGAAAGTAGTTTGAGAAGCTAGTACACGTGAAGCGGCGCTAAATTACTTATTTTAGACGTCATCACAGCCAAAACCCTTGGTATTTAATCTTTTAATATTACGTGAAGCAAGATTTTTGTACCTTTTTACGTAAATTATGCGAACCGAGGAGTATTAAATTTGCAAACATTAAATTACATCTAAAAGAGGAGTGTAGAAAGTTAAACAAACGAATTTGTATCACTCGGCGACCTCTTGTTAGTACTATTTGGCATTAAAGTAGATAAACAGTTGTAGATTAATTTGTGTAAACCATAGAGGCGTGCATGTAACATAGATAAAGACATGAGTAATTTTCACGACTCCTCTCCCAGCCGTAACTACTTATTAGTTAGTTATTTTAAAAATTGCTATACTCATTCATTGCAATAGCATTGCATCTATCAGGTATAAAATCTAAGATTGAGAAAATTTTTGTCAACATTTATGCATACCAGATTCGAAAAAGTTTTGGAAAAAGCGGGAGTTTTTCCCTATTGCTTACCTTCAAACATAGATAAATCCACACTACCTACCTTAAAAGGAGATCTAAAAGACTGATGATTAAAACGCAGTATTTTTTATTACTATTGTATATTTAAGAAGACGATCCTGCTCGGCAAATATAACACAGAACCTACCCATACATTGTTTAGAAAAACCACTTGAATTTACCTTTATTGTAAATTTTTTTTTTCGTTGAAACCATTATTCAATTTTATTTCCTGGAGGTAGTAAGTTTCGTTTCATTTTGTTTAGGTTACCAGGTTACCTCCACTACCTCCAGTACCTACTTATTTCTTTAATTCTTAAAATGGCTCGGAAGGCGCGTATAGTCGTCGATCTTGCACTTAGTCTCTCCCCGGTGCTGTTGGATGGATAATCGTTCCATCGGTAGCCGCATTATATATATATATTTTTTATTTTTATGCTTATTTTTCAGCGCTTGAATGCGCCCAACCACTAGACAAATATACCTGGTGACCAGGCGCGTAGCTCTTTTAAAGTTTGCCTCTTGACATGTAACCAAAGTGTCATCGGTATAACATGATACAGATAAATTGCAGATTATTGAATACGTTAACTGTGTCCCCGGAGTTGCTGTTGTGTACGGTAAGGATGGGCGTGACCTGCAACTGGCTGCAACACACGCAGGTGGCATCATAAAGGGATTGGCAAAATCAAATATCGAAACGAAAAAAAGAAAATGCTTATTAGTTGGATGTCTAAAATTCATAGTTAGCGAATGTATGGTGAAACCAGTTAAATAATTTGAAATACGAGCGCGTCTAAGGACTCTTAAATTGCCCGTACTTGGCGACAGTTAGATAGAAATAATTTGCTGGCCAAATCCGGTGTCAGGACGAAGATACCGTAGTCAGGACCGCCAAGGGGGGTCATCTTTTAACCACCGCTTATTCGAGATTCTTCGGGACACCCAAGAAATTCCTAGAGTACAGCAAGTTTCTCGGCTACTGGTATCCAAGACAGTGTAGTTTTAATTGATTTCAGTTCAACATAACCACATAGCTGACCGTCCGGTGGAGAGTATCTAAGGATGTTTCCACACGGAAAAATGGTAGCTACCTAAATTATAAAAAAGAGGATTTTCTGCAACTGAGTTGAAGTTATCGAAAAGAGGGAACTGAACCACGCAGCGATTAGACCGATGAGGGCGGCTAGCCCACATTCGATCGGATCTGTTGAATATTGAGATTAAATTGTTTAGTGATCGGAAGCCGATGAAAACTCCATTAATATCTATTTAACTTTATTTAGGTAATTCAATAAACAGACAACTTATTGTTTTTACAACCATAGTCGAGGAAGAAAGTGCAGAAACAAAAGTTCTTTTTAATCATTTAAATGATAAATAAATATTTAACTGTGTACTTATGTGGGCTTCCCTTTCACTCTGGATTGTTTTGTATTACCCGTAAACCCTGATGGGATAATGTCTCGGACTCCGTCAATAACTGCCATCTTTATTAAATTCAGCTTTTTTTTTATTTATAGAATAGAATAGAATAGAATAGAAAACTCTTTATTTGTACACCGTTTAACAAATTCATAAGATAATACAGAGATGAATAATATTTATTGTAATGTACAAAGGGCGGCCTTATTACCAAAAGCAATCTCTTCCAGGCAACCTTAGGATGGATTAAAAGTATCGGAGAGACAATAGCAGTTGACGGTGCAATTATTAAAAAAAAATAAAAATAAAGAAAACTAAATAAATATTTAAGTTATGAATATTATCGGGTAAATACACATCTATCTCCACTTACACACACACATACATATATATACATACATACATATATATATATATATATATATATATACATATACATACATACACACACATACATATATACACAAACACATACATAAACACACTAATCACCTTAATTACTTACTCATATCATATATGAAAATCAAAAACTTCATATCATACCCTCATTCATGACTGAATCAGTTAAGACCTATAAAATTCTTGAACCATTGTCTTAAAACTATTTGCAGTTGTCGCTTTCCTGATATTTATAGGCAATGCATTCCACAAGCGTACAGCTTCAACAGTAAAGGACTGGCAATAGTATTTTGTGGAATGCAGAGGCATCTCCAGTCTCAAATCCTCAGACGACCTCAGACATTTTTCATGTGTGTCATTAAGGAACTTGAATCGTTCTTTGAGGTAAACGGGGGCTTTAGGATTAAACAAGATATTGTAAAGGAAAACAAGGGTATGAGTATTCCGGCGAGAGCGAATCGGAAGCCACTTGAGCATTTGACGGAATTCAGAGACGTGATCATATTTTCGTAGTTCAAATATAAATCGTATACAAAGATTTTGTAGTCGCTCAAGCCTATCAAGTTGTGCTTCGGTGATATTCAGATAGCTGACATCGGCATAGTCGAGAATTGGGAGGAGAAGTGCTTGTGCAAGTGCAGCCCTAGTTGCAATCGGTAGAAAGTTAATCAGTCTTCGCAAAGACCCGGCCGAAGCAAATATCTTCCGACTGATTTCCTGTAGATGTGTTGTCCAAGATAGCGTATTATCTATGTAGATCCCCAGATTTTTAACTGTAGTACTGATCTCAAGGGCGGTTCCATTAAAATGAATTTGGGGCAGTTGTGTCCAGTTAATTCTTGAGATCATCCCGGGACTGCCAATGACACATACCTGCGTCTTCGCAGGATTAACTTTAAGTCCATAGTTATGACTCCATTCTCCAATACGCAATAGGTCAGCATTGATTGTGTTGAATGCTTCCGGTAACAAGTTAATCGAAGCGTGTGTATAGATTTGTAAATCATCTGCATAAAGATGGTAGGACGAACTTAATTGGTTTGAGATTGAGTTTATAAAAACAGCGAAGAGAAACGGAGATAGAACGCCACCCTGCGGTACACCAACAGTAATATTGCACCAGGTTTATTTTATTTTTTCTTTTTATTTTGAACCCATTTTGTACCCAGTGTCACTCTCACGACTAAGATGAATGAAATACGACAATTAGGCTTTAGAGCGTGCCATAGAAATATACATACATACACTCGAAAAAAATACCCTCCTTCTTTCGAAGTCAGGTAAAAAAGGGTGAATGCAAGAAGGTAAAAATTGAACAGCGTATTGGCGGCAAATATTTAAAATCGCAACTGCACTTTAATGCAAAATCTTTTTTTTACAAAAAAAAGTTTTTTTTTGTTACACAATAAAGTTTTCAAAATACACATTCGGCATACATTTTAATTTCTAGAAGATTTGAAAACTGAATTAAAATCATTTTAATTTCTTGTTTTATAGTTAAGGGAAGTTATATCAGTTGATAGAAGCAACATTGATTAATTATATCATTCGTTAATTCACTTCAGTCAAGTCGTCAAGTTCTGTCAGTTTGTTTGAGTCTGTGGTTGAGTCTTGCAGATGCGCGGTGTGTCACTCGCCAGAGTTTGTTATAATTGTTATCATTATAGGTATTGGGAACATGTGAAGCAATTATATAATATAATGTATATTAATCAATATTAATATATTGTTTACACTTTATTAAGGTGTTTTGGCAGAACCGCCTAGTTAAGGCATTGTTTGGCAAGTGGACTGATAGTCTGAAAACATTTTGGGACATATTTAAAGCGTTAATAATGTCTTCGTCAAAGGATGGCACTGGTGCGGCTGGTCTAGTGGTGGTGCGGCCGGCCACGCGCGATGATATGAAGGTCATTCTGGACATGATACAGGTCAGTTACGAACGTAAATTATTTCAACTAACCAGCTAAGTTAGGTACTTTTATAATTTTCATCTTTTGAGTATACCTATAATAATACTTTATCTCTTGATTTCATGCTGTTTAATGAGACCGCCATCAAAGCTATAAGATATTTTATATGATGGCGGTAATTCATGTAAGCAGACAAAGTAGCAATGGGCCAGTAGCTATATAAAGTACATCATACTAATGTCACGACTATTTCCCGGAGGGGTTGGCAGAGATAATTGATCCCCACTTTCTAATGTCCTGACCATGGATCAAATACAAAGAGGAGATGCTAATGAGATTTTTGTATGAACCCATGCGTGACAATTTGCAGAGGTGAGGGTGTGCTACTTTACTTCTTTCCATCTACCAAGCAATAGCAAAACTAATTGCATCTTAATAATTGAAGTTGACAGCCTACAATTGTAAGTTGCGTCTTTCTATTTGCTTCATTGTCCTGAAGCACCTCTTTTGCATATCCCATTCATCAATCCCTGCATGCATATGCCTGACTATTCTGATTATAAAGTTTAATGTGTGTGTCCATCGTCATTTTTAATTTACAATAACAATTTTATTAATCTGTGGGGCTTGTTAGTCTCCTGCTATGTAGAGATCCCACACAGTAATGCAGATTCAACCACATTGTTATCAAAATAAATTATTGGATATATGTTATTGTACACATACTCATACCTTTACACTACACCATGGAAGTAGCAATTGTATCATTAGTGTTCTGTATGCAGTTTAGGTTCTGCTTGTCAATTGCTTTCACTAATAATAACGTGTGAATTAGGCACCCCGCACCCCGCACCAGTAAGAGCAAGTGCACCACTAGTACTCACACTCTACACTGTTTCTTTTGTAAAGTGTAAAGGGCCTAAACCTAACAACTGACTTGTCAAACTTACATTTATTGCCTATTTTCTTCACTACTGATATATAGTGTCAAATAGATACAATTATAGATAAATCATAACCAGATCACTTATTATTAGACAGGAGTATAATTCAAATCTAGAACCCTTGTTTGTATGTCTATCTGATTTGTCTGAAAGATGTTAATTGTTTATTTAAGAGTGTTCTTATATTTATCATGTGATTGACAGGAACTAGCAGAATATGAAGGTGTCCCGAATGGCCCACAGATCTCTCTGGATGGTGAGACTGCATGTCAACTCACACTGGTTCCATAAAATATTGCTTAACATATTGTGTACTCTCTGCATAAGGGTTAATGTTGTTCATTCTGTGTCGGGCATTTTCATTGATTGAGGCTGTACTGCTCTCTAACTGAACACATTCCTCCTAGGGGGGGGCTCTGGGTGAGTTAGCACAGTAAGTTTCTGCGGCTAACTTAAATTAGAGTGCTTTTTTAGTTTAAAGTTCAAATAGAACATTTTTAGGATCACATTGTTGCACACCTTGGCTTCATTCTGTGAAAGTAATTCATAATGTTCTACTAAGTTTGAGTTTACAGATATTATCTGGTCATGATTATGATAATAGTGTTGAAATTTTTATATTGATGTATTCATGGCTAAATAAATGGAGGTTCTTCTCACACGATTTTCTCTGACCCTTAATATAAATAAGTAGTAATAATGCCTAATGCTGGGCTTTAAAGGTATGAGTATCATCAACAAGTTATTGTGATTATTGATTATTATGAATAGGGATGCCATTCGTCCGCATTTCCCTAGATTCGTCTTACTGACTTTGGAATGTAGCTAAGGCAGGCAGTTGGCACGGGTGGTATCCTAAAGGGTATTGTGTCGGCGAGCTATGAAAGTTAGTGTTTCTGTGCGAGGAATTCGTAACAATAAGTATGTATTACATTTATTATTATTTTTATCACAATTACCATTGAAAACCCATACCATATCACCCATGAATTCGACTTTCTACTGTCAATTTGTCCATCCCAAGGTTGCCTGTAAGAAATTGCTTTTAGCGATGATGCCGCCATTTGAACATGGTTTTTAAGTTGTTATGCTTCTGAATGTAAACGGTTTTAAATGGTGTACAATAAAGTTTATTCTGTTCTATTCTACATGTTTGTAATTAACAAAAAGGTATGTCATGTGTATGAGTGTATGTCAGAAACCTTGTTCCTTGAAAATATAATTGTTCGTAATCGGTGCAGGGCAACTGCAACCTAACACCCTAGATTTACATCGTTTATCGAAATAACATGCACAAAGGTTAAGTTCATCTTTACATTAGTTTACATTCATTACTTCACCTGCTGTGACTAACTCTATAGCTTATTTATTCTTTGATATAAAATAATTTATTTTAAAACAAGACTAGTGTATCATCCTTGAAGATCTGTAGAAGTTCACGCTTCAAATCAGGACTCAATCGGAGGTTGTTTTCGACCTCCATCTTCTACAAGCAAGGTTGCTTTAAAGCCCCAACAAATTAAATAAATGCAAATAGATAAAGCACGAAAATGATACAAAACCTTAAAAGCATAGGTATATCTGTGTTGTGGGTTGAACCTATAAGTTAAGCTTCATTTTAAGCTCAATTTTACTCGTCTTAAATAAATCACGAATTGTTTACAACAGCATATATCTGCATGTATAGTACCTACATAAGTATAATACAAATTATAATTGCCCTACATGTGAGATAGACTAAACACAGAAAGTATAGTGCCTAAGCGCCTAATATAATACTCATAATTACTTACGAGCATATTACATAATAAGTTTTTAGAAAATATCCTGTATGTGTCAGATCTGGTTCGCGACGGGTTCGACTCATCGTCGCCGTGGTTCTGCGGGCTGATTGCGGAGCTCGACGGCGCAGTTGTGGGGCATGCGTTTTACAACCGCGCCTACTCGAGCTGGACGAGCCGCGCGTACTACCTCGAGGACCTGTACGTGCGGCCGCACGCCCGGCGCCACCGCGTCGGCCACCACTTGATGCGCGAGCTCTGCCGGGTAGGGTGGGGTAGGGGCGGGGGCGGGGGCGGGGGTCTCGCGTCTAACTGTGTAACGTGTAACGTGCGACGCGTGCGTGTTGCAGATGGCCGTGCGCGACCGAGTGGCGCGCATCGACTGGCACGTGCTGGAGGACAACGCGTCGGCGCTAGGCTTCTACTGCAAGTTGGGCGCGAGGGACTTGCGCGTGAGCGAGGGCCGCACCGCCATGCGTCTCGACGAACCCTTCATCAAAGAACTCGGTGGCGAGTCGTGAACGACTGCGATCTTTTAAATAAACGTTGTTGGGCATGTTGTACATTCTAATTGTTCAATAACCACACTCCCTTTCGTCCCTTCGATGTGCCCTTAGTTGTGTGCCACATGGTTATGTGCTATGGCAATAAACGATAGTTACACATAGTAAACCGTCGACTACCCGAAACAAAATTTTATAATATCCGTAAAAAGGTTGTCTGGAAGAGACCGCCTGTTGAATACCTCATGTTGATCTCCATATGCTTACGTATCTCTGCACAGATGTATACCTACCGTAGTGGTGTGGTGTACAGTGAAATTGTATGAACATTACTGGACGTATGTTGTTTGTTTTATAATTATATAAATATTTAATACATACAGAATAAAGTTGCTGCTATTCACGCTCAATGTATCACGCTTAGTTCATTTTATGATCTCAGGTGGAAGCGCATTTGGGCACGCCGTTATTGCGGCGGTAAGACCCGTTATGGAGGATTGGCTCGAGAGGCGTCACGGGACCCTCTCATACCGGCTGACGCAGGTGATCACTGGAAAATGGACGTTTCGGAGATCACCTGTGTCTGATCCGCAAGGAACCAACACCTGTGTGCCACCACTGCGATGGCCAGACCGTGGACACGTCGGTCCACACGCTGGCCGAATTTCCAGCGTGGGAGGAGCCGAGGTGTGATCTCGTGGTGGCCATCGGGGTGGGGGTTCCCTCGCTTGGTAACATGATTGCGGCCATGTTGCGGAGCGAGAGCGCGTGGAACTGCGCCGTTTCTTTCCGCGAGCAAGTCATGATTGCTAAGCAGACGGCGGAGCGGGACCGGAAGAGGTTTAGAACTCTCCCGTTCCGCCAGGCCCGGTAACGGGCCAGGTATCGCAGACGCCTTAGGCGCCGGAGATCACAAAATGATCTCCGTTTTCCATAAGCGCAAGCCAGAGGGTGTCAGATGAGGCCATCTGTCATGCTAGCATAAGCAGGCTCGGGTGGGGAGCGCGCGGGCTTCACAGCGCTCGCGCCCCATATTTTGGGGAGACCAAGAGGAACATCAGGGTTTCCACACCAGAGGAGGCCATCTACAAACTGTAAGTGATTAAGATCAGGACTAGATGACGACCAGCCTTCAGCTCTTATTTTTAATTGTAACAATATTTTTGGCCTGATTAGGTATACCCAAAGCCTTACCCCTGCCGATACGGTCGCGGTCTATAGATCCATCGTGTTGCTGGACGAGGCGGGTTAAATGTTTGAGAGGAGTCTCTCTGCCCGGGTTTTCCACTCCATCAGCTTAAGTAGCCAGACGCAAAGGGGCGAAGTATGCGTGTGCCGTACGTTGTCTAAATTGAGAGTCCATCAGCAGGCCGTGTCCGCTTCAGAGTGGGCACGCCGGGAGGAGTTCGTATGTGTTAATAACGTGTGCATAAAGACCGAGGGCCCATTATTTCTGCCGCGCACAGCAAAACTGTGGAATGAGCTGTCGCCTGCGGTGTTCCCGGACCAATACGACCTTCAAACCTTCAAGAAAAGAGCTCACTCCTTCCTAAAAAAAAACTAAATTTTTTTGCGAGTCTATACAAAATTCAAAAAGGAATTAGTTGAAAATAGAAAAAACCTAAAGCAATGGGTCATAAATTTCTTAAACATGAAATAAAGCTGTTATGATCAAAAACCTTGGACCCTCAATTCAGGTGCTTGCTTAAAATGACATACCCTAGATCTCAGGAAGTAGGTGCTTCTTGCCTCTAGTCTAGGTCAATGTTAAATAGTTAAAAAATTCTTAAAACTTTTAAGAAAATCCGTTAATCCGGTAGTTAAATTTCCTTTTTTCGGTACCTATTAGTTTGTGTCATTACTTTTGGTCTTTAAGAAAATATTTATTTATTTATTTCTTAATCACAATATCCTTACAGACTACATCCAATGCGATATTGTAGTTACATTACATATTGTATGAGGCTACATGCAAAGGAATCTCCACATGGGCGTACCCAGGGTAGGGTAGGGGAGAGCAGCTGCCCCCCCCTAGATGTTGACGTTCCTACTATTTTCTTCTATCGATTATATATAAGAGTTGTTGTAAGATCGGCAATCGGCATCGGAATCAGTCCTAGGGCTATGCGATGTTCGAGCGTAGTGACGATCATGCTCTTTAGCGAGGAGAACTACTCATCATAGTCCTAAGATATCCGAGTCGGTTTATGTAGTTTTTATGGACAGCTGACATGCCCATTCATTTGGAATGTATTTTAGTCACTACAAATAATTCTCGGAAGCAAAATATTATCGTCTGATATATCAGAAATTTGTTGTCCAGTAATAATTTGTAGTTTCGTCCTAGCATCCAGTACAGATTTTTGTGCCGCCTAGATATATCACCTTATTTTGCTTTGATATGGTTTTTCCACCGGTCTGTAAGCCCACATTGGCTCGCACTCGAAGGCCGATGGGACACCATTTCCGAAGTCTGATTCCCAAGCTGGCGCAGCGCATGCTTGGCTCGGTTGCTGCCAAATATGAGGGGGCCCGATAACTCCTGCAGGAGACTATACCCGGGCGTTGTGCGGTCCCCAGTATGGGCTGATGTCCTGAAGGCCAGCAATATCGGGTTATTGCGACGTCCGCAACGAGTGCTGACTTTCAGGTAGGAGACCTAAGACTCGAGAAATCGAAGACCAGAAATTTCAATTCCACCAGGTTCTTGTGGAGAAATGGAAGGAACGAC
Organism: Spilarctia lutea; assembly: GCA_916048165.1. Taxonomy (NCBI): domain Eukaryota; kingdom Metazoa; phylum Arthropoda; class Insecta; order Lepidoptera; family Erebidae; genus Spilarctia; species Spilarctia lutea. Next base: position 236,972 of record OU696471.1, on the reverse strand, counting down.
TTGGGCAACCGAGTGCTGGGCACGCCGTTATTGCGGCGGTAAGACCCGTTATGGAGGATTGGCTCGAGAGTCATCACGGCTGACACAGGTGATCTCTGGGAAAAGATGCTTCGGAGAGCACCTGTGTCTGATCCGCAAGGAGCCAACGTCTGAGTGCCACCACTACGATGACCAGACCGTAGACACGGCATTCCACACACTGGCAGAATGACCGGAGTAGGGCGAGTCGAGGCGGCCATCGGAGTGGGGGTTCTCTCGCTTGGTAACATTATTGCGACTATGTTGCGTAGCGAGAGCGCGTAGAACTCTGCCCTCTTTTTCAGCGAGCAAGTTATGCTTGCGAAGGAGATCTTACCGTCCGCCAGGCCCGGGAACGGGCCAGGTACCGCAGACAACTCGGGCGCCGGAGATCGCCAACCGATCTCCGTCCTCCACAAGCGCAAGCTTGGGGGTGACAGGTGAGGATCACCCTTTTTTTTTAACGTGTGGGAACCCCCTCGGGCCGTCACCCCCTGGGGTTTGCGGCGGGGTGGTGTGTCGGAATCGAACCGACTAAAACGACACGGTGTGCCAACTCTGCGCCCGAGAAGGGAGGGGTCCGGGAACTGCAGTTATTAACACGACCGGACCCCTCCCAGCGCCTGCCCGCACTGAAGCGGGCACTGTCTGCTGTTCAAATCTTAATTTAGGCGACGCACGGCACGCGTACACGCGTCTCCTCGCGGTTGGCCTGTTTTGCGGATGGAGAGGAAAACCCGTCCCGTCCATTCGTGGCCACACTTAGGGCGGCATGAGGCGCTGGTATGCGCGCCTCCGCCGCCCGGTTCGCCGGCGGCGGATCGGGTCCGAGTGAAAGTCGTCCTCTCGGGCCTTCTCCGCCGCCTCCTTCTGCGAAATTACGTCTTCGCAGAAGGATTTTTTAGTTTGGTCTTTCTTATGGCAACCAACCCTCCTCCTTTTTCATACGGGCTTGGGACCGTCAATGGCGGAGGAGAGAGAAATTGTTTTTGAATGTCTGCAAGAAAGTAAGCTTATAGTGGATCATAGTTAAATTTGTCGATAGTAGCTACATCAGTTTGTCTTGTTTTTAGTTTTTTTAAATCAATTTGAAACTAAGGGATTGTTGTGTTAGTTCCCAGACTGATACAACTCAATCTAACAGTTAATTAAAGTTTAATATTATAAATTTTAACTCGCTCTTAGCAAACTTTTCAAGCTTAGAACACTCGACCAAGTCTGGTCATTCGTTTGGAAGCTATGATGCCGCAAGAAACCATTTACTTATTTTATTAATGACTGTTTTGTGTATTTTACGTAAATTTCTCGATGATTACATAGCACAGTATTTTTTCGAGACCGATTTTGTGACATCCTTGTTTTATTCAAAATTTCTTTTGGAACGAAGTTCCTTATCGCGCGATATGAACGAAAAAACGAAGGGGGCTAGACGGAAATTGTCGCGACATAATTTGTTGTCACGACACTTTTTGTTGTCACGACACTTTTTGCTATTTTAAATTTTATTTGTTATTAGTTTATTTTTCATTGCTTGAAGCCACCCAGATACTATATATATATCTATATATATATATATATATATAATAGATAGATAAGATTTCGAACTTTTATATATACATATCATCATTATCATCATTATCATCACTATTATCATAATCATCATTTCATCATTTTCATCACTTTCATCATTTTCATCATCTTCATCATTTTCATCATTTTCATCATTTTCATCATTTTCATCAATTCATCATCTTCATCACTTTCATCATTTTCATAATTTTCATCATTTTCATCATTTTCATCATTTTCATCATTTTCATCATTTTCATCACTTTCATAATTTTCACCATTTTCATCATCATCATTTTCATCATTTTCATCATTTTCATCATTTTCATCACTTTCATCATTTTCATCATTTTCATCATTTTCATCATCTTCATCACTTTCATCATTTTCATCATTTTCATCATTTTCATCAATTCATCATCTTCATCATCTTCATCACTTTCATCATTTTCATCATTTTCATCATCATCATCATTTTCACCATTATCATCATTATCATTATTATTATTATTAATATTATTGTGTACACATATATCATAAAACTAGAAATTACGTAAAATATTGAAGTAAATATAATATTTATATCGTCTTTCTATTTCGAACTTCGTTCCATCCGGGTGTCCCTTGACACCTCTCAAGTTTTTATTTTTTTATATAGGGGTAAACGAGCAGACGTATGGCCTGATGGTAAGCGATGACCGCCGCGCATGGACACCCGCAAAACTAGAGGTGTCACAAGTGCGTTGCCGACCTTTTAAGAACGTGTTCTGAGTGTGGACGTCCAGAGAGGGATTCTCTAACGCTAGGGCAGTTGGTCCCTTCCTGGGGTATTATGTGTTTCAACTGCGCCATCATAGGGGGGAATTGTGAAAGGGCCTCCGGTATCATCACTTACAAATATCTTAAAAAAATCCTAATTGACTAAATATTGAAATAATCATAATATCAACTGTTTACAAATAAGCAATGATCACTGGTGAGTAACTTCAAGCTACGTCGCAACATTTTACTTCATTTTTAGAAGTTATTGCCGTTTCATTCCTTTCAGTTTTCATTTTTTAACTCGTAGAGTCCGCCGTATTGGGACGCGATACTCCACCACGTGGTTGCTTGGTGTTTACTATGAGCCCTAAAATTATCGTAGCCTAATTCCATGGACTATTGGAATTACGTTCAATTTTTGTTTTTTGTTAGGGTTGCCATGTTTCATACCCGAAAAATTGCGGATACGATTAATTTTTTTACCTGTGAGTAGGTATGTCATAAATAAATTAGTAAATAAAAAATATACTATAAGACAAAAATATAATTAATTAAAAAATATATACAACTATCACTTAATATAGAAGCTTTTTGAGGTTCGTATCTAGATAATATTGTCAAATGATTGTGCTTATCACGTATCTAGACTATCTAGTAAGGTTTGGGATTGTCGTAGTTCGACTGAATTGTACAACTAATAACTACATCAGACGTTATTAAATCGTCACTAGATATCGGTTTGAGCTCTGGAAGGGGCACTTTCTCTCTTTGCACAGTCAGCGTGGTTGTGTTTTGTATTTGACTGTCATCAATTGTAAAGTGCTATAAGTGCTGCTTGATACATCATCACAAAAGCGTTGTCTATAATGTGGCCTCAAGCTGACATCAATGTAGCTTTTTCAAATAAGGTAAACGTCCAAGACTTAAAATATGGCCTCGTTCATGGACAAGAGTACTATTTTTGAATTTATATTGAAACTTAGTCAAGACTAGTCGTAAATGACCGCAAAACCAGTTTTAGTACACGTTGTGCAGCCAAATCCTGGCACTGGTAATGGTTGTAATACAGTACGAACTGTGCTGTCAGACGCTCATGGTAGAGCTTTCGCTGATATCCTCAGCAAAGATAAATGGCTATTGGACGATTTACATACAATTCTAACCGTTTTGTAGTGGCTTTCCAACAGATACCGAGATGTTTGGCAACTTGAGTAAGCAATTAGCTTATAAATATCTAAATGTACTTATAATAAATTTAAAGTAAATATGTACCTCGGAGGGTGCTTCTGTTAGGTCCATTTCCGCCGGACAGGACACATGGGCAGGATACGCGATCCCAGGGCTTCCAGCACTGTTTTGTCACACTTAAAACCAACTTATCCTTTCAATACATTCAAACATTTTCAACACTCATAGCTGTGAACTGATAAGAAATGGCCCTCAGTTAGTTTTAAATGGTGAGAGGGTACAAATAATGCCTCGATCAGGTTTTGACAATCGAATGCTTAGAGAAGATAAAGGTGGTTACGAGGCTCGCGACCTCACACTCCCACGCGACACGTTTCTCAGAGAGTGTGAGAGTGGAGTACCTACATGAAAATGATATGGAGAGGAGCGGTAAAGCATGAAATAAGGTGAATGGTGCATTGAACTCTTTTGTGCCAACAAAAAGGGCACGTATGCTGGCTCCAACCCTTATGGTAGTGAATCTTGGGTAGCGCAATAGTGACCCAAAAGTAAAATTAATGCTGTAGAGATGTGTTCTCTAAGAAGTATGTGTAGTGTGAATGTTCTAGACAGAATCATGAATGTAGTAATAGGAGAACGCTGTGAATTAAAAGAAAATGGCCTGGCCACTTATCAATGAATACGATGATGAATATGAATTTATGATACAAAAATATATAATTTCTTAGACATTGTCATACACTACAAAACTGAGATAAACCCCAGTAAGTTATTAGAAATAGTGGCAGGTCTCGGGGGTGTCTCGCTTCTACTATACATACACAATACGACTGCCTCGGTGGCGTAGTGGTAGTGAATGCGACTGCTGTGCTTGAGGTCTCGGGTTCAATCCTGGGTCGGACCAAATGTTTGTGTAATCTACAAATATTTGTTTCGGAGTTTGGGTGTTTTTTATGTATAATATGTATGTATTTACAAAAAAAAAGTATATATGTATTCATATCAGTTGTCTGGTACCCATAACACCAGCCCTGCTTAGCTTGGGACTGGATGACGTTGTGTGTTGTATGTCCGAAATATTTATTTATTATTTATTACTAGCTGACCGACGCAACCTCGTTTGCGTCTTTTATTGCCCGTAGCGAAAAATTTTCCCCCGTATAGGGTTGATTTTTTACACCTTTTGTCCGAAAAACCCCAATATCTTACGGAACCCTATTTTTTTCCAAAATAAAATATAGCCTATAGATTTACCATAGCAGCGCCATCTATTGATTACTTACTCAACCCAGTCGAAAGGTATCGACATCTGTTAGAATCATTTTGAGTTAACAGATAATTGTGACTGTCAAATAATAACAGACAAATAATTAGCAATAAATTAAAATTGCGACTATAATTTGAGATTTAAACTATCCTATCTCTCAAGTTGGATCGAACTGCACATGGTGTGCGAATTTTATTATAATCGGTTAAGTGGTTTAGGAGTCCATTGAGGACAAACATTGTGACACGAGATTTATATATATTACTAGCTGTCCCGGCAAACGTTGCTTTGCCATAAAAGGGAATATATGTTGTAGAGGTGGGTCAATAAAAATCGCGATGGAAAAATAGGGGTTGATCGTAGAGGGTTGAAAATCTAGGGTTGTATGTATTTTCTAATGCTGCATCATAAAAAAATAGAAATTAAAAATTTTGTCAAAAAAATTAAAAAAAAAAATTAGGGGTGGACTACCCCTAACATTTAGGGGGATGAAAAATAGATAAGAACCGATTCTCATAGATACCGGATAATCACAAAAAATTTCATCAAAATCGGTCGAGCCGTTTCGGAGGAGTTCGATTACGCACCAACACGACACGAGAATTTTATATATAAGAAGAAGAAGATTAATGATGAGGCCATTGTGGTAGACGTTGGTGCTAATTCTGTTGTTGATCTCACTAAACTAAACTAAACTAAACTAAACTAAACTAAACTAAACTAAACTAAACTAAACTAAACTAAAATTCATTATTTTATTGCAAAGTAATTCATTTTTGCATTTAATTATTATTTACTACTTGATAAATATGGTTAATATGCTTTTATATTACCTATGCTGCAGTTACACCTTAACGGAAGTATCTGCGGACCAAATTTGTGTCCTCCTTTTATTTTTATTATTTACATAAATATATGAGATCTGATGCATCGTAATATCGGTCATTCTGTACTATTGAAGTATGTATGATGCGAAGCACAAGTGAAAGACATAAAACACATCAAAACTCAGAACAACATTTGGAGATTCATCCACAAATTGTTAATTTCTAATAATATTAGCCATAATTGTATCACCAAAGAATACTTTCAAGTCATAAAGGTGAAGTTTGAAACCACATGTTTTTTTTTTTTTTAATATACAACGTGTCCCAAAATTCAACGATAAGCCGGTACCAGAAGGTCGGCCTGCTCGTGACTACTCGTGAAAAAATATTAAAAAATAAATATCTTTTTTTTTTAAATTACGAAGAATAAACTAAAATTCTTAAAAATTCACACCTCTTAAGATATTTTTAACTACCATTACCCCAATTTTCCAAATATTTCAGATTTTTTTTTTGTATCAGCATCCTAAGTAACACCGTTATCTATCACAATCCTTAGAAAACCCATAACACTTGTAGATTTTACACGAAAATTAATGAAAGTTTTTTCTTTTCTTCAAAACTCTAAAAGATTTTTCTTTAAGGGCAATTTAACTCGTCGTGGAGTAAAAAAAATGTATGGTCACTACTATGGCAAATGTTTTAAAAAATTACGCGTCTAACCATGAATCTAAAATGGTACAATACTTCTTGAAAACCAACCACAAAATAAGAATGCAAATTATTTATCTAAACATAAACCAACATTCATGAATTGTTTATAGTACTCAATTTTACTACCTTCGCAAAGAATGCCTGCCGTACTGCTATACAAGCGAGATTTGTGAGATATTTTAGGGTAGTAGGATTATACTATCATATTTTTGTACCTAAAAGATTTTTCTTTAAGGGCAATTTATGCCCTTAAAGAAAAATCTTTTAGAGTTTTGAAGAAAAGAAAAAACTTTCATTAATTTTCGTGTAAAATCTACAAGTGTTATGGGTTTTCTAAGGATTGTGATGGATAACGGTGTTACTTAGAATGCTGATACAAAAAAAAATCTGAAATATTTGGAAAATTGTTGTAATGGTAGTTAAAAATATCTTAAGAGGTGTGAATTTTTAAGAATTTTAGTTTTTTCTTCGTAATTTAAAAAAAAAAGATATTTATTTTTTAACATTTTTTCACGAGTAGTCACGAGCAGGCCGACCTTCTGGTACCGGCTTATCGTTGAATTTTGGGACACGTTGTATAATAGAGGTTCACCAATGCCATGCCTAACAAGTCATTTCCCCAATTGAAGGGAGGAAAAATCGCCAAAACTTTGTATCACAGGCGAACTACGGTCGAGGTTCTGTGTTCCGACACCGCCATATAGTAAACGGGTTAACAAATAACAAAAGCAACCACATAATCTATATTTAACTGTAAAATGATATTCCATCTTCTTTTATTTACTTTTATAAACTGTACTTTCGCAATGTTTAAAAACGTCAGGCGGTATTTTGAACATAAAAGCAAAAATCACTCGTGACGTAAAACAGTAGGTATGGCGGTTTGTCAAATAGTGCCACTAGATTCGCTCGTATTCGCTTTCTGATTTTTATTTGCTTTGGTACCTTCACTTTTGTGATTTGTACGGTTCATTTGGGTTTCTTTCGTAATGTGAGTAGTGCCCCAGTAGTAGTATTCAACTACACATAACATTTAATTTTAAAACTAAGTATTCGAACTATTGGTAAAAGTGTTATTCAGTGATGAAACTTACAAATAACTATAAATGGCTCGAAAAACATCAAGATATTGAAAGTGGGGCATGGCCCGCTAGGCTTGATCACCTAGCCGAGTCGGACGTTTCTTTCTTTGTGTTGGTGGGACATGCCACCCATTGCCACCACCACCTGCCGTGGGAGAGCCTCGCTTCGGCATGCATGGGCCGGCTCGACTGGAGTGATACCACAGCTTCACAGAAAACAGGTGAGAAACAGCACCTGCGCTGTGTTTCACCAAGTGAGTGGGGATAACGGAGACCCATACCCCATCCCTCTCACCATTCCTTAAAGATCGGCAACGCAACGCCTCTGGCACTGCGGGCGTCCATGGGCGGCGGTAATCGCTCACCATCAGGCGATACGTATGCTCGTTTGCCACCCATTACTTAAGAAAGTATCATAAAAGGCTTAATAAAACAATATTTACATAAGTACATAGTGCAAATAAAAACTGTAAAACGTGCTTGCGAAATAATCGTAATAAGACAATAACAGTGCTAAACAGCGATAAATAAATAATAAAAAGTGTGGATACTTAGTAGCTACCCTACATTCCGTGCAAAATTACAAAATTCTTTTTTTTCAATATTTGTTCGAGTCTCAACAATTTTTTTGTAACATTTTAAGATATTCTATTTATTTATTTTTTGTTCCTAACCACGTAAATACAAGATTTAAACATGGATTGCGAAAATATAACCATAAGAAGAAATGAAACTACAATTAGCTCACCTAATTCTTCTTTCGCATCCAGCCAGTCAGATTTTCTGTCAAAACCTGTCTGTTTACCACTGTTGTCAAGTGGATTAACTTACGAAGAAGTTTTGATGATATTAATAGGTCACTTACACTAGTCCAAGATTGGTTTACAAGCAACAACTAAGTATTGAACTCGAATAAAGCTAAATGTATAAAGTTCACTTTGCATAATGTTAAGAAACTCAAAACGAACATCATAATAAATAACGAAATGATTGGTCTCGTAGAGTCAACTATGTTTTTGGGAATAACCTTGGATCATAAGCTTCAGTGGGGCGCCCATATATCGTATCTAGCAGGGAAACTGAGCTCCGCGGCATTCGCTGTTTGGAAAGTTCGCCAGTTAACTAATATTGAAACTGCGCGACTAGTTTATTTTAGTTATTTTCACAGACACTGTGTCATATGGTATTCTACTATGGGGCAAGGCAGCTGATATTCAAACCATTTTTGTAATTCAAAAACGGGCAATTCGTGCGATTTATAAACTTAAAGTTCGAGATTCTCTGAAAGAACGATTTAAGGAAATAGATATTTTAACAGTAGCATCTTAATATGTATTTGCTAATATTATGTTTGTACGAAAAAACATAGATAAATATACTTACAAAAGTGATCATCATTTACTAAACACAAGGAATAAGCACAAATTAGTAGACCAATATTATCGCCTGAACAAAGTCCACAATTCATTTGAAGGACTTGGTGTGCGTTTTTATAACAAAATTCCTGTCGAAATCTTGAACTTACCCCTGCAAAAGTTCAAGAGTACCTACCGTTAAGAATCGTCTTATGGAGAGGGGCTATTATACAATAAACGATTTCTTAACCGACACAATGCCTTGGATATGATTGAAAATCTAGTATTAACTTATTATGTACTAATTGAAATAATTATTTTTATACGCAACGTATTTATTCATTGTAATTAATCCTTGACATCTTATTCTGCATTTATTACCTGACATTTGAATTTTATTATAATATAGGTATTATTTGACATCATTAATTATTATCATTATTTTTGGACATTTGATTCATAGAATTTATCAATAAAATTTTATTTTATATATTGAATTATTAATATTCTGACATGATACAAGAAAGCTAGCTCTTAGGTACAGTTTATGTTTCGAGGTATTGATAGTAACGTACGGATTGTAGACATAACCTACGTTAGGATAAGACATATTTGGAACGGGGCCTGTGGCGCGAGTGCGGTCAGCCGGCCGGGCCGGGGCCGCGGCCGGGGCTGCGCGCAGGCGCGGCGGGCTGCGGGTTGCGGGCGGCCCGCTCCGCTCCGCCAGCCCGCTCCGCTTCGCCACTCCGCGCCGAGCGCCCGCCGGAGCCCGCGCCGCGCTGAGGTGAGCCCGCGCTAGAGCCGAGCCCGCGCCGGCCGTCGCTCCTCGCCGCCACCCGGGCTACCACAGGTTCACTGATACATTCCGTCACCTCTCCGATCTTCGCCTCCTCTGCCTTCACGTTCGTCTTCGTTGTTCCTTTATTGTTGTCAGCTCATTACGGTTGTTATTTTTCTTGTTTTTGACCTCTCGATTTGAACGAGAGCGCGAGTGTAGTGCCGTCGACGCCGACGTCGTGGGACGTATTGTAATATTACTATATTCGCTACTCTGTAACTTCGTCCCAAAATCACTGGACGATTTTGTCACATCGCACTAACGATCGTTCTTTAAAAGGAATCATACATTTTCGTTTCAATACCTAGAAACAAATAGACCACAACATTTTAGTTAACGGTGGGTTTTAAAAACATACATACCGAGCAAGGAGTTTATCTGTAACACTACATTTGTAGATATTTCCATCAAAACTAACCTTATTTCTATCTCTACACACTACTTCACAACCCGACTCACTCATAAGTAGCTAATGTAAGTAGTTTTACTTACATGTTCCTGTACGTCTTAACTACCTAATTATTTGTAACCTGAATATCTGTTTTGTGTCTCACCTAAGATCATGTTGTTTATAACAACAAAAAACATAGCTTGTTAGTATGATCCGAGTGTCTCATTACCTACTTATTTATAGAAGATAATTTTATGATTTTGAAAAGTCTTGTTAAGCTGATCTATGTACACAATGCTCACTATACATTACTTTTGTAATGACGCAGAATCCTATAAGACTGAGAAAGTCTCCGATGTGCCACAAGATTGTTTCTTTTATTAAAATGGGATCGAAATCCACAAAACATAACCAATATAATGTTCGGCAACAGTCCCATTCCAAGCAGGAACGGTAGATTTCAATGAACTTAATATTCAATAAATGTGATGTTTATTACTTAAAACGCTGGTTAAAGCATAATGTAGGTAAGTAGACGAACGTAATTACTTCCAAACGATATAAATAAAGTGACAAGATCGATCGGCAACCCGCGCGGGTGCCGACCTGTGCACAGGTGCGGCCGTGAGACATCCTTTGATCCGGTGCAGTGAAGCGGGCACGTGATTGGCGCGCTGGAGCGGAAGCGCGCGGCGGCGGCCGAATGGCGCACGTGACGTGAGGGGCGCCATGCGCGCGCTCACGCCGCTGTTGCTGCTGCTGGCCGCCGCCGCCGGAACCTCGCCATCCGCGCTGCTCGTGCTGCGGGCCGCCTGCCCCCCGCCACTGAACTATCTATTCCAAAAGTCGAGCCTCCAGCAGTATGAGCCCGCACGCCCACTCCTCGCTTCACACCGATTGCGTGCTCTAAGTTACGAAGGTGACGAAGCGCTTGTACCTCTCGATCTACCTTTCTTACCCAATTTATAAATAAAATGTTCCCTATCAGAGACGTGTGGGCTCGAATGGAGGCAAGCGGTGACGAGAGCTTCTCTCGCCGCACTGAGCGAGGGCAGCGCGGTGCTGAGCGCGGGTTGGCCTGGCGCCGACGCGTGCGAAGCCCTGGTAGCGGGCGCGCGCGCCCTTCGTCGTCCTCCACCTGTTGTGTGCGCCGTGGGAGAAGCCAGGGGCGCCGCCGTCGCTCATCTCGCTCGAGAGCTAAGCTGGAGCCGCGTTCTATTGCCGCCGGCCACACCGCGCTCCGAATGTGCTGCGGCGTTGCGCGACATAGCGCGAGCTCTGACCGGGGCCGGCCTCGCCTTGCGTAGAGCCGCTCTGACTCCACATGAAATGGCGCGAAAACCTCACGGTGAGTTTCTTTTAAATTCATCATTGTTCTTGGAGTTGACTGACTGAAATGATCGATTTCGTTTACAGTTGTGATTCTATGTGCCTCTCATCGCGGGCCGTGGGCGGACACATCCGGTGCGTCGCTCGGGGACGAGGGTTCTGGTCCGCCATTGCTTCTCGTGCACGTCGAGGATCCAAATCAAAAGCCGCGAGTCGCACCTCTTAAGACGCCCTCTTCATCTCGTCCCGTAACAAACAAAGAAATCAATGACGCTTCTCAATTAAGCAATATCAGTTTAGTATTAAGCCAATCTTTATATTCTCTAAGTACCCAAAATAAGTCTTATGATAAAAATGGTACACCTGTGAGGGGTCACAATCTACCTTACTATTTTCGTCGGAGAACGATTCGATCGATCTTGTCGTTCGCTCAAGAACGAGATATGCAGTCTACAAACGATAATACCAAAATAGATTCCGTCCGATATCGATCGCAAAACGATAATTCAGCTTTGACTCCACTGCCTGACCGCCAGTTTGCAGTAATCAAGTTCCTTCGTTCCAAAAGTAAAGGTGAGAGCAAAAAAGGTAGTCACGTCCGTCGACGTGAGTTATCCCACACTCTTTATTCTGATTTTCAAGTCGATTACATCGATACTCTTCTATTTAGACTCCGAATTTCTTATTTTAAATGCCTATTGCTTCTCACCGATGAGGATCTGCATACACAATTGAGCGAAGATGACATTTACCAAAAAATAACCGAGGCTATCGAAAGTGATTCAAAATCAGAGCGAACTCGTTCGGAATACAGTAAAGTAAACTTTCATCTGTATGAAAAATCGAACAGCTCAAATGAAACGTGGCAAAGAGCTGCGGTTTTGGAGACAACCTCAAGCAGGTCGCTAGATTCTGCGGAGGAATGGCAGCACACCGTCGACTTTTCCAATGTGAGTGTGGAGTTCCGCACCTGGATAGCGAGAGCGCCTCGCGAAGAGGGTTATGTGGGGCCAGCCGGTGGTGCGCTCTGGGCGGGAGTGGTGAGTGGCACACTAGCGCTGGCGAGCGTTGTGGCGTTACTGGTGCGCTGGATCGCGCGTCGGCGCAGACGACGTCGTCGCCGCGAAGATGCAGTGCTATCGCCCGCTGACTTTACCTTCCCTGTGGACGAGCCACGTCGCGTAGGCGAGGGAATGGAGACGATGCTGTCGTGCTGGTTACAACAGCTCCACGAGTTCGGTGGGCCCGAGCTCGAACGGCCAGACTTGCTGAAGCAACCCCCGCGGGCCACACCTTTGGTACCTTCGGCGCCGTCCTCCACCTGCAGCGTGAACCGAGTCGCTGTCGACCGCCGTATCCGCTATAAGGTACTTTATTATGTTCGTCCACGCTTAGCGACGACGCCTGAATTTTAGCCCTGATTTGTGTTCGTTTTGCTCAGGGAGACGTAGTGCACGTGAAGTACCTGCCGGCCACCACCGCACTCGAGCTCAAGCGCAAGGCTACGGACGTCTTACTGGTCATGCAGAATCTGAGACATGAAAATTTGAATCCATTCATAGGTAAATTGTTAAAAAATATTATAAAAGCAAGTGACTGTACACGTAAAAATCAGAGTCAGACTTACTCGTAAAGTCGATGGTATCGACTCGATACCACCCAAATTGGGGAAAAATCCCGAAAAAAGCAAATTCGTAAGTATATAAAACATGCTATGTAGAGGCTATATATACGAACACACCCAATGAATAAAATCTCATAGGTTTGTTTGAGGTCTTAGTGTACGTACCTCCTAAGTACCTACACAATGATTCTTGGTGTACACAAGTAAGTATCTTTTGTTGTTTCCGCTACAAGTTCTGTTGCACCGTTTTGCAGGCTGTTTGTGGGAAATACGTGCTGCGCTTGTATTCGACTACTGCTTACGCGGTTCGCTAGAGGACGTATTGATGGCAGACGATATCAAGCTGGACTGGACGTTCCGCCTGTCGCTACTCACCGATCTCGTGAAAGGCATGCGCTATCTTCACAGCTCTCCACTACGCGTGCACGGGCGCCTCACGTCTCGCAATTGCGTGGTGGACTCGCGCTGGGTGCTGCGCGTCACAGACTACGGTCTACCAACGCTGCATCGCGCTCAAGGAATCCCGCACGCGCATCGTTCTGCGAGAGGTTGTACTGACACTCGAAGTTTATACACGTACCCAGACAAAAAACATCAGCGTTGCTTCTCTTTTTCTCATAGATCTGCTGTGGACGGCGCCAGAACTGTTACGTGAGTCACGGGGGGAGGGGCGGGGCTCACCGTCCGGCGATGTGTTCTCGTTCGCCATCATTATGCAGGAGGTGATCGTTCGCGGCGAACCCTATTGCATGCTGTCGCTGACGCCGGAAGGTAAATATACGCAATCAGTAGTATTTATGTTGAATTGGCTGACCGACCAACTGGTGTAGGTATTTAAAAATGACTTGCATCTGCAGAGATCGTGGAGAAAGTATCGCGGCCGCCGCCACTGATCCGGCCCTCCGTGTCCATGGGCGCGGCGCCGCCCGAGGCCGTGAGCGTGATGCGCCAGTGCTGGAGCGAGGCGCCCGACCTGCGGCCTGACTTCGCTCGGCTGCACGACATCTTCAGGCACTTGCATCGGGGCAGGTAACTCAAGGGAGCCTCGCGTCCTTCTACCAAAGAATGCGTTTGTAAACTCTAACTCACTAAACGATAACAATCTGCGTTTACTAAATTAAACAAAAACACTTTTGATTTACATATTTATGGCTCGATTCCCATTAAAATATTAATATCCGCCATTTTAAATTAAACAAAGCCATACAAATATACAAACTGAAACGATTTGTGGTGATCGATTCCTTTGACACCATACATTCAGCCACATTGTTCCATCTGTTAGAACTGTCATACGGTACTTTTTAGATTAGATGAATTATGTGTATATCCTAAAACAATCTAAATTGTAGAGTGAAGCCTGCTAGCGTTGGGAAATTGCTAGAGTTGGTTGTTTTTTTGTTAAAGTGTGTAATTATTTACATGCACATTTTTTATCTGCTAAACTATTACATTGTCTCTAAAATCACTGTCACAAATACTTTGATGTGGTTATTCAAACGTGTGATTGGTGCAAGATTACATATTATACATTGATGCTGTTATTGCTGTTGTCTTTACTATTTGATATTTGTAATTTCATGAATTGGATAAATTTGTACTAGTTAGTTTTAATCTATACGAGCTGCGCCCCGCGATTTTACCCGCGCTCCGGTAACACCGTGAAATGAAATGAAATGAAATGAAATGAAATGAAATGAAATGAAATGAAATGATTTAATTCACATAAATAGAGTACATTTACAGGTGTTGTTACAGTTTGAACTTAAGAGACCGTCTATTTAGCCACTGGTGGCATGTGAAAATGTCCTTATTTAAAATTCTATTAATTACATAAATTTTTAAAAGAGTAAAAGAAATTAAAAAAAATATAAATTGTCAAAAATGTCATTTAAATATTATTTATTATATTGCAAAATAGTCAAATTAAAAGTGAGTCAATTAAATATTACACATGTCAAGCTGTATTCTCATTTTCAATAAAAAAATCTTTGAGTGAATAATATGACTTTTCCAGAAGCCATCTCTTGAGATGGTTCCTAAAACGACACAATGGTAAATCCCTTAGACAATCAGGAATCTCATTATACACTCTTATGCACATTGAGTAACAGTTATTTTTATATAAAGTTGTTCTTGGAGTACATTCTAAAACCAACCTATTTGGGTATCTGGTATTTCTTGGATACTTATCTCTTGCTTTGGTGAACAGGTTTGGATGTGTTTTTACAAAAATCGATATCTCGAAAATGTACATACAATAGAGAGTTAGTATACCTAAGTTTTTAAAATGCGGTTTGCACGTTTCGTCTGGTGCAATTCCAACTATGGCTCTAACACATCGTTTCTGTGCGATAAAGCATCTGTTTGCCTCCGAGGAGTTTCCCCAAAGTATCAAACCATATCTCAATACCGAACTCACGTAGCCATGATACACTAATACAGTAGTGGCTTGTGATGAAGTATTCCTAAGATTGCTCAGAACATAAACAAATCTATTAATCTTACTACATGTAGCATCAATATGTGCTTTCCAGTTGACATGCTTGTCCAGTGTTATACCTAAGAATTTTATATGTTCCTTTTCTTTAATTGTTGTTATTATTGGAATTTGATTTGGAAATCGTATGCTTTGAAATCGTATGTAACTAGTTTTACTTAAGTTTACATTCAAATTATTTAGCTCTAACCATTTTGTCACCATATGGATCGTCTCATTTACTTTATCGCTAAGATTAGTCAAACTATTACATGTCAAGATTATGGAGATGTCATCAGCAAATAAAACTGTTTTGTATTTTACAATGTCAGGAAGGTCATTAATATATAAAAGAAACAGCAACGGCCCGAGCACACTGCCTTGTGGGACCCCAAAGCTATTTATATTAAATGGTGAGCTACTGGTCGATAAGGTTGAGTTCTCTCCTATATGCCGTATGTCCACTCTTTGTAAACGATTGGATAAGTATGATTCGAGCCACGACAGAGCTGGTCCCCTGATTCCATACTGTTCCAATTTCTGCAACAGCAATTCGTGCGACACAAAGTCAAATGCTTTGGACATATCAAAAAATATCACCAGCGTTGTTAGTTTTTTATCAATGCTTGTAACAACGTTATGAATTAGAGTAAAAGCCGCCAATGTTGTTGATTTTCCCCGCTGAAAACCATTTTGCTCAGGCTTTATAATATTAAATTTATTCAAAAAGGATGTTAAACGTAAGTGCATAGCTTTTTCAAAAATTTTTGATAGTATAGGAATAAGTGTGATCGGTCTGTAATTCGACATGTCCAATTTGTTATCTTTCTTATGTATAGGTTTTATGATTGATTTTTTTAATATTTCCGGAAATGATCCCTGTTCGAAGGACAGGTTAATTAGATGTGTTAGGATAGGAGTAATAAATACAGCACTTTTTTTTAGAGCCAAAGTAGATATTTCGTCATACCCCACAGAGTTGCTATTGTTTAGATCCATTATAATTTTACATACATCTGTATAATTTAGTGGCTCCAGAAATATAGTATTTTGTATGACAGTTTTATTAGTGTTTTGTATATGTTTTCGTGTAATATTTAATTTTATGTAGTATTCATTGAATGTACACGCTATCTCAGTTGGGTTCCGAATTATCTGATTATTTATTTCAATATCAGTAATTAAATTTTTTATTAAATGGTTTTCAGTTTCATTTTTTATAACTGACCATGCAGCTTTGCATATATTTTTTGAGGTACTAATAAATTTATGATTACAATTTTTTTGAGCATTACATATGCAAAGTTTTAAAATTTTTGAATATTTTTGAAATATTACTTTATTTTGTAATGTCCTATTTCTGTAGAATCTATATCGTAGCATTCGCTTCGTATGAAAACTACGCCGTATTCCTTTAGTGATCCACTTAACATTACGTCTTTTATGGGTAGTTTTAAATTTCAGAAGAGGAAAACATAAATCGAAGTACAACACTAAGTCATTGTGAAAGATAGCAAATGCTTTATTCAAATTATTTTCGTCATAAGCATCACTAAAACTGAGGCTGCCCAAACAGTCACAAAACTTTTTTATGCTATCCGTATTATAGTCTCTTTTAGTAAAAAATATAGTACTATACTATGCAGTTTAGTTACTGTTTTAATAGGGACAAACAACATTTGGGCCGTTTCATGATCAGACAAGCCTAGTCCTATTACTTCGCTATGAGCGTTCTTGAATTTGTTTCCTATAATGTGATCAATACAAGAGTTCTGTCTAGTCGGTTCATTAATGTAAAATGTCAAATTGTAATTATAAACTATATCGGTTAATTGTTGGGTAATTTTCCCGTGTCTTAAAGTATTAATATTGATATCACCTACTAAAATAATATTACGTCTTTTCCTAAATAATAATTTAAAAAGAAGTAAGTCGAATTGGTTGAAAAACATGTTAATATTTGAGTGTGGTGTGCGATAAACACATACAATAACTATATTTTGCTCGCTTATCTCAATACCACAGCACTCAAAAGTGTCTTTACAAGCATAATCAGACAAGTTTAGTGGTTGAACCTTAGTTGTTGTGTCAGCATATATACATACCCCCCCTCGCGATTTATTCCTACAGTAGGTATTGACCAAACTATATCCACTGATTTTTGCATTAGCTTCGCAACCTTTTTTGATGAATGTTTCAGAAAAACATAGTATCGCCGGTAGTTTGTTACAGATGTTTAAGTCATGCAAAGCTACTTCTATTAAAGCTCTTTTTGATAAAAGACCAGCAATATTCTGATGAAGAATGACAAGCTTTGAATTAACTCCTAGCGGAGCGAAAGGAATGAGGCGAATCACAGTATAAATCTGAATTTATCAATAAAGACATTCCGTTTTCATTTCTATCGTATCATAAATGGTTTGAATGTATAGTATTGTTCGTGCTAATTAAGTATTCAAGATTTTTAAAAATATTCCTCATACCATAATTATTTAATTGGCCATTACCTTTAAACATAGTATAATCACAAGAAAGGTCTAGGTTTGAATCGAGAAGCTTTACATAATTGCACATCTGATTGTCTTGATATAATAAGTTATTAAACATTTCTATTCTAAAATTGTAAATTGTTGCATAGTAGCTGTATTTGTATGTGGGTAAACATAGTATAATGTTAGTATTATTAATAGCCGACAATACCTCACGCATATATGCAATCAAGTCGAAACAGTTAAGAGATTGCTTGAAGTCCTGTTCACCTATAAATATTATGCAATATTATAATATATATCATTGAAATTATAATTATTAATCTTTGTAGCAATATTATCCAATAATTTTTTAATACCACTATTCTGTGAAAGATAATGACATATGTTGTAGTCTGGAAAGGTAGTTTCGGCTATAGACAATACCTTATTGGTTTTATTGCTACTTACGATACACAATTTATTCCTCTTTTCTTGAATTTGGTCGTTCGTGTTGTTCCTCGTTGTGATTGTGTTATCTTGTGGAACAATTTCTGCATTGATTGATTTTGGAGTCATACATTTTGTTGAGTAATCATTTTGTTGTTGTTTAGACGGTGTTTTCCTATGCGGAGTTGATATCTTTTTATTCTTATGTGGAGTACTAATGGTACTTGTTAATTGTTTAGTCACTTTTTTTACTAAGCTATGTTTATTATTCATGTTTTCCATGGTTTTCCTAAGTGGCACTCTGCGAGAGTAGAACAAGTGGCGCCACCCAACATAATTTGTCAATTTTAACCAAAAGCTTCTGTATTGTTTCAGGAAAATAAATATCGTTGATTCTATGTTCGAAATGCTGGAAAAATATAGCAACAATTTAGAGGAGCTGATCAGGGAACGAACTGAGCAGCTCGATATGGAGAAGAAGAAGACTGAGCAACTGCTGAACAGAATGCTACCGAGGTGCTTAGCCACAATAGCCACGGCAATAATTTTTTGATTGTAATGCTGTCGCGTATATTATCTCTAATGCGCACATCATCGAAATAAGTTTCATCTGTAGCGCGCAACACAGAGGGTGTTCCCAGTAATGTAGCTTAGGCATTGGAATAACATAATAAGTTAAAATTTATAGAGATTTTTTTAATTTGGACATAATATAGCTCGGTCGGCTCGGGTGTAATACATGCGTTGTCAGTGTTAAATATGTTAGTATAGATTCGAAAGTAATTTGGTCTAACCTGGGATAACCGGCACACACGCGGGCGAACGCGGACAAAAGCTAGTTGTATATACTTGCATAAGCATTTAGTGGAAAGCTGTTAATTTGTAATATTAGATTGTATATAATATGTACGAGTATAATAACAACTTACCGTGGTCATGAAGTAAATTACTTAAATGTAAACTAACCACAAGTAACCAATTAGGTATAGCAAAGGTCAGCAGAAATGACGTGATACAAACTGTGTTGAGTGTTCAGGTCTGTGGCGGAACGGTTACTGCTGGGGTCACGAGTAGAGCCCGAGGAGTTTGCTGAGGTGTCCATCTACTTCAGTGACATCGTCGGCTTTACCGCCCTGGCAGCACGCTCCACGCCCGTGCAGGTGGTGGACCTACTCAACGACCTATACACTACGTTCGACGCCGCCATCGAGCAGTACCGCGTCTACAAAGTTGAGACCATTGGCGACGCATACATGGTGGTAGGAGGCCTGCCCGTCCGCACGCGAGACCACGCGCTGAGTATCGCAACTATGGCCTTGCACCTCCTGCACCTAGCGGGCCGTTTTCGCATCCGCCACCTGCCCGACACTCCGCTCCACCTGCGCATCGGTCTCCATTCCGGACCCTGCTGCGCTGCCGTCGTGGGTCTCACTATGCCCCGTTACTGCCTCTTCGGTGATACTGTGAATACTGCTTCGCGAATGGAGTCCACTGGTGAGCCTAGAGCTGCGACTGCGTACGATTCGATACGAGTTCAGATCGCTGATGGTGTCTGTGCGCAGGGGCGGCGTGGCGCATTCAAGTGTCGGCGACGACCGCCGAGCATCTCAGCGCGGCCGGCGGGTACCGGTTACGCTCCCGGGGCTTAACGCAGATCAAGGGCAAAGGCGCTATGCACACCTACTGGCTGCTAGGGAAGGACGGCTTCGACAAGCCGCTCCCGACGCCGCCACCTTTAGAGTTAGTATCGTTGGCTTTTAGCGTTTTACCCTCGCTACGGTCACTTCACGGGCATCGCTTTACAGATCCGAGGAAGTCCTGTTTGAAACGGACGGCGAGAACGAGAGCGACACGTTATCCGCGTCCACATCGACACCGGTGAGGAATTCTTCTAGCGTCGAGCGTCGAAGTACCGATACGTCGACGACGCCGGACAGACAATGTGCGATTTAATTATTTTTTTTTAATACACTCACATCCAACTCCAAATCGGATAACCTTTAAAATCTTTCCAGCCGCTTGGCAACGATCGGGTGCCGTGTCGGCCGACAGCAGTCCCCCAAGGGCCCCCCGCGCCGTGCACGTGCCGGCCGGCCTCGACCAAAGCGCGCAGTACACCCGGTACAGGTCAGTTCCGGTTTGGTGACCACTTTTGGATTTTGCTCATGCTTTCTATCAGGTGGAGCAGTCGTTTTGGCAGCTAAAACAAAAAAAAATAGTTCAATCCGATTGACGACTATCTTGAGTCACAATCGTCGAATTCGTTCGCCTTGGCTCTGCCCAATAGGGGATCTTTTTGGATTTCATTTCCATTTTTATCTCCCAGTATATTTAGTTTTTTCATTTGTATCTCCTGCTTAAACCGATCTGTGATTTCTTTGGATTTTGGTTCTCAGATGTCTGGGCAACGGGCGGCGGCCGCTACGGCGTCAGTGGTCGCTGGAGCGCGGCGAGGCGATGGCGGCGGCGGCGGCGGGCGCGGCGAGCGCGTCGGCGCCCCCCTCGCCGCCGGAGCCGCTGGCGCTGCTGGGGGGCGCGGGGGGCGCTGGGGGAGCAGGGGGAGGAGGGGGGGCAGCGACGCGCGCCGCCCGCTACCGCACGCGGCCGGAGCGCGACGCGTCCGCGCCAGCACCCGCTCCGCGCTAGGCGCTCTCTGCTCTAAGCGTCGCACGATCGACAATAATTTTCTTAGATTTATTTTGGAGCAATCTTCTTTCCGATCATTTTTGTACGAAGCGTATGAAACGTAGAGTACACGCGGTCGGAGATGTCGCCCGTGATTATACTTTTTATGAGAGCACTTACAAGTCGAGTTGTGATTTATCCCGGGTGATTGATGTATTTTTGAGAATTTTCGAGTACCTAAATAAAAATACTCTTCTTGTCTTCAGTTGTAGTTTCATTTGATCCGCTCGGTGCCGGCGAAACAGTCCGGACGCGCTCTATCGACATAGTTTTTTGCTGACGGCAAATATCGTAGCGTATACAGTTATTAGACCATAATGGTGAAAAAATTAATTTCATTTATGGAAGCGAGCAAAGTTGTTCCTTCACCTTCACGGCGAGAATGAGACCAGTAGAATATCTCGCATACTTTTGACAGTGTCTTCTTGATACTATGAACTGAGTTGATAAGACTGTATCGGTGGCGCAGTGGTAGTGAATGCGACTGCTATGCTTCAGGTCTCGGGTACAAATCCTGGGTCGGTCCAAGTGTTTGTGTGATCTACAAATATTTGTTTCGGATTTTGAGTGTGTTCTATGTATAATATGTATGTATTACAAAAAAAAAAGTAAAACCGGTTGAAGTAGTAGCCGACCCCAAATAATCTTGGGAATAATTATGGCCAGGAAGATGATAACGTAGCGCGACGGAGCTTATTTAATTCAAACCCTTAGCTTGCATTTGGTGTACAGTGGTGATGCTAATGCCAATCAACATCAGCGTGACCCAGGCCAATTAGACTTGCTCCATTACACCTCATGTTACTTTTATATCGAATCGTAAACACATCACGTCGCCCTAATGAACGAATAGAAGGTTTACTATTGAGTTTACACTTTGAGCGCTCAATGACACTTTTTCCTCCTAGCCTTGTTATCACATTAGCTTCAATTATTTATGTCGACGTTCAGTAACTTAGTTAAGAGCGCGCATATGGAGCGTGTGTTAAATATGACCAACACAGCACTTAGTACTTCAAACATAGAATTAAACGTACAGTCCCTAACTGAAGCCCTGGTGAGCAGTTACAAATCAACGTGTCCCTTGATAACTCCGAAAAACCAGGGGAAAAGGTCATGGTGGGGGCCAGAACTTGAAAGACTACGTAAGGGACTTGGACACTCTTCAACCAAGCTAAAAACTCCAGGACCATAGAAGACTGGAGCAATTATAAGACAGCACAAAAACACTACAAAAAGCGGATCAGATTCTGGAGAACGGAATCATGGCGTAATTTCTGTAGCAGTATAAACTCAACAAACCAAGCCCCAAAAATAAAAAATATCCTAACCAAGGGCGACCTCAACCTTCTAGGCTCCCTTAAAAAGGAAGACGGCACTTATACCAATACAGACGATGAAACCAGTGCAATATTGTTAGATACACATTTCCCTGGATGTCAAATTACACCAGACAAGGAATGGAGCGACAAAAAATACAGCACACCATCAACCCAAGAATGGGAAGTCGCACACAATGTAGTAATCGAGGATAAAGTCAGATGGGCGCTAAAGAGTTTCGAACCCTTCAAATCCTCGGAAATGGATGAAGTCTTCCCAGCAATTCTACAGTGGCACCCCGAAGAGGTAATTAAACACTTAATACCTATCTACAGGGCGTGTATAGCGTATAAATACATACCAAAACTGTGGAGAGAGGCAAAAGTAGTCTTCCTACCAAAACCAGGCAGGGAGGACTACACTTTAGCCAAATCGTTCAGACCCATCAGTCTCACATCTTTCCTCCTGAAAACTTTGGAAAGATTAGTGGACAGACACCTACGGGATGGCGTTCTCAAGAACACTACACTACATCCCCAATAACATGCTTATAGAAAAGGCAGATCAACAGAGTCGGCCCTTCATATGGTAGTACAGAAGATCGAGTCGGCTTTTGCAAACAAACAATCAACAATGGCGGCCTTCATAGACAAAGAAGGTGCCTTCGATAAAACTATATACAACAGCATTAATCGCGCCCTTCGAAAATTTAATCACCAGCCAGTCATCACAGAATGGATCACTGAGCTGGTCAGCAAAAGGGCGGTTCAGACAGCGGTGAATACTACTATGAGAGCAAGGGTAGTTAGAGGATGCCTACAAGGTGGGGTCCTATCACCGCTTCTATGGAACATAGTAGTAGACAGCCTCATAAAAGAAGTAAATGAGCGAGGATATACTACTATCGGTTATGCGTTATGCGGATGACCTAAAAATTCTGATAAGCGGGTACGCGGAAAATGTGCTGAGTGAGATCATGCGTTCGGCTTTTCAAATTGTAGAAGAATGGTGTGACGAACAGAAACTGTCAGTAAATCCGAAAAAAAACAGAACTCATCCTCTTCACCAACAAAAGGAAGTTACCAGAACTAAAGCTACCAAAATTATTCAACACCGATCTCTCCCTATCAACTCAAGTAAAATATCTGGGCGTTATACTTGACAACAAATTGAACTGGGCGAGTCACATCGAAACAAAGACAAGAAAGGCCTGTATAACTTTCAATCAGTGCAGAAGACTAGTTGGTAAAAGATGGGGTCTTAACCCAATGATCACACTTTGGATATACACTACAGTTATCAGACCCTCCATCACCTATGGATCAGTTGTATGGTGGCCCAGAACGCAACTATCCACAGCTAAAATGAAACTCCAGAGTCTACAACGTTTGGCCACAGTAGCTACTACTGGATGCATGAAAACTACTCCATCAGCCGCATTAGAGTATCTCTTGAATTTGAGACCTCTAGATCTGGTCATACAACAGGAAGCGATAGCAGCTGCCCTAAGACTAAGATCAAACGGACTGTGGAAGATAAACATAGAAACAACACACTCGAAAGTTCTGCAGGGGATCCTAAAGGAAATTCCACTCCTCGAGGCACCCATGGACGGAACCTCATGCCAACATGTCTTCGATCGAAGTTATAATATCCAACTATCCGCAGAAACAAAAGATAACTCTGGCGTCGGCGAAGTTAGGATATATACAGACGGCTCCAAAACACAAAAGGGTACCGGAGCTGGCGTCTTCTCGAACGACTTAAATATCAAGATATCAACCGCCCTAGACAAGCTAAACACAATCTTCCAAGCAGAATGTGTTGGCATAATCAAAGCAGCACAAGCAGTTGCAGCCAGAGATGTGAGAGACTTAAACATCAGAATTGTCTCCGACAGTGCATCCGTGCTTCAAGCCCTGCTAAACAACAAGATGACCTCGGCCCTCATCAAGAAGTGTCATGACAATCTCCAGTCCATTGCAATTATAAATAAAATTACCTTGCAATGGATAAAAGGGCATAGTAACTCAATGGGTAACGACGCTGCGGACGAACTGGCTAAAAGGGGATCGGAAACAGTAGTGTGTGGACCGGAACCACTACTACCCCTGCCCCAAAGCCAAACAAAAACATGGCTGCGCGCCGATATCGAAAGAAAACACAAAACATTATGGAAAAACATTGAAGGATGCAGGCAAACAAAAAGTGCAGTTCCGGTAGCACCTAAAAGACTTGCCCGCAATCTGATTAGACTAAAAAGGGACGATCTCAGGAAGGTCACAGGTATCCTGACAGGGCATTGTCTCCTGAACAGGCACCTATTTACTATAGTTGTAACAGACAGCCCTCTGTGCAGGGGATGCATGGAGGCAGAAGAAACGCCGCAGCACGTTCTCACGGAATGTGGAAGTGTTTTTTTTTTTTTTTTATTGAATAATGGGCAAACGAGCAAACGTATCACCTGATGGTAAGCGATTACCGCCGCCCATGGACACCCGCAACACCAAAGGCATCACAAGTGCGTTGCCGACCTTTGGGGGATGGGGGACGGGTTGGGGTATGGGGAACGGGTTGGGGTATGGGGGACGGGTTGGGGTATGGGCCTCCGGTAACCTCACTCACTCGGTGAAACACAGCGCAAACGCTATTTCACACCGGTTTTCTGTGAGGCCGTGGTATCACTCCGGTCGAGCCAACCCATTCATGCCGAAGCATAGCTCTCCCACGGTATAACTGTGGTAGACCAACGGGCGGACATCCTCCAATCGGTATCACTCCCGGAAGCATGTAGTAACCTGAAAAGACTGCTTAGCTTCTGGGACGAACTGGGTGGTGGGGCCCAATCAAGAGGCTAAGTGCGGAAATGGCCCGGTAAAACAAACAAACAAACAAAACTCCTATAAGATCATGGTATCCACATTCCTTCGAAACGCAGAATAATGAAACCTTGGATCACAAATGGTTTGCTGAACTGCACTGCAAGCCACGCCTCAGAGTAATAATACTTATAGTCCGGCCACTCAGAGAATGCGTTTCTGACACTTGTAAATTCGTTATGAGTAGTCATGTACCATGAATAACATTAATAATATTTGGTAACAGTATTTAAAACATTCATTATGCATAGTTATTCAATTGATATACAGTCGACTCTCGTTAATTCGAAACTTGAGGGACTCTTAAAATATTACAAATTATCGAGTGTTTGAAATATCAAATGGTTCGAAATATGTGAGAGAAAATAAATAAAACTTCGAATTATTAAGTGTTGATCAATTATTATTTTTTAACTGCTATTCCATAACAATGTCAAAAGTTTAGAGGTACATTCGTGTACATACATATGTATTCATAATGTGAATTAATTTATCTTTCAAAAGAACTCTGTTATAGTCAAATTAATCATAACAAAAACAAAGGCTCGTGTACGTTGATTGACAAGTTTGAACTTGTCGCAAAATGTACTCACAGTCATTCCGTTTCTTTCACTCTGCAACTTTGAATTGTCGAGTGTTAGACGCCTATGAGTTCGAATTAACGCATCTTTTTGTTATATAGCAATGATTTTTTCATTCGAATTACCAAGTGCATAAAAATGTATTGATTTAGTTCGAAATATAAAGAGATTTTGTAGGGAACTCGAGATAACTTTGAATTATAGAGAGGTTCGAATTATTGCAGGTTTGAATTAACGAGAGTCGACTGTATATTTTATTATATTTCAAACACAATATTAACAAAATTGTTGATGGATGAATTAAATTTAATCGTAATTTCTGAATGAAACCAAGGGAAAGATAATAAAAATACTGTATTTATTGGAATATATATAGTTTGGAACGAAGTTCCTTATCGCGCGATATGAACGAAAAAACGAAGGGGGCTAGACGGAAATTGTCGCGACATAATTTGTTGTCACGACACTTTTTGCTATTTTAAATTTTATTTGTTATTAGTTTATTTTTCATTGCTTGAAGCAACCCAGATACTATATATATATATATATATATATATATATAATATATATATATATATATATATATATATATATATATATATATATATAAATATATAATAGATAGATAAGATTTCGAACTTTTATATATACATATCATCATTATCATCAATTCATCATTTTCATCACTTTCATCATTTTCATCATCTTCATCGTTTTCATCATTTTCATCATTTTCATCATTTTCATCAATTCATCATTTTCATCACTTTCATCATTTTCATAATTTTCATCATCTTCATCATTTTCACCATTATCATCATTATCATTATTATTCTCTTTATTTAATTATATATACATATTAATTACATTTTTAAATACATAAAAAAGATAAACAATAACATAATATATATTTAAAAATATAAAAAATAGTAGACCGCCGACTTCGGGTACAGGGACCAAGAAACCGGTGGTTAGGGCTCCAAAGACAGGAACCTCCTCACTATGCGTGCCGTGTCAAGAAGGACTGCCTTCTGTATCAGACCCTTGATCCAGCCTTCCAACGTGAGCCTCTTAAGGTGTTGGTCGAGGCTCTTGGCTATCAATCCGTGAGCAGATACGACTATCGGAACAATTATTACCGAATCCACATTCCACATATCGACAATCTCGTGAGATAGATCCAAATATTTTATTTGTTTTTCTTTTTCGACTTTCACGAGATTCTCGTCATGAGGAACGGCGATATCGATAATAATTGCGCGGCGCTCTAATCGATCTATCACCACAATATCAGGCTTATTGGCAACAATAGTCCTGTCTGTAATAATAGATCGATCCCAATATAATGTAGCACGACCATTCTCGAGAACTGGGTCGGGCACATACCTGTAGTATGGCACCCCTGAGTTCACAAGATGGTATTTAAGGGCAAGTTGCTGGTGTACGATCCTGGCTACTTGGTTGTGCCTGTGCAAATACTCGCCGTTAGCAAGACGAGAACAACCAGAAATAATATGCCTGATAGATTCTCCGGGACGGTGACATGCCCGACAAATGTCGACCGTACCATCTTTCAGGATATACCTCCGACAGTTATTCGTCATGATAACTTCGTCCATAATCGCACAAACAAAACCTTCGGTTTCTCCTAAGTGATCACCATACCGTAGCCAGGACGTAGATGTTTTGAAGTCAATATCAGGTCCATTTAGGGCCCGATAAAATCGACCATGAAGTTCCTTGCCCTTCCATACCTCTCTGCGATCAGTAGTACTAAGTACCACAGGTTTGCGCCAATTCTCTTTGGCCAGAGCAAGCGGAGTGAGTCCGGTATCCACTGCAACTACACTGCGATGCATGCCCACATCAGTATGAAGAAAATATTCTCTAAGATTGTATATCTCGCGATTGTGTAGGGTCTTGATATTTAAAAGTCCACGACCCCCACATTTTCGCGGGATATACAACCTCATAACCGATGAACGTGGGTGATGCATTCGAAATGCAGTCAGCAATGTACGGACTCTCCTATCTAGGGCATCTAATTCGGTCTGAGTCCATCTAAGTATACCAAAGGAATACATCAGAACCGGCATGACCCAACAGTTGTAGGCTCGCACCTTGTTACCGCCTGATAAAAGACTATTAAGTACTTTTTTCAGGCGGCCAAAGAAGCATTCCCGCAACTCCTGTTTCACGCCAGATTCTGGCATTCCCAAGGACTGTGAAAAACCTAGATACTTGTAGTCTTGGGTGGCAGATAGAGACCGAAGTTTTGTAGAATTTGAAAGCTCTACTCCTTCAGATTCCACAATCAAACCCTTCTTTACATACATGACTGCACACTTGTCTACACCAAATTCCATTTTGATAGAATTACTAAAGTTTTCCGTAATCTTTAGTAACGCTGTCAACTGTAATTTAGTGGGGGCAAATAGTTTCAAATCATCCATATAAAGAAGGTGAGATATAACTCGATCATCTTTCCGCAACCCATAGCCTAACTCTGAACCCTCCAACAAAGTGCTTAGAGGGATCAAAGCTAGACAAAACCACAAGGGACTCAGACTGTCACCTTGAAAGATGCCCCGCTCGATCTTTATAAGTACATCGTTCATCGCAGACTGCCGACATCCAGAATAGCGAAGTACTGTTCTCCATTGCCCCATACATGACTTCAAGAAAGTGCACAGAGTTGTATCAATTTTATACAACTCAAGCACCCTCAAAAGCCATGTATGTGGAACGGAGTCATAAGCCTTCTTGTAATCTATCCAGCATGTCGCCAGGCTCTTACGATTACGACGTACCTGCTGGCTAATGGTCATGTCTATGATAAGGAGCTCTTTAGTACCACGGGTCCCACTTCTACATCCATTCTGAGAAATAGAAAGTATCGAATTGTGATTAATATGAGTGGTAATTTTGAGTCTCAGAATGGATGTCAGAAGTTTATATAAAGTTGGTAAACAAGTTATAGGCCTAAAATTTTTGGGATCCATGGTACCACCAGATTTGTAGAGTAAGTGGGTAATGCCAGTTGTTAAAAATTGTGGTAATGAACCTGAATCCAATGCTGCTTGGAATTGAGATGCCAAACACGCATGTGAGCTTCGGAACCATTTAAGCCAAAAGTTGTGCAGTCCGTCAGGACCAGGTGCATTCCAATTCGGTAATGAACGGACTGTGACAGGCACTGACCAAATGTTACGCCAAAATGTATTTGTGGCATTTTCATCTGGTAAGTGCCCATCACGATCACATGGATTCGGAGCCTCCCATTTTCGGTACACCCACTTCTCATTTGTTTGGAACATACGATTCTGATTGAACCGGTCTCCTCGTTTTTTGTACCGTCTTATCCTATTTGCCCATGCACAAACTTTCTGTTTCAAGAAGTCAATGCGCTCTGTGACACTCGACATGTACTGTTGAGGACTGATGGTAGTCCCCAAGAATGCCTGTTTCACAAAGCGCATGACTCTTGGTCATTATTATTAATATTATTGTGTACACATATATCATAAAACTAGAAATTACGTAAAATATTGAAGTAAATATAATATTTGTATCGTCTTTCTATTTCGAACTTCGTTCCATCCGGGTGTCCCTTGACACCTCTCAAGTTTATTTGCTTCTCTTAGAAATGTAATTCTTTTTAAAATTACGTCATTTCTTTTTAAAAGAATTTTCCTTTTGTCTGTTTTCTTCTTTTTAAAATTTGGATAAAGCAGTTTTTCCTCCCCAAAACAAATCAGCTGCTTTCAAAGATGCTAGAAGCGTCGACCTATTAAAGTATTCATTCCTGGCATAATAACTATATATACACTCATTTGCAAAAGAAACAGGCGGTTTCGATTTTCTTCCTGGCTGAAAAAAATAAAATACCAAAAAGGTTTTAATTATTTGAACATGTTACTGGCCAGTTATAAAAGTGTCATAATGTTTATAAGAGTACATTCCAAATTCAAATTTTTGACTGAGCCTGGTTTTCAAAGAAAACAACTTTTAACTACATTTTGTGGCGCGAATTCCCTATAGTTAATATCGACTCTAATTAACTTTTTGTCAATTTTTATTAAATTATCTGATGTCCTTGACATTTAAAAGTATTGTTATTGCTGTTTAGCAATCTCGAAAATGGTAGATAAAGTGATAAAGGCGAGCAAAATTATTGCGCTGCTTGAAGAAGGTTGCAGCCAATGCTTCGTGGCTCAGAGGCTAAATGTGATTCGGTCGACAGTTCAAAGGACCTGGCAGCGCTATCAAGAGACCGGTTCCGTCAAGAGAAGGCCTGGTTCTGGCAGAAAGACATGTACCGAACCACGGGATGATCGTTTTCTAGTTAGTCAAGCGTTGAGAAATCGCAAATCTTCTTATGTGGACCTCAAGAACAGCCTCGAAGAAGTAAGAAATGTGCAAGTTAGTCTATGGACGGTCAGGAGGAGGCTTCTCGCTGCTAATATACACAGTCATCGCCCGGCACGCGGCCCAAAATTACTCCGTGGACATCGAGTTACCAGGCTTAGCTTCGCTCGAAATTGTGTGTCATGGACTCATGAAGACTGGGTTAGGATATTGTTCTCCGATGAAGCCAGGATATCTCTGCATGGTGAAGATCGACGTCGGCGAGTGCTACGTAGACGAGGAGAACGCTTTGCAGAGGCATGTTTTGAAGAAATCACACCTTATGGAGGGGGCTCTGTTATGTTTTGGGCAGGAATAAATTCCATGGATCGTACGGAGTTAGTCTTCATCGAAAACGGTACACTGACTGGACACCGATACATAACGGAAGTTCTAATTCCTTATGCACAACCCGCTTTAACCGCTCTTGGCGAAAACTCATTTTTTATGGACGACAACGCTCGCGCCCACCGGTCTGGCGAAGTGGGAGCGTATATGCTAGAAGTCGGATTTCGTCGTTTGGACTGGCCAGCTAGAAGTCCGGACCTCAATCCCATAGAGCATGTCTGGAACGTTCTGAAGCGACGAGTGAGATCAGTGCAGCCGGCTCCGCAGACCATCAGAGAGCTAAAGAATGTGATTACCGTGGAGTGGGTACGTATTCCCCAAGAAACCATAAAAGATATACTCGCTAGCATGCCCAGACGAATACAAGCCGTGATTTCAGCAAGAGGGGGTCACACTCAATACTAAACTTTTATCTGCTTTTAATGTATTCAAGAAAAACAAAGAAATTAACGCGTTTCATTTTTATTTAGCGAGCAGTTACAATAATAGTGTTTTGAGCTTAAACATTATTTCTCTATAATTTAATCAAAATGTTATGATAAAACTGATGATACCTATTCCTTCCTAATTAATTTATGAAATTCTGAGGATAACAATACCTAAAATTGTCAAACAAACTAATAGTAACTATAAAATACGGCATTAAGTCCGCCTTACGCAATGTAATTGCAGGAAGTTTAAATAAAAAAAAATAGTTCTTTGCTTAAGTGTCCGTTTTTTTTGCAAAAGAGTGTATGATTCCTTATTGCATCGGCGTTAAAGCTATCTATGTCTGTTATAGGTTTAGTTCTGCGTTTCTTTTTAGGTGTTCGTAAAATATTTTCTTCCATGCCAGATGAGCCGAACTTTTCTTTATTAATATTTGTTATCGTCCGTCTGCTTACTCCAAGTGCCTGAGAGATACGCTCTTGTCTTTCCAACTTAAAGTAATTTTGAAGCTTGATTATTAGTTCACGGGTTTCAGTTTTCCATGGATGACCGCGATTCGACATTATTGTTAAGCGCCAAAAGTACAAAACAGTAAAATTCTAAACAAATTAGCGCAGAGGTACAAATAAACAACAATAACAATCACGAGAAAACCCCCCACAACGAGAAAACTGTAAAACGTAGTCTATGTGCGCAAGACGACAAGAGACGATTGTTTGTGTATGTCACAAAATGACGGTCCTCACAACGCTATTTTGGGTTGCCAATTTTTTGCCAGAAATATAAAGGGATAAAAATAGTTTTCCATTTATTTTTAATTCATCTGACTGATATCACGACAATTATATTCTTAAGTTTGGTTTGGTCTTACCTATATCGTATTATAAACTATATTAAATATGTATTAAGTACATTATACACACTCTCGAATAATTTCTTCGATGTCCCCAGGAACTTTAATGTCGTTCCTATAAATGCCCAAAGCATTTCGGCACATTTCTCTGAAATGGTGACAACATTCGACTGTACGACATCCTTACATACTTTGTAACTCATCTTGTTATACTGTTTTTTGTGTATTCAATAAAGATATATATTATATAAAATTATATATTATAAAATGAGAACGTTTTATTTAACAATATATCGACCGACAGAATATTTAGTCAGAAGGTGTTCCTGAACTCGGACCTAACCTAACTCAATTTTTTTCCTCCCTTCTCAGGCGCAGAGTGTGGTTTAAGTCGGTTGGATTCCGACACACCACCCAGCCTAAAACCACGGCGGGGTGATGGACCGAGGGAACTTCCACATTTAAAAAAAAAAAAGTTCAGAGTTAGGTAAGGCTATGTTTGCTGGGGGACTTTAACGCAAAGTCCATTGCGTCTTAACCTAACTCGGACCTAACCTAACTCGAACCTAACCTAACTCGGACCTAACCTAACTCGGACCTAACCTAACTCGAAGCTAACCTAACTCCGACCTTACCTAACTCGGACCTAACCTAACTCAATTTTTTTCCTCCCTTCTCAGGCGCAGAGTGTGGTTTAAGTCGGTTGGATTCCGACACACTGCCCCGCCGCACGTAAAAAAGAAATAAGTTCAGAGTTAGGTTAGGTTTGGTTATGATTGCTGGAGGACTTCAACGCAAAGTCCACAGCGATCTAACCTAACTCGGACCGAACCTAACTCGGACCTAACCTAACTCGAAGCTAACCTAACTTGGACCGAACCTAACTCGGACCTAACCTAACTCGAAGCTAACCTAACTCGGACCTAACCTAACTCGGACCTAAACAAACTCAATTTTTTTCCTCCCTTCTCAGGCGCAGAGTGTGGTTTAAGTCGGTTGGATTCCGACACACCATCCCGCCGAAAACCCCGGTGGGGTGATGGACCGAAGGAACTTCCACATTTAAAAAAAAAAAAGTTCAGAGTTAGGTAAGGCTATGTTTGCTGGGGGACTTCAACGCAAAGTCCACTGCGATCTAACCTAACTCGGACCGAACCTAACTCGGACCTAACCTAACTCGAAGCTAACCTAACTCGGACCTAACCTAACTCGGACCTAACCTAACTCGGACCTAAACAAACTCAATTTTTTTCCTCCCTTCTCAGGCGCAGAGTGTGGTTTAAGTCGGCTGGATTCCGACACACTGCCCCGACGCACGTAAAAAAGAGATAAGTTCAGAAATAGGTTAGGTTAGGTTATGTTTGCTGGAGGACTTCAACGCAAAGTCCACTGCGATCTAACCTAACTCGGACCGAACCTAACTCGGACCTAACCTAACTCGAAGCTAACCTAACTTGGACCGAACCTAACTCGGACCTAACCTAACTCGAAGCTAACCTAACTCGGACCTAACCTAACTCGAACCTAACCTAACTCGGACCTAAACAAACTCAATTTTTTTCCTCCCTTCTCAGGCGCAGAGTGTGGTTTAAGTCGGTTGGATTCCGACACACCATCCCGCCGAAAACCCCGGTGGGGTGATGGACCGAAGGAACTTCCACATTTAAAAAAAAAAAAGTTCAGAGTTAGGTAAGGCTATGTTTGCTGGGGGACTTCAACGCAAAGTCCACTGCGATCTAACCTAACTCGGACCGAACCTAACTCGGACCTAACCTAACTCGAAGCTAACCTAACTCGGACCTAACCTAACTCGGACCTAACCTAACTCGGACCTAAACAAACTCAATTTTTTTTTCCTCCCTTCTCAGGCGCAGAGTGTGGTTTAAGTCGGCTGGATTCCGACACACTGCCCCGACGCACGTAAAAAAGAGATAAGTTCAGAAATAGGTTAGGTTAGGTTAGGTTAGGTTAGGTTAGGTTAGGTTTTTTTTTTTTTTTTTTTTTTTTTTTTTTTTTTTTTTTTTTTTTTTTTTTTTTTTTTTTAATGCTACACCTCCAACATTATCGGAGCCTTTATTAAACTATTTCTCTTGCATGCCAGTTCTCACTTTTGTGCCTCTCGCACTTCTATGCCGCATCCTTCTTATCTTTCATTCATACTTTCAGTCCATACGGGTGGGACTCCCGTTCATTAATCTATTCTATTCTATCCATAATATCTGGTCTGTTTATTCTATTCCTTCTATCTATTTTATGTCTGTTCTGTCTATTCCATCTATTCTATCCTTTATTTGTATATCTGTTCTATCCATTAACTAAGTTCTTTGTTTATAATATATATATTATCTTTATGCTACGGGGAAATGAGGTAACTCGACAATGGTTTTTTATTTTTTACAGTGTTCTTATAGCTACTTATATTCATAATTTACATGGTATTTATTACAGTTTAAATCTTACAGTTTTTAGTTACATAGTTTATAGTATTATTTTTTCTTCTTATATCTATTACATGTATTTCTTAATCTATTGTATTACTTACATATAGTTTCTTAATCTCTATTACATTGATTGTTACCTTATGGCTATATTCTTAATTTCTAATAACATTGTTTGTTTATGCTTAACACTAATATATTGTACAATATTATGTAAACATAATTTCTTAAGCTATACTTTTATTCCTACTAATTGCTTTTTCGGCCAATTTAATGCAATATTCTATAAAATCATCCCTATACTTACTATCGATAATTTTATGAAGATTTGGTTTTATTATGTCTATTTCTATTTTGTTCTCACAGTCGTGTCGTTCCACGGCAAATATAGGGCAATCACACAGAATGTGTGGCACATTTTCCCTCTCTCCTGGGTCGCAGGGGCACGATGGGCTCCCCTTACACCTGAATCGTTCCAAGTATTCAGAGAACCCACCGTGCCCCGTTAACACCTGTGTTAAAGTGTACGAAATGTTGATTTTCCTAATAATTCTGTACGCCGCCACCGCATCCGGGAAGAATAATTTAGTGGTGCCTGCAGTTTTACCCGTGCTGTACCTCAGGTTCCACTCCTCTAGCGTCTGCATTCGCAGGTTACGCCTTATGTAGGAAACCGGGCACAGGTCGTAATCCGGCCTCTTCTTGGATCTTTCTGCGGCCTCCTTGGCTAGACAATCCGCGCGTTCATTACCTTCCACCCCCGCGTGGGCCTTGACCCAGAGCAAGGTTATAGTTTTGCCCTGGAGAGACTGGGCTCTTAAGTTCTCTCTGGTTTCCACTGCCAGGGGGTGGAGGCAACTATGGTTTATAACCGCCATTAATGCCGCCATGGAGTCGCTGAGGATACCAATTTTCGTAGATCTCATCTTTCCAGTCTCCCTCGTCGCGACGCATATAGCCAGGAGTTCGGCCTGGTAAACAGTGCAATACGCTGGTAATGTTAACTTGATGGATTTAGTTTCTTTTGTGTCGTCCCATATCGACAGCGCTGCTCCAACCTTGCCCGCAATTTTGCTACCATCTGTAAAGATGGTGGCATCAAAATTTTCCAGCGCAGAGGATTGGTCTTGGTTCACCAGGTTTCCGAACCCCAGGTCAACCCGCTCCGCGGGATGTGGTACGAGTAAGGCGGAGTGCATTCGCTCAACCTCCCTGTCCCCAAGAACCTGCTGAGGTACCCCCTTCCTGGCCTCATAAAGTGAGGCCGCCTCACGGACTCGGAGGTCTAGGGGGAGCACCCCAGCCAGCACGAGTGCAGAGTTCAAGGAGACAGTTCGGTAAGCCCTGCACAATTTCTGTGCCACTCCCCTTTGCACCGCCCCCAGCTGCTTAATTACACCTATCTTTTTGGCTGCCGGAGCCCACACGCTGGCGGCGTACAGAATGACGGGTTCTAACGTTGCCGTGTAGATAACCCTGATGACCTCAGGGTTCAACCCCCACGTTGCCCTTGCAGCCCTACACAACTGTTTATAAATTGCCACGGCCTTGCCACAGACATTCGCCACGTGGGCGTTAAAAGTAAGCTTTTCATCAATTGTGACGCCCAAAAGTTTGATCTCTTTGACCATGGCAATGTCAACCCCGCCCATGCTCAAGCGTGGGATATCAAATTTAAGCCTCCTTGTGATTAACATGGCGCTAGTTTTATGGGGCGCAAACCTTAATTTGTTTTTAGCTCCCCACGCCAGAACCCGCGCGAGTGCAGCGTTGGCTTGTGACTCTGTCTTTTGCACTGTTTCTTCGTCAAAAACCATCACGACGTCATCAGCAAAGGCCTGACAGTATGTCCCTTGGTTTTCCAGTTCCTTAAGGAGGGGATCTAGGAGGAGATTCCAAAGTATTGGCCCTCCAATCGAGCCTTGAATGCAGCCTTTCCCTGTACTTCTTTGGTGTTCTGCACCAGCGTATCTCATCCTGACTCTCCTATCCTGAAGATAACTATCGATGGCACGTCTTAGATTTAGCGGACATTTTTCCTCAGCCAACCGGATTCTGATAGCTGGCCACCAGGCGCTGTCGAAGGCCCCCTCTATATCCAGGGACACAATCGTGACGAGCCTCTTTTTATCGAGTCCGCCACGAATGCGCCCCATGAGGGTATAGAGGGCGTCCTCGGTGCTCCTTTGTGGCATGAACCCGTATTGGCGAGTACTCATCCTGGGGAGCAAATGGTGTTTGAGACGCGCCACCAACATCTTCTCATAGATTTTCCCCATGACCGGGAGAAGCCCAATTGGTCTGTAGGCTTTAGGTGTTGTATATGTGTCCTTTCCCGGTTTCTTCAAAGCTACTACGGTAGCCTCTTTCCATTTCATGGGGAAATGATGTAGTTCCAGACACTTATTTAAGAGAGCCAGGATAAGATCGGGATCATTGTTTATGACGTGGCTACATATATCCGCGGTAAAGCCGTCGGCCCGGTTAGGTTAGGTTAGGTTAGGTTAGGTTCCCCCCAATGTCCCCCCAAAGTATCCCTACGTTGTCGTCGTGGTGGGGCTTGCGTGGGTCAATGATCTCTGGGGCTGTGCCGGGTAGAGCTACTCATGCCGGATTGGCCCAGGGTGAGACTCCAGACTAAATGGGATACCAGACGGAGTCTGGCTGCAGACTGCCGTGAAGGGCGTGACGCAAAGTCGTCGCGCGGCACTCCAAACGTCCCTCTGCTTTAGCAGAAGGCGTGATGGAGAGCGAGTAGGACAGAGGGGCTGGCACGTGAGTGTTAGCTCCGTCTGTGAGAGAGGGCTAGCCACCCTCTCGCATTCCGTAACCATTAGGGGCTCAACAACGACCTGACTGGTGGCTCCAAGAGGGTACGCTGAGAACCTGATGGCCGGAGGGCTTGCCTTGATTGGCCGGCCCATGACAAGGATAGTCTATAACACCCGACAGCTAAGTCGTAAAAACCTGTGGATACCGGCCGACCTCCACAGTACATAGGCTTATCCGGGTGCAGGGGGCACCGCCCGGATGGACTTATTTCCCCCATACTCGTGGGATTACAAATGGGAACTGAAAATAACTATACAAATAAAGAAACGACACCAAACAACACAACGAACACTGGCAAGCCTAAAGGAACTGAAACGGAGAGGAAAAGGAGAGAAAGACGGAATGCCAAGGGGCAATTCCGAAAGGCGGACGATCAATCGTCTACCGAGGAGGAGGTATCCGGAACACCTATACCGGTGGGGCTCCCAGGAGTCAATCTGGCTTCTGGGAGCCGAAGATCGGAGCGCGTGCGCTCCAAGTCCGCTACGGATGGCGCGGTTGCCAGCTCCAGTGCGACTGTGGACGCACTGGAGCCGATGGAGACGGAGGCATCGGACACCCGCAAACGCGCAATCTCCGGGGAAATTGGCGGCGACAGCGACACGCCCCTGGAGATGTTGCCGCCTAAAATTGGGAGCGGCCAAAGAGGAAGGTCTCGCACCCCAGCCTCGGCCTCGTCAGGTTCCGCCTTTAGCAAGGCGGAATCCTATAAGAGGGCGAGGACTGACGGCGAGCTGCAGGCGGAGGAGGAAATGGCGGGTCTCCTGCATATCATCAGGGGGCCGGCGGATGGGGTTTTAGAGTCCCAATCGCCGGCCTCTCTGCAGGAGAGGGCGCAGGCGGCGGTGGCCATCATCCACAAGGTGGCCACCAAGTCCGTTAACCTGAAGGGCTCCTTTGTGAGAGCCCTGAAGGACTCCTCCTCCACCATTGCGGGGGTCGTGGAGACCCTAGCCGGAGACGTGGCCCGCCTCCAGACGGCCAACGACCGTTTGACGGGGCAGGTGGCTGAACTGAGCGCTCAGTTCGCCCAATTTCGGGCGGAGCGCCCGGAGCGAGGGGCCCCTGCCCCGTCGTCTTCATCGCGTAGTGCCCCCACCGAGCCCGAGGTCCCAGACGCATATCTGGGACAAATACTCGTGGCGGTGGGGCACCTGATCGACGGTCGGCTGGCTGGGCTGCTGTCGAGGCTGCCTCCGGCCCCTTCTGTTCGGCCGCCGCTTGCGGCACCGAAGCCGAAGGTCGCATCGGCACCGACCCCTCTTCCCGTGGTGGGGGGTCGCGTGTCGTACTCGGCGGCGGTGTCGCCGGCCGTTAGGCCGGCTCCTGCGGCTGCCCAGGGGGCACGGCCGGTGGCCAAGGCTCCGGCCAAGGCTCCGGCCAAGGCACCGGCCAAGGCGTCGGCCAAGGCGGCTGCGCCGGGACCGGTGCCGAAAGCGGCGGCAAGGGCTGGAGCGGAGGTTCCTCCGCTCCCCGCTCCAACGTCTGTGGCTGGCCCCTCCACATCTGCCCCTTCCAATGAGGGCTGGCAGATAGTCGGGGGGTCGAAGAAGGCCCGAAAGCGGGCCAGACAGGCTGCCCGCAAGGCGGCCTCTGGCCCGCAGTCGCCGCCGGTGGCAAGGGCCACTGCGAAAAAGCCGCGGAAACTGCAGCCGCCGAAGACCGCGGCTGTAGTGGTCACGTTGACACCGGAGGCGACAACCGGCGGGCTGTCCTACGCGGCCTTCTTCAAGAAGGCCCGGGACAGTCTCGCCGGTGACTTTGAAACGGCCGGTGTCCGCTTGCGCCTCGCCCAAACGGGTGCTCGAGTTCTCGAGTTCCCTGGGGCCGATGGCGCAAAAAAGGCGGACGCCGTCGCCGATAAGTTGAAGGGAGTGTTCGCAGCCACGGATGGTGTGAGGATCGCCAGGCCCACAAAGTGCGCAGAGCTGCGCATTTCGGGCCTGGACGACTCTGTCACGGCCGACGACGTCCGCGCCGTAATCTGCGAGAGGGCGGGTTGCGGCGCGGACAGCGTCAGGGTCGGCACCATCCGCCCCGGTCCAGGAGGGCTTGGTGCGGTGTGGGTAAGCTGTCCCGTGGCGTCGGCCAAAATTTTGGCCGATGCAGGC
Organism: Spilarctia lutea; assembly: GCA_916048165.1. Taxonomy (NCBI): domain Eukaryota; kingdom Metazoa; phylum Arthropoda; class Insecta; order Lepidoptera; family Erebidae; genus Spilarctia; species Spilarctia lutea. Next base: position 197,728 of record OU696471.1, on the reverse strand, counting down.
AGAATCCTCATCGGTTTCGTGAGCGCCAGGATCACAGTCCTGGCGGCGAGACCGATGAGGTGTTTTAAATGCCTAGCTGCGGGACACACTCGCACCAAGTGCCAGAGCTGCTTCGACTGCAGCGGACTCTGCTTCCGCTGTGGTCAACCGGGGCACAAGGCGGCAGAATGTTCTGCCGTCCCTCACTGCCCCGTGTGTGCGGCGGGCAATAAGCCCGCCAATCACCAGATGGGGCAGGGTGGCTGCAAGCCTCCCCGAGCTACTCGACAAGCGTCGGGGGCTAGCCTGTCGACCCAGGCTGCCTCCGACGTTGCTCGTGCGACAGCGTCGTCGCCCATGGAGGGGGTTGGAGAAACGATCCAGTAATGGATCAAGTCTCCAACCTCCTGGTCCAGACGAACCTGAACCACTGCGCTGCGGCGCAGGATCTCTTCCTGCAAACCATGGCGCAGTGGTCGATAGGTGTTGCCGTAGTCGCGGAGCCCTACTACGTCCCTCCCCGTCCAAACTGGATGGGTGATCGGGACGGCTCCGTGGCAGTCGTCGGCTCCTCGGCGGCCCGTTCCCCGCCCTTGTCGCTAAGAGACAAGGGCTCTGGATATGTGGCCGCCGAGTGGGGGGGAATCACCGTTTACGGGGTATATTTCTCCCCCAACCGGAGTTTGAGCGACTTCGAGGTCTTCCTCAACAACTTGGAGACCTCGATACGGCGACTAGCGTCTGGGCACGTCCTCGTGCTGGGGGACTTCAACGCAAAGTCCATTGCGTGGGGTTCCCCAGCGACGGACGCCAGGGGCGATGCGGTTGTGGAGTGGGCGGCTTCGGTGGGCCTCTGTTTGCTAAACAGAGGCGCCACCAACACGTGCGTGCGACAGCAGGGGGGGTCGATAGTGGACCTTTCGTTCGCTACCCCTGCTGTTGCCGCACGAGTAAGGAACTGGTGTGTCCTGGATGAGGTTGAGACGCTCTCGGATCACCTGTACATCCGATTCGAGCTCTCCCGGTCCCAGGGCCCCAGTAGGGGTCACGTGGCGCGGCATACCTCCCGCTTTCCGCGGTGGGCAGTTGCCAAACTCGACAGGGACCTGCTAGAGGAGGCGGCCATAGTTCAATCTTGGCTGTCTCCGCGGGCCCCGGCCGAGGAGGTCGACATGGGGGCTGGCCGCTTTCGCTCTGCGATTACGCAGATCTGCGATGCGGCCATGCCCCGCGTTCGGGGTTGTCGACCTTCACGGAACGGGGTCTACTGGTGGTCCCAGGAGTTGGCGGACCTCCGTGCGGCCTGTACTCGTGCCCGGAGGTCCTACACCCGATGCCGGCGGCGACGCCACCGCGTAGACGGGGAGGAGGGCCGGCTTCATGAGGAGTACCGCGAAGCGCGGAAAACTCTGAAGCTGGCTATTTGCCGCGCCAAAGAGGAAAAGAGAAAGGAGATGCTGGAGAGTCTCGATCGTGACCCCTGGGGTCGCCCATATCGTGCGGTGCGACAAAAGCTCCGCACGGCGGGCCCCCCCCTTACCGAGACTCTCCAGCCCAGCTTCCTGCAGCAGGTGGTCGAGGGCCTTTTCCCGCAGCGGGCGGAGCACACGCCCCCGTCGATGGCCGGTCCGGTCAGAGACGACGGGGACGGAGGGAGTGAGGTGCCGCCCGTTAGGGAATCGGAGGTTGGGGCGGCTGTTCTAAGGATTCGTTCCAAGAACACCGCCCCCGGGCCGGACGGGGTACCCCCCCGAGTGATGGCCCGAGCCCTCGACCATATGTCGGACCGCCTCAGGGAGGTTTTGGACGCCAGCCTGGCGTCCGGACGCTTCCCTGAGTGCTGGAAATGCGGGAAGCTGGTCCTATTGCAGAAGCCGGGACGGCCTGCCGATTCGGTCACGGCCTATAGGCCCATCGTGTTGCTGGACGAGGCGGGCAAATTATTCGAGAGAATAATCTCTGCCCGCATCGTCCGGCACCTAAGCGAGGTGGGGCCCGACCTGTCGGACTCCCAATTCGGGTTCCGAGAGGGGCGTTCGACGGTCGATGCCGTGGTGCGCCTTAGGGCCGTGACCGAAGAGGCAGTGAGCTGTGGCGGCGTGGTGTTGGCGGTGTCCCTGCACATCGCCAACGCCTTTAATAGTCTGCCATTCAGCTGCATCAGGGAAGCACTCCAGTTTCATGGGGTGCCAGAGTACCTGAGGCGGCTAGTGGCAGACTATTTGGAGGAGCGTACCGTCGTGTACGAGGATCGAGATGGCGTCCTTAGACGGCGACCCATGTCGTGCGGCGTTCCACAGGGGTCTGTCCTCGGACCACTCCTGTGGAACGTGGGGTACGACTGGGTCCTTCGAAGTCGTCTGCCCCCCGGGCTGGGCGTAATTTGTTACGCCGATGACACTTTGGTCACAGCTCGGGGGGCCAATTTCCAAGAGGCGGCGCGCCTGGCCACCAGGGGTGTTTCTCTGGTGGTTGGGCGCATCGAGGCGCTGGGCTTGCGGGTGGCCCTGGATAAGACGGAGGCCCTATTATTTCATGGGCCCCGTCGTGGTCCACCCCCCGGCGCCTCCATCGAAGTCAACTCGGTCCTCGTACCGGTTCGGGCCCAGATGAAGTATCTGGGCCTGATCCTCGACGGTAGGTGGCTCTTCGACGAGCACTTCCGACAGCTTGGCCCCAAGCTGGTCGACGCTGCCTCCGCCCTTGGGCGTCTTTTGCCCAACTTGGGTGGAGCCAGCGTCGAAACAAGACACCTCTACACGGGGGTGGTCCGGTCGATGGCCCTTTACGGGTCACCGGTGTGGGTCCCGGCTCTGACCGCCCAGAATAAGGCCCGCCTGTGGCGGCCTCAGAGGGTATTGGCGGTCAGAGCCATACGCGGATACCGCACCGTGTCGACGGAGGCGGCATGCGCCTTGGCCGGAACACCCCCGTGGGATTTGGAGGCGGAAGTGCTCGCCGAAGTTTATCGGCGAGCGGCTGAATTTCGGGCGGAGTACGGGTATCGTGCTCCGCCCGAAGAGGTACGCGAATGGCGTGAAGCCGCTCGCCGAGCCACGATGGCTCGTTGGTCTTTCCGGCTGGAGGCTCCACGCGCTGGCTTTGCCACCGTGGAGGCGCTCCAGCCGGTCATCCTCGAGTGGGCAGGGCGGCAGCACGGGACCCTTTCCTTCCGGCTGACGCAGGTGCTTTCCGGGCATGGTTGCTTCGGAAAGTACCTGCACTCGGTCGCTAGGAGGGAATTGAGTCCCGCCTGCCACCACTGCGACTGCAGTGAGGACTCGGCCCAGCACACGCTGGAGATCTGCCCCGCTTGGGCGGATCAGCGCCGGGCCCTCACTGCAGTCATCGGAGGAGATCTGTCGCTACCGGCCATCATACGCTCCATGGCCGGTGGCGACAGCAGTTTTACCGCGGTCGCATCCTTCTGCGAAAACGTAATTTCGCAGAAGGAGGCGGCGGAGAAGGCCCGGGAGGATGATCTCCACTCGGACCCGATCCGCCGCCGGCGAACCGGGCGGCGGAGGCGCGCCCATCTGCGCCTCATGCCGCCCTGAGTGTGGCCGCGGATGGTGGGGACGGGTTTTCCCCTCCATCCGCTCTAATGGCCAGCCGCGAAGGGGCGACGTACGCGTGTGCCGTGCGTCGCCTAAATTGAGATTTTACTTGAAGAAGGTGCCCGCTTCAGTGCGGGCAGGCGCTGGGAGGGGTCCGGTTTGCGTTAATAACAGCGATCCCGGACCCCTCCCTTCTCAGGCGCAGAGTTGGCACACCGTGTGGTTTTAGTCGGTTCGATTCCGACACACCGCCCCGCCGCAAACCCCGGCGGGGTGACGGCCCGAGGGGGTTTCCACACGTAAAAAAAAAAAAAAAAAAAAAAAAGGTTCCCCCCAATGTATCCCTACGTTGTCGTCGTGGTGGGGCTTGCGTGGGTCAATGATCTCTGGGGCTGTGCCGGGTAGAGCTACTCATGCCGGATTGGCCCAGGGTGAGACTCCAGACTAAATGGGATCAAAGACGGAGTCTGGCTACAGGCTGCCGAGATGGGCGTGACCCGTCGTGCCGCACTCCAAACGTCCCTCTGCTTTAGCAGAAGGCGTGTTGGAGTGCGAGTAGGTCAGAGAGGCTGGCACTTGAGTGTTAGCTTCGTCTGAGGGAGAGGGCTAGCCACCCTCTCGCATTCCGTAACCATTAGGGGCTCAACAACGACCTGACTGGTGGCTCCAAGAGGGTACGCTGAGAACCTGATGGCCGGAGGGCTTGCCTTGATTGGCCGGCCCATGACAAGGATAGTCTATAACACCCGACAGCAAAGTCGTAAAAAACCTGTGGATACCGGCCGACCTCCACAGTACATAGGCTTGCCCGGGTATTGGGGATCTCTGCCCGGGTGGACTTTTAGTTCTCCCCTAATCGTGGGTTTAGTTATGGATAATGGTACAAATAATAAATTAAATACAAGGACTGATACAAATACAACGAACATAGGCAAGAAAAACGGATCTGAGAATGAAGGGAAGAGGAGAGAGAGGAAGGAAAGGAGGAACGCCAAGGGGCAGTTCCGGAAGGCAGACGAGCAATCGTCTGCCGAGGAGGACGTCCGGTCCGGGACGCCCATTTCGGTGGGGCTCCCAGGAGTCAATCTGGCTTCTGGGAGCCGAAGAACTTCGGAGCGCACGCGCTCCAGGTCCGCCACTTCTGGTGCGAGTGGTAGCTCCAGTGCGATTGTGGACGCACTGGAGCTGATGGAGACGGAGGCTTCGGAGACCCGCAAGCGCGGCCTCTTCAGGGACGGCGGCGAAAGCGACACGTCCCAGGAGATGTTGCCGCCGCCTAAAATTGGGAGCGGCCAGAGGGGAAGATCTCGGACCCTAGCCTCGGCTTCGTCAGGTTCCGCCTTTAGCAAGGCGGAATCATACAGGCGAGCCAGGGCCGACGGCGAATATCAGGCGGAGGAGGAGATGTCCGGTCTCATGCTCCAGATCGGGCCGGTGGAGGGGAATTCAGCGCCCCAATCACTGGCCTCTCTGCAGGAGAGAGCGGACGCGGCGGTGGCCATCATCCACAAGGTGGCTACCAAGTCCACAAACCTTAAGGGTTCCTTCGTAAGGGCCCTTAAGGACTCCTCTTCCGCTTTGGCGGGGGTCGTGGACACCCTCATTGGGGACGTGGATCGCCTTCAATCGGCCAACGACCGTCTGGCGGGGCAGGTCGCTGAGCTCTCCGCTCAGTTCGCCCAGTTCCAAGCGGAGCGGGGGGCCCCGGCCCCGTCTTCATCCCAGCGGGCCGCGTCTACGCCCCAGCGGGCCCCGTCTACATCGCGGCCATCCCCTGCCGGCACCGGGATAACTGACGCCCAGCAGGCCCCATCTGCGCCGCGGCCGTCCCCTGCCGGCACTGAGATTACGGACGCCCAGCTGGCTGCCATCCTCGACGCGTGCTGGCGAATGATAGAGGGTCGTACGGCCGGCCTGGAGGCGAGGCTGCCTGCGGCCCCTATCATGCGGCCGCCGCTTGCAACACCAAAGCGGACGGCCGCGTCATCGATGCCGACCCCTCTCCCTGTGGTGGGGGGTCGCGTGTCTTACGCGTCGACGACGAGAACAGCGCCGGCCCCTGCGGCTGCTCGAGGGCTGGTGGCCAGGGCTCCGGCTCCGGTCAAGACGGCTGCGCCGAGGACGGGGCCGAGGGCGGCAGCAAAAGCTGCAAGACCTATGCCCCCCACTCCAACACCTCTGCCTGGCCCCTCTACATCTGCCCCCTCCAATGAGGGTTGGCAGGTAGTCGGAGGGGCAAAATCGAAGAAGGCGAGAAAGCGGGCCAGAAAGGCTGCCCGACAGGCAGCCTCTGGCCCGCAGGCGCCTCCGGTGGCTGGGGCCACCCCAAAGAGCCACAAGCCGCGGAAACTGCAGCCGCCGAAAACCGCGGCTGTAGTGGTGACCCTGTCACCGGAGGCGACATCCGGCGGGCTGTCCTACGCGGCCTTCTTCAAGAAGGCCCGGGACAGTCTCGCCGGAGATTTTGAAACGGCCGGTGTCCGCCTGCGCAAGGCCCAAACGGGAGCTCGAGTTCTCGAATTCCCTGGGGCCGATGGCGCAAAAAAGGCGGACACCGTTGCCGAGAAGTTGAGGGACGTCTTCGCAGCCACGGATGGTGTGAGGATCGCCAGGCCCACAAAGTGCGCAGAGCTGCGCATTTCGGGCCTGGACGACTCGGTCACGACCGGCGACGTCCGCGCCGTAATCAGTGAGAAGGCGGGTTGCGGTGCGGACAGCGTCAGGGTCGGCACCATCCGCCCCGGTCCGGGAGGCCTTGGTGCGGTGTGGGTCAGCTGTCCCGTGGCGTCGGCCAAAATTTTGGCCGATGCAGGCAGGATCCTCATCGGTTTCGTGAGCGCCAGGATCACAGTCCTGGCGGCGAGACCGATGAGGTGTTTTAAATGCCTCGCTGCGGGACACACTCGCACCAAGTGCCAAAGCTGCTTTGACTGCAGCGGACTTTGCTTCCGCTGCGGTCGACCGGGGCACAAGGCGGCAGAATGCTCTGCCGCCCCCCACTGCCCCGTGTGTGCGGCGGGCAACAAGCCCGCCAATCACCAGATGGGGCAGGGGGGCTGCAAGCCTCCCCGAGCTTCTCGGCAGACGTCGGGGGCTAGCCTGTCGACCCAGGCTGCCTCCGACGTCGTTCGTGCGACCACGTCGTCGCCCATGGAGGAGGTTGTAGAGACGATCCAGTAAATGGATCAAGTCTCTAACCTCCTTGTCCAGACGAACCTCAACCACTGCGCCGCGGCACAGGATCTCTTCCTGCAAACCATGGCGCAGTGGTCGATAGGTGTTGCCGTAGTCGCGGAGCCCTATTACGTCCCTCCCCGTCCAAACTGGATGGGTGACCGGGACGGCTCCGTGGCAGTCGTCGGCTCCTCGGCGGCTCGTTCCCCGCCCTTGTCGCTTAGAGACAAGGGCTCTGGATATGTGGCCGCCGAGTGGGGGGGAATAACTGTTTACGGTGTTTACTTCTCCCCCAACCGGAGTTTGAGCGACTTCGAGGTCTTCCTTAACAACTTGGAGACCTCGATGCGGCGACTAGCGTCTGGGCACGTCCTCGTGCTGGGGGACTTCAACGCAAAATCCATTGCGTGGGGTTCCCCAGCGACGGACGCCAGGGGCGATGCCGTGGTGGAGTGGGCGGCTTCGGTGGGCCTCTGTTTGCTGAACAGAGGCGCCACCAACACGTGCGTGCGACAGCAGGGGGGGTCGATAGTGGACCTTTCGTTCGCTACCCCTGCTGTTGCCGCACGAGTAAGGAACTGGTGTGTCCTGGATGAGGTTGAGACGCTCTCGGATCATCTTTATATCCGATTCGAGCTCTCCCGGTCCCAGGGCCCCAGTAGGGGTCACGTGGCGCGGCATACCTCCCGCTTTCCGCGGTGGGCAGTTGCCAAACTCGACAGGGACCTGCTAGAGGAGGCGGCCATAGTTCAGTCCTGGCTGTCTCCGCGGGCCCCGGCCGAGGAGGTCGACATGGGGGCTGGCCGCTTTCGCACTGCGATTACGCAGATCTGCGATGCGGCCATGCCCCGCGTTCGGGGTTGTCGACCTTCACGGAACGGGGTCTACTGGTGGTCCCAGGAGTTGGCGGACATCCGTGCGGCCTGTACTCGTGCCCGGAGGTCCTACACCCGATGCCGGCGGCGACGCCATCGCGTAGACGGGGAGGAGGGCCGGCTTCATGAGGAGTACCGCGAAGCGCGGAAAACTCTGAAGCTGGCCATTTGCCGCGCCAAAGAGGCAAAGAGAAAGGAGATGCTGGAGAGTCTCGATCGTGACCCCTGGGGTCGCCCATATCGTGCGGTGCGACAAAAGCTCCGCACGGCGGGCCCCCCCCCTTACCGAGACTCTCCAGCCCAGCTTCCTGCAGCAGGTGGTCGAGGGCCTTTTCCCGCAGCGGGCGGAGCACACGCCCCCGTCGATAGCCGGTCCGGCCAGAGACGACGGGGACGGAGGGAGTGAGGTGCCGCCCGTTAGGGAATCGGAGGTAGGGGCGGCTGTTCTGAGGATTCGTTCCAAGAACACCGCCCCCGGGCCGGACGGGGTACCACCCCGAGTGATGGCCCGAGCCCTCGACCATATGTCGGACCGCCTCAGGGAGGTTTTGGACGCCAGCCTGGCGTCCGGACGCTTCCCTGAGTGCTGGAAATGTGGGAAGCTGGTCCTGTTACCGAAGCCGGGACGGCCGGCCGATTCGGTCGCGGCCTATAGGCCCATCGTGTTGCTGGACGAGGCGGGCAAATTGTTTGAGAGGATTATCTCTGCCCGCATCGTCCAGCATCTCAGCGAGGTGGGGCCCGACCTGTCGGACGCCCAATTCGGGTTCCGAGAGGGGCGTTCGACGGTCGATGCCGTGATGCGCCTTAGGGCCGTGACCGAAGAGGCGGTTGGCTGTGGCGGCGTGGTGTTGGCGGTGTCCTTGGACATCGCCAACGCCTTTAATAGTCTGCCATTCAGCTGCATCAGGGAAGCACTCCAGTATCATGGGGTGCCAGAGTACCTGAGGCGGCTGGTGGCAGACTATTTGGAGGAGCGTACCGTCGTGTACGAGGATCGAGATGGCGTCTTGAGACGGCGACCCATGTCGTGCGGCGTTCCACAGGGGTCTGTCCTCGGACCACTCCTGTGGAACGTGGGGTACGACTGGGTCCTTCGAAGTCGTCTGCCTCCCGGGCTGGGCGTAATTTGTTACGCCGATGACACTCTTGTCACAGCCCGGGGGGCCAATTTCCAAGAGGCGGCGCGCCTGGCCACCAGAGGTGTCTCTCTGGTGGTTGGGCGCATCGAGGCGCTGGGCTTACGGGTGGCCCTTGACAAGACGGAGGCCCTACTTTTCCATGGGCCCCGTCGTGGTCCACCCCCCGGCGCCTCCATCGAAGTCAACTCGGTCCTCGTACCGGTTCGGGCCCAGATAAGGTATCTGGGCCTGATCCTCGACGGTAGGTGGCTCTTCGACGAGCACTTCCGACAGCTATCACCGAAGCTGGTCGGCGCTGCCTCCGCCCTTGGGCGTCTTTTGCCCAACTTGGGTGGAGCCAGCGTCGCTACTAGGAACCTCTACACGGGGGTGGTCCGGTCGATGGCCCTTTATGGGTCACCGGTGTGGGTCCCGGCTCTGACTGCCCAGAATAAGGCGCGCCTCTGGCGCCCTCAGAGGGTATTGGCAGTCAGAGCCATACGCGGATACCGCACCGTTTCGACGGAGGCGGCATGCGCCTTGGCCGGAACGCCCCCGTGGGATTTGGAGGCGGAAGTGCTCGCCGAAGTTTATCGGCGAGCGGCTGAATATCGGGCGGAGAACGGGTATCGTCCTCCGCCCGAAGAGGTACGCGATTGGCGTGAAGCCGCTCGCCGAGCCACGATGGCTCGTTGGTCGTCCCGGCTGGAGGCTCCACGCGCTGGCTTTGCCACCGTGGAGGCGCTCCAGCCGGTCATCCTCGAGTGGGCAGGGCGGCAGCACGGGACCCTTTCCTTCCGGCTGACGCAGGTACTTTCCGGGCATGGTTGCTTCGGAAGGTACCTGCACTCGGTCGCTAGGAGGGAATTGAGTCCCGCCTGCCACCACTGCGACTGCAGTGAGGACTCGGCCCAGCACACGCTGGAGTTCTGCCCCGCTTGGGCGGAGCAGCGCCGGGCCCTCACTGCAGTCATCGGAGGAGATCTGTCGCTGCCGGCCGTCGTAGTATCCATGGCCGGTAGCGACAGCAGTTTTACCGCGGTCGCGACCTTCTGCGAGGAAGTAATCTCGCGGAAGGAGGCGGCGGAGAAGGCCCGAGAGGACGATCTCCACTCGGACCCGATCCGCCGCCGGCGCACGGGGCGGCGGAGGCGCGCCTATCAGCGCCTCATGCCGCCCTGAGTGTGGCCGCGGATGGACGGGATGGGTTTTCCCCTCCATCCGCATTACAGGCCAACCGCGACGGGGCGATGTACGCGTGTGCCGTGCGTCGCCTAAATCGAGATTTTAACAACAGACGGTGCCCGCTTCAGTGCGGGCAGGCGCTGGGAGGCGTCCGGTCGTGTAATATCTGCGATTCCCGGACCCCTCCCTTCTCAGGCGCAGAGTTGGCACACCGTGTGGTTTTAGTCGGTTCGATTCCGACACACCGCCCCGCCGCAAACCCCGGCGGGGTGACGGCCCGAGGGGGTTTCCACACGTAAAAAAAAAAAAAAAAAAAAAAAAAAAGGTTAGGTTAGGTTTTTTTTTTTTTTTTTTTTTTTTTTTTTTTTTTTTTTTTTTTTTTTTTTTTTTTTTTTTTTTAACGTGGGGACTGCATTTACGCACTTCGCTCGCCCACCGCGGGGGCGATGGGTCCGCTTCGTGTGGGACTCCTGGCCTCCGGAGAAGGGGCCAGACTACCCACTAAACCCCACGTGTTCCTCTTCGCCTAGTGCCGAGCCGCGAGATACTCAATTTTGAGAGCTCACCGCGACTCGGCTAGGAGCGCCCTTGCAGGCTCGCCTCGGGGGGCCAGATCGTTGGGGCCCCCCTCACCTTAGAGTTGGTATGCGCCCCCGGAACAACAAGGGCGCATCCGCCACGTGGCTGGGGGCGGCAGGTCCCCCGACCCACCGCCCATGGCAACTCTCAGTCGGGGCCGCGGGCGAACACTTGACGCCGGCGACCCCTCGCTGGGGGCCTGCGGGGCGGGAGAGTGAGCCCAGCTCGCTCCCGCTCCCGCAGGGCCTCTCTCTTGGCCGTCATCACCTCGCTGGCAAACGAGGCGATGGCGGCCCAGCACCGGTCGCTGCCGGCCATGGCTTCCACGATGGCCGGCAGCGAGAGATCAGCGCCGATGACGCTCGTCAGGGCCGCTCTTTGCCCGTCCCATGCTTCGCACACGGCCCGGGTGTGATGGGCCGTGTCGGGGTCGCCGCTGGTGCAGTTGCGGCACCGGGGCTCCGATTCTACCCCCACAACTTCCCACAGGTACTTGGCGAAGCAGCCGTGACCCGTGAGAAGCTGGGTGAGGTGATACGTGGGAGCCCCATGACCCCCCTCCACAAACTGTCGCAGGACGGGCCGAGCGGCCCTAACGAACGCCGTCGGACTCCCTTCCATTCTGGCAGCCCACGTCCGGAAGAGATCGTCGCGAGCCTCCTGCCTCCAGCGCTCGATCTCCTCCGGAGGCGGGCATCCACCAGCTCGCCGAATCAGGGCGCCCTCCTCGTACACCCTTTTGAGGACGCCGGCCTCGAGATCCCAGGGGATACTGCCCGCCAGGACGCACGCCGTCTCGTAGGAGACGGTGCGGTACGCCCGTGCGGCCCTCTGCGCGATGGCCCGCTGCGGACGACGCAGCAGGGCAACGTTAGCCGGGCAGAGTGCCTCCGCCCAGATAGGCGCTCCGTAGAGCGCCTTAGAGCGCACCACACCGTCGTAGAGACGGCGGCAGGCAGACCCCGGTCCTCCTACGTTGGGGAGCAGCTGCGAGAGCATTCCGGCAAACGCTAGCACCTTCGGCGCCAGCTGCCGGAAATGTTCCGCAAACCCCCACCGACCGTCGAGAACCAGCCCCAGATACTTGAGGCTGCGGCCGACGGCGATGGAGGTGCCCCCCACCACGATCGTGGTGTCTCGAGGCGGCGTCTGCCGAGGCCCATGGAAGAAGAGGGCCTCGGACTTCTCGAGGGCGACATGGAGGCCCAGCGCACTGATTCGGCGCACCACTTGAGCGACGCCTGCCGTCGCTAGGACGGCGGCGTCGCGGAACGTGGGGCCCCGCGCGGTCACTAGGGTATCGTCGGCGTAACAAAGTACGCCGACTCCCCGAAGAGTAGCACCGCGCAGGACCCAGTCGTACCCGATGTTCCACAGGAGCGGCCCAAGTACCGACCCCTGTGGAACACCACACCTCATAGCCTTGCGGACCACTCCGTCTCGGCCCGAGTACGTGATGACCCGGTCCACGAAGTAGTCCGCAAGGATTCGCCTGAGGTACCACGGTACGTTGTGGTACCTCAGGGCCTCGGCGATTGTCTGCCAGGGGAGGGTGTTGAAGGCGTTGGCGATGTCGAGCGACACGGCCAACAACACCCCGCCCCCGGCGATCGCCTCATCGACGCTGCCCCGCAGTCGGGAAACGGCGTCAAGAGTCGACTTCCCGCGACGGAAGCCGAACTGACCGTCGCTGAGATCGGGCCCCGCCCCCTCCAGGTGCTTGACGAGACGCGCAGCGAGCACTCGCTCAAACATTTTGCACGTCTCGTCGAGCAGTACGATGGGGCGGTAGGCCGACGGTGCCTCGGCTGGGCGCCCGTGCTTCCTGATCAGCACGAGCCGTCCGGTCTTCCATCGTCGCGGGAATCTCCCCGACGCCACACACTCCGACATGAGGGACAGCGTCTCCTCCTCGAGTGCCGGCATCGCTAAGGCGACGACCTTCCCAGGGATGCCGTCCGGGCCCGGGGCGCGTTTCCTGACTTTGAGGGCCAGGATCGCCGCCCCTAGCTCGGCCTCGGACACGGGAGGTATCGCCTCTGCGTCGCCTTCTGCCGGCACTCGGTGACGGCTTGGTGCTGCCATCCGCGGTGGGACCCACTCTTCCCGCTCAGGGAAGAGGGAACTGACCACTCGGCCCAGAAGCTGTGGCTCGAGAGTTCTGGTGAGGGGAGGCGCCCAGGGCCGGAGCTTCTGGCTCACGGTTTTGTACGGGCGCCCCCACGGATCTCGATCCAGGCTCTCGAGCCACTCCCTCCAGGCCTCCTCTTTGGCGGCTCTGATCGCCGAGTTGAGGGCCGCACGAGCGGCCCTATGTGCGGCGAGCAGTTCCTCTTCACGGGCGAGGTCCCTGACGGCCCTCCTGCGGCTGCGAGTGTACTGCCTATGGGCCGCGTGACTTGCGGCACGCAGCCCGGCAAGGTGGGGACGCCACCAGTACACTTGCCTCCGAGGGAGGGCTGGCCTCGCCCTCTGCATCGCCGCATCGCAGACGCGAGTCAGCTTCCCAGCGAGACTATCGCACCTCGCGTCCGCGTCTGGGCCGCTTTCCGCTCCACCAGCAACCCAGCGCTCGACGATAGCCGCCTCTAGGGCCAGTTCCCGGTTCAGAGAACCGAGGCGCCACCGCGGACCTTCTCCAGCAAGGGGACGGTTGCCATCTCCTCCTCGGATGGCCGCTGAGCGAGAGACCACGTCGAACCGTATGTAACGATGGTCCGACGCGGTCTCCACATTCTTGACGACCCGCCAATTGCGAGTGCGGCCAGCCAGGGCAGGACTAGCAAACGACAGGTCTACTATCGAGCTGCCCTGGGGCCGCACAAGCGTGGGTACCGTCCCCCTGTTAAGCAGCACCAAGCCGTGAGACACCGCCCACTCCTCCAATATCTCCCCCCGGCCGTCGGTCCTCGGAGATCCCCACGCCCGTGAGTGGGCGTTGAAATCCCCGGCTACCACGACCGGAGTGGGGTGCGCGTCCGCCAACAGAGCCCCGACCTCCGTGAGCCACTGCTCGAACTCGGCGAGGCTTCTGTTGGGCGAGAAGTACACCCCAATCACTGCAGTGTCGCCCAGCGTGGCGAGGACGCACCCTCGGCCCCTCACTACTCTGTCGAGTTGGTGGGGGCCGGTTCGCTGGGCGACGATAGCCACCAAGCCGTCGCTGTCGCTGGCCCAGTTGGGGCCAGTGCGCACGTAATACGGCTCGGCGACTACCGCCACTGTCGTCTGCCACTGCGTCACGGTCTGGGCCAGTAGGTCCTGGGCCGTGGCGCAGTGGTTGACATTGGCCTGCAGCACGGAGATTTGGGGAGCCATTAAGTTTGGGCGGTGTCCATCTCCTCCTCATTGGACGGTGGCGACAGGGTCGTTGGGGTGGTCTTGGGTTCCACCCCCCCTGTCGCCTTGCGTTTCGCCTGACCCCCCCTCTTACGGGAGGCTGCCTGGCACTTCGCGGAGCCGAGTCTGTGGCCGGACGCCACACCTTCCGCCGCACAGACGGGACACTTGGGGTCCGCGGAGCAGGCGGCCGCCTTGTGGCCCTCCTGTCCGCATTGGAAGCAGAGTGCGCTGCGTTCGATCTTCGCAGCGCACTTTGCCCCCACGTGTCCCGGCTCCAGGCAGCGGAAGCACCGCGCCGGCCTTGGCTCCAGGGTGGTCAGCTTGACCGCTGACCACCCGACGACGATGCGGCGGCCGTCCGTTAACTTTTTGGCCGCCGCAACCGGACACCGCAGCCAGGCAGTGCCCTGTCGACCGGGTGGGCGATTGATGTCGCCCACCTTGATGGAGGCGACAGGGCAGCCTCCCTCTTCTGCCAGGATTTTGGCCACCGCCTCCTTAGTTGCCGCATCGCCCAGGCCTGAGATGCGCAACTCTACGCACCTCTCCGGCCTGGCAATACGGACCTCCTCTCCCAGCACCTCTTCAAGCTTGGCCGCCAATTTATCGGCCTTGGTGGCCCTGTCAGCGCCACCTATCTCCAGGATCCTTCCCCCGGTCACGGCAGTGCGGAACCGGAGGCCGTCAATGCCGAGAGTCTTTATATCGATGGACCTCTCGGCATTGGCGATCACCTGGGAATAGGTGACCCCCTTCTCTACAGCGCCCGGCTGCAGTGTGAGGCACACTGCAGCGGTTGTCGGGGCGCGGAGTTTGCGACTCGCCTTCGCCTTCTTCGGAGGCTTGGCGGGTGCCTTGACGCTCGGCGGTGCTGGGGTGGCCTTTTTCTTAGGCCGCGCCGCCACGGCGCTCCACGCCTCCTTCACAGGTGGCGGGGCGGCGGCGGGAGCCTGCGGGCGCGGCTGACGGGCAGCTTCGGCCTCCTTCGCCGCTGCACTCCGTTTCTTTGCCTTCTGCTTTTTCTTTTTCCCCTTGGGTTCCCCGTCCGACGGGACCGTCCCAGAGGGGCAGGGATCCGAATCCTTCTGCCCGTCTGCCGCGACGGGCGAGAGGGGCGGAGCCTGAGGAGGCGCGGAAGGAGTGGGAAGAACGGCAGAAGACTCGGGCCTCCGGCTGGACTTGGAGGCCCTTTGTTCCGCAGCACGGGCAGCACCAGCGGCTCTGGCGGCGTTCCTCTCGTCCGCCTGGAGAGGCGGACGGATGCGCACCTCAGGCAGCAGGCGGTCCTGGAAGCCCGCGAGTCGCGCATCGATCATGAAGATCATCTCCTCGCGACTCATCTTCAGGGCCTTCATTTCCGCCCGTACGGCAGCAAGCTCTACCTGAAGGTTGGCGACCTCCTCGTTAGCAGTGCGGGCCTTGAGTTGGTGGGCGAGCTCCAAAATGGAGCTACAGGCCACCCTCAGGTCCCGCACATATTGCCCCTTGAGCTTGGAGCTCTTTGTGGCGATGGTTTGCACCACCGCCACTGCCGCCTCGATGGACACCGTCAGCTGATCTGCGCTGACGGGCTCGGAAGATTGTGTTTGGTCCGACGTCTGTATGGGAGTTTTACGGAGGTAAGACTCCCTTTGCTGTCGGACCTCTTCCGCCAGTTCCTTCTCGGCGCGGAGCTCCAGCTCCCGCTCCTTTGCCCTGTTCAAGTCGGCCTTGGCTTGCGCCAGGCCGACGTATTCCCCAGTTGTAGGTGGGCGACCTCTCTTCTTCACCTCCACTGGGCCGGAGCTGTCGGAGTTGAGGCGTTTCCGCCACAACCGACCCGGCGATGATGGGCGCGAGTCCGCGTCCACCATTGAGGCGTCACTTGACGCCGACGAGTCCCTGCTATATCGCGTCAGGGTGACGCGTGCCTCCTTCGTCACCAACGGGTGTGGTGACGGGGTTCGCAACTCCCCCTTGCAATCAGATGATCCGGTTGGCTTGCCAGTAGTCGTTTTTTTATTGGTATCAATTTCGTTTTCAATATTAGTTTTAGTTTCAGTATCCATAACTTAACCCACGAGTATGGGGGAAATGAAGTCCATCCGGGCGGTGCCCCCTGCACCCGGATAAGCCTATGTACTGTGGAGGTCGGCCGGTATCCACAGGTTTTATCGACTTAGCTGTCGGGTGTTATAGACTGTCCTTGTCATGGGCCGGCCAATTAAGGCAAGCCCTCCGGCCAACAGGTTCTCAGCATACCCTCTTGTAGCCACCAATCGGGTCGTTGCTGAGCCCCTGTTGGTTACGGAATGCGAGAGGGTGGCTAGCCCTCTCTCACAGACGGAGCTAGCACTCAAGTGCCAGCCCCTCTGACCTACTCGCTTTCCAATACGCCCTCTGCTAAAGCAGAGGGACGTTTGGAGTGCGGCACGACGGGTCACGCCCATCTCGGCAGCCTGAAATTCGGCTCCGATTTTCCCTTAGTCGCCTTTTACGACACCCACGGGAGGAGATGGGGTGGAGCTATTCTATGCCGGCTCCACACGGCCAAGGTTAGGTTTTTTTTTTTTTTTTATTTTTTTTTTTTTTTTTAACGTGGGGACTGCATTTACGCACTTCGCTCGCCCACCGCGGGGGCGATGGGTCCGCTTCGTGTGGGACTCCTGGCCTCCGGAAGGGGGGCCAGACTACCCACTAAACCCCACGTGTTCCTCTTCGCCTAGTGCCGAGCCGCGAGATACTCAATTTGGAGTGCTCACGCGACCCGGCTAGGAGCGCCCTTGCAGGCTCGCCTCGGGGGGGGCCAGATCGTTGGGGCCCCCCTGACCTTAGAGTTGGTATGCGCCCCCGGAACAACAAGGGCGCATCCGCCACGTGGCTGGGGGCGGCAGGTCCCCCGACCCACCGCCCATGGCAACTCTCAGTCGGGGCCGCGGGCGAACACTTGACGCCGGCGACCCCTCGCTGGGGGCCTGCGGGGCGGGAGAGTGAGCCCAGCTCGCTCCCGCTCCCGCAGGGCCTCTCTCTTGGCCGTCATCACCTCGCTGGCAAACGAGGCGATGGCGGCCCAGCACCGGTCGCTGCCGGCCATGGCTTCCACGATGGCCGGCAGCGAGAGATCAGCGCCGATGACGCTCGTCAGGGCCGCTCTTTGCCCGTCCCAAGCTTCGCACACGGCCCGTGTGTGATTGGCCGTGTCGGGGTCGCCGCTGGTGCAGTTGCGGCACCGGGGCTCCGATTCTACCCCCACCACTTCCCACAGGTACTTGGCGAAGCAGCCGTGACCCGTGAGAAGTTGGGTGAGGTGATACGTGGGAGCCCCATGACCCCCCTCCACAAACTGTCGCAGGACGGGCCGAGCGGCCCTAACGAACGCCGTCGGACTCCCTTCCATTCTGGCAGCCCACGTCCGGAAGAGATCGTCGCGAGCCTCCTGCCTCCAGCGCTCGATCTCCTCCGGAGGCGGGCATCCACCAGCTCGCCGAATCAGGGCGCCCTCCTCGTACACCCTTTTGAGGACGCCGGCCTCGAGATCCCAGGGGATACTGCCCGCCAGGACGCACGCCGTCTCGTAGGAGACGGTGCGGTACGCCCGTGCGGCCCTCTGCGCGATGGCCCGCTGCGGACGACGCAGCAGGGCAACGTTAGCCGGGCAGAGGGCCTCCGCCCAGATGGGCGCTCCATAGAGCGCCTTAGAGCGCACCACACCGTCGTAGAGACGGCGGCAGGCAGACCCCGGTCCTCCTACGTTGGGGAGCAGCTGCGAGAGCATTCCGGCAAACGCTAGCACCTTCGGCGCCAGCTGCCGGAAATGTTCCGCAAACCCCCATCGACCGTCGAGAACCAGCCCCAGATACTTGAGGCTGCGGCCGACGGCGATGGAGGTGCCCCCCACCACGATCGTGGTATCTCGAGGCGGCGTCTGCCGAGGCCCATGAAAGAAGAGGGCCTCGGACTTCTCGAGGGCGACATGGAGGCCCAGCGCACTGATTCGGCGCACCACTTGGGCGACGCCTGCCGTCGCGAGAACGGCGGCGTCGCGGAACGTGGGGCCCCGCGCGGTCACTAGGGTATCGTCGGCGTAGCAAAGTACGCCGACTCCCCGAAGAGTAGCACCGCGCAGGACCCAGTCGTATCCGATGTTCCACAGGAGCGGCCCAAGTACCGACCCCTGTGGAACACCGCACCTCATAGCCTTGCGGACCACTCCGTCTCGGCCCGAGTACGTGATGACCCGGTCCACGAAGTAGTCCGCAAGGATTCGCCTGAGGTACCACGGTACGTTGTGGTACCTCAGGGCCTCGGCGATTGTCTGCCAGGGGAGGGTGTTGAAGGCGTTGGCGATGTCGAGCGACACGGCCAACAACACCCCGCCCCCGGCGATCGCCTCATCGACGCTGCCCCGCAGTCGGGAAACGGCGTCAAGAGTCGACTTCCCGCGACGGAAGCCGAACTGACCGTCGCTGAGATCGGGCCCCGCCCCCTCCAGGTGCTTGACGAGACGCGCAGCGAGCACTCGCTCAAACATTTTGCACGTCTCGTCGAGCAGTACGATGGGGCGGTAGGCCGACGGTGCCTCGGCTGGGCGCCCGTGCTTCCTGATCAGCACGAGCCGTCCGGTCTTCCATCGTCGCGGGAATCTCCCCGACGCCACACACTCCGACATGAGGGACAGCGTCTCCTCCTCGAGTGCCGGCGTCGCTAAGGCGACGACCTTCCCAGGGATGCCGTCCGGGCCCGGGGCGCGTTTCCTGACTTTGAGAGCCAGGATCGCCGCCCCTAGCTCGGCCTCGGACACGGGAGGTATCGCCTCTGCGTCGCCTTCTGCCGGCACTCGGTGACGGCTTGGTGCTGCCATCCGCGGTGGGACCCACTCTTCCCGCTCAGGGAAGAGGGAACTGACCACTCGGCCCAGAAGCTGTGGCTCGAGAGTTCTGGTGAGGGGAGGCGCCCAGGGCCGGAGCTTCTGGCTCACGGTTTTGTACGGGCGCCCCCACGGATCTCGATCCAGGCTCTCGAGCCACTCCCTCCAGGCCTCCTCTTTGGCGGCTCTGATCGCCGAGTTGAGGGCCGCACGAGCGGCCCTATGTGCGGCGAGCAGTTCCTCTTCACGGGCGAGGTCCCTGACGGCCCTCCTGCGGCTGCGAGTGTACTGCCTATGGGCCGCGTGACTTGCGGCACGCAGCCCGGCAAGGTGGGGACGCCACCAGTACACTTGCCTCCGAGGGAGGGCTGGCCTCGCCCTCTGCATCGCCGCATCGCAGACGCGAGTCAGCTTCCCAGCGAGACTATCGCACCTCGCGTCCGCGTCTGGGCCGCTTTCCGCTCCACCAGCAACCCAGCGCTCGACGATAGCCGCCTCTAGGGCCAGTTCCCGGTTCAGAGAACCGAGGCGCCACCGCGGACCTTCTCCAGCAAGGGGACGGTTGCCATCTCCTCCTCGGATGGCCGCTGAGCGAGAGACCACGTCGAACCGTATGTAACGATGGTCCGACGCGGTCTCCACATTCTTGACGACCCGCCAATTGCGAGTGCGGCCAGCCAGGGCAGGACTAGCAAACGACAGGTCTACTATCGAGCTGCCCTGGGGCCGCACAAGCGTGGGTACCGTCCCCCTGTTGAGCAGCACCAAGCCGTGAGACACCGCCCACTCCTCCAATATCTCCCCCCGGCCGTCGGTCCTCGGAGATCCCCACGCCCGTGAGTGGGCGTTGAAATCCCCGGCTACCACGACCGGAGTGGGGTGCGCGTCCGCCAACAGAGCCCCGACCTCCGTGAGCCACTGCTCGAACTCGGCGAGGCTTCTGTTGGGCGAGAAGTACACCCCAATCACTGCAGTGTCGCCCAGCGTGGCGAGGACGCACCCTCGGCCCCTCACTACTCTGTCGAGTTGGTGGGGGCCGGTTCGCTGGGCGACGATAGCCACCAAGCCGTCGCTGTCGCTGGCCCAGTTGGGGCCAGTGCGCACGTAATACGGCTCGGCGACTACCGCCACTGTCGTCTGCCACTGCGTCACGGTCTGGGCCAGTAGGTCCTGGGCCGTGGCGCAGTGGTTGACATTGGCCTGCAGCACGGAGATTTGGGGAGCCATTAAGTTTGGGCGGTGTCCATCTCCTCCTCATTGGACGGTGGCGACAGGGTCGTTGGGGTGGTCTTGGGTTCCACCCCCCCTGTCGCCTTGCGTTTCGCCTGACCCCCCCTCTTACGGGAGGCTGCCTGGCACTTCGCGGAGCCGAGTCTGTGGCCGGACGCCACACCTTCCGCCGCACAGACGGGACACTTGGGGTCCGCGGAGCAGGCGGCCGCCTTGTGGCCCTCCTGTCCGCATTGGAAGCAGAGTGCGCTGCGGTCGATCTTCGCAGCGCACTTTGCCCCCACGTGTCCCGGCTCCAGGCAGCGGAAGCACCGCGCCGGCCTTGGCTCCAGGGTGGTCAGCTTGACCGCTGACCACCCGACGACGATGCGGCGGCCGTCCGTTAACTTTTTGGCCGCCGCAACCGGACACCGCAGCCAGGCAGTGCCCTGTCGACCGGGTGGGCGATTGATGTCGCCCACCTTGATGGAGGCGACAGGGCAGCCTCCCTCTTCTGCCAGGATTTTGGCCACCGCCTCCTTAGTTGCCGCATCGCCCAGGCCTGAGATGCGCAACTCTACGCACCTCTCCGGCCTGGCAATACGGACCTCCTCTCCCAGCACCTCTTCAAGCTTGGCCGCCAATTTATCGGCCTTGGTGGCCCTGTCAGCGCCACCTATCTCCAGGATCCTTCCCCCGGTCACGGCAGTGCGGAACCGGAGGCCGTCAATGCCGAGAGTCTTTATATCGATGGACCTCTCGGCATTGGCGATCACCTGGGAATAGGTGACCCCCTTCTCTACAGCGCCCGGCTGCAGTGTGAGGCACACTGCAGCGGTTGTCGGGGCGCGGAGTTTGCGACTCGCCTTCGCCTTCTTCGGAGGCTTGGCGGGTGCCTTGACGCTCGGCGGTGCTGGGGTGGCCTTTTTCTTAGGCCGCGCCGCCACGGCGCTCCACGCCTCCTTCACAGGTGGCGGGGCGGCGGCGGGAGCCTGCGGGCGCGGCTGACGGGCAGCTTCGGCCTCCTTCGCCGCTGCACTCCGTTTCTTTGCCTTCTGCTTTTTCTTTTTCCCCTTGGGTTCCCCGTCCGACGGGACCGTCCCAGAGGGGCAGGGATCCGAGTCCTTCTGCCCGTCTGCCGCGACGGGCGAGAGGGGCGGAGCCTGAGGAGGCGCGGAAGGAGTGGGAAGAACGGCAGAAGACTCGGGCCTCCGGCTGGACTTGGAGGCCCTTTGTTCCGCAGCACGGGCAGCACCAGCGGCTCTGGCGGCGTTCCTCTCGTCCGCCTGGAGAGGCGGACGGATGCGCACCTCAGGCAGCAGGCGGTCCTGGAAGCCCGCGAGTCGCGCATCGATCATGAAGATCATCTCCTCGCGACTCATCTTCAGGGCCTTCATTTCCGCCCGTACGGCAGCAAGCTCTACCTGAAGGTTGGCGACCTCCTCGTTAGCAGTGCGGGCCTTGAGTTGGTGGGCGAGCTCCAAAATGGAGCTACAGGCCACCCTCAGGTCCCGCACATATTGCCCCTTGAGCTTGGAGCTCTTTGTGGCGATGGTTTGCACCACCGCCACTGCCGCCTCGATGGACACCGTCAGCTGATCTGCGCTGACGGGCTCGGAAGATTGTGTTTGGTCCGACGTCTGTATGGGAGTTTTACGGAGGTAAGACTCCCTTTGCTGTCGGACCTCTTCCGCCAGTTCCTTCTCGGCGCGGAGCTCCAGCTCCCGCTCCTTTGCCCTGTTCAAGTCGGCCTTGGCTTGCGCCAGGCCGACGTATTCCCCAGTTGTAGGTGGGCGACCTCTCTTCTTCACCTCCACTGGGCCGGAGCTGTCGGAGTTGAGGCGTTTCCGCCACAACCGACCCGGCGATGATGGGCGCGAGTCCGCGTCCACCATTGAGGCGTCACTTGACGCCGACGAGTCCCTGCTATATCGCGTCAGGGTGACGCGTGCCTCCTTCGTCACCAACGGGTGTGGTGACGGGGTTCGCAACTCCCCCTTGCAATCAGATGATCCGGTTGGCTTGCCAGTAGTCGTTTTTTTATTGGTATCAATTTCGTTTTCAATATTAGTTTTAGTTTCAGTATCCATAACTTAACCCACGAGTATGGGGGAAATGAAGTCCATCCGGGCGGTGCCCCCTGCACCCGGATAAGCCTATGTACTGTGGAGGTCGGCCGGTATCCACAGGTTTTATCGACTTAGCTGTCGGGTGTTATAGACTGTCCTTGTCATGGGCCGGCCAATTAAGGCAAGCCCTCCGGCCAACAGGTTCTCAGCATACCCTCTTGTAGCCACCAATCGGGTCGTTGCTGAGCCCCTGTTGGTTACGGAATGCGAGAGGGTGGCTAGCCCTCTCTCACAGACGGAGCTAGCACTCAAGTGCCAGCCCCTCTGACCTACTCGCTTTCCAATACGCCCTCTGCTAAAGCAGAGGGACGTTTGGAGTGCGGCACGACGGGTCACGCCCATCTCGGCAGCCTGAAATTCGGCTCCGATTTTCCCTTAGTCGCCTTTTACGACACCCACGGGAGGAGATGGGGTGGAGCTATTCTATGCCGGCTCCACACGGCGGGCCAAGGTTAGGTTAGGTTAGGTTAGGTTAGGTTAGGTTAGGTTAGGTTAGGTTAGGTTAGGTTAGGTTAGGTTAGGTTAGGTTAGGTTAGGTTAGGTTAGGTTTTTTTTTTTTTTTTTTTTATATACGTCTACGTTTCAACGCAGACATTCTACCACCTCCAATATTTATAGTTTGGAGTCTATTGCTTTCATTTTCCTTTCATTCTGGTTCTTCTTTATTTTTATTTAAAGTTAAAAGTATCTTATAGATTTTTCTTCTTCTATTCCTTCTTTCATACTTCGGGTTGGAATCTTGATTTTTTTTTTTTTTTTTTTTTATCTGTATTTTTCAATTTGGATGTGTATGTGATGTATGATTATTATTACTGATTTTACTAATTTTATGATCTGAATTTTTTATTTGGATGTATATGTATTGTATGACTATTGTTACTTATTTTAAATTTTATGGTCTGAATTTTTATTTTTCTAGGTTATACTATATTATTATATGATGCCTTACTATTACTAATGAATTTACGATCTGGGTTCTTATTATTTTATATATATGCTATTTTTTATAAAAACTAAATTATTATTCCAGCTCTTAAATTTATGACTAAGTATTTCTACTAGGATACTGTACTGTACTATTTAATTTATTGCGCTAATTCTATATTATGAATTTCCAGAATATTCTATTATTATGGGTTCATAGTATGTTTTTACCAAATTTATTTTCTTATTTATTTCTATATGTACACTGTTTTTCAATTCTACATTTATTTTGCTATTAGTTTTTATACCTTTATCTAAATTTAAGATTGCAATTCTAGTTTTTATGCTATGTTTTAATTTACTTGTATATTTATTAAAGTCAAAAGAGAGAGATTTTATATTTTTAGAATAACAGTTACAGAATGGGTAGCGGGTCATTCTCACCGTGGAGCCCTCAGCACCGATATTGGATAGTGGATCTCGCTATGCTGTCCCATTTGGCTCTTATAGGGCACAGATCACTGAAGGCGTTGTGCCCTGTGCTGCCCAGTTTCCCCCCTTGGCAATTGCAGCAAGTTGGCTCCGCACCAATAGTATAGTCCGGGCACTCGGTCCTCAAATGGGGCCCGCCGCAGTGACTACACTTGGGCTCTGTATTGGTGCAGAGCCTCCTGATGTGCCCGTAACCCAAACAGAGGGAGCACTGCACCAGTGGGGATTGATCCGCCACTCTGATCGGTTGCAGATCAAGGTACAGTCTCCCTCTGTCTAGGGCGCGGGTCCAAATCGCCGGGGAGACCCTGAGCACCACATGGCACGTGTGAGGGTTCCTCGCCGTCTTCCTGTAGTGTACAGATATTCTATCCTGCTCAGGATCCAGGTCCCGGAAGACCTCAGAGTTCCTGCCTCGGATTGCCTTCAGCAGGTCCTCGTCCTTCTGTATTTTTAGGACGCCGTACATAATGAGGAGCGGGTCCTTGTTTTTTATTTGCTCCACGGCTAGGTCCTTCTCCCTTTCCTGCAGTCTCTTCTGTGCCCTGTTCCTCTCTTCCTGTGTCCTGTATCCAACTATCACTCTCCTGTCCTTAGCCCTTCTGATCTTTTCCACTTTCACCCAATCTTCATCCTCATCAGCAGCCTTCCTCAATCGCTCTATGACCTGCTCTCCTGTGTCATCTTGGTCCCTCGACGTTACGACTATGGAGTGTAAAGTTTCGCGTTCCGAGGCGCGGGCGTTAGGGCGGTTAACCGCCGCTCCGGCATAGGTCGTAGGTCGGTTACATTCTTTATTCCTTTCATCCTGCCTTTCAATCCTTTCTTTCAATTCTTTTATTATCCTTCCATTCTCTATCAAAGTCCTTTCATTCAGTTCAATTTTCTTTAAAATTTCGTTGCTCAAGTTGGTGGTTTCTTCCATCGACTCCGTTGTCTTAGTCTGTAGGGAACTCTTAACACTCTTTTTTCTTTCTTCTTCGTAGGCTTTAATGATCTTCTCTATCATGTCGACTTTACTTTCGATATCCTTGCGAATCTCTCTTTTTAGATTCCTGCTGATCGCAAGTTGCTCCTTTATGGCCTCGCAACATAGGGAGGCGACAGAGCCGCGCTTCAGGGGCCCTGGGACTGTTGGTGGTATGGCCCTCTCCGTTAAAACCTTGGGTTGCATTGTGACGGTGGGCAGTTTGTTGTCTCTGCGCAATGCAGCCCCACGAAGCTCCAGTTCGTCGACGCTTCGCCGTACAGCTTTTGTGGGGTTAACCTCTACCGCAGGGCTGATTGTTTCCGCGGGAGGTGTAGCTTCCGACTTGGACGGCGAAGCGCTTGGCCTATTCATTGGAGTGCGGACAAACATTTTTGGTGGTGTGCGTCGGGTCTTTCGAATTTAAATTTGTTTAAGTAACTTTTTCTGTTAAGCAGAATAAAGCTATAAGGGGTGTACAGAGCCCCAATCACTAAAGAAGTTTCAAAATTCCAAGATGAAAATTTAATCGAAAAGAAGAGAAATATAATTTTTGTCAATTTAAAAGCTAATGTGAGAGGTATAAATGTCCTCGGTCAACTTAATTAACTAACTTAAGATTAACGAAATTTTTTCAATAAAGTAATCTAAACGAAAAGAGTCAAAATCCAAAAAATATATAAAATAAAAAATAAAAATTTTTGAAATATGACCTACGGTTTGTGACCCCTGGCAAGCTAGCCTATATAGCCAGTAAAAACAGGGAGGGTGGGTGGGCGATTTTTGCAGTTCTGCTCGTCCGATCTGGACAAATGGGGTGTCGTTCGACGGGTCTCGGTGAGACCTTTCCAAAACTGCAAAATTAATAATTTTAGATCTAAGGGTGGTCGACTTATTCGACAAAAACCTCAAAAAGTGCCAAAAAATGAGTTTAAATGTCAAAACTTTCGAAATCTATATACCGGACTTATGTAAAAGCTATATATTAGATAGATCTAGATGAGATCTAACTAAATATGTATAATAAGTTACTTCGAAAATAAGGGTTGACGAAAAATTCGACAAAAACCTTAAATATTGTCAAAAAATTTAAAAAATTCAAACTAAATGGAGGATATATATGTTATTATTTGCCGGAATTCAAAAAAGGAGGTGTTATTAGACGGGTCTAGATGAGAGCCGTCTAAATCTGTAAGAAAGGGAATTTTAGGATGAGGGGTTGAAGAGTAATTCGACAGAAACCTCTAAAAATTTACGAAAATTCAGGATTAAAAAATCCTAAGTACAAAATAAAAAATTTATCTTTATTTTTCAGGTTTAAATTCTCCCACGGGACGCAGGAGAGCTCACAGGGTCAATATAAAATATTAGGGGTAAGTATAGTAGCAACAATTAAGAAAAAATTTCGTGAATTTACTTCAAATATGTACCCCTAAGGTAGACTTTTTGTACTGAAAATTTAAAAAGTGAAAATTTTTGCAGTGCCACTCGCCCGATCTGGACAAATGGGGTGTCGTTCGACGGGTCTCGGTGAGACCTTTCCAAAACTGCAAAAATAATAATTTTAGACCTAAGGGTGGTCGACTTATTCGACAAAAACCTCAAAAAGTGCCAAAAAATGAGTTTAAATGTCAAAACTTTCGAAATCTATATACCGGACTTATGTAAAAGCTATATATTAGATAGATCTAGATGAGATCTAACTAAATATGTATAATAAGTTACTTCGAAAATAAGGGTTGACGAAAAATTCGACAAAAACCTTAAATATTGTCAAAAAATTTAAAAAATTCAAACTAAATGGAGGATATATATGTTATTATTTGCCGGAATTCAAAAAAGGAGGTGTTATTAGACGGGTCTAGATGAGAGCCGTCTAAATCTGTAAGAAAGGGGATTTTAGGATGAGGGGTTGAAGAGTAATTCGACAGAAACCTCTAAAAATTTACGAAAATTCAGGATTAAAAAATCCTAAGTACAAAATAAAAAAATTTATCTTTATTTTTCAGGTTTAAATTCTCCCACGGGACGCAGGAGAGCTCACAGGGTCAATATAAAATATTAGGGGTAAGTATAGTAGCAACAATTAAGAAAAAATTTCGTGAATTTACTTCAAATATGTACCCCTAAGGTAGACTTTTTGTACTGAAAATTTAAAAAGTGAAAATTTTTGCAGTGCCACTCGCCCGATCTGGACAAATGGGGTGTCGTTCGACGGGTCTCGGTGAGACCTTTCCAAAACTGCAAAAATAATAATTTTAGACCTAAGGGTGGTCGACTTATTCGACAAAAACCTCAAAAAGTGCCAAAAAATGAGTTTAAATGTCAAAACTTTCGAAATCTATATACCGGACTTATGTAAAAGCTATATATTAGATAGATCTAGATGAGATCTAACTAAATATGTATAATAAGTTACTTCGAAAATAAGGGTTGACGAAAAATTCGACAAAAACCTTAAATATTGTCAAAAAATTTAAAAAATTCAAACTAAATGGAGGATATATATGTTATTATTTGCCGGAATTCAAAAAAGGAGGTGTTATTAGACGGGTCTAGATGAGAGCCGTCTAAATCTGTAAGAAAGGGAATTTTAGGATGAGGGGTTGAAGAGTAATTCGACAGAAACCTCTAAAAATTTACGAAAATTCAGGATTAAAAAATCCTAAGTACAAAATAAAAAATTTATCTTTATTTTTCAGGTTTAAATTCTCCCACGGGACGCAGGAGAGCTCACAGGGTCAATATAAAATATTAGGGGTAAGTATAGTAGCAACAATTAAGAAAAAATTTCGTGAATTTACTTCAAATATGTACCCCTAAGGTAGACTTTTTGTACTGAAAATTTAAAAAGTGAAAATTTTTGCAGTGCCACTCGCCCGATCTGGACAAATGGGGTGTCGTTCGACGGGTCTCGGTGAGACCTTTCCAAAACTGCAAAAATAATAATTTTAGACCTAAGGGTGGTCGACTTATTCGACAAAAACCTCAAAAAGTGCCAAAAAATGAGTTTAAATGTCAAAACTTTCGAAATCTATATACCGGACTTATGTAAAAGCTATATATTAGATAGATCTAGATGAGATCTAACTAAATATGTATAATAAGTTACTTCGAAAATAAGGGTTGACGAAAAATTCGACAAAAACCTTAAATATTGTCAAAAAATTTAAAAAATTCAAACTAAATGGAGGATATATATGTTATTATTTGCCGGAATTCAAAAAAGGAGGTGTTATTAGACGGGTCTAGATGAGAGCCGTCTAAATCTGTAAGAAAGGGAATTTTAGGATGAGGGGTTGAAGAGTAATTCGACAGAAACCTCTAAAAATTTACGAAAATTCAGGATTAAAAAAATCCTAAGTACAAAATAAAAAATTTATCTTTATTTTTCAGGTTTAAATTCTCCCACGGGACGCAGGAGAGCTCACAGGGTCAATATAAAATATTAGGGGTAAGTATAGTAGCAACAATTAAGAAAAAATTTCGTGAATTTACTTCAAATATGTACCCCTAAGGTAGACTTTTTGTACTGAAAATTTAAAAAGTGAAAATTTTTGCAGTGCCACTCGCCCGATCTGGACAAATGGGGTGTCGTTCGACGGGTCTCGGTGAGACCTTTCCAAAACTGCAAAAATAATAATTTTAGACCTAAGGGTGGTCGACTTATTCGACAAAAACCTCAAAAAGTGCCAAAAAATGAGTTTAAATGTCAAAACTTTCGAAATCTATATACCGGACTTATGTAAAAGCTATATATTAGATAGATCTAGATGAGATCTAACTAAATATGTATAATAAGTTACTTCGAAAATAAGGGTTGACGAAAAATTCGACAAAAACCTTAAATATTGTCAAAAAATTTAAAAAATTCAAACTAAATGGAGGATATATATGTTATTATTTGCCGGAATTCAAAAAAGGAGGTGTTATTAGACGGGTCTAGATGAGAGCCGTCTAAATCTGTAAGAAAGGGGATTTTAGGATGAGGGGTTGAAGAGTAATTCGACAGAAACCTCTAAAAATTTACGAAAATTCAGGATTAAAAAATCCTAAGTACAAAATAA
Source organism: Spilarctia lutea (assembly GCA_916048165.1). NCBI lineage: Eukaryota > Metazoa > Arthropoda > Insecta > Lepidoptera > Erebidae > Spilarctia > Spilarctia lutea. Next base: position 169,282 of record OU696471.1, on the reverse strand, counting down.
AAAAATTTATCTTTATTTTTCAGGTTTAAATTCTCCCACGGGACGCAGGAGAGCTCACAGGGTCAATATAAAATATTAGGGGTAAGTATAGTAGCAACAATTAAGAAAAAATTTCGTGAATTTACTTCAAATATGTACCCCTAAGGTAGACTTTTTGTACTGAAAATTTAAAAAGTGAAAATTTTTGCAGTGCCACTCGCCCGATCTGGACAAATGGGGTGTCGTTCGACGGGTCTCGGTGAGACCTTTCCAAAACTGCAAAAATAATAATTTTAGACCTAAGGGTGGTCGACTTATTCGACAAAAACCTCAAAAAGTGCCAAAAAATGAGTTTAAATGTCAAAACTTTCGAAATCTATATACCGGACTTATGTAAAAGCTATATATTAGATAGATCTAGATGAGATCTAACTAAATATGTATAATAAGTTACTTCGAAAATAAGGGTTGACGAAAAATTCGACAAAAACCTTAAATATTGTCAAAAAATTTAAAAAATTCAAACTAAATGGAGGATATATATGTTATTATTTGCCGGAATTCAAAAAAGGAGGTGTTATTAGACGGGTCTAGATGAGAGCCGTCTAAATCTGTAAGAAAGGGAATTTTAGGATGAGGGGTTGAAGAGTAATTCGACAGAAACCTCTAAAAATTTACGAAAATTCAGGATTAAAAAAATCCTAAGTACAAAATAAAAAATTTATCTTTATTTTTCAGGTTTAAATTCTCCCACGGGACGCAGGAGAGCTCACAGGGTCAATATAAAATATTAGGGGTAAGTATAGTAGCAACAATTAAGAAAAAATTTCGTGAATTTACTTCAAATATGTACCCCTAAGGTAGACTTTTTGTACTGAAAATTTAAAAAGTGAAAATTTTTGCAGTGCCACTCGCCCGATCTGGACAAATGGGGTGTCGTTCGACGGGTCTCGGTGAGACCTTTCCAAAACTGCAAAAATAATAATTTTAGACCTAAGGGTGGTCGACTTATTCGACAAAAACCTCAAAAAGTGCCAAAAAATGAGTTTAAATGTCAAAACTTTCGAAATCTATATACCGGACTTATGTAAAAGCTATATATTAGATAGATCTAGATGAGATCTAACTAAATATGTATAATAAGTTACTTCGAAAATAAGGGTTGACGAAAAATTCGACAAAAACCTTAAATATTGTCAAAAAATTTAAAAAATTCAAACTAAATGGAGGATATATATGTTATTATTTGCCGGAATTCAAAAAAGGAGGTGTTATTAGACGGGTCTAGATGAGAGCCGTCTAAATCTGTAAGAAAGGGGATTTTAGGATGAGGGGTTGAAGAGTAATTCGACAGAAACCTCTAAAAATTTACGAAAATTCAGGATTAAAAAATCCTAAGTACAAAATAAAAAAATTTATCTTTATTTTTCAGGTTTAAATTCTCCCACGGGACGCAGGAGAGCTCACAGGGTCAATATAAAATATTAGGGGTAAGTATAGTAGCAACAATTAAGAAAAAATTTCGTGAATTTACTTCAAATATGTACCCCTAAGGTAGACTTTTTGTACTGAAAATTTAAAAAGTGAAAATTTTTGCAGTGCCACTCGCCCGATCTGGACAAATGGGGTGTCGTTCGACGGGTCTCGGTGAGACCTTTCCAAAACTGCAAAAATAATAATTTTAGACCTAAGGGTGGTCGACTTATTCGACAAAAACCTCAAAAAGTGCCAAAAAATGAGTTTAAATGTCAAAACTTTCGAAATCTATATACCGGACTTATGTAAAAGCTATATATTAGATAGATCTAGATGAGATCTAACTAAATATGTATAATAAGTTACTTCGAAAATAAGGGTTGACGAAAAATTCGACAAAAACCTTAAATATTGTCAAAAAATTTAAAAAATTCAAACTAAATGGAGGATATATATGTTATTATTTGCCGGAATTCAAAAAAGGAGGTGTTATTAGACGGGTCTAGATGAGAGCCGTCTAAATCTGTAAGAAAGGGAATTTTAGGATGAGGGGTTGAAGAGTAATTCGACAGAAACCTCTAAAAATTTACGAAAATTCAGGATTAAAAAAATCCTAAGTACAAAATAAAAAATTTATCTTTATTTTTCAGGTTTAAATTCTCCCACGGGACGCAGGAGAGCTCACAGGGTCAATATAAAATATTAGGGGTAAGTATAGTAGCAACAATTAAGAAAAAATTTCGTGGTTAGGTTAGGTTAGGTTAGGTTAGGTTAGGTTAGGTTAGGTTAGGTTAGGTTAGGTTAGGTTTTTTTTTTTTTTTTTTGTAGCAGGCACCCGCCATCGCAGGGTGTTGCTGCCTATTCTCTTTTCCCCGTCCATAGATATCGACAGGACCTTGTGTATCTTATTGTATATAGTGCTATGTGTGATGACGACTTTATAGTTTAATATATATGTATATATAATAATATGTTAGAGTGTTCAATTGTGTGTCCACGGCATTCACACAGTTTCCATGGTCACACATTTGCACCCTCGTTGTGTTCTATTTACTTATATTTGTTTATAATACTATTTATTTATTCACAGTGTTATTTTATTTCAGTCATTATTTATTATTCATATTATTAATTTTACCATTTACATATTTCCATTTTTATAATATATATTTAATTATATATACTTCTAATTTTTATATTTTCAATTCACTATTTTTATTCATCTTTATCCATTATATATCGTAAAGTCATAGAAAATATATATTACAAAGGACACACACAATATAAAAAGAAAAAAAAAAAAAAAAAATTTTTTAGCAAAAAATATTTCCCGGGTGGTCACCCATCCAATTTCCGACCTCACCCAAAGTTGCTTAACCTCGGTGACCTATTTCATACTTTTTGCCTTTGTTTACAGTATATTTTATTTAATCTATATATTTTCTAGTATTTTTCTCTTATATTATTCAATTTACCATTTACATTTTCAATTTTCTAAAATACACATTCATTTATATATACTTTTAATTTCCATATTAACATTCACTATTTTATTTATTTCTATCCTTATAATATGTATTCTAAAAAAGAAAAAAGAAAAAAATTTTTTAGCAAAAAATATTTCCCGGGTGGTCACCCATCCAAGTTCCGACCTCACCCAAGGTTGCTTAACCTCGGTGACCTATTTCATACTTTTTGCCTTTGTTTACAGTATATTTTATTTAATCTATATATTTTCTAGTATTTTTCTCTTATATTATTCAATTTACCATTTACATTTTCAATTTTCTAAAATACACATTCATTTATATATACTTTTAATTTCCATATTAACATTCACTATTTTATTTATTTCTATCCTTATAATATGTATTCTAAAAAAGAAAAAAGAAAAAATTTTTTAGCAAAAAATATTTCCCGGGTGGTCACCCATCCAAGTTCCGACCTCACCCAAGGTTGCTTAACCTCGGTGACCTATTTCATACTTTTTGCCTTTGTTTACAGTATATTTTATTTAATCTATATATTTTCTAGTATTTTTCTCTTATATCTACCATTTGCTATTGATGTTTACATTTATTTAATCCCTTATAATATACATTTCCAAAAATCTTAACAAAAACAGTTCACAGACGGTCACCCATCCAAGTACTGGCCTCGCCCAATGTTGCCTAACCTCGGTGACCGTTTCATACTTTTTGCCTTTCTTTACGGTATATTTTATTTAGTCCATATGTTTTCTATTATATTTCTTATATATTTACTATTTGCAATTGATATTTTTTACATTTATTTTAATATTTTCTAATATATTTTTTAAAAATTTCACAAAAACAATTCTCAGGCGGTCACCCATCCTAGCACTGGCCTCGCCCAATGTTGCCTGACATCGGTGACCATTATATACAATTTTAATATTATTTTCGCTAACAATTTACAATTAACAGGCGGTCACCCATCCAAATAGTGACCTCACCCAATGTTGCTTAACTTTTGATAGTAATTTTATGAAACTTTACAAAACTCCATCCAGGCGGTCACCCATCCTAGTACTGACCTTGCCCAATGTTGCTTAACTTGGTAGTCATTCTATAAAATTTCACAAAACTCCATCCAGGCGGTCACCCATCTTGGCACTGACCTCGCCCAATGCTGCTTAACCTCCATACATATTATACATATTATTTACTGTTTTGATATACATACATATACGGTACATACGAATTTTTATCTTCGTATGTACAGCACATTAAATTTATACATTTACTTTTCTAAGAAACATTTTACACCATGATTTGTTGTTTTTTACCTTTTGCGCTGAGTTCCGTTGCCAGGCAACCGGGATCAACACAAATGGCCGCGCGGTCACCTCTGCGCTTCACAGATCCACGTGTTTTTCCCTACACATTCAATTCATTCACATCACGTAACTTCCCTTCAAATACACTATTTTTACATGTCCTTTTTTGTCTACTATTCCCTATTATTGCCTATTTACATCTATTTTATATATTTATACACTATTTACGCTATATTACTTACATCTATTTTCCATAGTAATATTTTTACATTTAGGGCCTGTCACTTTTGTCTTAGCATTGTATTTTTGCGGAATATTATATGCCTTCCAAAAAGGCGTTCTGCACACTGTTCTACAGTACAAAGCAAGTCAGTCAGTCTGTCCGTTTATATCCGGGTGACTTCCCACCCATTCCCCCAGGTTAAGGGAGACTCGTTACTCATGACAGTATATTTGTGTTGTTTGCATGTTTTTTGTGTACTTGTCTAGTATTTTGTATGTGTGTACCCATCCACAACTCACTCTTTCCGTTTTACCACACTATTGGCAATTTATATATATATTTAATATATATAATTGCCACGTTCCTATTTGTGAGCTGTATCTTCCTTGTGTGTGTCTTCAAGTATATGTAATCTTAGTGTCAGTGATAGTGTGCATGTTCTGATATATTTTTATATAATCATTATATAGTAATTAAATCAGTGTTTAGTATTTATGTCTGTTTTGTATAGTGTGTAGTTGTGTGTTGGTGGGTCACAAGTAAGCTGTCGTCTCCCTCGCCAGATAATCCCATTTGCTACGGGTCGGGCACTCGGCACTGAAAGCGTTGTGGTCCGCCTTCCGCTGCCCAGAGCGCGAGCAGTTGCAGCACTGAGGTCCGGTGCCCGCACTATAGTCGGCGCAGTCCTTGCGCAAGTGCGGGCCCCCACAGTGGCTACATCTGTCCGCGCCCTCGGCGCAGAACCTGCGGCCATGGCCGAATGCCAGGCATTTGGTACATTGGACGAGCGGAGACTGGTCCTCCACCCTGACCCTCTGAAGATCAAGGTAGAGGGTTCCGGCCTCCGTCATCCTCTGCCAAACCTTTGGCTTCACCTGGAGGACTATGTGGGTAGTCCCCGGATTTCTTGTTCTCTTCCTGTACTTGATGCAGGCCTCGCTCTCCTCTTGCGGTAGGCCCATGAAAATATCCGCGTTCTGCTTATATAACGCGGACATCATTTGTTCGTTATCGGACCCGGCATGGACGTCTTTGAGGACGACCAGCGGGTCCTTGTTTCTCATGGGCTCCACCGCAAGCCCACTGTTGCTACTCTCTATCTGTTTTTTCACTCTGGCGGCCTCTTCTTTTGTGTCGCAGCCAAGAATAACGGTGCTATTCCTGGCTTTCCGGGCTTTAGATATCTTTAGGCCGGTACGCCCGGCGTCGACCGCCTCCTCCACTCTGGTGAGCACCTCTCCGGCCGTCTCCTGTCTGTCCTCAGAGGTGACAGCCAAAGAGTGGAGCGCCGGCCGGCGCCGGGGCACGGCCGCTGCGACACTGGCGTAAGTTGCAGGGCTGGGGCGGGGCTCCGCGACGCGGAGCGCTTCGACGGCGTCGCCAATGTGCGTCTTTGTATCGACGATTACGTCTCTTGCGACAGTCCCGATTAGATCTTCAATCTGGGACTGCGCACGCACAACAAGGGCCTCGGTCGCTATGTCTATTTCGACCTGTGTCTCCTCCATTTTTTCGGAGACCCTGTCTGCTACTTTATGGCAACGCTCGTCGTTGGCCTTCTCCATGTCCCGGAGCCCCTCCTTTAATGCCTGATGGGCTTTATTTATTTGCTCAAGGATCGAGCCCTGAACGTCCTCCAGCTTTGCCAGAATTCGATCCTCAAGCTGCGAGGGCGAGGCCGCCGCGGACGCCTCCTCCACTACTAGAGGCGCCGCCTTGGATGCCGAGCCAGCGGTCCCGGATGCCGCCTCCTCCTGCTTTCTCATCCTTTTGCCGATCGTATGGATGATAGCCATGCTTTTGTATGTTGTGTCCTCCAGAAAGGTCTTTATATCCCTCCTCATCTGAGGGTATTGTTGGACCCTCCGTGGTACTTCTTCGAGGGCCCTCATGACCTTCTGGAGGAGCAGGTAGGTATTTTGTGACTCGTAGTCTTCTTTTTCGAGCGATAGCCTTTTTACTCCCGGTCTCTTTATGTTGGTTCTGGCGGCACCCGTAACCGGCGAGGGTGAGGTATTGGAGCCAGGAGAGGCCTGTTTGTCGGCGACCGCAGATGTAGGTAGTGTGTGATACATGTTTTTACGTACGGGGAAAATTGTCAATATTAATAATGATTTTATACACCCTGTATAGCGGGGTGTGTCAGTATTTTTATGTCTGACCCTGTAAAGGGGGGTATAGTCTAATATTAGTCAAATACAATATACACAATTCAGTCAATTAACAATTCCAGTTAGAATTGAAAATAAAAATCTTTAAAAATAAAAACTTAAAAATAATTTTATCTCCTTGAGGAGACGTTAGCTCTACCCTGTAGAGTGGTCCTCAAGTTTGGGGGATGTATATAGTCCCCTTCGTAATAATAAATTATAAAATTTGTCAAACTAAGATTTTAAAATAAAATTAAAATTTCAATTAATAAACTTGATTTTAATTGTTTTAGGGGAATGCAACCCTATCCAGGGCCCCTCTCTGTCCTGACGGATTGTCCACCCTATCCCGGGCCACAATCTTTAAAAATTTTTTGATTTGGACCAGCCAGGCCCAAGTTAGGTTTTTTCCAGTTTTCTTCCCGCTATTCCCGGACCTCTTCCCTTTTGGCCCAAATGGGGGCACCAGTAGTAGCCCCTTGTTAAGGGGATCCTGACCCCAAAGAAAATTTTTGGATCGGCCCAAACCGAGCCGAGATATATACGTTTCCTGGTTTTGTCCCCTTTTTTCGGGGACTCTTCCAGGAAAACGATCCAAATAGTGATGTCGAAGGGGGGGCCTCCACTATGGGCTCCCGATTCCCGAATCTCAGCGAGATCGGGCCAAGCAGTCCCGAGATACAGGCTCGGAAAGCTTTTGTGCTGTTTTGTTTGTATGTTTGGAGTTATCTCCAAACCGATTAAAATTTTTTATTTTATTTTATTCTTGGGATGGAAGGTGTTCGTTCCAAGATGCCTAAGAATACCTATGCCGGTCAAAACAGGCCACGGGTGTCAGAGTTATGGGTCAATATAGATTTGACCTGTTTTTGATAACACTTATCAAAAATTCCTGTGTGGTGACGTCACAATAAAGTTTTAAAAGTTTTAAATATTCACTACACTGTATCTCCTCGGTTTCTACACCGATTTGAGCCAGGAAGGTCTCTAAAGTTTTGTCACGTCGTGCACTAATTAATTGTACGTTTTATGAGGGGGGCAAAACACTACCCTTAATGCTAGGGTGGTAAATGTCTATCTAACTAAATGTCACTATAAAGTCTAAACTAATGCACTAAATTAAAATCTAAAAACAGTCTCCGGTATAGTTTAACGTCACTCACGTTTTTGTGTCTTTATCACTCTCCTGAGGGACCAGGATCCAGGACCTCACCACCACACCCTTTTTATAGAAAAGGGGAGGTTATCTCCTGAAGTTGTGGTCCAAAACTCTTGGGAGGGGTCTCAAAAGACAGGTATCCCCGAGACACACCCTCACAAAGTTGAACACACAGGGGTCACTAATAAAAAACCAAGTTTTTTCACAAATTTAAATGTCACTATCACTGTTTATTGTCAAAAGATGCTATGTCCAATATCTCTCAAAGTCCTGGTCCTATTTCACTAGGGTTTTCACCGTTATGTTCGTCCAGTTCTCGCGCAACTTTTAAGGTATCACCAGTGGGGATTGGTGGTGATGAAAATTTTTTCCATCGACCACACCCTTTTTTATAAATCCTTATAACTCCACTAATATACAATTAAAAATTCTGAAAAGGGTCTCAATAGACGCGGGCGCCTGAGACACGTACTCTCGCAGTTAAAAAACCGGAGGTTAATCACTATTTTTGGAGTTATAAGCACTTTTCTGTTTTTGTGTGACGTTTTGGTTAAAAAATTTTCCGAAAAAACGCCACAACTTTGGTGATATTCGCGTGAAAAATCCGAGAAATGTCTCAAATTGTTCGGACACTCAACATACACAATCCTATAGATCGAAAACACTACGTTGCAGATCTAAATCCGGAGTTTTAGGGAAAACAAAATCCACTGTCACTTTTGGTCACAAAGTTTTCAGTTCTTCCACTATAACTTTCAGAGTTTTGGTCCGATTTCCACGCGGTTTTTTATATCAAATTCGTCTCGCGACGACGAAGATTTTGATATATGATTTGACAAATTTCGAGCAAATTTTACCACTAGTACGAATTTAAAGGTTCGGAGAGTGTTAAAAACGCTCTTGTCACGGCTTCTAAGCGGATGCGACTCGGTTAGGTTAGGTTAGGTTTTTTTTGTTAGGTTAGGTTAGGTTAGGTTAGGTTAGGTTAGGTTAGGTTAGGTTAGGTTAGGTTAGGTTAGGTTAGGTTAGGTTAGGTTAGGTTAGGTTAGGTTAGGTTAGGTTAGGTTTTTTTTTTTTTTTTTTTTTTTTTAACGTGGGGACTGCATTTACGCACTTCGCTCGCCCACCGCGGGGGCGATGGGTCCGCTTCGTGTGGGACTCCTGGCCTCCGGAAGGGGGGCCAGACTACCCACTAAACCCCACGTGTTCCTCTTCGCCTAGTGCCGAGCCGCGAGATACTCAATTTGGAGTGCTCACCGCGACCCGGCTAGGAGCGCCCTTGCAGGCTCGCCTCGGGGGGGCCAAATCGTTGGGGCCCCCCTGACCTTAGAGTTGGTATGCGCCCCCGGAACAACAAGGGCGCATCCGCCACGTGGCTGGGGGCGGCAGGTCCCCCGACCCACCGCCCATGGCAACTCTCAGTCGGGGCCGCGGGCGAACACTTGACGCCGGCGACCCCTCGCTGGGGGCCTGCGGGGCGGGAGAGTGAGCCCAGCTCGCTCCCGCTCCCGCAGGGCCTCTCTCTGGGCCGTCATCACCTCGCTGGCAAACGAGGCGATGGCGGCCCAGCACCGGTCGCTGCCGGCCATGGCTTCCACGATGGCCGGCAGCGAGAGATCAGCGCCGATGACGCTCGTCAGGGCCGCTCTTTGCCCGTCCCATGCTTCGCACACGGCCCGGGTGTGATGGGCCGTGTCGGGGTCGCCGCTGGTGCAGTTGCGGCACCGGGGCTCCGATTCTACCCCCACAACTTCCCACAGGTACTTGGCGAAGCAGCCGTGACCCGTGAGAAGCTGGGTGAGGTGATACGTGGGAGCCCCATGACCCCCCTCCACAAACTGTCGCAGGACGGGCCGAGCGGCCCTAACGAACGCCGTCGGACTCCCTTCCATTCTGGCAGCCCACGTCCGGAAGAGATCGTCGCGAGCCTCCTGCCTCCAGCGCTCGATCTCCTCCGGAGGCGGGCATCCACCAGCTCGCCGAATCAGGGCGCCCTCCTCGTACACCCTTTTGAGGACGCCGGCCTCGAGATCCCAGGGGATACTGCCCGCCAGGACGCACGCCGTCTCGTAGGAGACGGTGTGGTACGCCCGTGCGGCCCTCTGCGCGATGGCCCGCTGCGGACGACGCAGCAGGGCAACGTTAGCCGGGCAGAGTGCCTCCGCCCAGATAGGCGCTCCGTAGAGCGCCTTAGAGCGCACCACACCGTCGTAGAGACGGCGGCAGGCAGACCCCGGTCCTCCTACGTTGGGGAGCAGCTGCGAGAGCATTCCGGCAAACGCTAGCACCTTCGGCGCCAGCTGCCGGAAATGTTCCGCAAACCCCCACCGACCGTCGAAGGTTAGGTTAGGTTAGGTTTTTTTTTTTTTTTTAACGTGGGGACTGCATTTACGCACTTCGCTCGCCCACCGCGGGGGCGATGGGTCCGCTTCGTGTGGGACTCCTGGCCTCCGGAAGGGGGGCCAGACTACCCACTAAACCCCACGTGTTCCTCTTCGCCTAGTGCCGAGCCGCGAGATACTCAATTTGGAGTGCTCACCGCGACCCGGCTAGGAGCGCCCTTGCAGGCTCGCCTCGGGGGGGGGCCAGATCGTTGGGGCCCCCCTGACCTTAGAGTTGGTATGCGCCCCCGGAACAACAAGGGCGCATCCGCCACGTGGCTGGGGGCGGCAGGTCCCCCGACCCACCGCCCATGGCAACTCTCAGTCGGGGCCGCGGGCGAACACTTGACGCCGGCGACCCCTCGCTGGGGGCCTGCGGGGCGGGAGAGTGAGCCCAGCTCGCTCCCGCTCCCGCAGGGCCTCTCTCTTGGCCGTCATCACCTCGCTGGCAAACGAGGCGATGGCGGCCCAGCACCGGTCGCTGCCGGCCATGGCTTCCACGATGGCCGGCAGCGAGAGATCAGCGCCGATGACGCTCGTCAGGGCCGATCTTTGCCCGTCCCATGCTTCGCACACGGCCCGGGTGTGATGGGCCGTGTCGGGGTCGCCGCTGGTGCAGTTGCGGCACCGGGGCTCCGATTCTACCCCCACAACTTCCCACAGGTACTTGGCGAAGCAGCCGTGACCCGTGAGAAGTTGGGTGAGGTGATACGTGGGAGCCCCATGACCCCCCTCCACAAACTGTCGCAGGACGGGCCGAGCGGCCCTAACGAACGCCGTCGGACTCCCTTCCATTCTGGCAGCCCACGTCCGGAAGAGATCGTCGCGAGCCTCCTGCCTCCAGCGCTCGATCTCCTCCGGAGGCGGGCATCCACCAGCTCGCCGAATCAGGGCGCCCTCCTCGTACACCCTTTTGAGGACGCCGGCCTCGAGATCCCAGGGGATACTGCCCGCCAGGACGCACGCCGTCTCGTAGGAGACGGTGCGGTACGCCCGTGCGGCCCTCTGCGCGATGGCCCGCTGCGGACGACGCAGCAGGGCAACGTTAGCCGGGCAGAGTGCCTCCGCCCAGATAGGCGCTCCGTAGAGCGCCTTAGAGCGCACCACACCGTCGTAGAGACGGCGGCAGGCAGACCCCGGTCCTCCTATGTTGGGAAGCAGCTGCGAGAGCATTCCGGCAAACGCTAGCACCTTCGGCGCCAGCTGCCGGAAATGTTCCGCAAACCCCCACCGACCGTCGAGTACCAGCCCCAGATACTTGAGGCTGCGGCCGACGGCGATGGAGGTGCCCCCCACCACGATCGTGGTGTCTCGAGGCGGCGTCTGCCGAGGCCCATGGAAGAAGAGGGCCTCGGACTTCTCGAGGGCGACATGGAGGCCCAGCGCACTGATTCGGCGCACCACTTGAGCGACGCCTGCCGTCGCTAGGACGGCGGCGTCGCGGAACGTGGGGCCCCGCGCGGTCACTAGGGTATCGTCGGCGTAACAAAGTACGCCGACTCCCCGAAGAGTAGCACCGCGCAGGACCCAGTCGTACCCGATGTTCCACAGGAGCGGCCCAAGTACCGACCCCTGTGGAACACCACACCTCATAGCCTTGCGGACCACTCCGTCTCGGCCCGAGTACGTGATGACCCGGTCCACGAAGTAGTCCGCAAGGATTCGCCTGAGGTACCACGGTACGTTGTGGTACCTCAGGGCCTCGGCGATTGTCTGCCAGGGGAGGGTGTTGAAGGCGTTGGCGATGTCGAGCGACACGGCCAACAACACCCCGCCCCCGGCGATCGCCTCATCGACGCTGCCCCGCAGTCGGGAAACGGCGTCAAGAGTCGACTTCCCGCGACGGAAGCCGAACTGACCGTCGCTGAGATCGGGCCCCGCCCCCTCCAGGTGCTTGACGAGACGCGCAGCGAGCACTCGCTCAAACATTTTGCACGTCTCGTCGAGCAGTACGATGGGGCGGTAGGCCGACGGTGCCTCGGCTGGGCGCCCGTGCTTCCTGATCAGCACGAGCCGTCCGGTCTTCCATCGTCGCGGGAATCTCCCCGACGCCACACACTCCGACATGAGGGACAGCGTCTCCTCCTCGAGTGCCGGCATCGCTAAGGCGACGACCTTCCCAGGGATGCCGTCCGGGCCCGGGGCGCGTTTCCTGACTTTGAGAGCCAGGATCGCCGCCCCTAGCTCGGCCTCGGACACGGGAGGTATCGCCTCTGCGTCGCCTTCTGCCGGTACTCGGTGACGGCTTGGTGCTGCCATCCGCGGTGGGACCCACTCTTCCCGCTCAGGGAAGAGGGAACTGACCACTCGGCCCAGAAGCTGTGGCTCGAGAGTTCTGGTGAGGGGAGGCGCCCAGGGCCGGAGCTTCTGGCTCACGGTTTTGTACGGGCGCCCCCACGGATCTCGATCCAGGCTCTCGAGCCACTCCCTCCAGGCCTCCTCTTTGGCGGCTCTGATCGCCGAGTTGAGGGCCGCACGAGCGGCCCTATGTGCGGCGAGCAGTTCCTCTTCACGGGCGAGGTCCCTGACGGCCCTCCTGCGGCTGCGAGTGTACTGCCTATGGGCCGCGTGACTTGCGGCACGCAGCCCGGCAAGGTGGGGACGCCACCAGTACACTTGCCTCCGAGGGAGGGCTGGCCTCGCCCTCTGCATCGCCGCATCGCAGACGCGAGTCAGCTTCCCAGCGAGACTATCGCACCTCGCGTCCGCGTCTGGGCCGCTTTCCGCTCCACCAGCAACCCAGCGCTCGACGATAGCCGCCTCTAGGGCCAGTTCCCGGTTCAGAGAACCGAGGCGCCACCGCGGACCTTCTCCAGCAAGGGGACGGTTGCCATCTCCTCCTCGGATGGCCGCTGAGCGAGAGACCACGTCGAACCGTATGTAACGATGGTCCGACGCGGTCTCCACATTCTTGACGACCCGCCAATTGCGAGTGCGGCCAGCCAGGGCAGGACTAGCAAACGACAGGTCTACTATCGAGCTGCCCTGGGGCCGCACAAGCGTGGGTACCGTCCCCCTGTTAAGCAGCACCAAGCCGTGAGACACCGCCCACTCCTCCAATATCTCCCCCCGGCCGTCGGTCCTCGGAGATCCCCACGCCCGTGAGTGGGCGTTGAAATCCCCGGCTACCACGACCGGAGTGGGGTGCGCGTCCGCCAACAGAGCCCCGACCTCCGTGAGCCACTGCTCGAACTCGGCGAGGCTTCTGTTGGGCGAGAAGTACACCCCAATCACTGCAGTGTCGCCCAGCGTGGCGAGGACGCACCCTCGGCCCCTCACTACTCTGTCGAGTTGGTGGGGGCCGGTTCGCTGGGCGACGATAGCCACCAAGCCGTCGCTGTCGCTGGCCCAGTTGGGGCCGGTGCGCACGTAATACGGCTCGGCGACTACCGCCACTGTCGTCTGCCACTGCGTCACGGTCTGGGCCAGTAGGTCCTGGGCCGCGGCGCAGTGGTTGACGTTGGCCTGCAGCACGGAGATTTGGAGAGCCATTAAATTTGGGCGGTGTCCATCTCCTCCTCATTGGACGGTGGCGACAGGGTCGTTGGGGTGGTCTTGGGTTCCACCCCCCCTGTCGCCTTGCGTTTCGCCTGACCCCCCCTCTTGCGGGAGGCTGCCCGGCACTTCGCGGAGCCGAGTCTGTGGCCGGACGCCACACCTTCCGCTGCACAGACGGGACACTCGGGGTCCGCGGAGCAGGCGGCCGCCTTGTGGCCCTCCTGTCCGCATTGGAAGCAGAGCGCGCTGCGGTCGATCTTCGCAGCGCACTTTGCCCCCACGTGTCCCGGCTCCAGGCAGCGGAAGCACCGCGCCGGCCTTGGCTCCAGGGTGGTCAGCTTGACCGCTGACCACCCGACGACGATGCGGCGGCCGTCCGTTAACTTTTTGGCCGCCGCAACCGGGCACCGCAGCCAGGCAGTGCCCTGTCGACCGGGTGGGCGATTGATGTCGCCCACCTTGATGGAGGCGACAGGGCAGCCTCCCTCGGTCGCCAGCAGCTGAGCCACCGACTCCTTTGTTGCCGCATCGCCCAGGCCAGAGATGCGCAGCTCCACGCACCTCTCCGGCCTGGCGACACGGACCTCCTCTCCGAACGTCTGCCGAAGTTTCTCCGCCAGGGCGTCCGCCTTCTGCGCCCTTTCGGCGCCACCCACCTCCAGAATCCGTCCTCCGGTCACGGCAGTGCGAATCCGGAGGCCGTCAATGCCGAGAGTCTTGAGATCTATCGATCTCTCGGCATTGGTCATCACCTGGTTGTAGGTGACGCCTTTTTCTACCGCGCCCGGCTGCAGTGTAACACACACTGCAGCGGTTGTCGGGGCGCGGATTCTGCGCCTCGCCTTCGCCTGCTTTGCAGGCTTGGCAGGCGCCTTGGCGCTCGGCAGGTTAGGTTAGGTTAGGTTAGGTTAGGTTAGGTTAGGTTAGGTTAGGTTAGGTTAGGTTAGGTTAGGTTAGGTTAGGTTAGGTTTTTTTTTTTTTTTTTTTTTTTTTTAGAAGCAGGCACCCGCCATCGCAGGGTGTTACTGCCTATGCGCTTTTCCCCTTACTTAATAAGAGACCTTTTTTATCTTTGTTTTTTATTTTATAGTGCTAATGTATTGTGTGATGTCGTTATATTTTAATATATATGTATATATAATATATTTATAATGTTCAAATATATGTGTACAGCACATTTACAATTGCTGTACACATACATTCGCTCATCTTTATTGTTTCAAATATTTATTTACCATTTGTTTACATCAACTTATATTGTATCCATTTGTTTTCGCTATATTTTTTCATACATGTGTTATGTTCAATTTATTTCTATGTGTATTTCCAATTTTATAATATAAATGTATATAATAATGATAACAATGATAGTGGTGAAAATTTTGAAAAAAGGTGAAAATGATGAAAATTGTGAAAACTATGAAAATTATGAAAATTATGAAAATTATGAAAATTATGAAAATTTTGAAAATTATGAAAATTATGAAAATTATGAAAATTATGAAAATTATGAAATTTATGAAAACTATGAAAATTTTGAAAATTTTGAAAATTTATGAAAATTATGAAATTTATGAAAATTATGAAGATTATGAAAATTATGAAAATTTTGAAAATTTTGAAGATTTTGAAAATTATGAAAGTGATGATGATGACAATAATACTTATGATAATAGCAACAATAGTACAACAGTAGCAACTGCAGCAATGGCTAACGACAATTCAAGTTCACTTTCGATATATATTACGTGTACACATTAAGATGTTCAACTATGTGTATAGCGTACACACAGTTGTATAAACACACATTTGCCTTTCCACTGTGTTCCACTTATTTTTATTGCATTTGTTTACATCAAATAATTTTGTATATATTTATCTATACTATATTTTTATACATATATTATTTTAATTCTTTTATATATATGTACATATAATATATTTGAGATGTTCAAGTATGTGTCTGCAGCGTATACACAATTTCTATAGGCACACACTTGCTCATCCACCATGTTCTACATATTTGTTTATATACTATTTATTTATTTACATCGTTTTTATCTTTTCTATATGTCATCTGATATATTTCTCATACATTGCCATTTGCAGTTCACCATTTATATATATTCCAGTTTTTATAATATATATTTGTTTATAATATATATTTAGTATGTTCAAGTATGTGTCTGCAGCGTATACACAATTTCTATAGGCACACACTTGCTCATCCGCTATATTCTACATATTTGTTTGTATACTATTTATTTATTTACATCACGTTTTATCCCTTCTATATGTCATCTGATATATTTCCTATACATTTCCATTTACAATTCACCATTTATATATATTCCAGTTTCTATAATATATATTTGTATAATATATATTTAGTATGTTCAGATGTGTGTATGCAGTGTATCAGTACATTTCTGCATACACACATTTGCCCATCCATTGTGTTCTATACATTTATATGTTGTTTATTTACGTCACATTTTATATTATCCATATGTCTCCCACAGCATCTCTCACACATACATTATTTTTAATTTACTATTTATATATATTCTAATTTTTATGATATATACTTATTCACGTGTTACTCCAACCGTTTGTTGTTGTTTACATTTTGTCTTACTTTTCGTTGCTAGGCAACGGAGAATAAGACAAAGGTTTCGCACTCTCATCTGCGCTAACACGGATCCGCGTGTTGTAATTTCTGTATTTTAATGTATTTATATTACACATTTTCCTCTAAATAGTACTATATTTATATGTCCCTAGTTATCTATTTTTCCTTTTTATTACTTTTTACATGTATTACTTATATATATCCATTTTTTACACCACATTTGCATACTTGATTTCTCCATAGTATTATTTTTATTTTGAGAGCCTGTTGTTTTATTTTAGCAAGTTGCATTTTATTTTTATGTTTATTAAGCGCCTTTCGCATTAATTTAGCATCGTAATTTTGTGGGACATTATGTGTTTGCACTCAGGTGCCCCACACATCGCCCCCAGTTTATCTAGGAAGACCAGGCCTCCACGACACGTATTTGTGTATAGTATTCTTGTTTTTTGTGTGCATGTTTTTGTGTTCTGTACATGTGTGTTTCCTTCCACAGTTCACTCTTTCCTTGATATCAATCTGCTAACAAAAAATATATATATCTCAATATATACTGTTGTTACCTTCCTGTTTGTGAACTGTTTCAGTCGTATGTTTGTCTGTCAAAATAAGTGCAATCTAGTGTTTATTGTTTGTGTGCATGTTTTGATATTTTCGTATATTATCATAATATAGTCATTATATCAATGTTAGTTTATGTGTGTCTTTGTGTAGTGTGTTTCTGTGTGTGGGTGTGTCAGGGATAAGCCGTGGTCTCCCTTGCCAAGTAATCCCACTTGGCACGGGTGTGACATTCGGCGCTGAAGGCGTTGTGGTCTATGCTCCGCGACCCAGAGCGCGAGCAGTTGCAGCACCGCGGTTTCGAACCCGCACTGTAATCTGCGCAATCCTTGCGCAGGTGCGGGCCCCCACAGTGGCTACACCTGTCCGCACCCTCGGTGCAGAACTTTCGACCGTGGCCGAATGCCAGGCACTTCGTACACTGGATGACCGGCGACTGGTCCTCCACCCTGACCCTTTGAAGGCCCAGGTAGAGGGTCCCAGCCTCCGTCACCCTTTGCCATACCTTTGTTCCCACCTGGAGGACGATGTGCGAGGTCCCTGGGTTCTTTGTTCTTTTTCTATATTTTATTTTGGCCTCCCTCTCCTCTCGTGGTAGGCCCATGAAAATTTCCGCGTTTTGTGTGTGAAGAGCGGCTATTAGATCGTCGTTGTCGTTCCCCACATGAACGTCCTTGAGGACGACCAGTGGGTCTTTGTTTTTCATGGGCTCCACCACGAGCCCATCGCCTTTACTTTCTATTCTTTCTTTTATTTTTAATACCTCCTCTTTTGTGTCGCAGCCCAGGATTACTACGCTGTTTTTGGCTTTCCTGGCTTTCGAGATTTTAAGGCCAGTACGCCTGGCGTCGACCGCCTTCTCCACTCTGGTGAGCACCTCTCCGGCCGTCTCCTGTCTATCCGTTGAGGTGACAGCTACGGAGTGGAGTGCCGGCCGGCGCCGGGGTCTGGCCGCTGCGACGCTGGCATAGGTCTGGGGGCTTGGATCCGAGGTACCTTGGCTCTGGGACACAATCTCTTTTACGGCGGCGCCAAAGTGAGTCTTGGTCTCCACTACCAAGTCTCTGGCAACAGTCCCAATCAGGTCTTCGATATGGGACTGTGCGCTCACTATTTGACCTTTGGTCTCCTTGTCAATATCCTCTTGTATGCCATCGATCTTCATAGCCAGGGCTTCCGTTTGGGCCGTAAACATTGCATCGTTCGTCTCTTCAAGTTCCTTGAACTCCCTCCTTATTTGTCCTCGGGTCTCACAGACCCACTGGAAGACACTTTCCTCCATCTCCCCCAGCCTAGCTAAAATTCTCTCCTCCTGAGCCGAGGGCGCGGCCGCCGCGGCGGCTTTCTCCTTAGCGGGAGTCGCCGCCGCGACCGCCGCACCCGCGGTGTCGGACGCCGCCCTCTCCGAGCTCTTCATCCTCCTACTGAGCTCAAAGAGGATACGTTGACAATTATCGGAGCCCTGCTCCAGGAAGTTCTTGATATCTTTCCTCATTTGAGGATATTGTTGAACCCTCAGGGGGATATCCTCAAACATTTTCATGACCTCCTGGAGCAGTTGGTCACTGGACTGGCTAGCGTAGGTGGTCTGCTGCTTTTTATAAATGGTCATGTTGTCCAGTGACCTCCGCTTTGTTGCTGGTCTCCTGATAAAAGTCTTCGCGGCGTCCAACACTAGCGAAGGCGATTTGTTGGCGTTAGGGGAGGCCTGTCCCCTTACATGCGATGTTGGCGGTGTTTCGTACATTTTTAAAGTTCGGGGAAAATTGTCAAAATCTTAAAATTTAAATTGTACACCCTGTATAATGGGGTGCGGTTAGAATTAATTAACCCTGTAAAAGGGGGTACTGTCTATATACTAAAATTAAACAAATTAGACAAACAACAAAAATTTCAAATAAATTATTATACAATTGTCAATTTAAAAACTTAAGAATAATTTTATCTCCTATAGGGAGACGTGAATTTTCCCAATTGGGACTGTCGATATATTAAGGGGATGTATACTGTCCCCTATCAATTCTTATAATCTAAAATTTAAACAAAAAATTAAAAAAATTTTGTTTCATACAAACTAATTCCAATTTAATTAAATTATTGTAAACTTAAAAACTATTATCCTGAGGGATTGCGGCTTCCTACAGGACCCCCTCTTTCGTGACGGGTTATATACCCTATCCTGGGCCGCAATCCAAAGGAATTTTTAAAATCGGACCACCCAGGCCGAAGTTGGGTTTTATCCCCTTTTTCTCCCGAACCTCTTCCCCAATGGTCTAAATGGGGGTGTCGGTGGTTGCTCCCTGCTAAAGGGATCCCGACCCCAAAAATTTTCTGGAATCGGCCCAAACCGAGCCGAGCTGTAAGTGTTTCCCGGTTTATTCCCCTTTTCCCGGGGACTCTTCCAGGAGACAGTCCAACTAGTGATGTTAAGGGGGGGGCCTCCACAAGGAGCTTACGATTCCCGATTTTCAAGAGAATCGGACCCACCAGTCCGGAGATATCAACGAGGGAACGATGTAACGTTACCCCGTTTTCGGTCAAGTACGTTCGTTTAATTTTAATAAATTTCTAATATATTTAGTTTGTTTGGGATGGAAAATTTTTCAATTTTCCTCCCTTTAATTTTTCTGGGGTGCTCTTCTTGTAGCACACCCTCTGCCGAGTCAGATACAAAAAGTCCGGTCAGGATCGGCCCAGCCAATCCGGAGTTATTCGTGGTTTCCTAAAAAGTCAACCTATCGATTTAAAAAGTTTTATCGGAATTTGTTAATCCCACCTGGGATGGGTGGTATCCGTTACGGGGATCACAAAAATGTACCCGCCGGTCTGAGCAGGTCACGGGTATCAAAGTTATGGGGTCAAACGTAGTTTGACCCAGTTTGTCGATAAGACTTATCACAAATTCCTTTGTGTGACGTCACGAAAAAGTTTAAAGTTTTAAAATTGTTCACCACACTATAGCTCTTCGGTTTCTTGACCGATTTGAGCCAAAAAGGTCTTAAAAGCTTCGTCTCGTCGTGCACTAATTTATAGTGTGTCGAGTGAGGGGGTTGAAACACTACCCTTAGGGTTAGGGTGGTAAATGTATATTAAACTAAAAGTCACTGTAAAAACTAAACTAATGCACTTAACTTAGGTCTGTAAACGGTGTCTGGTTCCGTTTACCGTCGCACACGTCTCACGAGTCTCTGCAGCTCTCCCGAGGGACCAGGATCTGGGACCTCACAGCCACACCTTTTTTGCAGAAAAAGGCTGTAGCTCCTGAAGTTGTGGTCCAAAACTCTTGGGAGGGGTCTCAGAAGATGGGTATCCCCGAGACACACCCTCACAAAGCTGAACACACAGGGGTCACAAACTAAAAATCCAAGTTTTTTACAAAAATAAGTGTCACTTTCACTGTTTATTGTCAAAAGATGCTTTGTCCAATAACTCACAAAGTCCTGGTCCAATTTTAGTGGGACTTTCACCGTTGTATTCGTCTCACTCCAACGCAACTTTTGGGCTATCACCAGGGAGTATCGGTGGTGATGAAAAATCTTTCATCGACCACACCCTTTTCATAAAAATACTTGTAACTCCCTCAAAAAGCAATGTAAAATTCTGCGAAAGGTCTCGAAAGACGCAGACGCCTGAGACACGTACTCTCACGGTTCAAAAACCGGAGGTTGTTGGCTATTTTAGGAGTCACAAGCACTTTCCACTTTTTGTGTGACGTTTTAACCAAAAAATTTTTGGAAAAAACACCACAACTTCGGCAAAAGTCGCTTTAAAAATCCAAACAATGTCTTAAAATGTTCGTACACTAATTACACGCACTTCTACAGATCCAAAACACAGTGTTACAGATCTAAATCTGGAGTTTTAGGGAAAACAAAATACACTGTCACTTTTGGTCACAAATTTTTCGGTTTTTGGTCTGTAACTTTTTAAGTCCTGAACGGATTCCCGCGCGGTTTTTTATATCAAATTCGTCTCGCGACGACGCAAATTTTGATATATCACTTGGCAATATTCGAACGAATTTTACCAGTAGTACGATTTTACACAACGGAGTTAGGTAAAAACGATGCGTTCTCGGCCATCTAAGCTACGAGACTGGTTAGGTTAGGTTTTTTTTTTTTTTTTTTTTTTTTTAATATATTACTCTTCTATTTATCCTCTGCCATGAGAAAAGGCAGAGACTTTCATTTCTAAATTTTTGTAATACGTCATTTTTTATTTTGATTCTAAATATTTGGCCGAATGGTTTTTAAGTTTTTTAATTTATTTAATCATTTTAATTTGGTACCGTAACTGGTTGCCTATATTCAATAGGCAGCAGTGTTCGGTCTTCAGTTTCCTAATTTTTATTTCTTAATATAGTTTTATTCCCTATTGTTTCTAAGTATTTTATAAAATGCCCCCTGGTTTTATTGTTTTCGATTAGTAATTTAAATTCCCCTTTTCTAATTTTGACTTCCAAATTTTCTTCCAGGTTGAATCTCTCCATACCAAAGACCGGGCAGTCTGCAACCACGTGCTCCACTGTTTCTTCCTGTGCCGGATCGCAGATGCACGCTGGACTCTCCTTACACCTAAAACGATATAGGTATGCGGAGAATCCACCGTGCCCCGTAAACATTTGGACCAGCACAGGAGTGAGTGCGATCTTCTTTATGAGTGCGTGGGCCTCCAACGCATCCGGAAAAAACAATTTGGTTGTCCCCGCCGTTGTCTCAGATTTGTATCTCCTGTTCCATTCGTCAAGCGTCTCCAAACGGATTTGACGCTTGACGAATGAAACAGGGCATAGATCGTAATCTGGCTTCCTCTTTATGCCCACCGCGGCCTCCTTCGCGAGGACGTCCGCCCTCTCGTTTCCCTCCAACCCCACATGCGCCTTGATCCAAAAAATGTTTACAATTTTTTGTGAATTTTGAGCTAATATTAAATTCTTTCTAATTTTGATCGCCAGGGGATGGAGGGAACCAGGGCCCTGTACCGTCTCCAACGCCGCTCTGGAGTCGCAGTAGACATTTACGTGTCCTTTTTGTTGCAGGGACAACTCCACCGCTCGATGCAGAGCCAGCAACTCCGCCTGGTAAACCGTGCAGAAGGACTCCAGCTTTAACTTCTGCGTTTTACGCTCTACGCCTCTCTCCCACAGAGACAACGCTGCACCCACTTTACCCTCGATCTTACTGCCGTCAGTAAATATTTCACTGACGGCCGGGTCCGGCTGGGGTAGTTCTGCACGGTTCACCACCAAGCCATACACGAGTCTAATTTGCTCAGCGGGGTGCGGTACGGTGAGTATGCTTACAGGTGCCTCGATCTGCCGGTCTCCCAACACCCGCCGGGAGTGGCCCCTCTTTACTTCATAAAGCGAGGCCGCCTCCTTGATTCTCAGATCCAGGGGTAAGAGCCCAGAGAGTATTAGGGACGAATTTAGAGAGACGGTCCTGTAAGCCTTCACCAACTTTTGCACAAAACCGCGCTGAACAACGTCAAGCTGTTTGCGGACCCCTACCTTATCAGCCGCCGGTGCCCACACACTGGCCACATACATTATTGTGGGCTCCACTACCGCGCTGTAAATGGATCTGATCACCGCCGGCGACAGCCCCCACTGCACCTTTGCTGCTCTCGACAATCGACGATAGAGACTGAGGGCTTTGTGGCACACGTTTTTAACGTGGGTGTTAAAAGTTAATCCATCGTCGATTGTCAGGCCCAGCACCTTTACTTCCTTCGATAGGCCCACGGGGACCCCGCCCATGACCAGTCTTGGGGGGTCGAACTTCAGTTTTTTAGTGACCACCATTGCATTTGTTTTGTGGGGTGCAAACCTAAGCTTATTTTCCACCCCCCAAGCCCGGACAAGTTCGAGGACCCCGTTGGGGTTAGGTTAGGTTAGGTTAGGTTAGGTTAGGTTAGGTTAGGTTAGGTTAGGTTAGGTTAGCAGGTGGTCGAGGGCCTTTTCCCGCAGCGGGCGGAGCACACGCCCCCGTCGATGGCCTATTCAGTGGCCAGAGACGACGGGGGCCGAGAGGACGATATTCCGCCCGTTAGGGAATCGGAGGTTGGGGCGGCTGTTCTTCGGATCCGTTCCAAGAACACCGCCCCCGGGCCGGACGGGGTACCACCCCGAGTGATGGCCCGAGCCCTCGACCATATGTCGGACCGCCTCAGGGAGGTTTTGGATGCCAGCCTGGCGTCCGGACGCTTCCCTGAGTGCTGGAAATGCGGGAAGCTGGTCCTACTGCAGAAGCCGGGACGGCCAGCCGGTTCGGTCGCGGCCTATAGGCCCATCGTGTTGCTGGACGAGGCGGGCAAATTGTTCGAGAGGATTCTCTCTGCCCGCATCGTCCAGCATCTCAGCGAGGTAGGGCCCGACCTGTCGGACGCCCAATTCGGGTTCCGAGAGGGGCGTTCGACGGTCGATGCCATGATGCGCCTTAGGGCCGTGACCGAAGAGGCGGTTGGCTGTGGCGGCGTGGTGTTGGCGGTGTCCTTGGACATCGCCAACGCCTTTAATAGTCTGCCATTCAGCTGCATCAGGGAAGCACTCCAGTATCATGGGGTGCCAGAGTACCTGAGGCGGCTGGTGGCAGACTATTTGGAGGAGCGTACCGTCGTGTACGAGGATCGAGATGGCGTCCTTAGACGGCGACCCATGTCGTGCGGCGTTCCACAGGGGTCTGTCCTCGGACCACTCCTGTGGAACGTGGGGTACGACTGGGTCCTTCGAAGTCGTCTGCCCCCCGGGCTGGGCGTAATTTGTTACGCCGATGACACTTTGGTCACAGCTCGGGGGGCCAATTTCCAAGAGGCGGCGCGCCTGGCCACCAGGGGTGTTTCTCTGGTGGTTGGGCGCATCGAGGCGCTGGGCTTACGGGTGGCCCTTGACAAGACGGAGGCCCTGCTATTCCATGGGCCCCGTCGTGGTCCACCCCCCGGCGCCTCTATCGAAGTCAACTCGGTCCTCGTACCGGTTCGGGCCCAGATGAGGTATCTGGGCCTGATCCTCGACGGTAGGTGGCTCTTCGACGAGCACTTCCGACAGCTTGCCCCAAAGCTGGTCGGCGCTGCCTCCGCCCTTGGGCGACTCTTGCCCAATCTGGGTGGAGCCAGCGTCGAAACAAGACACCTCTACACGGGGGTGGTCCGGTCGATGGCACTATATGGTGCACCGGTGTGGGTGGAGGCTCTGACCGTCCAGAACAAGGCACGCCTGTTGCGCCCTCAGAGGGTATTGGCGGTCAGAGCCATACGCGGATACCGCACGGTGTCCACCGAGGCGGCGTGTGCCTTGGCCGGAACACCCCCGTGGGATTTGGAGGCGGAAGTGCTCGCCGAAGTTTATCGGCGAGCGGCTGAATATCGGGCGGAGTACGGGTATCGTGCTCCGCCCGAAGAGGTACGCGAATGGCGTGAAGCCGCTCGCCGAGCCACGATGGCTTGTTGGTCGTCCCGGCTGGAGGCTCCACGCGCTGGCTTTGCCACCGTGGAGGCGCTCCAGCCGGTCATCCTCGAGTGGGCAGGGCGGCAGCACGGGACCCTTTCCTTCCGGCTGACGCAGGTGCTTTCCGGGCATGGTTGCTTCGGAAAGTACCTGCATTCGGTCGCTAGGAGGGAATTGAGTCCCGCCTGCCACCACTGCGACTGCAGTGAGGACTCGGCCCAGCATACGCTGGAGATCTGCCCCGCTTGGGCGGATCAGCGCCGGGCCCTCACTGCAGTCATCGGAGGAGATCTGTCGCTGCCGGCCGTCGTACTGTCCATGGCCGGTAGCGACAGCAGTTTTACCGCGGTCGCGACCTTCTGCGAAGAAGTAATTTCGCAGAAGGAGGCGGCGGAGAAGGCCCGGGAGGACGATATCCACTCGGACCCGATCCGCCGCCGGCGCACGGGGCGGCGGAGGCGCGCCTATCAGCGCCTCATGCCGCCCTGAGTGTGGCCGCGGATGGACGGGATGGGTTTTCCCCTCCATCCGCATTACAGGCCAACCGCGAGGGGGCGACGTACGCGTGTGCCGTGCGTCGCCTAATTTGAGATTTTTACCAGCAGACGGTGCCCGCTTCAGTGCGGGCAGGCGCTGGGAGGGGTCCGGTTTGCGTTAATAACAGCGATCCCGGACCCCTCCCTTCTCAGGCGCAGAGTTGGCACACCGTGTGGTTTTAGTCGGTTCGATTCCGACACACCGCCCCGCCGCAAACCCCGGCGGGGTGACGGCCCGAGGGGGTTTCCAACCGTAAAAAAAAAAAAAAAAAAAAAAAAAAAAAAAAAAGGTTAGGTTAGGTTAGGTTAGGTTAGGTTAGGTTAGGTTAGGTTAGGTTAGGTTAGGTTAGGTTAGGTTAGGTTAGGTTTTTTTTTTTTTTTTTTTTTTTTTTTTTTTTTTTTTTTTTTTCTGCTTTTCCCCGTCCATAGGATCGACAGGACCTTGTGTATCTATTGTGTATAATATAGTGCTATGTGTAGTGGTGTCGATATAATTTGATATATATGTATATATAATATATTGAGGATGTACGGATATATGTGTTCGGCACGTTACAGTTGTCGAACCCATACATTCGCCCACCCTTTACATCTGTCTATTTGTGTTCTGTCTTACTTGTTGCATTTTGTTTCGTGTCTATCTATCATCTACAATTTGCATACATGTGTTATTTTTGTTTCGTTCATTTATATATATTTTTCAAAAAAAAAGAACAAGAAATTTTTTCTACAAATTATTTTTAGGCGGTCACCCATCCTAATACCGACCGCGCCCAATGTTGCTATTTTAGTGACAATAAAAAGTACAAAAAACAATTTCCGGGCGGTCACCCATCCAAATTCCGACCTCACCCAATGCTGCTTAACCTTTGGTGAGGTCGGAATTTGCCATTTCAGCTGTTTCAATTATTTTATTATATATTCTCTCATTTATACTTCTGATTTTTTGTTTGCATTACTTGTCATTTATACATATTTCAATTTTTTACAATATTTATTTATTTATATATACTTCTAGTCTTTATATTTAAATTTACTATTTTTATTAATTTCTATTCTTTACCATATACAAATTTCTTAACAAAAAAAACAACAAAAATAATTTTTTCGGGCGGTCACCCATCCAAATTGTGACCTCGCCCAATGTTGCTTAACCTTTAATATGTTCAACTGTGTGTACACAGCGTATACACAATTTCTCTGTACACACATTTGCCCATTCACCATGTTCTATGTATTTATTTATTTACCATATGTTTGTTTACATCATGTTTCATTTCATCAACACAACAAAAGAAATAAAAAAAAATTTCAACAAAACATTCATTTCGATAAAACAAAACATTTTTGCATATACAATATATAATAACATAATTCCTAACAATTTAAATATTCTAAAATTTGACAAAAAGTAATTCTCAGGCGGTCACCCATCCAAATTGTGACCTCGCCCAATGTTGCTTAACCTTTAATATGTTCAACTGTGTGTACACAGCGTATATACAATTTCTCTGTACACACATTTGCCCATCCACCATGTTCTATGTATTTATTTGTTTACCATTTGTTTGTTTACATCATGTTTTATTTTATCTGTATGTATTCTAACATATTTCTTGTACATTAGTATTTACAATTCTCTGTCATTATTCATTTCATTCTTCTATAATATATTTCTAAAAATTTTTACAAAAAGCAACATCCAGGCGGTCACCCATCCAAGCACCGACCTCGCCCAATGTTGCTTAACCTCAATGAGCATTAGTTGACATTCATGCCCATTCAAGTTTTATATTATATATTTACATATATTTCCAATCTTTTATAATATGTATTTATATGTATTTATATATACATCTACAAAACAAAAGAAAACATTTTTAACGAAACAACTGCAAAAAATTTCTCGGGCGGTCACCCATCCAAGTAACAACCACACTCAATGTTGCTTAACATCGGTGAGTTGCACATATATTTAATTTGTTTACATTATACTTATTTTTACCGATTTTACTTATTTTTGTTCATTGTATATATGTTTTCCGCTGTCGTCACTTGTATATATTTTCATTTATACAATCATTTGTTGTACCATGTTTACCTATTGTCTTGTTTACCGTTGCTAGGCAACGGATCTCAATACAAAAGGTTGCGCGGCCACCTCCGCGCTAACGCGGATCCGCGTGTTATTTATTCAATTTTAATTTGCTTATTTTACACAATTGTCCTTAATTAGCACTATATTTATCTACTTTCTGTCATCTACCATTCCCTATCGTTAATTATTTACATCTATTTCGCTTTTAATTCCATTTATTACGCCGTATTTGTAAGTTTGTTTTTCTATAGTAATATAATTTACTTTTGAGCCTACTATCCTTGTCTTAGCTACAAGTTTTACTTCTCTTTTATATTTAATTTTGCGCCTTTCAATTTTGTTATAGCATTTTTTGATTGTAATGGGACGCTATGTGTTTTGTTCAGGTACCGTTCCCAGGGACCTCACACACCGCTCCCAGTTTCATCAGGGAGACCCGGCCTCCATGACACGTATTTATGTGTAGTTTCTTTGTTTTTGTGTGCGTGTTTTTGTGTTCTGTACATGTGTGTTTCCCTCCACAGTTCACTCTTTCCTTTATTACATTCTTTTAACAAACAGTATATATATGACAATATATATTGTTGTTACTTTCTTATTTGTGAACTGTTTCAGTCGGTGTATGTATGTTAAATTAATGTAATCTAGTGTTTATTGTTGTGTGCATGTTTAGATATATTCCTATATTTTTAAAATATAATCTTTATATCTGTGTTTGTTTATGTGTGTCTTTGTGTAGTGTGTATCTGTGTGTGGGTGTGTCAGGGATATGCCGTGGTCTCTCTTGCCAAGTAGTCCCACTTGGCACGAGTGGGGCATTCAGCGCTAAAGGCGTTGTGGCCGGCGTCCCGCAACCCAGAGTGCGAGCAGTTGCAACACTGCGGTACGGAGCCCGCACTATAGTCTGCGCAGTCCTTGCGCAAGTGCGGGCCCCCACAATGACTACATCTGTCCGCACTCTCGGTGCAGAACTTCCGGCCATGGCCGAACGCCAGGCATTTTGAGCATTGGATGAGCGGCGTCTGGTCCTCCACCCTGACCCTCTGTAGGCCCAGGTAGAGTACCCCCGCCGCCGTCATCCTTTGCCATGCCTTTGGTGCCACCTGGAGGACGATGTGGGAGGTTCCCGGGTTTTTGGTCCTTTTCCTATATTTCACCTTGGCCTCCCTCTCTTCTTGTGGTAGGTCCCCGAAGATGTCCGCGTTCTGGTGGTATATGGCGGACATCATTTTATCATCATCGCTCTCCGCATGGACGTCTTTCAGGACGACCAGCGGGTCCTTATTCCGCATGGGCTCTACCACAAGCCCCTCGCCTTTGTTTTCTATCTGGGTTTTAACCTTGTCTAGCTCCTCTCTCGTGTCACAGCCCAGAATGACGACGCTGTTCTTCGCCTTCCTGGCCTTTGAGATCTTTAGGCCAGTACGCCTGGCGTCGACCGCCCTCTCCACTCTGGTGAACACCTCTCCGGCCGTCTCCTGTCTATCCTTAGAGGTGACAGCCAAAGAGTGGAGTGCCGGTCGGCGCCTAGGTCTGGTCGCTGCGACACTGGCGTAGGACTGGGGGATGGGTTCCGGGGCTCTCCGGCTCGGGGGGTCCAACCCCTCCAAGGCAGTGCTAATGCACACCCTGGTCTCGACGATGACGTCCCTGGCGACAGTCCCAATATGATCTTCTATTTGGGACTGCGCGTGCGCCATCAGAGCCCCGGTCGCCTTGTCGGAGTCGTCTAAGTCTCTCTTGGTCTTGTGGTATCCTTCTTTGATCCATTCCTGTATGTTGGATTCCATTTCCCCCAGTCTGGCCATCATCTTCTCTATCTGAGCCGGGGGTGCGGCCGCCGCGGCGGCTTCATCCCTTACGGGAGATGTAGCCGCGGCCGTCGCTCCCGCGGTACTGGACGCCGCCCTCTCCGAGCTCTTCATCCTCCTGCTGAGCTCAAAGAGGGTACGCTGACATCTATCAGAGCTCTGCTCCAAGAACATTTTAATATCCTTCCGCATTTGCGGGTATTGTTGTACCTTCAAGGGAATATCCTCGAAGGTCTTCATTACGTCTTGGAGCAGTTGGTCACTGGACAGGTCAGCGTAGGTGGTTTGCTGCCTTTTGTAAATAGACATGTTGTCCAATGACCTCCGTTTTGTTGCTGGTCTCCTGATAAACGTCCTCGCGGCGTCCAGCACTAGCGAGGGTGAGGTGTTGGCGTTGGGGGAGGCCTGTCCCTTTGCTACAACATGTGTTTGCGGTGTGTCGTACATTTTGGAATAAAAACGGGGAAAATTGTCAATACTTAAAAATATATTATTATACACCCTGTATAGCGGGGTGAGTTATAGTTAATTGACCCTGTAAAGTGGGGTACAGTCTAATATAGTTACGGCACAATACACACAATTAGTCAATAATAATTCAATTAAATTTGAATATTTCTCAATAAACTTAAAAATAATTTTAACTCCGTGGGGAGTCGTTATCTCTACCCAGTAGAGTGGTCCTCACGTTAGGGGGATGTATATAGTCCCCTTCGTAATAAATAAATTAAATATATGTCAGTTTGAAATTTTTAAAATTAAATTAAATATCAATTTATAAACTTAATTTCTATTGTTTTGGGGGGATGTTACCCTGTTCAGGACCCCTCCCTGTCCCGATGGATTGTCCACCCTTCCCCGGGCCACAATCTTTAAAAATTTTTCAATTTGGACCAGCCAGGCCAAAGTTGTGTTTTTCCTCCTTTTCTTCCTGCTGTTCCCGGACCTCTTCCTTTTTGGCCCAAAAGAAGGCACCAGCAGTAGCCCCTTATTAAGGGGAAGCTGTCCCCGAAGAGATTGTTGGATTCGGCCCAACCAGGCCGAAGATATTGAGGTTTCCTGGTTTTGTCCCTGTTTTCCAGGGACTCCTCCAGGAAGCCGGTCCAACTGGTGATGTCAGCAGGGGGGCCTCCACTAAGGGCTCCCGATTCTCGAATCTCAGCGAGATCGGGCCAAGGAGTTCGGAGATACAGCCTCGGAAGCTTTTCTGTTGGTTAGTATGTTAGGAGGTTTACTCCTAACCGATTAAAAGTTTTTTGCTAATTTTGTTTTTGAGATGGACAGTGTTCGTTCTAAGGTACCCAAAAATACCTTTGTCGGTCAAAACACGCCACGGGTGTCCGAGTTATGGGGTCAAAACAACCTGACCTAGTTTAAGATAACCCTTTTTTGGAATTCTTATGTGTGACGTCACAACAAGTTTTTAAAAGTTTTAAAGTGTGCACTCCACTATAACTCCTCGGTTTCCCAACCGATTTGGGTCGAAGAGGTCTCAAAAGTTTCGTCTTTTTATGCTCTAATTAGTGATATGTTCAATGGGGGGGGTTAATCACTACCCTTGGGTGTAGGGTGGGGAATGTCTGTTGCACTAAATACACTTATAAATTCAAAGGTACTGTACCTATTTTAGTTCTGAAAACGGTTTCAGGTTCCGTTTGGTGTCACACACGATATCGAGTCTCTATCTCACTCCTGTGGGACCAGGATCTGGGACCTCGCCGCCACGCGCTTTTGGAAAAAAGGCTATGGCTGGTGTAAATGTGGCTCAAAATCCTTGGGAGGGGTCTCAAAAGATTCGCATCCCCGAGACACACCCTCACAAAGCAGAACACACAG
Organism: Spilarctia lutea; assembly: GCA_916048165.1. Lineage (NCBI taxonomy): Eukaryota > Metazoa > Arthropoda > Insecta > Lepidoptera > Erebidae > Spilarctia > Spilarctia lutea. The sequence goes on along the minus strand of OU696471.1, from coordinate 138,698 downwards.
GGGTCACAAACAAATAATCCAAGTTTTTACACAAAAACACAAATGTCACTTTCACTTTTATTGTCAGAATATGTTTTGTCCAATATTTCACAAAGTCCTGGTCCGATTTTCCTGGGACTTTCACTGTTGTGATCGTCCGGCTCGTAGGCAACTTTTAAGATATCACCAGGCGATATTGGTGGTGATGAAAAAGTTTTTATCAGCCACGCCCTTTTCACAAAAATCCCTATAACTCCTTCAAAAGACTTCTAAAAATTTTGGAGGAGGTCTCAAAGGACGCGGGCGCCCGAGACACAACTTATCACGGTTAAAAAACCGGAGTACATAAGCTATTTCCGAAGTTACAGGTATTTTTCACTTGTTGTGAAAAATTTTGTCCGAAAATTTTTGATAAAAAGTACCACAACTATGGTAATAGTCACTTCAAAAATCTGCGAATAGTTTTAAAATGTTCGTGCACTCACTGCGCAACTTCCTACAGTTAAAAAACTGGGGGTCACAGATCTTAATCGAAAGATATAAGGCTTTTAAAAAACACAGTCACTTTTGGTGAAAAAACTTTTGTTTTTTCGCCTGTAAAAACTAAAGTACTGGTTCAAAATCCACGCGGTTTTTTACACTACGTTCGTCTCGCGACGGCGCAACTTTTGGTGTATCGCACGGGTTTTTTGGGTCACTTTGGCTGCACACACGATTTTTACTCTACGGAGCTCGGAAAAAACGATGCTATCTCGGCATCTAAGCGAATGAGACTGGGTTAGGTTAGGTTAGGTTAGGTTAGGTTAGGTTCCGAGAGGACGATATTCCGCCCGTTAGGGAATCGGAGGTTGGGGCGGCTGTTCTTCGGATCCGTTCCAAGAACACCGCCCCCGGGCCGGACGGGGTACCACCCCGAGTGATGGCCCGAGCCCTCGACCATATGTCGGACCGCCTCAGGGAGGTTTTGGATGCCAGCCTGGCGTCCGGACGCTTCCCTGAGTGCTGGAAATGCGGGAAGCTGGTCCTACTGCAGAAGCCGGGACGGCCAGCCGGTTCGGTCGCGGCCTATAGGCCCATCGTGTTGCTGGACGAGGCGGGCAAATTGTTCGAGAGGATTCTCTCTGCCCGCATCGTCCAGCATCTCAGCGAGGTAGGGCCCGACCTGTCGGACGCCCAATTCGGGTTCCGAGAGGGGCGTTCGACGGTCGATGCCGTGATGCGCCTTAGGGCCGTGACCGAAGAGGCGGTTGGCTGTGGCGGCGTGGTGTTGGCGGTGTCCTTGGACATCGCCAACGCCTTTAATAGTCTGCCATTCAGCTGCATCAGGGAAGCACTCCAGTATCATGGGGTGCCAGAGTACCTGAGGCGGCTGGTGGCAGACTATTTGGAGGAGCGTACCGTCGTGTACGAGGATCGAGATGGCGTCCTTAGACGGCGACCCATGTCGTGCGGCGTTCCACAGGGGTCTGTCCTCGGACCACTCCTGTGGAACGTGGGGTACGACTGGGTCCTTCGAAGTCGTCTGCCCCCCGGGCTGGGCGTAATTTGTTACGCCGATGACACTTTGGTCACAGCTCGGGGGGCCAATTTCCAAGAGGCGGCGCGCCTGGCCACCAGGGGTGTTTCTCTGGTGGTTGGGCGCATCGAGGCGCTGGGCTTACGGGTGGCCCTTGACAAGACGGAGGCCCTGCTATTCCATGGGCCCCGTCGTGGTCCACCCCCCGGCGCCTCTATCGAAGTCAACTCGGTCCTCGTACCGGTTCGGGCCCAGATGAGGTATCTGGGTCTGATCCTCGACGGTAGGTGGCTCTTCGACGAGCACTTCCGACAGCTTGCCCCAAAGCTGGTCGGCGCTGCCTCCGCCCTTGGGCGACTCTTGCCCAATCTGGGTGGAGCCAGCGTCGAAACAAGACACCTCTACACGGGGGTGGTCCGGTCGATGGCACTATATGGTGCACCGGTGTGGGTGGAGGCTCTGACCGTCCAGAACAAGGCGCGCCTGTTGCGCCCTCAGAGGGTATTGGCGGTCAGAGCCATACGCGGATACCGCACGGTGTCCACCGAGGCGGCGTGTGCCTTGGCCGGAACACCCCCGTGGGATTTGGAGGCGGAAGTGCTCGCCGAAGTTTATCGGCGAGCGGCTGAATATCGGGCGGAGTACGGGTATCGTGCTCCGCCCGAAGAGGTACGCGAATGGCGTGAAGCCGCTCGCCGAGCCACGATGGCTTGTTGGTCGTCCCGGCTGGAGGCTCCACGCGCTGGCTTTGCTACCGTGGAGGCGCTCCAGCCGGTCATCCTCGAGTGGGCAGGGCGGCAGCACGGGACCCTTTCCTTCCGGCTGACGCAGGTGCTTTCCGGGCATGGTTGCTTCGGAAAGTACCTGCATTCGGTCGCTAGGAGGGAATTGAGTCCCGCCTGCCACCACTGCGACTGCAGTGAGGACTCGGCCCAGCATACGCTGGAGATCTGCCCCGCTTGGGCGGATCAGCGCCGGGCCCTCACTGCAGTCATCGGAGGAGATCTGTCGCTGCCGGCCGTCGTACTGTCCATGGCCGGTAGCGACAGCAGTTTTACCGCGGTCGCGACCTTCTGCGAAGTAGTAATTTCGCAGAAGGAGGCGGCGGAGAAGGCCCGGGAGGACGATATCCACTCGGACCCGATCCGCCGCCGGCGCACGGGGCGGCGGAGGCGCGCCTATCAGCGCCTCATGCCGCTCTGAGTGTGGCCGCGGATGGACGGGATGGGTTTTCCCCTCCATCCGCATTACAGGCCAACCGCGAGGGGGCGACGTACGCGTGTGCCGTGCGTCGCCTAATTTGAGATTTTTACCAGCAGACGGTGCCCGCTTCAGTGCGGGCAGGCGCTGGGAGGGGTCCGGTTTGCGTTAATAACAGCGATCCCGGACCCCTCCCTTCTCAGGCGCAGAGTTGGCACACCGTGTGGTTTTAGTCGGTTCGATTCCGACACACCGCCCCGCCGCAAACCCCGGCGGGGTGACGGCCCGAGGGGGTTTCCACACGTAAAAAAAAAAAAAAAAAAAAAAAAAAAAAAAGGTTAGGTTAGGTTAGGTTAGGTTAGGTTAGGTTAGGTTGCATCAGGGAGTGGACGCGCTGGAGCCGATGGAAACGGAGTCCATGGACACCCGCAAACGCGGGTTATCCGGGGACGTTGACGGCGGGAGCGACACGTCGCTAGGGATGTTGCCCCCCAAAATTGGCAGCGGTCAGAGGGGTAGGTCCCGTACCCCAGGCTCGGCCCTGTCGGGTTCCGCCTTTTGCAAGTCGGAATCCTACAGGAGGGCGAGGGCTGATGGCGAGCTGCAGGCAGAGGAGGAAATGGCTGGTCTCCTGCATATCATCAGGGGGCCGGCGGATGGGGTTTTAGAGCCCCAATCGCCGGCCTCTCTGCAGGAGAGGGCGCAGGCGGCGGTGGCCATCATTCACAAGGTGGCCACCAAGTCCGTGAACCTGAAGGGCTCCTTTGTGAGAGCCCTGAAGGACTCCTCCTCTGCCATTGCGGGGGTCGTGGAGACCCTGGCCGGGGACGTGGCCCGCCTCCAGACGGCCAACGACCGTTTGACGGGGCAGGTGGCTGAGCTGGGCGCTCAATTCGCCCAGTTCCGGGCGGAGCGAGAGGCCCCGGCCCCGTCAACATCCCAGCGGGCCGCGTCCAAATCCCAGCAGGCCCCATCTGCGCCGCAGCCGTCCCTTGCCGGCACTGGGATTACAGACGCCCAGCTGGCTGCCATCCTCGACGCATGCTGGCGCATGATAGAGGGCCGCACAGCCGGCCTGGAGGCGAGGCTGCCTGCGGCCCCTATCGTGCGGCCGCCGCTTGCAACACCGAAGCGGACGGCCACGTCGTCGGCGCCGACCCCTCTCCCTGTGGTGGGGGGTCGCGTGTCTTACGCGTCGACGACGAGAACAGCGCCGGCCCCTGCGGCTGCTCGAGGGCTGGTGGCCAGGGCTCCGGCTCCGGCCAAGACGGCTGCGCCGAGGACGAGGCCGAGGGCGGCAGCAAAAGCAACACCTGTGCCCCCCACTCCAACACCTCTGCCTGGCCCCTCTACAACTGCCCCCTCCAATGAGGGTTGGCAGGTGGTCGGAGGGGCTAAAAAGTCCAAGAAGGCGAGGAAGCGGGCCAGAAAGGCTGCCCGCCAGGCAGCCTCTGCTTCGCAGTCGCCTCCGGTGGCAGGGGCCACTGCAAAAAAGCCGCGGAAACTGCAGCCGCCAAAGACCGCGGCTGTGGTGGTCACCTTGACGCCGGAGGCGGCTGCCGGCGGGCTGTCTTACGCGGCCGTTTTCAAAAAGGCCCGGGACAGCCTCGCCGGAGAGTTTGCGACGGCAGGAGTCCGCTTGCGCCTCTCCCAGACGGGAGCTCGTGTACTCGAGTTCCCTGGGGCTGAAGGCGTAAAGTCGGCGGACTCCGCTGCCGAGAAGTTGAGGGCTGTGTTTGCAGCTACGGAGGGTGTTAGGATCGCCAGGCCCACAAAGTGCGCGGAACTGCGCATTTCGGGCCTGGACGATTCCGTGACGGCCGAGGATGTCCGCGTTGCAGTTCAGAAGAGGACGAACTGTAGCGCGGACAACATCAAGGTCGGCACCATCCGCCCCGGTCCAGGAGGCCTTGGAGCGGTATGGTTGTGTTGTCCCGTAGCGTCGGCCAAAGTTCTGGGCGACGCCGGCAAGATCCTCATCGGTTTTGTAAACGCCAGAATTACAGTTCTGGCTGCAAGACCGATGAGGTGTTTCAAATGCCTGGCCGCGGGACACACGCGCTCCAAGTGCGAAAGTTGTTTTGACTGCAGCGGACTTTGTTTCCGCTGCGGTCGACCGGGGCACAAGGCGGCAGAATGCTCTGCCGCCCCCCACTGCCCCGTGTGTGCGGCGGGCAATAAGCCTGCCAATCACCAGATGGGGCAGGGGGGCTGCAAGCCTCCAAAAGCTTCTCGGCAGACGTCGGGGGCTAGCCTGTCGACCCAGGCTGCCTCCGGCGTCGATCGTGCGACCACGTCGTCGCCCATGGAGGAGGTTGTAGAGACGATCCAGTAAATGGATCAAGTCTCCAACCTCCTTGTCCAGACGAACCTCAACCACTGCGCCGCGGCGCAGGATCTCTTCCTGCAAACCATGGCGCAGTGGTCGATAGGTGTTGCCGTAGTCGCGGAGCCCTATTACGTCCCTCCCCGTCCAAACTGGATGGGTGACTGGGACGGCTCCGTGGCAGTCGTCGGCTCCTCGGCGGCTCGTTCCCCGCCCTTGTCGCTTAGAGACAAGGGCTCTGGATATGTGGCTGCCGAGTGGGGGGGAATAACCGTTTACGGTGTCTACTTCTCCCCCAACCGGAGTTTGAGCGACTTCGAGGTCTTCCTTAACAACTTGGAGACCTCGATGCGGCGACTTGCGTCTGGGCACGTCCTCGTGCTGGGGGACTTCAACGCAAAATCCATTGCGTGGGGTTCCCCAGCGACGGACGCCAAGGGCGATGCCGTGGTGGAATGGGCGGCTTCGGTGGGCCTCTGTTTGCTGAACAGAGGCGCCACCAACACGTGCGTGCGACAGCAGGGGGGGTCGATAGTGGACCTTTCGTTCGCTACCCCTGCTGTTGCCGCACGAGTAAGGAACTGGTGTGTCCTGGATGAGGTTGAGACGCTCTCGGATCATCTCTATATCCGATTCGAGCTCTCCCGGTCCCAGGGCCCCAGTAGGGGTCACATGGCGCGGCATACCTCCCGCTTTCCGCGGTGGGCAGTTGCCAAACTCGACAGGGACCTGCTAGAGGAGGCGGCCATAGTTCAGTCTTGGCTGTCTCCGCGGGCCCCGGCCGAGGAGGTCGACATGGGGGCTGGCCACTTTCGCACTGCGATTACGCAGATCTGCGATGCGGCCATGCCCCGCGTTCGGGGTTGTCGACCTTCACGGAACGGGGTCTACTGGTGGTCCCAGGAGTTGGCGGATCTCCGTGCGGCCTGCACTCGTGCCCGGAGGTCCTACACCCGCTGCCGGCGGCGACGCCACCGCGTAGACGGGGAGGAGGGCCGGCTTCACGAGGAGTACCGCGTAGCGCGGAAAACTCTGAAGCTGGCCATTTGCCGCGCCAAAGAGGAGAAGAGAAAGGAGATGCTGGAGAGTCTCGATCGTGACCCCTGGGGTCGCCCATATCGTGCGGTGCGTCAGAAGCTCCGCACGGCGGGCCCCCCCCTTACCGAGACTCTCCAGCCCAGCTTCCTGCAGCAAGTGGTCGAGGGCCTTTTCCCGCAGCGGGCGGAGCACACGCCCCCGTCGATGGCCTATCAGGTCAGAGGCGACGGGGATGGAGGGAGTGAGGTGCCGCCCGTTAGGGAATCGGAGGTTGGGGCGGCTGTTCTTCGGATCCGTTCCAAGAACACCGCCCCCGGGCCGGACGGGGTACCACCCCGAGTGATGGCCCGAGCCCTCGACCATATGTCGGACCGCCTCAGGGAGGTTTTGGACGCCAGCCTGGCGTCCGGACGCTTCCCTGAGTGCTGGAAATGCGGGAAGCTGGTCCTATTGCAGAAGCCGGGACGGCCTGCCGATTCGGTCGCGGCCTATAGGCCCATCGTGTTGCTGGACGAGGCGGGCAAATTGTTCGAGAGGATTATCTCTGCCCGCATCGTCCAGCATCTCAACGAGGTGGGGCCCGACCTGTCGGACGCCCAATTCGGGTTCCGAGAGGGGCGTTCGACGGTCGATGCCGTGATGCGCCTTAGGGCCGTGACCGAAGAGGCAGTGAGCTGTGGCGGCGTGGTGTTGGCGGTGTCCTTGGACATCGCCAACGCCTTTAATAGTCTGCCATTCAGTTGCATCAGGGAAGCACTCCTGTATCATGGAGTGCCAGAGTACCTGAGGCGGCTGGTGGCAGACTATTTAGAGGAGCGTACCGTCGTGTACGAGGACCGAGATGGCGTCATGAGACGGCGACCCATGTCGTGCGGCGTTCCGCAGGGGTCTGTCCTCGGACCACTCCTGTGGAACGTGGGGTACGACTGGGTCCTTCGAAGTCGTCTGCCCCCCGGGCTGGGCGTAATTTGCTACGCCGATGACACACTTGTCACAGCCCGGGGGGCCAATTTCCAAGAGGCGGCGCGCCTGGCCACCAGGGGTGTATCTCTGGTGGTTGGGCGCATAGAGGCGCTGGGCTTACGGGTGGCCCTTGACAAGACGGAGGCCCTGCTTTTCCATGGGCCCCGTCGTGGTCCACCCCCCGGCGCCTCAATCGAAGTCAACTCGGTCCTCGTACCGGTTCGGGCCCAGATGAGGTATCTGGGCCTGATCCTCGACGGTAGGTGGCTCTTCGACGAGCACTTCCGACAGCTTGGCCCCAAGCTGGTCGACGCTGCCTCCGCCCTTGGGCGTCTTTTGCCCAACTTGGGTGGAGCCAGCGTCGAAACAAGACACCTCTACACGGGGGTGGTCCGGTCGATGGCCCTTTACGGGTCACCGGTGTGGGTCCCGGCTCTGACCGCCCAGAATAAGGCCCGCCTGTGGCGGCCTCAGAGGGTATTGGCGGTCAGAGCCATACGCGGATACCGCACCGTGTCGACGGAGGCGGCATGCGCCTTGGCCGGAACACCCCCGTGGGATTTGGAGGCGGAAGTGCTCGCCGAAGTTTATCGGCGAGCGGCTGAATATCGGGCGGAGTACGGGTATCGTGCTCCGCCCGAAGAGGTACGCGAATGGCGTGAAGCCGCTCGCCGAGCCACGATGGCTCGTTGGTCGTCCCGGCTGGAGGCTCCACGCGCTGGCTTTGCCACCGTGGAGGCGCTCCAGCCGGTCATCCTCGAGTGGGCAGGGCGGCAGCACGGGACCCTTTCCTTCCGGCTGACGCAGGTGCTTTCCGGGCATGGTTGCTTCGGAAAGTACCTGCACTCGGTCGCTAGGAGGGAATTGAGTCCCGCCTGCCACCACTGCGACTGCAGTGAGGACTCGGCCCAGCACACGCTGGAGATCTGCCCCGCTTGGGCGGATCAGCGCCGGGCCCTCACTGCAGTCATCGGAGGAGATCTGTCGCTACCGGCCATCATACGCTCCATGGCCGGTAGCGACAGCAGTTTTACCGCGGTCGCGACCTTCTGCGAGGAAGTAATCTCGCAGAAGGAGGCGGCGGAGAAGGCCCGAGAGGACGATATCCACTCGGACCCGATCCGCCGCCGGCGAACCGGGCGGCGGAGGCGCGCCCATCTGCGCCTCATGCCGCCCTGAGTGTGGCCGCGGATGGACGGGATGGGTTTTCCCGTCCATCCGCTTTAGTGGCCAGCCGCGAAGGGGCGACGCACGCGTGTGCCGTGCGTCGCCTAATTTGAGATTTTAACAGCAGACGGTGCCCGCTTCAGTGCGGGCAGGCGCTGGGAGGGGTCCGGTTTGCGTTAATAACAGCGATCCCGGACCCCTCCCTTCTCAGGCGCAGAGTTGGCACACCGTGTGGTTTTAGTCGGTTCGATTCCGACACACCGCCCCGCCGCAAGCCCCGGCGGGGTGACGGCCCGAGGGGGTTTCCACACGTAAAAAAAAAAAAAAAAAAAAAAAGGTTGCATCAGGGAAGCACTCCAATACCACGGGGTGCCAGAGTACCTGAGGCGGCTGGTGGCAGACTATTTGGAGGAGCGTACCGTCGTGTACGAGGATCGAGATGGCGTCTTGAGACGGCGACCCATGTCGTGCGGCGTTCCACAGGGGTCTGTCCTCGGACCACTCCTGTGGAACGTGGGGTACGACTGGGTCCTTCGAAGTCGTCTGCCTCCCGGGCTGGGCGTAATTTGTTACGCCGATGACACTCTTGTCACAGCCCGGGGGGCGAATTTCCAAGAGGCGGCGCGCCTGGCCACCAGAGGTGTCTCTCTGGTGGTTGGGCGCATCGAGGCGCTGGGCTTGCGGGTGGCCCTTGACAAGACGGAGGCCCTGTTATTTCATGGGCCCCGTCGTGGTCCACCCCCCGGCGCCTCCATCGAAGTCAACTCGGTCCTCGTACCGGTTCGGGCCCAGATGAGGTATCTGGGCCTGATCCTCGACGGTAGGTGGCTCTTCGACGAGCACTTCCGACAGCTTGCCCCAAAGCTGGTCGACGCTGCCTCCGCCCTTGGGCGACTCTTGCCCAATCTGGGTGGAGCCAGCGTCGAAACAAGACACCTCTACACGGGGGTGGTCCGGTCGATGGCCCTGTACGGGTCACCGGTGTGGGTCCCGGCTCTGACCGCCCAGAATAAGGCTCGCCTCTGGCGGCCTCAGAGGGTACTGGCGGTCAGAGCCATACGCGGATACCGCACCGTGTCGACGGAGGCGGCGTGCGCCTTGGCCGGAACACCCCCGTGGGATTTGGAGGCGGAAGTGCTCGCCGAAGTTTATCGGCGAGCGGCTGAATATCGGGCGGAGAACGGGTATCGTCCTCCGCCCGAAGAGGTACGCGATTGGCGTGAAGCCGCTCGCCGAGCCACGATGACTCGTTGGTCGTCCCGGCTGGGGGCTCCACGCGCTGGCTTTGCCACCGTGGAGGCGCTCCAGCCGGTCATCCTCGAGTGGGCAGGGCGGCAGCACGGGACCCTTTCCTTCCGGCTGACGCAGGTGCTTTCCGGGCATGGTTGCTTCGGAAAGTACCTGCACTCGGTCGCTAGGAGGGAATTGAGTCCCGCCTGCCACCACTGCGACTGCAGTGAGGACTCGGCCCAGCACACGCTGGAGATCTGCCCCGCTTGGGCGGATCAGCGCCGGGCCCTCACTGCAGTCATCGGAGGAGATCTGTCGCTACCGGCCATCATACGCTCCATGGCCGGTAGCGACAGCAGTTTTACCGCGGTCGCGACCTTCTGCGAGGAAGTAATCTCGCGGAAGGAGGCGGCGGAGAAGGCCCGAGAGGACGATATCCACTCGGACCCGATCCGCCGCCGGCGAACCGGGCGGCGGAGGCGCGCCCATCTGCGCCTCATGCCGCCCTGAGTGTGGCCGCGGATGGTGGGGACGGGTTTTCCCCTCCATCCGCTCTAATGGCCAGCCGCGAAGGGGCGACGTACGCGTGTGCCGTGCGTCGCCTAATTTGAGAGTCTTTCACCAGCAGACGGTGCCCGCTTCTGTGCGGGCAGGCGCTGGGAGGGGTCCGGTTTGCGTTAATAACAGCGATCCCGGACCCCTCCCTTCTCAGGCGCAGAGTTGGCACACCGTGTGGTTTTAGTCGGTTCGATTCCGACACACCGCCCCGCCGCAAACCCCGGCGGGGTGACGGCCCGAGGGGGTTTCCACACGTAAAAAAAAAAAAAAAAAAAAAAAAAAAAAGGTTAGGTTAGGTTAGGTTAGGTTAGGTTAGGTTAGGTTAGGTTAGGTTAGGTTAGGTTAGGTTAGGTTAGGTTAGGTTAGGTTAGGTTAGGTTCCCCCCAATGTATCCCTACGTTGTCGTCGTGGTGGGGCTTGCGTGGGTCAATGATCTCTGGGGCTGTGCCGGGTAGAGCTACTCATGCCGGATTGGCCCAGGGTGAGACTCCAGACTAAATGGGATACTAGACGGAGTCTGGCTGCAGACTGCCGCGGCACTCCAAACGTCCCTCTGCTTTAGCAGAGGGCGTGTTGGAGTGCGAGTAGATCAGAGGGGCTGGCACGCGAGTGTTAGTCCCATCTGTGAGAGAGGGCTAGCCACCCTCTCGCGTTCCGTAACCATTAGGGGCTCAGCAACGACCTGACTGGTGGCTCCAAGAGGGTACGCTGAGAACCTGATGGCCGGAGGGCTTGCCTTGATTGGCCGGCCCATGACAAGGATAGTCTATAACACCCGACAGCTAAGTCGTAAAAACCTGTGGATACCGGCCGACCTCCACAGTACATAGGCTTATCCGGGTGCAGGGGGCACCGCCCGGATGGACTTCCTTTCCCCCATACTCGTGGGATATGATATGGCAAATGATAAATTTAATACAAATGAAACCGGAACGGAACAAAATACAACGACAACTGGCACGCACACAGGACTTGAGAAAGGGAAGGAGACGAAACGAAAGGAAAGACGGAACGCAAAGGGGCAGTTCCGAAAGGCAGACGAGCAATCGTCTGCCGAGGAGGAGGTTGGGCCCGGAACGCCCATTTCGATGAGGCTCCCAGAAGTCAGTCTGACTGCTGGGAGCCGAAGAACGTCGGAACGCACGCGTTCCAGGTCCAGCCACTCGTCAGATGGCACAGGTGGTACCTCTTCGGAGGCAATGGACCTCGAAACGTGCGCCCACCGCAAGCGCGAACTCTCGAAGGATGGAGGCAGTGATACCTCCTTAGAGATGTTGCCGCCGAAAGTCGGGAGTGCCCTGAGGGGCAAGTTCCGAACCCCAGCCCCGGCATCGTCAGGTTCCGCCTTTTGCAGGGCGGAAACCTATAAGCGGGCCAGGGTTGACGGTGAACTTCGAGCGGAGGAGGAGATGGAGGGTCTCCTACTCAAGATCAGGACGGTCGATGGGGACGTAGAGCCCCAAACACCGTCCTGTTTGCAGGAGAGGGCACAGGCGGCGGTGGCTATCATACACAAGGTGGCCACCAAGTCCGTCAATCTTAAGGGCTCGTTTGTGAGGGCCCTTAAGGAGTCCTCTTCTGCAATTGCAGGAGTGGTAGAGACCCTGGCCGGGGACGTGGCCCGCCTCCAGACGGCCAACGACCGTTTGGCGGGGCAGGTGGCCGAGCTGAGCGCTCAGTTCGCCCAATTCCGGGCGGAGCGCCCGGAGAGAAAGGCCCCTGCCCCGTCTTCATCGCGTGGTGCCCCCGCCGAAACCGAAGCCGAGGTCCCAGACGCGTATCTGGGACAGATTCTCGTGGCGGTGGGGCACCTGATCGACGGTCGGCTGGCGGGGCTGCTGTCGAGGCTGCCTCCGGCCCCATCGGTTCGGCCGCCACTTGCGGCACCGAGGCCGAAGGTCGCATCGGCACCGACCCCTCTTCCCGTGGTGGGGGGTCGCGTGTCGTACTCGGCGGCGGTGTCGCCAGCCGTGAGGCCGGCTTCTGCGGCTGCCCGAGGGGCACAGCCGGTGGCCAAGGCTCCGGCCAGGGTTCCGGCCAAGGCTCCAGCCAAGGCTGCTGCGCCAAGGCCGGGGCCGAAGGCGGCGGTAAGGGCTGGAGCGGAAATTACTCCGCTCCCCACTCCAACGCCTGAGCCTCTGCCTGGACCCTCCACGACTGCCCCCTCCAATGAGGGTTGGCAGGTAGTCGGAGGGTCAAAGAAGGCCCGAAAGCGGGCCAGAAAGGCTGCCCGACAGGCAGCCTCTGGCCCGCAGTCGCCGCCGGTGGCAAGGGCCACTGCGAAAAAGGCGCGGAAACTGCAGCCGCCAAAAACCGCGGCTGTAGTGGTGACCCTGTCACCGGAGGCGACAACCGGCGGGATGTCCTATGCGGCCTTCTTCAAGAAGGCCCGGGACAGTCTCGCCGGTGAGTTCGAAACGGCCGGTGTCCGCCTGCGCAAGGCCCAAACGGGAGCTCGAATTCTCGAGTTCCCTGGGGCCGATGGCGCAAAAAAGGCGGACACCGTTGCCGGGAAGTTGAGGGATGCGTTTGCAGCCACGGATGGTGTGAAGATCGCCAGGCCCACAAAGTGCGCAGAGCTGCGCATTTCGGGCCTGGACGATTCGGTCACGGCCGACGAGGTCCGCGCCGTAATCCGTGACAAGGCGGGTTGCGGCGCGGACAGCGTCAGGGTCGGCACCATCCGCCCCGGTCCGGGAGGCCTTGGTGCGGTGTGGGTGAGCTGTCCCGTGGCGTCGGCCAAAATTTTGGCCGATGCAGGCAGGATCCTCATCGGTTTTGTTAGTGCTAGGATCACAATCCTGGCCGCAAGACCGATGAGGTGTTTCAAATGCCTGGCCGCGGGACACACTCGCACCAAGTGCGAGAGTTGCTTCGACTGCAGCGGACTCTGTTTCCGCTGCGGTCGACCGGGGCACAAGGCGGCAGAGTGTTCTGCCGTCCCTCACTGCCCCGTGTGTGCGGCGGGCAATAAGCCCGCCAATCACCAGATGGGGCAGGGTGGCTGCAAGCCTCCCCGAGCTTCTCGACAAGCGTTGGGGGCTAGCCTGTCGACCCAGGCTACCTCCGACGCTGCTCGTGCGACAGCGTCGTCGCCCATGGAGGGGGTTGGAGAAACGATCCAGTAATGGATCGAGTCTCCAACCTCCTGGTCCAGACGAACCTGAACCACTGCGCCGCGGCGCAGGATCTCTTCCTGCAAACCATGGCGCAGTGGTCGATAGGTGTTGCCGTAGTCGCGGAGCCCTACTACGTCCCTCCCCGTCCAAACTGGATGGGTGATCGGGACGGCTCCGTGGCAGTCGTCGGCTCCTCGGCGGCCCGTTCCCCGCCCTTGTCGCTAAGAGACAAGGGCTCTGGATATGTGGCCGCCGAGTGGGGGGGAATCACCGTTTACGGTGTATATTTCTCCCCCAACCGGAGTTTGAGCGACTTCGAGGTCTTCCTCAACAACTTGGAGACCTCGATACGGCGACTAGCGTCTGGGCACGTCCTCGTGCTGGGGGACTTCAACGCAAAGTCCATTGCGTGGGGTTCCCCAGCGACGGACGCCAGGGGCGATGCGGTTGTGGAGTGGGCGGCTTCGGTGGGCCTCTGTTTGCTAAACAGAGGCGCCACCAACACGTGCGTGCGACAGCAGGGGGGGTCGATAGTGGACCTTTCGTTCGCTACCCCTGCTGTTGCCGCACGAGTAAGGAACTGGTGTGTCCTGGATGAGGTTGAGACGCTCTCGGATCACTTGTACATCCGATTCGAGCTCTCCCGGTCCCAGGGCCCCAGTAGGGGTCACGTGGCGCGGCATACCTCCCGCTTTCCGCGGTGGGCAGTTGCCAAACTCGACAGGGACCTGCTAGAGGAGGCGGCCATAGTTCAATCTTGGCTGTCTCCGCGGGCCCCGGCCGAGGAGGTCGACATGGGGGCTGGCCGCTTTCGCTCTGCGATTACGCAGATCTGCGATGCGGCCATGCCCCGCGTTCGGGGTTGTCGACCTCCACGGAACGGGGTCTACTGGTGGTCCCAGGAGTTGGCGGACCTCCGTGCGGCCTGTACTCGTGCCCGGAGGTCCTACACCCGATGCCGGCGGCGACGCCACCGCGTAGACGGGGAGGAGGGCCGGCTTCATGAGGAGTACCGCGAAGCGCGGAAAACTCTGAAGCTGGCCATTTGCCGCGCCAAAGAGGAAAAGAGAAAGGAGATGCTGGAGAGTCTCGATCGTGACCCCTGGGGTCGCCCATATCGTGCGGTGCGACAAAAGCTCCGCACGGCGGGCCCCCCCCTTACCGAGACTCTCCAGCCCAGCTTCCTGCAGCAGGTGGTCGAGGGCTTGTTCCCGCAGCGGGCGGAGCACACGCCCCCGTCGATGGCCTACTCAGTGGCCAGAGACGACGGGGGCAGAGAGGACGATGTTCCGCCCGTTAGGGAATCAGAGGTAGGGGCGGCTGTTCTAAGAATTCGTTCTAAGAACACCGCCCCCGGGCCGGACGGGGTACCACCCCGAGTGATGGCCCGAGCCCTCGACCATATGTCGGACCGCCTCAGGGAGGTTTTGGACGCCAGCCTGGCGTCCGGACGCTTCCCTGAGTGCTGGAAATGCGGGAAGCTGGTCCTGTTGGCGAAGCCGGGACGGCCTGCCGATTCGGTCGCGGCCTATAGGCCCATCGTGTTGCTGGACGAGGCGGGCAAATTGTTTGAGAGGATTATCTCTGCCCGCATCGTCCAGCATCTCAGCGAGGTGGGGCCCGACCTGTCGGACGCCCAATTCGGGTTCCGAGAGGGGCGTTCGACGGTCGATGCCGTGATGCGCCTTAGGGCCGTGACCGAAGAGGCAGTGAGCTGTGGCGGCGTGGTGTTGGCGGTGTCCTTGGACATCGCCAACGCCTTTAATAGTCTGCCATTCAGCTGCATCAGGGAAGCACTCCAGTATCATGGGGTGCCAGAGTACCTGAGGCGGCTGGTGGCAGACTATTTGGAGGAGCGTACCGTCGTGTACGAGGATCGAGATGGCATCTTGAGACGGCGACCCATGTCGTGCGGCGTTCCACAGGGGTCTGTCCTCGGACCACTCCTGTGGAACGTGGGGTACGACTGGGTCCTTCGAAGTCGTCTGCCTCCCGGGCTGGGCGTAATTTGTTACGCCGATGACACTTTGGTCACAGCTCGGGGGGCCAACTTCCAAGAGGCGGCGCGCCTGGCCACCAGGGGTGTTTCTCTGGTGGTTGGGCGCATCGAGGCGCTGGGCTTGCGGGTGGCCCTTGATAAGACGGAGGCCCTACTTTTCCATGGGCCCCGTCGTGGTCCACCCCCCGGCGCCTCCATCGAAGTCAACTCGGTCCTCGTACCGGTTCGGGCCCAGATGAGGTATCTGGGCCTGATCCTCGACGGTAGGTGGCTCTTCGACGAGCACTTCCGACAGCTTTGTCCAAAGCTGGTCGACGCTGCCTCCGCCCTTGGGCGTCTTTTGCCCAACTTGGGTGGAGCCAGCGTCGCAACTAGACACCTCTACACGGGGGTGGTCCGGTCGATGGCCCTGTACGGGTCACCGGTGTGGGTCCCGGCTCTGACCGCCCAGAATAAGGCACGCCTCTGGCGGCCTCAGAGGGTATTGGCGGTCAGAGCCATACGCGGATACCGCACCGTGTCGACGGAGGCGGCGTGCGCCTTGGCCGGAACACCCCCGTGGGATTTGGAGGCGGAAGTGCTCGCCGAAGTTTATCGGCGAGCGGCTGAATATCGGGCGGAGAACGGGTATCGTCCTCCGCCCGAAGAGGTACGCGATTGGCGTGAAGCCGCTCGCCGAGCCACGATGGCTCGTTGGTCTCTCCGGCTGGAGGCTCCACGCGCTGGCTTTGCCACCGTGGAGGCGCTCCAGCCGGTCATCCTCGAGTGGGCAGGGCGGCAGCACGGGACCCTTTCCTTCCGGCTGACGCAGGTGCTTTCCGGGCATGGTTGCTTCGGAAAGTACCTGCACTCGGTCGCTAGGAGGGAATTGAGTCCCGCCTGCCACCACTGCGACTGCAGTGAGGACTCGGCCCAGCATACGCTGGAGTTCTGCCCCGCTTGGGCGGAGCAGCGCCGGGCCCTCACTGCAGTCATCGGAGGAGATCTGTCGCTACCGGCCGTCGTACTATCCATGGCCGGTAGCGACAGCAGTTTTACCGCGGTCGCGACCTTCTGCGAGGAAGTAATCTCGCGGAAGGAGGCGGCGGAGAAGGCCCGAGAGGACGATCTCCACTCGGACCCGATCCGCCGCCGGCGAACCGGGCGGCGGAGGCGCGCCCATCTGCGCCTCATGCCGCCCTGAGTGTGGCCGCGGATGGACGGGATGGGTTTTCCCGTCCATCCGCTTTAGTGGCCAGCCGCGAAGGGGCGACGTACGCGTGTGCCGTGCGTCGCCTAAATTGAGAATTTTAACAGCAGAGGGTGCCCGCTTCTGTGCGGGCAGGCGCTGGGAGGGGTCCGGTTTGCGTTAATAACAGCGATCCCGGACCCCTCCCTTCTCAGGCGCAGAGTTGGCACACCGTGTGGTTTTAGTCGGTTCGATTCCGACACACCGCCCCGCCGCAAACCCCGGCGTGGTGACGGCCCGAGGGGGTTTCCACACGTAAAAAAAAAAAAAAAAAAAAAAAAAGGTTAGGTTAGGTTAGGTTAGGTTAGGTTAGGTTAGGTTAGGTTAGGTTAGGTTAGGTTAGGTTTTTTTTTTTTTTTTTTTGTGGCAGGCACCCGCCATCGCAGGGCGTTACTGCCTATTCTCTTTTCCCCGTCCATAGATATCGACAGGACCTTGTGTATCTTATTGTATATAGTGCTATGTGTGGTGAAGACTTTATAATTTAATATATATGTATATATAATAATATGTTAAGGTGTTCAATTGTGTGTCCACGGCGTACACACAGTTTCCGTGGTCACACATTTGCACACTCGTTGTGTTCTATTTACTTATATTTGTTTATAATACTATTTATTTATTTACAGTGTTATTTTATTTCAGTCATTATTTATTATTCATATTATTAAATTCACCATTTACATATTTCCATTTTTATAATATATATTCAATTATATATACTTCTAATTTTTTATATTTTCAATTCACTATTTTTATTCATTTTTATCCATTATGTATCATAAAATCATAGAAAATATATATTACAAAGGACACACACAATATAAAAAGAAAAAAAATTTTTAGCAAAAATAATTTCCGGGCGGTCACCCATCCAAGTACTGGCCTCGCTCAGTGTTGCTTAACCTCGGTGACCATTTTATACTTTTTGCCTTTGTTTACATTATATTTTATTTTAGTTATATGTCTTCTAGTACGTTTTTCATATATTTATTATTCATACTATTAAATTTACCATTTACATATTTCAATTTTTATATTTACAATTCACTATTTTTATTCATTTCTATTATTCATATATCATAAAATCATAGGAAATATACATTACAAGGACACATACAATATAAAAAAGAAAAAATTTTTTGCAAAAATAATTTCCGGGCGGTCACCCATCCAAGTACTGGCCTCGCTCAGTGTTGCTTAACCTCGGTGACCATGGTTAGGTTAGGTTAGGTTAGGTTAGGTTAGGTTAGGTTAGGTTAGGTTAGGTTAGGTTAGGTTAGGTTAGGTTAGGTTAGGTTAGGTTAGGTTAGGTTAGGTTAGGTTAGGTTTTTTTTTTACGTGGGGACTGCATTTACGCACTTCGCTCGCCCACCGCGGGGGCGATGGGTCCGCTTCGTGTGGGACTCCTGGCCTCCGGAAGGGGGGCCAGACTACCCACTAAACCCCACGTGTTCCTCTTCGCCTAGTGCCGAGCCGCGAGATACTCAATTTGGAGTGCTCACCGCGACCCGGCTAGGAGCGCCCTTGCAGGCTCGCCTCGGGGGGGGCCAGATCGTTGGGGCCCCCCTGACCTTAGAGTTGGTATGCGCCCCCGGAACAACAAGGGCGCATCCGCCACGTGGCTGGGGGCGGCAGGTCCCCCGACCCACCGCCCATGGCAACTCTCAGTCGGGGCCGCGGGCGAACACTTGACGCCGGCGACCCCTCGCTGGGGGCCTGCGGGGCGGGAGAGTGAGCCCAGCTCGCTCCCGCTCCCGCAGGGCCTCTCTCTTGGCCGTCATCACCTCGCTGGCAAACGAGGCGATGGCGGCCCAGCACCGGTCGCTGCCGGCCATGGCTTCCACGATGGCCGGCAGCGAGAGATCAGCGCCGATGACGCTCGTCAGGGCCGCTCTTTGCCCGTCCCATGCTTCGCACACGGCCCGGGTGTGATGGGCCGTGTCGGGGTCGCCGCTGGTGCAGTTGCGGCACCGGGGCTCCGATTCTACCCCCACAACTTCCCACAGGTACTTGGCGAAGCAGCCGTGACCCGTGAGAAGCTGGGTGAGGTGATACGTGGGAGCCCCATGACCCCCCTCCACAAACTGTCGCAGGACGGGCCGAGCGGCCCTAACGAACGCCGTCGGACTCCCTTCCATTCTGGCAGCCCACGTCCGGAAGAGATCGTCGCGAGCCTCCTGCCTCCAGCGCTCGATCTCCTCCGGAGGCGGGCATCCACCAGCTCGCCGAATCAGGGCGCCCTCCTCGTACACCCTTTTGAGGACGCCGGCCTCGAGATCCCAGGGGATACTGCCCGCCAGGACGCACGCCGTCTCGTAGGAGACGGTGCGGTACGCCCGTGCGGCCCTCTGCGCGATGGCCCGCTGCGGACGACGCAGCAGGGCAACGTTAGCCGGGCAGAGTGCCTCCGCCCAGATAGGCGCTCCGTAGAGCGCCTTAGAGCGCACCACACCGTCGTAGAGACGGCGGCAGGCAGACCCCGGTCCTCCTACGTTGGGGAGCAGCTGCGAGAGCATTCCGGCAAACGCTAGCACCTTCGGCGCCAGCTGCCGGAAATGTTCCGCAAACCCCCACCGACCGTCGAGAACCAGCCCCAGATACTTGAGGCTGCGGCCGACGGCGATGGAGGTGCCCCCCACCACGATCGTGGTGTCTCGAGGCGGCGTCTGCCGAGGCCCATGGAAGAAGAGGGCCTCGGACTTCTCGAGGGCGACATGGAGGCCCAGCGCACTGATTCGGCGCACCACTTGAGCGACGCCTGCCGTCGCTAGGACGGCGGCGTCGCGGAACGTGGGGCCCCGCGCGGTCACTAGAGTATCGTCGGCGTAACAAAGTACGCCGACTCCCCGAAGAGTAGCACCGCGCAGGACCCAGTCGTACCCGATGTTCCACAGGAGCGGCCCAAGTACCGACCCCTGTGGAACACCACACCTCATAGCCTTGCGGACCACTCCGTCTCGGCCCGAGTACGTGATGACCCGGTCCACGAAGTAGTCCGCAAGGATTCGCCTGAGGTACCACGGTACGTTGTGGTACCTCAGGGCCTCGGCGATTGTCTGCCAGGGGAGGGTGTTGAAGGCGTTGGCGATGTCGAGCGACACGGCCAACAACACCCCGCCCCCGGCGATCGCCTCATCGACGCTGCCCCGCAGTCGGGAAACGGCGTCAAGAGTCGACTTCCCGCGACGGAAGCCGAACTGACCGTCGCTGAGATCGGGCCCCGCCCCCTCCAGGTGCTTGACGAGACGCGCAGCGAGCACTCGCTCAAACATTTTGCACGTCTCGTCGAGCAGTACGATGGGGCGGTAGGCCGACGGTGCCTCGGCTGGGCGCCCGGACCTTTTTTATCTTGTTTTTTATTTAATAGTGCAATGTGTGTTTTGTAGTGTCGTTATATTTTAATATATATGTATATATAATATGTTGAAAATGTTCGAATATATGTGTACAGCACATTTACAATTGTTGTACACATACATTCGCTGATCCTTATTGTTGTTTCAAATATTTATATTCCATTTGTTTACATCAATCTATATTGTGTCCATTTGTCATTGTGTTATGTATACATAATATATTTAAGATGTTCGGATATACGTATTCGGCACCTATAGTTGTCGAACCCATACATTCGCCCACCCTTTACATCTGTCTATTTGTGTTCTGTCTTATTTGTTACATTTTGTTTCGTGTCTGTCTACCATCTACAATTTTCATACATGTGTTATTTTGGTTTCGTTCTTTTATAATTATTTTTCAAAAAAAAAAGAACAAAAAAAAATTTTTTAACAAATTATTTTTAGGCGGTCACCCATCCTAATACCGACCGCGCCCAATGTTGCCAATTTAATGACAATAAAAAAATACAAAAAATAATTTCCGGGCGGTCACCCATCCAAATTCCGACCTCACCTAGTGTTGCTTGACCTGGTGGTCGTTAATTTGCCATTTCAGCTGTTTCAATTATTTTAATATACATTCCTTTATTTATACTTCTGATTTTTTGTTTACATTACTAGTCACTTATACATATTTCAATTTTTTACAATATTTATTTATTTATATATGCTTCTAGTCTTTATATTTAAATTTACTATTTTATTTATTTCTATTCTTTACCACATATAAAATTTCTTAATAAAAAACAACAAAAATATTTTTTCCGGGCGGTCACCCATCCAAATTCCGACCTCACCTAGTGTTGCTTGACCCGGTGGTCGTTAATTTGCCATTTCAGCTGTTTCAATTATTTTAATATACATTCCTTTATTTATACTTCTGATTTTTTGTTTACATTACTAGTCACTTATACATATTTCAATTTTTTACAATATTTATTTATTTATATATGCTTCTAGTCTTTATATTTAATTTTACTATTTTATTTATTTCTATTCTTTACTATATATAAATTTCTTAATAAAAAAAAAAAAAAACAACAAAAAAAAAAATTTTTCGGGCGGTCACCCATCCAAATTCCGACCTCACCTAATATTGCTTGACTTCGGTGGTCGTTTATTGTCATTCATACATTTTAAATTTTTATAACACATATATATTTATTTATTTATATTTCCAATTTTTTACTTTCATTACTTGCCACTTATACATATTTCAATTTTTTACAACATTTATTTACTTATATATACTTCTAGTTTTTATATTTAAATTCACTATTTTATTCATTTTTATTTCTTACAGTGTATAATTTTCTTAATAAAACATCAAAATAAATATGACAAAACAACAACAAAAACAGTACACAGGCGGTCACCCATCCAAATTGCGACCTTGCCCTATGTTGCCTAGCTTTGGTATTTATTTTATAAAATTCTACAAAAAACTCCATCCGGGCGGTCACCCATCCTAGTACCGACCTCGCCCAATGTTGCTTGACTTGGAGGTCTCTTTATAAAATCTTACAAAACTCCATCCGGGCGGTCACCCATCCAAAAATTTACCCCGCCCAATGCTGGTTAACCTCACTATCACCTCATACAATTCTAATATTATGACCTACAATTGACTATTTCTAGACGGTCACCCATCCATATACTGACCTCGCCCAATGTTTCTTAACCTTTATACATAAGACACAAGTCACATTGGCAATTTGTTGTTGTTTACCTTTTGTGTTGATTTCCGTTGCTAGGCAACGGAGATCAACACAAATGGCCACGCGGTAACCTCTGCGCTGAGCAGATCCACGCGTTTATTCCTTACATACTAAATTCGTCTACATCACATAAATCCCCTTTTAATGCACTATTTTTACAGGTCCTTTGCTATCTGTTATTCCCTACTAGTATTTATTTACATTTATTTTATTTATTTATGCACTATATACGCTGTATTACTTACATCTATTTTTCATAGTAATATTTTTACGTTTAAAGCCTGTCACTCTTGTCTTAGCAATTCATTTTACATTTAATTAAACGCCCATTGTTTTTTGTCTTGACATCACATGTTGCTGTGAGGCACTATGCTTTTGTTAAACAGAGGCCTCACACACCGTCCCCAGTCCTTCCAGAAAGACCAGGCCTCCACGACACGTGTTTATGTTTAGTATCTTTGTTTTTTGTGTGCGTGTTTTTGTGTTTTGCTTATGTGTGTTTCCATCCACAGTTCACTCTTACCTTTATTTCATTCTGTTAACAAACAATGTATATGTATCAATATATATTGTTGTTACTTTCTTATTTGTGAACTGTTTCAGTCCATGTTTGTATGTTAAATAATGTAATCTAGTGTTTATTGTTTGTGTGCGTGTTTAGATATATTCCTATATTTTTAAAATATATTCTTTATATCTATGTTTGTTTATGTGTGTCTTTGTGTAGTGTGTATCTGTGTGTAGATGTGTCAGGGATAAGCCGTGGTCTCCCTCGCCAAGTAATCCCACCTGGAACGGGTCTGGCACTCGGCGCTGAAGGCGTTATGGCCGACGTCTCGCAACCCAGAGTGCGAGCAGTTGCAGCACCGCGGTGTCGAACCCGCACTATACTCTGCGCAGTCTTTGCGCAAGTGCGCACCCCCACAGTGACTACACCTGTCCGCACCCTCGGTGCAGAACTTCCGGCCATGTCCGAATGCCAGGCACTTTGTGCATTGTATTAACGGAGACTGGTCCTCCACCCTGACCCTTTGTAGGCCCAGGTAAAGTGCTCCAGCCTCCGTCAACCTCTGCCATGCCCTAGGTCCCACCTGGAGGACGATGTGTGAGGTTCCCGGATTTTTTGTTCTTTTGCGGTATTTTATTTTGGCCTCCCTCTCCTCCTGTGGTAGGCCCATGAAAATTTCCGCGTTTTGTGTGTGAAGGGCGGATATGAGATCGTCGTTGTCGTTACTCTCGTGGACGTCCTTGAGGACAACCAGCGGGTCTTTGTTTTTCATGGGCTCTACCACAAGCCCACCGCCTTTGCTTTCTATTCTTTCTTTGATTTTTAGCGCCTCCTCTTTTGTGTCGCAGCCCAGGATTACTACGCTGTTTTTGGCTTTCCTGGCTTTCGAGATCTTAAGGCCAGTACGCCCGGCGTCGACCGCCCTCTCCACTCTGGTTAACACCTCCTCAGCCGTCTCCTGTCTATCTTTGGAGGTGACAGCTACCGAGTGAAGTGCCGGCCGGCGCCGGGGTCCGGCCGCTGCGACACTGGCGTAAGTTACAGGACCGGGACGGGGCTCCGCAACGCGGAGCGCCTCGACGGCGTCGCCGATGTGCGTCTTTGTATCGACGATTACGTCTCTTGCGACAGTCCCGATCAGATCTTCGATCTGGGACTGCGCACGCACAACAAGGGCCTCGGTTGCTATATCTATTGCGACCTGGGTCTCCTCCATTTGGTTAGGTTAGGTTAGGTTAGGTTAGGTTAGGTTAGGTTAGGTTAGGTTAGGTTAGGTTAGGTTAGGTTAGGTTAGGTTAGGTTAGGTTTTTTTTTTACGTGGGGACTGCATTTACGCACTTCGCTCGCCCACCGCGGGGGCGATGGGTCCGCTTCGTGTGGGACTCCTGGCCTCCGGAAGGGGGGCCAGACTACCCACTAAACCCCACGTGTTCCTCTTCGCCTAGTGCCGAGCCGCGAGATACTCAATTTGGAGTGCTCACCGCGACCCGGCTAGGAGCGCCCTTGCAGGCTCGCCTCGGGGGGGGCCAGATCGTTGGGGCCCCCCTGACCTTAGAGTTGGTATGCGCCCCCGGAACAACAAGGGCGCATCCGCCACGTGGCTGGGGGCGGCAGGTCCCCCGACCCACCGCCCATGGCAACTCTCAGTCGGGGCCGCGGGCGAACACTTGACGCCGGCGACCCCTCGCTGGGGGCCTGCGGGGCGGGAGAGTGAGCCCAGCTCGCTCCCGCTCCCGCAGGGCCTCTCTCTTGGCCGTCATCACCTCGCTGGCAAACGAGGCGATGGCGGCCCAGCACCGGTCGCTGCCGGCCATGGCTTCCACGATGGCCGGCAGCGAGAGATCAGCGCCGATGACGCTCGTCAAGGCCGCTCTTTGCCCGTCCCATGCTTCGCACACGGCCCGGGTGTGATGGGCCGTGTCGGGGTCGCCGCTGGTGCAGTTGCGGCACCGGGGCTCCGATTCTACCCCCACAACTTCCCACAGGTACTTGGCGAAGCAGCCGTGACCCGTGAGAAGTTGGGTGAGGTGATACGTGGGAGCCCCATGACCCCCCTCCACAAACTGTCGCAGGACGGGCCGAGCGGCCCTAACGAACGCCGTCGGACTCCCTTCCATTCTGGCAGCCCACGTCCGGAAGAGATCGTCGCGAGCCTCCTGCCTCCAGCGCTCGATCTCCTCCGGAGGCGGGCATCCACCAGCTCGCCGAATCAGGGCGCCCTCCTCGTACACCCTTTTGAGGACGCCGGCCTCGAGATCCCAGGGGATACTGCCCGCCAGGACGCACGCCGTCTCGTAGGAGACGGTGCGGTACGCCCGTGCGGCCCTCTGCGCGATGGCCCGCTGCGGACGACGCAGCAGGGCAACGTTAGCCGGGCAGAGAGCCTCCGCCCAGATAGGCGCTCCGTAGAGCGCCTTAGAGCGCACCACACCGTCGTAGAGACGGCGGCAGGCAGACCCCGGTCCTCCTACGTTGGGGAGCAGCTGCGAGAGCATTCCGGCAAACGCTAGCACCTTCGGCGCCAGCTGCCGGAAATGTTCCGCAAACCCCCACCGACCGTCGAGAACCAGCCCCAGATACTTGAGGCTGCGGCCGACGGCGATGGAGGTGCCCCCCACCACGATCGTGGTGTCTCGAGGCGGCGTCTGCCGAGGCCCATGGAAGAAGAGGGCCTCGGACTTCTCGAGGGCGACATGGAGGCCCAGCGCACTGATTCGGCGCACCACTTGAGCGACGCCTGCCGTCGCTAGGACGGCGGCGTCGCGGAACGTGGGGCCCCGCGCGGTCACTAGGGTATCGTCGGCGTAACAAAGTACGCCGACTCCCCGAAGAGTAGCACCGCGCAGGACCCAGTCGTACCCGATGTTCCACAGGAGCGGCCCAAGTACCGACCCCTGTGGAACACCACACCTCATAGCCTTGCGGACCACTCCGTCTCGGCCCGAGTACGTGATGACCCGGTCCACGAAGTAGTCCGCAAGGATTCGCCTGAGGTACCACGGTACGTTGTGGTACCTCAGGGCCTCGGCGATTGTCTGCCAGGGGAGGGTGTTGAAGGCGTTGGCGATGTCGAGCGACACGGCCAACAACACCCCGCCCCCGGCGATCGCCTCATCGACGCTGCCCCGCAGTCGGGAAACGGCGTCAAGAGTCGACTTCCCGCGACGGAAGCCGAACTGACCGTCGCTGAGATCGGGCCCCGCCCCCTCCAGGTGCTTGACGAGACGCGCAGCGAGCACTCGCTCAAACATTTTGCACGTCTCGTCGAGCAGTACAATGGGGCGGTAGGCCGACGGTGCCTCAGCTGGGCGCCCGTGCTTTCTAATCAGCACGAGCCGTCCGGTCTTCCATCGCCGCGGGAATCTCCCCGACGCCACACACTCCGACATGAGGGACAGCGTCTCCTCCTCGAGTGCCGGCATCGCTAAGGCGACGACCTTCCCAGGGATGCCGTCCGGGCCCGGGGCGCGTTTCCTGACTTTGAGAGCCAGGATCGCCGCCCCTAGCTCGGCCTCGGACACGGGAGGTATCGCCTCTGCGTCGCCTTCTGCCGGCACTCGGTGACGGCTTGGTGCTGCCATCCGCGGTGGGACCCACTCTTCCCGCTCAGGGAAGAGGGAACTGACCACTCGGCCCAGAAGCTGTGGCTCGAGAGTTCTGGTGAGGGGAGGCGCCCAGGGCCGGAGCTTCTGGCTCACGGTTTTGTACGGGCGCCCCCACGGATCTCGATCCAGGCTCTCGAGCCACTCCCTCCAGGCCTCCTCTTTGGCGGCTCTGATCGCCGAGTTGAGGGCCGCACGAGCGGCCCTATGTGCGGCGAGCAGTTCCTCTTCACGGGCGAGGTCCCTGACGGCCCTCCTGCGGCTGCGAGTGTACTGCCTATGGGCCGCGTGACTTGCGGCACGCAGCCCGGCAAGGTGGGGACGCCACCAGTACACTTGCCTCCGAGGGAGGGCTGGCCTCGCCCTCTGCATCGCCGCATCGCAGACGCGAGTCAGCTTCCCAGCGAGACTATCGCACCTCGCGTCCGCGTCTGGGCCGCTTGCCGCTCCACCAGCAACCCAGCGCTCGACGATAGCCGCCTCTAGGGCCAGTTCCCGGTTCAGAGAACCGAGGCGCCACCGCGGACCTTCTCCAGCAAGGGGACGGTTGCCATCTCCTCCTCGGATGGCCGCTGAGCGAGAGACCACGTCGAACCGTATGTAACGATGGTCCGACGCGGTCTCCACATTCTTAACGACCCGCCAATTGCGAGTGCGGCCAGCCAGGGCAGGACTAGCAAACGACAGGTCTACTATCGAGCTGCCCTGGGGCCGCACAAGCGTGGGTACCGTCCCCCTGTTGAGCAGCACCAAGCCGTGAGACACCGCCCACTCCTCCAATATCTCCCCCCGGCCGTCGGTCCTCGGAGATCCCCACGCCCGTGAGTGGGCGTTGAAATCCCCGGCTACCACGACCGGAGTGGGGTGCGCGTCCGCCAACAGAGCCCCGACCTCCGTGAGCCACTGCTCGAACTCGGCGAGGCTTCTGTTGGGCGAGAAGTACACCCCAATCACTGCAGTGTCGCCCAGCGTGGCGAGGACGCACCCTCGGCCCCTCACTACTCTGTCGAGTTGGTGGGGGCCGGTTCGCTGGGCGACGATAGCCACCAAGCCGTCGCTGTCGCTGGCCCAGTTGGGGCCGGTGCGCACGTAATACGGCTCGGCGACTACCGCCACTGTCGTCTGCCACTGCGTCACGGTCTGGGCCAGTAGGTCCTGGGCCGCGGCGCAGTGGTTGACGTTGGCCTGCAGCACGGAGATTTGGAGAGCCATTAAATTTGGGCGGTGTCCATCTCCTCCTCATTGGACGGTGGCGACAGGGTCGTTGGGGTGGTCTTGGGTTCCACCCCCCCTGTCGCCTTGCGTTTCGCCTGACCCCCCCTCTTACGGGAGGCTGCCCGGCACTTCGCGGAGCCGAGTCTGTGGCCGGACGCCACACCTTCCGCTGCACAGACGGGACACTTGGGGTCCGCGGAGCAGGCGGCCGCCTTGTGGCCCTCCTGTCCGCATTGGAAGCAGAGTGCGCTGCGGTCGATCTTCGCAGCGCACTTTGCCCCCACGTGTCCCGGCTCCAGGCAGCGGAGGTTAGGTTAGGTTAGGTTAGGTTAGGTTAGGTTAGGTTAGGTTAGGTTAGGTTAGGTTAGGTTAGGTTAGGTTAGGTTTTTTTTTTTTTTTTTTTTTTTTTTTTTTTTTTTATTTTATTCTGCTTTTCCCCTCACATAATTAGGGACCTTGTGTATCTATTTTTATATAGTGCAAGTGTGATGACGACTTATAATTTAATATATATGTATACATAATATATTTAAGATGTTCGGATATATGTATTCGGCATCTACAGTTGTCGAACCCATACATTCGCCCACCCTTTACATCTGTCTATTTGTGTTCTGTCTTATTTCTTACATTTTGTTTCGTGTCTGTCTACCATCTACAATTTTCATACATGTGTTATTTATTATTTTGTTCCTTTGTTAATATTTTTCAAAGAAAAAGAACAAAATTTTTTCCAACTAATTATTTTTAGGCGGTCACCCATCCTAATACCGACCGCGCCCGATGTTACTAGTTTAATGGCAATAAAAAGTACAAAAAACAATTTCCGGGCGGTCACCCATCCAAATTCCGACCTCACCCAATGTTGCTTAACCTTAGGTGAGGTCGGATCCGCCATTTCAACTGTTTTAATTATTTTAGTATATATTTCTTTACTTGTACTTCTGATTTTTTGTTTACATTACTTGTTATTTATACATATTTCAATTTTTTACAATATTTATTTATTTATATAAACTTTTGGTCTTTATATTAAATTTACTATTTTTATTTATTTCTATTCTTTACCATATATTAAATTTCTTAATAAAAAAAAAAAAACAACAAAAATAATTTTTTCGGACGGTCACCCATCCAATTCCGACCTCACCCAATGCTGCTTAACCTTAGGTGAGGTCGGAATTTGCCATTTCAACTGTTTCAATTATTTCAGTATATAATTCTTTACTTGTACTTCTAATTTTTTGTTTACATTACTTGTTTTTTATACATATTTCAATTTTTTACAATATTTATTTATTTATATGTATTTCTAGTCTTTATATTTAATTTACTATTTTTATTTATTTCTATTCTTTACCATATATAATTTTCTCAATAAAAAACAACAAAAATAATTTTTCGGGCGGTCACCCATCCAAGTTTCGACCTCACCCAATGTCGCTTAACCTGGTGGTCGTTGATTGTCATTCATACATTTTAAATTTTTATAACACATATATATTTATTTATTTATATTTCCAATTTTTACTTATATTACTTGCTACTTATACATATTTCAATTATTTACAATATTTATCTACTTATATATACTTCTAGTTTTTATATTTAAATTCACTATTTTATTAATTTCTATTCCTTACAATGTATAATTTTCCTTAATAAAAACATCAAAAACAAATATGACAAACAATAACAAAAAACAGTACACAGGCGGTCACCCATCCATGTAGTGACCTCACCCAATGTTGCTTATCTTTAATATTTATTTTGTAAAATTCCATCTAGGCGGTCACCCATCCTATTGTTGGCCCCGCTCAATGTTACTTAACTTTAGTTATTATTTTATACAATTCTAGTTTATTTGTCATTTACAATTACTATTTATATTTCTATTTTTAAGGTATATATTTATATGTAATATATTTAATATGTTCAAATGTGTGTACACAGCGTATACTTAATTTCTTTGTACACACATTTGTCCATCTACATGATCCTATAATTTATCTAATTACTATTGTTTGTCATTTCATTTTCCATGTTGTTGCGCCGCCATCTTTGCACTAACAAGGATCGGCGTGTTTTTTCATCTTTACATAATCTGTCTATATCTTAGAAATCTTATCCATATGCACCACACTTATACATCTATCGTTATCTATTGTTCTTTACTGTCTATTATTTACATATATTGCATATAAATATTCATTACTTATTTCACATTTACATATTTAAGTTTCCATACAATATATTTTACTTTGAGCCTAATATTTTTGTCATGGCAGCAAGTACCACTTATTTTTGTGTTGAATTTTTGCGCCTGTCTATTTTATTAGATCATTTTGTGATGTAATGGGACACTCTATAATTTGTTCTAGGTACCCAACCCAGGCACCTCACACACCATCCCCAGTTTCCTCAGGAAGACCCGGCCTCCAGGACACGTATTTGTGTATAGTATCTTTGTTTTTGTGTGCATGTTTTTGTGTTCTGTATATGTGTGTTTCCTTTCGCAATTCACTCTTCCTTTATATCATTCTGTTAACAAATAATATATATGTTCCAATATATATTATTGTTACTTACTTGTTTGTGAATTGTTTCAATCCATGTTTGTATGTTAAATAATGTAATCTAGTGTTTATTGTTTGTGTGCATGTATTGATATCTTCCTATATTTTTAAAATATATTCTTTATATCTATGTTTGTTTATGTGTGTCTTTGTGTAGTGTGTATCTGTGTGTAGATGTGTCAGGGATAAGCCGTGGTCTCCCTCGCCAAGTAATCCCACTTGGAACGGGTCTGGCACTCGGCGCTGAAGGCGTTGTGGCCTATGTCCCGCAACCCAGAGTGCGAGCAGTTGCAGCACCGCGGTGTCGAACCCGCACTGTACTCTGCGCAATCCTTGCGCAAGTGCGGGCCCCCACAGTGGCTACATCTGTCCGCACCCTCGGTGCAGAACTTGCGACCATGGCCGAATGCCAGGCATTTCGTGCATTGGATGAGGGGCGTTTGGTCCTCCACCCTGACCCTTTGAAGGCCCAGGTAGAGCACCCCCGCCGCCGTCATCCTCTGCCATGCCTGTGGTCCCACCTGTAGGACGATGTGGGAGGTCCCCGGGTTTTTGGTCCTTTTTCTATATTTAACTACGGCCTCCCTCTGCTCCTGTGGTAGGCCCATGAAGATGTCCGCGTTCTGGTTGTATATGGCGGACATCATTTTGTCGTCGTCGCTCTCCGCATGGACGTCTTTGAGGACGACCAGCGGGTTTTTATTTTTCATGGGCTCTACCACGAGCCCATTGCCTTTACTTTCTATTTGGGTTTTCACCCTCGCCATCTCTTCTTTGGTGTCGCAGCCAAGAATAATAACGCTATTCTTGGCTTTCCTTGCTTTGGAGATTTTTAGGCCAGTACGCCTGGCGTCGACCGCCTTCTCCACTCTGGTGAACACCTCTCCGGCCGTCTCCTGTCTGTCCTCAGAGGTGACAGCCAAAGAGTGGAGTGCCGGTCGGCGCCTGGGTCTGGCCGCTGCGACACTGGCGTAGGTCAGGGGGTTATGTTCAGGGACTTCCTTGTTGCGGGAGACCAACTCCTCCACAACGGTGCCCAGGTGCGCTTTGTTGTCGACCACGATGTCCCTCGCGGCAGTCCCTATTAACTCCTCTACGTGGGACTGCACACGCTCTGCCATCTGTTCGGACACCTCGGCGAGTATGGTTCGTGTCTCCTTCATTTTTTCGATGACTTCATCCGCCGCGCGTATGGTGTAGTCCTCGCATTTCTCAGTGCTCTCCCGGATTTCATTTTTTGTTTTATGGAGGCCCTGGTTAATCCATTCGGATATGTTGGACTCCAAAACCCCCAGCCTGGCCATGAGTCTTTCCTCTTGAGCCGAGGGCGCGGCCGCCGCGGCGGCTTCATCCCTTACGGGAGGTGTAGTCGCGGCCGCCGCACCCGCGGTGCCGGACGCCGCCCCCTCCGAGCTCTTCATCCTCCTACTGAGCTCAAAGAGGATGCGCTGACAATTGTCGGAGCCCTGCTCCAGGAAGTTTTTGATGTCTTTACGCATCTGGGGATATTGTTGAACCCTCAGAGGGATATCCTCAAACATTTTCATTACTTCCTGAAGCAGTTGGTCACTGGACTGGCTAGCGTAGGTGGTCTGCTGCCTCTTGTATATGGACATGTTGTCCAGTGACCTTCTCTTAGTGGCTGGTCTCCTTATGAATGTCCTCGCGGCGTCCAGCACTAGCGAGGGTGAGGTGTTGGCGTTGGGGGAGGCCTGTCCCCTTGCTACAAGTGATGTCGGTGGTGTATCATACATTTTGGTATGTTCGGGGAAAATTGTCAAATCTTAAATTAAAATGTACACCCTGTATAGTGGGGTGCGGTTAATATTATTTGGCCCTGTATAAGGGGGGGGGCAGGGGGGCAGCAGGGGGGGGGGGGCGGGGGGGGGGGTAGGGTCTATTGTAAGTCACGAACACAGTTACACACAATTTTAGTTAATAAGTTTATAAAATAAAAATTTGAAACCAAACTTTCAAATAAAAACTTAATATTAATTTTTACCCTTATAAGGGGGCGTAAATTATCCCAGTTGGGACAGTCTTAATAGTTAAGGGATGTATAAGGTCCCGTATCCAATCTTAGAATTTAAAATTTTAATAAGTTAAAAATAATTTTTATTCCCTAACAAACTAATTCAAATAAATTAAAAATTTCTAAACTTAATTTCTATTGTTGTGAGGGACTGTGACCCTCTACAGGTCCCTCTTTTTAGTGACGGTTTGTATGCCCTATCCCGGGCCGTAGACAAAAAGAATTTTCCACTTTGGACCACCAGGGCCAAAGTTGGTTTCTCCTCCCTTTTCTTCCCGGATCTCTTCCCTGACGGTCTAACCTGCGGTGTCGGCAGTTGCCCTTTGCTGAGGGGATCCCAACCCCGAAAAAATTTTTGAGATCGGCCCAAACCGAGCCGAGATATTACGTTTTCCTGGTTTATCCCCTTTTTACCAGGGACTCCTCCAGGAAAAAGTCCAACCCGTAGTTTCAGGAGAAGGGCTCTCTCTGTGGGCTCCCGATTCCCGAGTTTCAAGGAAATCGGGCCAGGCAGTCCGGAGATACCGGCTCGCAAGCTTTGCACTGTTTAGTGTAAGTTTGTTTGTTAGGAGGTTTACTCCTAACCGATTAAAAAATTTTTGTTGTTTTTATTTTTGGGATGGAAGGTGTTCGTTCCAGTGTGCCCAAAAATACCTTTGTCGGTGGGAACAGACCACAGGTGTCCAAGTTATAGGTCAAATACTGTTTGACCCAATTTCCGATAACGCTTATCTGAAATTCCAAAGTCGTGACGTCACAATTTAATGTTTTAAGGTTATGGATGTCCACTACGCTGTATCTTCTCGGTTTCTTAACCGAATTGAGTCAGAGAGGTCTTAAAAGTTCCGTCTCGTCGTGCACTATTTTTTGATATGTTTGGTGGGGGGGTCAAACCACAACCCTTAGAGTAAGGGTGGTAAATGTCTGTCAGGCTAAATGTCACCATAAAAGCTAAACTAGTGCACTAAATTAAAATCTAAAAACTGTCTCTGGTGCAGTTCACCGTCACTCACGTTATTAGTGTCTCAGTAGCTCACCCAGGGGACCAGGATCTTGGATTTCACCACCACACCCTTTTTAAAGAAAAAGGGGTGTCACTCCTGTGAATGTGGTCCAAAGCTATTGGGAGGGGTCTCAAAAGACAGATATCCCCGAGACACACCCTCACAAAGCTAGACACACAGGGGTCACTAAATAAAAAAAAAAAAAAAAAAAAAAAAAAAATCCAATTTTTTCACTAAAATAAGTGTCACAATCACTGTTTATTGTCAAAGTTAATATGTCCAATATCTCACAAAGTTCTGGTCCGTTTTCACTGGGGTTTTCACTATCACAATTGTCTAGTCCGTGTGCAGCTTTTAAGCTATCGCCAGCGGGGATTAGTGGTGATGAAAAAACTTTTCATCGACCACACCCTTTTTTAAAAATGCTTATAACTCCGCTGAAAATCAATTATAAATTCTGGGAAAGGTCTTAAAAGACGCAGGCGCCTGATACCCAGCCTCTCACGGTTAAAAAACCGGAGGTTGTTGGCTATTTTCGGAGTTATAATCACTTTTCTATTTTTATGTGACGTTTTGTTCGGAAAAATTTCCGAAAAAGCACCACAACTTTGGCGATAGTCACTTTAAAAATCCGAAAAATGTCTCACACTGTTCTTACACTCAACGTACACAATCGCACAGATCGAAAACACTATGTTACTGATCTAAATCCGAAGATTTTAGATGTTTTGTAAACACAGTCACTTTCGACCAAAAATTTTTCAATTTTTGGTCTACAGTTTCCTGAGTTCCGGTCCAATTTCCGCGCGGTTTTCGACACTGTGTTCGTCTTTCGACGACGAAACTTTTGGTATATCACACAAGGTTTTTGGTACACTTTTGCAAAACACACGATTTTTGCAGTACGGAGATAAGTAAAAACGATGCGTTCTCGGCCATCTAAGCTACGAGACTCGTTAGGTTTGACTGCATTTACGCACTTCGCTCGCCCACCGCGGGGGCGATGGGTCCGCTTCGTGTGGGACTCCTGGCCTCCGGAAGGGGGGCCAGACTACCCACTAAACCCCACGTGTTCCTCTTCGCCTAGTGCCGAGCCGCGAGATACTCAATTTGGAGTGCTCACCGCGACCCGGCTAGGAGCGCCCTTGCAGGCTCGCCTCGGGGGGGCCAAATCGTTGGGGCCCCCCTGACCTTAGAGTTGGTATGCGCCCCCGGAACAACAAGGGCGCATCCGCCACGTGGCTGGGGGCGGCAGGTCCCCCGACCCACCGCCCATGGCAACTCTCAGTCGGGGCCGCGGGCGAACACTTGACGCCGGCGACCCCTCGCTGGGGGCCTGCGGGGCGGGAGAGTGAGCCCAGCTCGCTCCCGCTCCCGCAGGGCCTCTCTCTTGGCCGTCATCACCTCGCTGGCAAACGAGGCGATGGCGGCCCAGCACCGGTCGCTGCCGGCCATGGCTTCCACGATGGCCGGCAGCGAGAGATCAGCGCCGATGACGCTCGTCAGGGCCGCTCTT
The DNA here is from genome assembly GCA_916048165.1 of Spilarctia lutea. Classification (NCBI taxonomy): domain Eukaryota; kingdom Metazoa; phylum Arthropoda; class Insecta; order Lepidoptera; family Erebidae; genus Spilarctia; species Spilarctia lutea. The sequence continues at coordinate 104,803 of OU696471.1, read as the reverse complement.
TGCCCGTCCCATGCTTCGCACACGGCCCGGGTGTGATGGGCCGTGTCGGGGTCGCCGCTGGTGCAGTTGCGGCACCGGGGCTCCGATTCTACCCCCACAACTTCCCACAGGTACTTGGCGAAGCAGCCGTGACCCGTGAGAAGCTGGGTGAGGTGATACGTGGGAGCCCCATGACCCCCCTCCACAAACTGTCGCAGGACGGGCCGAGCGGCCCTAACGAACGCCGTCGGACTCCCTTCCATTCTGGCAGCCCACGTCCGGAAGAGATCGTCGCGAGCCTCCTGCCTCCAGCGCTCGATCTCCTCCGGAGGCGGGCATCCACCAGCTCGCCGAATCAGGGCGCCCTCCTCGTACACCCTTTTGAGGACGCCGGCCTCGAGATCCCAGGGGATACTGCCCGCCAGGACGCACGCCGTCTCGTAGGAGACGGTGTGGTACGCCCGTGCGGCCCTCTGCGCGATGGCCCGCTGCGGACGACGCAGCAGGGCAACGTTAGCCGGGCAGAGTGCCTCCGCCCAGATAGGCGCTCCGTAGAGCGCCTTAGAGCGCACCACACCGTCGTAGAGACGGCGGCAGGCAGACCCCGGTCCTCCTACGTTGGGGAGCAGCTGCGAGAGCATTCCGGCAAACGCTAGCACCTTCGGCGCCAGCTGCCGGAAATGTTCCGCAAACCCCCACCGACCGTCGAGAACCAGCCCCAGATACTTGAGGCTGCGGCCGACGGCGATGGAGGTGCCCCCCACCACGATCGTGGTGTCTCGAGGCGGCGTCTGCCGAGGCCCATGGAAGAAGAGGGCCTCGGACTTCTCGAGGGCGACATGGAGGCCCAGCGCACTGATTCGGCGCACCACTTGAGCGACGCCTGCCGTCGCTAGGACGGCGGCGTCGCGGAACGTGGGGCCCCGCGCGGTCACTAGGGTATCGTCGGCGTAACAAAGTACGCCGACTCCCCGAAGAGTAGCACCGCGCAGGACCCAGTCGTACCCGATGTTCCACAGGAGCGGCCCAAGTACCGACCCCTGTGGAACACCACACCTCATAGCCTTGCGGACCACTCCGTCTCGGCCCGAGTACGTGATGACCCGGTCCACGAAGTAGTCCGCAAGGATTCGCCTGAGGTACCACGGTACGTTGTGGTACCTCAGGGCCTCGGCGATTGTCTGCCAGGGGAGGGTGTTGAAGGCGTTGGCGATGTCGAGCGACACGGCCAACAACACCCCGCCCCCGGCGATCGCCTCATCGACGCTGCCCCGCAGTCGGGAAACGGCGTCAAGAGTCGACTTCCCGCGACGGAAGCCGAACTGACCGTCGCTGAGATCGGGCCCCGCCCCCTCCAGGTGCTTGACGAGACGCGCAGCGAGCACTCGCTCAAACATTTTGCACGTCTCGTCGAGCAGTACGATGGGGCGGTAGGCCGACGGTGCCTCGGCTGGGCGCCCGTGCTTCCTGATCAGCACGAGCCGTCCGGTCTTCCATCGTCGCGGGAATCTCCCCGACGCCACACACTCCGACATGAGGGACAGCGTCTCCTCCTCGAGTGCCGGCATCGCTAAGGCGACGACCTTCCCAGGGATGCCGTCCGGGCCCGGGGCGCGTTTCCTGACTTTGAGAGCCAGGATCGCCGCCCCTAGCTCGGCCTCGGACACGGGAGGTATCGCCTCTGCGTCGCCTTCTGCCGGCACTCGGTGACGGCTTGGTGCTGCCATCCGCGGTGGGACCCACTCTTCCCGCTCAGGGAAGAGGGAACTGACCACTCGGCCCAGAAGCTGTGGCTCGAGAGTTCTGGTGAGGGGAGGCGCCCAGGGCCGGAGCTTCTGGCTCACGGTTTTGTACGGGCGCCCCCACGGATCTCGATCCAGGCTCTCGAGCCACTCCCTCCAGGCCTCCTCTTTGGCGGCTCTGATCGCCGAGTTGAGGGCCGCACGAGCGGCCCTATGTGCGGCGAGCAGTTCCTCTTCACGGGCGAGGTCCCTGACGGCCCTCCTGCGGCTGCGAGTGTACTGCCTATGGGCCGCGTGACTTGCGGCACGCAGCCCGGCAAGGTGGGGACGCCACCAGTACACTTGCCTCCGAGGGAGGGCTGGCCTCGCCCTCTGCATCGCCGCATCGCAGACGCGAGTCAGCTTCCCAGCGAGACTATCGCACCTCGCGTCCGCGTCTGGGCCGCTTTCCGCTCCACCAGCAACCCAGCGCTCGACGATAGCCGCCTCTAGGGCCAGTTCCCGGTTCAGAGAACCGAGGCGCCACCGCGGACCTTCTCCAGCAAGGGGACGGTTGCCATCTCCTCCTCGGATGGCCGCTGAGCGAGAGACCACGTCGAACCGTATGTAACGATGGTCCGACGCGGTCTCCACATTCTTGACGACCCGCCAATTGCGAGTGCGGCCAGCCAGGGCAGGACTAGCAAACGACAGGTCTACTATCGAGCTGCCCTGGGGCCGCACAAGCGTGGGTACCGTCCCCCTGTTAAGCAGCACCAAGCCGTGAGACACCGCCCACTCCTCCAATATCTCCCCCCGGCCGTCGGTCCTCGGAGATCCCCACGCCCGTGAGTGGGCGTTGAAATCCCCGGCTACCACGACCGGAGTGGGGTGCGCGTCCGCCAACAGAGCCCCGACCTCCGTGAGCCACTGCTCGAACTCGGCGAGGCTTCTGTTGGGCGAGAAGTACACCCCAATCACTGCAGTGTCGCCCAGCGTGGCGAGGACGCACCCTCGGCCCCTCACTACTCTGTCGAGTTGGTGGGGGCCGGTTCGCTGGGCGACGATAGCCACCAAGCCGTCGCTGTCGCTGGCCCAGTTGGGGCCAGTGCGCACGTAATACGGCTCGGCGACTACCGCCACTGTCGTCTGCCACTGCGTCACGGTCTGGGCCAGTAGGTCCTGGGCCGTGGCGCAGTGGTTGACATTGGCCTGCAGCACGGAGATTTGGGGAGCCATTAAGTTTGGGCGGTGTCCATCTCCTCCTCATTGGACGGTGGCGACAGGGTCGTTGGGGTGGTCTTGGGTTCCACCCCCCCGGTCGCCTTGCGTTTCGCCTGACCCCCCCGCTTACGGGAGGCTGCCTGGCACTTCGCGGAGCCGAGTCTGTGGCCGGACGCCACACCTTCCGCCGCACAGACGGGACACTTGGGGTCCGCGGAGCAGGCGGCCGCCTTGTGGCCCTCCTGTCCGCATTGGAAGCAGAGTGCGCTGCGGTCGATCTTCGCAGCGCACTTTGCCCCCACGTGTCCCGGCTCCAGGCAGCGGAAGCACCGCGCCGGCCTTGGCTCCAGGGTGGTCAGCTTGACCGCTGACCACCCGACGACGATGCGGCGGCCGTCCGTTAACTTTTTGGCCGCCGCAACCGGACACCGCAGCCAGGCAGTGCCCTGTCGACCGGGTGGGCGATTGATGTCGCCCACCTTGATGGAGGCGACAGGGCAGCCTCCCTCGGTCGCCAGCAGCTGAGCCACCGACTCCTTTGTTGCCGCATCGCCCAGGCCAGAGATGCGCAGCTCCACGCACCTCTCCGGCCTGGCGACACGGACCTCCTCTCCGAACGTCTGGCGAAGTTTCTCCGCCAGGGCGTCCGCCTTCTGCGCCCTTTCGGCGCCACCCACCTCCAGAATCCGTCCTCCGGTCACGGCAGTGCGAATCCGGAGGCCGTCAATGCCGAGAGTCTTGAGATCTATCGATCTCTCGGCATTGGTCATCACCTGGTTGTAGGTGACGCCTTTTTCTACCGCGCCCGGCTGCAGTGTAACACACACTGCAGCGGTTGTCGGGGCGCGGATTCTGCGCCTCGCCTTCGCCTGCTTTGCAGGCTTGGCAGGCGCCTTGGCGCTCGGCGGTGCTGGGGTTGCCTTCGTCTTCTTTGACCGCGCCGCCACCGCGCTCCACGCCTCCTTCACAGGTGGCGGGGCGGCGGCGGGAGCCTGCGGGCGCGGCTGACGGGCAGCTTCGGCCTCCTTCGCCGCGGCACTCCGTTTCTTTGCCTTCTGCTTTTTCTTTTTCCCCTTGGGTTCCCCGTCCGACGGGACCGTCCCAGAGGGGCAGGGATCCGAATCCTTCTGCCCGTCTGCCGCGACGGGCGAGAGGGGCGGAGCCTGAGGAGGCGCGGAAGGAGTGGGAAGAACGGCAGAAGACTTGGGCCTCCGGCTGGACTTGGAGGCCCTTTGTTCCGCATCACGGGCAGCACCAGCGGCTCTGGCGGCGTTCCTCTCGTCCGCCTGGAGAGGCGGACGGATGCGCACCTCAGGCAGCAGGCGGTCCTGGAAGCCCGCGAGTCGCGCATCGATCATGAAGATCATCTCCTCGCGACTCATCTTCAGAGCCTTCATTTCCGCCCGTACGGCAGCCAGCTCTACCTGAAGGTTGGCGACCTCCTCGTTCGCAGTGCGGGCCTTGAGTTGGTGGGCGAGCTCCAAAATGGAGCTACAGGCCACCCTCAGGTCCCGCACATATTGCCCCTTGAGCTTGGAGCTCTTTGTGGCGATGGTTTGCACCACCGCCACTGCCGCCTCGATGGACACCGTCAGCTGATCTGCGCTGACGGGCTCGGAAGATTGTGTTTGGTCCGACGTCTGTATGGGAGTTTTACGGAGGTAAGACTCCCTTTGCTGTCGGACCTCTTCCGCCAGTTCCTTCTCGGCGCGGAGCTCCAGCTCCCGCTCCTTTGCCCTGTTCAAGTCGGCCTTGGCTTGCGCCAGGCCGACGTATTCCCCAGTTGTAGGTGGGCGACCTCTCTTCTTCACCTCCACCGGGCCGGAGCTGTCGGAGTTGAGGCGTTTCCGCCACAACCGACCCGGCGATGATGGACGCGAGTCCGCGTCCACCATTGAGGCGTCGCTTGACGCCGACGAGTCCCTACTGTATCGCGTTAGGGTGACGCGTGCCTCCTTCGTCACCAACGGATGTGGTGACGGGGTTCGCAACTCCCCCTTGCCGTTCTCCTCCTTCTCCTTCTCTTCTGCATCATTTGGTTTTTTTGTTTTTAAATTTAATACTTCCATAATAAAACCCACGAGTGGGGGAGAAATAACGGTCCACCCGGGCAGAGATCCCCCAATACCCGGGTAAGCGTAAGTTTGTAACCCAACCGAGGGGTCCGCAGGTGCCCCGGCTGGGGGTGAGCTTGCAACTGAACTTCCCGTCAGCCATGCATCCCTGGCCACACACCATAGCACAAGATTCGGGGTGATTTTTTAAAGAGGTTTTCTTCCTCGCGGCCCAGGCGGTTAAGCCAAGGCCCTCGTCCCCGATATAATCGGGATTACGATGTGTCGACGGTGGCAGGAACACAAGTCCCATGCCTGCTCGACGGTAGTGTTAGTACACGCCGAGCCCGTCCCTACATGGCGCGACGTCTAGCGTCGACGCCACCGCCTCGGCAGCCTGTAATTCGGCTCCGATTTTCCCTTAGTCGCCTTTTACGACACCCACGGGATGAGAGGGGGTGGAGCTATTCGGCGCCGGCTCCACACGGCAAGGTTAGGTTAGGTTAGGTTAGGTTAGGTTAGGTTAGGTTAGGTTAGGTTAGGTTTTTTTTTTTTTTTTTTTTTTTTTTTTTTTTTTTTTTTTTTTTTTTTTTTTTTTTTTTTTTTTTTTTTTTTTTTTTTTTTTTTCTGCTTTTCCCCGTCCATAGATATCGACAGGACCTTGTGTATCTATTTGTGCATAATATAGTGCTATGTGTAGTGGTGTCGATATATTTTTAATATATATGTATATATAATAATATGTTAAAGTGTTCAATTGTGTGTCCACAGCGTACACACAGTTTCTGTGAACACACACTTGTGCACTTGTTGTGTTCTAATTGTTTATTTTCTAACTATTTATGTCCAACTATTTTCTATCTATGTGTTTCTACTTTATTTTTTATACATGTGTTATTTATTGTTTCATTCCCTTATAACATTTTCAAAAAAAAAAGAACAAAAATTTTCCAACTAATTATTCTTGGGCGGTCACCCATCCTAATACCGACCGCGCCCGATGTTACTAATTTAATGACAGTAAAAAGTACAAAAAACAATTTTTGGGCGGTCACCCATCCAAATTCCGACCTCACCCAATGTTGCTTAACCTTAGGTGAGGTCGGGATCCGCCATTTCAACTGTTTCAACTTTATTATATATTCCTTTATTTATACTTCTGATTTTTTGTTTACATTACTTGTCATTTATACATATTTCAATTTTTTACACTATTTATTTATTTATATATACTTCTTGTCTTTATATTTGAATTTACTATTTTTATTTATTTCTATTCTTTACCTTATATAAATTTCTTAATAAAAAAAACCACAAAAATAATTTTTTCGGGCGGTCACCCATCCAAGTTCCGACCTCACCCAATGTTGCTTAACCTTAGGTGAGGTCGGAATTTGCCATTCCAAGTTTCAATTATTCCAATATATATTCCTTTACTTATACTTCTGATTTTTTATTTACATTTCTTGTTATTTATACATATTTCAATTTTTTACAATATTTATTTATTTATATGTATTTCTAGTCTTTATATTTAATTTACTATTTTTTATTCATTTCTATTCTTTATCATACATAAAATTTCCTAATAAAAAACAACAAAAATATTTTTTTCGGGCGGTCACCCATCCAAGTTCCGACCTCACCCAATGTTGCTTAACCTTAGGTGAGGCCGGAACCCGCCACTTCAATTGCTTCAGTTATTTCATTATATATTCCTTTATTTATACATCTGATTTTGTTTACATTACTTGTTATTTATACATATTTCAATTTTTTACAATATTTATTTATTTATATGTATTTCTAGTCTTATTATCTAAATTTACTATTTTTATTTGTTTCTATTATTTATCATATATAAATTTCTTAATAATAAAACAACAAAAACAACTCCTTCGGGCGGTCACCCATCCAATTTCCGACCTCACCCAGTGTCGCTTAACCTGGTGGTCGTTAATTGCCATTCATACATTTTAAATTTTTATAACACATATATATTATTTATTTATATTTCCAATTTCTTACTTACATTACTTGCCACTTACACATATTTCAATTTTTTGCAACATTTATTTGCTTATATATACTTCTAGTTTTTATATTTAAATTCACTATTTTATTCATTTCTATTCTTTACAATGTATAATTTTCTTTAATAAAAACATCAAAAATAAATACAACAAACAATAACAAAAACAGCACACAGGCGGTCACCCATCCAAACAGTGGTCCCGTCCAACGCTGCTTAACTTTGGTAATGATTTTATCACTTACAATTACTATTTATTTTTCTAATTTCCAAGATATATATTTATATGTATATATATATATTTAGTATGTTCAAATGTGTGTACACAGCGTATATTCAATTTCTTTGTACACACATTTGTCCATCTACATGATTCTATAATTTATCTAAGTACTATTGCTTGTTTACTCATTCTTCACGTTGTTGCGCCGCCATCTTTGCACTAGCAAGGATCGGCGTGTTTTTCCATCTTTATTTAATCTGTCTGTATCTTATTAATCCTATCAATATGCACTATACTTATATGTCTATTGTTTTCTATTTATCCTTACTATTACTTATTTACACTTATTACACAAATATATTCATTATTTACGTCACAATACATACTTATATTTTCCATACAATTTTTATGCCGTTTGCAGCCTGTCTGTTTTGTCTTAGCTATTTTTTCCATGTCTATTTAGTCGCCTGTTAATTTAATTTAGCACCGTATTCTTGCGGAATATTATCTTTTTAGAGGCTTTTTGCACACTGTTATCAGGTATGAGAAGTCGGTCAGTATGTCTGTTTATGTCCGGTGGCTTCCCACCCACTCCCCCAGGATAAGGGAGACTCGTTACTCATGACTGGTGTATCTGTATTGTTTGCATGTTTTTGTTTACTTGTTTAGTATTTTGCATGTGTGTACCCTTCCACAACTCACTCTTTTCTACATGTCCTACTATTTGGCAATATGTATATATAATGTAATATATACAATTGCCACGTACCTTTTTGTGAGCTGTGTCCTTCTTATGTATGTCTAGCAAATATATGTTATCTTAGTGTCTGTGATAGTGTCCATGTTCTGATATATTTTTATATAATCATAATATAATAATTAAATCAGTGTTTAGTATTTATGTCTGTTTTGTATAGTGTGTAGTTGTGTGTTGGTGGGTCACAAGTACGCTGTTGTCTCCCTCGCCAGATAATCCCATTTGCTACGGGTAGGACATTCGGCGCTGAAGGCGTTATGGTCCGCATTCCGCTGCCCAGAGCGCGAGCAGTTGCAGCACTGAGGTCCGGAGCCCGCACTATAGTCGGCGCAGTCCTTGCGCAAGTGCGGGCCTCCACAGTGACTACATTTGTCCGCGCCCTCGGTGCAGAATTTGCGGCCATGGCCGAATGCCAGGCATTTGGTACATTGGACGAGCGGAGACTGGTCCTCCACCCTAACCCTCTGCAGGTTAAGGTAGAGGGTTCCGGCCTCCGTCATCCTCCGCCAAACCCTTGGCTTTACCTGGAGGACTATGTGGGCAGTCCCCGGACTTCTTGTCTTCTTTCTATATTTAATACAGGCCTCTCTCTCCCCTTGTGGTAGGCCCATGAAAATATCCGAGTTTTGTGTATAGAGAGTTTTTAACATTTCCTCATTGTCGCTCTCCCTGTGGACGTCTTTAAGAACGACCAGGGGGTCTTTATTTTCCATGGGCACCACCACAAGCCCGCCGTTACTACTTTCAATTTGTTTTTTCAATCTTGCTGCCTCCACCTCAGTATCGCAGCCCAATATAATAGTGCTATTTTTGGCCTTCCTGGCCTTTGATATTTTGAGGCCGGTACGCCTGGCGTCGACCGCCTTCTCCACCTTGGCGAGCACCTCTCCGGCCGTCTCCTGCTCATCCTTTGAGGTGACCGCCATCGAGTGAAGAGCCGGTCGGCGCCCGGGTCCGGCCGCTGCGACACTAGCGTAAGACGCAGGGCTAGGACAGGGTTCCGCGACGCGGAGCGCCCCGACGGCGTCGCTGATGTGCGTTTTGGTGTCTACTATTATGTCTCTGGCGACAGTCCCGATTAGGTCCTCAACCTGGGTCTGCGCACGCACAACAAGGCCCTCGGTCGCCATGTCGATTTCGACTTGTGTCTCCTCCATTTTTTCCGAGACCCTATCTACTACTTTATGGCAACGCTCGTCGTTGGCCTTCTCCATGTCCCGGAACCCCTCCCTTAATGCCTGATGGGCTTTGTTTATTTGCTCAAGGATCGAGCCCTGAACCTCCTCCAACTTTGCCAGGACTCGACCCTCAAGCTGCGAGGGCGAGGCCGCCGCAGGCGCCTTCGTGTCAGTCGCGCCCACGGCCCCGGATGCCGCCTCCTCCAGACTTCTAATTCTATCCCTGAGCGCATAGATGATGTACATGCCATCGCAGGATGTGTCCTCCAGGTAGTTTCTTACGTCTCTCCTCATCTGAGAGTATTGTTGGACCTTTTGTGTTATTTTTTCAAAGGTCCGCATAGCATCCTGGAGGAGCTGGTCAGTGGGAGTAGAGTCGAGGACTTTCTTCCTGGCGGCACCCGCATCCAGCGAGGGCGAGGTATTGGAGCCAGAAGAGGCCCGTTTCCCTACGGCCGCAGTTGCATGTGACGTATGAGACATGTTTTTTGTACGGGGAAAATTGTCAATCTTAAAATTAAATTGTACACCCTGTATAATGGGGTGCAGTTAGAATTAATTGACCCTGTAGAAGGGGGTACTGTCTATATACTAAAAATTACACAAATTGGACAAACAACAAAAATTCAAATAAATTATTATAAAATTTTCAATTTAAAACTTAATATTAATTTTATCCCCTATGAGGAGATGTAAATATTCCCAATTGGGACTGTCGCTTTATTTAGGGGATGTATACAGTCCCGTATCAGTTCCAATAATTTGGAAATTAAATAAAAACAAAAAATTCCTTTGTGTCAAACAAATTAATTTAAATAAATTAAAATTTCAAAAACTTAATATCTATTGTTTTGAGGGACTGTGACCCTCTACAGATCCCTCTTTTTGGTGACAGTTTATGTGGCCTATCCCGGGCCACTAGCAAAAAGAATTTTTCACTTTGGACCACCCAGGCCAAAGTTGGGTTTCTTCCTGTTTTCTCCCAGATCTCCTTCCCGACGGCCCGATCTAGGGCGCCAGGCAGTTGGCCCCTGCTGAGGGGATCCCAACCCAAAGAAAATTTTCGGATTTGGCCTAAACAAGGCCAAGAAATTTTAAGTTTTCCTGGTTTATCCCCTCTATTTGAGGGAATCCTCCAGGAAATGGTCCGAGTAGTTTTATCAAAAGGTGGGCCCCCACAAGGAGCTCCCAATCACTAATTTTTAAGAGAAACGGACAAGCCAGTCCGGAGTTATTTTTAAGTTTATTTGTCCAAGTTCTACTGTCTTAACCCTTTCACTAGACACATTCCTAAGTGTGACGTCACTAGAATTTATAGGTTATAAAGAGTTGTTTAACACTACAAATACCCTGTTTCTCAACTGATTTGAGCCAGGAAGGTCTCTAAAGTTCCGTCACGTCGTGCACTATTTAGTTATATGTTTTTCGAGGGGGTGAAAACACAACCCCTAAAGTTAGGGTGGTAAATGTCTGTCAAGCTAAATGTCACTATAAAAACTAAATTAGTACACTAAATTAAAATCTAAAAACTGTCTCTGGTGCAGTTCACCGTCACTCACGTATTAGTGTCTCAGTAGCTCACCCAGGGGACCAGGATCTTGGATTTCACCACCACACCCTTTTTAAAGAAAAAGGGGTGTCACTCCTGCATATGTGGTCCAAATCTCTTGAGAGGGGTCTCAGAAGAATGGTATCCCCGAGACACACCCTCGCAGAGCTGAACACACAGGGGTCACTAATGAAAATCCAAGTTTTTTCACAATTTTAAGTGTCACTTTCACAGTTTATTGTTAAAACATATATTGTCCTATAAGTCTCTGAGTTCTGGTCCGATTTAACTGGGGTTTTCACCGTTAAGTTCGTCTCCTTCGTGTGCAGGTTTTAAGCTATCGCCAGTGGGGATTGGTGGTGATGAAAAATTTTTCCACCGGCCACACCCTTTTGGAAAAATCCTTATAACTCCACTAATATACAATTAAAAATTCTGAAAAAGGTCTCAATAGACGCGGGCGCCTGAGACACGTACTCTCGCAGTTGAAAAACCGGAGGTTGTTCAGTATTTTTGGAGTTACAAGCACTTTTGTGTTTCCGTGTGACGTTTTGGTCGAAAAAATTTTCGAAAAAACGCCACAACTTTGGCAATAGTCAATCAAAAAATCCGTAAAATGTCTTAAATTGTTCGTACACTAAACACACGCACTTCTGCAGATCCAAAACACGGTGTTGCAGATCGAAATCCGAAGTTATAGGGAAGATAAAGTTTACAGTCACTTTTTGTCACAAAGTTTTTAGTTTTTGCACTATAACTTTCACAGTTTTGGTCGGATTTTCACGCGGTTTTCTATACCAAATTCGTCTCGCGACGGCGCAAATTTTGGTATATCACTCGATAAGATTCGTAAGAATTTTATCACTTGTACGATTTTACACTGCGGAACTAGGTAAAAACGATGCGTTCTCGGCCATCTAAGCTACGAGACTGGGTTAGGTTAGGTTAGGTTAGGTTAGGTTAGGTTAGGTTCGTGCGTCGCCTAAATTGAGATTTTTATCTAAAGAAGGTGCCCGCTTCAGTGCGGGCAGGCGCTGGGAGGGGCCCGGTTGTGTTAATAAACGCATTTCCCGGACCCCTCCCTGCTCAGGCGCAGAGTTGGCACACCGTGTGGTTTTAGTCGGTTCGATTCCGACACACCGCCCCGCCGCAGACCCCGGCGGGGTGACGGCCCGAGGGGGTTTCCACACGTAAAAAAAAAAAAAAAAAAAAAAAAAAAAAAAAAAAAAAAAAAAAAAAAAAAAAAAAAAAAAAAAAAAAAAAAAAAAAAGGTTAGGTTAGGTTAGGTTAGGTTAGGTTAGGTTAGTCTTCATCGCGTGGTGCCCCCGCCGAAACCGAAGCCGAGGTCCCAGACGCGTATCTGGGACAGATTCTCGTGGCGGTGGGGCACCTGATCGACGGTCGGCTGGCGGGGCTGCTGTCGAGGCTGCCTCCGGCCCCATCGGTTCGGCCGCCACTTGCGGCACCGAGGCCGAAGGTCGCATCGGCACCGACCCCTCTTCCCGTGGTGGGGGGTCGCGTGTCGTACTCGGCGGCGGTGTCGCCAGCCGTGAGGCCGGCTCCTGCGGCTGCCCGAGGGGCACAGCCGGTGGCCAAGGCTCCGGCCAGGGTTCCGGCCAAGGCTCCAGCCAAGGCTGCTGCGCCAAGGCCGGGGCCGAAGGCGGCGGTAAGGGCTGGAGCGGAAATTACTCCGCTCCCCACTCCAACGCCTGAGCCTCTGCCTGGACCCTCCACGACTGCCCCCTCCAATGAGGGTTGGCAGGTAGTCGGAGGGTCAAAGAAGGCCCGAAAGCGGGCCAGAAAGGCTGCCCGACAGGCAGCCTCTGGCCCGCAGTCGCCGCCGGTGGCAAGGGCCACTGCGAAAAAGCCGCGGAAACTGCAGCCGCCAAAAACCGCGGCTGTAGTGGTGACCCTGTCACCGGAGGCGACAACCGGCGGGATGTCCTATGCGGCCTTCTTCAAGAAGGCCCGGGACAGTCTCGCCGGTGAGTTCGAAACGGCCGGTGTCCGCCTGCGCAAGGCCCAAACGGGAGCTCGAATTCTCGAGTTCCCTGGGGCCGATGGCGCAAAAAAGGCGGACACCGTTGCCGGGAAGTTGAGGGATGTGTTTGCAGCCACGGATGGTGTGAAGATCGCCAGGCCCACAAAGTGCGCAGAGCTGCGCATTTCGGGCCTGGACGATTCGGTCACGGCCGACGAGGTCCGCGCCGTAATCCGTGACAAGGCGGGTTGCGGCGCGGACAGCGTCAGGGTCGGCACCATCCGCCCCGGTCCGGGAGGCCTTGGTGCAGTGTGGGTCAGCTGTCCCGTGGCGTCGGCCAAAATATTGGCCGATGCCGGCAGGCTACTCATCGGCTTCGTGAGTGCCAGGATCACGGTCCTGGCCGCGAGGCCGATGAGGTGCTTTAAATGCCTTGCCGCGGGACACACTCGCACCAAGTGCCAGAGTTGTTTTGACTGCAGCGGACTGTGTTTCCGCTGCGGTCGACCGGGGCACAAGGCGGCAGAGTGTTCTGCCGCCCCTCACTGCCCCGTGTGTGCGGCGGGCAATAAGCCCGCCAATCACCAGATGGGGCAGGGGGGCTGCAAGCCTCCCCGAGCTTCTCGGCAGACGTCGGGGGCTAGCCTGTCGACCCAGGCTGCCTCCGACGTCGTTCGTGCGACCACGTCGTCGCCCATGGAGGAGGTTGTAGAGACGATCCAGTAAATGGATCGGCTCTCCAACCTCCTTGTCCAGACGAACCTGAACCACTGCGCCGCGGCGCAGGATCTCTTCCTGCAAACCATGGCGCAGTGGTCGATAGGTGTTGCCGTAGTCGCGGAGCCCTACTACGTCCCTCCCCGTCCAAACTGGATGGGTGACCGGGACGGCTCCGTGGCAGTCGTCGGCTCCTCGGCGGCTCGTTCCCCGCCCTTGTCGTTAAGAGACAAGGGCTCTGGATATGTGGCCGCCGAGTGGGGGGGAATCACCGTTTACGGTGTGTATTTCTCCCCCAACCGGAGTTTGAGCGACTTCGAGGTCTTCCTTAACAACTTGGAGACCTCGATACGGCGACTAGCGTCTGGGCACGTCCTCGTGCTGGGGGACTTCAACGCAAAATCCATTGCGTGGGGTTCCCCGGCGTCGGACGCCAGGGGCGATGCCGTGGTGGAGTGGGCGGCGTCGGTGGGCCTCTGTTTGCTGAACAGAGGCGCCACCAACACGTGCGTGCGACAGCAGGGGGGGTCGATAGTGGACCTTTCGTTCGCTACCCCTGCTGTTGCCGCACGAGTAAGGAACTGGTGTGTCCTGGATGAGGTTGAGACGCTCTCGGATCACCTGTACATCCGATTCGAGCTCTCCCGGTCCCAGGGCCCCAGTAGGGGTCACGTGGCGCGGCATACCTCCCGCTTTCCGCGGTGGGCAGTTGCCAAACTCGACAGGGACCTGCTAGAGGAGGCGGCCATAGTTCAATCTTGGCTGTCTCCGCGGGCCCCGGCCGAGGAGGTCGACATGGGGGCTGGCCGCTTTCGCTCTGCGATTACGCAGATCTGCGATGCGGCCATGCCCCGCGTTCGGGGTTGTCGACCTCCACGGAACGGGGTCTACTGGTGGTCCCAGGAGTTGGCGGACCTCCGTGCGGCCTGTACTCGTGCCCGGAGGTCCTACACCCGATGCCGGCGGCGACGCCACCGCGTAGACGGGGAGGAGGGCCGGCTTCATGAGGAGTACCGCGAAGCGCGGAAAACTCTGAAGCTGGCCATTTGCCGCGCCAAAGAGGAAAAGAGAAAGGAGATGCTGGAGAGTCTCGATCGTGACCCCTGGGGTCGCCCATATCGTGCGGTGCGACAAAAGCTCCGCACGGCGGGCCCCCCCCTTACCGAGACTCTCCAGCCCAGCTTCCTGCAGCAGGTGGTCGAGGGCTTGTTCCCGCAGCGGGCGGAGCACACGCCCCCGTCGATGGCCTACTCAGTGGCCAGAGACGACGGGGGCAGAGAGGACGATGTTCCGCCCGTTAGGGAATCAGAGGTAGGGGCGGCTGTTCTAAGAATTCGTTCTAAGAACACCGCCCCCGGGCCGGACGGGGTACCACCCCGAGTGATGGCCCGAGCCCTCGACCATATGTCGGACCGCCTCAGGGAGGTTTTGGACGCCAGCCTGGCTTCCGGACGCTTCCCTGAGTGCTGGAAATGCGGGAAGCTGGTCCTGTTGGCGAAGCCGGGACGGCCTGCCGATTCGGTCGCGGCCTATAGGCCCATCGTGTTGCTGGACGAGGCGGGCAAATTGTTTGAGAGGATTATCTCTGCCCGCATCGTCCAGCATCTCAGCGAGGTGGGGCCCGACCTGTCGGACGCCCAATTCGGGTTCCGAGAGGGGCGTTCGACGGTCGATGCCGTGATGCGCCTTAGGGCCGTGACCGAAGAGGCAGTGAGCTGTGGCGGCGTGGTGTTGGCGGTGTCCTTGGACATCGCCAACGCCTTTAATAGTCTGCCATTCAGCTGCATCAGGGAAGCACTCCAGTACCATGGAGTGCCAGAGTACCTGAGGCGGCTGGTGGCAGACTATTTAGAGGAGCGTACCGTCGTGTACGAGGACCGAGATGGCGTCTTGAGACGGCGACCCATGTCGTGCGGCGTTCCACAGGGGTCTGTCCTCGGACCACTCCTGTGGAACGTGGGGTACGACTGGGTCCTACGTAGTCGTCTACCCCCCGGGCTGGGCGTAATTTGTTACGCCGATGACACCCTAGTCACAGCCCGGGGGGCAAATTTCCAAGAGGCGGCGCGCCTGGCCACCAGGGGTGTCTCTCTGGTGGTTGGGCGCATCGAGGCGCTGGGCTTGCGGGTGGCCCTGGATAAGACGGAGGCCCTATTATTTCATGGGCCCCGTCGTGGTCCACCCCCCGGCGCCTCCATCGAAGTCAACTCGGTCCTCGTACCGGTTCGGGCCCAGATGAGGTATCTGGGCCTGATCCTCGACGGTAGGTGGCTCTTCGACGAGCACTTCCGACAGCTTGGTCCAAAGCTGGTCGACGCTGCCTCCGCCCTTGGGCGACTCTTGCCCAATCTGGGTGGAGCCAGCGTCGAAACAAGACACCTCTACACGGGGGTGGTCCGGTCGATGGCCCTTTACGGGTCACCGGTGTGGGTCCCGGCTCTGACCGCCCAGAATAAGGCACGCCTCTGGCGGCCTCAGAGGGTATTGGCGGTCAGAGCCATACGCGGATACCGCACCGTGTCGACGGAGGCGGCATGCGCCTTGGCCGGAACACCCCCGTGGGATTTGGAGGCGGAAGTGCTCGCCGAAGTTTATCGGCGAGCGGCTGACTATCGGGCGGAGAACGGGTATCGTCCTCCGCCCGAAGAGGTACGCGATTGGCGTGAAGCCGCTCGCCGAGCCACGATGGCTCGTTGGTCGTCCCGGCTGGAGGCTCCACGCGCTGGCTTTGCCACCGTGGAGGCGCTCCAGCCGGTCATCCTCGAGTGGGCAGGGCGGCAGCACGGGACCCTTTCCTTCCGGCTGACGCAGGTGCTTTCCGGGCATGGTTGCTTCGGAAAGTACCTGCACTCGGTCGCTAGGAGGGAATTGAGTCCCGCCTGCCACCACTGCGACTGCAGTGAGGACTCGGCCCAGCATACGCTGGAGTTCTGCCCCGCCTGGGCGGAGCAGCGCCGGGCCCTCACTGCAGTCATCGGAGGAGATCTGTCGCTACCGGCCATCATACGCTCCATGGCCGGTAGCGACAGCAGTTTTACCGCGGTCGCATCCTTCTGCGAAGACGTAATTTCGCAGAAGGAGGCGGCGGAGAAGGCCCGGGAGGATGATCTCCACTCGGACCCGATCCGCCGCCGGCGAACCGGGCGGCGGAGGCGCGCCCATCTGCGCCTCATGCCGCCCTGAGTGTGGCCGCGGATGGACGGGATGGGTTTTCCCGTCCATCCGCTTTAGTGGCCAGCCGCGAAGGGGCGACGTACGCGTGTGCCGTGCGTCGCCTAACTTGAGAATTTAACAGCAGACGGTGCCCGCTTCAGTGCGGGCAGGCGCTGGGAGGGGCCGGTTTGCGTTAGTAACAGCGATCCCGGACCCCTCCCTTCTCAGGCGCAGAGTTGGCACACCGTGTGGTTTTAGTCGGTTCGATTCCGACACACCGCCCCGCCGCAAACCCCGGCGGGGTGACGGCCCGAGGGGGTTTCCACACGTAAAAAAAAAAAAAAAAAAAAAAAAAAAAGGTTAGGTTAGGTTTTTTTTTTTTTTTTTTTTTTAACGTGGGGACTGCATTTACGCACTTCGCTCGCCCACCGCGGGGGCGATGGGTCCGCTTCGTGTGGGACTCCTGGCCTCCGGAAGGGGGGCCAGACTACCCACTAAACCCCACGTGTTCCTCTTCGCCTAGTGCCGAGCCGCGAGATACTCAATTTGGAGTGCTCACCGCGACCCGGCTAGGAGCGCCCTTGCAGGCTCGCCTCGGGGGGGCCAGATCGTTGGGGCCCCCCTGACCTTAGAGTTGGTATGCGCCCCCGGAACAACAAGGGCGCATCCGCCACGTGGCTGGGGGCGGCAGGTCCCCCGACCCACCGCCCATGGCAACTCTCAGTCGGGGCCGCGGGCGAACACTTGACGCCGGCGACCCCTCGCTGGGGGCCTGCGGGGCGGGAGAGTGAGCCCAGCTCGCTCCCGCTCCCGCAGGGCCTCTCTCTTGGCCGTCATCACCTCGCTGGCAAACGAGGCGATGGCGGCCCAGCACCGGTCGCTGCCGGCCATGGCTTCCACGATGGCCGGCAGCGAGAGATCAGCGCCGATGACGCTCGTCAGGGCCGCTCTTTGCCCGTCCCATGCTTCGCACACGGCCCGGGTGTGATGGGCCGTGTCGGGGTCGCCGCTGGTGCAGTTGCGGCACCGGGGCTCCGATTCTACCCCCACAACTTCCCACAGGTACTTGGCGAAGCAGCCGTGACCCGTGAGAAGCTGGGTGAGGTGATACGTGGGAGCCCCATGACCCCCCTCCACAAACTGTCGCAGGACGGGCCGAGCGGCCCTAACGAACGCCGTCGGACTCCCTTCCATTCTGGCAGCCCACGTCCGGAAGAGATCGTCGCGAGCCTCCTGCCTCCAGCGCTCGATCTCCTCCGGAGGCGGGCATCCACCAGCTCGCCGAATCAGGGCGCCCTCCTCGTACACCCTTTTGAGGACGCCGGCCTCGAGATCCCAGGGGATACTGCCCGCCAGGACGCACGCCGTCTCGTAGGAGACGGTGCGGTACGCCCGTGCGGCCCTCTGCGCGATGGCCCGCTGCGGACGACGCAGCAGGGCAACGTTAGCCGGGCAGAGTGCCTCCGCCCAAATAGGCGCTCCGTAGAGCGCCTTAGAGCGCACCACACCGTCGTAGAGACGGCGGCAGGCAGACCCCGGTCCTCCTACGTTGGGGAGCAGCTGCGAGAGCATTCCGGCAAACGCTAGCACCTTCGGCGCCAGCTGCCGGAAATGTTCCGCAAACCCCCACCGACCGTCGAGAACCAGCCCCAGATACTTGAGGCTGCGGCCGACGGCGATGGAGGTGCCCCCCACCACGATCGTGGTGTCTCGAGGCGGCGTATGCCGAGGCCCATGGAAGAAGAGGGCCTCGGACTTCTCGAGGGCGACATGGAGGCCCAGCGCACTGATTCGGCGCACCACTTGAGCGACGCCTGCCGTCGCTAGGACGGCGGCGTCGCGGAACGTGGGGCCCCGCGCGGTCACTAGGGTATCGTCGGCGTAACAAAGTACGCCGACTCCCCGAAGAGTAGCACCGCGCAGGACCCAGTCGTACCCGATGTTCCACAGGAGCGGCCCAAGTACCGACCCCTGTGGAACACCACACCTCATAGCCTTGCGGACCACTCCGTCTCGGCCCGAGTACGTGATGACCCGGTCCACGAAGTAGTCCGCAAGGATTCGCCTGAGGTACCACGGTACGTTGTGGTACCTCAGGGCCTCGGCGATTGTCTGCCAGGGGAGGGTGTTGAAGGCGTTGGCGATGTCGAGCGACACGGCCAACAACACCCCGCCCCCGGCGATCGCCTCATCGACGCTGCCCCGCAGTCGGGAAACAGCGTCAAGAGTCGACTTCCCGCGACGGAAGCCGAACTGACCGTCGCTGAGATCGGGCCCCGCCCCCTCCAGGTGCTTGACGAGACGCGCAGCGAGCACTCGCTCAAACATTTTGCACGTCTCGTCGAGCAGTACGATGGGGCGGTAGGCCGACGGTGCCTCGGCTGGGCGCCCGTGCTTCCTGATCAGCACGAGCCGTCCGGTCTTCCATCGTCGCGGGAATCTCCCCGACGCCACACACTCCGACATGAGGGACAGCGTCTCCTCCTCGAGTGCCGGCATCGCTAAGGCGACGACCTTCCCAGGGATGCCGTCCGGGCCCGGGGCGCGTTTCCTGACTTTGAGAGCCAGGATCGCCGCCCCTAGCTCGGCCTCGGACACGGGAGGTATCGCCTCTGCGTCGCCTTCTGCCGGCACTCGGTGACGGCTTGGTGCTGCCATCCGCGGTGGGACCCACTCTTCCCGCTCAGGGAAGAGGGAACTGACCACTCGGCCCAGAAGCTGTGGCTCGAGAGTTCTGGTGAGGGGAGGCGCCCAGGGCCGGAGCTTCTGGCTCACGGTTTTGTACGGGCGCCCCCACGGATCTCGATCCAGGCTCTCGAGCCACTCCCTCCAGGCCTCCTCTTTGGCGGCTCTGATCGCCGAGTTGAGGGCCGCACGAGCGGCCCTATGTGCGGCGAGCAGTTCCTCTTCACGGGCGAGGTCCCTGACGGCCCTCCTGCGGCTGCGAGTGTACTGCCTATGGGCCGCGTGACTTGCGGCACGCAGCCCGGCAAGGTGGGGACGCCACCAGTACACTTGCCTCCGAGGGAGGGCTGGCCTCGCCCTCTGCATCGCCGCATCGCAGACGCGAGTCAGCTTCCCAGCGAGACTATCGCACCTCGCGTCCGCGTCTGGGCCGCTTTCCGCTCCACCAGCAACCCAGCGCTCGACGATAGCCGCCTCTAGGGCCAGTTCCCGGTTCAGAGAACCGAGGCGCCACCGCGGACCTTCTCCAGCAAGGGGACGGTTGCCATCTCCTCCTCGGATGGCCGCTGAGCGAGAGACCACGTCGAACCGTATGTAACGATGGTCCGACGCGGTCTCCACATTCTTGACGACCCGCCAATTGCGAGTGCGGCCAGCCAGGGCAGGACTAGCAAACGACAGGTCTACTATCGAGCTGCCCTGGGGCCGCACAAGCGTGGGTACCGTCCCCCTGTTAAGCAGCACCAAGCCGTGAGACACCGCCCACTCCTCCAATATCTCCCCCCGGCCGTCGGTCCTCGGAGATCCCCACGCCCGTGAGTGGGCGTTGAAATCCCCGGCTACCACGACCGGAGTGGGGTGCGCGTCCGCCAACAGAGCCCCGACCTCCGTGAGCCACTGCTCGAACTCGGCGAGGCTTCTGTTGGGCGAGAAGTACACCCCAATCACTGCAGTGTCGCCCAGCGTGGCGAGGACGCACCCTCGGCCCCTCACTACTCTGTCGAGTTGGTGGGGGCCGGTTCGCTGGGCGACGATAGCCACCAAGCCGTCGCTGTCGCTGGCCCAGTTGGGGCCAGTG
The DNA here is from genome assembly GCA_916048165.1 of Spilarctia lutea. Taxonomy (NCBI): domain Eukaryota; kingdom Metazoa; phylum Arthropoda; class Insecta; order Lepidoptera; family Erebidae; genus Spilarctia; species Spilarctia lutea. The sequence continues at coordinate 84,472 of OU696471.1, read as the reverse complement.
CGCACGTAATACGGCTCGGCGACTACCGCCACTGTCGTCTGCCACTGCGTCACGGTCTGGGCCAGTAGGTCCTGGGCCGTGGCGCAGTGGTTGACATTGGCCTGCAGCACGGAGATTTGGGGAGCCATTAAGTTTGGGCGGTGTCCATCTCCTCCTCATTGGACGGTGGCGACAGGGTCGTTGGGGTGGTCTTGGGTTCCACCCCCCCTGTCGCCTTGCGTTTCGCCTGACCCCCCCTCTTACGGGAGGCTGCCTGGCACTTCGCGGAGCCGAGTCTGTGGCCGGACGCCACACCTTCCGCCGCACAGACGGGACACTTGGGGTCCGCGGAGCAGGCGGCCGCCTTGTGGCCCTCCTGTCCGCATTGGAAGCAGAGTGCGCTGCGGTCGATCTTCGCAGCGCACTTTGCCCCCACGTGTCCCGGCTCCAGGCAGCGGAAGCACCGCGCCGGCCTTGGCTCCAGGGTGGTCAGCTTGACCGCTGACCACCCGACGACGATGCGGCGGCCGTCCGTTAACTTTTTGGCCGCCGCAACCGGACACCGCAGCCAGGCAGTGCCCTGTCGACCGGGTGGGCGATTGATGTCGCCCACCTTGATGGAGGCGACAGGGCAGCCTCCCTCGGTCGCCAGCAGCTGAGCCACCGACTCCTTTGTTGCCGCATCGCCCAGGCCAGAGATGCGCAGCTCCACGCACCTCTCCGGCCTGGCGACACGGACCTCCTCTCCGAACGTCTGGCGAAGTTTCTCCGCCAGGGCGTCCGCCTTCTGCGCCCTTTCGGCGCCACCCACCTCCAGAATCCGTCCTCCGGTCACGGCAGTGCGAATCCGGAGGCCGTCAATGCCGAGAGTCTTGAGATCTATCGATCTCTCGGCATTGGTCATCACCTGGTTGTAGGTGACGCCTTTTTCTACCGCGCCCGGCTGCAGTGTAACACACACTGCAGCGGTTGTCGGGGCGCGGATTCTGCGCCTCGCCTTCGCCTGCTTTGCAGGCTTGGCAGGCGCCTTGGCGCTCGGCGGTGCTGGGGTTGCCTTCGTCTTCTTTGACCGCGCCGCCACCGCGCTCCACGCCTCCTTCACAGGTGGCGGGGCGGCGGCGGGAGCCTGCGGGCGCGGCTGACGGGCAGCTTCGGCCTCCTTCGCCGCGGCACTCCGTTTCTTTGCCTTCTGCTTTTTCTTTTTCCCCTTGGGTTCCCCGTCCGACGGGACCGTCCCAGAGGGGCAGGGATCCGAATCCTTCTGCCCGTCTGCCGCGACGGGCGAGAGGGGCGGAGCCTGAGGAGGCGCGGAAGGAGTGGGAAGAACGGCAGAAGACTTGGGCCTCCGGCTGGACTTGGAGGCCCTTTGTTCCGCATCACGGGCAGCACCAGCGGCTCTGGCGGCGTTCCTCTCGTCCGCCTGGAGAGGCGGACGGATGCGCACCTCAGGCAGCAGGCGGTCCTGGAAGCCCGCGAGTCGCGCATCGATCATGAAGATCATCTCCTCGCGACTCATCTTCAGAGCCTTCATTTCCGCCCGTACGGCAGCCAGCTCTACCTGAAGGTTGGCGACCTCCTCGTTCGCAGTGCGGGCCTTGAGTTGGTGGGCGAGCTCCAAAATGGAGCTACAGGCCACCCTCAGGTCCCGCACATATTGCCCCTTGAGCTTGGAGCTCTTTGTGGCGATGGTTTGCACCACCGCCACTGCCGCCTCGATGGACACCGTCAGCTGATCTGCGCTGACGGGCTCGGAAGATTGTGTTTGGTCCGACGTCTGTATGGGAGTTTTACGGAGGTAAGACTCCCTTTGCTGTCGGACCTCTTCCGCCAGTTCCTTCTCGGCGCGGAGCTCCAGCTCCCGCTCCTTTGCCCTGTTCAAGTCGGCCTTGGCTTGCGCCAGGCCGACGTATTCCCCAGTTGTAGGTGGGCGACCTCTCTTCTTCACCTCCACCGGGCCGGAGCTGTCGGAGTTGAGGCGTTTCCGCCACAACCGACCCGGCGATGATGGACGCGAGTCCGCGTCCACCATTGAGGCGTCGCTTGACGCCGACGAGTCCCTACTGTATCGCGTTAGGGTGACGCGTGCCTCCTTCGTCACCAACGGATGTGGTGACGGGGTTCGCAACTCCCCCTTGCCGTTCTCCTCCTTCTCCTTCTCTTCTGCATCATTTGGTTTTTTTGTTTTTAAATTTAATACTTCCATAATAAAACCCACGAGTGGGGGAGAAATAACGGTCCACCCGGGCAGAGATCCCCCAATACCCGGGTAAGCGTAAGTTTGTAACCCAACCGAGGGGTCCGCAGGTGCCCCGGCTGGGGGTGAGCTTGCAACTGAACTTCCCGTCAGCCATGCATCCCTGGCCACACACCATAGCACAAGATTCGGGGTGATTTTTTAAAGAGGTTTTCTTCCTCGCGGCCCAGGCGGTTAAGCCAAGGCCCTCGTCCCCGATATAATCGGGATTACGATGTGTCGACGGTGGCAGGAACACAAGTCCCATGCCTGCTCGACGGTAGTGTTAGTACACGCCGAGCCCGTCCCTACATGGCGCGACGTCTAGCGTCGACGCCACCGCCTCGGCAGCCTGTAATTCGGCTCCGATTTTCCCTTAGTCGCCTTTTACGACACCCACGGGATGAGAGGGGGTGGAGCTATTCGGCGCCGGCTCCACACGGCAAGGTTAGGTTAGGTTAGGTTAGGTTAGGTTAGGTTAGGTTAGGTTAGGTTAGGTTTTTTTTTTTTTTTTTTTTTTTTTTTTTTTTTTTTTTTTTTTTTTTTTTTTTTTTTTTTTTTTTTTTTTTTTTTTTTTTTTTTCTGCTTTTCCCCGTCCATAGATATCGACAGGACCTTGTGTATCTATTTGTGCATAATATAGTGCTATGTGTAGTGGTGTCGATATATTTTTAATATATATGTATATATAATAATATGTTAAAGTGTTCAATTGTGTGTCCACAGCGTACACACAGTTTCTGTGAACACACACTTGTGCACTTGTTGTGTTCTAATTGTTTATTTTCTAACTATTTATGTCCAACTATTTTCTATCTATGTGTTTCTACTTTATTTTTTATACATGTGTTATTTATTGTTTCATTCCCTTATAACATTTTCAAAAAAAAAAGAACAAAAATTTTCCAACTAATTATTCTTGGGCGGTCACCCATCCTAATACCGACCGCGCCCGATGTTACTAATTTAATGACAGTAAAAAGTACAAAAAACAATTTTTGGGCGGTCACCCATCCAAATTCCGACCTCACCCAATGTTGCTTAACCTTAGGTGAGGTCGGGATCCGCCATTTCAACTGTTTCAACTTTATTATATATTCCTTTATTTATACTTCTGATTTTTTGTTTACATTACTTGTCATTTATACATATTTCAATTTTTTACACTATTTATTTATTTATATATACTTCTTGTCTTTATATTTGAATTTACTATTTTTATTTATTTCTATTCTTTACCTTATATAAATTTCTTAATAAAAAAAACCACAAAAATAATTTTTTCGGGCGGTCACCCATCCAAGTTCCGACCTCACCCAATGTTGCTTAACCTTAGGTGAGGTCGGAATTTGCCATTCCAAGTTTCAATTATTCCAATATATATTCCTTTACTTATACTTCTGATTTTTTATTTACATTTCTTGTTATTTATACATATTTCAATTTTTTACAATATTTATTTATTTATATGTATTTCTAGTCTTTATATTTAATTTACTATTTTTTATTCATTTCTATTCTTTATCATACATAAAATTTCCTAATAAAAAACAACAAAAATATTTTTTTCGGGCGGTCACCCATCCAAGTTCCGACCTCACCCAATGTTGCTTAACCTTAGGTGAGGCCGGAACCCGCCACTTCAATTGCTTCAGTTATTTCATTATATATTCCTTTATTTATACATCTGATTTTGTTTACATTACTTGTTATTTATACATATTTCAATTTTTTACAATATTTATTTATTTATATGTATTTCTAGTCTTATTATCTAAATTTACTATTTTTATTTGTTTCTATTATTTATCATATATAAATTTCTTAATAATAAAACAACAAAAACAACTCCTTCGGGCGGTCACCCATCCAATTTCCGACCTCACCCAGTGTCGCTTAACCTGGTGGTCGTTAATTGCCATTCATACATTTTAAATTTTTATAACACATATATATTATTTATTTATATTTCCAATTTCTTACTTACATTACTTGCCACTTACACATATTTCAATTTTTTGCAACATTTATTTGCTTATATATACTTCTAGTTTTTATATTTAAATTCACTATTTTATTCATTTCTATTCTTTACAATGTATAATTTTCTTTAATAAAAACATCAAAAATAAATACAACAAACAATAACAAAAACAGCACACAGGCGGTCACCCATCCAAACAGTGGTCCCGTCCAACGCTGCTTAACTTTGGTAATGATTTTATCACTTACAATTACTATTTATTTTTCTAATTTCCAAGATATATATTTATATGTATATATATATATTTAGTATGTTCAAATGTGTGTACACAGCGTATATTCAATTTCTTTGTACACACATTTGTCCATCTACATGATTCTATAATTTATCTAAGTACTATTGCTTGTTTACTCATTCTTCACGTTGTTGCGCCGCCATCTTTGCACTAGCAAGGATCGGCGTGTTTTTCCATCTTTATTTAATCTGTCTGTATCTTATTAATCCTATCAATATGCACTATACTTATATGTCTATTGTTTTCTATTTATCCTTACTATTACTTATTTACACTTATTACACAAATATATTCATTATTTACGTCACAATACATACTTATATTTTCCATACAATTTTTATGCCGTTTGCAGCCTGTCTGTTTTGTCTTAGCTATTTTTTCCATGTCTATTTAGTCGCCTGTTAATTTAATTTAGCACCGTATTCTTGCGGAATATTATCTTTTTAGAGGCTTTTTGCACACTGTTATCAGGTATGAGAAGTCGGTCAGTATGTCTGTTTATGTCCGGTGGCTTCCCACCCACTCCCCCAGGATAAGGGAGACTCGTTACTCATGACTGGTGTATCTGTATTGTTTGCATGTTTTTGTTTACTTGTTTAGTATTTTGCATGTGTGTACCCTTCCACAACTCACTCTTTTCTACATGTCCTACTATTTGGCAATATGTATATATAATGTAATATATACAATTGCCACGTACCTTTTTGTGAGCTGTGTCCTTCTTATGTATGTCTAGCAAATATATGTTATCTTAGTGTCTGTGATAGTGTCCATGTTCTGATATATTTTTATATAATCATAATATAATAATTAAATCAGTGTTTAGTATTTATGTCTGTTTTGTATAGTGTGTAGTTGTGTGTTGGTGGGTCACAAGTACGCTGTTGTCTCCCTCGCCAGATAATCCCATTTGCTACGGGTAGGACATTCGGCGCTGAAGGCGTTATGGTCCGCATTCCGCTGCCCAGAGCGCGAGCAGTTGCAGCACTGAGGTCCGGAGCCCGCACTATAGTCGGCGCAGTCCTTGCGCAAGTGCGGGCCTCCACAGTGACTACATTTGTCCGCGCCCTCGGTGCAGAATTTGCGGCCATGGCCGAATGCCAGGCATTTGGTACATTGGACGAGCGGAGACTGGTCCTCCACCCTAACCCTCTGCAGGTTAAGGTAGAGGGTTCCGGCCTCCGTCATCCTCCGCCAAACCCTTGGCTTTACCTGGAGGACTATGTGGGCAGTCCCCGGACTTCTTGTCTTCTTTCTATATTTAATACAGGCCTCTCTCTCCCCTTGTGGTAGGCCCATGAAAATATCCGAGTTTTGTGTATAGAGAGTTTTTAACATTTCCTCATTGTCGCTCTCCCTGTGGACGTCTTTAAGAACGACCAGGGGGTCTTTATTTTCCATGGGCACCACCACAAGCCCGCCGTTACTACTTTCAATTTGTTTTTTCAATCTTGCTGCCTCCACCTCAGTATCGCAGCCCAATATAATAGTGCTATTTTTGGCCTTCCTGGCCTTTGATATTTTGAGGCCGGTACGCCTGGCGTCGACCGCCTTCTCCACCTTGGCGAGCACCTCTCCGGCCGTCTCCTGCTCATCCTTTGAGGTGACCGCCATCGAGTGAAGAGCCGGTCGGCGCCCGGGTCCGGCCGCTGCGACACTAGCGTAAGACGCAGGGCTAGGACAGGGTTCCGCGACGCGGAGCGCCCCGACGGCGTCGCTGATGTGCGTTTTGGTGTCTACTATTATGTCTCTGGCGACAGTCCCGATTAGGTCCTCAACCTGGGTCTGCGCACGCACAACAAGGCCCTCGGTCGCCATGTCGATTTCGACTTGTGTCTCCTCCATTTTTTCCGAGACCCTATCTACTACTTTATGGCAACGCTCGTCGTTGGCCTTCTCCATGTCCCGGAACCCCTCCCTTAATGCCTGATGGGCTTTGTTTATTTGCTCAAGGATCGAGCCCTGAACCTCCTCCAACTTTGCCAGGACTCGACCCTCAAGCTGCGAGGGCGAGGCCGCCGCAGGCGCCTTCGTGTCAGTCGCGCCCACGGCCCCGGATGCCGCCTCCTCCAGACTTCTAATTCTATCCCTGAGCGCATAGATGATGTACATGCCATCGCAGGATGTGTCCTCCAGGTAGTTTCTTACGTCTCTCCTCATCTGAGAGTATTGTTGGACCTTTTGTGTTATTTTTTCAAAGGTCCGCATAGCATCCTGGAGGAGCTGGTCAGTGGGAGTAGAGTCGAGGACTTTCTTCCTGGCGGCACCCGCATCCAGCGAGGGCGAGGTATTGGAGCCAGAAGAGGCCCGTTTCCCTACGGCCGCAGTTGCATGTGACGTATGAGACATGTTTTTTGTACGGGGAAAATTGTCAATCTTAAAATTAAATTGTACACCCTGTATAATGGGGTGCAGTTAGAATTAATTGACCCTGTAGAAGGGGGTACTGTCTATATACTAAAAATTACACAAATTGGACAAACAACAAAAATTCAAATAAATTATTATAAAATTTTCAATTTAAAACTTAATATTAATTTTATCCCCTATGAGGAGATGTAAATATTCCCAATTGGGACTGTCGCTTTATTTAGGGGATGTATACAGTCCCGTATCAGTTCCAATAATTTGGAAATTAAATAAAAACAAAAAATTCCTTTGTGTCAAACAAATTAATTTAAATAAATTAAAATTTCAAAAACTTAATATCTATTGTTTTGAGGGACTGTGACCCTCTACAGATCCCTCTTTTTGGTGACAGTTTATGTGGCCTATCCCGGGCCACTAGCAAAAAGAATTTTTCACTTTGGACCACCCAGGCCAAAGTTGGGTTTCTTCCTGTTTTCTCCCAGATCTCCTTCCCGACGGCCCGATCTAGGGCGCCAGGCAGTTGGCCCCTGCTGAGGGGATCCCAACCCAAAGAAAATTTTCGGATTTGGCCTAAACAAGGCCAAGAAATTTTAAGTTTTCCTGGTTTATCCCCTCTATTTGAGGGAATCCTCCAGGAAATGGTCCGAGTAGTTTTATCAAAAGGTGGGCCCCCACAAGGAGCTCCCAATCACTAATTTTTAAGAGAAACGGACAAGCCAGTCCGGAGTTATTTTTAAGTTTATTTGTCCAAGTTCTACTGTCTTAACCCTTTCACTAGACACATTCCTAAGTGTGACGTCACTAGAATTTATAGGTTATAAAGAGTTGTTTAACACTACAAATACCCTGTTTCTCAACTGATTTGAGCCAGGAAGGTCTCTAAAGTTCCGTCACGTCGTGCACTATTTAGTTATATGTTTTTCGAGGGGGTGAAAACACAACCCCTAAAGTTAGGGTGGTAAATGTCTGTCAAGCTAAATGTCACTATAAAAACTAAATTAGTACACTAAATTAAAATCTAAAAACTGTCTCTGGTGCAGTTCACCGTCACTCACGTATTAGTGTCTCAGTAGCTCACCCAGGGGACCAGGATCTTGGATTTCACCACCACACCCTTTTTAAAGAAAAAGGGGTGTCACTCCTGCATATGTGGTCCAAATCTCTTGAGAGGGGTCTCAGAAGAATGGTATCCCCGAGACACACCCTCGCAGAGCTGAACACACAGGGGTCACTAATGAAAATCCAAGTTTTTTCACAATTTTAAGTGTCACTTTCACAGTTTATTGTTAAAACATATATTGTCCTATAAGTCTCTGAGTTCTGGTCCGATTTAACTGGGGTTTTCACCGTTAAGTTCGTCTCCTTCGTGTGCAGGTTTTAAGCTATCGCCAGTGGGGATTGGTGGTGATGAAAAATTTTTCCACCGGCCACACCCTTTTGGAAAAATCCTTATAACTCCACTAATATACAATTAAAAATTCTGAAAAAGGTCTCAATAGACGCGGGCGCCTGAGACACGTACTCTCGCAGTTGAAAAACCGGAGGTTGTTCAGTATTTTTGGAGTTACAAGCACTTTTGTGTTTCCGTGTGACGTTTTGGTCGAAAAAATTTTCGAAAAAACGCCACAACTTTGGCAATAGTCAATCAAAAAATCCGTAAAATGTCTTAAATTGTTCGTACACTAAACACACGCACTTCTGCAGATCCAAAACACGGTGTTGCAGATCGAAATCCGAAGTTATAGGGAAGATAAAGTTTACAGTCACTTTTTGTCACAAAGTTTTTAGTTTTTGCACTATAACTTTCACAGTTTTGGTCGGATTTTCACGCGGTTTTCTATACCAAATTCGTCTCGCGACGGCGCAAATTTTGGTATATCACTCGATAAGATTCGTAAGAATTTTATCACTTGTACGATTTTACACTGCGGAACTAGGTAAAAACGATGCGTTCTCGGCCATCTAAGCTACGAGACTGGGTTAGGTTAGGTTAGGTTAGGTTAGGTTAGGTTAGGTTCGTGCGTCGCCTAAATTGAGATTTTTATCTAAAGAAGGTGCCCGCTTCAGTGCGGGCAGGCGCTGGGAGGGGCCCGGTTGTGTTAATAAACGCATTTCCCGGACCCCTCCCTGCTCAGGCGCAGAGTTGGCACACCGTGTGGTTTTAGTCGGTTCGATTCCGACACACCGCCCCGCCGCAGACCCCGGCGGGGTGACGGCCCGAGGGGGTTTCCACACGTAAAAAAAAAAAAAAAAAAAAAAAAAAAAAAAAAAAAAAAAAAAAAAAAAAAAAAAAAAAAAAAAAAAAAAAAAAAAAAAAAAAGGTTAGGTTAGGTTAGGTTAGGTTAGGTTAGGTTAGTCTTCATCGCGTGGTGCCCCCGCCGAAACCGAAGCCGAGGTCCCAGACGCGTATCTGGGACAGATTCTCGTGGCGGTGGGGCACCTGATCGACGGTCGGCTGGCGGGGCTGCTGTCGAGGCTGCCTCCGGCCCCATCGGTTCGGCCGCCACTTGCGGCACCGAGGCCGAAGGTCGCATCGGCACCGACCCCTCTTCCCGTGGTGGGGGGTCGCGTGTCGTACTCGGCGGCGGTGTCGCCAGCCGTGAGGCCGGCTCCTGCGGCTGCCCGAGGGGCACAGCCGGTGGCCAAGGCTCCGGCCAGGGTTCCGGCCAAGGCTCCAGCCAAGGCTGCTGCGCCAAGGCCGGGGCCGAAGGCGGCGGTAAGGGCTGGAGCGGAAATTACTCCGCTCCCCACTCCAACGCCTGAGCCTCTGCCTGGACCCTCCACGACTGCCCCCTCCAATGAGGGTTGGCAGGTAGTCGGAGGGTCAAAGAAGGCCCGAAAGCGGGCCAGAAAGGCTGCCCGACAGGCAGCCTCTGGCCCGCAGTCGCCGCCGGTGGCAAGGGCCACTGCGAAAAAGCCGCGGAAACTGCAGCCGCCAAAAACCGCGGCTGTAGTGGTGACCCTGTCACCGGAGGCGACAACCGGCGGGATGTCCTATGCGGCCTTCTTCAAGAAGGCCCGGGACAGTCTCGCCGGTGAGTTCGAAACGGCCGGTGTCCGCCTGCGCAAGGCCCAAACGGGAGCTCGAATTCTCGAGTTCCCTGGGGCCGATGGCGCAAAAAAGGCGGACACCGTTGCCGGGAAGTTGAGGGATGTGTTTGCAGCCACGGATGGTGTGAAGATCGCCAGGCCCACAAAGTGCGCAGAGCTGCGCATTTCGGGCCTGGACGATTCGGTCACGGCCGACGAGGTCCGCGCCGTAATCCGTGACAAGGCGGGTTGCGGCGCGGACAGCGTCAGGGTCGGCACCATCCGCCCCGGTCCGGGAGGCCTTGGTGCAGTGTGGGTCAGCTGTCCCGTGGCGTCGGCCAAAATATTGGCCGATGCCGGCAGGCTACTCATCGGCTTCGTGAGTGCCAGGATCACGGTCCTGGCCGCGAGGCCGATGAGGTGCTTTAAATGCCTTGCCGCGGGACACACTCGCACCAAGTGCCAGAGTTGTTTTGACTGCAGCGGACTGTGTTTCCGCTGCGGTCGACCGGGGCACAAGGCGGCAGAGTGTTCTGCCGCCCCTCACTGCCCCGTGTGTGCGGCGGGCAATAAGCCCGCCAATCACCAGATGGGGCAGGGGGGCTGCAAGCCTCCCCGAGCTTCTCGGCAGACGTCGGGGGCTAGCCTGTCGACCCAGGCTGCCTCCGACGTCGTTCGTGCGACCACGTCGTCGCCCATGGAGGAGGTTGTAGAGACGATCCAGTAAATGGATCGGCTCTCCAACCTCCTTGTCCAGACGAACCTGAACCACTGCGCCGCGGCGCAGGATCTCTTCCTGCAAACCATGGCGCAGTGGTCGATAGGTGTTGCCGTAGTCGCGGAGCCCTACTACGTCCCTCCCCGTCCAAACTGGATGGGTGACCGGGACGGCTCCGTGGCAGTCGTCGGCTCCTCGGCGGCTCGTTCCCCGCCCTTGTCGTTAAGAGACAAGGGCTCTGGATATGTGGCCGCCGAGTGGGGGGGAATCACCGTTTACGGTGTGTATTTCTCCCCCAACCGGAGTTTGAGCGACTTCGAGGTCTTCCTTAACAACTTGGAGACCTCGATACGGCGACTAGCGTCTGGGCACGTCCTCGTGCTGGGGGACTTCAACGCAAAATCCATTGCGTGGGGTTCCCCGGCGTCGGACGCCAGGGGCGATGCCGTGGTGGAGTGGGCGGCGTCGGTGGGCCTCTGTTTGCTGAACAGAGGCGCCACCAACACGTGCGTGCGACAGCAGGGGGGGTCGATAGTGGACCTTTCGTTCGCTACCCCTGCTGTTGCCGCACGAGTAAGGAACTGGTGTGTCCTGGATGAGGTTGAGACGCTCTCGGATCACCTGTACATCCGATTCGAGCTCTCCCGGTCCCAGGGCCCCAGTAGGGGTCACGTGGCGCGGCATACCTCCCGCTTTCCGCGGTGGGCAGTTGCCAAACTCGACAGGGACCTGCTAGAGGAGGCGGCCATAGTTCAATCTTGGCTGTCTCCGCGGGCCCCGGCCGAGGAGGTCGACATGGGGGCTGGCCGCTTTCGCTCTGCGATTACGCAGATCTGCGATGCGGCCATGCCCCGCGTTCGGGGTTGTCGACCTCCACGGAACGGGGTCTACTGGTGGTCCCAGGAGTTGGCGGACCTCCGTGCGGCCTGTACTCGTGCCCGGAGGTCCTACACCCGATGCCGGCGGCGACGCCACCGCGTAGACGGGGAGGAGGGCCGGCTTCATGAGGAGTACCGCGAAGCGCGGAAAACTCTGAAGCTGGCCATTTGCCGCGCCAAAGAGGAAAAGAGAAAGGAGATGCTGGAGAGTCTCGATCGTGACCCCTGGGGTCGCCCATATCGTGCGGTGCGACAAAAGCTCCGCACGGCGGGCCCCCCCCTTACCGAGACTCTCCAGCCCAGCTTCCTGCAGCAGGTGGTCGAGGGCTTGTTCCCGCAGCGGGCGGAGCACACGCCCCCGTCGATGGCCTACTCAGTGGCCAGAGACGACGGGGGCAGAGAGGACGATGTTCCGCCCGTTAGGGAATCAGAGGTAGGGGCGGCTGTTCTAAGAATTCGTTCTAAGAACACCGCCCCCGGGCCGGACGGGGTACCACCCCGAGTGATGGCCCGAGCCCTCGACCATATGTCGGACCGCCTCAGGGAGGTTTTGGACGCCAGCCTGGCTTCCGGACGCTTCCCTGAGTGCTGGAAATGCGGGAAGCTGGTCCTGTTGGCGAAGCCGGGACGGCCTGCCGATTCGGTCGCGGCCTATAGGCCCATCGTGTTGCTGGACGAGGCGGGCAAATTGTTTGAGAGGATTATCTCTGCCCGCATCGTCCAGCATCTCAGCGAGGTGGGGCCCGACCTGTCGGACGCCCAATTCGGGTTCCGAGAGGGGCGTTCGACGGTCGATGCCGTGATGCGCCTTAGGGCCGTGACCGAAGAGGCAGTGAGCTGTGGCGGCGTGGTGTTGGCGGTGTCCTTGGACATCGCCAACGCCTTTAATAGTCTGCCATTCAGCTGCATCAGGGAAGCACTCCAGTACCATGGAGTGCCAGAGTACCTGAGGCGGCTGGTGGCAGACTATTTAGAGGAGCGTACCGTCGTGTACGAGGACCGAGATGGCGTCTTGAGACGGCGACCCATGTCGTGCGGCGTTCCACAGGGGTCTGTCCTCGGACCACTCCTGTGGAACGTGGGGTACGACTGGGTCCTACGTAGTCGTCTACCCCCCGGGCTGGGCGTAATTTGTTACGCCGATGACACCCTAGTCACAGCCCGGGGGGCAAATTTCCAAGAGGCGGCGCGCCTGGCCACCAGGGGTGTCTCTCTGGTGGTTGGGCGCATCGAGGCGCTGGGCTTGCGGGTGGCCCTGGATAAGACGGAGGCCCTATTATTTCATGGGCCCCGTCGTGGTCCACCCCCCGGCGCCTCCATCGAAGTCAACTCGGTCCTCGTACCGGTTCGGGCCCAGATGAGGTATCTGGGCCTGATCCTCGACGGTAGGTGGCTCTTCGACGAGCACTTCCGACAGCTTGGTCCAAAGCTGGTCGACGCTGCCTCCGCCCTTGGGCGACTCTTGCCCAATCTGGGTGGAGCCAGCGTCGAAACAAGACACCTCTACACGGGGGTGGTCCGGTCGATGGCCCTTTACGGGTCACCGGTGTGGGTCCCGGCTCTGACCGCCCAGAATAAGGCACGCCTCTGGCGGCCTCAGAGGGTATTGGCGGTCAGAGCCATACGCGGATACCGCACCGTGTCGACGGAGGCGGCATGCGCCTTGGCCGGAACACCCCCGTGGGATTTGGAGGCGGAAGTGCTCGCCGAAGTTTATCGGCGAGCGGCTGACTATCGGGCGGAGAACGGGTATCGTCCTCCGCCCGAAGAGGTACGCGATTGGCGTGAAGCCGCTCGCCGAGCCACGATGGCTCGTTGGTCGTCCCGGCTGGAGGCTCCACGCGCTGGCTTTGCCACCGTGGAGGCGCTCCAGCCGGTCATCCTCGAGTGGGCAGGGCGGCAGCACGGGACCCTTTCCTTCCGGCTGACGCAGGTGCTTTCCGGGCATGGTTGCTTCGGAAAGTACCTGCACTCGGTCGCTAGGAGGGAATTGAGTCCCGCCTGCCACCACTGCGACTGCAGTGAGGACTCGGCCCAGCACACGCTGGAGATCTGCCCCGCTTGGGCGGATCAGCGCCGGGCCCTCACTGCAGTCATCGGAGGAGATCTGTCGCTACCGGCCGTCGTACTATCCATGGCCGGTAGCGACAGCAGTTTTACCGCGGTCGCGACCTTCTGCGAGGAAGTAATCTCGCAGAAGGAGGCGGCGGAGAAGGCCCGAGAGGACGATCTCCACTCGGACCCGATCCGCCGCCGGCGAACCGGGCGGCGGAGGCGCGCCCATCTGCGCCTCATGCCGCCCTGAGTGTGGCCGCGGATGGTGGGGACGGGTTTTCCCCTCCATCCGCTTTAGTGGCCAGCCGCGAAGGGGCGACGTACGCGTGTGCCGTGCGTCGCCTAATTTGAGAGTTTTTAACAGCAGAGGGTGCCCGCTTCAGTGCGGGCAGGCGCTGGGAGGGGTCCGGTTTGCGTTAATAACAGCGATCCCGGACCCCTCCCTTCTCAGGCGCAGAGTTGGCACACCGTGTGGTTTTAGTCGGTTCGATTCCGACACACCGCCCCGCCGCAAACCCCGGCGGGGTGACGGCCCGAGGGGGTTTCCACACGTAAAAAAAAAAAAAAAAAAAAAAAAAAAGGTTAGGTTAGGTTAGGTTTTTTTTTTTTTTTTTTTTTTTTTTTACGTGGGGACTGCATTTACGCACTTCGCTCGCCCACCGCGGGGGCGATGGGTCCGCTTCGTGTGGGACTCCTGGCCTCCGGAAGGGGGGCCAGACTACCCACTAAACCCCACGTGTTCCTCTTCGCCTAGTGCCGAGCCGCGAGATACTCAATTTGGAGTGCTCACCGCGACCCGGCTAGGAGCGCCCTAGCAGGCTCGCCTCGGGGGGGGCCAGATCGTTGGGGCCCCCCTGACCTTAGAGTTGGTATGCGCCCCCGGAACAACAAGGGCGCATCCGCCACGTGGCTGGGGGCGGCAGGTCCCCCGACCCACCGCCCATGGCAACTCTCAGTCGGGGCCGCGGGCGAACACTTGACGCCGGCGACCCCTCGCTGGGGGCCTGCGGGGCGGGAGAGTGAGCCCAGCTCGCTCCCGCTCCCGCAGGGCCTCTCTCTTGGCCGTCATCACCTCGCTGGCAAACGAGGCGATGGCGGCCCAGCACCGGTCGCTGCCGGCCATGGCTTCCACGATGGCCGGCAGCGAGAGATCAGCGCCGATGACGCTCGTCAGGGCCGCTCTTTGCCCGTCCCATGCTTCGCACACGGCCCGGGTGTGATGGGCCGTGTCGGGGTCGCCGCTGGTGCAGTTGCGGCACCGGGGCTCCGATTCTACCCCCACAACTTCCCACAGGTACTTGGCGAAGCAGCCGTGACCCGTGAGAAGTTGGGTGAGGTGATACGTGGGAGCCCCATGACCCCCCTCCACAAACTGTCGCAGGACGGGCCGAGCGGCCCTAACGAACGCCGTCGGACTCCCTTCCATTCTGGCAGCCCACGTCCGGAAGAGATCGTCGCGAGCCTCCTGCCTCCAGCGCTCGATCTCCTCCGGAGGCGGGCATCCACCAGCTCGCCGAATCAGGGCGCCCTCCTCGTACACCCTTTTGAGGACGCCGGCCTCGAGATCCCAGGGGATACTGCCCGCCAGGACGCACGCCGTCTCGTAGGAGACGGTGCGGTACGCCCGTGCGGCCCTCTGCGCGATGGCCCGCTGCGGACGACGCAGCAGGGCAACGTTAGCCGGGCAGAGAGCCTCCGCCCAGATAGGCGCTCCGTAGAGCGCCTTAGAGCGCACCACACCGTCGTAGAGACGGCGGCAGGCAGACCCCGGTCCTCCTACGTTGGGGAGCAGCTGCGAGAGCATTCCGGCAAACGCTAGCACCTTCGGCGCCAGCTGCCGGAAATGTTCCGCAAACCCCCACCGACCGTCGAGAACCAGCCCCAGATACTTGAGGCTGCGGCCGACGGCGATGGAGGTGCCCCCCACCACGATCGTGGTGTCTCGAGGCGGCGTCTGCCGAGGCCCATGGAAGAAGAGGGCCTCGGACTTCTCGAGGGCGACATGGAGGCCCAGCGCACTGATTCGGCGCACCACTTGAGCGACGCCTGCCGTCGCTAGGACGGCGGCGTCGCGGAACGTGGGGCCCCGCGCGGTCACTAGGGTATCGTCGGCGTAACAAAGTACGCCGACTCCCCGAAGAGTAGCACCGCGCAGGACCCAGTCGTACCCGATGTTCCACAGGAGCGGCCCAAGTACCGACCCCTGTGGAACACCACACCTCATAGCCTTGCGGACCACTCCGTCTCGGCCCGAGTACGTGATGACCCGGTCCACGAAGTAGTCCGCAAGGATTCGCCTGAGGTACCACGGTACGTTGTGGTACCTCAGGGCCTCGGCGATTGTCTGCCAGGGGAGGGTGTTGAAGGCGTTGGCGATGTCGAGCGACACGGCCAACAACACCCCGCCCCCGGCGATCGCCTCATCGACGCTGCCCCGCAGTCGGGAAACGGCGTCAAGAGTCGACTTCCCGCGACGGAAGCCGAACTGACCGTCGCTGAGATCGGGCCCCGCCCCCTCCAGGTGCTTGACGAGACGCGCAGCGAGCACTCGCTCAAACATTTTGCACGTCTCGTCGAGCAGTACGATGGGGCGGTATGCCGACGGTGCCTCGGCTGGGCGCCCGTGCTTCCTGATCAGCACGAGCCGTCCGGTCTTCCATCGTCGCGGGAATCTCCCCGACGCCACACACTCCGACATGAGGGACAGCGTCTCCTCCTCGAGTGCCGGCATCGCTAAGGCGACGACCTTCCCAGGGATGCCGTCCGGGCCCGGGGCGCGTTTCCTGACTTTGAGGGCCAGGATCGCCGCCCCTAGCTCGGCCTCGGACACGGGAGGTATCGCCTCTGCGTCGCCTTCTGCCGGCACTCGGTGACGGCTTGGTGCTGCCATCCGCGGTGGGACCCACTCTTCCCGCTCAGGGAAGAGGGAACTGACCACTCGGCCCAGAAGCTGTGGCTCGAGAGTTCTGGTGAGGGGAGGCGCCCAGGGCCGGAGCTTCTGGCTCACGGTTTTGTACGGGCGCCCCCACGGATCTCGATCCAGGCTCTCGAGCCACTCCCTCCAGGCCTCCTCTTTGGCGGCTCTGATCGCCGAGTTGAGGGCCGCACGAGCGGCCCTATGTGCGGCGAGCAGTTCCTCTTCACGGGCGAGGTCCCTGACGGCCCTCCTGCGGCTGCGAGTGTACTGCCTATGGGCCGCGTGACTTGCGGCACGCAGCCCGGCAAGGTGGGGACGCCACCAGTACACTTGCCTCCGAGGGAGGGCTGGCCTCGCCCTCTGCATCGCCGCATCGCAGACGCGAGTCAGCTTCCCAGCGAGACTATCGCACCTCGCGTCCGCGTCTGGGCCGCTTTCCGCTCCACCAGCAACCCAGCGCTCGACGATAGCCGCCTCTAGGGCCAGTTCCCGGTTCAGAGAACCGAGGCGCCACCGCGGACCTTCTCCAGCAAGGGGACGGTTGCCATCTCCTCCTCGGATGGCCGCTGAGCGAGAGACCACGTCGAACCGTATGTAACGATGGTCCGACGCGGTCTCCACATTCTTAACGACCCGCCAATTGCGAGTGCGGCCAGCCAGGGGAGGGCTAGCAAACGACAGGTCTACTATCGAGCTGCCCTGGGGCCGCACAAGCGTGGGTACCGTCCCCCTGTTGAGCAGCACCAAGCCGTGAGACACCGCCCACTCCTCCAATATCTCCCCCCGGCCGTCGGTCCTCGGAGATCCCCACGCCCGTGAGTGGGCGTTGAAATCCCCGGCTACCACGACCGGAGTGGGGTGCGCGTCCGCCAACAGAGCCCCGACCTCCGTGAGCCACTGCTCGAACTCGGCGAGGCTTCTGTTGGGTGAGAAGTACACCCCAATCACTGCAGTGTCGCCCAGCGTGGCGAGGACGCACCCTCGGCCCCTCACTACTCTGTCGAGTTGGTGGGGGCCGGTTCGCTGGGCGACGATAGCCACCAAGCCGTCGCTGTCGCTGGCCCAGTTGGGGCCGGTGCGCACGTAATACGGCTCGGCGACTACCGCCACTGTCGTCTGCCACTGCGTCACGGTCTGGGCCAGTAGGTCCTGGGCCGCGGCGCAGTGGTTGACGTTGGCCTGCAGCACGGAGATTTGGAGAGCCATTAAATTTGGGCGGTGTCCATCTCCTCCTCATTGGACGGTGGCGACAGGGTCGTTGGGGTGGTCTTGGGTTCCACCCCCCCTGTCGCCTTGCGTTTCGCCTGACCCCCCCTCTTGCGGGAGGCTGCCCGGCACTTCGCGGAGCCGAGTCTGTGGCCGGACGCCACACCTTCCGCTGCACAGACGGGACACTCGGGGTCCGCGGAGCAGGCGGCCGCCTTGTGGCCCTCCTGTCCGCATTGGAAGCAGAGCGCGCTGCGGTCGATCTTCGCAGCGCACTTTGCCCCCACGTGTCCCGGCTCCAGGCAGCGGAAGCACCGCGCCGGCCTTGGCTCCAGGATGGTCAGCTTGACCGCTGACCACCCGACGACGATGCGGCGGCCGTCCGTTAACTTTTTGGCCGCCGCAACCGGACACCGCAGCCAGGCAGTGCCCTGTCGACCGGGTGGGCGATTGATGTCGCCCACCTTGATGGAGGCGACAGGGCAGCCTCCCTCGGTCGCCAGCAGCTGAGCCACCGACTCCTTTGTTGCCGCATCGCCCAGGCCAGAGATGCGCAGCTCCACGCACCTCTCCGGCCTGGCGACACGGACCTCCTCTCCGAACGTCTGCCGAATTTTTTCCGCCAGAGCGTCCGCCTTCTGCGCCCTTTCGGCGCCACCCACCTCCAGAATCCGTCCTCCGGTCACGGCAGTGCGAATCCGGAGGCCGTCAATGCCGAGAGTCTTGAGATCTATCGATCTCTCGGCATTGGTCATCACCTGGTTGTAGGTGACGCCTTTTTCTACCGCGCCCGGCTGCAGTGTAACACACACTGCAGCGGTTGTCGGGGCGCGGATTCTGCGCCTCGCCTTCGCCTGCTTTGCAGGCTTGGCAGGCGCCTTGGCGCTCGGCGGTGCTGGGGTTGCCTTCGTCTTCTTTGGCCGCGCCGCCACCGCGCTCCACGCCTCCTTCACAGGTGGCGGGGCGGCGGCGGGAGCCTGCGGGCGCGGCTGACGGGCAGCTTCGGCCTCCTTCGCCGCGGCACTCCGTTTCTTTGCCTTCTGCTTTTTCTTTTTCCCCTTGGGTTCCCCGTCCGACGGGACCGTCCCAGAGGGGCAGGGGTCCGAATCCTTCTGCCCGTCTGCCGCGACGGGCGAGAGGGGCGGAGCCTGAGGAGGCGCGGAAGGAGTGGGAAGAACGGCAGAAGACTTGGGCCTCCGGCTGGACTTGGAGGCCCTTTGTTCCGCATCACGGGCAGCACCAGCGGCTCTGGCGGCGTTCCTCTCGTCCGCCTGGAGAGGCGGACGGATGCGCACCTCAGGCAGCAGGCGGTCCTGGAAGCCCGCGAGTCGCGCATCGATCATGAAGATCATCTCCTCGCGACTCATCTTCAGAGCCTTCATTTCCGCCCGTACGGCAGCAAGCTCTACCTGAAGGTTGGCGACCTCCTCGTTCGCAGTGCGGGCCTTGAGTTGGTGGGCGAGCTCCAAAATGGAGCTACAGGCCACCCTCAGGTCCCGCACATATTGCCCCTTGAGCTTGGAGCTCTTTGTGGCGATGGTTTGCACCACCGCCACCGCCGCCTCGATGGACACCGTCAGCTGATCTGCGCTGACGGGCTCGGAAGATTGTGTTTGGTCCGACGTCTGTATGGGAGTTTTACGGAGGTAAGACTCCCTTTGCTGTCGAACCTCTTCCGCCAGTTCCTTCTCGGCGCGGAGCTCCAGCTCCCGCTCCTTTGCCCTGTTCAAGTCGGCCTTGGCTTGCGCCAGGCCGACGTATTCCCCAGTTGTAGGTGGGCGACCTCTCTTCTTCACCTCCACCGGGCCGGAGCTGTCAGAGTTGAGGCGTTTCCGCCACAACCGACCCGGCGATGATGGACGCGAGTCCGCGTCCACCATTGAGGCGTCGCTTGACGCCGACGAGTCCCTGCTGTATCGCGTTAGGGTGACGCGTGCCTCCTTCGTCACCAACGGATGTGGTGACGGGGTTCGCAACTCCCCCTTGCTGTTCTCCTCCTTCTTCTCTTCTGCATCATTTGGTTTTTTTGTTTTTAAATTTAAGACTTCCATAATAAAACCCACGAGTGGGGGAGAAATAACGGTCCACCCGGGCAGAGATCCCCCAATACCCGGGTAAGCGTAAGTTTGTAACCCAACCGAGGGGTCCGCAGGTGCCCCGGCTGGGGGTGAGCTTGCAACTGAACTTCCCGTCAGCCATGCATCCCTGGCCACACACCATAGCACAAGATTCGGGGTGATTTTTTAAAGAGGTTTTCTTCCTCGCGGCCCGGGCGGTTAAGCCAAGGCCCTCGTCCCCGATATAATCGGGATTACGATGTGTCGACGGTGGCAGGAACACAAGTCCCATGCCTGCTCGACGGTAGTGTTAGTACACGCCGAGCCCGTCCCTACATGGCGCGACGTCTAGCGTCAACGCCACCGCCTCGGCAGCCTGTAATTCGGCTCCGATTTTCCCTTAGTCGCCTTTTACGACACCCACGGGATGAGATGGGGTGGAGCTATTCGGCGCCGGCTCCACACGGCAAAGGTTAGGTTAGGTTAGGTTAGGTTTTTTTTTTTTTTTTTTTTTTTTTTTAACGTGGGGACTGCATTTACGCACTTCGCTCGCCCACCGCGGGGGCGATGGGTCCGCTTCGTGTGGGACTCCTGGCCTCCGGAAGGGGGGCCAGACTACCCACTAAACCCCACGTGTTCCTCTTCGCCTAGTGCCGAGCCGCGAGATACTCAATTTGGAGTGCTCACCGCGACCCGGCTAGGAGCGCCCTTGCAGGCTCGCCTCGGGGGGGCCAGATCGTTGGGGCCCCCCTGACCTTAGAGTTGGTATGCGCCCCCGGAACAACAAGGGCGCATCCGCCACGTGGCTGGGGGCGGCAGGTCCCCCGACCCACCGCCCATGGCAACTCTCAGTCGGGGCCGCGGGCGAACACTTGACGCCGGCGACCCCTCGCTGGGGGCCTGCGGGGCGGGAGAGTGAGCCCAGCTCGCTCCCGCTCCCGCAGGGCCTCTCTCTTGGCCGTCATCACCTCGCTGGCAAACGAGGCGATGGCGGCCCAGCACCGGTCGCTGCCGGCCATGGCTTCCACGATGGCCGGCAGCGAGAGATCAGCGCCGATGACGCTCGTCAGGGCCGCTCTTTGCCCGTCCCATGCTTCGCACACGGCCCGGGTGTGATGGGCCGTGTCGGGGTCGCCGCTGGTGCAGTTGCGGCACCGGGGCTCCGATTCTACCCCCACAACTTCCCACAGGTACTTGGCGAAGCAGCCGTGACCCGTGAGAAGCTGGGTGAGGTGATACGTGGGAGCCCCATGACCCCCCTCCACAAACTGTCGCAGGACGGGCCGAGCGGCCCTAACGAACGCCGTCGGACTCCCTTCCATTCTGGCATCCCACGTCCGGAAGAGATCGTCGCGAGCCTCCTGCCTCCAGCGCTCGATCTCCTCCGGAGGCGGGCATCCACCAGCTCGCCGAATCAGGGCGCCCTCCTCGTACACCCTTTTGAGGACGCCGGCCTCGAGATCCCAGGGGATACTGCCCGCCAGGACGCACGCCGTCTCGTAGGAGACGGTGCGGTACGCTCGTGCGGCCCTCTGCGCGATGGCCCGCTGCGGACGACGCAGCAGGGCAACGTTAGCCGGGCAGAGTGCCTCCGCCCAGATAGGCGCTCCGTAGAGCGCCTTAGAGCGCACCACACCGTCGTAGAGACGGCGGCAGGCAGACCCCGGTCCTCCTACGTTGGGGAGCAGCTGCGAGAGCATTCCGGCAAACGCTAGCACCTTCGGCGCCAGCTGCCGGAAATGTTCCGCAAACCCCCACCGACCGTCGAGAACCAGCCCCAGATACTTGAGGCTGCGGCCGACGGCGATGGAGGTGCCCCCCACCACGATCGTGGTGTCTCGAGGCGGCGTCTGCCGAGGCCCATGGAAGAAGAGGGCCTCGGACTTCTCGAGGGCGACATGGAGGCCCAGCGCACTGATTCGGCGCACCACTTGAGCGACGCCTGCCGTCGCTAGGACGGCGGCGTCGCGGAACGTGGGGCCCCGCGCGGTCACTAGGGTATCGTCGGCGTAACAAAGTACGCCGACTCCCCGAAGAGTAGCACCGCGCAGGACCCAGTCGTACCCGATGTTCCACAGGAGCGGCCCAAGTACCGACCCCTGTGGAACACCACACCTCATAGCCTTGCGGACCACTCCGTCTCGGCCCGAGTACGTGATGACCCGGTCCACGAAGTAGTCCGCAAGGATTCGCCTGAGGTACCACGGTACGTTGTGGTACCTCAGGGCCTCGGCGATTGTCTGCCAGGGGAGGGTGTTGAAGGCGTTGGCGATGTCGAGCGACACGGCCAACAACACCCCGCCCCCGGCGATCGCCTCATCGACGCTGCCCCGCAGTCGGGAAACGGCGTCAAGAGTCGACTTCCCGCGACGGAAGCCGAACTGACCGTCGCTGAGATCGGGCCCCGCCCCCTCCAGGTGCTTGACGAGACGCGCAGCGAGCACTCGCTCAAACATTTTGCACGTCTCGTCGAGCAGTACGATGGGGCGGTAGGCCGACGGTGCCTCAGCTGGGCGCCCGTGCTTTCTAATCAGCACGAGCCGTCCGGTCTTCCATCGCCGCGGGAATCTCCCCGACGCCACACACTCCGACATGAGGGACAGCGTCTCCTCCTCGAGTGCCGGCATCGCTAAGGCGACGACCTTCCCAGGGATGCCGTCCGGGCCCGGGGCGCGTTTCCTGACTTTGAGGGCCAGGATCGCCGCCCCTAGCTCTGCCTCGGACACGGGAGGTATCGCCTCTGCGTCGCCTTCTGCCGGCACTCGGTGACGGCTTGGTGCTGCCATCCGCGGTGGGACCCACTCTTCCCGCTCAGGGAAGAGGGAACTGACCACTCGGCCCAGAAGCTGTGGCTCGAGGGTTCTGGTGAGGGGAGGCGCCCAGGGCCGGAGCTTCTGGCTCACGGTTTTGTACGGGCGCCCCCACGGATCTCGATCCAAGCTCTCGAGCCACTCCCTCCAGGCCTCCTCTTTGGCGGCTCTGATCGCCGAGTTGAGGGCCGCACGAGCGGCCCTATGTGCGGCGAGCAGTTCCTCTTCACGGGCGAGGTCCCTGACGGCCCTCCTGCGGCTGCGAGTGTACTGCCTATGGGCCGCGTGACTTGCGGCACGCAGCCCGGCAAGGTGGGGACGCCACCAGTACACTTGCCTCCGAGGGAGGGCTGGCCTCGCCCTCTGCATCGCCGCATCGCAGACGCGAGTCAGCTTCCCAGCGAGACTATCGCACCTCGCGTCCGCGTCTGGGCCGCTTTCCGCTCCACCAGCAACCCAGCGCTCGACGATAGCCGCCTCTAGGGCCAGTTCCCGGTTCAGAGAACCGAGGCGCCACCGCGGACCTTCTCCAGCAAGGGGACGGTTGCCATCTCCTCCTCGGATGGCCGCTGAGCGAGAGACCACGTCGAACCGTATGTAACGATGGTCCGACGCGGTCTCCACATTCTTGACGACCCGCCAATTGCGAGTGCGGCCAGCCAGGGCAGGACTAGCAAACGACAGGTCTACTATCGAGCTGCCCTGGGGCCGCACAAGCGTGGGTACCGTCCCCCTGTTGAGCAGCACCAAGCCGTGAGACACCGCCCACTCCTCCAATATCTCCCCCCGGCCGTCGGTCCTCGGAGATCCCCACGCCCGTGAGTGGGCGTTGAAATCCCCGGCTACCACGACCGGAGTGGGGTGCGCGTCCGCCAACAGAGCCCCGACCTCCGTGAGCCACTGCTCGAACTCGGCGAGGCTTCTGTTGGGCGAGAAGTACACCCCAATCACTGCAGTGTCGCCCAGCGTGGCGAGGACGCACCCTCGGCCCCTCACTACTCTGCCGAGTTGGTGGGGGCCGGTTCGCTGGGCGACGATAGCCACCAAGCCGTCGCTGTCGCTGGCCCAGTTGGGGCCGGTGCGCACGTAATACGGCTCGGCGACTACCGCCACTGTCGTCTGCCACTGCGTCACGGTCTGGGCCAGTAGGTCCTGGGCCGCGGCGCAGTGGTTGACGTTGGCCTGCAGCACGGAGATTTGGAGAGCCATTAAATTTGGGCGGTGTCCATCTCCTCCTCATTGGACGGTGGCGACAGGGTCGTTGGGGTGGTCTTGGGTTCCACCCCCCCTGTCGCCTTGCGTTTCGCCTGACCCCCCCTCTTGCGGGAGGCTGCCCGGCACTTCGCGGAGCCGAGTCTGTGGCCGGACGCCACACCTTCCGCTGCACAGACGGGACACTTGGGGTCCGCGGAGCAGGCGGCCGCCTTGTGGCCCTCCTGTCCGCATTGGAAGCAGAGTGCGCTGCGGTCGATCTTCGCAGCGCACTTTGCCCCCACGTGTCCCGGCTCCAGGCAGCGGAAGCACCGCGCCGGCCTTGGCTCCAGGGTGGTCAGCTTGACCGCTGACCACCCGACGACGATGCGGCGGCCGTCCGTTAACTTTTTGGCCGCCGCAACCGGACACCGCAGCCAGGCAGTGCCCTGTCGACCGGGTGGGCGATTGATGTCGCCCACCTTGATGGAGGCGACAGGGCAGCCTCCCTCTTCTGCCAGGATTTTGGCCACCGCCTCCTTAGTTGCCGCATCGCCCAGGCCTGAGATGCGCAACTCTACGCACCTCTCCGGCCTGGCGATACGGACCTCCTCTCCCAGCACCTCTTCCAGCTTGGCCGCCAATTTATCGGCCTTGGTGGCCCTGTCAGCGCCACCTATCTCCAGGATCCTTGCCCCGGTCACGGCAGTGCGGAACCGGAGGCCGTCAATGCCGAGAGTCTTTATATCGATGGACCTCTCGGCATTGGCGATCACCTGGGAATAGGTGACCCCCTTCTCTACAGCGCCCGGCTGCAGTGTGAGGCACACTGCAGCGGTTGTCGGGGCGCGGAGTTTGCGACTCGCCTTCGCCTTCTTCGGAGGCTTGGCGGGTGCCTTGACGCTCGGCGGTGCTGGAGTTGCCTTCGTCTTCTTTGACCGCGCCGCCACCGCGCTCCACGCCTCCTTCACAGGTGGCGGGGCGGCGGCGGGAGCCTGCGGGCGCGGCTGACGGGCAGCTTCGGCCTCCTTCGCCGCTGCACTCCGTTTCTTTGCCTTCTGCTTTTTCTTTTTCCCCTTGGGTTCCCCGTCCGACGGGACCGTCCCAGAGGGGCAGGGATCCGAGTCCTTCTGCCCGTCTGCCGCGACGGGCGAGAGGGGCGGAGCCTGAGGAGGCGCGGAAGGAGTGGGAAGAACGGCAGAAGACTCGGGCCTCCGGCTGGACTTGGAGGCCCTTTGTTCCGCAGCACGGGCAGCACCAGCGGCTCTGGCGGCGTTCCTCTCGTCCGCCTGGAGAGGCGGACGGATGCGCACCTCAGGCAGCAGGCGGTCCTGGAAGCCCGCGAGTCGCGCATCGATCATGAAGATCATCTCCTCGCGACTCATCTTCAGGGCCTTCATTTCCGCCCGTACGGCAGCAAGCTCTACCTGAAGGTTGGCGACCTCCTCGTTAGCAGTGCGGGCCTTGAGTTGGTGGGCGAGCTCCAAAATGGAGCTACAGGCCACCCTCAGGTCCCGCACATATTGCCCCTTGAGCTTGGAGCTCTTTGTGGCGATGGTTTGCACCACCGCCACTGCCGCCTCGATGGACACCGTCAGCTGATCTGCGCTGACGGGCTCGGAAGATTGTGTTTGGTCCGACGTCTGTATGGGAGTTTTACGGAGGTAAGACTCCCTTTGCTGTCGGACCTCTTCCGCCAGTTCCTTCTCGGCGCGGAGCTCCAGCTCCCGCTCCTTTGCCCTGTTCAAGTCGGCCTTGGCTTGCGCCAGGCCGACGTATTCCCCAGTTGTAGGTGGGCGACCTCTCTTCTTCACCTCCACTGGGCCGGAGCTGTCGGAGTTGAGGCGTTTCCGCCACAACCGACCCGGCGATGATGGGCGCGAGTCCGCGTCCACCATTGAGGCGTCACTTGACGCCGACGAGTCCCTGCTATATCGCGTCAGGGTGACGCGTGCCTCCTTCGTCACCAACGGGTGTGGTGACGGGGTTCGCAACTCCCCCTTGCAATCAGATGATCCGGTTGGCTTGCCAGTAGTCGTTTTTTTATTGGTATCAATTTCGTTTTCAATATTAGTTTTAGTTTCAGTATCCATAACTTAACCCACGAGTATGGGGGAAATGAAGTCCATCCGGGCGGTGCCCCCTGCACCCGGATAAGCCTATGTACTGTGGAGGTCGGCCGGTATCCACAGGTTTTATCGACTTAGCTGTCGGGTGTTATAGACTGTCCTTGTCATGGGCCGGCCAATTAAGGCAAGCCCTCCGGCCAACAGGTTCTCAGCATACCCTCTTGTAGCCACCAATCGGGTCGTTGCTGAGCCCCTGTTGGTTACGGAATGCGAGAGGGTGGCTAGCCCTCTCTCACAGACGGAGCTAGCACTCAAGTGCCAGCCCCTCTGACCTACTCGCTTTCCAATACGCCCTCTGCTAAAGCAGAGGGACGTTTGGAGTGCGGCACGACGGGTCACGCCCATCTCGGCAGCCTGAAATTCGGCTCCGATTTTCCCTTAGTCGCCTTTTACGACACCCACGGGAGGAGATGGGGTGGAGCTATTCTATGCCGGCTCCACACGGCGGAGGTTTTTTTTTTTTTTTTTTTTAACGTGGGGACTGCATTTACGCACTTCGCTCGCCCACCGCGGGGGCGATGGGTCCGCTTCGTGTGGGACTCCTGGCCTCCGGAAGGGGGGCCAGACTACCCACTAAACCCCACGTGTTCCTCTTCGCCTAGTGCCGAGCCGCGAGATACTCAATTTGGAGTGCTCACCGCGACCCGGCTAGGAGCGCCCTTGCAGGCTCGCCTCGGGGGGGGCCAGATCGTTGGGGCCCCCCTGACCTTAGAGTTGGTATGCGCCCCCGGAACAACAAGGGCGCATCCGCCACGTGGCTGGGGGCGGCAGGTCCCCCGACCCACCGCCCATGGCAACTCTCAGTCGGGGCCGCGGGCGAACACTTGACGCCGGCGACCCCTCGCTGGGGGCCTGCGGGGCGGGAGAGTGAGCCCAGCTCGCTCCCGCTCCCGCAGGGCCTCTCTCTTGGCCGTCATCACCTCGCTGGCAAACGAGGCGATGGCGGCCCAGCACCGGTCGCTGCCGGCCATGGCTTCCACGATGGCCGGCAGCGAGAGATCAGCGCCGATGACGCTCGTCAGGGCCGCTCTTTGCCCGTCCCATGCTTCGCACACGGCCCGGGTGTGATGGGCCGTGTCGGGGTCGCCGCTGGTGCAGTTGCGGCACCGGGGCTCCGATTCTACCCCCACAACTTCCCACAGGTACTTGGCGAAGCAGCCGTGACCCGTGAGAAGTTGGGTGAGGTGATACGTGGGAGCCCCATGACCCCCCTCCACAAACTGTCGCAGGACGGGCCGAGCGGCCCTAACGAACGCCGTCGGACTCCCTTCCATTCTGGCAGCCCACGTCCGGAAGAGATCGTCGCGAGCCTCCTGCCTCCAGCGCTCGATCTCCTCCGGAGGCGGGCATCCACCAGCTCGCCGAATCAGGGCGCCCTCCTCGTACACCCTTTTGAGGACGCCGGCCTCGAGATCCCAGGGGATACTGCCCGCCAGGACGCACGCCGTCTCGTAGGAGACGGTGCGGTACGCCCGTGCGGCCCTCTGCGCGATGGCCCGCTGCGGACGACGCAGCAGGGCAACGTTAGCCGGGCAGAGAGCCTCCGCCCAGATAGGCGCTCCGTAGAGCGCCTTAGAGCGCACCACACCGTCGTAGAGACGGCGGCAGGCAGACCCCGGTCCTCCTACGTTGGGGAGCAGCTGCGAGAGCATTCCGGCAAACGCTAGCACCTTCGGCGCCAGCTGCCGGAAATGTTCCGCAAACCCCCACCGACCGTCGAGAACCAGCCCCAGATACTTGAGGCTGCGGCCGACGGCGATGGAGGTGCCCCCCACCACGATCGTGGTGTCTCGAGGCGGCGTCTGCCGAGGCCCATGGAAGAAGAGGGCCTCGGACTTCTCGAGGGCGACATGGAGGCCCAGCGCACTGATTCGGCGCACCACTTGAGCGACGCCTGCCGTCGCTAGGACGGCGGCGTCGCGGAACGTGGGGCCCCGCGCGGTCACTAGGGTATCGTCGGCGTAACAAAGTACGCCGACTCCCCGAAGAGTAGCACCGCGCAGGACCCAGTCGTACCCGATGTTCCACAGGAGCGGCCCAAGTACCGACCCCTGTGGAACACCACACCTCATAGCCTTGCGGACCACTCCGTCTCGGCCCGAGTACGTGATGACCCGGTCCACGAAGTAGTCCGCAAGGATTCGCCTGAGGTACCACGGTACGTTGTGGTACCTCAGGGCCTCGGCGATTGTCTGCCAGGGGAGGGTGTTGAAGGCGTTGGCGATGTCGAGCGACACGGCCAGCAACACCCCGCCCCCGGCGATCGCCTCATCGACGCTGCCCCGCAGTCGGGAAACGGCGTCAAGAGTCGACTTCCCGCGACGGAAGCCGAACTGACCGTCGCTGAGATCGGGCCCCGCCCCCTCCAGGTGCTTGACGAGACGCGCAGCGAGCACTCGCTCAAACATTTTGCACGTCTCGTCGAGCAGTACGATGGGGCGGTAGGCCGACGGTGCCTCGGCTGGGCGCCCGTGCTTCCTGATCAGCACGAGCCGTCCGGTCTTCCATCGTCGCGGGAATCTCCCCGACGCCACACACTCCGACATGAGGGACAGCGTCTCCTCCTCGAGTGCCGGCATCGCTAAGGCGACGACCTTCCCAGGGATGCCGTCCGGGCCCGGGGCGCGTTTCCTGACTTTGAGAGCCAGGATCGCCGCCCCTAGCTCGGCCTCGGACACGGGAGGTATCGCCTCTGCGTCGCCTTCTGCCGGCACTCGGTGACGGCTTGGTGCTGCCATCCGCGGTGGGACCCACTCTTCCCGCTCAGGGAAGAGGGAACCGACCACTCGGCCCAGAAGCTGTGGCTCGAGAGTTCTGGTGAGGGGAGGCGCCCAGGGCCGGAGCTTCTGGCTCACGGTTTTGTACGGGCGCCCCCACGGATCTCGATCCAGGCTCTCGAGCCACTCCCTCCAGGCCTCCTCTTTGGCGGCTCTGATCGCCGAGTTGAGGGCCGCACGAGCGGCCCTATGTGCGGCGAGCAGTTCCTCTTCACGGGCGAGGTCCCTGACGGCCCTCCTGCGGCTGCGAGTGTACTGCCTATGGGCCGCGTGACTTGCGGCACGCAGCCCGGCAAGGTGGGGACGCCACCAGTACACTTGCCTCCGAGGGAGGGCTGGCCTCGCCCTCTGCATCGCCGCATCGCAGACGCGAGTCAGCTTCCCAGCGAGACTATCGCACCTCGCGTCCGCGTCTGGGCCGCTTTCCGCTCCACCAGCAACCCAGCGCTCGACGATAGCCGCCTCTAGGGCCAGTTCCCGGTTCAGAGAACCGAGGCGCCACCGCGGACCTTCTCCAGCAAGGGGACGGTTGCCATCTCCTCCTCGGATGGCCGCTGAGCGAGAGACCACGTCGAACCGTATGTAACGATGGTCCGACGCGGTCTCCACATTCTTGACGACCCGCCAATTGCGAGTGCGGCCAGCCAGGGCAGGACTAGCAAACGACAGGTCTACTATCGAGCTGCCCTGGGGCCGCACAAGCGTGGGTACCGTCCCCCTGTTAAGCAGCACCAAGCCGTGAGACACCGCCCACTCCTCCAATATCTCCCCCCGGCCGTCGGTCCTCGGAGATCCCCACGCCCGTGAGTGGGCGTTGAAATCCCCGGCTACCACGACCGGAGTGGGGTGCGCGTCCGCCAACAGAGCCCCGACCTCCGTGAGCCACTGCTCGAACTCGGCGAGGCTTCTGTTGGGCGAGAAGTACACCCCAATCACTGCAGTGTCGCCCAGCGTGGCGAGGACGCACCCTCGGCCCCTCACTACTCTGTCGAGTTGGTGGGGGCCGGTTCGCTGGGCGACGATAGCCACCAAGCCGTCGCTGTCGCTGGCCCAGTTGGGGCCAGTGCGCACGTAATACGGCTCGGCGACTACCGCCACTGTCGTCTGCCACTGCGTCACGGTCTGGGCCAGTAGGTCCTGGGCTGTGGCGCAGTGGTTGACATTGGCCTGCAGCACGGAGATTTGGGGAGCCATTAAGTTTGGGCGGTGTCCATCTCCTCCTCATTGGACGGTGGCGACAGGGTCGTTGGGGTGGTCTTGGGTTCCACCCCCCCTGTCGCCTTGCGTTTCGCCTGACCCCCCCTCTTACGGGAGGCTGCCTGGCACTTCGCGGAGCCGAGTCTGTGGCCGGACGCCACACCTTCCGCCGCACAGACGGGACACTTGGGGTCCGCGGAGCAGGCGGCCGCCTTGTGGCCCTCCTGTCCGCATTGGAAGCAGAGTGCGCTGCGTTCGATCTTCGCAGCGCACTTTGCCCCCACGTGTCCCGGCTCCAGGCAGCGGAAGCACCGCGCCGGCCTTGGCTCCAGGGTGGTCAGCTTGACCGCTGACCACCCGACGACGATGCGGCGGCCGTCCGTTAACTTTTTGGCCGCCGCAACCGGACACCGCAGCCAGGCAGTGCCCTGTCGACCGGGTGGGCGATTGATGTCGCCCACCTTGATGGAGGCGACAGGGCAGCCTCCCTCTTCTGCCAGGATTTTGGCCACCGCCTCCTTAGTTGCCGCATCGCCCAGGCCTGAGATGCGCAACTCTACGCACCTCTCCGGCCTGGCAATACGGACCTCCTCTCCCAGCACCTCTTCAAGCTTGGCCGCCAATTTATCGGCCTTGGTGGCCCTGTCAGCGCCACCTATCTCCAGGATCCTTCCCCCGGTCACGGCAGTGCGGAACCGGAGGCCGTCAATGCCGAGAGTCTTTATATCGATGGACCTCTCGGCATTGGCGATCACCTGGGAATAGGTGACCCCCTTCTCTACAGCGCCCGGCTGCAGTGTGAGGCACACTGCAGCGGTTGTCGGGGCGCGGAGTTTGCGACTCGCCTTCGCCTTCTTCGGAGGCTTGGCGGGTGCCTTGACGCTCGGCGGTGCTGGGGTGGCCTTTTTCTTAGGCCGCGCCGCCACGGCGCTCCACGCCTCCTTCACAGGTGGCGGGGCGGCGGCGGGAGCCTGCGGGCGCGGCTGACGGGCAGCTTCGGCCTCCTTCGCCGCTGCACTCCGTTTCTTTGCCTTCTGCTTTTTCTTTTTCCCCTTGGGTTCCCCGTCCGACGGGACCGTCCCAGAGGGGCAGGGATCCGAATCCTTCTGCCCGTCTGCCGCGACGGGCGAGAGGGGCGGAGCCTGAGGAGGCGCGGAAGGAGTGGGAAGAACGGCAGAAGACTCGGGCCTCCGGCTGGACTTGGAGGCCCTTTGTTCCGCAGCACGGGCAGCACCAGCGGCTCTGGCGGCGTTCCTCTCGTCCGCCTGGAGAGGCGGACGGATGCGCACCTCAGGCAGCAGGCGGTCCTGGAAGCCCGCGAGTCGCGCATCGATCATGAAGATCATCTCCTCGCGACTCATCTTCAGGGCCTTCATTTCCGCCCGTACGGCAGCAAGCTCTACCTGAAGGTTGGCGACCTCCTCGTTCGCAGTGCGGGCCTTGAGTTGGTGGGCGAGCTCCAAAATGGAGCTACAGGCCACCCTCAGGTCCCGCAC
Organism: Spilarctia lutea; assembly: GCA_916048165.1. Classification (NCBI taxonomy): domain Eukaryota; kingdom Metazoa; phylum Arthropoda; class Insecta; order Lepidoptera; family Erebidae; genus Spilarctia; species Spilarctia lutea. The sequence goes on along the minus strand of OU696471.1, from coordinate 53,150 downwards.
ATATTGCCCCTTGAGCTTGGAGCTCTTTGTGGCGATGGTTTGCACCACCGCCACTGCCGCCTCGATGGACACCGTCAGCTGATCTGCGCTGACGGGCTCGGAAGATTGTGTTTGGTCCGACGTCTGTATGGGAGTTTTACGGAGGTAAGACTCCCTTTGCTGTCGGACCTCTTCCGCCAGTTCCTTCTCGGCGCGGAGCTCCAGCTCCCGCTCCTTTGCCCTGTTCAAGTCGGCCTTGGCTTGCGCCAGGCCGACGTATTCCCCAGTTGTAGGTGGGCGACCTCTCTTCTTCACCTCCACTGGGCCGGAGCTGTCGGAGTTGAGGCGTTTCCGCCACAACCGACCCGGCGATGATGGGCGCGAGTCCGCGTCCACCATTGAGGCGTCACTTGACGCCGACGAGTCCCTGCTATATCGCGTCAGGGTGACGCGTGCCTCCTTCGTCACCAACGGGTGTGGTGACGGGGTTCGCAACTCCCCCTTGCAATCAGATGATCCGGTTGGCTTGCCAGTAGTCGTTTTTTTATTGGTATCAATTTCGTTTTCAATATTAGTTTTAGTTTCAGTATCCATAACTTAACCCACGAGTATGGGGGAAATGAAGTCCATCCGGGCGGTGCCCCCTGCACCCGGATAAGCCTATGTACTGTGGAGGTCGGCCGGTATCCACAGGTTTTATCGACTTAGCTGTCGGGTGTTATAGACTGTCCTTGTCATGGGCCGGCCAATTAAGGCAAGCCCTCCGGCCAACAGGTTCTCAGCATACCCTCTTGTAGCCACCAATCGGGTCGTTGCTGAGCCCCTGTTGGTTACGGAATGCGAGAGGGTGGCTAGCCCTCTCTCACAGACGGAGCTAGCACTCAAGTGCCAGCCCCTCTGACCTACTCGCTTTCCAATACGCCCTCTGCTAAAGCAGAGGGACGTTTGGAGTGCGGCACGACGGGTCACGCCCATCTCGGCAGCCTGAAATTCGGCTCCGATTTTCCCTTAGTCGCCTTTTACGACACCCACGGGATGAGATGGGGTGGAGCTATTCGGCGCCGGCTCCACACGGCAAACACGGCGGAGGTTAGGTTAGGTTTTTTTTTTTTTTTTTTTTTTTTTTTTTTAACGTGAGGACTGCGTTTAGGCACTTCGCTCGCCCACCGCGGGGACGATGGGTCCGCTTCGTGTGGGACTCCTGACCCCCAGGAGAGGGGGCCAGACTACCCACTAAACCTCACGTGTTCCTCTTCGTCCATTGCCGAGCCGCGGGATACTCAATTTGGAGAGCTCACCGCGACTCGGCTAGGAGCGCCCTTGCAGGCTCGCCTCGGGGGGCCGATCTTAGGGCCCCCCTCACTTTCGAGTTGGTCTGCGCCCCCGGAACAACAGACAGGCGCATTCCGCCACGTGGCCGGGGACGGCGGGTCCCCCACCCACCGCCCGTGGCAACTCTCAGTCGGGGCCGCGGGCGACTCCCTGTCGCCTACGACCCCTCGAGGGGGGGCCAGATCGCTCCAGCCCCCCACTCCATCGTGCGCCCCCCATACCAACATGGGGGCACACTGCCGCTCCGCCAAGGGTAGCAGGTCCCCCGACCCGCCGCCTGTGGCCACTCACGATCGGGGCCGCGGGCGTTCGTTGTCCGCCGACGGCCCCCCGCCGGGGGGCCCGCAGGGCGGGAGAGCGAGCGAGGCAAGGTCGATCCTGTTGTTCCGGCAGGAGACCGAGCCAGGCATGGTCGATCCGGCCCCGCAGGCCTCTCTCTTGTCCGCCATCACCTCAGCCTCGCCACACCCAGCAAGAGAGGCGACGGCGGCCCAGCTACTTTCCCTTAGTCGCCTCTTACGACACCCACGGGAGGAGATGGGGTGGAGCTATTCTATGCCGGCTCCACACGGCCAAGGTTAGGTTAGGTTAGGTTAGGTTAGGTTAGGTTAGGTTAGGTTAGGTTAGGTTAGGTTAGGTTAGGTTAGGTTTTTTTTTTTTTTTTTTTTTTTTTTTTTTTTTTTTTTTTTTTTTTTTTTTTTTTTTTTTTTTTTTTTTTTTTTTTTTTTTTTTTTATTTATCTGCGTTTTAAAGCAGACATTCTACCACCTCCAATATTAATAGTTTGGAGACTTTTACTATCTGATCCTTTCATTCTTTTGTTCCTATTATTTTTCAATTAAAGAATTTATACCATTACTATATATCCACTTTATTTTTCTTTCATTCATCTTCAAAGTTACAGAAATTCTGACTCTATCCAATATCTACTTTTTCCTTTCATTCATCCTTTCATGCTCTCGGTAATCCTGCCTTCTCTTACTCTCTATATTTAATTTTTACATGTATATACAATGGTACTTAATTATGGCTATTGTTTCTAATTTCATATTCAAGGTTCTTATTTTAACATTATTTATTACAATTTTTTAACTATTTTTATTATTACGGCTTCTGAATTTATCTGGGATTTATCTAAAAGATTATTGTGTTATTTATTTGTTTACTTTATTCAACCCACTGCATATTATGATTTCCAGAATATTACTCTCTATATTTGAATTTTTTACATGTATATATATATGGTGCTTAATTATGGCTATTGTTTCTAGTTTGATGTTCAAGGTTCTTACTTTAACGTTATATTTATTACAATTTTTTAACTATTTTTATTATTACAGCATCTGAATTTATCTGGTATTTTCTAAAGGATTATTGTATTATTTATTTGTTTACTTTATTTTATTCAGCTTACTTTATATTATGATTTCCAGAATAACTATTATTGTGGTTCATAGTATATTTTATCACCGTATTATATTCTCTAACTTTTTTCCATGTGTACAATTTTTCTTAGTTTTACGTTTACGTCCTTTACTACTCTTCATACCTAATTTCAAATTCAGAACTGGAATTCTAGTTTTTATATTGTTTTGTAGTTTGTATATTTGTTTTAATTTATATGTTAAGCTTAGAAATATATACGGTGTTATGGCATTGATGTTATTGCTGCTAAGTGAGTACGGGACCATTCTCACCGTGGAGCCTTCAGCACCGATATTGGATCGTGGATCTGGCTATATTGTCCCATTTGATTTTAATTGGGCACAGATCACTGAAGGCGTTGTGCCCTGTGTTGCCCAGTTTCTCCCCTTGGCAATTACAGCAAGTTGGCTCCGCACCAATAGTATAGTCCGGGCATTCGGCCCTCAAGTGGGGCCCGCCGCAGTGACTACACTTGGGCTCTGTGTTGGTGCAGAGCTTCCTGATGTGCCCGTATCCCAAACAGAGGGAGCACTGCACCAGTGGGGATTGATCCGCCACTCTGATCGGTTGCAGATCAAGGTACAGTCTCCCTCTGTCTAGGGCACGGGTCCAAATCGCCGGGGAGACCCTGAGCACCACATGGCACGTGTGAGGGTTCCTCGCCGTCTTCCTGTAGTGGACTGAGATTCTATCCTGCTCAGGATCCAGGTCCCGGAAGACCTCAGAGTTCCTGCCTCGGATGGCCTTCAGCAGGTCCTCGTCTTTTTGAATTTTCAGGACGCCGTACAAAATGAGGAGCGGGTCCTTATTCTTAATTGCCTCCACGGCTAGGTTCTTCTCCCTTTCCTGTAGTCTTTTATGTGCCTTGTCTCTCTCTTCCCGAGTCCTGTATCCGACAATCACTCTCCTGTCTTTCGCCCTTCTGATCTTCTCCACTTTCACCCATCCTTCATCTTCATCGGCAGCCTTCCTCAATCTTTCTATGACTTGTTCTCCTGTCTCTGTTTCGTCCCTCGACGTTACGACCATGGAGTGTAGAGTTTCGCGGTCAGAGGCGCGGGCGTTAGGGCTTTTAACCACCGTTCCGGCATTGGTCGTAAGTCGGTTGTGTTCTTTATTCCATTCATCCTGTCTTTCAATCCTTTCTTTCAATTCTTTCATTACCCTTCCATTCTCTTCCAAAGTCCTTTCATTCTGCTCTATTTTCTTTAAAATTTCATTACTTAAGGTGGTAGTTTCCTCTATTGGCTCCGCTGTCTTATTCTGTAAGGAACTCCTCGCACTCCTTTTCCTTTCTTCTTCGTAGGCCTTTATTATTTTCTCGATCATATCGACTCTGTTCTCTATCTCTTTTCTTATTTCCCGCTTCATATTCCTACTTATCGCGAGTTGCTCCCTAATGCCCTCACAACATAGGGTAGCGACAGAGCCACGCTTCGGGGGCCCTGGGACCGCTGGTGGTATGGCCCTCTCGGTTGAAACCTGCTTGGGTTTCCTGGTAGGTACGGCAGCCCCACGAAGCTCCAGTTCGTCGATGCTTCGCCGTACAGCTTTTGTGGGGTTTACCTCTACCGCAGGGCTGGTTATTTCCGTGTAAGGTGAAGTCACCGATTTGGACGGCGAAGCGCTTGGCCTATTAACTGGAGTGTGGATTCCAAACATTTTTGGAGGTGTGCGTCGGGTCGTTTGAGTTTAAAAAAAAATTTTTTTTTTTTTTTTTTTATAAACTTTTTCTGTTAAGCAGAATAAAGCTGTAAGGGGTGTACAGAGCCCCAATCACTAAAGAAAGTTAAAACTCCAAGATGAATTTTTTATCGAAAAGAGAAATATAATTTTTGTAAATTTAGAAACTAATGTGAGAGGTATAAATGTCCTCGGTCAACTTAAATAACTAACTTAAGATTAACGAAATTTTTTCAAACAGACAGTAGAGAAATACGAAAAAAACAAAATATGAAAAATAAAAGAACAAAAAATTTTTACAAAAACAACCGCCGGTTGGTGACCCCTGGCTACCAAAGTCGATATACCCAGTAAAAACAGGGAGGGTGGGGGGGCGATTTTCTGCAGTTCTGCTCGCCCGATCTGGACAAATGGGGTGTCGTTCGACGGGTCTCGGTGAGACCTTTCCAAAACTGCAAAAATAATAATTTTAGGCCTAAGGGTGGTCGACTTATTCGACAAAAACCTCAAAAAGTGCCAAAATATGAGTTTAAATGTCAAAAATTTCGAAATCTATTTACCGGACTTGTGTAAAACGCTATATATTAGGTAGATCTAGATGAGATCTAACTAAATATGTATAATAAGTTACTTCGAAAATAAGGGTTGACGAAAAATTCGACAAAAACCTTATATATTGTCAAAAATTTTAGAAAAATTTGATCTAAATATCAAAAATCTATGTTATTATTTGCCGGAATTCAAAAAAGGAGGTGTTATTAGACGGGTCTAGATGAGAGCCGTCTAAATCTGTAAGAAAGGGGATTTTAAGATGAGGGGTTGAAGAGTAATTCGACAAAAACCTCTAAAAATTTACGAAAATTCAGGATTGAAAAATCCTAAGTACAAAATAAAAATTTTTTCTTTATTTTTCAGGTTCAAATTCTCCCACGGGACGCAGGAGAGCTCACAGGGTCAATATAAAATGTCAGGGGTAAGTATAGTAGCAACAATTAAGAAAAAATTTCGTGAATTTACTTCAAATATGTACCCCTAAGGTAGACTTTTTGTACTGAAAATTTAAAAAGTGAAAATTTTTGCAGTGCCACTCGCCCGATCTGGACAAATGGGGTGTCGTTCGACGGGTCTCGGTGAGACCTTTCCAAAACTGCAAAAATAATAATTTTAGGCCTAAGGGTGGTCGACTTATTCGACAAAAACCTCAAAAAGTGCCAAAATATGAGTTTAAATGTCAAAAATTTCGAAATCTATTTACCGGACTTGTGTAAAACGCTATATATTAGGTAGATCTAGATGAGATCTAACTAAATATGTATAATAAGTTACTTCGAAAATAAGGGTTGACGAAAAATTCGACAAAAACCTTATATATTGTCAAAAATTTTAGAAAAATTTGATCTAAATATCAAAAATCTATGTTATTATTTGCCGGAATTCAAAAAAGGAGGTGTTATTAGACGGGTCTAGATGAGAGCCGTCTAAATCTGTAAGAAAGGGGATTTTAAGATGAGGGGTTGAAGAGTAATTCGACAAAAACCTCTAAAAATTTACGAAAATTCAGGATTGAAAAATCCTAAGTACAAAATAAAAATTTTTTCTTTATTTTTCAGGTTCAAATTCTCCCACGGGACGCAGGAGAGCTCACAGGGTCAATATAAAATGTCAGGGGTAAGTATAGTAGCAACAATTAAGAAAAAATTTCGTGGTTAGGTTAGGTTAGGTTAGGTTAGGTTTTTTTTTTTTTTTTTTTTTTTTTTTTTTACGTGGGGACTGCATTTACGCACTTCGCTCGCCCACCGCGGGGGCGATGGGTCCGCTTCGTGTGGGACTCCTGGCCTCCGGAAGGGGGGCCAGACTACCCACTAAACCCCACGTGTTCCTCTTCGCCTAGTGCCGAGCCGCGAGATACTCAATTTGGAGTGCTCACCGCGACCCGGCTAGGAGCGCCCTTGCAGGCTCGCCTCGGGGGGGGGCCAGATCGTTGGGGCCCCCCTGACCTTAGAGTTGGTATGCGCCCCCGGAACAACAAGGGCGCATCCGCCACGTGGCTGGGGGCGGCAGGTCCCCCGACCCACCGCCCATGGCAACTCTCAGTCGGGGCCGCGGGCGAACACTTGACGCCGGCGACCCCTCGCTGGGGGCCTGCGGGGCGGGAGAGTGAGCCCAGCTCGCTCCCGCTCCCGCAGGGCCTCTCTCTTGGCCGTCATCACCTCGCTGGCAAACGAGGCGATGGCGGCCCAGCACCGGTCGCTGCCGGCCATGGCTTCCACGATGGCCGGCAGCGAGAGATCAGCGCCGATGACGCTCGTCAGGGCCGCTCTTTGCCCGTCCCATGCTTCGCACACGGCCCGGGTGTGATGGGCCGTGTCGGGGTCGCCGCTGGTGCAGTTGCGGCACCGGGGCTCCGATTCTACCCCCACAACTTCCCACAGGTACTTGGCGAAGCAGCCGTGACCCGTGAGAAGTTGGGTGAGGTGATACGTGGGAGCCCCATGACCCCCCTCCACAAACTGTCGCAGGACGGGCCGAGCGGCCCTAACGAACGCCGTCGGACTCCCTTCCATTCTGGCAGCCCACGTCCGGAAGAGATCGTCGCGAGCCTCCTGCCTCCAGCGCTCGATCTCCTCCGGAGGCGGGCATCCACCAGCTCGCCGAATCAGGGCGCCCTCCTCGTACACCCTTTTGAGGACGCCGGCCTCGAGATCCCAGGGGATACTGCCCGCCAGGACGCACGCCGTCTCGTAGGAGACGGTGCGGTACGCCCGTGCGGCCCTCTGCGCGATGGCCCGCTGCGGACGACGCAGCAGGGCAACGTTAGCCGGGCAGAGTGCCTCCGCCCAGATAGGCGCTCCGTAGAGCGCCTTAGAGCGCACCACACCGTCGTAGAGACGGCGGCAGGCAGACCCCGGTCCTCCTACGTTGGGGAGCAGCTGCGAGAGCATTCCGGCAAACGCTAGCACCTTCGGCGCCAGCTGCCGGAAATGTTCCGCAAACCCCCACCGACCGTCGAGAACCAGCCCCAGATACTTGAGGCTGCGGCCGACGGCGATGGAGGTGCCCCCCACCACGATCGTGGTGTCTCGAGGCGGCGTCTGCCGAGGCCCATGGAAGAAGAGGGCCTCGGACTTCTCGAGGGCGACATGGAGGCCCAGCGCACCGATTCGGCGCACCACTTGAGCGACGCCTGCCGTCGCTAGGACGGCGGCGTCGCGGAACGTGGGGCCCCGCGCGGTCACTAGGGTATCGTCGGCGTAACAAAGTACGCCGACTCCCCGAAGAGTAGCACCGCGCAGGACCCAGTCGTACCCGATGTTCCACAGGAGCGGCCCAAGTACCGACCCCTGTGGAACACCACACCTCATAGCCTTGCGGACCACTCCGTCTCGGCCCGAGTACGTGATGACCCGGTCCACGAAGTAGTCCGCAAGGATTCGCCTGAGGTACCACGGTACGTTGTGGTACCTCAGGGCCTCGGCGATTGTCTGCCAGGGGAGGGTGTTGAAGGCGTTGGCGATGTCGAGCGACACGGCCAACAACACCCCGCCCCCGGCGATCGCCTCATCGACGCTGCCCCGCAGTCGGGAAACGGCGTCAAGAGTCGACTTCCCGCGACGGAAGCCGAACTGACCGTCGCTGAGATCGGGCCCCGCCTCCTCCAGGTGCTTGACGAGACGCGCAGCGAGCACTCGCTCAAACATTTTGCACGTCTCGTCGAGCAGTACGATGGGGCGGTAGGCCGACGGTGCCTCAGCTGGGCGCCCGTGCTTTCTAATCAGCACGAGCCGTCCGGTCTTCCATCGCCGCGGGAATCTCCCCGACGCCACACACTCCGACATGAGGGACAGCGTCTCCTCCTCGAGTGCCGGCATCGCTAAGGCGACGACCTTCCCAGGGATGCCGTCCGGGCCCGGGGCGCGTTTCCTGACTTTGAGGGCCAGGATCGCCGCCCCTAGCTCTGCCTCGGACACGGGAGGTATCGCCTCTGCGTCGCCTTCTGCCGGCACTCGGTGACGGCTTGGTGCTGCCATCCGCGGTGGGACCCACTCTTCCCGCTCAGGGAAGAGGGAACTGACCACTCGGCCCAGAAGCTGTGGCTCGAGGGTTCTGGTGAGGGGAGGCGCCCAGGGCCGGAGCTTCTGGCTCACGGTTTTGTACGGGCGCCCCCACGGATCTCGATCCAAGCTCTCGAGCCACTCCCTCCAGGCCTCCTCTTTGGCGGCTCTGATCGCCGAGTTGAGGGCCGCACGAGCGGCCCTATGTGCGGCGAGCAGTTCCTCTTCACGGGCGAGGTCCCTGACGGCCCTCCTGCGGCTGCGAGTGTACTGCCTATGGGCCGCGTGACTTGCGGCACGCAGCCCGGCAAGGTGGGGACGCCACCAGTACACTTGCCTCCGAGGGAGGGCTGGCCTCGCCCTCTGCATCGCCGCATCGCAGACGCGAGTCAGCTTCCCAGCGAGACTATCGCACCTCGCGTCCGCGTCTGGGCCACTTTCCGCTCCACCAGCAACCCAGCGCTCGACGATAGCCGCCTCTAGGGCCAGTTCCCGGTTCAGAGAACCGAGGCGCCACCGCGGACCTTCTCCAGCAAGGGGACGGGTGCCATCTCCTCCTCGGATGGCCGCTGAGCGAGAGACCACGTCGAACCGTATGTAACGATGGTCCGACGCGGTCTCCACATTCTTGACGACCCGCCAATTGCGAGTGCGGCCAGCCAGGGCAGGACTAGCAAACGACAGGTCTACTATCGAGCTGCCCTGGGGCCGCACAAGCGTGGGTACCGTCCCCCTGTTGAGCAGCACCAAGCCGTGAGACACCGCCCACTCCTCCAATATCTCCCCCCGGCCGTCGGTCCTCGGAGATCCCCACGCCCGTGAGTGGGCGTTGAAATCCCCGGCTACCACGACCGGAGTGGGGTGCGCGTCCGCCAACAGAGCCCCGACCTCCGTGAGCCACTGCTCGAACTCGGCGAGGCTTCTGTTGGGCGAGAAGTACACCCCAATCACTGCAGTGTCGCCCAGCGTGGCGAGGACGCACCCTCGGCCCCTCACTACTCTGCCGAGTTGGTGGGGGCCGGTTCGCTGGGCGACGATAGCCACCAAGCCGTCGCTGTCGCTGGCCCAGTTGGGGCCGGTGCGCACGTAATACGGCTCGGCGACTACCGCCACTGTCGTCTGCCACTGCGTCACGGTCTGGGCCAGTAGGTCCTGGGCCGCGGCGCAGTGGTTGACGTTGGCCTGCAGCACGGAGATTTGGAGAGCCATTAAATTTGGGCGGTGTCCATCTCCTCCTCATTGGACAGTGGCGACAGGGTCGTTGGGGTGGTCTTGGGTTCCACCCCCCCTGTCGCCTTGCATTTCGCCTGACCCCCCCTCTTGCGGGAGGCTGCCCGGCACTTCGCGGAGCCGAGTCTGTGGCCGGACGCCACACCTTCCGCTGCACAGACGGGACACTTGGGGTCCGCGGAGCAGGCGGCCGCCTTGTGGCCCTCCTGTCCGCATTGGAAGCAGAGTGCGCTGCGGTCGATCTTCGCAGCGCACTTTGCCCCCACGTGTCCCGGCTCCAGGCAGCGGAAGCACCGCGCCGGCCTTGGCTCCAGGGTGGTCAGCTTGACCGCTGACCACCCGACGACGATGCGGCGGCCGTCCGTTAACTTTTTGGCCGCCGCAACCGGACACCGCAGCCAGGCAGTGCCCTGTCGACCGGGTGGGCGATTGATGTCGCCCACCTTGATGGAGGCGACAGGGCAGCCTCCCTCTTCTGCCAGGATTTTGGCCACCGCCTCCTTAGATGCCGCATCGCCCAGGCCTGAGATGCGCAACTCTACGCACCTCTCCGGCCTGGCGATACGGACCTCCTCTCCCAGCACCTCTTCAAGCTTGGCCGCCAATTTATCGGCCTTGGTGGCCCTGTCAGCGCCACCTATCTCCAGGATCCTTCCCCCGGTCACGGCAGTGCGGAACCGGAGGCCGTCAATGCCGAGAGTCTTTATATCGATGGACCTCTCGGCATTGGCGATCACCTGGGAATAGGTGACCCCCTTCTCTACAGCGCCCGGCTGCAGTGTGAGGCACACTGCAGCGGTTGTCGGGGCGCGGAGTTTGCGACTCGCCTTCGCCTTCTTGGCGGGTGCCTTGACGCTCGGCGGTGCTGGGGTGGCCTTTTTCTTAGGCCGCGCCGCCACGGCGCTCCACGCCTCCTTCACAGGTGGCGGGGCGGCGGCGGGAGCCTGCGGGCGCGGCTGACGGGCAGCTTCGGCCTCCTTCGCCGCTGCACTCCGTTTCTTTGCCTTCTGCTTTTTCTTTTTCCCCTTGGGTTCCCCGTCCGACGGGACCGTCCCAGAGGGGCAGGGATCCGAATCCTTCTGCCCGTCTGCCGCGACGGGCGAGAGGGGCGGAGCCTGAGGAGGCGCGGAAGGAGTGGGAAGAACGGCAGAAGACTCGGGCCTCCGGCTGGACTTGGAGGCCCTTTGTTCCGCAGCACGGGCAGCACCAGCGGCTCTGGCGGCGTTCCTCTCGTCCGCCTGGAGAGGCGGACGGATGCGCACCTCAGGCAGCAGGCGGTCCTGGAAGCCCGCGAGTCGCGCATCGATCATGAAGATCATCTCCTCGCGACTCATCTTCAGGGCCTTCATTTCCGCCCGTACGGCAGCAAGCTCTACCTGAAGGTTGGCGACCTCCTCGTTAGCAGTGCGGGCCTTGAGTTGGTGGGCGAGCTCCAAAATGGAGCTACAGGCCACCCTCAGGTCCCGCACATATTGCCCCTTGAGCTTGGAGCTCTTTGTGGCGATGGTTTGCACCACCGCCACTGCCGCCTCGATGGACACCGTCAGCTGATCTGCGCTGACGGGCTCGGAAGATTGTGTTTGGTCCGACGTCTGTATGGGAGTTTTACGGAGGTAAGACTCCCTTTGCTGTCGGACCTCTTCCGCCAGTTCCTTCTCGGCGCGGAGCTCCAGCTCCCGCTCCTTTGCCCTGTTCAAGTCGGCCTTGGCTTGCGCCAGGCCGACGTATTCCCCAGTTGTAGGTGGGCGACCTCTCTTCTTCACCTCCACTGGGCCGGAGCTGTCGGAGTTGAGGCGTTTCCGCCACAACCGACCCGGCGATGATGGGCGCGAGTCCGCGTCCACCATTGAGGCGTCACTTGACGCCGACGAGTCCCTGCTATATCGCGTCAGGGTGACGCGTGCCTCCTTCGTCACCAACGGGTGTGGTGACGGGGAGGTTAGGTTAGGTTAGGTTAGGTTAGGTTAGGTTTTTTTTTTTTTTTTTTTTTTTTTACGTGGGGACTGCATTTACGCACTTCGCTCGCCCACCGCGGGGGCGATGGGTCCGCTTCGTGTGGGACTCCTGGCCTCCGGAAGGGGGGCCAGACTACCCACTAAACCCCACGTGTTCCTCTTCGCCTAGTGCCGAGCCGCGAGATACTCAATTTGGAGTGCTCACCGCGACCCGGCTAGGAGCGCCCTTGCAGGCTCGCCTCGGGGGGGGCCAGATCGTTGGGGCCCCCCTGACCTTAGAGTTGGTATGCGCCCCCGGAACAACAAGGGCGCATCCGCCACGTGGCTGGGGGCGGCAGGTCCCCCGACCCACCGCCCATGGCAACTCTCAGTCGGGGCCGCGGGCGAACACTTGACGCCGGCGACCCCTCGCTGGGGGCCTGCGGGGCGGGAGAGTGAGCCCAGCTCGCTCCCGCTCCCGCAGGGCCTCTCTCTTGGCCGTCATCACCTCGCTGGCAAACGAGGCGATGGCGGCCCAGCACCGGTCGCTGCCGGCCATGGCTTCCACGATGGCCGGCAGCGAGAGATCAGCGCCGATGACGCTCGTCAAGGCCGCTCTTTGCCCGTCCCATGCTTCGCACACGGCCCGGGTGTGATGGGCCGTGTCGGGGTCGCCGCTGGTGCAGTTGCGGCACCGGGGCTCCGATTCTACCCCCACAACTTCCCACAGGTACTTGGCGAAGCAGCCGTGACCCGTGAGAAGCTGGGTGAGGTGATACGTGGGAGCCCCATGACCCCCCTCCACAAACTGTCGCAGGACGGGCCGAGCGGCCCTAACGAACGCCGTCGGACTCCCTTCCATTCTGGCAGCCCACGTCCGGAAGAGATCGTCGCGAGCCTCCTGCCTCCAGCGCTCGATCTCCTCCGGAGGCGGGCATCCACCAGCTCGCCGAATCAGGGCACCCTCCTCGTACACCCTTTTGAGGACGCCGGCCTCGAGATCCCAGGGGATACTGCCCGCCAGGACGCACGCCGTCTCGTAGGAGACGGTGCGGTACGCCCGTGCGGCCCTCTGCGCGATGGCCCGCTGCGGACGACGCAGCAGGGCAACGTTAGCCGGGCAGAGTGCCTCCGCCCAGATAGGCGCTCCGTAGAGCGCCTTAGAGCGCACCACACCGTCGTAGAGACGGCGGCAGGCAGACCCCGGTCCTCCTACGTTGGGGAGCAGCTGCGAGAGCATTCCGGCAAACGCTAGCACCTTCGGCGCCAGCTGCCGGAAATGTTCCGCAAACCCCCACCGACCGTCGAGAACCAGCCCCAGATACTTGAGGCTGCGGCCGACGGCGATGGAGGTGCCCCCCACCACGATCGTGGTGTCTCGAGGCGGCGTCTGCCGAGGCCCATGGAAGAAGAGGGCCTCGGACTTCTCGAGGGCGACATGGAGGCCCAGCGCACTGATTCGGCGCACCACTTGAGCGACGCCTGCCGTCGCTAGGACGGCGGCGTCGCGGAACGTGGGGCCCCGCGCGGTCACTAGAGTATCGTCGGCGTAACAAAGTACGCCGACTCCCCGAAGAGTAGCACCGCGCAGGACCCAGTCGTACCCGATGTTCCACAGGAGCGGCCCAAGTACCGACCCCTGTGGAACACCACACCTCATAGCCTTGCGGACCACTCCGTCTCGGCCCGAGTACGTGATGACCCGGTCCACGAAGTAGTCCGCAAGGATTCGCCTGAGGTACCACGGTACGTTGTGGTACCTCAGGGCCTCGGCGATTGTCTGCCAGGGGAGGGTGTTGAAGGCGTTGGCGATGTCGAGCGACACGGCCAACAACACCCCGCCCCCGGCGATCGCCTCATCGACGCTGCCCCGCAGTCGGGAAACGGCGTCAAGAGTCGACTTCCCGCGACGGAAGCCGAACTGACCGTCGCTGAGATCGGGCCCCGCCCCCTCCAGGTGCTTGACGAGACGCGCAGCGAGCACTCGCTCAAACATTTTGCACGTCTCGTCGAGCAGTACGATGGGGCGGTAGGCCGACGGTGCCTCGGCTGGGCGCCCGTGCTTCCTGATCAGCACGAGCCGTCCGATCTTCCATCGTCGCGGGAATCTCCCCGACGCCACACACTCCGACATGAGGGACAGCGTCTCCTCCTCGAGTGCCGGCATCGCTAAGGCGACGACCTTCCCAGGGATGCCGTCCGGGCCCGGGGCGCGTTTCCTGACTTTGAGAGCCAGGATCGCCGCCCCTAGCTCGGCCTCGGACACGGGAGGTATCGCCTCTGCGTCGCCTTCTGCCGGCACTCGGTGACGGCTTGGTGCTGCCATCCGCGGTGGGACCCACTCTTCCCGCTCAGGGAAGAGGGAACTGACCACTCGGCCCAGAAGCTGTGGCTCGAGAGTTCTGGTGAGGGGAGGCGCCCAGGGCCGGAGCTTCTGGCTCACGGTTTTGTACGGGCGCCCCCACGGATCTCGATCCAGGCTCTCGAGCCACTCCCTCCAGGCCTCCTCTTTGGCGGCTCTGATCGCCGAGTTGAGGGCCGCACGAGCGGCCCTATGTGCGGCGAGCAGTTCCTCTTCACGGGCGAGGTCCCTGACGGCCCTCCTGCGGCTGCGAGTGTACTGCCTATGGGCCGCGTGACTTGCGGCACGCAGCCCGGCAAGGTGGGGACGCCACCAGTACACTTGCCTCCGAGGGAGGGCTGGCCTCGCCCTCTGCATCGCCGCATCGCAGACGCGAGTCAGCTTCCCAGCGAGACTATCGCACCTCGCGTCCGCGTCTGGGCCGCTTTCCGCTCCACCAGCAACCCAGCGCTCGACGATAGCCGCCTCTAGGGCCAGTTCCCGGTTCAGAGAACCGAGGCGCCACCGCGGACCTTCTCCAGCAAGGGGACGGTTGCCATCTCCTCCTCGGATGGCCGCTGAGCGAGAGACCACGTCGAACCGTATGTAACGATGGTCCGACGCGGTCTCCACATTCTTGACGACCCGCCAATTGCGAGTGCGGCCAGCCAGGGCAGGACTAGCAAACGACAGGTCTACTATCGAGCTGCCCTGGGGCCGCACAAGCGTGGGTACCGTCCCCCTGTTAAGCAGCACCAAGCCGTGAGACACCGCCCACTCCTCCAATATCTCCCCCCGGCCGTCGGTCCTCGGAGATCCCCACGCCCGTGAGTGGGCGTTGAAATCCCCGGCTACCACGACCGGAGTGGGGTGCGCGTCCGCCAACAGAGCCCCGACCTCCGTGAGCCACTGCTCGAACTCGGCGAGGCTTCTGTTGGGCGAGAAGTACACCCCAATCACTGCAGTGTCGCCCAGCGTGGCGAGGACGCACCCTCGGCCCCTCACTACTCTGTCGAGTTGGTGGGGGCCGGTTCGCTGGGCGACGATAGCCACCAAGCCGTCGCTGTCGCTGGCCCAGTTGGGGCCGGTGCGCACGTAATACGGCTCGGCGACTACCGCCACTGTCGTCTGCCACTGCGTCACGGTCTGGGCCAGTAGGTCCTGGGCCGTGGCGCAGTGGTTGACATTGGCCTGCAGCACGGAGATTTGGGGAGCCATTAAGTTTGGGCGGTGTCCATCTCCTCCTCATTGGACGGTGGCGACAGGGTCGTTGGGGTGGTCTTGGGTTCCACCCCCCCTGTCGCCTTGCGTTTCGCCTGACCCCCCCTCTTACGGGAGGCTGCCTGGCACTTCGCGGAGCCGAGTCTGTGGCCGGACGCCACACCTTCCGCCGCACAGACGGGACACTTGGGGTCCGCGGAGCAGGCGGCCGCCTTGTGGCCCTCCTGTCCGCATTGGAAGCAGAGTGCGCTGCGTTCGATCTTCGCAGCGCACTTTGCCCCCACGTGTCCCGGCTCCAGGCAGCGGAAGCACCGCGCCGGCCTTGGCTCCAGGGTGGTCAGCTTGACCGCTGACCACCCGACGACGATGCGGCGGCCGTCCGTTAACTTTTTGGCCGCCGCAACCGGACACCGCAGCCAGGCAGTGCCCTGTCGACCGGGTGGGCGATTGATGTCGCCCACCTTGATGGAGGCGACAGGGCAGCCTCCCTCTTCTGCCAGGATTTTGGCTACCGCCTCCTTAGTTGCCGCATCGCCCAGGCCTGAGATGCGCAACTCTACGCACCTCTCCGGCCTGGCGATACGGACCTCCTCTCCCAGCACCTCTTCAAGCTTGGCCGCCAATTTATCGGCCTTGGTGGCCCTGTCAGCGCCACCTATCTCCAGGATCCTTCCCCCGGTCACGGCAGTGCGGAACCGGAGGCCGTCAATGCCGAGAGTCTTTATATCGATGGACCTCTCGGCATTGGCGATCACCTGGGAATAGGTGACCCCCTTCTCTACAGCGCCCGGCTGCAGTGTGAGGCACACTGCAGCGGTTGTCGGGGCGCGGAGTTTGCGACTCGCCTTCGCCTTCTTCGGAGGCTTGGCGGGTGCCTTGACGCTCGGCGGTGCTGGGGTGGCCTTTTTCTTAGGCCGCGCCGCCACGGCGCTCCACGCCTCCTTCACAGGTGGCGGGGCGGCGGCGGGAGCCTGCGGGCGCGGCTGACGGGCAGCTTCGGCCTCCTTCGCCGCTGCACTCCGTTTCTTTGCCTTCTGCTTTTTCTTTTTCCCCTTGGGTTCCCCGTCCGACGGGACCGTCCCAGAGGGGCAGGGATCCGAATCCTTCTGCCCGTCTGCCGCGACGGGCGAGAGGGGCGGAGCCTGAGGAGGCGCGGAAGGAGTGGGAAGAACGGCAGAAGACTCGGGCCTCCGGCTGGACTTGGAGGCCCTTTGTTCCGCAGCACGGGCAGCACCAGCGGCTCTGGCGGCGTTCCTCTCGTCCGCCTGGAGAGGCGGACGGATGCGCACCTCAGGCAGCAGGCGGTCCTGGAAGCCCGCGAGTCGCGCATCGATCATGAAGATCATCTCCTCGCGACTCATCTTCAGGGCCTTCATTTCCGCCCGTACGGCAGCAAGCTCTACCTGAAGGTTGGCGACCTCCTCGTTAGCAGTGCGGGCCTTGAGTTGGTGGGCGAGCTCCAAAATGGAGCTACAGGCCACCCTCAGGTCCCGCACATATTGCCCCTTGAGCTTGGAGCTCTTTGTGGCGATGGTTTGCACCACCGCCACTGCCGCCTCGATGGACACCGTCAGCTGATCTGCGCTGACGGGCTCGGAAGATTGTGTTTGGTCCGACGTCTGTATGGGAGTTTTACGGAGGTAAGACTCCCTTTGCTGTCGGACCTCTTCCGCCAGTTCCTTCTCGGCGCGGAGCTCCAGCTCCCGCTCCTTTGCCCTGTTCAAGTCGGCCTTGGCTTGCGCCAGGCCGACGTATTCCCCAGTTGTAGGTGGGCGACCTCTCTTCTTCACCTCCACCGGGCCGGAGCTGTCGGAGTTGAGGCGTTTCCGCCACAAACGTCCGGTCGGTGAAGAGGGACGCGAGTCCGCGTCCACCATTGAGGCGTCGCTTGACGCCGACGAGTCCCTGCTGTATCGCGTTAGGGTGACGCGTGCCTCCTTCGTCACCAACGGGTGTGGTGACGGGG
The DNA here is from genome assembly GCA_916048165.1 of Spilarctia lutea. NCBI lineage: Eukaryota > Metazoa > Arthropoda > Insecta > Lepidoptera > Erebidae > Spilarctia > Spilarctia lutea. Next base: position 35,987 of record OU696471.1, on the reverse strand, counting down.
TTCGCAACTCCCCCTTGCAATCAGATGATCCGGTTGGCTTGCCAGTAGTCGTTTTTTTATTGGTATCAATTTCGTTTTCAATATTAGTTTTAGTTTCAGTATCCATAACTTAACCCACGAGTATGGGGGAAATGAAGTCCATCCGGGCGGTGCCCCCTGCACCCGGATAAGCCTATGTACTGTGGAGGTCGGCCGGTATCCACAGGTTTTATCGACTTAGCTGTCGGGTGTTATAGACTGTCCTTGTCATGGGCCGGCCAATTAAGGCAAGCCCTCCGGCCAACAGGTTCTCAGCATACCCTCTTGTAGCCACCAATCGGGTCGTTGCTGAGCCCCTGTTGGTTACGGAATGCGAGAGGGTGGCTAGCCCTCTCTCACAGACGGAGCTAGCACTCAAGTGCCAGCCCCTCTGACCTACTCGCTTTCCAATACGCCCTCTGCTAAAGCAGAGGGACGTTTGGAGTGCGGCACGACGGGTCACGCCCATCTCGGCAGCCTGAAATTCGGCTCCGATTTTCCCTTAGTCGCCTTTTACGACACCCACGGGAGGAGATGGGGTGGAGCTATTCTATGCCGGCTCCACACGGCGAAGGTTAGGTTAGGTTAGGTTAGGTTAGGTTAGGTTAGGTTAGGTTAGGTTAGGTTAGGTTAGGTTAGGTTAGGTTTTTTTTTTTTTTTTTTTTTTTTTTTTTTTTTTTTTTTAACGTGGGGACTGCATTTACGCACTTCGCTCGCCCACCGCGGGGGCGATGGGTCCGCTTCGTGTGGGACTCCTGGCCTCCGGAAGGGGGGCCAGACTACCCACTAAACCCCACGTGTTCCTCTTCGCCTAGTGCCGAGCCGCGAGATACTCAATTTGGAGTGCTCACCGCGACCCGGCTAGGAGCGCCCTTGCAGGCTCGCCTCGGGGGGGGCCAGATCGTTGGGGCCCCCCTGACCTTAGAGTTGGTATGCGCCCCCGGAACAACAAGGGCGCATCCGCCACGTGGCTGGGGGCGGCAGGTCCCCCGACCCACCGCCCATGGCAACTCTCAGTCGGGGCCGCGGGCGAACACTTGACGCCGGCGACCCCTCGCTGGGGGCCTGCGGGGCGGGAGAGTGAGCCCAGCTCGCTCCCGCTCCCGCAGGGCCTCTCTCTTGGCCGTCATCACCTCGCTGGCAAACGAGGCGATGGCGGCCCAGCACCGGTCGCTGCCGGCCATGGCTTCCACGATGGCCGGCAGCGAGAGATCAGCGCCGATGACGCTCGTCAGGGCCGCTCTTTGCCCGTCCCATGCTTCGCACACGGCCCGGGTGTGATGGGCCGTGTCGGGGTCGCCGCTGGTGCAGTTGCGGCACCGGGGCTCCGATTCTACCCCCACAACTTCCCACAGGTACTTGGCGAAGCAGCCGTGACCCGTGAGAAGCTGGGTGAGGTGATACGTGGGAGCCCCATGACCCCCCTCCACAAACTGTCGCAGGACGGGCCGAGCGGCCCTAACGAACGCCGTCGGACTCCCTTCCATTCTGGCAGCCCACGTCCGGAAGAGATCGTCGCGAGCCTCCTGCCTCCAGCGCTCGATCTCCTCCGGAGGCGGGCATCCACCAGCTCGCCGAATCAGGGCGCCCTCCTCGTACACCCTTTTGAGGACGCCGGCCTCGAGATCCCAGGGGATACTGCCCGCCAGGACGCACGCCGTCTCGTAGGAGACGGTGCGGTACGCCCGTGCGGCCCTCTGCGCGATGGCCCGCTGCGGACGACGCAGCAGGGCAACGTTAGCCGGGCAGAGTGCCTCCGCCCAGATAGGCGCTCCGTAGAGCGCCTTAGAGCGCACCACACCGTCGTAGAGACGGCGGCAGCCAGACCCCGGTCCTCCTACGTTGGGGAGCAGCTGCGAGAGCATTCCGGCAAACGCTAGCACCTTCGGCGCCAGCTGCCGGAAATGTTCCGCAAACCCCCACCGACCGTCGAGAACCAGCCCCAGATACTTGAGGCTGCGGCCGACGGCGATGGAGGTGCCCCCCACCACGATCGTGGTGTCTCGAGGCGGCGTCTGCCGAGGCCCATGGAAGAAGAGGGCCTCGGACTTCTCGAGGGCGACATGGAGGCCCAGCGCACTGATTCGGCGCACCACTTGAGCGACGCCTGCCGTCGCTAGGACGGCGGCGTCGCGGAACGTGGGGCCCCGCGCGGTCACTAGGGTATCGTCGGCGTAACAAAGTACGCCGACTCCCCGAAGAGTAGCACCGCGCAGGACCCAGTCGTACCCGATGTTCCACAGGAGCGGCCCAAGTACCGACCCCTGTGGAACACCACACCTCATAGCCTTGCGGACCACTCCGTCTCGGCCCGAGTACGTGATGACCCGGTCCACGAAGTAGTCCGCAAGGATTCGCCTGAGGTACCACGGTACGTTGTGGTACCTCAGGGCCTCGGCGATTGTCTGCCAGGGGAGGGTGTTGAAGGCGTTGGCGATGTCGAGCGACACGGCCAACAACACCCCGCCCCCGGCGATCGCCTCATCGACGCTGCCCCGCAGTCGGGAAACGGCGTCAAGAGTCGACTTCCCGCGACGGAAGCCGAACTGACCGTCGCTGAGATCGGGCCCCGCCCCCTCCAGGTGCTTGACGAGACGCGCAGCGAGCACTCGCTCAAACATTTTGCACGTCTCGTCGAGCAGTACGATGGGGCGGTAGGCCGACGGTGCCTCGGCTGGGCGCCCGTGCTTCCTGATCAGCACGAGCCGTCCGGTCTTCCATCGTCGCGGGAATCTCCCCGACGCCACACACTCCGACATGAGGGACAGCGTCTCCTCCTCGAGTGCCGGCATCGCTAAGGCGACGACCTTCCCAGGGATGCCGTCCGGGCCCGGGGCGCGTTTCCTGACTTTGAGAGCCAGGATCGCCGCCCCTAGCTCGGCCTCGGACACGGGAGGTATCGCCTCTGCGTCGCCTTCTGCCGGCACTCGGTGACGGCTTGGTGCTGCCATCCGCGGTGGGACCCACTCTTCCCGCTCAGGGAAGAGGGAACTGACCACTCGGCCCAGAAGCTGTGGCTCGAGAGTTCTGGTGAGGGGAGGCGCCCAGGGCCGGAGCTTCTGGCTCACGGTTTTGTACGGGCGCCCCCACGGATCTCGATCCAGGCTCTCGAGCCACTCCCTCCAGGCCTCCTCTTTGGCGGCTCTGATCGCCGAGTTGAGGGCCGCACGAGCGGCCCTATGTGCGGCGAGCAGTTCCTCTTCACGGGCGAGGTCCCTGACGGCCCTCCTGCGGCTGCGAGTGTACTGCCTATGGGCCGCGTGACTTGCGGCACGCAGCCCGGCAAGGTGGGGACGCCACCAGTACACTTGCCTCCGAGGGAGGGCTGGCCTCGCCCTCTGCATCGCCGCATCGCAGACGCGAGTCAGCTTCCCAGCGAGACTATCGCACCTCGCGTCCGCGTCTGGGCCGCTTTCCGCTCCACCAGCAACCCAGCGCTCGACGATAGCCGCCTCTAGGGCCAGTTCCCGGTTCAGAGAACCGAGGCGCCACCGCGGACCTTCTCCAGCAAGGGGACGGTTGCCATCTCCTCCTCGGATGGCCGCTGAGCGAGAGACCACGTCGAACCGTATGTAACGATGGTCCGACGCGGTCTCCACATTCTTGACGACCCGCCAATTGCGAGTGCGGCCAGCCAGGGCAGGACTAGCAAACGACAGGTCTACTATCGAGCTGCCCTGGGGCCGCACAAGCGTGGGTACCGTCCCCCTGTTAAGCAGCACCAAGCCGTGAGACACCGCCCACTCCTCCAATATCTCCCCCCGGCCGTCGGTCCTCGGAGATCCCCACGCCCGTGAGTGGGCGTTGAAATCCCCGGCTACCACGACCGGAGTGGGGTGCGCGTCCGCCAACAGAGCCCCGACCTCCGTGAGCCACTGCTCGAACTCGGCGAGGCTTCTGTTGGGCGAGAAGTACACCCCAATCACTGCAGTGTCGCCCAGCGTGGCGAGGACGCACCCTCGGCCCCTCACTACTCTGTCGAGTTGGTGGGGGCCGGTTCGCTGGGCGACGATAGCCACCAAGCCGTCGCTGTCGCTGGCCCAGTTGGGGCCGGTGCGCACGTAATACGGCTCGGCGACTACCGCCACTGTCGTCTGCCACTGCGTCACGGTCTGGGCCAGTAGGTCCTGGGCCGTGGCGCAGTGGTTGACATTGGCCTGCAGCACGGAGATTTGGGGAGCCATTAAGTTTGGGCGGTGTCCATCTCCTCCTCATTGGACGGTGGCGACAGGGTCGTTGGGGTGGTCCTGGGTTCCACCCCCCCTGTCGCCTTGCGTTTCGCCTGACCCCCCCTCTTACGGGAGGCTGCCTGGCACTTCGCGGAGCCGAGTCTGTGGCCGGACGCCACACCTTCCGCCGCACAGACGGGACACTTGGGGTCCGCGGAGCAGGCGGCCGCAGGTTAGGTTAGGTTAGGTTAGGTTAGGTTAGGTTAGGTTAGGTTAGGTTAGGTTAGGTTAGGTTAGGTTAGGTTAGGTTAGGTTAGGTTAGGTTTTTTTTTTTTTTTTTTTTTTTTTTTATATCTACTACCCCTAGCAAATAATTATAGCCAGGGCCTATGAAGGCTACTTCTATCTCTCTCTTAATACACTTTATATTCTGCCCTTTTGGGGCCTATATCCGTTCTAACATTTCATTCATGTCTTTTAGTATCATAGTTCCTTAGGATTATTAGGGTTCAGTAATTAATTTATTCACACATTCCTTTCTTCCATCCAACAATTAATTCCCATGCTATCACAATTCCTCTTATTTCATATTTCTTACGCTAAATTAAATTTGATAACTATTAGAATATAATATACTATATTGAATAGTTAGTCTTTTCTTTTACTTTTCGTTTCGTTTGTTAACAATTTTGACAATTTTTATGCAGTAGCTTAAGAACAAATCTCTAGATTTTTTATTTGCAATGATGGTTGGCAATGTATGTTTTATTAATTTAGTATTTATTTCGTTTTCCAAATTCATTCTATCTTTTTCGTGCACTGGGCATTCCAGTATCAGATGGGGCACAGACTCATTTTCATCAGGGCTGCAGATGCACGATGGGTTCTCCTTGCACTTGAATCTTACCAAGTACTCGGAGAACCCACCGTGCCCCGTTAATACTTGGGCCACCTCTTTGGTCATTTGTATACTCCTTACTATCCTGTATGCCTCGGATGCGATAGGGAAGTACATTTTTGTTACTGCGGCCGTTTGCTCCGTGTCGTATCTCCGGTCCCATTCGCGTAGCGAGTCCAAACGGATCATTCGCTTCGCGAAGGAGACCGGACAGCAGTCATAATCTGGTTTCTTTTTCGACTTCAAGGCGGCCTCTTTAGCAAGAGAGTCAGCTCTCTCGTTTCCCTCCAGACCCGCATGTGCCTTGATCCAAAACAGAGAGACGCTCTTGTTTTGGTCTCTGCAGCGTCGGATGGCATCCCTGGTCCTGACTGCAAGGGTGTGGAGGGCATTCGGATTAGCGACAGTCTGAAGGGCCGCCCTGGAGTCGCTAAAGATTGCGAATGTACATTCCTGCCGTCGTTGGACCTCCCCCATGGCTTCGCAAAGAGCCAAGAGCTCTGCCTGGTAGACGGTGCAATATGACGATAGAGCAAGCTTGAGGGCTTTGGTCTCAACCTCACCTTTCCAAATGGATAGGGCGGCTCCGACCTTACCCTCAATCTTGCTCCCGTCGGTGAAAATGCGCACCTCGTAATTGAGGTGGCTATGGTACTGTTCCTCGTCTACCAGGCTTCCCAGCTCTATCTCCAGTTGCTCCGCTGGATGGGGTTTGTCCAACGCCGACGCCACCCGTTCAATATCCCTGTCCCCCAGCGCCGGCAGGTGCACCCCCTTCTTGGCCGCGTACAGCGAGGCCATCTCGCTCACCCGAATGTCAAGAGGGAGTATCCCTGCCAGCACAAGTGCTGAGTTCAGGGATACCGTCCTATAGGCTCGACAAAGTTTTTGGGCGAAGCCGCGTTGAATCGCATTCAGGCGCTTCTGCACTCCCAATTTGCTCACTGCCGGTGCCCACACGCACGAAGCATACAGGACAATAGGCTCCACGGCTGCCGTGTAAATCGTCCTTATGACATCAGGGTGCAGTCCCCAGCTCACCCTAGCGGCTCTTGCCAGCTGTTTATAAACAACTGTAGCCTTTGCGCAGACGTTGGCAACATGAGTGTTGAACGTCAACTTGCTGTCTATGGTGAGTCCAAGTAATTTTATCTCTGTAGACATGCCAATGCCTATCCCGCCCATGCTCAGGTGTGGGGTGTCGTATTTCAGTTTTCGTGTTATTGTCATGGCGCAAGTTTTATTGGGCGCAAATTTGAGCTTATTTACGACACCCCACATCCGAACATATTCGAGAGCGGCATTGGCATGTCCCTGGACGTCCAGTGCCGTGTTGCCATCGAAGACTAGGACTATGTCGTCAGCGAATGCCTGGACATAGTCTCCCCTAGCCTCTAAGCCCTTTAGGAGGGGGTCGAGCAGGAGGTTCCATAACATAGGGCCCCCAATTGACCCTTGTACGCAGCCTTTCTCTGTGCACCGCATGTGCTCTGCACCCATGTAACGTACCCGGACCGCTCTGTCGCTCATGTAACTGCCCAGGATTCTCCTAATGTTCGTCGGGCATGATGTTTCCGCCAACCGGACCTTGATGGCTGGCCACCAGGCACTGTCGAAGGCTCCCTCTATATCCAGCGAAACAAGCACGATCAACTTCTTCTCATCCAGCTTCTCGCGAATGTGTCGCATTAGGTTATAGAGGGAGTCTTCGGTGCCCCTCTGAGGCATAAAGCCATATTGTCTGGAACTCACACCCGGCAGCACGTAGTGCTTCAAGCGAGCCACGATCATCTTTTCAAGGACCTTTCCCAGGACAGGCAAGAGACCTATTGGCCTGTACGATTTTGGTACGCTGTAGTCGCTTTTACCGGGTTTCCTTAAAATGATGACCGTGGCCTCCTTCCACACGCGAGGGAAGTGGCCGAGTTCCAGACATTTGTTCATGAGCGCCAGGAACGTATCCGGGGCGCCACTCACTGCCTGTGCACAGATGTCGGCTGTTAAGCCATCTGACCCCGGAGCTTTTTTGGGATCGAAAGATCTTATCGCTGTGTGGAGCTCGTTTAGTGTGAAGGGAGGATCACAATAACCACCTACATCATTTACGGTCACTTCTGCACTCGCTCTTATCCTGCTCTGTTCTGTTGTGTCATCCTCCCTATCATCCCTTGGATAAAAGGTCTCAGCTAATAACTTAGCTGAGTCTTCAGCATTCAGCGTGATGCTCCCATTTGTCAGCGGCAAATCCTCCTTTCTCCCAGCTGTCCTACTCATGACCCTATATATCCCCTCCCAAAGACCCTCATTATCTTGCTTTTCACAGAAACTCTTCCAGCTCTCGACCTGAGCTCTAGCTGCTGCCTCCTCGTATTTCCGTTTCCCTTCCAAATATTCTTCCACCACCCTTGCTCTCCGGACAGGGGCGGCACATCGGATCCTCCTTTTCTTAGTGACGACGCTCCTTTTCATTTTGGCGAGTTCATCCGACCACCATGGTACAGAAGATCGTTCCTTGTTCTTCTTTTTTGGGATTGTTAGTGTGCACGTGTCTGTGATTGTTTTTGTGTATTCTGTTATTGTGTTGTTCAGTTCGTGTGGTGTTTGAATGTTTGCTATTGTATTAATGTTTAGTGTTCTGTTTTGCATTAATTGGTCCAGTTTCTTACGAAACTGTATCCAATTGGCGTTTCTTGTGTTGTATATTCGTGTGGTTCTCTGTATTATGTGTCCTGTGCTTCTTTTGATGTTAATATTAAATTCTATACCATTGTGGTCGGAGCTTGTTAAGTCTTCTACGACTCGCCATTCGTCTATTAGGGCGAGGGTGTCCGTTGAGCACGCCGTTAGGTCGACGTAGCTCGTCAGGTGCCGCTCTCCCCGGATCACGTCAAACGTGGGAGTGTCCCCGGTGTTGAGGACTTGGAGGCCCAGCTGGTCGAGAGTGCCTTCCAGTTCTTCACCTCTACGATCTGTGAGCAGTCCCCCCCACCAGATGCTCCTGGCGTTGACATCACCACCGATGATGAGCCTCTTGGTGTTAGTTTTTTGCCCTATCCTTGTCAGGTGTTCCAGATAGGGCTCAATAGGCTGATCTGGTTCAAAATAGAGCGACGCCAGTGTGATCTCCCAAACTCCAGCCCGGATCCCCACCACTGTGATGTTGTTTGTGGTGAGTTCTGGGTACTGTAGCACGGTAAGGTTTGGGTCAAAAACAGCTATGGCCGCCTTAACAGTACCCTCTCCGTGTCTGGTGTTCTGGAATATTCTGGCTCCACGTGCGCCGCTCATATTTTTAGCCCCCCCCACATATGGCTCTTGAATCAAGGCTACTGACGCCTGTCTCTTTGCAGCCTCTATTATCAATTCGGTGGTTGCCAACTTTTTCCTTTGCAGGTTTGCCTGGAGCACCCTGTAGGGGGTCCTCCTCACAGGCTGGCCCTTAGCAATAAGCAATTGAGGCCCTGGCTATTTCGTCCCATCGCTTTCGAACAGGACATACGCTGCTAAAAGCGTTGTGCGCACAATCGCTGGCCTTTGCCCTCACGCAGTTTCGGCATTGGGGTTTCTCCGTGGCCAACCAGTGCGAACACTCAGCTCTCAGGTGCGGATCCCCGCAATGGCTGCATAAGTCAGACGTCTCCTTACAGAGACGCCGACCATGTCCAAATCCCAAGCAGCGCGTGCATTGCACTAGCGGCGACTGGTCTTCCACCAATATTGGCTGCATGTCAATGCATAGCCGCCCTTTCGCGAGAGCTCTAGACCATATGACCGGAGACGTGGCTATAACTACGTGGTTTGTGTGCGGGTTACGCGCCCGTCTCTTATATTTAATTTCTATCCTTGCGTCCTTCTCGTCCAGGCCGCGAAAGACGTCTCCATTCTGGTTCCTCAAGGCCATGAGAATATCCTCATCCGTATGGACGCTCAGCACTCCTCTAAGAACCAGCATGGGGTCCTTGTTTTTCGCATCCTCGACGTGAAGGTGCATGTCAGACTTCTGTATTCTTTCCTTTACTTTATCTCTTTCTTCTATAGTTCTACATCCCATTATAATTTTTCTATCTCTCCCCTTTCGTACTTTTTCGATTTCAATACCCCCCTCTTTTGCTTTTACCGCTTTCCTGATTTTTTCAAAGACCACGTCTCCGGTGTCATCCTCCTCTTTTGAGGTAACTATGATTGAGTGCAGCGCCGTTCTTCCGGGAATGTGCACCCTGGCTGGTGCAGCCACTACACTCGCGTACGATGCTCTCTGCGTCTCCATCTCTTTCTTCAGCAGCTCCAAGTTCTTGCCACTTTCTTTTAAAAGCAAGCTGTGCTCTTCCAGCTTCTCCAACAGCTTTATCCCCATACTCTCGCTCAGCGAGGGGGTGGCCCCCACATCCAGTTCCTCCGCATTGAGAATTGGAGACACCAGATGGGAAGGCCCCCCCCTCTCCGGTTCCTTATTGTCCTTACCCTTAACATTCTTCAGATCCATATCCAGGGATTTAACTATCTGAAACAGTTCGTTGATTGCTTCGAGTACCTCTGCCTTTATTTCCGTTTTCAGGTTCCTGGATAGAGAAATGTTCCGCTTCGCCTTTACTACGCTTGCTCTAGCGAGCTCCATCTTGGTTTTGGTCCGCGGGAGTTGAGGAGGTGGACTCTGTTCACTTTTCTCACTAGGAGAGTTGGTGCCACGGGACTTTGCCGGATTTACTGGCTTCTGTTTGGGTGGTTTGGTTACGGTGTTTGACGCAATCAAAGCGCCTACAAGTTTGGAACCTCCGTTATGCCCCACAGTCCCTACAGACCCAGGTGGCGTAACAACAGTTGGCTTTAGTGGTGATGGGCCACTAATAGGACTTGGCCTGCCTTCCTCCCATTCCTTACTCTGTCTGAGCACCGTTCTATCTGCTGCTTGTTTTTCTCCCTCTCCTGTGCTAGTGGGTTTCAACAGAGGTGTTCTGTGGCCGAACATTTTGGCTAGGGATAGGCGTCAATTTAGGTTAAAATGGCAATAAATAGCCAAGTTACGTTTTAAGTGATATACTGCGACTCTATGTAAAGGTAGAGTTGCAATTTAATATTTTAGTAAAAGGTTTGTTAAGAATGTATGTGCATAAGTGCGTGTGTGTGTGTGTGCGTGTGTGTGTGTGTGTGTGTGTGTATTGTGTGTGTGAGAGAGTGTGTTATGAATGCTTAGAAGTATATGTGTTTGTGTAATTTCTAAAGTAGTCAACGCGCCGCGGCGGTGTCAAATCAGGTTAAATAATTTTGCGTAGAAAGTCTACCTATGTCTGATAACAAGAAAAGAAAATGCGTCTCTGTCTGTCAACTTAAATACTAACTTAATGCTAACGAAATTTTTCAAATACGATCTAGAAGAAATTAGAAAAACGAAAATAATAAAATAAAATTTTTCAAAAATTTTTCCACCGTTTGGTGACCCCTGATTGACGTCCACCTATATAAGCAATGAAAGATGGGAGGGTGGGCGGGCGATTTTTGCAGTGCCACTCGCCCGATCTGGACAAATGGGGTGTCGTTCGACGGGTCTCGGTGAGACCTTTCCAAAACTGCAAAAATAATAATTTTAGGTCTAAGGGTGGTCGACTTATTCGACAAAAACCTCAAAAAGTGCCAAAAAATGAGTTTAAATGTCAAAAATTTCGAAATCTATTTACCGGACTTATGCAAAAAGCTATATATTAGGTAGATCTAGATGAGATCTAACTAAATATGTATAATAAGTTACTTCGAAAATAAGGGTTGACGAAAAATTCGACAAAAACCTTATATATTGTTAAAAATTTAGAAAAATTTGATCTAAATATCAAAGAATCTATGTTATTATTTGCCGGAATTCAAAAAAGGAGGTGTTATTAGACGGGTCTAGATGAGAGCCGTCTAAATCTGTAAGAAAGGGGATTTTAAGATGAGGGGTTGAAGAGTAATTCGACAAAAACCTCTAAAAATTTACGAAAATTCAGGATTGAAAAATCCTAAGTACAAAATAAAAATTTTTTCTTTATTTTTCAGGTTCAAATTCTCCCACGGGACGCAGGAGAGCTCACAGGGTCAATATAAAATGTCAGGGGTAAGTATAGTAGCAACAATTAAGAAAAAATTTCGTGGTTAGGTTAGGTTAGGTTTTTTTTTTTTTTTTTTTTTTTTTTTTTTTTTTTTTTTTTTTTTTTTTTTTTTCTATATCCCCACACTCAAGCGTGAGACTGTTTTATCGATTTCTAATTTTTAACTCTTTTATTTAAGTATAGCTCTCATTCTCTCCTCTGTCGTCGTGATCACTTTTCTTTCTATCCTTCCTCTGTCACACTCTGGCTTTAGGCTCTTTTAACTTCTCATTCCTGAAAGTATTTATTACATGGGGACAATTTTGGGGGGGAAGCAGAATTAACTTTTATTCCAATATCAAATTTTAATCTATTTTTATCATTTTAACTACTTTTTAACTATGTTAGCAATTTCTTATTTTCAATAATTTTAACTAATTTTTAACAATTGTTCAACTACAATTTTAATACAGATTATCTAAGACAGTACAGTAACAATCCGCTTTATATAAATTAAATTTATATATTACAGTTTTATCACTATTCTATCTTAATGTTCCTTACATTAATTACTTGATTTTTTATATGCTAGCCTAAATATAAAAACTATAATTATCTAGAATATCTTTCTTATACCTTATTTCTTTTATTTACTATTTTACAGATTTTTATGCAGTATTCAAGGAACATATCTCTGTCCTTCTTTGTCATAATTTCGGCAAGGGAATTTTGTTCGATTTTAATATTCATCTTGAACTCTAGACTCTGTCTGTCACGATCATGGACCGGGCAATCCAGAAGGACGTGGAGGACAGACTCCGAACACCCAGGATCGCAGACGCACGATGGACTCTCCTTGCACTTGAAACGATACAAGTACTCGGAGAACCCACCGTGCCCCGTCAAAATCTGGGTGAGGAGCATGTCCACCCGTATTTTTCGGATGATCCTGTACGCGGCTACCGCGTCAGGGAAAAACACCTTGGTGACACCAGCCGTTTCGCCGTCACGATACCGCTGGTTCCATTCATCAAGCGATTGCATGCGAGTGCTCCGCTTGATGAATGAAACCGGGCAGCTGTCGTAGTCGAAACAGCGTTTCGACTTCAGCGCAGCTTCCTTGGCCAGATGGTCGGCACGCTCATTCCCCTCTAGTCCTGCGTGGGCTTTGATCCAGTACAGACTGATTCGTCTGTCCTGGAGCAAAGCCCTTTGCAGATATCCCCGCGCCTCGACGGCCAGAGGGTGGAGGGCTTTAGGATTTATGAGCGTGAGCAGTGCCGAGGTTAGGTTAGGTTAGGTTAGGTTAGGTTAGGTTAGGTTAGGTTAGGTTAGGTTAGGTTAGGTTAGGTTAGGTTAGGTTAGGTTAGGTTAGGTTAGGTTAGGTTAGGTTAGGTTAGGTTAGGTTAGGTTAGGTTAGGTTAGGTTAGGTTAGGTTAGGTTAGGTTAGGTTAGGTTAGGTTAGGTTAGGTTAGGTTAGGTTAGGTTAGGTTAGGTTAGGTTAGGTTAGGTTAGGTTAGGTTAGGTTAGGTTAGGTTAGGTTAGGTTAGGTTAGGTTAGGTTAGGTTAGGTTAGGTTAGGTTAGGTTAGGTTAGGTTAGGTTAGGTTAGGTTAGGTTAGGTTAGGTTAGGTTTTTTTTTTTTTTTTTTTTTTTTTTGTAGCAGGCACCCGCCATCGCAGGGTGTTACTGCCTATGCGCTTTTCCCCTTACTTAATAAGAGACCTTTTTTATCTTTGTTTTTTATTTTATAGTGCTAATGTATTGTGTGATGTCGTTATATTTTAATATATATGTATATATAATATATTTATAATGTTCAAATATATGTGTACAGCACATTTACAATTGCTGTACACATACATTCGCTCATCTTTATTGTTTCAAATATTTATTTACCATTTGTTTACATCAACTTATATTGTATCCATTTGTTTTCGCTATATTTTTTCATACATGTGTTATGTTCAATTTATTTCTATGTGTATTTCCAATTTTATAATATAAATGTATATAATAATGATAACAATGATAGTGGTGAAAATTTTGAAAAAGGTGAAAATGATGAAAATTGTGAAAACTATGAAAATTATGAAAATTATGAAAACTATGAAAATTATGAAAATTATGAAAATTATGAAAATTATGAAAATTTTGAAAATTATGAAAATTATGAAAATTATGAAAATTATGAAAATTATGAAAATTATGAAATTTATGAAAACTATGAAAATTTTGAAAATTTTGAAAATTTATGAAAATTATGAAGATTATGAAAATTATGAAAATTTTGAAAATTTTGAAAATTTTGAAAATTATGAAAGTGATGATGATGACAATAATACTCATGATAATAGCAACAATAGTACAACAGTAGCAACTGCAGCAATGGCTAACGACAATTCAAGTTCACTTTCGATATATATTACGTGTACACATTAAGATGTTCAACTATGTGTATAGCGTACACACAGTTGTATAAACACACATTTGCCTTTCCACTGTGTTCCACTTATTTTTATTGCATTTGTTTACATCAAATAATTTTGTATATATTTATCTTTACTATATTTTTATACATATATTATTTTAATTCTTTTATATATAATTTCCTAATTTTGTATTATGTATGTACATATAATATATTTGAGATGTTCAAGTATGTGTCTGCAGCGTATACACAATTTCTATAGGCACACACTTGCTCATCCACCATGTTCTACATATTTGTTTATATACTATTTATTTATTTACATCGTTTTTATCTTTTCTATATGTCATCTGATATATTTCTCATACATTGCCATTTGCAGTTCACCATTTATATATATTCCAGTTTTTATAATATATATTTGTTTATAATATATATTTAGTATGTTCAAGTATGTGTCTGCAGCGTATACACAATTTCTATAGGCACACACTTGCTCATCCGCTATATTCTACATATTTGTTTGTATACTATTTATTTATTTACATCACGTTTTATCCCTTCTATATGTCATCTGATATATTTCCTATACATTTCCATTTACAATTCACCATTTATATATATTCCAGTTTCTATAATATATATTTGTATAATATATATTTAGTATGTTCAGATGTGTGTATGCAGTGTATCAGTACATTTCTGCATACACACATTTGCCCATCCATTGTGTTCTATACATTTATATGTTGTTTATTTACGTCACATTTTATATTATCCATATGTCTCCCACAACATCTCTCACACATACATTATTTTTAATTTACTATTTATATATATTCTAATTTTTATGATATATACTTATTCACGTGTTACTCCAACCGTTTGTTGTTGTTTACATTTTGTCTTACTTTTCGTTGCTAGGCAACGGAGAATAAGACAAAGGTTTCGCACTCTCATCTGCGCTAACACGGATCCGCGTGTTGTAATTTCTGTATTTTAATGTATTTATATTACTCATTTTCCTCTAAATAGTACTATATTTATATGTCCCTAGTTATCTATTTTTCCTTTTTATTACTTTTTTACATGTATTACTTATATATATCCATTTTTTACACCACATTTGCATACTTGATTTCTCCATAGTATTATTTTTATTTTGAGAGCCTGTTGTTTTATTTTAGCAAGTTGCATTTTATTTTTATGTTTATTAAGCGCCTTTCGCATTAATTTAGCATCGTAATTTTGTGGGACATTATGTGTTTGCACTCAGGTGCCCCACACATCGTCCCCAGTTTATCTAGGAAGACCAGGCCTCCACGACACGTATTTGTGTATAGTATTCTTGTTTTTTGTGTGCATGTTTTTGTGTTCTGTACATGTGTGTTTCCTTCCACAGTTCACTCTTTCCTTGATATCAATCTGCTAACAAAAAATATATATATCTCAATATATACTGTTGTTACCTTCCTGTTTGTGAACTGTTTCAGTCGTATGTTTGTCTGTCAAAATAAGTGCAATCTAGTGTTTATTGTTTGTGTGCATGTTTTGATATTTTCGTATATTATCATAATATAGTCATTATATCAATGTTAGTTTATGTGTGTCTTTGTGTAGTGTGTTTCTGTGTGTGGGTGTGTCAGGGATAAGCCGTGGTCTCCCTTGCCAAGTAATCCCACTTGGCACGGGTGTGACATTCGGCGCTGAAGGCGTTGTGGTCTATGCTCCGCGACCCAGAGCGCGAGCAGTTGCAGCACCGCGGTTTCGAACCCGCACTGTAATCTGCGCAATCCTTGCGCAGGTGCGGGCCCCCACAGTGGCTACACCTGTCCGCACCCTCGGTGCAGAACTTTCGACCGTGGCCGAATGCCAGGCACTTCGTACACTGGATGACCGGCGACTGGTCCTCCACCCTGACCCTTTGAAGGCCCAGGTAGAGGGTCCCAGCCTCCGTCACCCTTTGCCATACCTTTGTTCCCACCTGGAGGACGATGTGCGAGGTCCCTGGGTTCTTTGTTCTTTTTCTATATTTTATTTTGGCCTCCCTCTCCTCCCGTGGTAGGCCCATGAAAATTTCCGCGTTTTGTGTGTGAAGAGCGGCTATTAGATCGTCGTTGTCGTTCCCCACATGAACGTCCTTGAGGACGACCAGTGGGTCTTTGTTTTTCATGGGCTCCACCACGAGCCCATCGCCTTTACTTTCTATTCTTTCTTTTATTTTTAATACCTCCTCTTTTGTGTCGCAGCCCAGGATAACTACGCTGTTTTTGGCTTTCCTGGCTTTCGAGATTTTAAGGCCAGTACGCCTGGCGTCGACCGCCTTCTCCACTCTGGTGAGCACCTCTCCGGCCGTCTCCTGTCTATCCGTTGAGGTGACAGCTACGGAGTGGAGTGCCGGCCGGCGCCGGGGTCTGGCCGCTGCGACGCTGGCATAGGTCTGGGGGCTTGGATCCGAGGTACCTTGGCTCTGGGACACAATCTCTTTTACGGCGGCGCCAAAGTGAGTCTTGGTCTCCACTACCAAGTCTCTGGCAACAGTCCCAATCAGGTCTTCGATATGGGACTGTGCGCTCACTATTTGACCTTTGGTCTCCTTGTCAATATCCTCTTGTATGCCATCGATCTTCATAGCCAGGGCTTCCGTTTGGGCCGTAAACATTGCATCGTTCGTCTCTTCAAGTTCCTTGAACTCCCTCCTTATTTGTCCTCGGGTCTCACAGACCCACTGGAAGACACTTTCCTCCATCTCCCCCAGCCTAGCTAAAATTCTCTCCTCCTGAGCCGAGGGCGCGGCCGCCGCGGCGGCTTTCTCCTTAGCGGGAGTCGCCGCCGCGACCGCCGCACCCGCGGTGTCGGACGCCGCCCTCTCCGAGCTCTTCATCCTCCTACTGAGCTCAAAGAGGATACGTTGACAATTATCGGAGCCCTGCTCCAGGAAGTTCTTGATATCTTTCCTCATTTGAGGATATTGTTGAACCCTCAGGGGGATATCCTCAAACATTTTCATGACCTCCTGGAGCAGTTGGTCACTGGACTGGCTAGCGTAGGTGGTCTGCTGCTTTTTATAAATGGTCATGTTGTCCAGTGACCTCCGCTTTGTTGCTGGTCTCCTGATAAAAGTCTTCGCGGCGTCCAACACTAGCGAAGGCGATTTGTTGGCGTTAGGGGAGGCCTGTCCCCTTACATGCGATGTTGGCGGTGTTTCGTACATTTTTAAAGTTCGGGGAAAATTGTCAAAATCTTAAAATTTAAATTGTACACCCTGTATAATGGGGTGCGGTTAGAATTAATTAACCCTGTAAAAGGGGGTACTGTCTATATACTAAAATTAAACAAATTAGACAAACAACAAAAATTTCAAATAAATTATTATACAATTGTCAATTTAAAAACTTAAGAATAATTTTATCTCCTATAGGGAGACGTGAATTTTCCCAATTGGGACTGTCGATATATTAAGGGGATGTATACTGTCCCCTATCAATTCTTATAATCTAAAATTTAAACAAAAAATTAAAAAATTTTTGTTTCATACAAACTAATTCCAATTTAATTAAATTATTGTAAACTTAAAAACTATTATCCTGAGGGATTGCGGCTTCCTACAGGACCCCCTCTTTCGTGACGGGTTATATACCCTATCCTGGGCCGCAATCCAAAGGAATTTTTAAAATCGGACCACCCAGGCCGAAGTTGGGTTTTATCCCCTTTTTCTCCCGAACCTCTTCCCCAATGGTCTAAATGGGGGTGTCGGTGGTTGCTCCCTGCTAAAGGGATCCCGACCCCAAAAATTTTCTGGAATCGGCCCAAACCGAGCCGAGCTGTAAGTGTTTCCCGGTTTATTCCCCTTTTCCCGGGGACTCTTCCAGGAGACAGTCCAACTAGTGATGTTAAGGGGGGGGCCTCCACAAGGAGCTTACGATTCCCGATTTTCAAGAGAATCGGACCCACCAGTCCGGAGATATTCGTGGTTTCCTAAAAAGTCAACCTATCGATTTAAAGAGTTTTATCGGAATTTGTTAATCCCACCTGGGATGGGTGGTATCCGTTACGGGGATCACAAAAATGTACCCGCCGGTCTGAGCAGGTCACGGGTATCAGAGTTATGGGGTCAAACGTAGTTTGACCCAGTTTGTCGATAAGACTTATCACAAATTCCTTTGTGTGACGTCACGAAAAAGTTTTAAAGTTGAAGATTGTTCACCATACTATAGCTCTTCGGTTTCTTGACCGATTTGAGCCAAAAAGGTCTTAAAAGCTTCGTCTCGTCGTGCACTAATTTATAGAATGTCGAGTGAGGGGGTTGAAACACAACCCTTAGGGTTAGGGTGGTAAATGTATATTAAACTAAAAGTCACTGTAAAAACTAAACTAATGCACTTAACTTAGGTCTGTAAACGGTGTCTGGTTCCGTTTACCGTCACACACGTTTTAGAGTCTCTGCAGCTCTCCCGAGGGACCAGGATCTGGGACCTCACGGCTACACCTTTTTTGCAGAAAAAAGGCTGTAGCTCCTGAAGTTGTGGTCCAAAACTCTTGGGAGGGGTCTCAGAAGATAGGTATCCCCGAGACACACCCTCACAAAGCTGAACACACAGGGGTCACAAACTAAAAATCCAAGTTTTTTACAAAAATAAGTGTCACTTTCACTGTTTATTGTCAAATGATGCTTTGTCCAATAACTCACAAAGTCCTGGTCCAATTTTAGTGGGACTTTCACCGTTGTGATCGTCTCACTCCGACGCAACTTTTGGGCTATCACCAGGGAGTATCGGTGGTGATGAAAAATCTTTCATCGACCACACCCTTTTCATAAAAATACTTGTAACTCCCTCAAAAAGCAATGTAAAATTCTGCGAAAGGTCTCGAAAGACGCAGACGCCTGAGACACGTACTCTCACGGTTCAAAAACCGGAGGTTGTTGGCTATTTTAGGAGTCACAAGCACTTTCCACTTTTTGTGTGACGTTTTAACCAAAAAATTTTTGGAAAAAACACCACAACTTCGGCAAAAGTCGCTTTAAAAATCCAAACAATGTCTTAAAATGTTCGTACACTAATTACACGCACTTCTACAGATCCAAAACACAGTGTTACAGATCCAAATCTGGAGTTTTAGGGAAAACAAAATACACTGTCACTTTTGGTCACAAATTTTTCGGTTTTTGGTCTGTAACTTTTGAAGTCCTGAACGGATTCCCGCGCGGTTTTTTATATCAAATTCGTCTCGCGACGACGCAAATTTTGATATATCACTTGGCAATATTCGAACGAATTTTACCAGTAGTACGATTTTACACAACGGAGTTAGGTAAAAACGATGCGTTCTCGGCCATCTGGTTAGGTTAGGTTAGGTTAGGTTAGGTTAGGTTAGGTTAGGTTAGGTTAGGTTAGGTTAGGTTAGGTTAGGTTAGGTTAGGTTAGGTTAGGTTAGGTTAGGTTAGGTTAGGTTAGGTTAGGTTAGGTTAGGTTAGGTTAGGTTAGGTTAGGTTAGGTTAGGTTAGGTTAGGTTAGGTTAGGTTAGGTTAGGTTAGGTTAGGTTAGGTTAGGTTAGGTTAGGTTAGGTTAGGTTAGGTTAGGTTAGGTTAGGTTAGGTTAGGTTAGGTTAGGTTAGGTTAGGTTAGGTTAGGTTAGGTTAGGTTAGGTTAGGTTAGGTTAGGTTAGGTTAGGTTAGGTTAGGTTAGGTTAGGTTAGGTTAGGTTAGGTTAGGTTAGGTTAGGTTAGGTTAGGTTAGGTTAGGTTAGGTTAGGTTAGGTTAGGTTAGGTTAGGTTAGGTTAGGTTAGGTTAGGTTAGGTTAGGTTAGGTTAGGTTAGGTTAGGTTAGGTTAGGTTAGGTTAGGTTAGGTTAGGTTAGGTTAGGTTAGGTTAGGTTAGGTTAGGTTAGGTTAGGTTAGGTTAGGTTAGGTTAGGTTAGGTTAGGTTAGGTTAGGTTAGGTTAGGTTAGGTTAGGTTAGGTTAGGTTAGGTTAGGTTAGGTTAGGTTAGGTTAGGTTAGGTTAGGTTAGGTTAGGTTAGGTTAGGTTAGGTTAGGTTAGGTTAGGTTAGGTTAGGTTAGGTTAGGTTAGGTTAGGTTAGGTTAGGTTAGGTTAGGTTAGGTTAGGTTAGGTTAGGTTAGGTTAGGTTAGGTTAGGTTAGGTTAGGTTAGGTTAGGTTAGGTTAGGTTAGGTTAGGTTAGGTTAGGTTAGGTTAGGTTAGGTTAGGTTAGGTTAGGTTAGGTTAGGTTAGGTTAGGTTAGGTTAGGTTAGGTTAGGTTAGGTTAGGTTAGGTTAGGTTAGGTTAGGTTAGGTTAGGTTAGGTTAGGTTAGGTTAGGTTAGGTTAGGTTAGGTTAGGTTAGGTTAGGTTAGGTTAGGTTAGGTTAGGTTAGGTTAGGTTAGGTTAGGTTAGGTTAGGTTAGGTTAGGTTAGGTTAGGTTAGGTTAGGTTAGGTTAGGTTAGGTTAGGTTTTTTTTTTTTTTTTTTTTTTTTTTTTTTTATATACGTCTACGTTTCAACGCAGACATTCTACCACCTCCAATGTTTATAGTTTGGAGTCTATTGCTTTCATTTTCCTTTCATTCTGGTTCTTTTTTATTTTTATTTAAAGTTAAAAGTATCTTATAGATTTTTCTTCTTCTATTCCTTCTTTCATACTTCGGGTTGGAATCTTGATTTTTTATCTGTATTTTTCAATTTGGATGTGTATGTGATGTATGATTATTATTACTGATTTTACTAATTTTATGATCTGAATTTTTTATTTGGATGTATATGTATTGTATGACTATTGTTACTTATTTTAAATTTTATGGTCTGAATTTTTATTTTTCTAGGTTATACTATATTATTATATGATGCCTTACTATTACTAATGAATTTACGATCTGGGTTCTTATTATTTTATATATATGCTATTTTTTATAAAAACTAAATTATTATTCCAGCTCTTAAATTTATGACTAAGTATTTCTACTAGGATACTGTACTGTACTATTTAATTTATTGCGCTAATTCTATATTATGAATTTCCAGAATATTCTATTATTATGGGTTCATAGTATGTTTTTACCAAATTTATTTTCTTATTTATTTCTATATGTACACTGTTTTTCAATTCTACATTTATTTTGCTATTAGTTTTTATACCTTTATCTAAATTTAAGATTGCAATTCTAGTTTTTATGCTATGTTTTAATTTACTTGTATATTTATTAAAGTCAAAAGAGAGAGATTTTATATTTTAGAATAACAGTTACAGAATGGGTAGCGGGTCATTCTCACCGTGGAGCCCTCAGCACCGATATTGGATAGTGGATCTCGCTATGCTGTCCCATTTGGCTCTTATAGGGCACAGATCAC
The DNA here is from genome assembly GCA_916048165.1 of Spilarctia lutea. Lineage (NCBI taxonomy): Eukaryota > Metazoa > Arthropoda > Insecta > Lepidoptera > Erebidae > Spilarctia > Spilarctia lutea. The sequence continues at coordinate 15,078 of OU696471.1, read as the reverse complement.
TGAAGGCGTTGTGCCCTGTGCTGCCCAGTTTCCCCCCTTGGCAATTGCAGCAAGTTGGCTCCGCACCAATAGTATAGTCCGGGCACTCGGTCCTCAAATGGGGCCCGCCGCAGTGACTACACTTGGGCTCTGTATTGGTGCAGAGCCTCCTGATGTGCCCATAACCCAAACAGAGGGAGCACTGCACCAGTGGGGATTGATCCGCCACTCTGATCGGTTGCAGATCAAGGTACAGTCTCCCTCTGTCTAGGGCGCGGGTCCAAATCGCCGGGGAGACCCTGAGCACCACATGGCACGTGTGAGGGTTCCTCGCCGTCTTCCTGTAGTGTACAGATATTCTATCCTGCTCAGGATCCAGGTCCCGGAAGACCTCAGAGTTCCTGCCTCGGATTGCCTTCAGCAGGTCCTCGTCCTTCTGTATTTTTAGGACGCCGTACATAATGAGGAGCGGGTCCTTGTTTTTTATTTGCTCCACGGCTAGGTCCTTCTCCCTTTCCTGCAGTCTCTTCTGTGCCCTGTTCCTCTCTTCCTGTGTCCTGTATCCAACTATCACTCTCCTGTCCTTAGCCCTTCTGATCTTTTCCACTTTCACCCAATCTTCATCCTCATCAGCAGCCTTCCTCAATCGCTCTATGACCTGCTCTCCTGTGTCATCTTGGTCCCTCGACGTTACGACTATGGAGTGTAAAGTTTCGCGTTCCGAGGCGCGGGCGTTAGGGCGGTTAACCGCCGCTCCGGCATAGGTCGTAGGTCGGTTACATTCTTTATTCCTTTCATCCTGCCTTTCAATCCTTTCTTTCAATTCTTTTATTATCCTTCCATTCTCTATCAAAGTCCTTTCATTCAGTTCAATTTTCTTTAAAATTTCGTTGCTCAAGTTGGTGGTTTCTTCCATCGACTCCGTTGTCTTAGTCTGTAGGGAACTCTTAACACTCTTTTTTCTTTCTTCTTCGTAGGCTTTAATGATCTTCTCTATCATGTCGACTTTACTTTCGATATCCTTGCGAATCTCTCTTTTTAGATTCCTGCTGATCGCAAGTTGCTCCTTTATGGCCTCGCAACATAGGGAGGCGACAGAGCCGCGCTTCAGGGGCCCTGGGACTGTTGGTGGTATGGCCCTCTCCGTTAAAACCTTGGGTTGCATTGTGACGGTGGGCAGTTTGTTGTCTCTGCGCAATGCAGCCCCACGAAGCTCCAGTTCGTCGACGCTTCGCCGTACAGCTTTTGTGGGGTTAACCTCTACCGCAGGGCTGATTGTTTCCGCGGGAGGTGTAGCTTCCGACTTGGACGGCGAAGCGCTTGGCCTATTCATTGGAGTGCGGACAAACATTTTTGGTGGTGTGCGTCGGGTCTTTCGAATTTAAATTTGTTTAAGTAACTTTTTCTGTTAAGCAGAATAAAGCTATAAGGGGTGTACAGAGCCCCAATCACTAAAGAAGTTTCAAAATTCCAAGATGAAAATTTAATCGAAAAGAAGAGAAATATAATTTTTGTCAATTTAAAAGCTAATGTGAGAGGTATAAATGTCCTCGGTCAACTTAATTAACTAACTTAAGATTAACGAAATTTTTTCAATAAAGTAATCTAAACGAAAAGAGTCAAAATCCAAAAAATATATAAAATAAAAAATAAAAATTTTTGAAATATGACCTACGGTTTGTGACCCCTGGCAAGCTAGCCTATATAGCCAGTAAAAACAGGGAGGGTGGGTGGTCGATTTTTGCAGTTCTGCTCGTCCGATCTGGACAAATGGGGTGTCGTTCGACGGGTCTCGGTGAGACCTTTCCAAAACTGCAAAAATAATAATTTTAGATCTAAGGGTGGTCGACTTATTCGACCAAAACCTCAAAAAGTGCCAAAAAATGAGTTTAAATGTCAAAACTTTCGAAATCTATATACCGGACTTATGTAAAAGCTATATATTAGATAGATCTAGATGAGATCTAACTAAATATGTATAATAAGTTACTTCGAAAATAAGGGTTGACGAAAAATTCGACAAAAACCTTAAATATTGTCAAAAAATTTAAAAAATTCAAACTAAATGGAGGATATATATGTTATTATTTGCCGGAATTCAAAAAAGGAGGTGTTATTAGACGGGTCTAGATGAGAGCCGTCTAAATCTGTAAGAAAGGGAATTTTAGGATGAGGGGTTGAAGAGTAATTCGACAGAAACCTCTAAAAATTTACGAAAATTCAGGATTAAAAAATCCTAAGTACAAAATAAAAAAATTTATCTTTATTTTTCAGGTTTAAATTCTCCCACGGGACGCAGGAGAGCTCACAGGGTCAATATAAAATATTAGGGGTAAGTATAGTAGCAACAATTAAGAAAAAATTTCGTGAATTTACTTCAAATATGTACCCCTAAGGTAGACTTTTTGTACTGAAAATTTAAAAAGTGAAAATTTTTGCAGTGCCACTCGCCCGATCTGGACAAATGGGGTGTCGTTCGACGGGTCTCGGTGAGACCTTTCCAAAACTGCAAAAATAATAATTTTAGACCTAAGGGTGGTCGACTTATTCGACAAAAACCTCAAAAAGTGCCAAAAAATGAGTTTAAATGTCAAAACTTTCGAAATCTATATACCGGACTTATGTAAAAGCTATATATTAGATAGATCTAGATGAGATCTAACTAAATATGTATAATAAGTTACTTCGAAAATAAGGGTTGACGAAAAATTCGACAAAAACCTTAAATATTGTCAAAAAATTTAAAAAATTCAAACTAAATGGAGGATATATATGTTATTATTTGCCGGAATTCAAAAAAGGAGGTGTTATTAGACGGGTCTAGATGAGAGCCGTCTAAATCTGTAAGAAAGGGGATTTTAGGATGAGGGGTTGAAGAGTAATTCGACAGAAACCTCTAAAAATTTACGAAAATTCAGGATTAAAAAATCCTAAGTACAAAATAAAAAAATTTATCTTTATTTTTCAGGTTTAAATTCTCCCACGGGACGCAGGAGAGCTCACAGGGTCAATATAAAATATTAGGGGTAAGTATAGTAGCAACAATTAAGAAAAAATTTCGTGAATTTACTTCAAATATGTACCCCTAAGGTAGACTTTTTGTACTGAAAATTTAAAAAGTGAAAATTTTTGCAGTGCCACTCGCCCGATCTGGACAAATGGGGTGTCGTTCGACGGGTCTCGGTGAGACCTTTCCAAAACTGCAAAAATAATAATTTTAGACCTAAGGGTGGTCGACTTATTCGACAAAAACCTCAAAAAGTGCCAAAAAATGAGTTTAAATGTCAAAACTTTCGAAATCTATATACCGGACTTATGTAAAAGCTATATATTAGATAGATCTAGATGAGATCTAACTAAATATGTATAATAAGTTACTTCGAAAATAAGGGTTGACGAAAAATTCGACAAAAACCTTAAATATTGTCAAAAAATTTAAAAAATTCAAACTAAATGGAGGATATATATGTTATTATTTGCCGGAATTCAAAAAAGGAGGTGTTATTAGACGGGTCTAGATGAGAGCCGTCTAAATCTGTAAGAAAGGGGATTTTAGGATGAGGGGTTGAAGAGTAATTCGACAGAAACCTCTAAAAATTTACGAAAATTCAGGATTAAAAAATCCTAAGTACAAAATAAAAAAATTTATCTTTATTTTTCAGGTTTAAATTCTCCCACGGGACGCAGGAGAGCTCACAGGGTCAATATAAAATATTAGGGGTAAGTATAGTAGCAACAATTAAGAAAAAATTTCGTGAATTTACTTCAAATATGTACCCCTAAGGTAGACTTTTTGTACTGAAAATTTAAAAAGTGAAAATTTTTGCAGTGCCACTCGCCCGATCTGGACAAATGGGGTGTCGTTCGACGGGTCTCGGTGAGACCTTTCCAAAACTGCAAAAATAATAATTTTAGACCTAAGGGTGGTCGACTTATTCGACAAAAACCTCAAAAAGTGCCAAAAAATGAGTTTAAATGTCAAAACTTTCGAAATCTATATACCGGACTTATGTAAAAGCTATATATTAGATAGATCTAGATGAGATCTAACTAAATATGTATAATAAGTTACTTCGAAAATAAGGGTTGACGAAAAATTCGACAAAAACCTTAAATATTGTCAAAAAATTTAAAAAATTCAAACTAAATGGAGGATATATATGTTATTATTTGCCGGAATTCAAAAAAGGAGGTGTTATTAGACGGGTCTAGATGAGAGCCGTCTAAATCTGTAAGAAAGGGGATTTTAGGATGAGGGGTTGAAGAGTAATTCGACAGAAACCTCTAAAAATTTACGAAAATTCAGGATTAAAAAATCCTAAGTACAAAATAAAAAAATTTATCTTTATTTTTCAGGTTTAAATTCTCCCACGGGACGCAGGAGAGCTCACAGGGTCAATATAAAATATTAGGGGTAAGTATAGTAGCAACAATTAAGAAAAAATTTCGTGAATTTACTTCAAATATGTACCCCTAAGGTAGACTTTTTGTACTGAAAATTTAAAAAGTGAAAATTTTTGCAGTGCCACTCGCCCGATCTGGACAAATGGGGTGTCGTTCGACGGGTCTCGGTGAGACCTTTCCAAAACTGCAAAAATAATAATTTTAGGCCTAAGGGTGGTCGACTTATTCGACAAAAACCTCAAAAAGTGCCAAAAAATGAGTTTAAATGTCAAAACTTTCGAAATCTATATACCGGACTTATGTAAAAGCTATATATTAGATAGATCTAGATGAGATCTAACTAAATATGTATAATAAGTTACTTCGAAAATAAGGGTTGACGAAAAATTCGACAAGAACCTTAAATATTGTCAAAAAATTTAAAAAATTCAAACTAAATGGAGGATATATATGTTATTATTTGCCGGAATTCAAAAAAGGAGGTGTTATTAGACGGGTCTAGATGAGAGCCGTCTAAATCTGTAAGAAAGGGAATTTTAGGATGAGGGGTTGAAGAGTAATTCGACAGAAACCTCTAAAAATTTACGAAAATTCAGGATTAAAAAATCCTAAGTACAAAATAAAAAAATTTATCTTTATTTTTCAGGTTTAAATTCTCCCACGGGACGCAGGAGAGCTCACAGGGTCAATATAAAATATTAGGGGTAAGTATAGTAGCAACAATTAAGAAAAAATTTCGTGAATTTACTTCAAATATGTACCCCTAAGGTAGACTTTTTGTACTGAAAATTTAAAAAGTGAAAATTTTTGCAGTGCCACTCGCCCGATCTGGACAAATGGGGTGTCGTTCGACGGGTCTCGGTGAGACCTTTCCAAAACTGCAAAAATAATAATTTTAGACCTAAGGGTGGTCGACTTATTCGACAAAAACCTCAAAAAGTGCCAAAAAATGAGTTTAAATGTCAAAACTTTCGAAATCTATATACCGGACTTATGTAAAAGCTATATATTAGATAGATCTAGATGAGATCTAACTAAATATGTATAATAAGTTACTTCTATGTATAATAAGTTACTTCGAAAATAAGGGTTGACGAAAAATTCGACAAAAACCTTAAATATTGTCAAAAAATTTAAAAAATTCAAACTAAATGGAGGATATATATGTTATTATTTGCCGGAATTCAAAAAAGGAGGTGTTATTAGACGGGTCTAGATGAGAGCCGTCTAAATCTGTAAGAAAGGGAATTTTAGGATGAGGGGTTGAAGAGTAATTCGACAGAAACCTCTAAAAATTTACGAAAATTCAGGATTAAAAAATCCTAAGTACAAAATAAAAAATTTATCTTTATTTTTCAGGTTTAAATTCTCCCACGGGACGCAGGAGAGCTCACAGGGTCAATATAAAATATTAGGGGTAAGTATAGTAGCAACAATTAAGAAAAAATTTCGTGGGTTAGGTTAGGTTAGGTTAGGTTAGGTTAGGTTAGGTTAGGTTAGGTTAGGTTAGGTTAGGTTAGGTTAGGTTAGGTTAGGTTAGGTTAGGTTAGGTTAGGTTAGGTTAGGTTAGGTTAGGTTAGGTTAGGTTAGGTTAGGTTAGGTTAGGTTAGGTTAGGTTAGGTTAGGTTAGGTTAGGTTAGGTTAGGTTAGGTTAGGTTAGGTTAGGTTAGGTTAGGTTAGGTTAGGTTAGGTTAGGTTAGGTTAGGTTAGGTTAGGTTAGGTTAGGTTAGGTTAGGTTAGGTTAGGTTAGGTTAGGTTAGGTTAGGTTAGGTTAGGTTAGGTTAGGTTAGGTTAGGTTAGGTTAGGTTAGGTTAGGTTAGGTTAGGTTAGGTTAGGTTAGGTTAGGTTAGGTTAGGTTAGGTTAGGTTAGGTTAGGTTAGGTTAGGTTAGGTTAGGTTAGGTTAGGTTAGGTTAGGTTAGGTTAGGTTAGGTTAGGTTAGGTTAGGTTAGGTTAGGTTAGGTTAGGTTAGGTTAGGTTAGGTTAGGTTAGGTTAGGTTAGGTTAGGTTAGGTTAGGTTAGGTTAGGTTAGGTTAGGTTAGGTTAGGTTAGGTTAGGTTAGGTTAGGTTAGGTTAGGTTAGGTTAGGTTAGGTTAGGTTAGGTTAGGTTAGGTTAGGTTAGGTTAGGTTAGGTTAGGTTAGGTTAGGTTAGGTTAGGTTAGGTTAGGTTAGGTTAGGTGTAGGTTAGGTTAGGTTAGGTTAGGTTAGGTTAGGTTAGGTTAGGTTAGGTTAGGTTAGGTTAGGTTAGGTTAGGTTAGGTTAGGTTAGGTTAGGTTAGGTTAGGTTAGGTTAGGTTAGGTTAGGTTAGGTTAGGTTAGGTTAGGTTAGGTTAGGTTAGGTTAGGTTAGGTTAGGTTAGGTTAGGTTAGGTTAGGTTAGGTTAGGTTAGGTTAGGTTAGGTTAGGTTAGGTTAGGTTAGGTTAGGTTAGGTTAGGTTAGGTTAGGTTAGGTTAGGTTAGGTTAGGTTAGGTTAGGTTAGGTTAGGTTAGGTTAGGTTAGGTTAGGTTAGGTTAGGTTAGGTTAGGTTAGGTTAGGTTAGGTTAGGTTAGGTTAGGTTAGGTTAGGTTAGGTAGTTAGGTTAGGTTAGGTTAGGTTAGGTTAGGTTAGGTTAGGTTAGGTTAGGTTAGGTTAGGTAGGTTAGGTTAGGTTAGTTAGGTTAGGTTAGGTTAGGTTAGGTTAGGTTAGGTTAGGTTAGGTTAGGTTAGGTTAGGTTAGGTTAGGTTAGGTTAGGTTAGGTTAGGTTAGGTTAGGTTAGGTTAGGTTAGGTTAGGTTAGGTTAGGTTAGGTTAGGTTAGGTTAGGTTAGGTTAGGTTAGGTTAGGTTAGGTTAGGTTAGGTTAGGTAGGTTAGGTTAGGTTAGGTTAGTTAGGTTAGGTTAGGTTAGGTTAGGTTAGGTTAGGTTAGGTTAGGTTAGGTTAGGTTGGTTAGGTTAGGTTAGGTTAGGTTAGGTTAGGTTAGGTTAGGTTAGGTTAGGTTAGGTTAGGTTAGGTTAGGTTAGGTTAGGTTAGGTTAGGTTAGGTAGGTTAGGTTAGGTTAGGTTAGGTTAGGTTAGGTTAGGTTAGGTTAGGTTAGGTTAGGTTAGGTTAGGTTAGGTTAGGTTAGGTTAGGTTAGGTTAGGTTAGGTTAGGTTAGTTAGGTTAGGTTAGGTTAGGTTAGGTTAGGTTAGGTTAGGTTAGGTTAGGTTAGGTTAGGTTAGGTT